>CM067333.1:17312000-18583500 GCA_034376525.1 Nicotiana benthamiana | reverse complement strand
AAGTCTCTTTGAATCAAATTCTGAAGTCTCTTTGAATCAAATCGTCGAACAGATTGTGTACGGCCTGCGGCTTGGAAGATCCCTTATTAATCTCCGTGCCGATTAAATCACAGCAATCTAGTCAGAAACTAACCCGATTTTACATCCCACGTTTTTGAATCTACGCAAACCCGAATTTTGGATGGAAAGAGAGGGAAAGTCTTTTTACAAGATGTTAGAGAATGGAAACGATTTCCTCAAATATTTAGTACTAGTTACTTAGTTATCGGGTGCGGCATTTATTTAAGCTTTAAAAAAGGAAACGATTTCCTTAAATATTCGGTGTGTCATTTGGGGATTGCAGTTACATAGATATTTTATAATGCCATATTTATATCTATATCTATATATTATTAAAACGCCAAGTGACATCCTAAAAAAAGGACACATGGAAGTTAGTTATTAATTAGTTATTTAGTTATTAATTATTATTAATTAGTAAAAAAATTAATTACCAAAATTAACTACTCAAACATGGGTAAAGGTGGGTTTAGGGTAGTTAATTTCTTTATTTTATCTTTTAAAATCATTTTCGTTTTTATATATTTTCAAATAAAAAGTGTATTTATTCATTAACTTCAAATAATATTATTTAGAAATTATAATAAAAATTTATTTTTAAAATATTTTCAAGAATAATAACATGTGTATCTTCTGATATATTACCAAAAGAATTAGCAGACAAAAATATTAAACAAGTAATATGCTAATAATTTTTATTAACAATATATATATATACTAAACATTCGATATTATAAAAAACAAAAATACATAACCAAAAAGTTATTTGATAACTACATAAGTTCATTTAATTTAATAGAGATTATTCATTAAAATTCAGAGAATATCTACTCCTATTTATATAGAATATGAGAAGTAAATCATTGTGATGATTCCAAATGTAACGTTAAAAAATTAATAAAGTGTCAAAATTTAGGACAAAACTCCAATAAATTTGGAGATTCAATTATGTACGAAAAAATGATAAAAACAACAAAATTAACTGCCTAAAATTAACTACTCAAATATGGGTGATATAATAAATATAAATACATAACAAAAAATTTATTCGATGATATAATAAAGAAAAATACATAACAAAAAAATTATTCGATGTTGTATAAGTCCCTTTAGTTTAATAGAGAGTTTATTCATTAAAATTTAGATAATATTATTGAGAACAACAGAATAACATTTAACATAACGACTAATCAATAGTAATAAATTATATATCTTCTCTTATGTTACCAAAAAACAAAAGCGAGCAGATGAAATATTAAACAAAGTAATATATTAATAAAAATTTCTATTAACAATGTAAATAATACTAAATATTGGATAATACAATAAAGAAAAATATAGAACAAAAAAATTATTCACAAACTATATAGGTACCTTTAATTTAATAGAGATTTTATTATGGGTATATCATATTGACAAATAAGATGACAATAGAAATTTATTAAAACGATAAAATATAACAGGATCAAACAAGCCCGATCACAATTTAATTTAATTAATATTTTTTTAAATTCACCGCGCATCGCGCGGGTATGACTATTAGTTTGCAATAAAATCTGCTATTTTTGGAATAGAAAAGAAACACTACTAGTTAAGAAAATAATTTTTATAAAGAGATCATCCGTGTAAAAAAGTCTTTTGGGTTCCCCGTTCAATTGCAAAATTAGGTTTTGAGTTTTTCAGGACCAAACATTACCGCGAGAAATATAAAAATAGTCAGATTTACCACTGGTCGTTGAAAAATAGCCAAGTTTCAAAAGTCACCGAAATTTAGCCACTTTAAATTAGAGTGAAAACACTGTTCAAAATCCGGAAAATACGCCCGTAAATTATACGGGAGTTCCAGAATAAGTATGCTTGAACTCCCGTAAATTTTACGGGAGTTCTAGGATAACTATGCTGGAACTCCTGCAAATTTTACGGGAGTTCAAGCATAATTATGCTGGAACTCCCGCAAATTGTATGGGAGTTCCAGCAAGTATAATTGTCCAGTATAATATACTGGAGTTTGGAGCACTGGTGCTCCAGTCTCCCGCAAATTTTATAGGAGTTAGCAAAATATACCGGTCCAGCATAATATGCTGGAGTTCGTATATAAATGCACCAGAACTCCGTATATTATACTGGACCGGTCCTTGTTGAAGCAAAATAGTAGCTATTTTTCATTGACTTGGTAAACGATGGCTATTTTTCATTGACCAGTGTGAAAACTGGCTACGTCATGATATTTTAACAACGTTACCGAAAGAATTTGGGCCAATGGCTATCTCGCTGTAATGTGATCTGGATCTGTGACGACCCGACCTGTCGTCTTTTGCATTGCAGCCCCATTATCCCCGTATTATGCTTCCTTGTGTGTTGATATATGTTTTTGGTGAGGTTGAGATGTGTTGGATTGAATTTGGTTAGAAATGAGACCAATAGTCTCTTTAAGGACATGCTTAAGTTGGAAAAGTCAACCAGACATTGACTAGTGAGTTAGAGGGCTCGGAATGGATTTTCGAGGATTATACTAGTTTCGGGTAGTGATTTGTGGCTTGGGAGAGAAAACTGAATCGAATTTGGAGGTTCGGTGTAGAACTAGACCTGAATTGGCTAAGTTCGATTTTTGGCAAATTTCGATTGATAGGCGAGATATTGATCTGGGGGTCGGAATGGAATTCCGAGAGTTGCAGTAGCTTTGTTAGGTGATTTTGGATATGTCTGCAAATTTTCAGGTCATTCGAACATCGTTTGGTCGGGTTTTCGATCGAATGTAAGTTTTGGAAGATATAGTTGAACTTAGGCTTGAATCCGTCTTGATTTGATGTTTTACATGTTAAAGGTTGTGTTTTTATGATTGGAACATGTTCGTATGATGTGTTTGAATAGGTTGGTGGTTTTGGTTCGGGTCCCGGGGCCTCGGGGTCATTTCGGATGGTTGACAGAAGGATTTGAAGTTGGGAAATGTTGCACATTTTGAAGGTTCAACAGTTGAAGACATTTGTTCTATGCAATCGCAGGTTTGGCTCTGTGATCGCGTAGAAGGACTGACAAGGGTCCTAAGGTTTTTCAATGCGATGCGTGTTCGTGGGTGCGATCGCGTAGGTTGAGGGAGTTGTGCTCTGCGTTCGCAGAGGATTGTTTGCGATCGCGTAGGTTAAGCGGGTGAGGAAGTGCGATCGCAGGGTTAAGGTCCCGTTCGCATAGGCCATTGAGGGAGGCCTGAGAAGTTGTTCTATGCGATCACAGGAGGAAGTTGCCGATCGCATAGAGGAAAAGTCACATGGGCAGTTAAGTTTTAAGGGTTATTTCATCCGCGAGCTTCACGTTATTTCCTCCATTTTTACAATACCTTGAGAGCTCATTGACGAATTGTGATGGGGATTTCGACGGGAAGTGATTGGAGGTAAGTTTCCTGGTATTAATACGTCATTTTGTTGAAGAATCAACCATTAATTCTCTGAAATTGGGTATAAAAGTTGATGAACTAGGGCTTGAAATTTCAAATGAAAATTGGGGATTTGGAGGAGCAATTGGACTCCTATTTTGATAAATTTTATATGTACGGACTCGTGGTGAGACGAGGGTTCTAAAAATGTGAATTTCGTAATTTTTTGAGAAGTGGGTCCGGGGCTCGGGTTTTGCCAACTTCGTGTTTTGGGTGTATTTCGAGTTATTTTGATTGGGTTATGTTTCATTAGCCTATTATGACGTATTCCTATTGGTTTTGATCAGATTTGGAATCCGTGGAGGTTGATTCTCGAGGGAAAGGCATTGCGAGCTAGTTTGCGGCCGGCTTGAGGTGAGTAATGGGCGTAGATGATGACCTGGGCGTTTGAAACCCTGGTATATCACATTGTGATGCTATTATGAGGATAGACATGCATTACATGGCTAGTGCAGGGTCGTATATGTGGGAAATTGTGACTCGGTCCCATCCGAGGGATGTGTTATAGTATGTTAGCGATTGCTTCGCATACTATATTGATGATATTTGGGCTTAATTCGATGTTTGGGGCCTTGTGCCGGCTTGTAGGATCCTTCAGGGATCGTTATCTCAGAATTTTCATGATTTGAATATTATTTGATATCAGTTCAGGTTTAAATACTATTTTCAAACTCAACCATATTTATACATTTTGAAAACTCAAATGATTTTTAATGATATTTCGGGCTGACGAGTACTATCTCGCTATTTTTGGATTATATATTATTTTAAAAGGAAACGGTGGTAACTAAGGACACCGTGCATATTTTAAATGGAAACGGTGGTAACTAAGGATACCGTGCATATTTTAAATGGAAACAGTGGTAACTAAGGACACCGTGTATTGTAATGGAAACAGTGGTAAGTATTGGTACTGTATGATATGGCGCTTGGGCTGTAGGAGCTCCTCCGGAGTCTAAACCCCCACAGTGAGCGCGGGTACCCATATGGATCGGGTTGCACGTTCCGCAGTGTTCATGCATTGCATTGCATATCATGCATTTATTTACTGTTGCTTATTCTGTATATCTCTGAGACAGGTACTGTATAGAACTGCTAGATAGCTTTATTTTGTGTTATTTCATGTTTTCTTATCTTCGGGTTTTTATACATACCTATTACTCGCTGAGTTGGTAGACTCACCCCATACTCCTTGCACCTTGTGTGCAGATCCATGTGCTCCAGAGGTCTAGCGTTGCTACTGTTGCTTATCCAGTTGCCAGAGTATTGAGGTAGCTGCTAGCGTCCGCAGGACCTATTACTCCGATCTTACCAGTTATTTCTTATTTTTCAGACATATGTATCTTTCCTTTCAGACTTGTGTTCAGTATTGTTAGAGGCTTTGTACTCGTGACCCCAAGTCTTGGGAGTTCTTGTTCAGTCGTGGTTTTCTGTTCGTACATTTACATTTTTCCAGTTATTTGGAGTTTAGCGTTAAAGTTTTCATATTTTGCTTGTTTGCTTTGTGTTTGGCTTATTCGCTGTATTTGGTAAGGTGTTGGTCGGGCTTGCCCAGCCTTGCGGCCGGGCGACTTCATGGCCGGGTTTGGGTCGCGACAAGTTGGTATCAGAGCCTAGGTTTACTGGGCCTCACGAGTTATGCGCCAGTTTAGTAGAGTGTCACGGATCGGTACGTAGATGTCTGTATCATGTCCTCGAGGGGATATAGAACTTATAGGAAACACTTCACTTTTTTGTAATTCTTATCGTGCGACTTTGTTGATTTGAGAACTGAAACTTCTTATTCTATTCTCTCGCAGATGGCGAGAACGCGTGCTACCGGACGTGGCGGTCGACCCCTATTACCACCAGCTAGAGGCCGTGGACGCGGTCATGACCGGGGTCGTGGTAGAGCAGCATGGGTAGTACCAGTTGACCCACATGTTGCTCCTGTTCAGGATCAGCCCCCAGTGTTTGAGGCTCCAGCAGCACCTACTCAGGCACCGGCAGCGCCCATTGTGATACCTGGTCTTCAGGAGATGTTGGCTCAAATATTATCCGTCTGCACCGGGTTAGCTCAGGTGGTATCAGCTACCACTGCAGCGGCTATTTCTTAGACCGGGTGTGGTCATCATACCCCCGCAGCTCACACTCCAGAGCAGGGTGCACAGGGTTTGCTAACCCCAGAGGCACTACCAGTTCAGCCAGTTGCCCCTGTTCAGCTAGTTGTTCCAGTTCGGGGTGATGGGGTACCAGTGATTCCAGATGACGAGCAGCGTCGTCTGGAGAGGTTCAGCAGACTTTCACCTCCGACTTTTAGTGGTGTTCCGGACGAGGATGCCCAGGGGTTTCTCGACAAGTGTCGAGGCATGCTCAGAACAGCGGAGATTTTGGAGACTAGTGGGGTATCTTTTACCAATTTTCTGTTCTCAGGAGCAACCTTCACCTGGTGGTAGGCATATGAGCGGTGTAAGCCAGCAGGGTCAGCACCGTTGTCTTGATAGGAATTCTCCACTATCTTTTTGGAGAAGTGGGTACCTAGGTTTCAGAGGGAGGAGTTACGCAGGCAGTTTGAGTTGCTTCGCCAGGGGGATATATTTGTGATGCAGTATGAGATGAGATTTGCAGATTTAGCTCGTTATGCTCCGTGGATGGTCCAGACAGGTCAGGAGAGGATTAGACAATTTGTGGACGGGCTCATTTATCCCATTCGTATTCTGATGACTCGAGAGAGGGTCCTGAGTCATACCTTTGAGGAGCGGTGGATATAGCCTGCGATATTAAGACGACTCACCATTTGGAGCGAGAGGAGAGGGAGGCCAAGAGGCCTCGAGGTTCGGGAAGTTATAGTGGCACTCCATCTAGGAGTCAGTTTCATCAGGGTAGAGGTCATTCTTTCATGCCTCCTCAGTCAGGCCGCCCAGAGTACAGTGAAGCTTCTTCTCATCGTGACCGTCAGGGTCACCAGCAGGGCGAATCTTTACTCAATGCCCTCCCAGCTCAGAGTTCTGCACCCACTTCGTCAACCCAGGGTTCATCTATGGCTAGGGGTTCCCTTCAGTCCCCTTTTCCAGTTCTAGTCGGATATTATGAGTTGGGGAGTTTGGTCATGTGAAGAGACATTGTCCTCGACTTCGCGGTGGTAGGTTTCAGCAGAGGGATCAGCCCTCCTCTTCTTCTCCAACTGTTTCACCACCACCCTAGTCTAGTAGGGATGGGGGTCAGTCATCTAGAGGTCGCCCCAGGAGGGATAAGCGATCGAGTGGTGGTCAGGCTTGTTTCTATGCACTTCCAGATAGGAGAGATTTCGTTGCATCAGATATAGTGATCACATATATTATCTCAGTTTGCCACAGGGATGCTTCTGTTTTGTTTGATCTCGGGTCTACATATTCTTATGTATCTACTTACTTTGCTTATCATTTGGGGACTACCCGAGGGTTTCTAGCATTACATGTGCATATATCTACCCTGATGGGTGATACTATTATTGTGGACCACGTGTATCAGTCCTGTCTTGTTACTATTGGGGGTCTGGAGACCCGAGCTGACTTGCTGCTTTTGAGCATGGTTGATTTTGATGTTATTCTGGGCATGGATTGGCTATCACCGTGCCATGCTATTCTGGACTGTCACGCCAAGACAGTCATGTTGTACATGCCTGGTATTCCGAGGATTGTGTGGCGTGGTTTGACTGATTATGTACCCAATAGGGTAATCACTTTCTTGAAGGCCCATCGGATGGTTGGGAAAGGATGTGTATCATATATAGCATTTGTGAGGGATGTTGGAGCTGAGACTTTTAGTCTTGATTCGGTTCCCATGGTGAGGGAGTTCCCTGATGTATTTCCAGCAGACTTGCCGAGCATGCCGCCAGATAGGGATATTGACTTCGATATTGATTTGGTGCCGGGCACTCATCCTAGTTCTATTCCTCCCTATTGTATGGCACCAGCAGAGCTAAAGGAGCTGAAGGAGCAGCTGCAGGAACTCCTATATAAGGGGTTCATTCGTCCGAGTGTGTCGCCATGGGGCGCACCGGTGTTATTTGTTAAGAAGAATGATAACACAATGAGAATGTGCATTGATTACAGATAGTTGAACAAAGTAACAATGAAGAACAAGTATCCATTACCCCGTATTGAGGATTTGTTTGACCAGCTTCAGGGAGCAAAGGTATTCTCTAAGATTGATATCTGTCCAGGCTATCAGTAGCTGAAGATTAGAGATTTTGACATCATGAAGACAACTTTCAGGATAAGATATGGGCATTATGAGTTTCTGGTTATGTCATTTGGGCTGACTAATGCCCCAGCAGCATTTATGCACTTGATGAATAGTGTATTTCGGCCGTATCTGGATTCTTTTGTGATCGTGTTTATTGATGATATTCTTGTGTACTCACGTATCCAGGAGGAGCACGCGCAACATTTGAGAGTGGTATTGCAGAGGTTGAGAGAGGAGAAGTTTTATGCAAAGTTCTCCAAGTATGAGTTCTGGCTCAGTTCCGTGGCTTTTATGGGACACGTGGTGTCCAGTCATGGTATTTAGGCTGAACAAAAGAAGATTGAGGCAGTGCAGAATTGACCCAGACCGTCCTCAGCTTCTGAGATTCGGAGTTTCCTCGCTTTGGTGGGTTATTACCGCAGGTTTGTTCAGGGGTTTTCATCTATCGCTTCGCCTTTGACAAAGTTGACGCAGAAGAATGCTCCATTTGATTGGTCACATGAGTGTGAGGGGAGCTTTCATAAGCTCAAGTCAGTATTGATTACGGCTCTAGTGTTAGTATTGCCAGCAGCTTCAGGTTCTTATACGATATATTGTGATGCTTCGAGGATTGGAATTGGATGTATTCCGATGCAGGATGGTAGAGTGATTGCATATGCTTCTCGGCAATTGAAACCCCACGAGAAAAACTACCATGTTCGTGACTTGGAGTTGGATGCTATAGTTCATGCCTTGAAGATTTGGAGGCACTATCTACATGGGGTATCTTGTTAGGTGTATACAGATCATCGCAGCCTTCAGCACTTGTTCAAGTAGAAAGATCTGAATTTGAGACAGCGGAGGTGGCTTGAGTTACTTAAGGACTATAATATTACCATATTGTATCATCCTGGGAAGGCCAACATAGTGGCTGATGCTTTGAGCCGGAAGGCAGTGAGTATGGGTATCTTGGCATACATTCCAGTTGGGGAGAGGCCCCTTGCAGTTGATGTTCAGGCTTTGGCTAATCGTATGGTGAGATTGGATGTTTCAGAGCCCAGTCGGGTGTTGGCTTGTGTGGTTCCCGGTCTTCTTTGTATGATCGCATCAGGGAGCGCCAGTATGATGACCCGCATTTACTCGTCCTTAAGGACTGGGTCCAGCATGATGATGCCAGAGATGTGACTATTGGTAGTGATGATGTGTTGCGGATGTAGGGCCGCATTTGCGTGCGCAATATGGATGGGCTCCGAGAGATGATATTAGAGAAGGCCCATAGCTCGCGGTATTTCATTCATCCAGGTGCCGCGAAGATGTACCAGACTTGAGACAGCATTATTAGTGGAGGAGAATGAAAAAGGACATTGTGAGTTATGTGGCTAGGTGTCTCAATTGTCAGCAGGTCAAATATGAGCATCAGAGACCCGGTGGTGTGCTTTAGCAGATGGATATTCCGGAGTGGAAATGGAAGAATATTACTATGGACTTTGTGAGTTATCTCCCTCGTACCTCGAGGAACTTTGATTCTATTTGGGTGATTGTGGATAGACTGACCAAATCTGCGCATTTCATTCCGGCGTGTACCACCTATTCTTCGGAGCGGTTGGCAGAGATTTTCATCCGTGAGATTTTGCGGTTGCATGGGGTCCCAGTTTCTATTGTCTCAGACCGGGATACTCAGTTTTCCTCCCAGTCTGGAAGACTTTTTATCGGGAGTTGGGCACTCAGATTCAGATGGGCATGGCTTTTCATCCTCAGACGGACAGACAGTCCGAGCGTACCATTCAGATATTGGAGGACATGTTGCGTGCTTGTGTTATTGATTTCGGAGGTTCTTGGGCTGAATTCTTGCCGCTTGCGGAGTTTGCTTATTGCAATAGTTATCAATCCAGCATTCAGATGGCACCGTATGAGGCCTTGTATGGGAGACGGTGTAGATCTCTATTGGTTGGTTTGAGCCTGGTGTTTCACGTTTCTATGCTCAGAAAGTATGTTGAAGACTCATCCCATGTATTAGACTTCAGCATGATTCAGTTGGATGAAGATTTGACCTATGATGTGGAGCCAATGGCTATTTTGGGTCGACAGATTTGAAAGTGGAGACCAAAAGACAAAGCAACGGTGAAGGTGCAATGGAGAGGTCGGCCCGTGGAGGAGGCCACTTGGGAGACCGAGCATGAGATGCAGAGAAGATATCCTCATTTGTTTGAGGCTTCAGATATGTTTCTTGACCCGCTCGAGGACGAGCGTTTGTCTTAGTTGGGGAAGATGTGATGACCCGACCCGTCGTCTTTTGCATTTCAGCCCCGTTACCCGCGTATAATGCTTTCCCGTGTGTTGATATATGTGTTTGGGTTCCCCATTAAATTGCAAAATTGGGTTTTGAGTTTTTCAGGACCAAAATTACCGCGAGAAATATACAAATAGTCAGATTTACCACTGGTCGTTGAAAAATAGCCAAGTTTCAAAAGTCATCAAAATTTAGCCACTTTACATTTGAGTAAAAACACTGTTCAAAATCCGAAAAATACGCCCGTAAATTTTAATGAAGTTCCAGCATAAGTATGCTTGAACTCCCGTAAATTTTATGAGAGTTCTAGGATAACTATGCTGGAACTCCTGCAAATTTTACGGGAGTTCAAGCATAATTATACTGGAACTCCCGCAAATTTTATGGGAGTTCCAGCAAGTATAATTGTCCAGTATAATATACTGGAGTTTGGAGCACTGGTGCTCCAGCCTCCCGAAAATTTAATAGGAGTTAGTAAAATATACCGGTCCAGTATAATATGCTGGAGTTCATACACAAATGCACCAGAACTCCCATAATTTATACTGGACCGGTCCCTGTTGCAGCAAAATAGTAGATATTTTTCATTTACTTGGTAAACGATGGCTATTTTTCATTGACCAGTGTGAAAACTGGCTATATCATGATATTTTAACAACGTTACCGAAAGACTTTGGGCAAAGGCCTATCTCGCTGTAATGTGATCTGGATCTGTGATGACACGACCTGTCGTCTTTTGCATTTCAGCCCCATTATCCCCGTATTATGCTTCCCCGTGTGTTGATATATGTGTTTGGTGAGGTTGAGATGTGTTGGATTGAATTTGGTTAGAAATGAGACCAATAGTCTCTTTAAGGACATGCTTAAGTTGGACAAGTCAACCAGACGTTGACTAGTGAGTTAGAGGGACCGGAATGGATTTTCAAGGATTATACTAGTTTCGAATAGTGATTTGTGGCTTGGGAGAGAAAACAGAATCGAATTTGGAGGTTCGGTGTAGAATTAGGCATGAATTGGCTAAGTTCGATTTTTGGCAAATTTCGGTTGATAGGCGAGATTTTGACCCGGGGATCGAAATTGAATTCCTAGAGTTGTAGTATCTTCATTATGTGATTTTGGATATGTCTGCAAATTTTCATGTCATTCGGACGTTGTTTGGTCGGGTTTTTGATCGAATGTACGTTTTGGAAGTTCTAGTTGAACTTAGGCTTGAATCCGTCTTGATTTGATGATTTCTGTGTTAAATGTTGTGTTTTTATGATTTGAACATGTTCGTATGATGTTTTGGAGTAGATTGGTGGTTTTTGTTGGGATCCCGGGGGCCTCGGGGTGATTTCAGATGGTTGACGGAAGGATTTGAAGTTGGGAAATGTTGTAGATTTGAAGGTTCAGCAGTTGCAGAAATTTGTTCTATGCGATTGGAGGTTTGGCTGTGCGATCGGGCAGAAGGAATGGCGTGGGTCCTGAGGTTGTTCAATACGATCGCGTGTTCGTGGGTGCGATCGCGTATGTTGAGGGAGTTATGCTCTGCGTTCATAGAGGATTGTTTGCGATCGCGTAGGTTTAGCGGGTGAGGAAGTGCAATCGCAGGGTTAAGGTCGCATTCACATAGGCCATTGGGGGAGGCCTGAGAAGTTGTTCTATGCGATCACAAGAGGAAGTTCGCGATCGCATAGAGGAAAAGTCACCTGGGCAGTTAAGTTTTAAGGGTTATTTCATCCGTGAGCTTCACATTATTTCCTCCATTTTTACAATGCCTTGAGAGCTCATTCACGGATTTTGAAGGGGATTTCGACGGAAAATGATTGGAGGTAAGTCTCGTGGTTTTAATAAGTTATTTTATTGAGGAATCAACCATTAATTCTCTGAAATTGGGTGTAAAAGTTGATGAACTAGGGCTTGAAATTTCAAATGAAAATTGGGGATTTGAAGGAGCAATTGGACTCCGATTTTGATGAATTTTATATGTACAGACTCGCGGCGAGACGAGGGTTCTGAAAATGTGAATTTTTGTAATTTTTCGAGAAGTGGGCCCAGGGCTCGGGTTTTGCCAACTTCGTATTTTTGGGTGTATTTCGAGTTATTTCGATTGGGTTATGTTCCATTAGCCTATTGTGACGTATTCCTATTGGTTTTGATCAGATTTGGCATCCGCGGAGGTTGATTTTCTAGGGAAAGGCATTGCGTGCTAGTTTGCGGCCGGTTTGAGGTGAGTAATAGGTGTAAATGATAACCCGAGGGTTTGAAACCCCGGTATATCACATTGTGATGCTATTATGAGGCTAGACACACACTTCATGGCTAGTGTGAGGTCGTATATGTGGGAAATTATGACTCGATCCAATCCGAGGGATGTATTGTACTATGTTGGCAATTGCTTCACATACTATATTGATGATATTTGGGATTGAGGCCATGTTTGGGGCCTTGTGCCGACTTGTAGGATCCTTCAGGGATCGTTATCTTAGAATTTTCATGATTTGTATATTATTTGATATCAGTCCAGGTTTAAATACTATTTTTGCAAACTCAACCATATTTATACGTTTTGAGAACTCAAATGATTTTTTAATGATATTTTTGGCTGACGAGTACTATCTCGCTATTTTTGGACTGTATATTATTTTAAAATGAAATGTTGGTAACTAAGGACACCGTGCATATTTTAAATGGAAACGTTGGTAACTAAGGACACCGTGCATATTTTAAATGGAAACGGTGGTAACTAAGGACACTGTGTATTGTAATGGAAACAGTGGTAACTATTGGCACTGTATGATATGGCGCTTGGGCTGCAGGAGCCCTGAACCCCCACAGTGAGTGCGGGTACCCATATGGACCGGGCTGCACGTTTCGCAGTGTTCATGCATTGCATTGCATCTTATGCATTTATTTACTGTTGCTTATTCTGTATATCTCTGAGACTGATACTGTGTAGAACTGCTAGATAGCTTTATTTTGTGTTATTTCATGTTTTCTTATCTTCGGGTTTTTCTACATACTTATTACTCGCTGAGTTGGTAGACTCACCCCATACTCCCTGCACCTTGTATGCAGATCCAGGTGCTCCAGAGGTCTAGCGTTGCTACTGTTGCTTATCCAGTTGCCAGAGTATTGAGGTAGCTGCTAGCGTCTGCAGGACCGATTACTCCGATTTTACCAGTTATTTCTTGTTTTTCAGACATATGTATCTTTCCTTTCAGACTTGTGTTCAGTATTGTTAGATGCTTTGTACTCGTGACCCCTAGTCTTGGGAGTTCTTGTTCAGTCGTGGTTTTCTATTCGTACATTTACATTTTCCAGTTATTTGGAGTTTAGCGTTAAAGTTGTCATATTTTCCTTGTTTGCTTCGTGTTTAGATGAATCGTTATATTTGGGAAGGTTTTGGTCGGGCTTGCCCAGCCTAGCAGCCGGCCGCCATCATGGCTGGGTTTAGGTCGTGACAGGATCAGAGGGCTACCTCTCTCTGGTTTGGTTTGTCCACTGGAGGATTTTATTTAAGGGAAACTTACAGAAATGTCCCATCTAAGTTTCAACTTACCAACCTCTAGCCTATATTTCATAAAACGAAATAAACAAGGAATATTTTTAATGGGTAGTCAAAATTCATTGAAAACATATAGATAAGTCAATATACAAAATGTGAGGAAGATTGGATGTGATTTGGACTGGTTTTGTATCAAAATTCATAATTAAATCGATGTCAAAAAGTTCTTCTGTGACACATATATCAAACATGTATCACGCATGTACCTCACACATAGATATACATGGATATACATGTGATACACAATCGATACAAATATGATACATATGTGATACACGTATTTTCGAATTTTCAATTCAAACCACCTCAAAACTTCATCAAATCATCCCAAAACTAAGATTCAAGCTCCTTAAGATATACCAAATCTATTCTAATAACACCAGTTCAAAAGAAAGTAAAAATTTGATATTTTTTTGCAACAACTAGCTAATTGGCCATTTTGACTAATATTAGTAATATTTTATCAATTGGCCAATTTTTGTAATGAGCTACTTCTAAATGGACATAGCTCGTAATTTCCCATTTACATAAATAACTGATTGAATTCATTATTTTTCAACTATACATCTATCTATATAGAATAGGAGAAACAAAAACACTACATTAAGACAAGTGGCGTTGTTAAGACAAAATAAATTACTTTTCTAACTATTTTTTAATTAATTAGTTACAAAACATGAATTAATAAATATAATCTTATAATTATCAATTAAAATAAAAATACAAAAAAATAATTTTACTCATTCAAAATGGAGTTTAAAAATTATTTTACAAAAAAAGAAAAGAAAATTGCCGATTCAAATTAGAGAGTAATTACTTCCTAATATAGTAGTAGTAGTGTGTGTGTCTATACTTATATGGGAGTAGTTATTATACTAAATTGATGATTTATTAATAATTTATGTGTCAATTTAACAATATTAAGTAACGGATAGTACAATTAGATAACAAGGAATATATATATATATATAGGACCATCACCTATTTTTTTTATTCATTTCGTGCTTCCGAGGCCTTAAAAATATCATTTTTAATTGCCTCAATTTGTATGTGCAGTCCGGGCACGTAGCCGGAAGCTTAAATGTGAAATTTTGTGAAAAATCCTAAAATTTGGTATTAAAATGAATAAGTTTAACTTTGGTCAATATTTTTAGTAAGCGACTTGGACCCGTGATTTGACGGTCCCGGAAGGTCCGTAGAAAAATATGGTACTCGGGCATATGCCCGGAATCAGATTTCGTGGTCCCAAGCCCGAGAAATGAATTTTTGAGTAAAATTATTTTTCTAAAATTTATAAAGAAAATCGAAATGTAAATTGATTAGAACGTGTTGGTATCGTTTTTTGGTTCCGGCGTCTGGTACAGGTCTTATATGTGGTTTGAGATAGTTCTATGAAGTTTGGTCAAAATCGGACGTCGTTTAACGTGTTTCGAACTTAAAACTCTAATTTTGAAAGTTAATAAAGTTTGAAGAAAAACTAGTGACTTTGAGGTTTGATTCATTATTTTTGATGTTGTTTTGGCGATTTGATCGCTCGGATAAGTTCGTATGATATTGTTTAGTTAGTGCATGTGTGTGATTAGGAGCCCCGGGGGCTCGGGTGTATTTTGGATAGGTGTCGAAGTGTTATTGGACTTAAAAAATTGCAGAAATCTGCTGTTGCTGGTGTCGAGATAATTTGTTCTCTGTGATCGCAAAGCCCTGTCTCCTTTACTATATGCGATCGTTCTCGCCAAAATCCCCCAATCATTTTAAAAGTCCAGAAACATAACCATTACAGGATTAACATCTAAATTTCATAACTCCTATTTCTCCACATCTCTTGGGGCGACTTTTGAAGAGATTCTTCACCAAAACTCCGTGGGTTAGTAATCCTTTACTTGTTTTCTTTCATTTCCTTCAACATCTAATAAATTTCTAGGCCTAAAACATGTAATTTAGGGTAGAAATTGGGGGAATTGGGTAGAGTTAAGGCTTTTTATTTTTTCTTTGATTTAGACCTCGTTTTGGGTTCAAATTTAAAAACAAATCATATATTCAGGCTCATGGGGGAATGTGTGAATGAATTTGGTCCGAACATCGTATTTTGACCAAGCAGGCTCGGGGTCGATTTTTGAAATTTTGGGAAGAAAGCTTGGAAATCTATAATTAGGCATTGGGTTTGATTTGTTTAACATATACTAATACTATGAAGTCATTATTGTATAGATTTGATTGAGTTGGAGCCGAATTCGAGAGGGAAAGCGGTCGTTGTGGATTGAATTGGCCGTGGAAATTGAGGTAAGTGTTCGGTCCAACCGTAGCTTGAGAAAATAGGATTTGAGTCTTATTTGCTACTTGCTAATTGTTGAGTACGATGTATAGGCATCGTGACGAGTATCTATACATTGGTGTCTAGCATGACCGTGAGTCCTTATATTGCGATTATTCTGATATTTGTTGTAACTTTCATGCTTATTTGATGATTTCTATATGTTGTAAAGAGCATGTAAAAGAAATTGTGATCTTTAAACTTCGAGGAGCATTAGCTCGATTGGTAATGCGAATTGTGAAGGTATATGAGATAACTGAATGCTTTGGATCATTGGCTCAAGTGATAAAGTGAATTATAAAGTAAGAAATGGAAGAAAGAAAAAGAGTTATTGATTATTTCCTTGCCGGGACATTTTGTTGATTTCCTCCCTTGCCGGGATATTGAGGTTGTTGATATTGTTCCCTTGTCGGGATTTAACTGTTCAATTGTTTTCCCTTGCCAGAATTTCTATCATTGTTTGTTTACTTCCTTGCCCCTTATTTGTGATTGTTATTTCGGTGAGGAAGAGTGATAAAACACGAAGGGTGATGCCGTGCACTGTTTGATATTATGAGGAAAGAGTGTAAAATACGAAGAGTGATGCCATTCCGTACGACGTACCATTCCGTACTAATATTCATTGATTATATTGTGAGGAAAGAGAGTAAAAACACGAAGGGTGATGCCGTGCACATGATTATTGATACGATTGATTTGGTGAGGACGAGAGTAAAAGCACGAAGGGTGGTGTCGTGCAAATTTGTGTTTTCTGATCCTTATTGATATTCTGGTCTTGTTATTTCTTTCTTGATATGAGATTTCTTATTCAGAACCGGTAATTCCACATAACATGTTCCCCCTTCCTTTATTGTCTGGTTACTTCCTGCATTTCTTTCCGTTGTATGAATATATTTGAACTGTACAGGTTTATTTGCCAGTCTGGTCCTAGCCTCGTCACTACTTCACCGAGGTTAGACTAGGCGCTTTCCAGCACATAGAGTCGATTGTGCTGATACTACACTTTGTGCTATTTTGCACAGATCCAGGTTTTGGACGGCAGCAGTAGCTTAGGAGCAGGCCTTCAGTCCAGCGAGACAACGAGGTAACCTTGCAGGCGTCCGCAGGTCCGGCGTCTCCTCTATCCTTTACTTTAGACTGTTATCTCATTGTATCCGAGACACACAAATATATTTCTTTTAGACATTGTATTTAGTATTCTTAGACGTTCATAAGTATTGTGACACCAGTCTTGGGTAGAAGTTTATATTGAATCTTCCGCATCCTTATTAGGTTTTTCTTTAATTTAATACTTCCACTTATTTCGTTAAATCTGTTGCTTTTTATATTATTTCTGTTAAAAAAGACTTGTGTTGTTAATGAAAAAGTAAATACGTTTGGCTTGCCTAACTTCCAACAGTAGGCGCCATCACGACTCCCGAGGGTGAAAAATTCGGATCGTGATAATATATATATATACACACACATTAGAATTATTATGAAAAGATTCGTACATATACATAGAACTAAAATCATAATAAACAAATAGTCATAAAGGAAGAATATTAAAAAACAATAGATCAAATGATATCGTAAAAATACATATACTAATTAAAATTTTCATGTAGAAAAAATTAATTAATAAATTGGACTCATAATTTCATAATGAAAATACAAGAATATAAAAAAACTATTAGGATATTATACATTAGATAATAAATTGTATATAAAACACATTTTATTAATTATTAAAAATATTAGCATGTTTTTTTATAAAAATAATAAAAGACTTATCTCTTTATACTTTTGATGAATTCAAAACTATAATTTAGTAAGTAAATGACATTATTTAAATGTAAATATAAAATGAAAAAATTAATCAAATATTATAGTAGAAATAAATGAGCGAAAAGAGGTGAATAAATATAATTTTATAATATTTGTATTTTGAATTAATTAATAAACAAAACATAAATAAATAACACTCAATAAATTACTGATAAATTTAGATAATTGAAGAATTTTAAACAGTATAACATAAGAATAAAAATATATACGTATGTTCTACTAGAAGAAAAATAATATCAAACATTAAGCCAATTGAGAAGTTAATAAAAAATCACATTAGTAAATATATAGTACTAAGTACTTGCTAATTTAATAAAATAAATAAGAAATAAATATTTTATTTGATTACTATAATGCTTTGTATCCTTTGATTTTGTATAGATTTTATTATATTTATGTATACACATTAAATAATAAAATAGTATAACTATTATTTATTAAAATAATATGATATATTAGATCATAATTTTATAAGACTATTATTCCGTCAAATTATTCGCGCATCGTGCAGGTTCTAACATTATTATAAATTATACATAGGTATATATATATATATATATATATATATATATATATATATATATATATATATATATATATATACGCCGGCTATTTTTAATTTAAACGGTTAAGTAAATGGCTATTTAGGTTAATTAAAGTGGAGATATGATTAGTGGATTGACGGATGCACCGTTTTTTAACACAATTTGATTAGTTCTATTATTTACATTTGTATATTCAAATTCAGAAAAGAATGGGTTCTACTAACATTTGCCTACTAAATTTCACATTTTGAAATAAAGAACATTTACCTATTTTATAATTTTATTTATCCCTCTTAGAGAGGTTATTATTTAATAAAAATTTATATGCAAATTACCATTTATATACGAAGTTATGCATTGGACTTTTTTTTTGAAATAAATATGGCATATCTTATATATCATACTATATTATAAGCATGAAGATTTTTAGGTGAAATTAATTTACTAATATATTTTTAAAAATTAAATGACAAATTTACCCTCTAAATTTAACCCGCAATCTCTTCTTTGATATAAAAAATCTGAAAAAATATGAAGAGTTATTTGCATTCAATAACTCAATAAAGAATCATATTCAATTTATTAAAACTAATACGTACATAAATATAATGAGAATGCAGGGTTGGAAGTTAGGGAGGAAAGGAAGAGAAAAAGTGAAGGATTCTGTAGATTACTTTTGCTCTCGTCCTCTTTTTGATGGTTCTGATGCCGGAGTTTTATTGTGTAATTATGCTACATTTTCTCTTTTCTTTAAGGAGTCGTTTCAAATGTATTCTTAGTTTGTCAATTACTTATTATATGTCAGGTATGGAACTAAACTCTTAAAGAAGCAAATTTGGCGGATCAATAAATATTTCTTTCGATCTTAAATTGTATGGGTAATATAATTCAAGTGAGAAAAATTAAGAGGGTAGGTGAGGGAGATCTATGATTACATTTTTTCTTTTTGGCTTTAAATTCTTTTCTATTTCGTTGAATTTTGATTAATTAAATTTTGTCTTGCTATGATTAATATCACATTTTGATCTTTTAGATAACTATATTCATTTGCTTCTAAGTGGCTACAAAGACTTTCATATTCGAGTATAAGTAATTCAATTTCTTTGAAGGATAACATGTGTCTTAATTGTTGACAAGTAAATCTTCTATTTTTTTAATTTATATTTATAGATATCACAAGGTAAAATTAGAAATGGACTTAAACCTTATCCAACTACACTCGAATGTGAAGTGACTGGAAAGTTCAAAATTAGGAGAAAAAATTTAAAAATTAGTTTAAAACAGTATTAGAAACTTATGTTGACAAAAAAGTGCAAGAATCATTATTTCTCCAAATAGTAAATGGGTTACCATTCTCACATAAATTTACTTACCTTATGTGAAATATGTTGAAACAGTATATGATCGAGTAAGTCCGCCAATAAAAAAAAAACTCGAAGTAAGAATTATTTAATTTTATAGTATACAAAATTTTGGGAGCAAACTTTAGTTGGCCTAAAAATTATATTGATATCTGCAACAACAACAACAACAATAACAACTCAGTATAATCTTATTTAATGGGGTATGGGGATGGTAGTGTGCAAATTTTACCCCTATCCTGGGGTAGAGAGGCTATTTCCAAATGGACCCCCGGCATCCTTCCCTCCAAGAACTTCCCACCTTGCTCTTTGGGAGACTCGAACTCACAACCTCTCGGTTGGAAGTGGGGGTTGCTTACCATAAGAGCAACCCCTCTTGTCTTATATTGATATCTGCATAGTGCTGTATTTTGCCCCGGGCCCGGGCCTAAACGGGCTTCGCGGGCCTAGTCTTCGTGGTCCTGGGCTCTGGCGGCCCCGGGCTTCGTGGGCTCAATGGGTGAGATCAGCCCGTGATGGGCCTAAGCCCATGTAGTCCTAGGCTTAGCGGGCCGGGCTTGACGGGCCTGGGGGGCTTTTTTTGTAATTTTGTTTTGTTTAAGGCAATATCTTGTATAGTAGTTATTAGTACAGTATATAATATACTAGTATAGAATATATTTATATAGTATACTAGTTATTAGTATAGTATATATAATATATATTTTATTGTATATTGTATTGTAGTAATTAGTATATATTGTATGTTATGTATATATATATATATTCCCTTATATATTTTCTTGTAGTATATTGTATGTTATGTATATATATATATATGTATGTATATATTCTCTTATATAGTTTATTGTAGTATATATATTGTATCTTATGTATATATATTATAACTTATATAGTTACATATTTTGTTGTAGTATATATATTGTATCTCTTATGTATATATATTCTCTTATATATATTGTATCATATGTATATATGTTATTACTTATATATTTTCTTGTAGTTTAGGTTGTATGTTATGTATATATATTCTCGTATTGTATCATATGTATATATGTTATTACTTATATATTTTCTTGTAGTTTAGGTTGTATGTTATGTATATATATTCTCGTATATATTTTCTTGTAGTATATATTACATTATATATATATATATATATATATATATATATATATATATATTGTAGCTTATAAATAATTCGAAGTAAAGACAAAGAAATATTGAGAAAAAAGATATTCAAGGATATGTCTTATAATTTTTATTACCCAAAATGACATATCTTTCTTAGTCTTCCTTCCCCCAATGGAATGAGCATAACAAAGTACTAATACCACCATTAAAATAAAAAAAACTAAAAGAAGATGTGCCAAAGTACATGTTACATCATAATCTACATTGTATCTCTAACAAATCTCATAAATGCGTCAAGGTTCGGAGGAGGTTGTGTTGGTGGTGGTGGAAAAGAAGCTTGTTCATCACCACTTCCGGGCAAAGCCGAATCCTCTAAGCTTTCATCTATCGCCGGTTGTGATTCTACAATTCCAAAGTTTCTTTTTTCTGCGCGGATCCAATCTCTAAAAAGTATCGATTTTCCAAGCTATCCCTCATTGACGCTCTATGATCACCTATTTGCAGTCTTGCTTGACTTAAAGCGCTCTCCGATGCAACATTTGAAGCTTGAATTGATGAAATATCCCGAGCCATCCTTACAAGAACCGAAAAATATTTTTCCCTTGACTTCTACCATTTCAAAAGATCAAAAGAGCCGTCTGGATTCTCCTTTTCAAGTCCCTGAGACAAATAAACTTGAAACTCATTTAGATGTGAAGTTTCATCATAATTATCACCTTGAGAACCCCGGAACTCCGTCCAAGATTTAAGAGCTGTTAAGCCCGCAACTCTTTTAGACGATTGTGAGCTAGACGAAGTAGGGGTTGGAATATTTGGCCTAGCATGCTCTAAGGCAAGTTGATAAGCATTATAAATTGTTTGAGCATTAATTTTAATTGATGCTTTTGCATCTGCAAGTGTAGCAACTTCCTCGTTTGAAAGATCTAAAACCTTATAAATATTTGAATACCAAAAATGAGGACCTCCCAATTTCATTGTAGGATTTAACATTGCAGCAACAAGAAATAGGAGGGATAGAAAAAAATATTTTTAAAATTTTTGTTTCATTTCATTTATAGCAAGTTCATAAATATCCGTATCCTCGCCAAATTCAACAAACAAATCAGCTAGTGCGGTAATATAAGGCCATATTCATCACATTTTTAAAATACTCTCTAAGTCTAGTTCTACTGTTTGAATAAAAAAGCCAATTAAGAGCCATTCGAACATTTTCAATTTCTATGTTTAAAATTCGCAACCATCACCGATAATTAAATGATAAATATGAAAAATACATCTAACATGGAAAATATTAGTAAATGCAGGATTTAGTGTTTTGTAAGCATCCCTATATCGCTAGTGTTACTAGAAGCATTATCCATAGAAATTGCCATTATCTTATCGCTAAAGCAAAAATATCTACATATATCTGAAACAGTGTTAGCTATAAACTTACCTGTGTGAGGTGAATTAATTATTCTATACGCAATCATACGTTTTTGCATTGTCCAATCCTCATCTATCCAATGACTTGTAGCAGTTAGATAATCACAATCATTACCACTTCTACCAATATCAGTAGTAATAGAAATCCGATAAGGTATATGAGTAAATAAATAGGGCAAATATTGTTCATATTCATGTTTGAATTTATAAATATCGGCCTTAACTGTTGCGCGAGGCCAACCTTTATAAGTAGGATTGAAAATCCTTCTAATATAATGAACCCAATTAGGATAGAAGCAAAAGCATAAGGTAAGCACATAACAATAATCATCTTGGCTAATTCTTCACGATCTCTATTTGGATCGTAATATAAAATACCTCTGGTGACAGTGTTAATTCCTGGTTGAACTAGATTTGAACCTGTACTAGGGTTAACCGCAGAATCCACTTGTCCCTTCTTGCTGCACTTGCATTTGAAAAAATCTAACCTTATCTCTAGGGTGTGTTTTTATGTGCCTAGTCAAACTACCCGTGCCGCTACGGTCTCTAGTAAATTTATAAACCAGTAATTTCCCACAAGTTTTACACTTAGCCTTATTTAGTTCTCTTACTTGAGTAAAAAAATTTCAAATTAATGATGTTTCTTGACGTTTAGCAGGTTGTCTATTAAAATTTGGAGTTTCTACAGGTGGGTCAGCCGGTGCATTACTTGAGATATGAACATGACTAGTAGGTGTATCATCTAAATCTGGTGCTTGGGTTTCATCATCATCATCATCCTCATTTTCCTCTAAGATATTTTCATTAGGATAAAGAGCATTGATAATTTCATCATCTAATCTATCACCTACTGCAACATCATGTAGAAATTCACTATCGGTAAATTGAATGCAAGGGTGATCACTATCAAGCATTACGGGAGGAGGAGGAGGACGTCTAGGTTGGCGACTACTTTCAACTTGCTTATCTTTTCTAGGCCGGGGAGCTGGGGGAAGGGTAGTATTATGACCACTACTTTCACCAGTTCTACCTTTTCCTTTACCAAACATTTTTTCAAAGAAAATGCCATATTAATTATAATTATGCAAACCTAACCACACAAAAATATATTATTAAAACGTAAGAGTTGAAACAAGTTTACCGGATTGCCGAACAATTTTTTGAAAATTGAAAATCGTTGAACACGTGAAAACTTTAATTCAACAACTTCACAACTTTTCACGAATTTTCAACAATAAATTAAGTAATTGTAGTAGAAAGATTGAGAGAGATTGAGAGAGATTGAGAGATATTGATGAATTGGTGAATAAAAATGAAAGAATAAGGGGGTATTTATTTGAGAAATGGAAAAAAGTGTAATTATATAAAGTTCGGGGTTAAATTAAAGTTTGGGGGCCAAATGGCCATTTTATAAACTTCCAAACGGTCATATTTTCAGCCCAAACGACTATATTTTAAATATGGCTGTTGCTGATTTTTAAAATAATTTTTTTTAATATAGCCGGTGGGCCCTTCTAGGCCCGCCAGGCCCGGCTGACAGTCCCGGGCCTAATGGTCACGGGCTAATAAACATGGACTGGTCCGTCACAGGCGTAAGAGTAACATCAGGCCCAGAACCACCAAGGACCGGCTCACCAGACCCGTTAGACCCGCCAAGACCGCGGACCCTGTCCGGTCCGGTTCAGGCCCGGGCCACGGGGCACCATTATATCTGCATTCCAACTTACTTTGCATAAAGGCATAGCAGTAAATAGTTGTAGTTCTAATTATATTAGCTGATGTGCACTTTTATCATTTTTTTTTCATACTTCTTAGGATATTTTAAAAAGCCCCATCAAGATAAGACAATATACTATCCTATGTATGAAATGTGGAGCACAAACTTACTATTGTTATTCCAAAAAGAATTTATTTTGTTTGACTAAAGATTGAGGTAACTGTTCGTTTAGTATAATTATTAAGATAGTTTTGTTTTATTTTTTAGTATTGGTACATAGTTAATATATATGGGAGCAAATGTTTTGGCCTATTTGCGTAGCGTAATAAATTGATGACATGCCTGGAAGGATGCTATATAAGCGCTAGGGCTCTCAAATTGGCCCAAGCCTAAATGACCCGTCTAACTCGTTTAAGGTTGGGTTGGTTATTGACCCATTCATTTATTGAATTTAGCCCATTTCGACCTAATCCATCTCAACCCATTTAAAGTTGGGCTAATGTTTAGCCCAAATTGATCGATGAGTAAGTTGTCAAAATATCTTAAAAATAATTTTATTTTTTGTTTAATATTTTAATATGACCATAACAAAAGCAAAAAAAGCCTTATTTAGTAATTATATAATTTATAAGAAAATAACACATATTAATTAAAGTTTAACAAGAGTTGGGCGGGTTGGGTTATGACCCGAATTTAATCCATCTTGAACTAATCCATCTTAGCCCAACTAACCCGCCGAATTATTGACTCAACCCATTTTAACCCGCCCAAAATTGACCAACACGTCCATTTGACACCCTTAATAAGCGCACCACAATTGGTAAAAATATATGTCGTTTATCACATCAACTGATCTAAAAACTCAAATATATTTTCGATGGAAAAATAACTTTATACTATAATTAAAACAGATGCTCTTGGAACATGTATACCATCAAAAACTTATTATAATTTATATGAAATTCAGAATAATTGACAGTATAGAATCATGCACGAAGCACATGCCAAAAAACTAGTATATATATATATATAAGGCAAGAGCCTCTAAATATTGTCATCGACGCATACTGAATTAGAACGTAGATAATACCTTGGAGAGCACTAATGTTCCATGCCTAACTAAAGTTTCACAACGACTACTACTATTATATCTATAATAAACATATCTTTCATGGTCTTTTTCATACACACCCATAACAGTAATGTATTAGACTCTAATCTTTCACATTTTCTCGCCCTCCTCTTCCTCTCCACCACCCAGCTTATGATCGATACTTTTGTACAAGAATTTCAATTTTCTGATCATCAAGAGCTTCATTATTATCGTTGCTTGTTGACAAATTTGATTTCAATGAATTTCACCCCGACTTCTCCTTGATATTATTAAGTTGGATTCTATTGGCACAATTTCTACCAATTAATTAATATTTTATAATTGGTATTAAACGGTTAACGTACCAATTAATTATAACTTACAATTGCTATTAAACAATTAGCGTGGAAAAGAAATTAGTAGATCTCAACTATGTGTAAGGTACGTGTAAGGTACAGTAAAAGTTCTATTGACAATCAACAAATAACTTCGAAGTTTTAAATTCAAAAATAGTTTTTTAAAATTATTATTTGTTTGGTTGGGTGTCCTTACAAATGATTTGTAACAACCCGACTGGTCGTTTTGCCTTTTAGAACTCTGTTCCCTTAAATAGGACTTCCCGTGCTTGCTTTAACTAATTTATGACTTGTGGGGACGGTTGGTTCGGGAGTTGGAAGAGTTTTGAGTGAAATATGCTTAATTGTTTCTTTAGGATTCTCTTAAAAGACCAAGTTTGACTCCGGTCAATTTTTTAGGAAAATGGACCTGGATTCGTGATTTGACGGCCACGAATGATCCGTGAGAAAATATGAGACCTGGGCATATGTCCGGAATCGAATTCCAAGGTCCCTAGCCCGAGTAATGAATTTTTATTAGAAATTGTTAAATTGAAGTTCTAAAGAATTAAAGAAACTTAAAAATCTTTGATTTCCTAGTTATCGGGCTGGTATTTTTGTTCCAAAGCTTGGTACAGGTCCGTAATATCATTTAAGACTTGCCCATAAAATTTGATGTCAATCAGAGTAGTTTAAGAACGTTTTGACCCGTTAGAGGAGAATTAAGAACTTGAAGTTCATTAGTTTGATTTATTTATTTTAGGGGGTGATTCCTAAATTTACCGTTGTTTCGGGTGTTCCGAGGGTTCGAGTAGGTCTCTCTCGTAGTTTCAAACTTATCGGTATGTTCCGGCGTCAAACGGACGAGGCTCAAGTGAAGTTGAAATTTTGAGAAAAAGCTGAGTTTGCTGCTTTTGTCATAACTGCACCTGTGTCACACCTTTTTTTTTTCACTACACCCGCAAGGGCGTAAAAGAGTTTTTCCAGTTAAAGGACAATCAGAATGAGATTTATTATTAATATACAGAGTCGCCACTTGGGAGATTAATGGTGTCCCAAGTCACCGATTGAATCTCGATCCGAGGAAAACATGACTCTATTAACAGTCTGCGAACTAGAAATTCGAGTAAGGAATTCTGTTAACCCGGGAGAAGGTGTTAGGAATTCTTGGGTTCCGTGTCTAGCGCTGTCGCTCAACTGTCGTGTTTAGCTTTTTTATCTGATTTTATTACATGAGGAAACTATGTGCCAATTTTACTTTTAAACCGCTTTTACTTAATAAATATTTTTTTTAAAATGTGAACGTTGTTTAAAGTGTGTCTTTGGATTACGTCACATGAAATGCACCTGCAATGCTAAGCACACTCTATTCAACGTTTTGGGATTTGATTTGGGTCACATGAAATGCACACCTGAGTTTAGGAATGTAATTTTATTAAAATCGCGCCTAAAATGTCCAATGTATTATTATCTTTTGGCAGGACCGTAAAATTTGTTAAACGACCCTTCCCGAATTTCTATTTATTGTTTAGTTAAGCATTGAATGGGGGCCCCGCAATTTACATTTTTATTTGGCGAAGCTTGTCACATCATTTTATCTAAGGATAAACCTAAAAGCAACTATAATTTTTCTATTTTTATTTTCCTCTAACAACAAAGGAAAAGTCCTAGCTAATTAATTTGTTTAAGAACTATTGTATTTGGGTTTATGAAATTCACATCCTCAACCAGGTAAGGCCTAAACACAGCCCACGTAGAAGCATTACTCTCCAGATAGGCACGAAAAATAGGCCAGTCAAGACTGGCCCAGGTCCGAACAGACAAATAACTATATTGGGACTTGTGCCATCCATTCAAGTAACAAGGCCTAAATGGCCTAGTAAGACTGACCCAAACGAACTCAGCTAAATAACAAAAGAATATTACTCTCTGTCAATGTTAATAGGAATAACAATATGCAATTACTCAAATTAACAAGACGTAGACTATTTGAACTCTAATTTCATGTTCCAGTTATATTACTGACTAACCTTCTGTTGAATTCCCAGTTGTTGTAGCCAATATTGTTAAATCAAATTATTGTTGGAAACCAACAACCATTGTATGGCCTCAAACTATACTATACTAGATTACTACCAGGGAAGGGACAGAATAAAATGAAGAAAAGGTAAGCAACCAAGCAGTGAATAGCAGCTCATATTCTAGGAAAACAGATCAGTTTTGACTCTACAAATACCACAATAGACCCAGGAATCTTCAACAAAACCACAGCAACAGCAGATGACCAAATCAGTTAATTGAACCCCCAAAAACTACTCGAAATCTAGCAAAAACACACATGATCCTTCAAATTACCATAACTGAACTCAAAATTTAAACCAATAGCTAATATTTGAAATCGGTCTTCAGTCTAATGAAACAGTAGTCTATTTTTTATTTTTGGACAGTTTCTTATTGTTTTTGATTTTTTCTGTATAAAACTAGATCTAGAAGAAGATTTTTTGAGTTTTTGTGACTTGAAATTCAAAAATGCTGATCTGTAAGAGGATTTTTTTGGGGGAAATTAGATGGCTGCCAAAACTTCCTTCACAAGGCACTAGAGTGCCCTTTATATAGGCATGAGTGAGGTAAACTTCAGATTTTCTCTTTCCTTATTAGTCCATATTTATTTTTAGCTTAGTCCCTCCATTTATTAACTTGTTATCCAAGTAATTATACCTATCCTTTGTAAATTACCTAGAAGCCCCCGTCTAGAAGCTCATAGGGAGTTCCACATAATTTCTGTAACTACCAATTACCACAATGCCCTTGAATTCACTCAAAATTACTAAACCAATCTAGTTAGCTATATCCAATCCTCTTAGAGCTAATTATCATGCCAATGAACCTTGAACATTAGCTAAATTAAATTTAATCAAACTTACAAAATACCAATTCAATTAGACGAGAACCAAATACTTTCAAAACAGATTTGAATTAAACAAAATCAAGAAAAATAAAATTTCAAGAAGGAACTTCAACTAAACTAATCAATTTAACAAATACCTAACGATTAAACTACCCAGACGAAGAATCATAATTAATCTAATAAGGCAATTAACAGACGAACAAAACTAATCCGAAAATTTAAGCTACCTAAGTCTAGAATTCAAACCACACTGGAAATAACACTAAACAATTGCATCACAGATACTCAAACATACAGAAAACAGAAAGAAAATAATAGAAAAGAAAACTCACTAATAAAAAAAACTCAGGCCAATCGGTATTTTCCAAATTCGTCCAATTCCAACGATGTTTGAACGCCATGAATAAGGAATTCGTCATGAGCACAGTTAGAAGACCATACTGTGCCAATTTGGTACCATTTGGAGAGTTTAGGGTTTTGACCGGAACAAACTCAAATAAAAATTCGAGAAGTTCCGGTAAGATTCGAGATATGCAGTTACGAGGGTTGGGTAGAGGAGGCTCAGGCGACCGTAGGGTGTTAATTTGAGTCAATTTGGGGTAGGTAACATCGTGGCCAGAAAATCTTTGATTGATTATTCGAGGCGTTTGACTGTGATTCGACAAAAAGGAATTGTTGATTCGAGATGAGGGAGACGAGAGGAATTTAGAGTGCTAATTTAGGGTTGATCGGAGACGATATAACTTTGTGTTGTAATAACCTCCTAGCCCTATATAAAGGAGGCAATGTAGTAGTTGTAAGATTATCTTGTAATCTATGTAAATCTTTATGATATATTACATATGAGTTCTTTCTAAACTTTCCTCTTGTTATTTCTTTTGAATGGATGCAAATGCCGGTCCATATATGAAAATAGAGTAAGAATACTCTACGAAAGTTAGATTATTATAATAATAAAGTTAATATTCAAATTTTCTCCATGCGGAATTATTATCACTCCTAGGTCTTAAATTGATGAAAGACTTCACTAACACAACTATGGAGATTGAAATAGACTGCACGGACGTAATCAAAATTTTATTTGATGAAACTTCTAACTTCCAAAATTTAATTATAGAATGCAGGTGGTTGATGCTCCATCTGAAGCTCCCAACAGTGAGAAACAATTTAAGAGAAGGCAATCATACTTTAGTAATTACTAAACTTATGCATGTATTTAGGTAATTGAGAGGCAGTTGTGTCTTTAGTAATTACTAAACTTATGCATGTATTAATAGTATTGATATTACTAATACTTTGATTTGCTATGCATTAGCTATACATAAAATAATATTAAATAGAATGTATAATTAATATTTGTATTAATTATATATAAATTGAAAAAGTGTACCAAACCCCCACTTTAATTATATTTAGAGCAACCCCCACTTCCAACCGAGAGATTGTGAGTTCGAGTCTCCCCAAGAGCAAGGTGGGAACTTCTTGGAGGGAAGGATGCCGAGGGTCTATTTGGAAACAGCCTCTCTACCCAAGGGTATGGGTAATGTCTGTGTACACGCTATCTCCCCAGACCCCACTAAGTGAGATTATACCGAGTTGTTGAAAAAGTGTACCAAACAAAATATTAATAAATGTATTATTTTTTCTAATGCACATAATTTATTACACGTCCTCCAATCCCTAATGATCTTCCCCAACCCATCAGTCACAACTTCCAAAGAAAATAGCGAAACATGAAAACCTGATTAAGTTTTCCCATAAAAAGAATTCCAGTGCTTATATATTCCATGAATGTCACTGTCCAAAAATAACTTAAATATTTTGAGAAGTGTCATTGCATCACATTGTTATGCAAACACTGCACCTGAGACATAAAAATAAAATCAATGAGAAGGACGTAGAGAAATTAAACTTCTCCTAGTAGCTAGGTAAAATAGTATTCATCTTGATCAGTGTTTTGATAAATGACCCAAGACGCCAGCTTTATTAATCATCTAACTGTTCATATGTATTTTCCACTTCTTTTGAAGCCACTAGTAACCGTTGCAGCTACGGCAAGCTAAAAAGGCCCAACTTAAGATAAAGAAAGACCAACTAAATTTACACTTCAAACCCCTCTAAACATCTAAGCTTTACTAAATCAACTGAAAGCCTTATAATATAATTCATTCATGCATCTGAATCTTATGGCAACGGCTCACATATGGGACACTGATAGCTCACTCCAATAAGCTGTTTTACTTACGTATGGTTTTCTTGTTCTCTATCGCATTACTAGGCTAAGTTTCTTCTAGGAAATTAAAATGTCATATGTCAGATATATGAATGAAACAAATGCGTGGTTTTTTGTTGTTTATGTTTTCCCATTATCTGGGGGATTTTATATTAATCAAAAGCTGGTTCTCAAAGGTGCAACATAAAGGTAAAGATTACCCTGGAGATAATAATAAATAAGTTCACCTGCGGTAGACATGTGATTTTTGACCATTCTTAAGATTTTTTATATTTCAGCATATAAATATTTAATTGAGGCAGTAATATCGCTATTTCAACTGATTTTGACTCGTTTACTTTATTTTTTACAAGAAAAATAAAAATTACAAAAATAATTTTATTAATGTTTTGTAGTCATTTTAAATATTGAAAAATACCAAAAATAGTTTTGTTTTAATGGTAAATCTTATTTTAATAGTTATTTTACTTAACTGGAATTAATAAATAAATGAGATCGCAATTTTGGTCTCGTTCGCGGGTAAAGAATAAAGTTTGTTGGCCCAAGAATATGTGATGTTCTGAAGAATGACAAATGAATACAGTCATGGACCAGGTCCATCTTGTGAAGCACAGTCTTGATCAACTTATACATGTGAGGTGCGTGTGAAGAAGATAAGTACTGATCAAGCACCAATATCTTCTGAATTGATCGAAAATGTTACATATTGGATAAGAGGAGAAAATCTCTTTATATAAAGAGAACGCAATCCTGATAAAGAAAATGTTATAGTTTTATATCTTCAAGGACTGAACTACGATAGAAGATCATAAATTGAGTCCCAATCGAACTCTGATTTCTAACTTATTAAATGATAGTGATTGTTCTCTTTCACATTTATTGCACATACGAACAAGTTAAACTAAATTTAGAGCAAAAGTGCAAAGGCGATTTTGCAAGCAATTTATGCGAGATTAAAGTGCGCACTCCTGAAGCTACTTGAACGAGATAGAAGAACCAGTTCGATTGTATTTTTTCTTATTCTAGTTCAATTGTAGTAGCTGATTTCAAGTTGTACCTTTTAGCTTTCATAGAAGCAATTGTATTAGATTTTTTGAGTGTCCAAGTTATAAGGTAACTTGAAGTTGTTTCAACAATTGAGGTTGTGCGCTATAACAGGATTAAAGTTAATCCTTAGTTTTACAAAGAGTTTTTGTAAATGTTGTTTTGGCTCAGTCATTCTAGTGGAAGTTTGGGAAAATCCTACTGAGTAGTAGTTCGTGATTTCTGTACGTTTTAAGCCAGGTATTTTTCACGTAAAAATCTCTGTGTTCTTTATTTTATGTACTTTTTATTCCGCAAATAATAGTTGTTAGAATATCTAGAAGAACCACAATCTTCTAGAGTGAAAATTGGTACCAGACAAATCATTCCGCTCTTGTGCGGTATTGCTGTTTAGAACATCAAAGCTTGAGCTCAGACGACCCATTTTAGGCCTAATTTATGATCTATCCCATAATTTTCAAGCCCACAATTTCTAGGCTCATACCCATTACCCTAAAAACCCCTAAAAATACCTAGACCCTTAGACCTAAGGATATCACCTAAGAATACACAAAATACACCAAAGACTCAAAACATTCGTCGTTTTCTATATCCTATTAGCACCCCTCTTCATCCTTTCCACCCATCAAATCCCTCACCCCTAAAATAACAGCGAAAGAGACGAGCAACCCCCTAGCTTCATCTTCTTCAATGCGTAAACACCAACAACCCTAGAAACTTAATGACACTCCCTGAACCAGATCCATAATTTGTTTCTCATCCAGCAAACTCCTCAAAAACACCAAAACCCGCCGCCCAAGTTTTTGCCCCTTAAAAAATCACTTCGAGCCAAGCCACCGAAAAACTGCCGCCTGCCTTCTCCTTTATTCTGGCTTAGACATTCCTCCTCTATCTCGAAGCAGAAGGACGTCAGTTGCTACCTATATTGGGAAAAACAGAATTTAAATTAAAGATGACGTTGCGTGACACGTGGACATGGTCAAATAGTGAAAGCATAACAATTGAGTAAAAGGCACGGGAGAAGACAGATACGGGAAGCGAAATTTAAATAGGCACGAGAAGGAGTTGAGACACGAGTCTCATATCAATTCAAGTCATTTAATGCCAACAGATCAAAAGGCATTGATGATAAAGATATGAGGATAAAAAGGAGTCCAAATTTAGTATTAAATACTTGATACGTTAGAGAATTGGTATTTAATAGGAATTATTGTATAATGTCTTATTTAATGTCATTTATTACTCATAATTGTATCATTAAAGCTGAGGTTTCATTCCTTTACGTAGGACCAACTATAAAAGGAAGAAGTCTCATCACATGTAGGGACATGAAATATCATCAACAACATACTGAAATACAAATTTATTTATTTCTTTACTCTTATTTTTTGAAAGCCTATTATTTTTTCTTGGTCTCTTGATTATCAGTAACCCGATTTTCTTTTCTTAAATTCTAGCTTTGACCAAAATATTATTTTTTGGTTAAACAAATTGGTTTCGTTACCGGGAATCTGATAGTCCATTCTTTCTAAAGTTACACTCTACCCATTGTTAACATCATGTCAAACAACAACGACAACAACAATCAGGAAAATTAGATCCAGCAATTATAGGGGGATGAACTCAATAATCTTATGCCTCAAGCTTCTCCACGTGGATCTCGAGAAGAAACTCCTAATGATATGTCTGAACATGTTGATGGAGGAGTTGAAACAAGAGATGAACTTCTTCAAAAAATAATATATGCACGAATTGACAAAGCTTTGGTAGCTTTAGTTAGTCAATTGCCTGCTGCACCAGCAACGCCTAATAATAACACGTTGGAAAACCCCTGCTCTGGTCTAGTTAATTCTGGTAATGGAACAAGCCCCAGTAATTCACAAGAAGGAGAACCAGGTAATTCAGATAATTCTGATCCTCAAAATTTAGTACCAACCTTGCAGAAACAGCTTAAGGAGCAAAATGATCATATCGAACAAATCCCCAGAGTTTCGCCTATAATAAAAGGAGTAGACGTGGATAAATACTCACAACAACCTTGGAAGCCAAGTGCCGCTCCCCTACCAATTTCAAAAAATTTCAAAATACCTGACAAACCCAAAAAATATGATTGTACAACAGACCCACGTGACCATGTAACTGCATTTACAACAGGAGTGAAAGGCAACGATTTGACAAAAAAAGAAATTGAGTTAGTGTTTGTTAAAATGTTTGGGGAGACGCTCACTCAGGGTGCATTAACATGGTATTCTGTTTTACCTGAAAAATCTATAAATTCTTTTACTGAGCTTGCAGATTCTTTTATTAAAGCACACTCGGGTGCTCAGAATGTCAAGAAAAGTATGGAGGATATCTTCAAAATCAAGTAAGGGAACTTTGAGTTGCTCAGAGATTTTGTTGATTGATTCCAAAGTGAAACAATGACTCTACCCTGTATACTAGATAAATGGGCAGCGATAGCTTTTGCAATTAACCTGAACGACAAAAGTTCAGAAGCAACGAGAAGGCTTAAAGAATTCCTTCGTGAGTTTTCCGCAACCACTTGGAACAATGTTTATAACATGTAAAGTACAAAGCTTAGAATTGAAGAGGATACTGTACCTCATCATCATCGTGAAGAAAGGAGCGGATCCTGGAGATCAGAAGCTGAAAAAAGATCATGTAAGAATAGGTAGGATCCATATATGGGACCTGCAGGAAAGGATTCACGATCGAGACAGAATAACCAACGTTATGATCAAAGGTCAAGAAACAGGGAACCCGGGTCTTCATCCAGGTTCAGAGGCGATAGAAGCAACCAAGAGCCACGAGATGATGATAGGAATTTAATGGCACGATTCGCTGGTCATAATTTCATTGTAGCTAATTCTGAGCTCGTAGCTATTCTAAGGGGTATGAGAGATAAGGTACGGTGGCCAAAAGAGATGAGGTCAAATCCAAACAGACGTAACATAGACCATTGGTGCGAGTTTCACAATGACCACGGACGTAAAACATTAGAATGCAAATTCCTACAAAGTGATGTAGACCATCTACTGAAGCAAGGGTATCTCACAGAGTTGATTAGTGAGAAAGGAAAACAAGCTTACATTAAAAATAGGTATGATCCATCAAAATCACTATCATCTAAGAGAATAGTGAATGTCATCACTGGAGGGGAAGATATTTACGGAGTAACGTACACGGCTTCAAATAAGGTTTCCAAATGATGATCACACACAGGAAGGGAGTACGAAAAACCTTAGAACACTAAAGCATAAGCTCTGATGATGCAGATACCGAAGGAGCGATTACTCCTCACAATGATGTACTGGTAATATCCTTACTTATAGATGACGCTGATGTAAAACGACTTCTCATTGATCCAAAAAGTTCTGCAAATATCATTCTACTAAGAGTATTGAAGGAAATGCAAGCTGAAGATAAAATGATACCCAAGGCACATACTTTGTCAGGCTTCGACAATTCAAACATGGTAACAAAAGGTGAGGTAATTCCAATAACTTTTGCTGCAGGTGTTATTAAAGAAACTAAATTTCAGGTAGTTGATATGGATATGGCCTAAAACATAATCATAGGGAGACCATGGATCCATGATATGGATGATGTTCCATCAACTTTCCATCAAGTTATTAAGTTTCCATCACCCTAGAGAATACATCAAATTCGAGGGGATCAACAAACAACCAGGAGTATGAACGCCGTAACAGATACGAGCACTGTGAGTAAAGAGAAATAGCAATTATAGGAAACTGTTCGAGGTGTCAACAATAAAATTTCACCTGAACAAGATAAAACGGATATAAACTCAAGACCAGATGTAATTCAAGAACCTGAAGAAAATGAGTATATTAAAACAACAATAGAGGAGCTCGAAACTGTGGTGCTATTTGAGCAATGGCCTGAAAGAAAAGTTTACGTAGGAGCCAATCTAAATCTTGACATGTGAGGTATGTTGATTAAGTTCTTAAAAGCTAACTTGGACTGTTTTTCTTGGTCCCACGCATGAAAGGAATATCATCTTATGTGATAACTCACAAACTCAACGAGGACCCATCTTTAAAACCTATAAAGCAAAAGAAAAGAAAGCAAGGTGCATTCAAGAATCAGGTAATTCAAGATGAAGTCCAAAAATTATTAAAGATCAGGTCAATCCACGAGGTAAAATATCCTAATTGGTTCGCTAATATGGTGGTCGTACCTAAAAACAATGGCAAGTGGCGTGTTTGTATGGATTATACTGATCTAAATAAAGCTTGCCCAAAAGACTCTTTTCCTTTACCACATATAGATAAGTTAATTGATGCAACCGCAAGTCATGAGCTTCTAAGATTTTTAGATGCATATTCGGGATATAATCAAATTAAAATGGATCCTGGTGATGAGGAAAAAACTTCTTTCATCACAGACAAGGCGACATACTGTTATAAAGTAATGCCCCATGGTCTCAAAAATATTGGAGCAACCTATCAAAGGTTGGCCACCAAAATGTTTCAAGAATATTTAGGGAAAACTATGGAGGTATATATTGACGATATGCTCGTGAAAACCCAGCATTCTCACGATCATATTCCTCACTTATCTATTATATTTGAAATTTTACGGAAATTTAACATGAAACTCAACCCAGAAAAGTGTGCATTTGGAGTTGCTTCAGGTAAATTCTTGGGATTTCTCGTTTCTAACCGTGTCATTGAGGTAAATCCTTCTCAAATTAAAGCAATAGAAGAAATATCTGATATCCTTACCAATAAAAAGGAGTTTCAAAGGTTAACGGGAAGGATTGCTGCCTTGTGAAGATTTATTTCTAAATCTTCAGAAAAATATTTTAAGTTCTTTTCTGCTATCAAAAAGCAAGACCATATTGAGTGGAACGAAGATTGTCAATGGGCCCTTAGAAGCTTGAAAGCTTACTTAACAAATCCTCCACTGTTGGCGAAACCAAAGGAAGGTGAAACATTGCTCATCTACTTAGCAGTATCGAAACTCGTGGTAAGTGCTGTTTTGGAACAAAAAGACCAAGGTAGGGAATCCCCTATTTATTCTGTAATCAAATCTTTATTAGATGATGAGACACAATATCCACAATTAGAAAAGTTAGCATTAGCTTTCATCATGACCTCTAGGAAATTAAGACCTTATTTTCATTGTCATCTTTCGGAAAAAAATGGGAAAGTGCAAAATTTTTATGGATTTTTCATACTTTGTTTGGTCTTTTTCTTAAAAAATGTGAAAGAAAAAAAACATAATTCGGCCCTACATTCTTTATTTACCCACTTCACCCTCTTTTCTTTCGCATTTACCCTCAGTCATCATTTGCCCGCCAAATGACCCTTTTACTTTTGAAAAAATGCAATATATAGCATATAGGATGCATCCGGTTAATCTTTTATATTGGATATACTTGTCCTAGATGGACCCAACCCCTGTGTTGGGTCCCCCTAAGTCAGATGCACACGATGCAACAAATGTTCCTGCTAGGGATCAGGTGTGAGGCTACGTTATTCTAGGTTTAAAAACCTTGGTTTATTTGATCTAGACTAAGCTTACCCTAGCGGACAAATCGAGCTGGGGGAAGTTTACCAGGTATACAGAAGTTTCACTGGCTTTGTAACTTGTTTGAACTTCGTTCTAAAATTGGGATGACTCTAATAAAAGAGAAGTAACACGAAGTGCACACTTCTCATATGATATAGAAGACTTAGAGAGAGGAGGGTTTCGTAATAATTAATATACAGTCCAAGCAATATCAAAGCTTTAAAAAGTGGCACTTAGCACATTAGGCTCAAACATATAAAAATAAGATAATAAATAAAAGTCAACTATAATAATTATTCTAAGCTCGAATCCTGAACCCAGAACTTCTTGTTCTGGGTTCTTTTCCCCAGCAGAGTCGTTAGAGCTGTCACACCTCCTTTTTACTACCCCCGAATAGAGTAATGGAGTTTTTTCAATTTAAGTGACAATCGAAACGGTATTATTTATATAGAAATCAGAGTCACCACTTGGATAATTTATGGTGTCTGAAGTCATCGATTGAAATCCCAAATTGAGGAAAGATTGACTCTATTTTGCAATCAACGAACATAAAAATTCGGGTCGAGAATTTTATTAATTCGGGAGAAGGTGTTAGGTATTCTCGAGTTTCGAGGTTCTAGCATGGTCGCTCAACTGTTATTATTGGCATAATTATCTGATTTTAAAATACTTTTAAACCTATGTGTATTTTTAACTCTATGAACGCATTTATTTATTTAAGTATTTCAAGATTATTTAAAACACATCGTAAGCCACGCTACATAAAATGCACGAGTGATTCACGACACGTTCTATTTAACCTTGTTGGAAATCAGAATCAGGTCACATGAAATGTACACCTAGATTTTAGAAATTGTGTATCCCAACTACGTCATGGGAACTGTACTGATAGCAATGGTACTTAGTTAGTTAAAGCGCCTAAAGAAAACTACAAAATTTATTTTTTAAAATTATAATTATGTTGCGTGAATGTGTACAGAATCACGATGATAAATTAGAAGCATGCATAAAAGTATACTAGCGGTGTTCACGAGTTATTTAATTTAATCAAATTTCGAATAAAATAGCATAAGAAATTGCAATGTTCCATCTCTATATTATTCGGAAAAAACATGAACATGAAGAACAAAGATAGATCCTATAGTTTACCATTCTTATCCTATTTTAACATTCAATCAAATAAATTTGGAAGTCCTAACTTCATGACTATCTGCCAACATCTATTGCGAATCTACTTTAATTGGCCAGCCCCAGGAGAATAATGGCTACTTAAAACCAATAACCTTACGAACAAAAATAATAATAAAAACCTTACGAATCATATTTTTAGTAGGCACTTTGTCGAACAATTTGCGAGCAAACCAAATCTCCTCACATATGACGCACTTATCCATTACATAACAACAACAACGACTCAGTATAATCTCATTTAGTGGGGTCTAGGGAGGGTAGTGCGTACGCATAATTTACCCATATCCTTGAGTAGAGAGGCTGTTTCCAAATAGACCCCGACATCCTTTCTTCCAAGAACTTTCCACCTTGCTCTTGGAAAGACTCGAATTCACAAGCACTCGATTAAAAGTGGGGATTGCTTACCTTCAGACCAACCCCTCTTGTCTAGCACTTATCCATTACATAGTTTCTCTCAAACAACTCTTACTTAAACCCCATTTTCAGAGCAGCAAAATGAAATATAATTGGACAAAAAGCTTAAATTTATTACAGAATTATACTTCTATAGGCATAAAATTTCAGTACAAACCGACGTAACACGATTAAAACTCGTGGAGACTGAACTACGACTTTCAATTTATCGAAGGTGCAAACTCAAAACAAAAATCAAAATCTGAACTATTACTAACACCACACAAGCATAATCAGCAAATACCTATTCGGATTTTGAAAAGAAATTATAAAACCAAATAAGAACAAATAATTGGGAAAACACATCTCCTTAACACGGGTTCCACAAGGAACAAAATACATAAACATTAACATTGTAACAGAACAAAACAAAATGAAAGAAGTAATTTTACATTCAACGTTCGTAGAAACAGAATTAATCACTGATAACCGGACAAAAAATTGAAGCCTCGAACAGAACCAACAAATCTGCCCATGAACCTCGACAGACAGCAATCGCACAATTCGTAGTTTATCTATCCAATTTTCTTTTACCCCGTCTTCTGTTTGTGCATGTGTGTGTGTTTGTGTCGCGACTGAAGATGTAAGGGAAGAGATGTTGGTTGTGTTTAACCAAAAAATAATATTTTGGTCAAAGCTAGAATTTAAGATAAGAAAATCGGGTAACTGATAATCAAGAGACCAAGAAAGAATAATAGGCTTTCAAAAAATAAGAGTAAAGAAATAAACAAATTTGTATTTCAGTATGTTGTTGATGATATTTCGTGTCCCTACATGTAATGAGACTTCTTCCTTTTATAGTTGGTCCTACGTAAAGGAATGAAACCTCAGCTTTAATGATACAATTATGAGTGATAAATGACATTAAATAAGACATTATACAATAATTCCTATTAAATACCAATTCTCTAACGTATCAAGTATTTAATACTAAATTTGGACTCCTTTTTATCCTCATATCTTTATCATCAATGCCTTTTGATCTGTTGGCATTAAATGACTTGAATTGATATGAGACTCGTGTCTCAACTCCTTCTCGTGCCTATTTAAATTTCACTTCCTGTATCTGTCTTCTCCCGTGCCTTTTACTCAATTGTTATTCTTTCACTATTTGACCATGTCCACGTGTCACTCCACATCATCTTTAATTTAAATTTAATTTTTTCCTAATACAGATAGTCCCCCAACTTTACATTTATTTATCAATTAAATAATTGGGAAGTGGATCTTCATAAAAAAGGGGATTTTTGCCATAATTAATGCATATGACAATATTGATGTCTCAGTAGTCTTTTTCATTTAATGTTCTGTCTATGTGTCACTTTTTGATTGACTCTGCCATTTGCACCCTTTTTCAAGGCTTCTTCATCCATTATTCACGAAGTGATAGTTACCTTTATTATAGGATTTCCAACATTACACTTCTAAATTTGACGGTTGTCATCCTATACATATTTAACGTTTCTCTTCCTTTGTCTTCTTCACAAATATTTAACAAAACTCGCTTCCTTACTTTTGCTCTCTTTCGATCCAACTTTGTTCAACAATGACATCTCCAAACCCTAACCACAAAAGAGTTCAAATTTTAGACAAATTTCCCGATTCTCCTATTAGACATAGAAGAGGCAGAGGTGGCAGACTTCGAACAGGGTTAGAATCTAATCGAGGCGGCTCTTCTGGTTCCTCTTCAAGGATTTCTATTCCAAAGACGCATTCCTCTAAAGGTAAAGAAATCTCTGATTCTTTTCGAGAACCTTTAGTGGATGAAATCGTACCCGGTGATTTATCTTTTATGAATAATAGGCAATCTCTTGAAAAGCATGTCAGTGGTTTAAAAAAAGCCGACACTTACCTTAATTTAGTGACCGAACTTATAACCCGCACCATTACAAAAGATTGTAACTGGAAAATAGTCTCCGAATGTCATTCCTACCCAAAATCAAAGAATCTCTTCTTTTAGGATTGAGTATTCTTTTGTTTATACTTACCCTTTTATTTTGGGTTTCAATCCTCTAATTGACCCGGTCATTCTCAAAATTTTCCATTTCTTTAATATTTGTTTGGCCCAAATTGGTCCTCTAGTGTGGAGGGCAGTGTCTTGTTTAAGATTTCTATCTACAAAGCCAACGTCAACTTCACATTTTCTCACCTCATCCATTTATACCATCCTAACTTAATACGCAATGAGGTTTTTACCTTAAATGCGAGGAGCAAGAAGGTTTTGGTAAGCCTAGAGGATGACAAAGATCGTGGATTGTATGCCCGTTATGTTGTTGTACGTACGATGTACTTACTTGGTGAAACAAACATTCCCTTCCCTGAGAAGTAGAATTTTGCAGGTAAGTTTTTTTTATTGGACCGTACCTATTTTTTGAGAATTTCGATTCTTTTTCTGACTTCATCTCTTTTTGATTTTTTGTAGAAACCATGGGAGATGTGGAACTTGTTCCCAATTTTTGTGGTTGGGTAGATTCAATTTTGAAGATTGCTCCGAAGGAGCAAAGAACTTAAAAATCAATTTCTTCCATACATGGATGGAAAGTTAAAACATACGGTATTAATTTTTTTACACATTTTTTATACATTAAGTACCTTTTCCTTAATGTTGATTGTATATCCTTCTTTTGATCAGGATTTTGTTCCAAAGGAATGGCAGGCGATGTAGCTATGACCATTCGTATGTCTGGCAATGCTACACTTGTCTTGGACAAGGCTCGAGCCTTGCTTCAAAAAAGAAAAGCTATAGGAGAAGGCTCGGAGAATGAGGAAGAGGAGGGTACCTCGTTAGTAGCCCGGCCAAGGGTTACAAGATGAGTCATCAATGATGATGCAATCGAAGATATTCCTACTCAAACTCCGACCATCGAGCCTGGTTTGATTCCTTCAGACGAGGATACCGTGCCAAAAGGTACGAATGAACCAACTCAATGCCCCTTTGATAGTGGTTTTTGGAGTGGTGAGCTAGGACATGTTTTGGATGTAACCCCTCTTTCTTTATTAGTTTCTACTTCCTCAATTCCTTTGCCAATCATAAGTGTTTCATTGTCACCATTGATTGCTTCTATTCCTTCACCAGTTTTGACTACTTCTACTTTCGTTCATGGGTTAATTTCTACATCCCCTCCTTCTGTTCCTGCTTCAATTCCTACGACTCCTGTAGTGTTTACTTTTTCTACTACTCCCCCCTGCTGTTCCATCTTCATCTGCTACCCCGATAGAGGTTAGCTCCAGCAGTAGAGGCGTGGCTATAAGGAGTGTCACCCACGAAGCCCCTTCTAATCAAAGCCTTTTAAGAAAATTTGGGGGGGGGGGGGGGTAGGGCTCTAGCCTCTTATCGGAGAGATTGAGAGGAACAAGATGCAGAGCCACAGTTATTACACATTGATGAATGACATAGTTCATTCAACTTTAAAGGAAATTTCTTGACCTTGAGTGCTTTTCTTCTCTTTTTCCTTCTAAGTCCTGACTTTTATGTTTTATAACTGTAGGCTAATCTTATTGGGACTGAGCTGATGGGGCGAGTCTCTTCGTTAGAGAAAAAGGAGCGTGAGTTCGCAAAGGCTATCTCTGAAGCTAGAAAAATAGCTGAGGATGCCTTACTTTACGTATTTAGGAAGGGTTTAAGAAGTGACTTCGTTCGTAACATTGTGATGAATGTTTTATGCTGAGTGCTGATGACTTTGTAATTTCCTCTCAACACTTGCCTCCAACGTTTTGACCAACTTTTGTTTGATATTCGTATCTTGTGATACTCTCATCTATTTTTCTACACGCATTTGTGTATAATATGTAGTCCCCCAAGTGTTTGAGCGGTGAAGAATGAAGCCTCAAGCACTTGTATGTTTCTCTCAGTTTGGTCCTTTTCCTGAAATAGAAAATGTATGGGACTCAGAGGTGCAATTAAAGATGAAGATTGCCTCACCCGTGTGTATTTCCATCAGATTAATATAACCCTAGGCTCAGAATTTAAGAGTATTACATTTTACCGTGCAGGTCGTGACTCATCATTTAGTAGAAGTTAGGGTTTTTGCCTAGCATATAAAATCGTTAGTAAAATTGTAACAATTCTAAGGAAAAATCTAACATGGGGATACCTGACTTCGACCATTACCTTAGAAGTAATATCTCTTTAAATCGATATCATTCCAATGTGAAGGTAGGACCTTGCCATCCATTGTCTCGAACTCGTATGCTCCTTTTTGAGTACAAAGTCCCCAATTTTGAAAAACCTGAGATGTGTTTTCCTGTTATCGTATCGTTCAATTACTTGTTTTTGAGGTGTCATCCTTATTAATGTCACTTCTCTTCGTCCTTCACAAAATCAAGATTCACTCGTAACTCTTCATTATTTGAGTCTTCCGTTGTTTGAGCTTACCTTGTGCTTGGTTCCCCTATCTCCACTGGTATTAAGGCCTCTGCTCCATAAACCATTGAAAATAGCATTTCTCCCGTGCTTGTTTTCACCGTTGTTTGATACGCCCATAATACTGCATGTAACACTTCAGCCCAATTACCTTTTAAGTCTTGCAATCTTTTTTTTAAATTATTGATTATGAGTTTGTTTGTGGATTCCGCTTGTCCATTGCCTACAGGGTGGTATGGTGTTGAACTTATCCTTTTAATTTTCCAACTTTGGAAGAACTCCGTGATTCGTGCTCTTATGAATTGTGGACTATTATCACACACGATTTCTTTAGGTACCCCAATGCGGCATGTGATGTTTCTCCAAATAAAATCTTTGACCTCTTTCTCTCGTACCTGTTTGAATGCCCCTACTTCTACCCATTTAGTGAAATAATCAGTAAGTATGAGTAGAAACTTTAACTGACCTTTTGTTTGTGGTAATGGACCTATGATGTCCATCCCCCATTTCATGAATGGCCACGGAGATACAACAGGGTGTATTAATTTGGCTGGTCTATGCATATTGTTACTGTATCTTTGACATCTGTCATTTTTAGACACGAAATCATTAGCTTCCTCTTCCATCTTAGCCCAATAGTACCCTGCTCGAATCAATGTCTTACAAGTGATCTGCCTCCTGCATGATTTCCACAATGTCCCTCATGTATTTCTCTCATCACATACTCCATTTGAGAAGGTTCGAGACACCTTGCTAATGGTCCACCAAATATTTTTCGGTAAAGGTTTCCTTGGTATAGGCAATAACGGGCAGCTTTCTTTCGGAGTGCATGAGCCTTTATTTTATCCTCAGGAACGGTTCCATGCTGCAAAAAAAAATTACTATTTTGTTTCTCCTACCCCAAGTTTAGTGATTAAAATTTACCTCATTTTTATCAGGTTTAAGAACAAATGTAATAAATGAATGATTGAAGCATTTACATTATTTGCTATGTCTGCTGTAGATGCAAGATTAGCTAAAGCATTTGCCTCCGTGTTCTCCTCTCTTGGGATTTGCATTACCTTCCAAGTTTTGGAACTGTCTTATTAGTTCTCGTACTTTTTCGAGATACTCTTGCATTCGTGTTTCCCTAGCTACATATGTCCCCAACATTTGATTTACTACGAGTTGTATATCATTTTTGATTATGATTTGTGTGATACCAAGTTTCAGCGCCAACTTTAAAGCTGCAATCGCAGCTTCATACTCTGCTTCATTGTTAGTTATAGGGTGATATTTTATAGCCTATCTAATGGTTTCGCCCGTTGGTGGTTTAAGAAAAATTCCTAAGCCTACTCCCTTTACCTTGGAGGAACCATCAGCACACAAAATCCAAGTTCCTGGGTTCATCCCATTAAAGACTTGTAATTCATTTTCTGCTTCTAAATGCATCCCTAGACTAAAATCCGCTACGAAATCAGTGAGAACTTGGGATTTTACAGAAGTCCTAGATTGATAAATTATTTCATACTCACTTAATTCTATAGCCCATTTTGCTAATCTTCCTGATAGTTCATGTTTATGCAAAATGTTTCGTAATGGAAAAGAATTAACTATGACAATAGGATTAAAAATAAAATAACATAAATAGGAAAATAAAATCCGAAATGATTTTGCATGTTTAATCATTTTTTCAAAAAAGACAAAAACTTATTTTTCTCTAAAATAGAAATTTTTTAATTCTCGCCCCCATCCAATCAGCTCGAACTACGCATACTTGATTCTCATCTTTCGGGGCATGATACGTAGGCAACCAACAAAGGCTCTGTTCTTCCTAGTCAATCTTAGGTTCTTGGCTTTGCGGGGTCTTAGCCAAATTTTGCACTTCCAGCTACCTTTTGGCCACATAAGTCATTTTGCAAAAATAACATTAATCATATCTTGCATGTGTCCAATAGGAAGGGTTATTGTCTCACATAGTGTTCTAAGTCTTTCACTTTATTTGGTTTTAGTTTTCTCATACAGGTGTGGGCCTACTTACCGGAGTTTGAGCATGATAGACACCCCGGGACCATCCCGTCAGGATCGCTCATTCAGAAGTTGCTTACGTAGATTATTTTTTACGTTTTGAGTCTGTCCTTCATTTTATGTCGTCTTTTACTTTCTAGTTTTGTATAGTATTATCGAGTCTTTTGTTATTGTACTTTCTACTTTGTAATTGAAAAAGTGTATAATAACTCAAAAAAAAAAAAAAAAACAAGGTTTTGCATTATATATTTTTGTTAGAAGTTTTCTTTAGAATAACAATTCTATAAATAAAAAAGAAATTTCTTTTGAGGAAGTTTTCCTTTAGGAAATTAATATCTAGAACTGAAAATAAAAAATACTTTTATATTTCTTTTAGTATATTAAGACTAAAAATTCAAAGAAAAAAAATTCCTTTTAGTACCTCTATAAAAGCTTTCTTTAAGATATTAATTCAAAAATTCCAATAAGATTTTCTTTTGAGTTTCTTCTTTGGGAATATAATGAAAAATGAATAGAAAAAAATGTTTTTATTTTTACTATAACTTTAGGATGTTGTACATACAACAAAAAAATAACATTTTGTCTTTGGTTTATCTTCAGAGTTTTATACTTAGGTAATCAAAAGTGAAATCCAAAAACATTTTTTTTCTTTTTCATTTCTAAGTTCGAAATCTTTCTTTTAAGATATCAAACGAAGATTCAAAATATTTTTCTTTGGTTCATCCTTTATATTTCCTTCCAAACAAAAAGAATCAAAAAATATTTTTCTCTTGTAGGGGCTTTTTCTTAATAACTTCTCATCATAGTATTCATTAAGGTAAAAAAATGAGACGTTAGTTTGTTTACTTTATTCCCGATCTTCCCGAACTACGGAAATATTTGATTCATGCGGCATCATGATATGTAGGCAATCTACAAATGGTTCAATCGAATTGTTTTTTATTAGTAAAAGAAAAAGAAAACGAAAAAAAAGAAAAAGAAAAAGAAAAAAGAAGAAGATGAAATTATGGGATGTGAGAAATGAAAGGAAAGAAAAGAGTGATACTAATAAAAAGAAGAAGAAAAATGAGAAATTCAAGAAGTTCTAGAAAAAAAAGAAAATAGAAGATTGAAGGAAATAATTGGGAAGAAGCCAAGTGACTTGGTGACCCTCGAAGTCATTCTAGAACCGTTAATTGTTGTTAGGTGCATTGCATGCAATCTGATATTTTTAGCTATTAAATGCCTTATTGCTAACCGGATGACCCCATTTTGTTCCTTTTTGTTATAATCGTTGAGCAGAAGGGTGGTTAATTTGTGGTTTTATGAGACTCATCCATACAACACAAGGTCAAAGAGCAAGTTAGTCATGGCTAACAAAGACTCATGGGTTATTGATCCATCTAAGGGTATTTTTTAATCAGAATCTAAGTTAAAAGAAGAGGTCATAAGGTTGAAAGGACAGATGGCCGAAATATACAAAGCCTGGATTAGTGGGCATCCTCCACCATCAGTTCCCACTAACTACACTGAAAGCCTTGTCACCATTTCGCCAATATCACAAGTCCATGATATCTTCCCATAACCGTTTCACACACCATCCCCCAGAATCACCTCATATCTTGCTCTTTTGCCCACTCATGTTTTTGTAGATCATCCACTTGCTACCTTTCCTCGACCCATTAGTGAGAATGTTCAAAATCCTCGATTCCCAACACTATGCTCCAGCATAAATTTTTCAAGGTTCGAGTCCATACTCTTACTCTTCATCTGAGCCTCCCGATGAGACTGCGAAGACTGATAAGATAGTGGAGCAAGATGAGATATCAAGAAAGCTAAAAGGGATTAAAATGCCAAAGTTTAATTTGTACGATGGGCTTGGAGATCTAGCAGCCCATCTGAGGGTTTATTGTAATGAAATGAGAAGTGTTGGCGAGAAAGATGAGTTGGTGATGGCGTATTTCTGTGAGAGCCAGACTAGGAAGCTTTGGAATGTCATACTCGTCAAGATGTCGGTAAGTACATACATGGGATGACATGGCTCAAGATTTTGTGCGATACTTTCTGTACAATATAAACATTGTCCCAGACCACTCTTCCCTATCTTAGATGGAAATGAAACCCGATGGAAGTTTTAGGGAATTTTGGTTCATGTGGAACGAACAAGTTGCTCGGCTCAATCCTCCCATTGATAGAAAAGATATTGCTGAGTCCCGCCAACGATAGGATCCCATGGGCATTCCTGCTAAATGCTTTCAGCCTCAATACCGACCTTATGAATATCTATGAACTGCACATAATCCGCCGTAGTATTATCCTCCGAACAACATCCGCCATCTATTCAACCACTAGGTCACTCCCTAGGAAGAGCACTAGCATTCCAAAATTCATATGCTGCTTCACAAAATTTTTGAGCATCCAACAATACTAGAAAACTGGGGCATGGAGGGAAAGAAAGGCGAAAAAATAATTTGGCACCCGTCAAATAATTCTACACCAACTTGTTTGAAAAGTTAAAACATTCTGGACTGATTGAGCCGCTCCTCGGTTATACACCGGACCTATATGCAAAAGGATTTTATCCTACTGTACGGTGCATGTTCCACTCTAATGTCCAAGGGCATAACATTGTAGACTGTCGTGCTTTGAAAATGAAAATAGAAATAATGATTCAATAAGGAATAATTGCGGTCCAAGGCAATAATACCCCAAGTGTCACACATAATCTTCTACAGGTACATGACAACACAAAGATTGTTGGGATGGTTTGCAATGAAGAAGGGTTGGTCAAAGGAGTCAATGAGCCACTTGGTGAAGTTAATGATATTGAAATTTATAATGGTTTTGGTAATGTTGATGTGTAACTTAGTGGCTAAGATGCCGATCTTGGTAATCAGAAAGAAGCTCTTTTCTTGGCTAGCCGGGGAGGAGTCTTTGGTTCATTTTATTGTCATTTTTGTAGTCCGTGTTATTTCGGGTTGTAATCTAGATATTGTCTTGTGAATCAAACCCTTATATCCTTTTATTTACCCTAATTCCTTTAGTTGTAGTAACTCATTTAGTGTTATCTAGATTTTTTCTATGGTTCTACCCAGGTTTATTTTGCTTGTTATATTGTTCAAACCCTTTCATCGTCTGTTGAATGCAGTTTTTTATTTTCTGTTATTTCTAGTAATTTTTGTTTAGTTCTCTTCTCCTTTTATAGTTCTTTTCGTGCTAGTTCTAGTGACATGACATGCGCACATAATTCTAGGTCTGGTCTTAAAAGTTAGTCTAATTATGAAGCAATGAAATAATTTTTAAGATAATAGGGGAACGATGTTCTAAAAGTCAATACCACACAAGAGGGGGATCAGAGATTTTTGTGGTACCCAATTTTCAATCTAGAAGAACTTGGTTCTTCTAGGTGTTCTAAATACCTCTGCTTACGGAATTAAAAGTCCAAAAATAAATAACACAGGTATTTTACGTAGAAAATACCTGGCTCAAAAGGTGAAAAACCCATGACCTACTGCTCAGTAGGATTTTTCCAAACTTCCACTAAAATTACTGAGCCAAAATAACATTTACAAAAACTCTTTGTAAACTTAAGGATTAACTCTAATCCCACTGTGCCACACAACCTCAACTGTTGTGAAACATTCAAGTTAACCCTAAGTTGAATACTCAAAGTACCTAATACAATTGCTTATATGAAAGATGGAAAGTTACAACTTTAAATCACCTATTACAATTGACCTAGAAAAAGAATAAACACAATGGAACTGGTTCTTCTATCTCGTTCAAGTAACTTCAGGAGTGCACATTTAAATCTCATATAAATTTCTTGCAAAAGTGCCTAGCTCTTTTAACTTCTGCATATGTGCAATACTTTTAAATGAGAACAATCACTGCTACTTAATGAGTTAGTAATGAGAGTTTGATTGAGATTCAATTGCTGATCTTCTATTAAAGTTGAGTCTTTGAAAATTACAAACTCCAACCTGATCATTTATCCATATTGTGTCCTCATCCCATAAACATACTTTCTCTCATCATCCAATCTATAACTGTTTCGATTAGTTCAGGAGATATTGCTGCTTGATCACCCAAACTTATCTCTTTCACGTGTATCTCACATGTTAAGGTTGATAAATATTGTGCCTCACATGATGGACCTGGTCCACGACTGAGTTCATTTGTCATTCTTCAAAAATTCACCTGAATTTGGGGCAACCCTCATTTTTTGATAATGAAAAACTTTGTGCTTTTACTAATCAAAGAACCTGTAGGAACTCAGCTTAACCCTCAACACATTAAATTAGAATTTTAACTTATCATTAAGGACCAGGTTTAATTAGTTTATAAATATCACATTATTCAGAATACAAATTAAAGTACAATATCTCTTTCCCCTTTTGGCATTATCGAAAAGTTGCATACATTGTGAATCCCTTATTTTAGTAATTACTCATGGCCACTTGGGCAACTACAAGTGAAAATATGGATTGAATCATTAATGATCAACAAACATATTCAGGATATTAAGAAAATAATCTTCACATAACAAGAGAAACAACAGCTTTCATTGATAAGATATGTTTCCACTAACAAACCACAAAAAAAAAGAAAAAACTTCCAAAACATGAGCAGAAAATAGAAAAAGTCCCTAATTTTGGTCACTGAGGTTTACTAGACTAGTTCATAAGACAACACCTGGAAAGCCTAAGGCGGTGGGTTTGGAGAAGGCTGAGCATATTTTGAAGCATCCCATCACACTTCTCCTTTTATTTTGCTAGCTCAGCTCTAAGGCCATCTCTCTCAGTTTCCAATTAAGCAACATGAGCTTGGAGCCTAGAAATTTTAGCATCCTTAGTTCCACACTCTTGAACTAAAGCCCTAACCTTGTTGTTCACATGTGTCTTCAGAGATGAACCAGGTTCAACTGCGTTGCATTGAATGGATGGTCATAAGCAGAAGAGTCTTGACGCCAAACTGTTAATTGCTTGATGCCATCTCCCTTTTCTTCAAAGGAACATTTAGCATGTATAGAACAATAGTCCATATGAACCCATATGGCGTGGCATGAGGCATGGAGCCATTTATGACTCTTTCCAGTAATTTGACAATAAAAGAAGGCCAATTGATCTTCATCCTCTCACAAGGCACTCCATAAGAACTAGGGCCATCTAGTTGGCAGTGTGCCTTCGCTCCTGTGTCAGCAGCATGCACTTGTTAACATATTCAAACAAGACCTTGTGCGCGGGCCTCATCTCACTTTTCTGCACAAACCTGGCTTCACGCACATCTTCAACAGTTACAACATCACAAAAATTCCTAATGATTTGAAGAGCAGCAGGGAGAGAATCGAGACATGGCCAACTTTGCCTTGTATAATCATCATACCCATCACTAGGTATCTCTAGAATCTCACCCAATTTGAGCCCATCAAACTGCACCCCTACTCATTTCATCCGGTTGGTGACCACCCCATTCTTCATAATGGAATTTGCCATAAACTCAATCAGCTCCTTCCTGGCCCGCCTACCATCCATTTCAAAGACCATGTCCTTCCGCCCTTGTGTAGATAGGGAATCCACCAATCTTCTTATTCCCGACTCATCCAGGTCTCTCAACAGTCTTCCTTTCAAAAAAAATTCTTCTGCCAAAGATGGAGAACTTATCTTCTTCTTTCTCAAATTCCTCCTCTTGTTATTTTCCACTCCATTCTTCTTCTTCCTCGGTAATATCTACTTGCTTTCCTTTTATTTTAGATCTTGTTCTTTTGGCTACATAGGGTTCAGCAGATACAAGTTCAGAGGAAGACTTCTTTGACGAAGTCTTGGACATTCTGGGTTTGGGTGTAGCAACCTCCGCAGTTGTTCCCCTTTCTTGATAGACTAGGTTCATCTCCTCTTCTTTTTCTTATGCAGCCTTAGATCTTTCTACAACCTTTATTTTTCCCTTTTCCTCCTCCTTCTTGATTTCTTGTAGAGATTTCTGTAACTCATCTTCACTTTGTTTGACCCTACTTCTAGTGGCTCTTCCCTTAGGTACTGAACCTATAGTGGGTTTTAGGGATGATATTTTGCTTTTCTTTTTTGGCTTGGAAGCAGTTGGAGCCTTTTGAGTAAAATCTTTGCTTCTTTGGATCATAATTGGCCCCTACCATATTCAGAAGGTAAGCCAATGTTCCCTCAGCAGATGAACCAGGTTCATCTTGTTGCTTGCTGAGATGAACAAGCCCTTCCGCCGCCTCCACAGATAGCTAGAACTTTTTCTTTCTCATTTCCCCTCTCATCAGCACTTGCTCGCTCTATCTTTTCTTTACTTTTTACCTCCACTCCTACTATATTCAACTCTCTTTACATTTTTGACAGGATCAACAAAGAGAAACCTAGTGTCTACATTTTCATCCACAGTAGAGAATACTACACAAGAACTTAAGTCACCAGGGGTTTCTTGAATTTTGTCAATGCCAAAAGACTCATGTTCCTCAACTTTGGCATATAAAAGCTTCAGACTCAGAGCTTGTGTCACATTCTTGAGCACGATTTTTCTTCCTCTCGCTAGCCTTCAATTTTTCATTTAGAACCTTTATCAGAGATCTAGAAGCTACAATTTTTCTAGCCAATATTTTCTGCCTATGAAACCTAGGTTTTGGGGCTTTACTAGGAGAAGTAGATGAGGATGTATTAAATGGGGATACTGGTGGGGGATTTCCATGATTATCATGGGGGTTAGTCATGATGGATGTGTTTCTTGACAAAATTTTGGGAATTTTGGAGAAGAAAGGCGATCGGAGCTGGAGAGGAGTTTTCTAACGATTATGAACTAATGAAGAAGAGGTGTGTGTCTATTTAAAGGTGATTAGAATTAAATATAGTAATGGAAGATTTTTCAAAGGTCAATTAAAAGTCTAATCAAGGTGTAATCTCGGTCTCTTAGTGATTTTTTGGCATCGCTAGATTTTAGGCAAAAATCCCCGGTTTTAAGATTTCTAGGGGAACGAAACTGGTTCAATGCTTAACGAATAGAATTTCTAGAAATTAGATGAGTATAAGACTTCTGCTCATGATTGGAAAAATAATCTTTCTAATTGTGCACAGTATAGAAAACATACCTAAGCTTTTCACATGAACACATACTGATGAACCAGGTTCTTCACATTGAACTCTCTTGAACATGCCTCAATGCCAAAATAGAAGAACCATTGTAAGAGTGAGTCATATATGCACATGTCACAGGAGTATACCTATTAAAGTATGAGATTACGTAAGAATTTATCTAGATATTTACATAAAGTTAGAACTCCTAACCAAAAAAACTATTTTTTCATTTTTTTTACTGTGCATTCTGAATTGGACCTATTAGGTGATCTTAATCATCCATTATTCCAACTTGTTCCTCTCAAAATTTTTTATACTCAGTTCTTTGGTAAAAATGTCAGCTATTTATTTATCGGTAGCACGAAATTCTACTAATATCAATTATTTCTCATAGTTATCTCTTAAGAAGTGGTGTATAACATCTATGTTTTTAGTCCTCTTATGTTGAACAGGGTTCTTTGTCATACTTATAGCACTAGTGTTATCACAGAATATTGGAATACATCCCACTTCAATTCGAAAATCTACCAGCTGTTGTTTGATTAGCTCTTTTGTATACCTTTACTGATTTCCATTTGGACTTGTTTTTATCTGCAAACCTAAAAAGAAGTTAAGCTCACTCATCATGCTCATTTCAAACTCACTCCCATTAGTTTTGCAAAGTCCTTACTCAGCCTATCAGTAGTGGCCTCAAATATGATGTCATCTACATATATTTGTGCAACAAGGAGATCTTCACCTTTTTCCCTTAAGAATAAGGTACTGTTAATTTTACATATTTTGTAACCATGATGCAGTAGGAATTTAGATAGCCGTTCATACCAAGCTCTTTTGGCCTGATTGAGCCCATAGAGAGCCTTGTCTAACTTGTACACATGATCAGGACATTCCTTACTTTCAAACCCTGGAGGTTGTTTCGCATACACTTTTTCCTTTAGGTAGCCATTTAGGAAGGCACTTTTGACATCAATTATGGAGAGTGAATTTCATGTGTGCTGCAAATGCTATGAGGAGTCTGATTGCCTCTTGTATTACAACTGGAGCAAATATCTTATCATAGTCTATGCCCTCCTCTTGGATGTTTCCGTGTACCAACAACCTTGCTTTGTTTCTTGTAATTGTTACATCTTTATCTAGTTTGTTTCTGAAGACCCATTTTGTATCAATACTGATATGCCCTTGGGTCTTGGAACTAGATGTCAAACTTGACTTCTTTAAAATCGGTTGAGTTCATCGTGCATTGCATTCACCCAATCTGCATCCTACAAATCCTCAACAACATTTTCGATTTAATACGAGATAGGAAAGCATAAAAAACACACAGATTCTTTAGTAGTAAACTAGTTTTGACTCTAGATGTTGGATCAGTAATAATGTTCTCAACGGGATGAGAACTTTGATACTTGTGAGGTTTCGCAACCAACTGATTGTTGGAAACACGTTCTCAAGGCATTATACTAAACGTTGTTCATATTTGTAGGTTTTGATGAATGACAAACTATGCGCAAATTGACATATGACGAGATCCAAGCACAAGCGCAAAATTGATATATAACGAGATTCAAGCACAAGACAAAGATCGAGATTAAGTTTTATATGAGTCGGTATTTAATTGTGATCTTGATCCGACAACTTAAACTCAAGACCTGGCTTCTCTCGTAAAAATATTTTTAGCAAATCATGCATATTTAATTTAGAGCAAAATGATTTTAAATAATGCATATTTACATTAGTCAAAATGATTTTTAAACATGCCTCTAAAATCTGGACTAAGATAATCGATTATGTACTTATGATAATCGATTATGTTTAAATCAATCGATTGTGAACTTATGACAATCGATTGTGTTAAGGCAGTGAGCATCAGATTTTTCAAATCTGCATGACAATCGATTGTGAACCTTATGACAATCGATTGTGATGAGGCAGTGTCCATCAAAGTTTTTCAAAGCTCAAAATAATCGATTGTGAAGCTAATGACAATCGATTGTGAAGAGACAGTGTCCATCAGATTTTTCAAAGTCACAAAATAATCGATTGTGAACTTATGACAATTGATTGTGTTGAGGCAGTGTCTTCCAGACTTTTTCAAAGTTATTAAATAATCGATTGTGAACCTATAACGATCGATTGTCACGAGGCAGTGTCTAAATTGATTTTTCAAGACTGATATATAATCGATTGTTAACTTAATATAATCGATTGTATAGCTGACCGTTGCCAAAATGTTTTCAAATACCGTCAGGTAATCGATTATTGATTTCCTATAATCGATTGTTTTAAATAAAATCTGGAAAGGATTTTTTGAACGTTGCTGAGTAATCGATTGTAGATTTCTGACAACGATTGTGTTAAGTAAAATCTGGAAATGATTTTTTGAACGTTGCCAGTAATCGATTATTGATCTTAGATAATCGATTGATATGCATAAAATCTGGGATTGATTTTTGGAAGAATTGGCAAACAATCGATTGTGGTAATTTGACAATCGATTGTCACAGAGTAAAATCAGCAATTCTGAATTGGCAATTAGGCAACGGTAATACAAGGTTTTTCAACTATAAATACAGCTTCAATTCAGTCTTCTAAACACAACAACTGATCATACAATTGCTAAAGCTTGCATACATTATTGCTTATCATTTTATATTCATTACATAAGCTTTTGAGAGCCAAATTCTTGTCGAAAGTTGTTGCAATCTTGAGCGTATTCTTTTTACTCATATCTACTCTTAAAGGAGTGTCTTGTTTGAGTGCTAAGTGTTTTTGTACACTTGAAGGGAAGTGTTAGTCCCTTGTGTTGTAAGAAGGAACTTGTGTTTCCTTGGTTGAAGTCTTGGAGTGTTGTATCTCCGAGCAAAGGTTGTTGAGGCTTGTGTCCTCAAGTTGTAACGGTTTGTTGAGCACCCGTAAGCTTAACAAGTTAGTGGAAATCTCGAGAGAGTCTCTCGGGGACTGGACTAGCCACGGGTTGTGGTGAACCAGGATACATCAGTGCGTTTGTTCTAATTTATTTACTTATCGCACTTATTTATTTCCTGCAATTTTTAAATTCCGCAAGTTTACGCTAATTTTTATTATAACGCTATTCACCCCCCCTCTAGCGTTAAGCGTATTATCTAACAATTGGTATCAGAGCCCAACTCTCTGAAGACTTAACCGTTTGAGAGAAACATCCATGGCTTCTACTCGTGATTCTTTTGCAGGAATAGGTGAAGGACAATGCTCCACCCGACCACCGCTATTCGATGGTACAAATTATACATACTGGAAGGAGAGGATGAGAATATTTGTACAATCAAATAGTTTTCATCTTTGGAAGGTCATAATGAATGGAGAACAAATTCCAACCAAGAAGGTTGAAAATGAATGGGTCCAAAAGTCCGAAGATGAATACGATGCGGATGATATCCGAAAGGTGCAAAATAATGCTAAAGCTATTAATTTATTATATTGTGCTGTAAATGCTGATGATTACAGGAAGATATCTTGTTGCACAACGGCGAAGCAAATGTGGGACAAGCTGGAAATTACGTACGAAGGTACGGACCAGGTAAGGGAAGCCAAAATTGATTTCCTAACCCATGCATATGAATTGTTTCACATGAAGGAAGGCGAAAAGGTCGATGAGATGTTTGAACGATTTTCAAAAATCGTAAATGATTTACATGCTCTTAAGAAGACCTTCACGAATAAGGAACTTGTCCGAAAAATTCTCCAAAGTCTCACTCCGGAATGGCAATCCAAGGCCGACGTGATTCAAGAATCCATTGGCATTTCAAATGTCACCATCGACGCATTAAGAGGTAATCTTAAAACTTATGAATCTACTATACTTAACCCTCTTGTTGATGATCAAAGGAAGCAAAGAATCGCTCCCAAGGCAAGCACAAGCCAACCTCAAAATGATGAGGACGGAGACAACGAGTTCGGACTCGTTATCAAGAGATTTCAAAAGTTCATGCGAAAAGAGTATGAACGAAAGGGAAAAAAGCAAGGAGATCAAATAAAGTGCTATGAGTGCGGAGAAACCGGGCACATTAAATCAAATTGCCAAATGCTAAAAAGGAGAAGAAACCCTTCAAGAAGCAACAAGCATACATATCTTGGGGAGGCGACTCCGGTGACGAGTCAAGTGAGGAAGAAGAAGACGAAGCCGCAAATCTTTGTCTTATGGCACAAGAAGACAACAAAGAAGAGGTATGTCAAATTTCTTCCAAAAATTTCTTTTCCCTTGAAGAAATGCAAAATGCTTTTGATGAGTTATATAGCGAATTTATTAAAGCTTCAAAAGCTGTTAAGAGTATAAAAGAAAATGCTTCTTTAAAAGAAAAAGATTTTCAAAAACAACTCTCTTTTAAAGAAAAGGAATTGGAAAAACTGATTTTAGAAAATGAGAAGTTGAAAGAGGAAAACAAATTTTTTGGCAAAAGAAGCGCCGACAAGCCCGAGAGTTCTAGAAATTGTACTTCTTGCATGCATCTCAAAAATGAAGTAGAAAGGCTTAAGGGCACCTTAGATAAGTTTAATTCTTTTCATAAAAATTTGAATGAAGTGCTTGTTAATTTGAAGTCGACCAAGCATGGCATAGGTTTTAGAAACGAGCCTAATGAGAAAGTTGAAGCCAACCCCCAACCACCTAAGGCTCAACCTAGGATAAAGAAAACAAATGTTCATCCTAGATACAACAAACCTAGAAATGGTTTTCATCAATCGCAACCTAGAAATAATCATGCTAGAAATAATGCACATTCTAGGTCAAACACTAGAAGGAATTTTGAACCTTTTAGAACACCTAGAAATGACTTCCAACCTAGAAACAACTATTCATGAAAGGATGCATATCCTAGAACAAATGGTAGGAGAAATGATTTTCATGATTTGCGCAATAGTTATAGTGTCAAGAATAGAGTAAATGAATTTCGTCCGTCCAATTACTATCAACCTAGAAGGATGCATAATCCTAACGTGACTTGTCATTATTGTAGACGAATTGGACATATTGCTCCTGCTTGTTTTACACGACATAGACACAACACTCAATCACATCACTATGATTTGCCTAACCCCCAAGGACCCAAAATGGCATGGGTACCTAAAACTCATTAATCTGTTTTGTAGGTATGTTTGAAGGGATCAAGTGTACTATGGTACCTTGATAGTGGTGGCTCCAAGCACATGACGGGAGACGAATCCAAATTCCTTCAACTAGAACACAAGGAAGGGGGAAGTGTTATTTTTGGTGATTACAACAAAGGAAAGATTATCGGCATCGGATCGGTCTGTAAGGATAACATTTCTTCCATTAAGCATATATTACTTGTGAAAGGTTTAAAACATAATCTCTTGAGCATAAGTCAATTATGTGACAAGGGAAATCTTGTTTTACTTGATTCGGATGAATGCTTAGTTTTTAGACGTAGCGATTTTAAAATTATCCTTCGTGGTTTTAGAATGGATAACATTTATATGGTTGATCTTTCAAATTTTTCAACCGAATATGTGAATTGTTTAATGAGCAAAGAGGATGATTCTTGGTTATGGCATCGTAGAGTAGCTCACATCAACATGCATCTTTTGAACAAATTGGTTTCACAAAATTTAGTTGTTGGTCTTCCAAATTTGAAATTTGAAAATGACTCTATTTGTGATTCTTGTCAAAAAGGGAAGCAAACGAAAGCATCTTTTAAATCAAAAATTATTGTTTCAACTACTAGACCATTGCAATTGCTTCACATGGATTTGTTTGGACCATCTCGCATTGAAAGTCTTGGTAGAAATCGCTATGCTTTTGTTGTTGTTGTTGATGATTATTCCAGATTTACTTGGACTTTATTTCTTGCCCATAAAAGTGATGCTTTTCATAATTTTAAATGTTTTCTTAAACGTGTTCAAAACGAAAAGGAAACAACCGTCACTTCAATCAGAAGTGATCATGGGGGAGAGTTTGATCACAATCTCTTTGCGGACTTTTGTGATGAACTCGGTATCGAGCATACCTTTTCCGCTCCATGAACACCACAACAAAATGGGGTAGTGGAAAGAAAAAATAGGTGTCTCGAAGAGATGGTTAGAACCATGCTCGAAGAGGCTAAGATTCCCAAACATTTTTGGGCGGATGCCGTGAGTACCGCATGCTACGTTCTGAATAGAGTAGTCATAAGGCCAATACTCATGAAAACCCCTTATGAACTCTACAAGGGAAGGAAACCAAATATCTCCCATTTTAGAGTATTCGGTTGTAAATGTTTTATTCATAACAATGGAAAAGATCAATTGGGAAAGTTTGATGCGAAATCCGATGAGGGAATTTTTATTGGGTATTCTTCACGTAGCAAAGCATATAGGGTATTTAATAATAGAACCCAAACTGTGGAGGAATCCCCTCATATTGTGTTTTCCGAAAATAATGCTCGATTGGCGAGAAAGGATTCTTGTTCTGATCTTGCAGGTATTCTAAATAGTTTAAAAGACAAAGTACAAGAGGAAACTCCTAAGGAAATTCAAGATGAAATCTTGGAACAATTAACGGAGGAAACGCCACAATTGGAGAAAGAAACGAAAATGCCTAACGAGTGGAGGACAATCAAAGATCACCCTCTCGAACAGGTAATTGGCGACGTCGGAGAAAAGGTAAGTACCCGAAACTCTCTTAAGAACACCTTAGGACACACTTCTTAAGAAACACGTTCTCATTGCATCATTTCGTTACAAATTACTAACTTGAGCATCGGAGACGTCTAATTCTCTTTTGCAGGTATCGCCCTAAAGGCAGGGGAAATTATATAGAAATGGCATAGAACAATCGATTGTTACAGAAAATAATTGATTATTTTACTGTGCGGACAATCGATAGCAAGTATCACTAATCGACTATTCATGTTTGATGCGTATTATGCACTTGTGTTTAATAATCGATTTTTTAACTGTATAATTGATTACCGTCTCAGCCATTCAGTACTGCTTTCCTAAAACAATCGATTGTTTCATAAATATAATCGATTATTTTCCGAGTCAGAAAATCACCGTGCTCACTGTATCACACCAATCGATTATCATAATTCAACAATCGATTATTTTTTGTCAGTAATTCAAATATTTGTTACCGTTTGGGTCCTGCAATCGATTTTGTGTCAGTTCCGAGTTCAAGTCAAAAGCTGCTCAACAATCGATTATTTCGTTTCAACAATCGATTGTATAACGGTCAGTGCAATTTATTTTTACCGTTTCTGACTGTTTTGGCTCATAAATTTCTGCAGATTTTCATCATAAATGAAATGCCATTCTTCCCATTATAAATAGGCATCACAAGTCTTCAACTTTATTCACTCAAGCATCAATCTTTGCTCCCAAACCTTCAAAAATCTCCCAAGTTTCTTACAAAGTTCATTACTACTTTTTGAAAATGTCGGGCAAACACTCTAAACGTTACCGTTCAGGTAGACAAGGTGCATCTTCTTCTGGTCCTCCACCTCCAAATTTCCCTTATCAAGATGGGTCTATTTTACAATTCAATACTGAAACCGAGCTCACTAGATTTTTGACAAAATTCGAAAAGCGTGACATTCTTCCTCCTCGCTTTTCAACAAGCAAGTATCTTGAATCATATGCCCTCGCTGCAAACATTCTTAAGGAATGTCAACTTCTTGACTTTTTATATCTTACCTATCCTTATATTAATCCTCCATTGATTCAAGCGTTTTACTCGAACCATCATGAGGATGGCGATGGTGAACTTGTGTCAAATATTAATGGTGTTCAAATTCTTTTGTCCAATGAAAACTTGCATTCATTGCCCATCTTCCTCGAAGTGGCGAAAACATTACTCGCTACATTAGAGAGGCCGGCGCCTTATTTGATGAGAAAATTCTCCTAAACCAAATAGGTCTTACATCTTATGATTTTAATCTATCTACTCGGCGCCCTACTATCACGGGAATGCTCCCCGAGTATCGTTTGATTTTCTATTTCATCACCCGAGTCCTCAAGCCTCAGAAGCACAATCATACCACTCTTTCCCAAGAGGACGCTAAGCTCATGCATGCCATTATAACCGGAGCTCACATCAATTGGTGTAAGTTCGTCAAGATTCACATGCTTGATGCCATCGGAGATGATAGACCTCTTCCCTATGCCCTCCTTATTATGAATTTTCTTGAAGCTTCCGGGTTCAACACTTCCATCGGTCCTCTAAAAAAGAGCACCAAGAAGTGGGAAATTTCAGAATCCTCCTTTCCCCATGACGGTTATCATGCAGCTCCTGCTCCTCCTCCAACCCGTCAATTGCGTCAGCCTCAAGAACCTACTCTTCAATCCATTTCCGACCAAATTGCTTCATTGACCACCTCTGTCGGTCAATTGACACATGAGATCCATGGATATTTTGACCATGTTCATTATCCATATGCCGGTCTTGTTCCCTATGAAGCAGTGCCGGATGATGAGGCGGGAAATGATGATGAATAATTTCTTTATTTGTTTTTCTATTTTATTGTTCTATGTTTTTATTGTTCCCGTTATGTAACCATTTTTTATTAATAAATAAACAAGTTTTTTAATTATTCTATATTTTTTTTGCTAATGGAAAAAGGGGGAAGATAACGGGTATGCACTCTCAATACTTATCAGCATAAATTGAGGGGGAATTCATATATTGAGGGGGAACAAATTGCATATCTATATACTTGTTGCATATCTTTACTTGTCTTGAATCGTCATTATGAATTGCCTAATATGCATATCCCGCTTAAAGTTTGCCATTATCAAAAAGGGGGAAATTGTGGGAAACACGTTCTCAAGGCATTATACTAAACGTGTGTTCATATTTGTAGGTTTTGATGAATGACAAACTATGCGCAAATTGACATATGACGAGTTCCAAGCACAAGCGCAAAATTGATATATAACGAGATTCAAGCACAAGACAAAGATCGAGATTAAGTTTTATATGAGTCGGTATTTAATTGTGATCTTGATCCGACAACTTAAACTCAAGACCTGGCTTCTCTCGTAAAAATATTTTTAACAAATCATGTATATTTAATTTTGAGAAAAATGATTTTAAATAATGCATATTTACTTTAGTCAAAATGATTTTTTAACATGCCTCTAAAATCTGGACTAAGATAATCGATTATGTACTTATGATAATCGATTATGTTTAAGTCAGCTGCTTGACAATCGATGGTGAACTTATGACAATCGATTGTGTTAAGGCAGTGAGCATCAGATTTTTCAAATCTGCATGACAATCGATTGTGAACCTTATGACAATCGATTGTGATGAGGCAGTGTCCATCAAAGTTTTTCAAAGCTCAAAATAATCGATTGTGAAGCTAATGACAATTGATTGTGAAGAGACAGTGTCCATCAGATTTTTCAAAGTCACAAAATAATCGATTGTGAACTTATGACAATCGATTGTGTTGAGGCAGTGTCTTCCAGACTTTTTCAAAGTTATTAAATAATCGATTGTGAACCTATGACAATCGATTGTCACGAGGCAGTGTCTAAATTGATTTTTCAAGACTGATATATCGATTGTTAACTTAATATAATCGATTGTATAACTGACCGTTGCCAAAATGTTTTCAAATACCGTCAGGTAATCGATTATTGATTTCCTATAATCGATTGTTTTAAATAAAATCTGGAAAGGATTTTTTGAACGTTGCTGAGTAATCGATTGTAAATTTCTGACAATCGATTGTTTTAAGTAAAATCTGGAAATGATTTTTTGAACGTTGCCAGTAATCGATTATTGATCTTAGATAATCGATTGATATGCGTAAAATCTGGGATTGATTTTTGGAAGAACTGGCAAACAATCGATTGTGGTAATTTGACAATCGATTGTCACAGAGTAAAATAAACAATTCTTAATTGGCAATTAGGCAACGGTAATACAAGGTTTTCAACTATAAATACAGCTTCAATTCAGTCTTCTAAGCACAACAACTAATCATACAATTGCTAAAGCTTGCATACTTTATTGCTTATCATTTTATATTCATTACATAAGCTTTTGAGAGCCAAATTCTTGTCGAAAGTTGTTGCGATCTTGAGCGTATTCTTTTTACTCATATCTACTCTTAAAGGAGTGTCTTGTTTGAGTGCTAAGTGTTTTTGTACACTTGAAGGGAAGTGTTAGTCCCTTGTGTTGTAAGAAGGAACTTGTGTTTCCTTGGTTGAAGTCTTGGAGTGTTGTATCTCCGAGCAAAGGTTGTTGAGGCTTGTGTCCTCAAGTTGTAACGGTTTGTTGAGCACCCGTAAGCTTAACAAGTTAGTGGAAATCTCGAGCGAGTCTCTCGGGGACTGGACTAGCCACGGGTTGTGGTGAACCAGGATACATCAATGCGTTTGTTCTAATTTATTTACTTATCGCACTTATTTATTTCCTGCAATTTTTAAATTTCGCAAGTTTACGCTAATTTTTATTATAACGCTATTCACCCCTTCTAGCGTTAAGCGTATTATCTAACACTGATTTCTGCTACTGCCTCTCCCATGTTCTGTTTCTGAGGAACAGATTCAAGAACAGATTCCTTCAGGGAGTTTGATTCAATTTCTCCTTGATTAATTCCCCCTGTCAGGTTGCCCTAATTTGAAGGACCAGTTCCATCACATGCTCCTTGTCACTTTAACTTGTATTGGTGATTCAGTCAATTCCTTTACCAATCCAATGGCTTCATCTTCATGTTCCTATCTCATAGAAAGAATGTTAGTTTCGTCAAATACTACATGTACACTTTTTTCTACACATAGAGTTCTTTTATTAATCACTTTATATTCTTTACTATGTGAAGAATATTCCAAGAGCACTCCCTCATCACTTCTGTGATCAAACTTACCTAGGGAGTCTTTTCCATTATTGTACAGATAGCACTTGCAAACAAAATCGCTAAGATGGGATATGTTTGGTTTTCTCCCTTTATGTAACTCATAGAGAGTCTTCTCTACCAAAGATCTGGTCATGCCTTTATTTATTATGTAACATGCAGTGTTTACAACCTCTGCCCAGAAGCTGTGCGGCAATTTACCAAAAAGCAGCATGGTTCTATCCATGTCCTCAAGAATTCTATTCTTCCTTTCAACTTCTCCGGTTTGTTGAGGGGTCCTAAGGGCAGAGAAATTATGATCTATACCACTTTCATCAAAGAATTCAACAAACTTGGAATTTTCAAATTCAGATCCATGATCAGACCTAATGGATGCAAGTTGATTTCCTAATTATTTCTGAGTTTTTCTAAAACATGTCAAATGCTTCATCTTTGGAGGTTAAGAATAGAACTAAAGAAAATCTAGAATAATCATCAACAATCACCATTACATAGTTCTTTCCACCTCTGCTCATGGTTCTTATTGGACCACATAGATCCATATGGAGAAGTTCCAATGACTTGGTTATACTTACCATTTTCTTGCTATTGAAGGATGATCGTACCGGTTTCCCCCTTTACATGCCTCACAAACTTTGTTTTCTTTGAAGTTGATATTAGGTAACACTATCACCAAGTCTTTAGAGAATAATTGTTTAAGCTGATTTAGACTTGCATGACCAAGTCTGTTGTGCCACAGGAGGGGATCATTAACTAACACACTTATGCAAGTGAGTTCATTTTCTGTAAGAGTAGACAAACCTACAATGTAAATATTGTTAACTCTTTTCCCTGCAAAACAATATTTCTAATGGTAAGGTTAATCACAAAGCATTTGGTAGGGGTAAAAGCTACAAGGTTATCTCTGCCACACAATTGTGACATTCTTATTAAGCTAGATTTCAAGTCATCTATCAGGTAGACATTCTCTATGGAATGAGAATTTGTCTTGCCTATCTTTCCAACCACAATGATCTCAGCTTTCTTTCTATTACCAAACAAGACATACCTCCTTTAGAGTCCTCATGTGGAAGGAATTAATCTTTGTTCCCAGTCATATGTTTTGAGCAGTCACTATCTTTATACCATATTTGGCTTCTGCCTTTTACTTGGACCTACAAAAAGAAATCAGGGGTTAGTCTTAGGAATCCAAACTAGATTGGGTCCCTTTCTATGGGCAAAAGGTTGAATCAAATTCCTTCTTGCCCACCCAGGCAGCTTGTTATTCTCTTGATCAAAGACTTTGTTCTTTTGACTAGCCTTTTCTTTTGCATTACATTCATTTTTGTAATGGATGGTCTTACCATAGTGTGTGCAGATTTTATGTTCAGGAAGTGTGAGGTACTTGCTTTTAAGGTCCATTTTGGAGCTTGGGTCCCATTTCCAAGTCCTCCTTTGTTGCTACTGTGATGCTCTTACAGGCAAGAAAATACATCATAGCCTTGTTCCACTTGCAAGTTCTGTCTAGTTCATGTTTCACCTTTCCTAGATCTTCTTTAAGGACTTTGATGAATTCATATTTCTTATACAATTCATCTTTTATTTTTCCCAAATTTTCCTCTAGAGTGACAAATGTATGATCAGCTTTCTTCTTTCCTATTTCTTGTTTCAATTTTAAGTTTTCAGAGTTAATTTTTAGGATACTGTTATCAAGTTAAAGAACCTGGTTCTTCAACTCAGCATTTGTGTTATCACTCTTATTAGCCCTAGACTCTAGACTTTTGCATTTTTCTTTTCAGATCACACATTCCCTAGACAGAGCTTCCTTTTTATTATTGATTATCTCAAACTCATCAATGAAGTCTAGTAATAGCTCACCCAACCTTTGTTTAGACAAAAATTTGATCTTGTCTTTGAGATGAATGATACTTACCTCATGTTCATCATTTGATTCTCCGATGGCCATCAGTTCTTGCTCTTCTTCAGCTTCATCTTCTGATTAAATCATCTAATGTTTCTCCCCAAGAAGCAACGATGGCCTTGGTTGAACCTTTGTTCCTTTTTGGTTGAACATGTTCCTTCTTCCTGTTCCTTCGTTCAGCCCTTTGTTTCTTCCACTCAATTTCCTATTTAGGGCAGTTCTTGATCTTGTGATCAGTCTTACCACACTTGTAGAAACACTCATTGGTCTGTTTCTCAGGAGCTCTTGACTTGTTGAAGGTTGTACCTCTTGAAGAACCCTTTCGTCTCATCAGGTACTTTTTTATATCTCTAGTGATCATTGCAATATCATCATCTTCCAATTCTGAACCTTTAGCAATTCTGAGAGCTAAGTTTCTCTCCTTCTTGGATGTATCCACCTTCATGGTTTGCCTTTTCAGTTCATAAGCAGTAAGATTTTCGAATAGTTCATCCAGTCTGAGTAGCAATATTCTTGGATTCCTGAATTGCATTGATTTTGCTTTCCCATGAGACTACCAGAACCCTTCTCAGGATTTTTTCAACCTTATCTTCTTCAAGAATAATCCTTCCAAGAGACTAAGTTTATTTGTTAGTGTAGTGAACCTAGTATACATCTCTTGGGTAGTTTCCCCTTCTTTCGTAGTAAAATTTTCATATTGAGAATACAGTAGTGTTCCTCTAAATCTTTTCACTTGAGGTGTTACTTCATGAGCCACTTGCAAAGTGTCCCATATCTCCTTAATAGTAGTACAACTTTAGATCCTAATGTACTTATCTGGACCTAGTCTATACACAAAGCCATTTCTTAGCGTTAGCATTTTTCTCCCACATCTTTAGTTCTTCGGCAGTGCAGTTAGCCCTTGTCTTTGGCATATCCACTCGTTCCTCATTATTCTTTATGGTTTCCAAAGGACCATCAGTGACTATGTCCCAGAGTTCATAGTTTTCTCCTATGATATAATCGCTCACCCTGTTCTTCCACCAAAAATAGTACTATCCATTGAAAAGTGGAGGCCTTACAGTGGATTGGCATTTGTAGTTTCCAATTGGTGCACTCATGTTGATATTTTCCTAAGGTGTTAACCTTTTCAAGGATAACCTGCTCCGATACTACTTGTTGTTCTATACATCAGTACCACACAAGGGGGGGAGGGGGGTTTGATTGGTATGGTACCAATTTTTGATCTAGAAGAACCTGGTCTTCTAGGTATTGTAACTACTACTGTTTACAAGATTAAAAGTATAGAAAATAAAGAACACAGAAATTTTTACGTGGAAAATACCTGGCTCAAAAGGTTAAAAAACGACAACTTACTACTCAGTTGGATTTTACCAAACTTCCATTAAAATCAATAAGCCAAAATAGCATTTACAAAAGCTCTTTGTAAACCTAACGATTAACTCTAATCCCAGTATGGTACACAGCCTCAACGGTTGCGACACTTTCAAGATAACTCTAACTTAAATACTCAAAGAACCTAAAACCATTGCTTCTATGAAAGCTGGAAAGGTACAACTTTAAACCGCTTACTACAATTGAACTAGAATAATAATAAACACAATGGAATTGGTTCTTCTATCTCGTTCAAGTAGCTTTAGGAGTGCGCACTTAAATCTCACATAAATTTCTTGCAAAATTGCCTTGCTCTTTTGCTCTCAATTTAGTTTAACTACTGTGTATGTGCAATACATCTAAAAGAGAACAATCACTGTTATTTAATAAGTTAGTAATCAGAGTTGATTGAGACTCAATTGCTGATCTTCCATCGAAGTTGAGTCCTTGAACAATACAAAATCCAATCCTATCCTTTTTCTGGATTGCGTCCTCTTTCTATAAGGAGACTTTCTCTCCTCATCCAATATGCAACTTTTCGATTGGTTCAAGAGATATTTCTGCTTGATCATTGAGACATATCTCCTTAACATGTATCTCACAAGTCTGGGTTGATAAATACTATGCCTCACTTGATGGACCTGATCCATGACTGAGTTCATTTGTCAGTCTTCAAAAGTTAACCTAAACTCTGGCCAATAGGACATCTGAGGGAAGTAAGTACAGGGATTTTGAGAACACTTAAAGTTCGAATTGTGTGAAACTGAGGCAGATCATTTGGAAAGTTAATAGGGTGACAACAATTACTTAAGGGAGAGTGCATCCCGGAAGATTTGAAGCAAGCAACTTTGAGTTCAAGTGCATCTCACGTTACAAGACAAAGTCAAGGAATGTTACTCCGAATTGACGAAGGGTATCTACTGTGAAAAAGGAATCACCAAAAGTGGTTTCTATACTTGACAAGGCGCTAAAGAAAAGTGGAAGGCATATCAGTACCATCAATGGTGAAGCGCAAAACAAATATTCTGCATGATCTTCAAATTTCATTTCAAGTTGCATGTGTTGTACTTGCAATTTTCAGGGATTGTGAGGCCCTCTTTCAGCTACCCAAATACTTATACCATTTGATACTCTTTTGAGGTTGTACTAACTTATTTGACCTCCTATCATTTGGAACCAAGTTAGAGTCATACAAAAAAAAAACAAGAAGAAGAAAAACGTTTATGTCCCCATATATTTACTTTAAAAGGCTCATTCCAAATGGAAAATTCAATAAAAAGGAAAAAAGAAGGAAGAAGAAAAATATAGCGATAAAAAAAAAAGAAACGAAAAAAATAAAAGAAAGAAAAAAGAGAGAAAAGAAAAAAATCAACGATAAAACGTATCTCTATGAACTACGTTTGACATGATTCTTGTCATCACAAGATACGTAGGCATCCTTACGGTTTGGTCATACCAAATAAAATATTTTATAATCCCACGAATTCGAGAGTGGGGCAGTCTTTCTTACTAACCCCATCAAGAGTATTTTCGGTGATAAGGTTGGCAGAGAAAGTCGTCAAACCATAACGAGCGAGGTCTTCCGAGTGGAAATCAAAGTTATCATGGCAAGTGAAGGAGCATCAGACCTCAAGGCCAACCTTATCACAGAAAATGCCCTTGATCGTCTAGTGAAATCGTTAGGAAAAAACAACAAGTGCATTAAGTTTGTAACAATCAACGTGCTTTAGGATTCATGTGAAATACAAAGGTTCAGTATATGTCAATACATGAGCAGAATGCAATAGATAGAGGGTTTGGATTTAAACGAATCTAAGGTATCTTTTAGGATACGGGTGATAGAGAAAGCGGTTAGTCAATAAATAAGCAAGGTCTTTCAAGTTGGAATCAGGTTATCATGGGAAGTAAAGGAGTAGTTAAGGCCACAAAACAACCACCATGTTTAAACTCACAAGTTTTCATTGTTTGAAATACAGACGAAGACTATGTCCAAATTAAAGCTGTGAAGCTTTAATTTTTATTTAAAATGTCGTGCCCAAATTTTATCAGTACAAAGGCGGTTTGAGAAGGGGAGAGAAAATTTGTTCGATCTGCAGGAACATTTCATGAGGAAAGAATGGTTCGGGGGGGGGGGGGGCAAGGAATTTCGTTTGTTTGCAGAGATCCTCCAGGAAGAAAGCATGGCTCGGGTAAGTTTACTCTCAGCTTTTCAGGGCCCTCTAAGATAATTGGATTAATTTAAAGTTCTCAGGACCCTCCTTGATAATGGGATCTAGCTTTATGTTCTTAAGACCTTCATAAATAATAAGATTTAGTGTAAGTTTTACCTTTAGGAAATAGAATTTACATTTGAAGTTTTCACTCTTAAGATGATATTTAATTTTAGATTTTTAGGACCTTCCTGGATAATGAGATTTAGCTTTTAAATTCTTAGATCTCTTGGGAACCATGATTCTACTAACACACATAGATGTTCCCGATATCAAACTGGAGCACAAAAATATCTTTTGTTTTGTCTATTTTGTTGAAATAAGGTTCAAAGGAAAACCAGTTACAAGAAGAGGATAATTTAGGTTCAGTAATCAGGCACCCACCTGGAGAAAAAGGGAAGATAGTTCAAAAGAAAAACCAGTTTCAAGAAGAGAATGATTCAGGTTCAGCAATCAGGAGCCAACTTGGAGAACAATGGAGCACAACTAACGTTTCAAAGAAGAACAATGCGACTTCAGCAATCAAGCGCCCACCTGGAGAGTAAGGAAAAATGGTGAAAATTTCTAAGGAATACAACTCCAAGTAGCAAGAGAAGATAGTTCAAGTTCAGCAATAATGAATCCACCTGGACAACAAGGGAAAACAAGTCATCTTTCCAGGAAAAGCAGTGCAAGTGTTGGAAACCAGACACCCACCTGGATTACAAAGGGAAAGCATCAATGTTCAAAGGACGACATGCCAAGTTCAACAATCAGGAGCCTACTTGGGGAACAAGGGAAAACAAGAGAAGTTCCAAAAAAAATCAGTTTAAGTTTTGGCAATCGGGCGCCTACCTAGAGAGCAAGGGAATACAGTTAATGTTTTAGTAATTAGGTGCCGAACTGGAGAGCAAGGGAATACAGTTCAGGTTTCGGCAACTAGGCACACACTTGGAGAGCAAGGGAACACAGTTGAAATTAATCGCCCGCTTGGAGATCAAGTAAATACAGTAAAAATTTTGCAAATCAGGCGCCCGCCTAGAGAGAAAGAGAATAAGTTGAAGTTTCGGCAATCAGGTGCCTACCTGCAGAGCAAGGGAATACAGTTACATTTTTGGAAATCAGGCACCCACCTGGAGAGCAAGGAATACATTCAAAGTTTTGGCAATCAGGCCGCACCTAGATAACAAGGAAAGCAGTTCAAGTTTCAAAGGAAGACAATACATGTTTCAAGGAAAAACAGTTTAAGCTATCAAAGGGAATAAATCTCAAGCTTTGGTAATCAGGTGCCCGCCTGGAGAACAAGAGAATACAGTTCAAATGTTGGCAATTAGGTTCCACCTTGAGAATAAGGGAATTCACTTGAGAATACTATTCATGTCAGCGGAAAAAGAAGCTCATTGCAAGGATACGAGGGCAACAGTCCGAGATGATCAACATAAATTTGTCACAATCCCGAATAAAAAAAAAGGAAAGGCAAGAAGTGAATCCAGATGCAGAAGTTGATGAAAATGTTATCTTCTCAAGACATGATTGAAGTCACTAGCATGCTATGTCCGATTTTGTTTTGAAAATATTAAGGAGAATGAATTAGCACCTGCAACTAGCAAGCGTCAAGGTTCGAATCCAAAGTCTGCATTAAGAACCATTCATGACTCAAGATCAAGCTTCAGAAGACATATATATAGGAATGCTGTAACACATAGTTGACAGGTTTAGTTAGTCATTTTTATTTTTCATTTTTGATGTAATAACAGGACCATGGATCGGAACCTCAGCGGAACGACACCTCGACTGGCTCTCCACCCCAGTATACTCCTTCATTGTTTCTACTTCTGAACTACACGTGGCGTGATTTCTATATAGCCAAGAATATGTAGGCAGCTCAGATACCAGAGCTTAGTCACATTCCCTTTTCTCTTAGTTTTGATCTCTCTAAATAAGGGTCGGGGTCAAAAAACTTATCTAGTCGCTCATTGTCTGAAAATTCTTCGTGTTTCCAGTCAAAGAGGGGCAATGTAGACATGTGCTTTTTGACCCTCCCCAAAAATTTTATAATTTAGAATTTAAATATTTAATCTACTGCCCAAACACTTAGGTTTTAAAGGCCGATGCATCATTGGTTTACTCGCACCAAGACAATTACTCCTAAGGTTTGATCGTTATGATGATTATGTAATTGTTTTATCTCGATTAGTTAATTATATGCTGTATAAGGGTGTGCAACATCAATATTGTGTCTTTCCATGGACAATTAGTTATAATCCAAAGGAGGAAACAACAAAAGCAATGGTTTGGATATCGATGCCGAATCTTTCACCAGATTTGTTCGCGATGCCTTGTTTGTTGTCTATAGCACCAGCTGTAGGAATACCAATTGCCGTAGATAAGGCAACAAAAAATAAGTCCAGACCTAGCACAACTAAGGTGAGAGTGATTTGAGACTTAATGGACAAACACCCTACTCGTGTGAGAGTTCAAAGCATTGATAAAAATTAAGGAAATGTTTGGAATTTTTTGAGGAAATCATCTACGATAAATTACCTTTGTATAATAATGGTTGTAAGCGCCAGGGTCATGATCAGACTACCTGCAGATTACTTTTGAAACAAAATCATGGTGATGCTCATATTGAGGAACATCGAATATCGGGTGAAAAATACAGAGGAGATTTAAGACAACTATTGGATGAGAATGATGAAAGAGTTATTGCTAACAGTACTCAAAATATAGCTGGGCAGAGTAACTCACACCCAGCCTCTTTGACTCCTAATGCTGATCGACCTAACAAAGAAAAAGTGTTCATACAATTGCAACTTCTGGGCAAACTATTGGAATGGGTGCTATTGGTGCATCTGGTGTAGCAACATCACTTGGTGCAATGCACGTTGATCATGCTCTTGCTAGAGGGTCCCAGTTGAATAAAAGAGGATATGAAGTGGCTACTGTGAATCATGAGCAGCAGGGGGAGTTTCACAGGCTAGAAATCCAGTTATGGATAATACAAATTTTGTGCATGCAACTGGTGTAAATGTTTCAGTTGATGGTGTTGCTAGTCATCGAACTGTTGCATCTGTGGAACAAAATGCTGCTGCAACTGTCCAAACTGGTGAGGTCAAGAATAGTTTTGGTGAGAAGCTAGACTCGTCTCAACAGATGAAGGATGCTAACAATTCAGAGGTTGGGAAAGGTACAATGCATAGGATTGCAGAACCTGTATTTGGTCAGCAGGTGTTACAAAAATAAATCCAGCTATGCAAGCATATAATAAATTGCATTTTGCAAATATTGCAACTGTTGCATCATCTGCAGCAGATTACAAGAGGTTGTTGATCGACCTGAGAAACCTATGCAAATTAACTCTAATGATCGAGCAAGTTTGGGACAGTGCTCAGGGGCTAAGGCCTCAAAGATTGTACCTGTAGGTGAGGTCCAAAATCTGGGCAGTAACATAAATGGACAAAGTAAAAGAGAAGGTTGGAAAGTGGTAAACAATAGAAAATCTCCTACAAAGAAAGGATCATCTCCAAAACTGCAAAACCATTATCCTCGACCAAATGACTTAAAAGTTGGCTCCACTCCAAATTATTTTGAGCTCCTTGCTATAGATGGGGACCATGATGAAAAGGCAACAGCTGGTGGTGATAATTTGATGTCCAGACAGCTCATGATTTCAACTGGAAACATGAGGGACATAGTTGCTAAGTCACAATTGTGGAAAGAACAATGGGAGGATGATGATGAAGAGGACTGGGGCGAATTTGCTGGTTACTCATCTGAAGAACGTGACCAGGAGGTTGATCAAGATAGTGCATGGGAGGACTTGGATGTTGTCAAGCCGCAAGGGACAAAAACGAAGAGCAAATTAAACCTTAATGCTCCTTCATTCATTCCAAGATCACCTACTGTTGGTACTACAACTGCAGGATCAGGAAGGGCAGTACAAGCTGCAGAATCATCTCTCAAGCGGTCAACTAAAGGTGCTACTACAAGTAAAATGCAACTGCTAACAAACACTCAATCTGCTGCCCTTAAAAATGTGGTCGCAAAAATTCAATGTGAGCAGCAGCAACAGCATAATGCAAGGAGTTTAGGAGCTGATGTAACATCTTCAACCTTTGGAAAACACAAATTATTCCAAGTAGATACGACAAGCATGCAGCATCACCAGAATAGTAACGTTAATTTGGTGACCAGTTCGGACGATCAAAAGGCTTCAACAACGCAGATAACTTTTGAAGAATGAATGCTACTGGATGCATTGGTATGTTGGGAACCTTCACAGAATTTAATTAACAAGTAAAATACTGGACAAAAGAAAAAAATTCAAGCTGCACACAAATGGTTGAAACAAATCAGGAAACGACAATATTGACAAAATCACAAGATGCAAATATTGTGATGGCACAAGACACAATCAAAAATTTGCCAAATCCAGTAAATATGGGAAGGGACACTTATGAAGAAGGAGAAGAGGATACCATTTTTCAAGAATGCTACGCACATGCAGCAAAACAGGGTGATTTATCACCCATGCACAATGGATGTAACAAGAAGAATCACACAAGAAAGAATAGTTGGGACGGCAAGGTGAGTGATGAAGCAATTGGTAGGCGACTTCCAATGAGAGCTTTGAAACAAAAGCAAGTGCACCAACTACATCCACAAAGTTCAACCGGTCAAAAAAGATGTCATGAATTTTGAAATCTTTTTGAAGAATTTTGATAGTGATGACAAAGAATTACTATTTGAAAATTTCACAAGTTTGGGGAAGAAGGACAACAATTTAATTCTATCCTCATTTTAGTCTACCATTTTTTATGTATTATCATATGTAATATCATCACAGAATATGTTATAAATTCTGTAAGGATCATACAATATTTGGTCCGTGCAAGTTCTTATTTCTTACAAGCTTGCTAGTACATGAGGCTATTTTTGGCCTCAATAGGATTTGTAGGGTAAGGTTTAACGCGGTTTTGTTATATGGGTAACAATACAGATGCTATTGTTCCCCTTATTTTACTTTTCGTAATTGTTGTATTTTCTTTTCTTTTATTAATATGAAACTAACCCTAGGCGATTGCGTAGCGGATTGCCAAAAAAAACTAATTTTGGCTCTTTCACTTTATTTAAAGACAAGAAAAATGAAAATTACAAAAAAAAATTTGTTCATGTTTTGTAGTCATTTTCAATCAAGGAAAATACCTAAATAGTTTTATTTAACGGTCACTCTTATTTTAATAGCTATTTTACTTAAATAGAAGTAATTAATAAACGAGTTTGCATTCTTAGTCTCATTTGCGGGAACGAATAAAATTTAGGCTCAACGACCCATTTTAGACCTAATTTCAGATCTAGCCCATAATTTCCAAGTCCATAATTCATAGGCCCATACCACTTCATCTAAAAGCCCTACAAATACCTAGACCCCTGTACCTAAGGCTATCAGCTAAAAAATACACAAAATATGCTGAGACTTTAAGACTTTGAAAATTCGTCGTTTTACCCCCAATCAGCACCCTCTTCATCCTCTTCACCTTTCAAATCCCTCACCCCTAAAACACCATCGAAAGAGATGCCCCCCCCCAGCTTCATCTTCTTCCATTCTTAAACACCATCAAACCTAAAAACCCAACAACCACTCCTTGAATCGGATCCAACCATTGTTTCACATCAAGCGAAATCCTCAAAAACACACGAAACCTGTCGCCCAAGTTCCTTTCACTTAATAACTAACTGTCGCTAAGCCAAGCCACAGTAAAATGGTCGCTTGACATCTCCTTTACTCCAGCCTAGCAGTTTCTTCTCTGTCTCGAAGTAGTAGTACATCAGCCGCATCCAATATCTCTTCCCTTACATATTTAGTCGCGACACAAATACACACACAAACAAAAATAGAAGATGGGGTAAAAGAAAATTGAATAGAGAAACTAAGAATTATTCGATTGCTATCCGCCGAGGTTTATGGGTAGATTGTTGGTTCTGTTCGAGGCTTCTGTTTGGCTAAAAAGTTATGTTAACACTTTTTAGGCTCAGGAACAATAAAAAATAATAAAGGTTAATTGAAATCAAGAGTAATATGAACTATAGAAAATCGTTTAGCTATGATCTGCAATAATAGTAAAGGTAGCTTAAGATGTAAGAACAATAAGGCAAGTAATAATCTTTTCACGAGAGAGAGAGAAACAGTTGTATGTTCTTCATGGAAAAATACCTATGAGTCTTTACAAAGGGAAGGTCCTCTTTATATATTAAGGGGCCTTCCTCGAAATAATCAAAGAAAATTACAAGGGTTGGTGGTCTCACTGTACGCAAAAGTCAGAGCTTTAAGCGACATCGTCTTGAGTCATATCACTTGGTCCATCCAGTTACTGGGGCCGAACTTATTCGAGTCGGCCTTAATTAGGTCGTACTATACGTCTAAGGCATACGTAGATAACATGAGAACATAGGGAACCAAAGTTGCCCAATACAAATAGTCCCTCCGTTTGTTCGGGACGTAGCCGAGAGACGTCTTCAACAAATGGATATACGTGCTCATCTTTTCTAGAAATTTGTCCGTAGTTGTGAATACTGTGAAAAAGGGCGTGATCATTTGCGGAGGGGTTACGCGGTTGACATATAACCTCCTTTAAAGGCTCGTTTTTAGGATGACATCATCGATCACGTGCGTGATCATTACTTTTTCCCCCGAGGCGGTTTAGGACATGAAGTGACATTTTGGTTTCCCGTGCCAGTTTTTGAATCAAGCATTTCTGATTTTCGTGCACCTTTCATTATAAATAGAGGAGAGGTTGAATCTTACTCAACTTTTGAACCTTTTTTTACAGAGTACTTTCTCAACCTTTTCCTCGTCTTTTTCTGGCACTCGTTGATTTTTTCTTTTAAAATATTAGTTCCTAGGAATTGAACCTTGTATCCTAAAACGCCTTTCTCTCATAACTTCTATCATGGTCTAGCGTCGCTACGATAGTACCTGGACCAAGGGTGATGCCCTCTCTAGGGTTTCGTCTTCCTCAGATGATGGCGAAGTCGAGGAGGTTCTCGTTCCACTATCAACGGCCAATATACTTCCACTGGATATGGTTACACGGAAGAATTTTAAGAACTAGTGTAAACTTCTCCTTTAGGAACTCAGTGAATTGACGCCATCTCATTTGGCTACCCTCAGGGAGTCGTACGATATCCCTGATTACATCGAGATGGCTCCCGCCGGGACAGACTATGCCAATGTGCAGAGGCATGGGTATTGCACATTCTACGAGTATGCTTTTCAGATCGGGTATAGCCTCTCACTCAATCCTCTGGCGGGGGAACTTTTTTGTTTGTTCGGGGCTTGTCCGGACCAACTTACTCCGTAGGCGTTGAAGGTATGTAGGAGTCTTACCACCTACGCGGCTAAAGCTGAGAAAGAGGTCACCGTTCACCACCTCTTTCAAATGTTCGACGTGAGCTTTATGAGATGCTCAATGCTCTAGTTAGTACTTCGAGGGAAGAAGAGTTTTATGGCACAAGCTGACGACAAGGCTAGTCATAAATTTTGGAAGAGATATTTTTACATGCGTACTGAAGGCGCAGAAGAAGAAGAAGAAGAAGAAGAAGAAGAAGAAGAAGAAGAACACTATGGCCGGCCCTTCTATGGTGGTATCAAGTCCTGACCAGGAGGATATGATCCTCGTAGGTACATCTAGGGGCAGTGCTTCTCCCTTCTCAAGGCAAGAGGCTGCATCGGTGTTGACTCCCGAGGCATTATCTGAGGCGACGCCTGGGGGCTTACTTGAAGTGATGCCCGAGGAGGTACCAGCGGTTGTGCCCAGGGCCGTCCCCAAGGTTATTCCCATAAGGACGCCTACGATCAAGGTGATGCCATCTGAATCTGACTAGTATCCCATGGAGGGTGACCTTAAATAGGAAGAGTCGTTGGAGAGGAAGAGACGCCATATTCGTACTGGAAAGCGGTGGTCATGCAGGTAGAGAAGGTTAAACCACCTCGCCTGGGATCTAGGCCGGTCTTTATGGCTGAGCCCATTCGATCGGAGAGGTCCGATCTTAGGAGGGAAGCCTCTATTAACCTCCGCTCGGTATGTGCTCGGAATGGTGGATCGCGGGAGGGCGTGGAAAGAAGCGGCGAAAGTGTGGATGTGGCGAGCCCGGAAATCGCCATTGAGGAAGCAGGCAGAGAAAGAGGGTCCTTATACCAAGTAGAAATGGTGGCTGGCCAGTCTTCCCATCGCATAGTGATTCCTAATCATTATAATTTGTTAGAAAATTGCAAGGAGGCGGCCACCAGCATGAAAATTTTGTGTGGGGGCGTTGAGAGCGTGGCCCTGCCGGAGACCAGTGACAAGGACCTGGCCCGTAGAGTGGCGGGTGCGTCCTTGCAGGTATTTCTTTTGACTTGATAGATAATTTTTTCTTTTGCGTTTGTGGAGGGTGATTTTCCATGCGCTTATTTTTTGGTTTCTTCAGACTCTTATCTTGGAGGCGGGGAGGGGTCGACGCTTGAAGAAGAAGGAAGCCAAATATAATAAGTTTTTGCAGAAATACAACAGGATGCGTGAGGCGCACCAGACCTTGACCGATATGTACAAACATTACCCTAACTTCAGGGTGATCCGTGAGAGCCTCGTGCAGTCTAAGGAGCAGTTGAAGAATACGGTGGCTAAACTCGAGAAAGTTGATGAACAACTCATGGCCGTTGTAGCTCGGACTGTGGAGATGGAGGTCCTTATTCAGGCTAAGGACAAAGAATTGCAGCTCGGCCCAGTAGTGGCGGAGGAGGCGACGGACTTGGGCACTCGGGTTGCAGACTTAATGGCGGAACATGATGCCAGGAAGGCCGAGGTTGAGGACCTCAAGCGGGCTCTTGCATAGGTCGATGCATCTCGTGAGGCACACGAGATGTTGGTGTATGTAGAGGCCTGACTAGTCGTACTTGAAGAATTTTTGGTGGTCGGGTGAGCATTCGATGCAGAAGTTGAGAGCCAACACCAGTTGGTTAGAGATGCCCGTGAAGCGGTCGGTTATAGTCCCGAATCACCGTCCCGGGAGGAGGGTAATTTTGCAGACGTCAACCATTTGGAGTCCAGCTCTTTGATTTCCAAGGCTTATCCTCTTGGGAATGAAGACGGTCCACAAAAAGACTAGGCGGGGCAGGATAATCAGAGTGGCGGAGGCCTTTAGGATTTTTGTAAATATGTTTGTCAATACCGATTTTTGTATCATAGGTGTTGACCATTTTGAGGATAAAGACATATGACTTTTGCCATAGTTCATCTTTTCTGTTTTCTAGAACATTGTTGTATTTTTTGTCGTAGTTGAAGTTAAGCGGGTCATTTGGTGGCCTTGATCACATAGAAACGATGTTCATACCATGTAAAAACAATGGTAGTCGTAGCCGTGTAAAAACAATGGTAGCCGTAGTCATGTAGAAACTATGGTCGTAGGCATGTAAAATTCGACGACCTTAGATTGCCGTGTAAAAACAATGGTCGTAGCGATGTAAAATTCAACGGTCTCAGTCGTGTAAAAATAGTGGTCGTAGCCATGTAAAATTTGACGGACTTAGCACTGTAAAAATAATAGCCGTAACCATTTAAAATTTGACGGCCTTAGCCGCGTAAAATAATGGTCGTAGCCATGTAAAATTTGAATGCCTTAGCCGTGTAAAAACAATGGTCGTAGCCATGTAAAATTCGACGGCCTTAGATAGACGTGTAAAAACAATGGACATATCCATGTAAAATTTGACGGCCTTAGCCGTCTAAAAACAATAGTCGTAGCCATGTAAACTTTGACGGCCTAACATAGCCGTGTAAAAACAATGGCCGTAGACATGTAAAATTTGACGGCCTAAGCCGTGTAACAATGGTCGTAGCCATGTAAAATTCGATGGCCTTAGGCGTGTAAAAAAAAGCCTGTAGCCATGTAAAATTTGACGGCCTTGGATAGCCGTGTAAAAACAATGGCCGTAGCCTTTCGTGTATTGGGGATGGCCGTTGCCTTTTCATACATTTGGAGATGGTCGTAGCCTTTTCATATATTTGGAGATGTCTGTATCCCTTTCATACATTTGGAGATGGTCGTAGTCTTTTCATACATTTGGAGATGGCACTAATCCAGTCCTTGTATCATGTCGGGCTTGGAGAGTACTCGGAGAGGTTGATATGATACACTTGTACTGCAAACATCTCAAGGTGTTCCCTTCGCTGCCTCGTTAAAAACCTTCCCGAGAAAACCTAATTGGGACAAAACTTGGGTAAGGGAAAAAGAGTATGACTTAGGGTACGCCATATAGAAGTGGAAATGTTTGAGGTCAGCGACGTTCCTGTTTTTCTGGAGTGTTTTCCCTCCACTGTCTCAATCTGGAATGCTACTTTCTCGGTTGTCGTTGTGATCTTGTAGGGTCCTTCCCAGTTTGTTCCCAGTTTTACTTCATTTGGGTCTTTGGAGGTCAACGTCTTGGCTTTGAGGACGTAGTCTCCTACTTTGAGTGTTCTTATTCTTGCCCTTTTGTTGTAATATCTTTTGATTTGTTATTTTGGGGCTACAAACCTGATATGGGACATTTCCCTTCTTTCTTCGCCTTCATCGAGGTTTTGGAGTCTGATGGTGTCGTTTTCTGTTCCACTGGTGTGCGAATACCTTAGGCTGGGTTCGCCTACTTCGAGAGGTATGACCGCATCAGTTCCATAAACTAGTGAGTATGGGGTCTCCCCGGTGCTTCACTTGGGTGTAGTTGTGTGTCCCCATAAGCCTTCAGGCTGTAGTTCGGGCCATAGCCCTTTGGCGTCTTCAAGCTTCTTCTTCAGTATGTTTAGAATTGTTTTGTTAAAGGACTCCGCTTGGCCGTTGGTGGAGGGGTGGTATGGCGTGGAAAGTATCCTTTTGATGCGCCATTTCTTGAAGAACTCGGTTGTTTTTTGACTGAGGAACGGACGCCCATTTTCACAGCTTATTTCTTTGGGGATGCCGAAGAGGCATATGATGTTCTTCCATATGAAGGCGATGACTTCTTGTTCGCGTATTTGCGTGTACGCACCTGCTTCGACCCACTTAGAGGAATAGACAGTTAAAACAAGTAAAAATCATACCTTCCCTCGTCTTGCGGGTAGCGAGCCGACTATATCTATTCCCCATTTGATAAATGGCCAGGGGGAAGTGACGGAATGGAGGGGTTCTCCTAGTTGATGTATCATTAGGGCATACTTTTGGCATTGTTCGCATCGACGGACATACTCAGCCGCCTCTTTTTTCATGGTGGGCCAGAAGTAGTCGGCACATATGATGCATTGCACATGGGTGCGATTGCCAGTGTGAGCACCACAATAGCCTTCGTGTACTTCTTCAAGCACCAGCTTCATTTGGTGCGACCCTTAGCATTTAGCTAGCGGGCTACCGAACTTCCTTTTATAAAGGTTGTTGTTGATCATGCAGTATCGGGCGGCCTGTATGCGAAGCTTTTTCGCCTCCTTTTTATCGGGGGTAATGTCCCGTCTTGTAGATAGGACATGAACTGGTTGCGCCAGTCCCAAGTTACATTTAAGGAAAGTACATCGGTGTGGTTAATGGATGAGTGGACGAGTGTGACCACACTTTCTTTATTGTAGTTTTTGGTGGTTGCAACCAACTTTGCCAGGCCGTCCGCTTTGACGTTCCCGGCTGAGGGAATTTGTTTGAAGCGGCAATCGTCAGACATAGCCATCAGTTTGCGGATTTCTGTCTGGTACTTTTCCATCCTCTGCTCTTTGACTTAATAAGTCCTAGTGACCTGGTTCACCACAGGTTGGGAGTCGCACTGGAGGAGGATTCGGCCAGCCCCGTACTTGGTGGCCAATTTCATGCCTGTAATTACGGCCTCATACTCGGCCTCATTGTTAGTCATTTTCGGGCATAGTATGGACTGGAAATTTTGTTGCCCGTGGGGACCTCAAGAACGAGTCCAGGTCCGGATCTCGATTCATTGGTGGCGCCTTCGTATAAAGGACCCTTACGTCATTATTGGAGGACGCACGTTACGGCTCGAGTTCTGCCTTTGGCACGACTTTCGCACTGAAGTCGGCAAGGACTTGCAACTTGATGGCGGTCCTTGGAAGGTATGTGATATCATCTTGCTGAGCTTGGTGGCCCATCTGGCGAGTCGTCTTGAGAGTTTGGGTTTGTGTAAGAAACCCTTACAGGGAAGGTCGTTACTACCCTTATGGGTTGGCATTGGAAATAGGGTCGTAGCTTCCGTGAAGCTACTATGAGCACCAATGCTAGCCTCTCAAGGTGTGGATGCCGGGTTTCGGCGTCCACTAAAGTTTTGCTAAGGTAATAAATAGGAGACTGCATACCTTTGTTTTCACGCACTAAGACGGCGCTGACCGCGACTTTCGATACGACCAAGTACAACAACAGCGCTTTGTCTGGGTTGGCTTTGACCAGTAGGGGTGGGGATGATAGATATGCCTTTAAACTTCTCAGGGCGTTGACGCACTCTTCATTCCATTGTAGTCCCTGGTCTTTTTTCAATACACCAAAGAATTTGTGGCACATGTCGGAGGAGCGTGAGATGAACTTGGAGAGGGCGGCTATTTGACCCGTTGTCTTCTGCACTTATTTCTTGCTGCTCATTATTTCTGAGATGGGTTGTCTTTGATGCCACTTTATGATACCAGAAACACCGGGAACTTTCCCGAGGCCACACCGAAGGCGCAGTTTTCGGGATTCAGTTTCATACTGTATCTCCTTAAAAAAATCGAAGGCTTCTTTCTAGTGATTGAGGTGGTACTCGTTTTTCAACGACTTCACTAGTATGTCATCGATATAGGCCTCCATCATTTTGTCGAGTTGCTCTTTGAACACTGTAGTCACTAGCCTATGGTATGTAGCCCCGCATTCTTGAGCCCGAAGGGCATTACCCTGTAGAAGTATGTTCATTGGTGAGTGATGAAGGTCTTTTTCTCCTGATCTTCCTTGGCAATCATGATTTGGTTGTAGCCGGAGTACGCATCAAGGAAGCTTAACAGCTCATGCCCTGCTATTGCATCTATCAATTGGTCGATGTGGGGCAGTGGTAACAAATATTTCGGACACGCTTTGTTTAGATCGGTGAAATCCACGCACATCCGCCACTTCCCATTTTTCATTTTAACCATTACAGTGTTGGCGACCCATTCTGGATACTTGGACTCCCTAATGGAACCGTTTGCCAGCAGCTTGTCTACTTCTTCACTTACAACTTTGTTAATGTCGGCATTGAACTTTCTCCTCGCCTGCCGCACGGCCGGGTGTAGCGGATCAACATTCAGTTTGTGGGAGGCGATTTCTCGTGAATTCCCTAGCATATCTGCGTGGGAAAAAGTAAACACGTCTGCATGGTTAGATAGAAATTCACGATACTTACTTGGACTTGAAAAATTGTGGCCTATGTAAGCCTTCTTTGTGGAATCGTTGTTGCTCACCTGGACGGGTCTAGGTCTTCGACCGTGGCGTTGCTAGCCTGAACGTCATCGGGATCTTTGATGGCGTCTTCTGTCGGGTGGACCTTAGTCTCCGACAGGGCTGAGTGGCATGACTCTGCACTCGCTCCTTTGAGGTGCTTGGTGTGAGTGTAATCTTGAGCTATTTTATAACACTCTTGGGCGGTGCGCGGCTCGCCCCATATGCTGTACACCCCCCATGGGGTAGGGAATTTGATCACTGGATAGAAACTGGAGGGGACCACCCTCATGGAATGACATTATGTGGAAAGTGGTTTCCATTGTAACTCCTCCTGCCAGAACGGGCAGCGGCACCTCTCTAGATGTTCTTTCCACTGCATTTTTAAAACTAGTTTGTGTTATACAGCGTGGAATTATCTTATCCTCGAGTCTCATTAGTGAAAGGACTCTTGGATGAATGATATGTACGCCACTGCCATCATCCACTATAGTCATTTTAACGTCAGTGTCTACTATGCATAGAGTAATAACTAAAGCATCATAACGGGGGAAAAACAAACCGCCGGTATCAGACTTTTCGAAGATGATACTATCTTCGAAGTCGTCATACCTTTCGTGAGCGATAGTTCGCTTTAATTTGTGAGTGGCGGTGAATTTTGACATGGTTGATTGCTGAGTCATTGCCTTCCCCAATGATCATGTTGATGGTGCGTGTTGCTGAGGGTTGCCTTGGTGGGCCTTGAAGTTGTTCCTGCCCGCGTGCGAAGTTGAGTTTTCCTTTATCGCTGAGCAGTTCTTTCAAGAATCCTTGGTTCAACATCCGGACCACCTCCTGCCAGAGACCTATGCAGTCTTGGGTTCTGTGCCCCCGTTCCTGGTGAAACTCACATAGTGCATTTGACTTTCTGGTGGCGGGTCGGACATAATCTTCGCTGGCCATTGTACCTTGTTTCCTAGGTTTTTCCAGTGCGTACACTACTTCAAAAGAAGATACACAAAAGATATGTGCAGATAGTAAATGAGGCTTACCTCTGTTGTTCCTCAGTGGGACGACGTGTCGCTGCAAAGCGTCTGCGTGCCTTGGCGGATGCGAAGATCTGATGCAGGGTTAATGTATCTCCCTGTTGAGGCGTGGAACTTGTTCCCGTCATCCCTCATTGCGCCGGTCTCTTCAGATTTTTGGGTTTACCGCTATTAGCCGCCTAGTCGGGCCATTAAGGTCATCATCATCTCCACATACCTCGACGGATTAGGCGTTGTGAATTTCTTCCCAGGTGGTGGGGGGAATATTTCATAAGATGGCTAAGCAGTTTTCTGGTTGCCCGTGAGCCATCCCTGCTGAGTCCGTTCTAAAAAGCTGCGACTACCACGCTTTCAGACACGTTTGGTAGGATCATCTTGACCCTGTTGAACGTGGCTAAGAACTCTCTCAGCCCTTCTCCTGAGACCTGTCGGACAGCAAAGATGTCGTTGACCCATGCTTTTACTTTTTGGGCTTCTGCGAGGGCTGTAATAAATTTATCTGCCATTTTCTTGAAAGTGGAGATGCTTTTGGCTAGCAATTGGGAGTACCACGTTAGGGGCTCTCCTGTTAGTGTTTCGCCGAACTTTTTCAGAAGTACGGATGGTACCTGTTCCTTTGATAAATATATTACCTTTGATCGCCCTGACGTAATGAATCAGGAGGTCATCGGAATCTGAGGTCCCGTCATATACTTTCAGGGGGGGATTTTGAAGGTCTTTGGGATGGGGTATGGCACAACTCCTTGTGTGTAGGGTTTTTCAATGAACCTCCCACGTCTTGTTTTGGCAGCAACTTAGGTGCACCCGGGATCTTGTCTACTCTCTCTTGGTGCTCCTTCATCTGGTCGCGGAGCGACCTGTTTTCGTTTTCCATTTCCTTCATTTTTTTGAGGATGGCTATAAGTGTCCTTCCGTGAGCTTAAGCATCGGCGGGCGCGTTGTTTGTTCGTGTGACCTCTAGTTCATCTTCGGTTACAGCATGGTCTGTCACTGGTGTTGGTGTGCATCTAGCGTTTTGGGGCGGCTTCCCAGCTAAACTACTTAGAGCATTTGTCAACCATTCTTTCAGTAACCTCTTTACCTCTGGGGGGTGCTGCTTCAGTTGTAAATGTGGAAGCCTCTTTTTCTCGTTGAACCACCAGATCTTCAGAATGGGAAGGTGGGTTTTCCATGCTTATCAGGGTACTAGGGGTTGTGTGTGGAGCATCCCCTTCAGCAGCCATGTTGAGAAGGACCTTAAGATCGGCTCTAGCATCCATGATAGCTTTCATTCCTGCGTTGCTTTCGGCCATTATGGGTTGTAAAAAGTGATTTTTGAAGGATCTCTAGAAGCAACCTACAACTTTAATTCATGAAATTCCTACAGATGGCGTCAAATTGTTTGGCTAAAAAGTTATGTAAACAATTTTCAGGCTCAGGAACAATCAAAAATAGTGAAGGTTAATCGGAATCAAGAGTAATATGAACTAGAGAAAACCGTTTAGCTAAGATCTTTAACAATAGTAAAGGTAGCTTAAGATGTAAGAACAATAAGGCAAGTAATGATCTTTTCATGAGAGAGAAAGAGAGAGTTGTATATTCTTCATGGCAAATTATACATGAGTCTTTAAAAAAAAAAGGTCCCCTTTATATACTAAGAGACCTTCCTCGAAATAATCAAAGAAAAGTACAAGGGTTGGTGGTCTCAGTATATGGGAAAGTAAGAGCTTTAAGTGACGTCGTCTTGAGTCATATCACTTGTCCGTCTGCTTACTGGGGCCGACCATATTCGAGTCGGCCTCAATTAGGCCGTTCTCTACGTCAAAGGCGTGCGTAGATAACATTAAAACATAGGAACCAAATTCGCTCAATACAGCTCCCATTTTTTGTTCAGTTAGCAATGATTAATTTTGTTTCAATGAAGGTTCAATGTAGGATTACTTCTTTCATTTTGTTTTGTTCTGTTACAATGTTAATGATTATGTATTTTGATCCTTGTCGAACCCGTGTAAAGGAGATGTGTTTTCTCCAATTATTTGTTCTTATTTGGTTTTAGAATTTATTTTCAAAATCTGAATAGGTATTTGCTGATTATGCTTGTGTGGTGTTAGTAATAGTTCAGATTTTGATTTTCGTTTTAAGTTTGCACCTCATCTGTTCGATAAATTGAAAACCATAGTTCAGTCTCCATGAGTTTTAATCGTGTGACGTGGTTTTGTACTGAAATTTTATGCCTAGAGCATAGAATTCTGTAAAAAATCTAGGCTTTTGGTCTAGTTATATTTCATTTTGCTGCTTTGAAAATGGGGTTTAAGTATGAGTTGTTTGAGAGAAACTCTGTAATGGTTAAGTGCGTAAGATGTGGGGAGATTTGGTTTGCTCGAAAATTTTTCGACAAAATGCCTAGTAGAAATATGATTCGTAAGGTTTTTATTATTATTTTTGTTCGTAAGGTTATAGGTTTAAGTAGCCATTTTTCTCCTGGGGCTGGGCTATTAAGTGGATTCGCCATAGATGTTGGCAGATAGTGATGTAGTCAGAACTTCCAAATTTATTTGTTTGAATGTTAAAATTGGGTTAGATTGGTAAACTATATGATTTATCTTTGCTCTTCATGTCCAAGTTTTTTCCGAATAATATAGAGATGGAACGTTGAAATTTCTGATGTTATTTTATTCAAAATTTGATTAAGTTAAAAACCCATGAACACCGCTAGTATCCTTTTATGCATGCTCGTAATTCATCATTGTGATTGTGTACACATTCACGTGACATGATTATGATTTAAAAAAATGAATTTTGCAGTTTTCTTTAGGCGTTTTAATTAACTAAGTGTCACGGCTAGGGGTACGGTTCCCGTGACGTAGTTGGAATATACAATTTCTAAAATCTAGGTGTACATTTCATGTGATCCGGTTCTAATTTCCAACAAGGTTAAATAGAACGTGCGGTGAATCAATCATGCATTTCATGTAGCGTGGCTTGCGATGTGTTTTAAATAACCTTAAAATAATTCTTTAAATAAATAAAAGCGGTCATAAAGTAAAAAATGCACATAGGTTTAAAAGTATTTTAAAATCAGATAATTAGACCAATAATAATAGTTGAGCGACCGTGCTAGAACCTCGAAACCCGAGAATACCTAACACCTTCTCCCGATTTACAGAATTCCCTAACCGAATTTCAATGTTCGCGGTCTATAAAAGAGAGTCAATCTTTCCTCGATTCGGGATTTAAACCGATGACTTGGGACATCATAAATATCCCAAGCGGTGACTATGATTTTAATATAAATAATCTCATATAGATAGTCATTTAAATTAAAAAAAACATCCTTATAACCTTTCCGGCTATTAACAAGGAGGTGTGATACCTGCAACCAAAACCAACAATCCTAGATTATAAAAAAAATTGACTGATGTTTTATACTTCAATACTACATAAGAGAGGGTGATTTGTGTGGTACCCTATTTTTTACTTAACTTGATTATAAAGGACATGGTTCTTCCATGTGTTCAAACTACTACTTTTGCGCAATAATAAATACAGAAAATAAAGAACATAGAGATTTTATGTGAAAAATACCTGGCTAAAAAGGTGAAGAAACCACGACCAACTTCATAGTAGTATTTTCCCAAACTCTCCACTAAAATCACCGAGCCAAAAAGTTCATTTACAAAAACTCTTTTGTAAACATAGGATTAACTCTAATCTCATTTTGGCACACAACTTAAACTGTTGCGACGACTTCAAATTAACTCTAACTTGAAAAATCTAAGTACCTAATACAATCGATTTTAAATAAGCTGAAAGTAGGATGTAAAATCACTTACTACAATTGAACTAGAATAAAAGATAGACAATTTGAATAGGTTCTTCTATCCGGTTCAAGTAGCTTCGGATTTGCATACTTGAATCATACATAAATTGCTTGCAAAAATGCCTTGCTATTTTGATCTCAATTCACGTTTAACTTCTGCTTATTTAAAGTACCTGTAAAAGAGAACAACACTTATATTTAAGGAGTTAGCAATTAGAGATTGACTAAGATACATATGCTACTCTTCCATGGTGGAACAGTTCTAGTTGATCTCATACTCTAAGTCTATCATTTTCCTATACCGTATTCTCTTTGTGTAAGGAGCCTTTCTCCTTATCCAATATGTAACGTTTTCGATCATGATCAGGAGATATCACTTCTGATAAGTTATGTTTATCTCCTGTGCATCTCACATGTTTGAGTTGATCGTAACTGTGCTTCACAAGTTTGACCTAGTCTATGTCTGAGTTCCTTTGTCAGTCTTAAAAACATCACATTTACATGGGCCAACAAATTTCTTATTTTTGATGATGACAAACTCTATGCATATCACTCGCTTAGGCCCTCTCACAACTAAGCTTATTCATCAATACAAAGTTATAAAAAATTACTTATCATCAAGGACCATGTTCATCAGGTTATAAACATAACTTCTTCAGAATATTTAAAGCACAATATCTCTTCCCCCTTTTGGCATCACCGGAAAGTTGCATAAACAAGTGTGAGTCCCAGAACTTAACAATTACTCATAGCCACTAGGGAAACTCCAAGTGCAATAACAATCAACAAGACAACAAATAGGAGATATCATTGATAGAAGATATGTTTTTACCACAATCCACAAAAAGAAAGCAAAAATATTCTAAACAAGAGAAAAAGAAAGAGAAATCCCTAATGTGGGTCATTTGGTGATACTAAACAGGTTCAAGAGATGAAGGCTAGAAATCCTAAGGCTTGGGAGAGCCAGAGGGTTGGTTTCGGGCTTGGAGAAAGTTCAACGTATTTTGAAGAATCCCATCATTCTTATCTTTTTTCCTTGGTGAGCTCAGTCCTGAGAGGAATCCTCTCAGATTCAACCTCAGCTAAGCGAGCCTTCAGCCTAGCTATCTCAGCATCCTTGGCCCCACTTTCCTGAACTAGAGTCCTAACTTTGCTACTGATAGGTGTCTTCTTGGAACCATGATCATTGGGAACGACATTGACTTGATAGTCACAAGCAATCACATTATTAATGCCAAAATGGTCCTTGCTTATTGCCATTTCCCACTTCTTCAGAGGCACTTTGCACCAATCCAGAACAATAGTCAGAATAAATCAATAAAGGGTGGAATGGGCCTTGGAGCCATTGATAACCCTGTCCAATAGCTTGATTATGAATGCAGGCCAATTGATTTGCCGTTCACTTTTAGGACACTCCATCAGAACTAAGTCTATATTGTTAGCAATGTGCCTTCTTTCCTTCTTGGGAACTAGGCACTTGTTGACAAACTCAAATAAGACTTTGTGTTGTGGCTTCATTTCACTCTTGTGCACAAACTTCGCCTCATTCACTTCTTCAAAATCACATAATCTCCTAGTGATTTCAAGGGCAGGAGGAAGGGAATCCAGACTTGGCCATCTTTGCCTGGTGTAGTTATCATATCCCTCAGCAAGGATGTAAAGAATCTCTCTTAGCTTCTCTGCATCAAAGGTCACTTAAATCCCTTTCACTTGGCTGGTGACTATGTAATCCTTGACCTCTGCATTGGCCATGAATTCAATGATTTCATTCCTATCTAGCCTTCTATCCATCTGAAGGATCGTGTCCTTGCAGCCTGAGTAGCTAGTGCATCAGCGAAACGAACCATTCCTAGTTCCACCAAGTCTTTCAGCAACCTACCTTTCAAAAATTTTCTATTGCCAAACTTACCCAGATTATCGTGTTCACCATCAGATTTATTCTCTTCATCACCACCCCATTAATCATCCTCTGCAATTCTAACTATTTTTTTTCATTGCAGACCTCGTCCTCTTAGCCAATGAAGATTCAGCAGCCTTAGACCCTAATGAAGACTTCTTGGAAGAGGTCTTGGTATTTTTATGCTTGAGGGTATAAACCTCCGCAGTTGTATATTCCTTCTGATGGACATGTTCCATCTCCTAAACATCAATAGCCACATGAGTCTCTGCAGCCTTAGATTTTTCTTTTATCTATCCTCTTCTTTTGCTTTTAGCCAAAGCCTTTAGTAATTCACTCTCACTTTGTTTTATCATACTTCTTGTGGCTCTCCCCTTTGGAAAGGGAATATAAGAAATTGTTGGGGAATTGGCCTTCTTTTTCTTGGTATTCCTTGTAGTTCTTGGAAACTTAGGCGTTGGAGTTCTTTTTTTATTGGGATTATAATTGGCACCTACTTTCTTCAGAAGGTCTACTAGGGTTTCTTCAATAGATTAACTAGGTTCAGCCATATGAGCCTCAAATTTACCAAACCATCAGTAGCCTCCCCTGATCCACTTACCCCTATTTTCTTGCCACTTTTCTCCTACAATTTCACCCCTGATTCCAACAAATTTATGATCTATTCATCTCAGAGGTAGGTGAACGAATCAACCACTTCTACCCCTCTTCCCCTCACATCATATCTTTCACCCTCTCTCCGTTTTTCTTTTTCATTTTTATTTTACCTCTTATTCTTCTCAATTTAGGCATTTCCACATCTCTAATAGATCCAAAAAGAACAATCCTATTTTCTACACTTTCAACCAAGACAGAATGTACCTCAGATTGGAACTTTGAATCTTCTAATAGTCAGAAGACCAGGTCCTTCCCCCGCACTTGCAGAATTGAAGAAATCATCTGAGTAATGAGATTATTGGGCTTGGGTAGCCTTCAATTATGCATTCAATATCTTCGACAATGCACCTGTATCTAAAGTTTTACGAGCGAGCATTTTAACACTTCTCTTCTTAGGCTGGGGCATTGTACTGGGTGGAGGAGGTTTGCAAGAATCAGAAGGGGAGGGTTGTGGAGGAGTGCCTGGATTATCTTGAGGATTCGACATTGTAACATATTTCGTGAGAAATTTTTTAGTTTGTCTTTTGGAAGAAAGAACAATTGAGAGTGAAAGAAATTTTTGACGGTTTGGAATAATGATTGTGGTAGAGGGTGATGACAGGGTTTTAAAGAGAGAAACTTATTTAATGACTAATGGTTGCTTTTGATAGTCAATTAGAGGTGTAATCAACCTGAGATTTTAGGTTGAATGAATGGATAAGCTTCCTAATATTTTAGGCATTTTATGTGGTGAGAATTGTAGTACAGACGGAACGGGTTAAAAAATGAACAGATATTATTTTCTGATGTTATTGAACATAGGTAGGACTCTGCTCATGACTTAAATATTTATATTTTTGATTGTTCAGAGAATAGAAAACATACCTCGTTATTCAGATGAACCAATACTGATGAACCTTGTTCTTCATTTAGAATCCTCTTGACCATGCCTCAATGCACCAAAATAGAGAAAAGTTTGATAGAGATTTGTAAGTCATATCAACACATGTCATAGGTACATATTATTTACAATATCAAACTGAGTAAAAATAATCTAGATATTTACAGTAGTTCTAGATTTCTAAGCCAGATTTATTTTCATTTTTTAAAAATATTTTTCATTGTGCATTCTGAGCTTGTCCCATAGGTGATCTTAATCATCCCTAATTCTAACATGTTCCTTTCAAATCTTTTTCTACTCAGTGCTTTAGTAATGATGTCAGCAATCTGTTTTTCATTTGCCCATAATTTTATAGTAATCAATCCTTTCTCATAGTTGTCCCTTAAGAAGTGATGTCTACCATCTATGTGATTAGTCATATTATGATGAACTAGGTTCTTGGTCATACTAATAGCACTAGTGTTATCACAAAAGATAGGGATGCAACCAACTTCAGTGCCAAAATCTATCAGCTGATGTTTGATCCTTAATAGTTGAGTAGAACAAGAGGCAGCAACAACATACTCAGCTTCAACAGTGGATAGAGCCACTGAATCCTTCTTTTTGGTGGCCGGTGATACCAGAGATCAACCAATAAAATTAGCTATACCTGAGGTGCTTTTCCTATCTACAAGAAAACCTGCTTAGTCAGCATCAACATATCGTACTAGATTAAAGTTATTACCCTTTATGATACCAAAGGCAAAGATCAGTAGTTCCTTTCAAATATCTTAGCATCCTTTTGACAACAGTCAAGTGGGATTTCTTAGAATTTGCCCGAAAACAAGCACAAAGCCCTACTCTGAAAATAATGTTAGGTCTGCTAGCAGTATGATACAAAAGTGAACCAATCATGCCCCTGTACAACTTCTGATCCATAGATGAACCAGGTTCATCTATGTCTAATTTAGTATTTGATTCAATTTGTGTGTCTATTTCCTTTGATTCATCCATTTTAAACTTCTTAATCAATAATTTTGAATATTTCTAATGATGGATCATGGTTCCCTTTGGGTTTTGTTTGATCTGTAAGCCTAAGAAGAAATTAAGCTCACCCATCATAATCATTTAAAATTCATTCCCCATTAAATTATAAAATTCCTTACTCAGTTTTTCAGTAGTTTCCGCAAAATTTATGTCAATCAACATATATTTGTACTACTAATAAATCCTTACCTTTTTCTCTTATGAATAGAGTGCTGTCAATCGTACCTCTTTTGTATCCATGTTCAAGTATAAATTTGGATAGACATTTATACCATGCTCTAGGAGCTGGCTTGAGTCCACAAGTCCTTGTCTAATTTGTATAAATAATCTAGACATTCCTTACTTTCAAACCCTAGAGGTTGTTTGACAAAAACTTCTTCCTTTAAGTAGCCATTTAGGAAGGCATTCTTCAAATCAATTTGGTGAAGGGTAAATTCCATGTGTGTTGCAAAGGCTATGAGGTTTCTTATTGAATCTATTCTTGCAATTGGAGTAAAGGTCTCATCATAATTTATTCCCTCTTCTTGGCAATAATGTTGGACCACCAGCCTTGCCTTATTCCTTGTAGCTGTTCCATCTTTATCAATTTTGTTTCTGAAGACCCATTTAGTGCCAATTATTGATCTGTCCTTGGGTTTTGTGACTAGATGCCACACTTGAGTTCTTTCAAACTGATTGAGTTCATCTTGCATTGCATTCACCCAGTCTATATCTTGCAATGCTTCACAACAAACTGATTTCTGTTTGGAGTTTTCCTATGTTTCTGTTGTTGAGGAACATGCTCATGGACAGATTCCATTTGGAAAAAAGATTCACTTTTTCTTTGTCAGTTCCCCCTGTCAGGTTTACCTTGATGGAAGAACCTATTCCATTACCTGTTCCTTCTTTTGGTGCAAACTCAGATTGAGTTGTGACTTTACTCAATTGTTTTACCAGCCCACTAGCCTCATCATCGTGTTCCTGTCTCTCAGAAAGAATATTAGTTTCATCAAAAACTACATGTATACTTTCTTTTATACACAAATTTCTTTTGTTGTACACTTTATAAGCTTTGCTATGTGAAGAATAACCCAAGAATACTCCCTCATCACTTTTGGGATCAAACTTACCTAGGAAGTATTTTTTTCCATTATTGTGCACAAAGAACTTGTATCCAAATGCCTTAAGGTGGAATATATTTAGTTTTCTCCCTTTAAGTAACCTATAGGGAGTCTTCTTTAGAAGAGGTCTAGTCATGCATCTATTGATGATGTAACACGCAGTGTTTACAGCCTCTGCCCAGAAAGTAGGGGCAGTTTAGTAGAAAGAAGCATAGTCCTAGCCATATCTTCAAGAGCCCTATTCTTTCTGTCAACTACTCCATTTTGTTGAGGAGTCCTAGGGATAGATACATTATGATATATACCGTGCTCATCAAAAAATTGATCAAACTTAGCATTTTCAAATTCAGTTCCATGATAGACCTAATTGATGCAAGTTGATTACCTAGTTGCATATATGTTTTTATAACAAAGGCATTAAACATGTCAAATGAGCCATCGTTAGATATTAATAACAATACCCAAGTAACCTTAGAGTAATCATGAACAAGTACCATCACATATTTCTTACCACTTCTACTCAATGTTATCATTGGACCACAGAGATCCATAAGAACCAGTTCCATCGACATAGTCGTGCTTACCACTTTCTTGCTATTAAAAGATGATCTTACTCGCTTCCACCTTGCACAAGCCTCACAAACTTGTTTTTTCTTGAACTAGATGTTAGGTAACCCTATCACCCGGTCCTTGGAGACTAATTTGTTGAGTTGATTTAGACTTGCATGACCAAGTCTTTTGTGCCATATGAGGGGATCATTGTCCAATATACTTAAGAAAGTGAGTTCATTTTCTGAAAGAGTAGAAAATCTACAATGTAAATATAGTTAACTTTTTTCCTAGCAGAACAATCTTGTCAGTGGTAAGATTAATCACAAAACATTTGGTAGAGGTGAATATTACCAGGTTACATCTGACACAGAGTTGTGATACACTAATTAGACTATATTTCAAGCCATCTATCAAGTAGACATTCTCAATGGAGTGTGAGTATATTTTTCCTACCTTTTCAACCCCAATATTCTCACCTTTCTTCCCATTTCGAAAGGAGATAATACCTCTTTTTAGGTTCTCAAGTGAAAGGAACTGGTTCTTGTCGCGTCCTTTTTTCCTCACAGAGTACAGGTTTCGACATTCGTAGTAACAACTCATTTCCTTTGGGAATTGGGTATTTGAATTTAAAGAGTTTCCACCTAACATATTAAGGTGTGTTAGGTAACCTAGAGCGATTAATTCATGTAACTAGGTTGCAATTCTAGAGATTAGGGTAAGAGCTCAAAATGACCTTGAGGGAAAGGTGTTAGGCACCCCTCATGGTCCTCAATAGTGGGCCCCAACCAAACTTAAACTATGTGAATTATTCATTTAACAAGTGAACAGTCTTATCACTTATTTGCAAATAAAGGTGCTTTTCACAATCTTAATACATATATGATCAAAGGAAATTTAGATAATGAAAGTAAAAGAGGTTTCGACAGCATAAACACACATATTTGTAAAGAAAAAGGAAGTTCAGATAATTTAAACACGTATAGGAATTGGAACGGGAAGCCCTAAATTTATTAGCCTAGAGGATCAATCTGGGCAATGCACGGTAACTCTCATCAACTAGAGGGGCTACACGTGACATTAACGTGCAGGTCATCATATCATTTTACTACCCACAACCCCCCACCAATAGTTATATAAGCAAGTTTGATTAACAATCTCTAAGCGTGCTGCTACTCGTCACTTCCTTGTGGCTCGGAGGAATTTAGGACCTCTAGACTTAGGCAGTTCTAGAAAATCCCAAGGCATTTAAAAGTGAAAAGCCTAGACGACAACGAATAACATATAGGACTATCAATCAAAGAAGCAGGTAAAAGGCTCATGTTTACCTCTATACATACATAGGCAAATAAACAACACGTCTCAAACAACTTATTTTGAAGATGTTCAAAAAGACTAAGAACATGATATTCTTGATGAATGTTATAGATACAGGATATGCAATGTTTATTTTGAGGGAAATGGCAGAATCCTAAATAGTTTGTCTACTGGTTTTACAGCTTGTTAAGCCTGGAACACATAAGCAGAACTGGCTTCACAATTATTTAACGGCCTAAGGCTTGACTAAGTGTGTATATGCAGTCACGAATTTGGGGAAGAGTCTGAAGTGCTATTATCCTATAGGCATGCTTATCTAAATGGTACAGATTATAACAGGCGATCTATCAACTTGTTTGTAAAGATATGATACCTATGCGTAAGACTGTTTTAAACCTTTTCATGGACAACTATTGATTTAATCGAAATAGACATGGTTGAAACAGATGCAAACAGAGTTCCTAAGGACATGGAATCTAATGAATACAGGAATGATAGATTTTATTAAGATTATTTAATAGCAGCATATATACGTGACATCACTTGCAAATAACCAGGAATTAAGCATGCAATATGTTAAAGCAATAAATGTGAAGGTGTCACGACCCTAGTTCACCAATCGGGAACCTGTCATGACGTTACCCAGTCTTCGCGACTAGGTAAGCCTGACACACTGTGGAAATTCAACAAATCTTTGCTGAAATGATAAAAAACATGAATAGCATAAGATAATGTATAGAGTTTCGCCTGGCGCATACATGTCCACTCAAATAACGTAAAACCTCCAAGACCCGGAAACCCACGGGCAACACAGGCTAAGAGTAAATTATAACACATGGCTCTAACATCAAGAAGTGTCTACAACGAGAGAATACCTCATATCTCCGAGTATAGCTCCTAATCACTGATAGTGTGCTCGATCAAGAGTACCTGGATATGCACAACAAAAGTGTGCAGAAGAGTAGCATGAGTACACCACAGGGGTACTCAGTAAGTGCCAAGCCTTACCTCGATGGAATAGTGACGAGGAAGGTCGAGGCCCAAATGAGAAGAACATAAGTAATATAGTGAAAATAAATAAACAGTAGATAATGCACTAAATCTTAATATCTAACAAGAGAGTAATTGAAAAAAGAGCGGCTACAAGTACAAACTACAAACACAAAGCAAATCACTCAACAGTCAGGATCTCTACATGGAGCTCCGGGAATCGAACCCGTAGTCCACCTTATCAATATCCGAGGATCTCCGGGAATTGAACCCGCAGTCCTTCATAGCAATATCAAAGTATCTCCAGGTATTGAACCCGCAGCCCATAGCAATAACAGAGGATCTCCGGGAATTGAACCCGCAATCCTTTATATCAATATCAGAGGATCTCCCGGGAATTGAACCCGTAGTCCGTCATGCCAGAATTAGAAGACCTCCCGGGAATTTAACCCGTAGTCCAACATACCAATAACAGGGGGATCTCTCGGGAATTGAACCCGTAGTCCCAAACGTAAACACTTCACAACAAGTCTAATAGAAAGAAACAACATATAGCGGCAATGTAAAGGTCTAGGCCTAGAATGCTCACAAAGAGGGAAGGTATTTGCAAATTTAGTCAGATAGAGTAAATAAATTACTAACATGCTTTTCCTAAGCTAAGCAAGTGAAATCACATTTTTAACAGTTAAATACACGAATAAACACAGTCTCAATGAGTCAAGTAAGGTGAATTTTAAACAATTAGCACAAGCACTATCCCTTCACCTCACACACAAGGCCTTTAAACAACAATTAATATATCCTAACGGGAGAGGTCCCCCACACAAGGTTAGACAAGGCACTTACCTCGAATTGGTACAAAACTGCTAAGAAACAATGCCCTTGCCACGAGTATCTGACTCCGAGTGGCCCAAATATAATCAAACCAATTACATATTGTAAATAACATCGCAAGTAACTAATCACACTGTTATAATTAAAGCTAAGACGCGAAAATAGGTGAAATGACCAAAATACCCCTCGGGCCAACGTCTCGGAATTGAATAATTTGTACATTTTCATAAACCTCGTACTCTCACGAGTCTAACAATATAAACATCTCCCAAATCGGAGGTCAAATGCCCCTTCAAATCATAAACGTTAGGTCTAAGAACTTTACCCCAATTTTTATTCAAAATCGAAAATTAAAGCTTAAATTTGAGATTATATTAGTAGGTAATAATCATAAGGGAGTAAGGAATGATTACACAATCGTTGCCTCTAAAAAACCCTCGAAAAATCCCCTACAACTGAGCTCCCTAGCTAGAGTTTCTGTAAAAATGGAAGAAAACCTCGTTTTTTGAAATATAAGTACTGGTCAGGTATCAATGCATCGCGAACGCGTAGGGTCCATCGCGTTCACGTAGAGGAAAATGAAAGTGACCAGATAATACCCTTCGCTATCACGAAGGAATGAATGCGAACGCGAAAGCTTGGGCCTGAAAGGTAGGCGAATGCGGCCACGAACATGCAAACGCGTAGAAGAATAGAAGGGGGGTCCAAGACTTGAACATCGCGAATGCGAGTGCTGGGGACGCGAACGCGGAAGAGGGGTTGACTGAGCTTCGCGAACGCGATGAAGTGGGAGGATGAAGCTACGCGAACACGATGCCGTGGTCGCGAACGCGTAGAGGAAATCCCTTACTGCAATTTCTGCTGCAAATTTGAAACTCTAATTGCTTTGTTGAGCATCCAAAACACACCCGAGGCCCCCGGGACCTCAACCAAACCTACAGACATATTACATAACATTATTCAAACTTGTACCAATCCTTAAACCACCTAAAACAACACCAAAAACTAGAATTAATCAATGATTTGAACTTAAAATCTTCAAAACTAAGCCAAACTTGCTTTCGATTCACAACCTAACCAAAACACGTCCGATTGACCTAAAATTATGACGCACGTCCCAAATGACATGACGGTGCTACAGAAACTTCTGGAATGCCATTCCGACCCTCGGATCATAAATTAACTATCAGACCAGAAACTTCAAAAATCTAACTTTCGGCATTTATAGCCTAAATGAGCTACGGACATCCAAAATACATTCCGATCACGCTCCAAACCCCGAAATCACCTAACAGAGCTAACAGAACCATTGATTTTCCATTCCAATGTCGTCTTGATAGTGTTCTGAATACGGACCATTTCCCAACACTTAAGCTCTCGTTTAGGGACTAAGTGTCCCAAAACACTCCAAATTCATTACCGAATATTCCGGCAAACCAAAATAGCAGAAATGAACTTAGGGGAAGCAGATAATGGCGGAACGGGGCATGAATTACAAAGATGAATGGCCGGGTCGTCCCATCCTCCTACACTTATACATCCATTCATCCTTGAATGAGCATATAGAACATACTTGAAGTAGAAAAAAGATGAGGGCATCGGCTGCCCATATCCCGCTCGGTCTCCCAAGTCGCCTCCTCGGAAGGTTTACCGCATGCGCCACTGCACCTTTACTGAAGCTATATCCTTTGACCTGAGCTTTCGAACTTGTCTATCCAATATTGCCACTGGCTCCTAAATATAAGACAAGTCATTGCCCAACTGGACTGAAGTGAACTCCAACACGTGAGACGGGTCACCATGATACCTCCAAAGCATCGAAACATGAAATACGGGATGAAACCCGGCCAAACTGGGAGGTAAAGCAAGCTCATAAGCAACCTTCCAAACCTGCCTCATAATCTTAAATGGACCAATGTACCTCGGGCTCAACTTTACTTTCTTACCAAACCTCATGACGCCTTTCATAGGCGAGACCCGAAGCAAAACCCGCTCACCAACCATAAATGAAACATCACCAACCTTCCGGCCCGCATAAATCTTCTGCTTGGACTGGGCCGAACGGAGTCTATCCCAAATCACCTTAACTTTCTCAACCGCATCCTAAACCAAATCAGTGCCCAAAAACCTGGCCTCGCCCGGCTCGAACCAACCCACCGGGAATCTGCATCTCCTACCATATAAGGCCTCATAAGGCGCCATCTGAATACTGGACTGATAACTGTTGTTGTACGCAATCTAAACCAATGGCAAGAACTGATCCCAAGACACTCTAAACTCAATCATCCACGCACGAAGCATATCCTCAAGAATCTAAATAGTGTGCTCAGACTGTCCGTCCGTCTGAGGGTGAAAGACTGTAATCATGGTCACCCTGGTACCCAACTCATGCTAGATGGCTCTCCAGAAACGTGATGTAAACACTGAACCTATGTATGAGATGATAGAGACTGGAATGCCATGCATATGGACAATTTCCCTGATATAAATCCCTATTAACCGATCCGCTGAGTAAGAAGTGCACACTGGAATGAAATGAGCAGACTTGGTCAGCCAATCTACCACAACCCAAATAGAATCAAACTTCCTCGCCGTCAGAAGAAGACCAGTCACAAAATCCATAGTGATATTCTCCCATTTCCACTCCGGAATCTCCATCTACAGGAGTAGTCCTCCCGGTCTCTGATGCTCAGCCTTCACCTGCTGACAGTTGAGACATCTAGCTTCAAACTCTACTATGTCCTTCTTCATCCACCTCTACCAATAATGCTGCCTCAGATCCTGATACATATTCGCGGCACCCGGATGGATGGAATACCGCGAGCTATGGGCCTCGGCCAATATCAACTCCACAAATATCATAAACATCAGGCACACAAATATGACCCTGCATCCTCAATACCCTGTCATCTCCAATAGTGACATCCCTAGAATCGCCTTACTGAACCGTGTTCTTGAGGACAAGAAAATGAGGATCATCATACAGTCGCTCATGATACGATCAAACAATGAAGAGCAAGAAACCACACAGGCTAGAACCCGACTGGTCTCCGAAAGGTCCAACCTCACGAACTGACTGGCTAAGGCCTGGACATCCATCACCATAGGCCTCTCTGAAGCTGGTAAATATGCCAAACTCTCCAAACTCTCTGCCTGGCGACTCAAGTCATCGGCCACCACATTCGCCTTCCCCTAGTGATAAAAAATAGTAATATCATAATCCTTTAGTAGCTCCAACCATCTCCTCTGGCGCAACTTCAGATCCTTTTGCTTGATCAAATGCTGCAAACTCTCATGATCCGTATATATCTCACAAGGCACACCATACAAATAATGACGCCAGATCTTTAAGGCATGAACAATAGCGGCTAACTCAAGGTCATGGACAGGAGCCTTCAACTGTCTGGACACATAGGCAATCACCCTACCGTCTTGCATCAATACCGCTCCAAGTCTAACTTCTGAGGCATTACAATATACTGTATAAGACCCCAAACCAGTAAGCAAATTTATAATAGGGGCTGAAGTCAAAGCCGTCTTATGCTTTTCGAAACTCGCCTCACACTTGTCCGACCACTGAAAAGGAGCACCCTTATGGGTTAATCTAGTCATAGGGGATGCAATCGACGAGAAACCCTCCACGAAACGATGGTAATACCCCACCAAGCCAAGGAAACTGCGGATCTATGTAGCTGAGGAGGGCATGGGCCAACTCTGCACGGCCTCCACCTTCTTCGGATCTACCCGAATTCCCTCACTCGATACCACGTGGCCTAGAAATGCCACGGAACTCAACCAAAACTCAAATTTTGAAAACTTTGCATATAATTTCCTCTCAGGGTCTGAAGCACTATCCCCGGGTGCTGCTCGTGATCTTCCCGGCTCCGGGAATATACAATAATATCATCTATGAAAACAATGACAAATGAGTCGAGATAGGACCTGAATACACTGTGCATCAAATTCATAAAAGTCGTTGGGGCGTTGTCAGCCCAAATGACATGACAAGGAACTCGTACTGATCATACCAAGTCCGGAAAGCAGTCTTCGGGATATCCGGCTCTCATTTCTTTAGCCGGTTATAACATGAGCGCTAATCAATCTTAGAAAACACATATGCGCCCAGAAGCGGGTAAAATAGATCATCAATACGAGGCAAAGGATATCGTTTATTCACTGTGACTTTGTTTAACTGATGATAGTCGATACACATGCGCATAGAACCATCATTTTTCTTCACAAACAATACAGGAGCACCCCATGGTGAAACACTAGGTCGAATGAAACCCTTATCAAGCAATTCCTGTAACTGATCCTTCAACTCCTTCAATTCAAGAGGAGCCATACGGTAAGGAGGAATAGATATGGGCTGAGTGCCCGAAAACAAATCAATACAAAAATCAATATCCCGATTGGGCGGCATGCCTAGAAGATCAGCTGGGAACACATCGAGGAAATCCCGTACTACTAGGACAGAGTCAACAGAAGGGGTATCAGCACTGACATCTCTCACATAGGCTAAATACGCAGTACACCCCTTCTCAACCATACGCGAGCTTTAAGAAAAGACATAACTCTACTAGGAGTGTGATCAAAAGTACCACTCCACTCAATACGAGGAATACCTGGCATAGCCAGCATCACGGTCTTAGCGTGACAATCAATAATAGCATAATGGGGCGACAACCAGTCCCTGCCCAAGATAATATCAAAATCGACCATATCAAGTAACAAAAGATCTTCCCTGGTCTCAAAACCACGAATAGTAACCAAACACGGCTGATACACAGGGTCCACAACAAGAGAATCTCCCACGGGGGTGGAAACATAAACAGGAGAGCTCAAGGCTCTCGGGCTATGCCCAAATGCGGAGCAAAATAAGATGATACATAAGAATAAAAAGAGCCTGGATCGAATAGAACCGATGCCTCTCTGTGACTAACCAAAATAATACCTATGATAGTACAATCAGAGGGGACAGCCTCGGCACGATCAAGAATGGCATAAAATATGGCTCGACCCCTACCTCGAGGCGGCCTCTATCTCCTCGATCCCCGCCTCTGGCTGGCTGGGCATGTGGGGTGGCAGGTGGGGTGGCAGCTGGAGCTGGAACAATGGCCTGCTGGGCCTGTGGAGCATGTTGGGCTGTGGAGTCTTAGAAGGCACACCCCTACCACATCTGGGGCACTCTCTAACCAAGTGGCAGGTATCCCCACACTCATAACAAGCTATGGGAGGGCGCGGCGGCTGTGACTGACTAGATGCACCCCTGTTGGACTGGCCTCTGGAGGTGCCTTGCACAGGAAGCACACAAGAAACCGAGGGTGCATCGTAAGGCTCCTGAGATCTGGGAGGAGCTGGAGTACTACTGGGTGAAGGAAGAGCTGAGTGAACTGGGTGACCCGCATAGCCCCTACCATGACGTCCTGCTCCTGAAGTACGGTTACAAGAAAAATGACCAGACTCACGAGACCTCTTCTCCTCTCTCTCCTCTCGCTCTCTGGCATGCATACCCTCTATCCTCCTGCCTATACTCACCACCTGCTGATAGGGTATACCCGTCTCCAACTCTCGCGCCATGCCAGACCTGATGGAAGGAATAAGGCCCTCAATAAACCTGCGAACCCTCTCACGAACAGTAACCACCAAAGTAGACGCATGCATGGCCAACCTAGTGTAACGGATGGCATACACAGAAACAGTCATAGGGCCCTGGCGCAAGTGCTCAAACTCCATGATCCATGCATCTCGGAGGCTCTGGGGAACAAACTCCCTCTAAAACATATCTGAAAACTTAGTCCAAGTCAAGGAGGCAGCCTCGTCCGGACTGTCTAGCTCAAAAGTGCGCCACCAGTCATAGGCGGCTCCCCAAAGCTGAAAAGCTGCAAAGGAAACCTCACTCGAAGAAGTAATACCCATGGTACGAAGAATGCAGTGACAATCCTCCAAAAACCCCAAGGCGTCGTCTGTAGCTAGTCCACTGAAAATAGGAGGGTCATACTTCTTGAACCGCTCCAATCTACACTGCTCATCCTCCGAAATAGGTGCCCCATCCTCGGGCTGAACTGGTGCTCTAGGCTGGGCAGCAACAACATATGGAATCGGTCCCACATGCACCCTCTACTCTGGGGTGCGGTCTGCGGTACTCTGGGCTCCTCCACCATCCTGGGACAAAGCTGCAGGAAGTGGAAGAAACCCTGCCTGCGACAGCGTTGTATACATACTCATAAACTGCGCTAATGCCTCCTGAACAACTGGAGTAGTAATGGTTGTGGGCGTCTCAGGTGTCTGAGTCCTGAATGGGTCTGCTGGTGGCACCTCAGCGCCTACTCGCGTAGGTTCTCTAGCTGCACCCCGCGCACGTCCACTACCCCTACCCTACCCCGGCCCCTGCCCCTAGCTGCTGCAGGAGGGGGTGCGGGTGTCTGATCGTCCCGGGTCGTGCGTTTCCTCACCATCTGTGAGAGAATAGGAAACAGTAGCTTAGAATCAAGATAAAAAACATAGCACGACAAGAATTCAAATGAAGTGAGATTTTCCTAAACAGTTACATAACCTCCCGTAGATAGGTACAGACGTCTTCGTACCGATCAGCGAGACTCTGAATAACCGGCCTGTGTCCGGTGACTTCTATGAACCTAGAGCTCTGATACAAACTTTTCATGACCCTAGTTCACCGATAGTAAACCTTTCATGACGGCACCTAGTCTTCGCGACTAGGTAAGCCTGACACACTGCAGAATTTCAACAAATCTTTGCAGAAACGATAAATAAAACATGAATAGCATAAGATAATGTATAGAATGTCGTCTGGCACATACATGTCAACTCAAATAACGTAAAAATGCCCAAGACCCGGAAACCCACGAGCAACACAGGCTAAGAGTAAAGTATAACACATGGCTCTAACATCCAAAAGTTTCTACAACGAGAAAATACATGGATGAAACTACTAACTAAAGGTAGAATAGAGGGAAACTCTTCGGCTCTGCGGACGCAGCAGATGCATACCTCAGATCTTCGAGTATAGCTCCTAATCATTGATAGCGCGCCCGATCAAGAGTACCTGGATCTGCACAACAAAAGTATGCAGAAGAGTAGCATGAGTACACCACAGCGGTACTCTGTAAGTGTCAAGCCTAACCTATATGGAGTAGTGACGAGGAAGGTCGAGTCCATACTGAGAAGAACATAAGAAATATAGTAAAAATATATAAATAGTAGATAATGAAATAAATCTGAATATCTTACAAGACAGTAATTGAAAACAGAGCGGCAATAAGTACAAACTACAAACACAAAGCAAATCACTCAACAGTCACGATCTCTACATGGAGCTCCGGGAATCGAAACCGCAGTCCACCTTATCAATATCCGAGGATCTCCGAGAATTGAACCCCCAGTCCTTCATACCAATATCAGAATCCGGGAATTGAACCTGCAACTCTTAATACCAATAACAGAGGATCTCCGGGAATCGAACCCGCGGTCCTTTATATCAATATCAGAGGATATCCTGGGAATTGAACTCGTAGTCCGTCATGCCAGAATCAGAGGATCTCCCGGGAATTTAACTCGTAGTCTAACATACCAATAATAGGGGGATCTACCAGAAATTGAACCCGTAGTCCCAAACGTAAACACTTCACAACAAGTCAATATTTAACAGAAAGAAACCAAATATAGCAACAATATAAAGGTCTAGGCCTAGCATGCTCACAAAGAGGGCAGGTATTTTCAATTTAATCAGATAGAGCAAATAAATTACTAACATGTTTTTCCTAAGCTAAGCAAGTGAAATCACATTTTTAACAGTTAAATACACGAAGAAACACAATCTAAATGAATCAAGGTGAATTTTCAAAAACTAGCACATGTACACGCCCGCCACCTCGTGCACAAGGCCTTTAAACAATAATTAAAATATCCTAAGGGGAGAGGTCCCCCACACAAGGTTAGAAAAGCCACTTACCTCGAATTGGTACAAAATCGCTAAGAAACAAAGCCGTTTCCATGAGTATCCGACTCCTAGTGGCCCAAAGCTAATCAAACCAATTACATATTGTAAATAATATCGCATGTAACTAATCACACTATTAAAATTAAAGCTAAGACGAGAAAATAGGTGAAATGACCAAAATGCCCATCAGGCCATCGTCTCGAAACCGAATAACTTTTACATTTTCAGAAACCTCTTACTCTCACAAGTCTAACCATATAAAAATCTCCCAAATCGAAGTTCAAAGGCCCCTTTCAACTCATCAAAGTTAGGTCTAAGAACTTTACCCCAATTTTCAATAAAAATCCGAAATTAATGCTTGAATTTGAGATTAGATTAGTGTGTAATAATCATATTGGAGTAAGGAATCGTTATTCAGTCGATGCCTCTGAAAAACCCTCAAAACATCTCCAAAAACCGAACTCCCTAGCTTGAGTTTTAGTAAAAAATTTTAAGAAAACCTCGTTATTGAAATATAAGATGGTCAGGTATCAATGCATCGCGAACATGTAGGGTCCATCGCGTTCACGTAGAGGAAAATGAAAGTGACCAGATAATACCCTTCGTGATTGCGAAGGAACAAATGCGAACGCGAAGGGCCTAATAGGTACTCGAACGCGGCCACGAACACGCGAATGCGTAGAAGAACAAAAGGGGGGGGGGTCCAAGACTTGAACATCACGAACATGGGTGCTGGGGACGCGAATGCGGAAGAGGGGTTGACTGATCTTTGCAAACGCGAGGATATGCACGCGAACACGATGAAGGGTGAGGGTGAAGCTATGCGTACGCGATGCCCCGGTCGCGAACGCGTAGAGGAAATCCCTGACTATAATTTTTGCTGCAATTTGAAACTCTAATTGCTCCGTTGAGCATCCGAAACACACCCGAGGCCCCGGGACCTCGACCAAACCTATGGACATATCCCATATCATCATTCAAACTTGTACTAATCCATAAACCACCTAAAACAATACCGGAAACTCGAATTAGTCAATCCTAGAACATAGATTCTAATGCAGATTTGCAGAATATAAAGCATATAACATGTTTTATACCCAGTTTTACCCACATCATCACACAACTTACTCCCATTTTATTAGTTACCCCAATATTTATCTGCAAACATTTATTACATACTAGAATAGCATAAATTACACAAACGAATGTAAAGTAATACAATAGGGAGCCTAAAGCTGGCCCTAAATAAACCTGGGAGAACTAGGACTTCAACGTAGTCTCAAGTGTTCAGAAATCTCATAGCCAACAAGTGTCTAGGCATGTCAGAGTTCCCTAAGGACCTCAAGAATCCCAGGTAGTGCACATACCAAGACTTCTCTCAAGTGAGGATCGGTTATGTGCAGTGTGGAAAAGTCAGCCATGATATAAGTTCAGAGAGATCTCAGGAATTCTTATGTAGTACACATACAAGAGGGGCAAAACTTAATAACCTAAGAGTAAGTGAGAGTGCTTGAAAATACTTAGTGAAAATAATATGGAGATAACTTCTTAGGAGTGAAAAAAGATTTTCTGGAATAGACCCGTTTTAAGAAAATACTAGGAATGAAAGACAATTTGTAGAAAAATACAGTTAACATTTTTGAAAATAGTTCAGAAGAGAAGAAAATTCAGTAGGCATCCTATCAATCATAGAAGGTTTAGATTCACATTCACTTTAGCAAGAAAGTTTTCACACAAGGGTAAAAGGGATTGGGAACATATAGGAATCTAATTAATGGCACATGAATAGGGCAGGGAAGCATACTAGACAACATAGAACACTTAGGACTTTCATAGTCTTAATGAATTAACCAGGATAGCAGGCAACTAAAACATGGGGGAAAGATGTAGAAAACAGAATCAGACACATAAGCAGGGTCATAGCATGATCACATAGCTAAAGGATAAATCATAAATCAACACATAGGCTCGTCAAGTATCAGATAAACATGTCAAGTGTAGACATACTAGTTGTACATTGAATAGGACGGAATTTAAGCATTCATAAACAAAGAAGTCAAATTCAAATGAACTAATGCAGGAATGTACACGTAGACTTTGGATTTCAATTGTAACAAAAGATATACCAGTTGAGGAAAAAGAGTGCCGAATATAGAGAAATTATAGTCTCACCATCTAGCCATGGTTAGACTCACAATAGCACAAGTAATACAAGTAGCCAAGAAAAAGAAGAGTTTGAGTGTGTGTGTATTATGGACTAATGTTCGTGTTTTTGTAGAATAAGAATGCATATATATATATATATATATATATATATAATTCTAATAGTATAGGTAAGTAAGGCAAGGCAGAGCGTCATTGCAAAAATAAGGCTAGAAAATAATCAAACAACCAATCTAAGTAAAGTCCGTCATAAACAAATTAGCAATAAAGTCAGGCTAGTACTACTTGATTTAAGGAAAATTGTATATATGGAATCAATCAATAATTAAGGGCTAGGTTTAAATAATGCAAGAACTAAGTCTGAAATCAATTAGGAGTTGGTTCTAATAATCAAAGCATATAATCGGGCCATTAGCACCGCACATAAGGTAAGAACAAGTAAAATATAATAAGAAAACACCGGTACTAAAGGAAAATCCAATTTCAAGCCCTAATTTAAGTAAGTGGAATTAGTTAACCATTAGTCGATAGATATTAAGGCAAACGGGCAGAAATAGTAAGACGATTGATTAAATAATTAGAACAATAAGAGATTAGGCAGAAATACAGAAGCATATAGTAAACAAAATAAATAAAGAAACCCTACTAGATACTCAGAGACGAAAACATATAAAAGTTAAATATTTCCGTTGAAATCAAGATCCTAATTCTAGGGTGAACAAAAATTAGTTCAGGAATAATAATAATAATAATAATAATAATAATAATAATAATAATAATAATAATAATAATAATAATAATAAAAATAATAATAAAAATAATAATAACAACAACAACAACAATAATCAAGAAACATAAAAAATATCGAGGTAGAAGTATAAAAAATTTAAAGAAAAATATCAAAATAAACATGAAATCATTTCTGATCTGAGAAGATCTAAACACATTCAACTAAAAATATGCCAAATTCATAAAATAAATAGAGTTTGAACCAAATCTAGTTTGAAACTGAGAGTCGAAACACTAAAAATACAAAGATATTTGTACTCACATATATTGAAATGAACATAGATGGAAATAGTCAAGATATAAAAGATTTTGAACCAAATCTGGCTCGAGATTGGCAAAATTTGCTTTTCCATATTAGAAAGTAACTAAATACGGTCGTAGACAAGTAACCAGCGGGGAAGAGAGACTAATAATGTTATGAAATCCATGGCAGATTCTATTGTGGGTCCGAATCAGAGGAGATAATAGGTGGCGACGCTACGGTTAGAGAGGTGAGAGACGAGAGTATATGAGGGCGACGGGTTTGGAAAAATGGGTAGGGTTAAGGTTTTTTGATATATTAAAATGGGTAGGGTCGGTTGATTTAGGGTCATTGATCTTCTAAGATCAACGGCCAAGATTATATGTCTAGGTGGGGTAGGTTTAATTAAATAGGTATTTGGGTTGGGTTTGGGTTGGACAGATATGGGTAATTAGGCTAGGCTAGATCTGAAATTGGATATTTTTTAGGGGGTATGCTTTAACTACCAAATTAATTTGGTAAAATAAATTTATAAAATATTTTATAAATAATAAAAATGTGATTTATATATAAAAAACACTTTAAAATACTTACTTAATATTGTAAAAATATGAAAAGTCATTTTATATATGGACAATATATTTGTGCATATATATAGGTATTGTTGCAAAAATATGCAAATCTAACCTAAAAATGCAAATGTGATTTTAAAAAATACAACTAAAGTATTCAAGCATTATGTGGGCATAAATGATAAATTTAGATGATTAAATAATCTTAAAAATAATATGAGGAATAATATTGTATATTTGTATAAATAAAAATACATAAATAAATTGATAAAGGCCCTTAAAATAATAGAAAAATTATAAAAACACTTGTGCAAGTTTGTAAATATGTATATAATATTTTGAAAGTATATATGCAAATTTAAATATATATGAAGGAAAAATTGGGTATCAACAGTTCTTACTTCAGGTCATATGTTTTGAGCATCCACTATTCATGTACCATATTTGGCTACTTCCCTTCACTTGGACCTGCAAAACGAAATTAGGGGTTAGTCATAAGAACCTGAACTAGTTTGGGTCTCTTTCTATAGGAAAAGGGATGAATTAGATTCTTTTTAGCCCATCTAAGCAACCTATTTTTCTCTTGAAAAAAGATTTTGTTCTTTTGCTTGGCCTTTTGTTTTGTATTACATTCACTTTTGTAATGATCAATCTTGCCATAGTGTGTGCAGATTTTGTTCTCAGGAAGTGTGATGTACCTGCTTTTGGGATCCCACTTGACTGATGTGGTCCCATAGCCAAGTCCTCTCTTATTACTACTGTGGTGCTCTTGTAGCTAGGATAGTGCATTAGACGACTTATTCCATTTACAAGTTCTCCTTAGTTCATGATTCACCTTGCCTGGATCTTCTTTTAGGACTTTTATCTGCTCATTTCTCTTGTACAACTCATCCTTCATTTTTCTTAGATTATCTTCTAAGGTGAGATGTGTGTGAGCAGCTTTCTTTTTACTTGTTCCTAATTATAATTTTAAATTTTTAGATCTAAGTTCTAAGACAGTGGTATCAAGTTCTAGAACCTGGTTCTTCAACTCAATATTTTTACTATCACTTTCACTAGCACTGAATTCCATATTTTCGCACTTAGATTTTAGGATCACACAATCCTTAGAAAATTGTTCCTTTAAATTGTTTATGATCTCAGACTCATCAATGAAGTCTAGCAGTAATTCAGATAGCTTTTCTTTAGAAAAAAAATTAATCTTGTCTTTGAGATGAATCACACTTACCTCTTGTCCATCGTTTGGTTCTATAATGGCCATAAGTTCTTGTTCATATCCAGCTTCATCTTCTGAATCCTTATTTGAGCTTTCTCCCCAAGCAGAAACCATAGCCTTTGTTGATCCTTTGTTCTTCTTGGGTTGAACCTATTCCTTCTTCCTGTTTCTTCATTAAGCCCTTTTCTTTCTTCCATTCAATTTCCCACTGAGGACAATTCTTGATCATGTGGTAAGTCTTACTATATTTATAGCAGCCCTCGTTGGTCTATTTTTCAGAGGCCCTTGGTTTGTAGAAGATTTCACTTCTTGAAGAACCCTTTGCTCTCATTAGATACTTCGTGAAATCCCTTGTGATTGTAGCCATTTTATCATCCTCTAAGTCTGTACCTTCAGTTATTCTGAGGGCCAAGCTTCTTTCCTTCTTGTGTCCATCCATCTTCATGGTTTGCCTTCTTAGTTCATAGACAGTGGGATTTCCAATCATCTCATCCAACTTGAGAGTTACAATGTTCTTTGATTCCTGAATAGCAATGATTTTGTTTTCCCAAGTTACAGGCAAGACCCTTGTCAAGGTTTTTTTAACCTTGTCTTCTTCAAGAATAAATATTCCAAGAGACTTAAGTTCATTTGTTAGTGTTGTGAACTTTGTGTACATTTCTTAGATAGTTTATCCTTCCTTCATGGTGAAATTCTTATATTAAGAATATAATAGTGTTCCTCTTGATCTCTTTACATGAAGAGTTCCTTCATGGGCCACTTGTAGAGTGTCCCAGATCTCCTCAACAGTATTACAATTTTGAATTTTATTGTACTCGTCTGGACCTAGTCCCTACACATGACATTTCTTGGCCTTGACATTCTTTTCTCATTTCTTCAAATCTTCAGCAGTACAGTCAGCTCTCGTCTTTGTCACGTCCACTCTTTTCAGCATTCTTCTTTGTAGTAGCCAGGGGAGCATCAGCAATAATATCCCAATGTTCATAGTCTTCTCTTATGATGTGGTCTCCATCCTGTTCTTCCACCAGGAATAGTACTGGCCATAAGAGTGGAGTCCTAGTAGTGGATTGTCGTTCCCAGTTTCCAAGTGGTGCACTCAATTTGATTTGTTCCTAAGGTATTAGCCTCTTCAAGGATAACCCGCTCTGATACCAATTGATGTTTTATTCTTCAATACCACACAAGAGAGGGTTGATTTGTATGGTACACGATTTTCGCTTAACTTTATTATAGAAGGACATGGTTCTTCTATGTGTTCCAACTACAATAGTTGCGAAATAATAAATACAGAAAATAAAGAACACAAAGATTTTACGTGAAAATACCTGGCTGAAAAGGTGAAAAAATGAGGACTTACTTTCAAGCAGGATTTTCTCAAACTCTCCACTAAAATCACTGAGCCAAAAACTGTATTTACAAAAATTCTGTTTTCAACCTAGGATTAATTATAATTTCGTTGTGGCACACAACCTCAACTGTTGCGAAAACTTCAAGTTAACTCTAACTTGAAAACTCTAAGCACCTAATACAATTGCTTCTAAATAAAATGAAAGGTACGAGGTAAAATAAGCTACTACAATTGAATTAGAATAAAAGATAGTCACTTCGAAGAGGTTCTTCTATCTGGTTCAAGTAGCTTTAGGTTTGCACGCTTGAATCACACATAAATTGCTTACAAAATTGTCTTGCTATTTTACTCTCAATTCAAGTTTAACTTCTACTTATGTATTACTTGTAAAAGAAAACGATACTAATAATTAAGGAGTTAGCAATTACAGATTAACTAAGATACAAATGCTATTCTTTCATGGTGGAAGAGTTCTAGTTGATCTCATACTCTAACTCTATCATTTTCCTAAACCGTGTTCTCTTTGTGTAAGGAGTATTTCTCCTTATCCAATATGCAACATTTTCGATCATGATCAGGAGATATCACTTCTGATAAGTTAGGTTTAGAAGTGATAAGTTAGATTTATCTCCTTTACGTGCATCTCACATATTTGAGTTGATCATAACTCTGCTTCACAAGATGGACCTGGTCCATGTTTAAGTTTCTTTGTCAGTATTCAAAACTTTACCTTTACTTGGATCAACAATGGCCTTGTCATATATGATTCTAATACTCGGTATTTGACTTTTGTGGAGGTGGAAGGGGCCCTTAGCACCCCTAGGATTCAAACATTTGTAAGCGAAACATTTTAATCAAAAGACATGACAATTATTACTCAGTTATCGTTTTTTCTATTCTGATGTTTGTTATACTACTACAAAACATTCAGTCGAGCGTAAATAACACCTTGAAATTGCTTCTGGCGTCAAGACACGACATAATATGCATTTGGCGTGCATGTTTAGCTGAATTATTACTAGTATTGCTATATAATGCTCGGATTCTTCGAAAATACCACTACATTTGTGTTGGAACCTTCAAGAAATTAATAAGTTTTGGAGGATCGACGATTTCTTTTAAAAGATCCGAGCAACATGCATAGTTTACTAGTAGTTTGATTCTGGTTGTACCGTGAGATTTATTATTGAGAAGGACCTCAACATGGACCACCAGTGCCTTTTAAAAGGACCAGTACTGCTACTGCAACTCCAACTACTGCTGCTCCCCAAAGCTGTTTGCCATTTCCTACCAATATGTGGACGTAAAATGTATAAAGGACAAAAGGAAAGCCAAGAAAAGATCTCATATCTTTCAGACTTAGCATCTTCCATGCATTACACGTTCCATGTGGAGCAAATTGTTACGTGGCTTAGCATCGATCTTAATTAGACTGACCGGCCCCCCATCCCCACCCACAGTGAAAAAGAGTATAATACAGATCAAGGAAAATGAGAAAAAGGAAAGAAGCCACGTTTCTTGTAGTGTGGTACATGGAATTGATGGAGAACGTAGTGGAGCACTTAGCTTGTCCTTAATTTCAAGCTTGTGCTGTGCGTTTCGTTTTCTGAAATTCCGTTAGGGAATCTAGTGTATATCACCATCTTCCTTTTTAAAGATATATGTCTAGTGGGAATATTATTGTTGTGTTATTATGTATACTGTGGTTCTTTACTTTAGTCGTAAAAGATCATTAATGAAGTGGTATTTAATTTAATGCTAGCTATTTTAAGAGAAGAAGACAGTGGGAAAATGGAAACGGAGGAAGTTGCATAATAAGTTTCAGATAGTCGTGTCAAGAGTAAGTTAATTGAAAGGTGAAGTGACAGTAGTGAATATATGGAGGAAAATTACATTTCAGGTAACAGGTTGAATGAAAGGGCTGATTAAGAATCTAAAAGATAAGTCTCTGACAGCGTACGTGGCTAAGATTATTTAATCAGAAAAAGCAGAGCATGAGGATTATATTTAACTCTATTTATTAATTAAAATATGATCTAAAAAAAGATAGAGTACAGGATTGAACCCTCACTATAGGCATAAGGTACAACTCCTTATCATTGTACTAAACTGTTCACTTGAGCTTGGGTTCACCCATGCTTATTAAGTATTTGAGCTAAAATTTACGAGGGCTGTACATTATTAAGGAGAAGGTGGATGTGTCAACGTCATCACGTGAACCGCCCCTTCCCACGTGCATCTGCCCCTATTAAGAATACCTTCAGAATATAGTTGGAAGTGAACCATCCTAATTATAAAGTTAGCCTTGACACAGGATCGGCACGAGTTGACTAATCATGATCTATTGATTATTATCCTTAATAAATCACAATGACTCAATGAGAATAATATAGGCTATTTGAAGATGTACTAAAATTAGTTTCACAGATTAACATAAAACACAGGAATATATATAAATGACACAAGAAACTTCCTTCCGAGATATCCTTCTTGAAGTGGAAGCATGTTCAAAGAATTCAAACGGATAACACATCAGAAAATTTGGTTTTACATATGATCTCTGTATATGTGCCCATTTGGCATTATAGTAAAATTCATAAGATGGAGACCCTTCACCATCTTTTCAGTGAAAGTGATGTTGCGTGCTAATCACTTTTTTAACTTATTTTCAAAATTGTTTTAGTATTTCTTTCAAAAGTATACTTTGAAAATGATTCGTATAAGATGGTGGACTAAAGTGTGGTGAATGAATCTTGGCTAGAAGACGGAAGCATATCAACGACTGTTTAGCTTAAAAGTTCTCATATATTTTGTAAGCGTAAAACAATCAAAATAAATTAATGGTCAATCATAGCAGATTATAATAAACCAAAAAATCAAATGAGTAACATGCAAGAGACAACAGTTACAAATTGAAGGGAGAAGGGTGACGATCTTTTATTAATGATATTGGTTGGTCTGCCTCTCCATGGAGAGGTTCAGAGCCTTACAATGATGTATTCTCTCTTCTTTTAGAAGTCAATGTGAAGAAGAAGAAGAAGCAGCCCCATTTTTAGGGTTCTTTCTCCTAATATTTATTGTCAGGAGACCTGCCAGCTGGCGCCAAGGGAGTGGGACCACACCGAGGGAACGCCCTCACAAGGACGGCCAGGTTGTGGCCTAAGTTGTAAAAATGGATATCAACCTGATAATTTTATTAATAAATGGCCATACCATTTATTAATTACAGATAGGCTTTAATAAATGTGTTGATCTCATTCATTATTATGCGGTCAAGTTCTGACCCATGCAGATAGTCCCTCCGCTTATTAAGTTCGAGCTCAGGCCGAGCTCGATGAGCGGATTTCGCCAATAACCGCAGCCGTTTATGCGTTAGGGACGATAGTAGCCATCTATTCTTCAGAAATGGCCGTAACCATTCGCACTTTTAGAGATGGCCGTAGCTTTTTGTTCTTTGGAGACGGCCGTAGCCGTCTTTACTTTAGAGATGGCCGTAGCTGTTTTTACTTTGGAGATTGCGCCGTTTTACTTTGGAGATGGCCGTAACCATTCGTACTTTTTTAAGAGATGGCCGTAGCCATTTTTACTTTGGAGATGGCCATAGCCGTTTTTACTTTAGAGATGAACGCAGCCGTTTTACTTTGGAGATGGCCGCAACCAGTCGTAATTTTTTTAGAGATGACCGTATCAATTTTTACTTTGGAGATGGGGGTAGCCGTTTTACTTTGGAGATGGCCGTAACCATTCATACTTATTTGGAGATGGTCGTAGCAATTTTTACTTTGGAGATGGCCATAGCCGTTTTTACTTTGGAGATGGCCATAACCATTCGTACTTTTTTAGAGATGGTCGTGGACATTTTTACTTTGGAGACGGCCATAGCCCTTTGCGCGTTCCTGGAGAGAATACGATCACGCTTACCGCGTATAAGGGGGACATCATACACATGGTGACGCATGAAGCGTGCCCATGGTACCTTGAGGTCGTCACAACCGTTTCATGGGGGGCGCACCGATTGACAGTTGAATGACCGTTCAGAGGTATCTGTCATAATGGTGCCTGTTACTGTAGGCCTAAACCATTTTGCAGTTGCTTAGGTAGTTAATGGTGACCTTTGGGATTCGTCAAGGTCATTTATGCTTTGTCTATAAATAAGGGGTTGTGTCGTTCAGTTCTCACTTTTCCGATATTTGTCTAAGTGAAATCCTGAGAGAGATAGCCCTTCTTGTTTTCAGATTATCCAGTATTTTGCTCCTCGTTAATTCATTCTCCGTCATTTTCGTCAGATCTTCGTCTTCTCTTGCCTTTCCAGTAAATTTTTCCATTTCTCTATCGTTATGCTGATAATGGCGAGCAGTTCTCATTTCGAAATAGCTCCAGTGGCGGTTACGGCGGCTGAGGGCCCATCTACGGTAGTGAGTACCACCGATTCGCCAAATGTTGACCGGCTCCCATCGGCGACTGACATTCTCTCTCTGACGGTGGCCCGGCAACTAATTTCTCCGACCCCAAGGGAGAGGATCAAGTGGATGAAGCTCCACTGATAGGTGATGTTGGCATCGCTCAGTTGAAGGAGCAGTGTGATATTCCTTGCTTTGCCGACATCGTCCTGGCTAGGAGCGGCGAAAGGGTAAACGTCGACCACCGAGGATACTGCGTCTTTTACGCCTACCCATTCAAGCTGGGATTTAGGCTTCCTCTTCCCATGCTGGTGGTGGACTTCTGTCGTTACTATAGGGTGTGCCCTGGTCAGCTCATCCTTTATTGCTACAAGTTATTGGCGATGCTGATCAAATATTCGGAGCTGGCACGTAGGGAGATTACTCTTGGGCACGTGTTAACTCTCTACGCCCCTCAGAGGGTACGTGGCTCCTTGATTCGGTTGGCCCGTCCTGGGGTCAACGGCTTAACAGCGGATCTTGATGATGACGTCGCTACCTGTCCATACGAGCACCTTTTCTATATCAGGACTGAGCACCTGGTGGCTTGCGCTACTGACTTCCCGGAGGAGTGGAACCATGCACGTAAGATTCATTTACGTTGGCTTTGATTTCCTTTGGCTAGATGTTCTGCTTTATGTTCGTTCGTACTGATCTTCTTTTTGTGCCGTAGTGGAAGGTGCGCCACCGGCGCCATTTTCTTGCATCCGCGAGTGGGTTGAGTCCGTGCTCCCTGTTACAGCAGGGATTCGCACATGGGCGTCTTTCTGGGAGGTCCATGGCCGTAGGCCGGCTGCTGGTAAGAATCTGGCTTGCTGTTTATTGTTCTTCTTTCGTAGTTAGTTTCCTTGGCTTAACCATTCTTCCTTGGTTGGTCAAAACGAGCCCGTCGCAAGAGGGCTCCTCAGCTCGCTTTCCGTAGGCCAGAGGCGACTGCCCGATTGATTACAATGTCGGCACCTCACCCGGTCCCGAGGGCGATCTCAGTAGAATCCTCGGCGGCTCACTCCCCGATACGCCCCGTGCCTCAAGTTGAAGAATCAGCAGGGGTCGTGCGTTCTAGGGCGGAACGATCACCGAACAAAGATGAGGAAGAAGACGGGAGGCCGCTGGTTCGGTGCAAGGTGGCGTTCACCCCGGCCCTTCTGGTGGTGATAAGTTTTGACTCTTCGCCATTGGCGGAGGAGGGGGCGCAGCGGACCTTGCCCCAGAGGGCGATCACTCAGCGGGAGTTGCCCCGGTTGGCTCTGGCCAGGGTGACACAATCGCTTCGGCGATTCAAATTTCTGTTCATGTTGCTGATAGGGAAGGTAGTTCCTTAGCAGCTATTTTGGTTGAGGGTATAGGCGCCGATATTTTGATGAATGCGGGCGCTTCAACGTCCCGAGCGGCATAGGCCTCAAATTCTAGGACGGAGGAAGGAAGGGGAGCCTCAAGAGAGGGGTATGATTCGGATTCCGACATGGATCCTGAAGACGTCCGTCGTTTTTAGGAGGTTTATATCCGCCCAGCGGTGCAAGCCGAAGGGGATTACCGTTATTTGGAGATCCCTAATGACCTGAACCTACTGTTTGAGGAGGAAAACTTGGTGGTCTTGTTTGGGGTCCTGTGCTCGAAAGCAGAGAGCACGTCCCTAAGGGGCATCTCAGACGTCGGGTTGATGGGTGAGGTGGCCGCCTTGAGTATAGAGGTATGTATAAAACCTTGGTTTGTTTTCTTTCGTAATATATGTTCTTTTATTAACTATCGTTCTGTTTGTTGTAGACATTCTTGTTGGAGCTGGAGAGCATCAGGGGGGCTAACGTCCGTTCGGTGGTTTTCGTGCGGCTTTTGGAGAAGTTCCGCCGCTACCGTGACCGGTGTCGTGGTCTGCATGAACATATTTGGAATGACCCACGGAACCGAGAGCTGGTAGAAGAGCTGGCGGGGAGGGAGCTTCGTATGCAACACACCCTCAGCAAGGTAATTACTCTTGAGGGGCAGCTCCACCAAGTGAACGAGGAGATGGGTGCCGAGAGAAGGGTGGCTAGTGAAAGAGATCACCAAAACCAGACTACTGTGGCGGAGGCTTCTGAAGCTATGACTAGGCACGTGGCTGCCCTGGAGGCAGAGGCTGCCGCTTTAAGGATGCAGGCAGAGGACGCCCTGGCAAGGGTTTAAGCATTGCAGGCGACCAATCGTGCCCAAGAAAGAGAGCGGGGATTAGAGAGGGCTGCCGCTACTCTCCAAGAGCGGTCATTAGAGGGGCGCATTGCAGTCTGTGAGCAGGACGGCCGTGCTGAGCGGACTGGGTCGCGGCCTTGGAGGCTGAGAATGAGTGCCTGAAGGATCAGGTTGCCTCTTTTTGTCCTGCTCGTGAGCTTTGGACGTATATCGAGGCCCAGCTTGATGTGTATAGGTGACTATGGGAAGCCGGCGTCGTGTCTGAGGCCCCTTATGAGGAGGCACGCCAAAAGGCTTGTGATGCCCACCTCGATTGTGGTTTTGACCCGTCTACGCCTGGGGGTCATGACGGCGTCGATGGCGCTGATAATGTTGAAGGGGTCACCGAGTGAACGATGGGGAAGTTTGTTTGTTTAATTTTTGTTTTCTTTTTCTCTTTTTTCTTTATCGGCCTTATGCCAATTTAATTTGAGGTAACCCTGTGTAAATATTGTAAATATATGTGGCTTTCTTCCCTTCTGTTTGTTTTATATTTGAATACACCTTATTCTCATTTTTTCTTTTTGTGCTTGTTTGAGAGGGCCGCCTTAGAGTTTCTCTAGTGGGCATGTTAATAGTTTCAACCGGTTAGGTGATCTCGATCGTTGTTGAATTGATTCCTTCCCTTAAGGAAAGTTGGAGTAGATGGCCTTGGCCGTAGATAGATGCCTTTGGTAATCACCTTCCTCCATTTGCTGGGAGTGGGTTGTAGCCGCATTTGGGCAGTGGCGGCACATACCGTTAGTCCCAGTTCGGGCTTAGTCGAACTAATGGCCGTGATAATGAAAAGCATGGCCTTGTAGTTTGACATGGGCCAAACTTTGTGCGGTCTGACGCTTTAGTTTGAGTTAGTCGTACTTATTTGAACAGCGGGGCGCTTGGCCTGACCTAGGGTTTGTTCGTGGTTGGACATTTGGGGATGCTTGTTCTCGTCTGCTTGCGGCCCGGCTTATAGCCTTGGGGAGGTGTGTCCTTGGCATTGATTCGTCCGTGGTCGAGTTTGTGGCTTTTGTGACTGAGACGTGTAGCTTGAGTCCTGGTCCACCTCATAGTTGAGTTCTTTTGTAAGTCATAATGGTGGAAGCACTTAGCCCGAGTCTTAGTCTAACTCGTAGTCGGACTCTTAGGTGAAGGCACGTAGCCTGATCTGTCATTCAGCCGTAGTTGAACCTTTGTAACATTTGAAGTCGAAGGCATATATCCTGAGTCCCAGTTCAACCGTAGTTGAACTTTTTGGGTGAAGGCGCGTAGCGTGAGCTGACGTTCAACCGTAGTTGAACCTTCGTAATATTTGAAGTCGAAGGCTCAAAGCCTGAGTCCGAGTTCAACTGTAGTTGAAATTTTTGGGTGAATGCGGGTAGCCTGAGCTGACGTTCAACTGTAGTTGAACCTTTGTCATATTTGAAGTCGAAGGCACAGAGCCTGAGTCCCAGTTCAACCGTAGTTGAACTTTATGGGTGAAGGCGCGTAGCCTGAGCTGACGCTCAACCATAGTTGAACCTTTGTAATGTATACAGGCGCATAGCCTGAGTTGTCGTTCAACCGTAGTTGAACCTTTGTAGTATTTGAAGTCGAAGGCACATATCCTGAGTCCCAGTTCAGCCGTAGTAGAACTTTTTGAGTGAAGGCGCGTAGCCTGAGCTGATGTTCAACCTCGTACTTGAACCTTTGTAGTATTTGAAGTCGAAGGCACATAGCCTGAGTCTTAGTTCAACCATAGTGTAACTTTTTGGGTGAACGCACGTCGCCTGAGCTGACGTTCATCCGTAGTTGAATCTTTGTAGTATTGAAGTCGAAGGCACAAAGCCTGAGTCCCAGTTCAATCATAGTTGAACTTTTTGGGTGAAGGTGCCTAGCCTGAGCTGACGTTCAACCGTAGTTAAACCTTTGTAGTATTTGAAGTCGAAGGCACATAGCATGAGTTCCAGTTCAACCGTAGTTGATTTTTTTGTTTTCCCACATAACCTGCTTTGTATTGGGGGTTGGGGGTTTGCTTATAGCTTCAGATCTTGCCTAACTTGCGCTGGTGGTCTTTTCGACTGGCTCGCGCGGGTCACCCCGTAACAGATCTCGGTTTGAGAGATGCTTTTGTGCTTTCCCCCCTTTCGGTAGGATCCCATGTGGAAAAGGGGCGAGGTACCTTATGCGCATTTTCCCTATAGGGGTAGGGGATCTGCTTCTCTTTCTTACCTTTGCTCGGAGACGCGGGGATGTGGAAGTGACCTCATCTCGAGGTTTTTGACTTTCTTTGATCAGACATGCCTCTTGGGCTTGTTCGAGATGATTTGTTCTTTATCCTTCTTTGGTCAAAGGATAAACTACGTGATTCTGCTATGATTTTCCCACACACGACGCCAGATTATTTAGCTCAAAAGTTCTCATATACTTTGTAAGCGTAAAACAATCAAAATAAATGAAGGGCCAATCATAGCAGATCGTAATCAACCAAAAACCCAAATGAATAAGATGCAAGAGACAACAACTATAAGTTGATGGGAGGAGGGTGAAGATCTTTTATTAATGGTATTGGTTTGGTCTGCCTCTCCATGGAGAGGTTCAGAGCCTTACAATGATGTATTCTCTCTTCTTTTAGAAGTCAATGTGAAGAAGAAGAAGAAGAAGAAGAAACCCCCTTTTTAAGGTTCTTTCTCCTAGTATTTATAGCCAGGAGACCTACCAGCAGGCTCCAAGGGGTTGGGACCACACCGAGGGGACGCCCTCACAAGGACGGCCAGGCCGTGGCCTCAGTTGTAAAAATGGATATTATCGTAATAATTTTATTAATAAATGGCCATACCATTTATTAATCACAGATAGGCTTTAATAAATGCGTTGATCTCATTCATTATCATGAGGTCAAGTTCTGACCCATACAATGACCATAGGGTCGTAGAGCCATAGCTATATGATCGTTTCTCATTTTACATCATCAAGACTGAATAAAAAATAGAGATACTATATTATGAGCTTTTCAGGTTCTTCTATTGGAGAGGTCAACAATTAATTGGTGTCGAATAACTCCCAGAAAAGAGAAGATAGTGCTGAAGATGGCCAATGATACAAGTCTCTCTCCTTGCTCCACCTACTTAATATGATGAGAAAAGGCAAATTAACCCAGCAAAGCAACGAGAGTATGACCTGCATCTCAAGGGCTTTAAACTTAGGATTTTAATTACGGGAAGTCATAATATAAAGAAGTAAACGTAAAGAAGCCTAGCAAATTTAAAATAATGTATATATACGTAATCATTTTTTACAAAGCTACATATATATTTTTCTAGTGTAGGAAAATAAATTAATAACTCTTGGACACAAGTAGCTCCGTCAGTGGCACTGTGATGATCAGTTGAACAAAGTAAAACTAAACAAAAAAAATTCATCATCTTTGGATAGGTAGCCTAGTTAACCAGATAAGCTGAAGGGATTTCTTGCCATAAAAAGGAAAGACCTGGAACCTGTACTCCCCAACTTGAGAACTCAGCTTATAGCAAAGGGAAGGAGTCCCTTTTTGTGTGAAACTACTATGTGGAAGAGTGAAATGGGAGCCTTTACTAGTATGGGCGCATGGAATCGTGGAGGCAGATGAGACTCCGTTTAAAGGCTTCAAGTCGAGCCCCCTCCTTTCAATAATGTCGAAGGATCACAAGAATCACTTTTCTTACTCCAACATCATTCACAAACAAAAAAGTTAGGATTGAGTAGATCCTTTCTATCTCACCCGGGAGGGGATAGTCGGTGTATTATTTTGGAATCAAAAGATGGTTGCTGAAACAACTAACAGGGAATGGCTAATCGCAACAATGGAAGGTTGCCGAACTGTTTTCCTTTTAGGTCTTGGGAAACAAGGATGGATCTAACGACCCAATGGGTCGTTTTGAGATTTGGAGCCCCCATTTCCTATAAACTACTTCCCCCGTATTTATTTCTGCTATTAATTTTTGCCGGAAGGATTCGTTTTGAGTTTTGGAGTGCTTTTGGACACTTAGCCCCTAAATGGGAGCATAATTCTTAAAATTTGGATCGTAGTCAGATCAGTGTAAAGACAGCTCCAGAATGGAATTTCGTCGATTCCATTAGCTCCGTGGGGTGATTTTCGGCTTAGAGGCGTTTCCGGATTGTGCTTTGGAGGTCAGTAGCTCATCTAGACATAAAATGGTGAAAGTTCAATTTTTTGAGTTTGGGACCGGTAGTGGAGTTTTTGATATCAGCGTCATCCGATTTTTGAAGTTGGAGTAGGTTCCTAGTGTTGAGTATAACCTGTGTGCAAAATTTGGGACAATCAGACGTGGTATGATAGGTTTCGCCATCAGTTGTTGAATTTTGAAGTTTCAAGTTCATTAAAGTTTGGATCGGAGGGTAATTGGTGTTTTTGGCATTGTTTGAGGTGATTTGAGGGCTCGACTAAGTTTGTATGATATATTTGGATTATTTGGTACGTTTGGTTGATATCTCAGGGCCCTCAGGTGAGTTTCGGGCATTTAACGGATCAAATATTAAAGTTGAGTTGTTGTTGAAGGGATCAGTTATCTGGTGTTTTCGCACCTGCGGTGGAAGGTCATCATGTGTGGCCTCGCAGAAGCGAGGATAAGATCGCTCATGTGGCCTGGTGTAGGTAGCCAGTGATCGAATATGTGTTGAAGGCACCACACAAGCAGACTCACACTTGCGGATATGGAAGCGCAGAAGCGGACATCTTAGCCGCAGAAGCGCATCTGCAGATGCCAACAAAGGAGCACAGGTGCGGGCCCTGACATTTAATGAATAATCACAGATATAGAGTTCCTGTTGCAGAAACGGGACCACAGATGTAGTCCTGGTAACAGAAAAACGAAAATCACTGGGCAGAAAATAAGATTTTCGAGGGTTTGAAATTTCATATTACAAAATTTGATTGAGAGCTCGGAGGAAGGCGATATTTCAAGAGGTTTTTGGAGGAAATAATTGGATAACGATTCATAATCCTATTTTTATCATATTTAATTAATCCAGATTTTATTTTCTTCATTAAATTAGGGAATTTGGTGAGGAAATTGAGAAATTGGAGGAAACGTTAACCAAAAATATAAGATTTGAGTGGGAATTAGGCGTTTGTTTTGGATGATTTTTATACAAGTTAAATCGTGAGTGAAATGGTGTTCATAATTTGTGACTTTTACCCGATTCCGAGATGTGGGATCGGGGAGGATTTTTCGTCATTTTTCTATTCTCTTGCCTTAGCTTTAATTTTAGTAGCTAAATTAGTTGCTTGTAGCTATATTTACATTATGTAATTGATTTTATTATATTTGGGTCACTCGGAGTTGGTTACTCGTGGCAAGAACGTGGTTTCAAATTGATTTGAGCTTGGCTCGAGGTAAGTGGCTCGCCTAACCTTGTGTGGGGGAACTTCCCTTAGGATTTGGTACTGTTTGATATATGAGCGCCGTGTACGTGAGGTGACGAGTACGTACATGGGATAACTGTTGCAAAACTACATTTTTCATTAAGTCATAACATGTTTTCTCCTTATTTGAACTGCACTAGTATATGTGGCTATCCGGTTCAGATTAGAAAAGCTTGCCTACATAATTTTAGCTGCTTAATTAAATTATGTGCAGCATGTTTAGTGAAATTTTCCTGCTCTTTGATTTGACTTTAGCCTAAATTTATTTTTCTTGCCATAACTATTGTGTATATTGGTTGAGCTACATATTTACGTTGGGACTACGGAACGGTGTTGTAGAACAACTCCATGTACTACATATTTACTTTGGGACTATGAAACAGCATTTCGGGAGATTCCCCAGCACTGCATATTTACATTGGGACTACGTATCAGTATTCTAGAAGATCCCCCTGCACATTTACGTATGGACTAGGGACGGTATCCACGGAGCTCCCCTATTACTATATCTGGATTTGAGCTGTTGGTTTTCTTTGAAAATATTTCATGTTAGATTTTCATACTTATTTTAATGTAGTATTTTGTTGCAGTCTTATCTAATTATATGCATACTAGTAGGGCCCTGACCTGATCTCATCAATACTCGATCGAAGTTCGACTTGGCACTTACTGAATACCGTTGTGGTGTACTCATTCCCTTTCCTGCACATGTTTTTCTATGTACAGATCCATGTACTAGCTATCAGCCTCAAGTCTAGCTATGTCATTTCTTCTTCAAGAGATTTCAAGATAAATCTTCCCCGATTGCTGACCTCAAAGTCACTATCTATTCCGCCCCATGTCCAATACTTCTTATATTTTTCCTTTTTTTGTTGACTCTAGAGTATGGTTGTACTGTTTCTTTTTTCTAGATTGTCACTTATGATATTGCAAGATTTTGGGAGAGTTTATGTATTGTTTGGAAGAGATTAATGTATATGCCGAGCGACATCTCATTTCCTTGTTTAAATTTTACTTATTAGTTGACATCTTTTATGTTTTCATCCTTTATTCAGCAAATGTTAGGCTTATCTAGTCGTAGAGACTAGGTGGTGTCAATTCACGGAGGGAGAAATTGGATCGTGACAAGTTGGTATCAGCGCACTAGGTTCATAGGAGTCGTGAGTCACAAGCCGATTTACTAAAGTCTAGCAGATCAGTACGAAAATGTCTGTACATAACTTCGAGAGGCTATGGAACTGTCAGGAAAATTCCACTTCATTTGATTCCTTGTCGTGCGAGATTATTGACTTTAAAATTCTAAACTTATGTCTTCTATTCTTTCACAAATGGTGAGGACACGTGCTACCGGAGATGACCAGGCATCCGCACCCCCTGTTGGAGCCGCTCGAGGATAGGGTCGGGGTAGAGGCTGAGGACGTGCACGTGGTGCAACCATAACACCCTTACGAGCTTCTACAGATGAGCCAACAGTAGCTCCAACTGGAGCACAAGAACCTGATACGCGTACTACTATTAATCTAGCTCTCCATGAGACAGTTGCACAGTTCATGAGCGTGTATAACACTCTAGCTCAGGCAGGGATGATTCCCTTTGCTGCAGCCACATCTCAAGCGAGGGGAGGAGCATAGACACCCGCTGCTCACACTCCAGAGCAGCAGGTTCAGGTTTATTAGATCCTAGAGGTTAGATCGGTACCGCCTGTAGCCCTAGTTCAGCCCGAGGGTATGGCAGCAACTTCATCGGAGAAGCCGCGGAGGCTTAAGAGGTACAATAAGTACTAAACCCCTACATTCAGTGCTCTAGCATAAGAGTATGCTCAGGGATTTTTGAAGGAGTGCCACCGTATCCTCGGCACTATGGGCATAGCAGAGTCGAGTGGGATTCCTTTCACTATCTTTCATCTTCGAGAGGCATCTTATCAGTGGTGGCGTACTTATGAGTTGGCTTGTCCGGGTGAGGCATCTTCCCTTTAACGGACTCATTTTTGTGACATATTTTTGAGAGAGTATGTCCCTTAGAGCCTCAGGGATGCATGTCGCGCGGAGTTTGAGAAGTTGCACCAGGGCGTTATGACTGTTTCAGAGTATGCAATCTGTTTAAGTGACTTGGCGATGCATGCACTGGACTCCATTTCTATAGATTGAGAGGGGTCGCCGAGTTGTCGAGGGACTCATTCCCAGCATCAGGACAAGCATGGCCGCGAGAGCTTGAGTTGGATATCTCGTATCAACAAGTGGTGAGTATTGCTAGGGGAGTATATGGAATGATTGCTGGGGATAGGGAGGACAGAGAGGCTAAGAGGTCTTGAGAGTAGGGCCATTATTCTAGTGCCCCTGCCCCAGCTGCAGTTCGCCATGGTAGGGGTTTTGGGAGTCACCTTGTTTATTCAGCTCTACTTACCACCAGTGGTATTCCAGCTTCTCCTAGACCTCATGAGCCTTATTATGCACCTCTAGTATCGAGTTTTCCTCCTGCACGGGGTGCCATCAGCGGTCATTCCAATAGACTCGGCCCGAGCCAGTCATAGCTGACACATCCTCCCAAAGCTTGTTTTGAGTTTGGTGAAACTCGCCATATGGTGAAGGATTGCCCCAGATATAGGAGGGGTGCACCTTTATAGACTTCTCAGCCACAACATGCTCCACCAGGCCTTCAGGCTACGATTACAGCACCATCTGCCACCCCACTGGCTCAACAAGCCCGAGGTGGAGGTCGAGGTTGTAGAGGTCGCCCTATAGGGGAGGCCAGTCTAGATACTATGTCCTTCCTGCTCGTACCGAGGTTGTTGCTTCTGATTCTATCGTTACAGGTATTGTTCTAGTCTATCATAGATATGCATCGATTCTATTCGATCCATGCTCCACTTATTCTTATGTGTCATCTTATTTCGTCCCCTAATCGGGTGTACCTCTAATTGTGGACCGTGTTAATCGGTCGTTTTTTATTATGCTTAATGGTTTTGAGACCAGAGGCAATTTGTTATTTCTCAGCATGGTAGATTTGATGTTATCTTGGGCATGGACTAGTTGTCTCCCCATTATGCTATTCTTGATTGTTATACCAAGACCGTGATGTTGGCTATGCCTATGCCATGTTTACCATTATTAGAGTGGAGGGTTACCTTAGATTATACCCCCAACAGAATTATTTCATAACTTAAAACTCAATGAATGGTTGAGAAGGGGTGTGACGCGTATGTAGCTTATGTGAAAGATGTCAGTATTGATACCCCTATAATTCATTCAGTCTCGGCAGTGAGGGATTATCCTAATGTATTTCCATCTGATCTTTTGGGCATGCCGGCCGACAGAGATATTGGCTTTGGCATTGATTTATTGTCGGGCACTCAGCCCATCTCTATTCCTCCTTACTGTATGGCCCCTCCTGAGTTGAAGGAGTTGTTGGAACAATTATATGAATTTCTTGATAAGGGCTTCATTCGACCCAGTGTGTCACCTTGGGGTGCTCTTATCTTGTTTGTGAAGAAAAAGGATGGTTTTATGCGTATGTGCATTGATTATCGCCAGTTGAACAAAGTTACCGTGAAGAAATGGCATCCTTTGCCTCGTATTGATGACTATCTGATCAGTTACAGGGTGCCCGAGTGTTTTACACGATTGATTTGCTTTAAGGTTATCATCCGGTGAAGATTCGAGAGACAGATATCCCGAAGGCTTCTTTGAGGACTCGTTATGGTCATTATAAGTTCATTTTGATGTCATCTGGGCTGACTAATGCCCCAGAAAAATCTGTGCATTTGATACACAGTGTATTTCATCCTTATCTTGATTCGTTCGTCATTGTCTTTATTGACGATATTCTGGTATACTCCCGGAGTCGGGAGGATCATGAGTAGTACTTGAGGACAATGCTTTAGACCTTGAGAGAAAAGAAATTATATGCAAAGTTCTAGAAATATGAGTTTTGGTTGGATTTAGTGGCATTTTTGGGTCACGTAGTATCGAGTAAATGGATCAATGTGGATCCGAAGAAGGTGGATGCAATGCAGAGTTGGCCCAGACCGTCCTCAACTATAGAGATCTGGAGTTTTCTTGGTTTGGTGGGTTATTACCATCGATTTGTATAGGAATTTTCATCTATTACAGCACCCCCACGACCAGGCTGACCCAGAAATGTGCTCCGTTCAGATGGACGGAAGAGTGTGAAGAAAGCTTCAAAAAGCTCAAGACAGATGTGACTACAACTCTAGTATTGGTATTGCATTCAGGTTTGGGGTCTTATATAATTTATTGTGATGCGTCGCGAGTTGGCCTCGGCGCAATGTTGAATACAGGACCGCAGGGTGATTGCTTACGCATCTAGACAGCTGGAGGTGCATGAAGAGAACTATCCTATCGACAACCTTGAGTTAGTTTCTATTATTCATGCCTTGAAGATTTGAAGGCACTATTTCTGCAGCATTGTTTCAAGCTGAAGCATCTTAATTTGCGCTAGAAGAGATGGTTAGAGCTGCTTAAAATTATGATATCACTATTTTGTACCACCCGGGGAAGGCCAATATGGTGGCCTATGCCTTGAGTCGCTGGGCAGAGAGTTTGGGGAGTTTAGCTTATCTACCAGTTGCAGATAGGCCCATGGCGTTGGATGATCAGGCCTTAGCTAGCTAGTTTGTAAGATTGGATATTTCTGAGCCTAGTCGAGTATTGGCTTATGTGATCTCTCGCTCTTCTCTTTATGATCGTATAAGGGAGGGTCAGTATGATGACCCCATTTGCTTATCCTGTCACAACCCAAATTGGAGGTTCATGACTAGCACCCGGGCCATGCTTGCCGAGCACTAACGTACATTTTATCTAACCTTCCTAATTATCTTTAAGGGCCGACGAGATCAGTAGTAATGGTAGACATGGATCATGAACAACCAACAATGAAAGATAATGGCATGAATATACAAAACATGGGATGACCAGACAGTGAAGAAACAATATATAAGATACAAGCTACCACGCCGCCATGAAAGACTATATGACAAAAATCAGCCGACAAAGCATACCAAGGTATACATGAGTCGACACCGATCTATGAACCTCTAAAGGAACATAAGTGCTGCAAGGATGGCACGAAAGCATAAGGCAGAACAACATGCAGTATCCACAAATAAAAAGGATGTCAGAACGAATAAAGTACTGAGTATGTAAGGCAGGAAAGCATAAGTAAGAACAGTAATATAAACAGGGATAACAACCTGTGACATCTAGGCACCTCTAAGGGCTACTGACATGAAATGCATGATACATACATATATGCATGTATATATATATATATATATATATATATATATATATATATATATATATATATATGTATATATATACATATATGCATGTATATATATGTATACGTATATGCATGTATATACATATATGCATGTATATATATACATATATGCATGTATATATACATATATGCATGTATATATATGTATACATATATATACATGCATATATTTATATATATATATATACATATATATGTATGTACATATATACATATATATATATATATATATATATATATATATATATATATATATATATATATGTATGTATATATATATAAACCATTAAAACAATATACATAAACCATTAAAACATACGCTTCTATGGGAATCATCATCATCATAGAGTACTCAGCCAAAATAGGCTCGGTAAAAACGCACTCGGCCATCATAAGGCTGCTTAGAATCGTACCCGGCCAGGTGGAGCTTGGTAAACCCCAACTAATCAGTGATTGCATAATAGGTGTTGTAGATGGCCGTCTATAGTGCGACTCGGTAGATTAATATATATATATATATATATATATATATATATATATATATATAGATATATATATATATATATATATATATATATATAATATGCATGTTGGACTCGTTGGAATAATATTCTGAACCTTCCAGAACAACGTAAGGTTGGTATCCTCTGTACACGTTATTAGGAACTCTTCATCATGAATCTTTTGAGAATAAGGAAGTACCAACAATATTCATAAAATAAGAATAAGAGAAGCAACACCAACATCAATCGCTCCATAAGAAGGGAAACAATGTAAGTACTGCTAGCTTCTAAGAGTAAAGTATCTTTAGAAGCTCGTTCATTACATTATATACAATTGGAGTCGTGAAAAAGAAGGAAAGGGATAGCCTCCCATACCTTGTATATACTTCCCAACCTCAAGCTATGTTTTCATGACTCCTTAGTCTACAATAAGAGAAATGATACTATCGTTATCATTTAGGCATCGTAACTATTATGTATTGACCGCAACCTATTTTACGAGGAAACGAACAGCACCTCCCCTATTTATATGACTTCCCACAAGTCAAAAAAATCACAAAACAGCCAAACAACATCTATAATAATCATATTAAGCCTCCCAAAATAGTCCACCAACCAACAACACTACTACCAAGCCTCTCGATATATATTTCACAAGTTCTAACTTCAGCGACTTAGTTGAAACTTGGATAATCTTAAATACATATAAAGTAAGAGGTTAACTATCTTTAAATAGAAAGAAAAAAACAAATTTGACCTTAATTTCCCACGAAATATCTCTCCAATGCTTCCACAAAAATAAGGAAGAAAAACTAGCAATCAATTAGGGTTTTCGGTACTAGAATCACTTAAGAAGACTTGAAATCACCTAGGGTTGATATTAAAAACTTGAGAAAGTATTTACAGAACATAAAACATTTAAAACAACCTCCCACATGAGCTGTAGCAACACAAAAATAAGCAACAACTAGAAGAACAAGAAACTTACTAGCGCCACGAGATTTTCGATGCTTGATTTGTGTTCTTTGCCTTATGTTTGATTTGAATCATGATATAAACTTGAAAGAGTGTTTTTGGGGTTCTAAGGTCTGAATATAATGAAAAAGAGTGACTAATAACGGGGTTGAGGCATCTTATTTATATCCAAATGTCTTAAACCGCCTATGTGGGCCTCATAGAGAGTTGCTTGGCACAGTCTCGCGAAAACACAAATATCTCTCTACTTCGAGATTGTATCAACAAACAGTTTAATGTATTGGAAACTACAATCATAAATATTCAGCTTAGTAGGTATATCACCATAATTCGAAGTAAATTGGGATAAAATCTTAGTAACATTTTACCTCAAGTTTAAGTAGAACTATGAACCTAAGTTGCGACAACTTTGTCGACTTTTGTTTCATAACTCGTTTGACTTCCAGACTTAGACTTAGTAATATTGTATGACATAAATACCTTATAACACGACCTTTTAAGTATATTAAGCATCTCTAGGTTTATCTGAAAATACGAGTTACAACATCCGTGATTCATTTAACTTCTAATACTTGTTAACCACCTTTATATACCCTTGTATCATTTAAGACCAATATGATTATCTTCTTATCATCTTAAATATAATATCTTCATGGATTAACATCGACTACCTTATGGCATGAACTAAAATACGTGAATATGGGTTGTAACATGTCCTTAAGGACACGATACAACACGGTGATGCTAAGGAGGTTACTATTGGGGACAATAGTGCATTGAGGATGTAGGGAAGGCTATGTGTGCCTAATGTTGATGGTTTTCATGAGATAATTCTTTATGAGGCTCATAGCTCGTGGTACTCTATTCATCTGGGTATCGCGAAGATGTATCAGGACTTGAGGCAGAATTATTGGTGGCATAGAATGAAGAAGGATATAGTGGAGTATGTTGCTCGGTGTCTAAATTTCCAACAGGTAAAGTATGAGCTTTAGCGACCGGGTGGGTTGCTTCAGAAGTTAGAGATTCTAGAGTGAAAGTGGGAGAGGATCACTATGGATTTCATTGTTAGACTCCCACAAACTCAGCAGAAGTTTGATGAAGTTTAGGTGATTCTGGATAGACTGACCAAGACTACCTATTCTTTCGAGCATCTGGCTCGAGTTTATATTCGAGAGATTTTTAGACTTCATGGCGTTCCGGTATCTATCGTCTCTGACTGGGGCACATAGTTTACATCACGATTCTGGAGAATCGTACATCAAACATCACGATTCTGGAGAATCGTACATCATAAGTTGGGTATTCGGGTGGAGTCGAGCATAATATTTCACCCTCAGACAGACAGCCAATTCGAGTGTTCTATTCAGATTCTTGAGGATATGCTATGTACGTGTGTGATGGAGTTTGAAGGTTCTTGGGATCAGTTCTTGCCACTTGCGGAATTTTACTACAATTACAGTTATCAGTCTAACATTCAGATGGCACCATATGAGGCTCTATATAGTAGGCGGCATCCTAGTGGGTTGGTTTGAGCCGAGTGAGGCTAGATTATTAGGAACAGGCTTGGTTTAGGAAGCTTTGGATAAGGCTTAGGTAATTAAGGATAGACTTCACACAGCCTAGTCTAGACAGAAGGGTTATACGAACCGGAAGGTTCGCGATGTTTCCTTTATGGTCGGAAGCGGCTCTTGCTTCAGGTTTTGCCTATGAAGGGCACTATGAGGTTCGAAGAGAGGAGCAAGCTGAGCCCAACGTTTATTGAACCCTTTGAGGTGTTGCGGCATGTTGGGGAGGTTGCTTATGATCTTGCCTTACCTCCCAACCTAGCAGGACTTCATCTAGTATTTCTTGTTTCGATGCTTTGGAGATATCACAGCGATTTGTCTCACGTGCTGGATTTCAGTTAAGTCCAGTTGGATAAGGATCTATCCTACGTTAAGGAGCTAATGGCTATTGTGGATAGGTAGGTTCGAAAGCTGACGTCAAAGAATATTGCATCATCAACGGTTCAATGGCAGGTTCAGGTGGTCGAGAGGCGACTTGGGAGACCGAGCAAGATATGCGTAGCAATTACCCTCACCTTTTCACCACTCCAGGTATGTCTCTATGCTCATTCACGAACGAACAAATGTTTTAAAAGGGGGAGGATGTAACGACCCAGCCGGTAGTTTTGAGAGTTAGAGCCCCTCTCTCCTATAAACTGCTTCTCCCGTATTTAGTTCTACTATTATGACTTTCTAGGAGGGTTCATTTTGAGTTTCAGGGTGGTTTGGGATACTTAGTCCCTAAATGAGAGCTTAAGTCTTAGAATTTGGACCGTAGTCGGATAAGTGTGAAGACGGCTCTGGAATGGAATTTCGTCGATTCCATTAGCTCCGTGGGATGATTTTGGGGTTGGGAACATGTCTGGATTGTGTTTTGGAGGTCCGTAGCTCATCTAGACTTGAAAAGGCGAAAGTTGAATTTTTAGCATTTCGGACTATTATTGGAATTTTTAATATCATGGTCAAATCTGATTTCAGAAATTGGAGTAGGTCCGTAGCATTGAATATTACTTTTGTACAAAATTTGAATCAATCGGACATGGATTGATTAGTTTCGGCATCGGTTGTGGAAATTTGAAGTTTCAAGTTCAGTAAAGTTTGGATCGGAGTGTGATTTGTGTTTCTAGTGTTGTTTGAGGTGATTTTAGGGCTCGACTAAGTTCGTATAATGTTTTAGAATTGTTTGATATGTTTGATTGAGGTCCTGGAGACCTAGAGTGAGTTTCGGGTGTTTTACGGATCAAATATTGAAGTTAAGTTGTTGTTGAAAGGATCTATTATCTCATGTTTTTGCACCTGCGGTGGAAGGGATGTTTTCACATCTATGGTGAAAGGTCCGCAGGTACGGCCTCGCAGAAGCGAGGATGAGATTGCTGATGTGGCCCTGGATTGGGTATCCAGTGGTCGCAGGTGCGGTGAAGGCACCACAGAAGCGGACGCGCACCTCCGAATATGGAATTACATAAGCGGTGGTAGGTTGTATAAGCGGACATCTTAGCCGCAGAAGTGCATCCGCATATGCGGACGAAAGAGCGCAGGTGCGTACTATGGAGTTTAATGAAAACTCGTAGATGCGTAGCCCCTATCGCAGATGCGGTCCTGGGAACACAAAAGCGGAAATTGCTAGGTAGAAAAGAGGATTTTCATGGGTTAGAAATTCATATCACAAAATTCGACTGAGAGCTCGTAGGAAGGAGATTTTTCGACAGTTTTTCAGAACAAATCATTGGGTAACGACTCCTAATCCTAATTTGATCATATTTCATTAATCCATAGTTATTTTCTTCATTAAATTAGGGAATTTAAGTGAGGAAGTTGGGAAATTTGGGGGAAAGTTTCCCAACCAAAAATCTGAGATTTAAGTGGGAATTAGGCGTCGGTTTTGGATGACTTTTGTACGAGCGAACTCGTGAGTGAATGAGTGCTCATAATTTGTAACTTTTACATGATTCCGAGATGTGGGCCTGAGGAGGATTTAAGGCGTTTTTCTATTCTCTTGCCTTAGCTTTAATTTCATTAGCTAAATTAGTTGCTTGTAGCTATATTTACATTATGTAATTGATTTGATTAGATTTGGGCCACTCGGAGTTGGATACTCGTGGCAAGAGCATAATTTCGAATTGACTTGAGCTTGGTTCGAGGCAAGTAGCTTGCCTAACCTTGTGTTATGATTTGGTACTATTTGATATACGAGCAACGTGTATGTAAGGTGACGAGTACGTACACGGGATGATTGTTGCAAAACTCCATTTTTCATTAAGTGATAACCTATTTTCTTCTTGTTTGAACTGCACTAATATATGTGACTATCCTGTTTAGATTAGAAAAGCATGCCTACGTGTTTTTACCTACCTAACTGAATTTTGTGCAACATGTTTAGTGAAATTTTCCTGCTTCTTTGATTTGAACTTAGCCTAAACTTTAGTTTTCTTGCTATAACTATTGTGTATATTGGTTGGGCTGCATATTTACTTTGGGACTACGGAACAATATTCCGGGAGATCCTCCTGTACTGAATATTTACTTTAGGACTACGAAATGGTATTTCGGGAGATTTTCCAGCACTGGATATTTACTTTGAGTCTACGGAATGGTATTCTGAGATCTCCCCCTGCACATTTATGTTTAGGACTACGAAACGATATTTTGAGAGATCTCCCTGCACATTTATGTTTTGGGACTACGGGGCGGTATCCTGGGAGTCCCCTATTGCTATATCTGCGTTCTGAGTTGTTGGTTTTCTTTGAATTTTTTTCCTGTTAGATTTCCGTACATATTTTACTGTGTTATTTTGTTCCGGTCTTATCTCATTATACGTATACCAGTAGGGCCCCGACTTGATCTCGTCACTACTCGACCGAGGTTAGGCTTGGCACTTACTGGATACAGGTGTGGGGTACTCATGCCCTTTCCTGCACATTTTGTTCTTTCTGCAGATCCAGGTACTATCTATCAGCCTCGAGTCTAGCTGTGTGGTTGCTAATTCAAAAGACTTCAAGGTACATCTACCACGTCCGCAAACCTCAAAGTCATTATCTATTCCACCCCATGTTCAATACTTCTTATATTTTTCCTTCTTTTGTTAGACTCTGGAGTATGTACTACTAGAAATTCGGCAAAAATCGACCAAGAAAAATCGATCAACTTTGGTCGGCCAAAAACCAACCAAAGTTGGTATTTGGTCAGTTTTTCAAAATATTTTTATTTTTTCTCTTGTACGAAACCGATTGCTCTGGGGGCAGCTATCACGCTTAGGTTGGTTGGAAGCAGGCCAAGCCCAGGGATTGACAAATCTATAGTGGCAGGTCTATGTGCAGCCGTCATCAAGTCTTTCTTTCCCGATAACTATCTATAACATCTAATTTTGTTTCCAACCCTGTTCTGAAGCCTTATACGTACCCCGAGTGCAGATTTGGATGCATCTTTCAAGGGGATTGACAGCTGGATTGCCCCTAGCAAGCTCTAAGTCAAGCATTCAGGAACCACAGACCTCTGACTACGCTCCTCAGCCTAGGAAAGCAAATAACTTTGGTTGGTTTTCTTTCGCACAAAAATGCAGGAAACTATTTTTGAGTCCCGCGAAATTTATTTTTCAAGAAACCGTCCAACTTTGATCGGTTTTTGCAATTAATATGAATAAAATTTAAAAAATGGCCAACTTTGCTCGGTAAATTCGCCCAGTTGTTTTAAAAAACCGATCAGTTTTGGTTAGTTATTTTCGTGCGAATATAATTAAAGAGTATAAATAAAAAATAAGACAAGCTTAAAACAAAATGCACCAATGGTCTAGTGGTAGAATAGTATCCTGCCACGGTATACACCCCGTTTTCAGATGATGAATCTTTTGATTACATAATTAAAATACCGACCAACTTTGAACTTTTTATTTTTGCAATATTTGTTTTTTTATTTAATTGGCCGACCAACGTTTGTCGGTAATTTCCTACCAACTTTGGTCGGTATATTAAAATGACCATCAAAATACTATCCAAGTATATTTGGTCGCATTTTGGTCGGTAATTAGCCATAACCGACAAAAGTTGGTCGGTATTTACCGGATTTCTAGTAGTGATAGGAGTATTGTTTCTTTTCTTTACCTTGTGACTTATGGCATCCCAGTTTTTTTGGAAAAGTTTATGTATTATTCGGAAGTGATTAATGTATATGTCGAGCGGCATCTCATTTTCTTGCTTAAATTTTGCTTATTAATTGACAGCTTTTTATGTCTTCGTCCTTTATTCCGTAAATGTTAGGCTTAACTAATTGTAAAGACTAGGTGCGATAAAACGATTCACGAAGAGAAAAACTGAATCGTGACAATGGACTTTCAAGCTGCTCAGATTAAGTAACATGAATATCTCCAGAAGTAACAATCAATTTCCAAAAGCGGACCAGAAATTTAGAATATGATTGATGTTTCTTTCATCAATCTGCGTGATCTACGACGAATAATCTTCATTGACTCCTCAAAGTCTTTTTTTTTTTTAAAAAAAAGAGCCCCATGTCGGACTAATGGTGATAAGCAATAGACAAAAAACATCAATTGGATTTGTTTCTTTTCTTCCCATAAATAAAAGGCAAAGAGGGTTGAAAACGCAAAACTCCAGTGCTCCATTCACAAGCTTATTTCAGTCCGTCTTCAAACAGTTATTTCTTAATATATTCAGGAAAACTGGAATAAATTTAAGAGAATTGCAATTCACCTGTAAGATAAAACAGATTAAATACCAGCCAAATACCTATAATATCCCCACCTAATCACAAGAAAAAACTAGAAAAGTAAATCAAAAGATTGATTCATAGGAAAATAGGGAGAACTCCTCATCCTGTTTTCCGAACAAAGAATTGAGAAATGTACTTACAAGCCGTAGAGTTCATATTAATCTTCTCTGTATCGTTCCAATGGATTGACGCGATAAATTAGGTAGCCGTTTATTGCTGATGCAGCATCATCAAGATTCTCACCTTCAAAAGCTGCCATGGCCATTAATGTCATTCCATCAGCTCATCACCATGCGTTTTGCATGTGAATCTTGATGATGCTACATCCGCAAACAACGACTGTATCAATCGATCGATACCCCGATACCCAAAAAAGTAAAAGAGGATCCAAAGTTACTATATATATCATTTTACCAGAAGCAAGAAAAATAGTTATTGTATCTAAGTTTTATGTGATTGTATGCAGATATATATAGTGGCTGAATTCAAGGTACATATCTTGGAATCAATGGACTACAGTTGTAGCTATGCCGTGCGGGTATCAAATTAAGAATCTAGTGTTTTAGTAAATTTCACATAATAGGAGGAAGCAGAAAAAAACAAACTCTATTTGTTTAGAAAGAAAAATTGTGTATGCATCTAAAAGCAATGAATCGGGAAAATTGACAGCTTAAAATATACATAAAATAATCAGATGAAGACATCCAATACTTTTTTCCTGGTATTTGGACTAGATCTTGTTCACAGATGAAGACATCTGCTGACCACATTCCTTAATTTTTAGCTGAATCGGATACATAAACTAAAAAAGAAAACCATTCATTTACCAGTAGATCAAGGGGGGTAAATAGGGGTAGGGAGCTCACAAAGAGACTAACTGTGAGAAAAGGGATATATATAGATGATGCACTATCTCTGTCGAGTTTCATGTCTTTTAATGAGATTGTTCTAAATTCTTTTTTTTTCTTTTCAAAATTTTGTATTGGCCAATGCTTTGTTTTTTTGGGGTTGTAGCACTATCATATTGAAAATAAAGTCCCTACAAGAAAATATCTAATAATGATTGTATAGTCCTCAGGTAATTTTGTTTACTTTTAATGAACGACAATAGATGCTGCATTATGTAAGCCTCAAGGAAGGTGTTAATACTATATAGATTAAATTAATACATCCCTCGTTCATTTTTAGTTATCCATGACTTTGTATTCTCTTTAAGAAAAAATAAATAAGATACAATTTTTACTATAATACTCAGAATAATAATGGCATTTCAAAATGTTTTGTGAACTGATTTGGGGAATGATAAGTAGTTAATGATCGATAAGGGTAAAATAATATAAAATTTTGTCTCTCTTGATTTAGCACTGTGGCCTGGGCCTGAACCGGACCGGACCGATTCCTTGAGCCTACCGGGCCTAGTGGGCGCGTCCAAGCGGTCCTGGGCCTGGGGTTACATGTAGGCCCGTGACGGGCCGGTCCGAGACAAATAAATCGTGAGCACGGAATCGTCAGACACGGGACCGTCAGGCGGGCCTGGGCCGGTCTTTTTCCAAAAAAAAAAATTTAAAATCAGTAACGGCCATATTTAAAATATAGTCGTTTGGGCTGAAAATATCGCCGTTTGGAAGTTTACAAAATGACCATTTGGCCCCCAAACTTTAATTTAACCCCAAACTTTATATAATTATACTTTTTTCCATTTCTTAACTATAAAGACCCCCTCATTCTTTGATTTTTATTCACCAATTCATCAATCTCTCTCAATCTTTCTACTACAATTGCATAATTTATTGTTGAAAATTCGTGAAAAATTGTGAAGTTGTTGAATTGAAGTTTTCAAGTGTTCAACAATTTTCAAGAAGTTGTTCGGCAATCCGGTAAACTCGTTCAACTCTTACGTTTTAATAATATATTTTTGTATGGTTTAATTTTCATAATTATAATTACTATGGCATTTTCTTTGAAAAAAATGTTTGGTAAAGGAAAAGGTAAAATCGGTGAAAGTAGTGGTCATAATACTACCCTTCCTCCCACTCCCCAACCTACAAAAGATAAGAAAGTTGAAAGTAGTCGCCAACCTAGACATCCTCCTCCTCCTCCTGTAATGCTTGATAGTGATCACTATTGTTTTCAATTTACCAATAGTGAATTCTACATGATGTTGCATTAGGTGATAGATTAGATGATGAAATTATGAATGCTCTTTATCCTAATGAACCTATCTTAGAGGAAAATGAGGATGATGATGATGAGAGAATATATATACATAACATACAAGAAAATATATAAGGGATTCATATAAGGGAATATATACATACATAACATACAATATATACTAATTACTACAATACAATATTCAATAAAATATATATTATATATACTATACTAATAACTAGTATACTATATAAATATATTTTATATTATACTAATAACAACTATACAAGATATTGCCTTAAAAAAACAAAAACTCGCCAGGCGCACCCAACCCGGCCCGCTAAACCCAGGACCACATGGGTTTAGGCCCGTCACGGGCTGGTCTTACCCATTGAGCCCACGAAGATCGGGACCGCCAGGCCCGGGACCGACAGAGCCCAGGCCCACGAAAACCGGGACCGCGAAGCCCGATTCGCGAGTCCCGTTTAGGCCCGGGACAAAATACATCTCTACGACATAGATAAATAAAAGTAAAAATATATTTTTAATACAGTACAATAGTAAACGTGAATGCAGGGAGTAAATACATAAAACGTGTTAATGAATAGTATACGTTTCATTTCATTAAATCTATTACTAGGATGGAAGTTTACTGGTTTAATTTAGGTAGCTTTTACCATTAAAATATCTACTGGTTTAGTTCCTTTTCTTTTGTTAGTGGGAATTCTCTACACATGAAACGTGAAAGACTCCACCTGAAGATGGGTCCCATGTCCGTACACTCTGAGTAGGCTTTGCCAGTATTTCCCATTTCATTTCATGGACCTCTCTCTTTCTCACTTTACAAAATTCCTTTTCCAAAAAGAAAAATTCGCACTTATAGGCCTCATTTGTCAAAGCGAATCTGAATCCCATCCTTCTATATATCTACCATACGACTTAGGTATGGTTTGATATTATGTACTATAAAGCAATAAATCATGGTATAAGAATTTATATTGAGATAATAAATTATTTGGTTGCTATATCAAATTAGGATAATTGATTGATGTATTTTCTTTAATTTATATATCAATTTGCAGTGGCGGAAAAAAGTAGAAAAATTATTAAGTGAGAACTAATCTCGGTTCCACAAGGTAACTAACATAATATTTAATTATGTTACCAATCAAATGTTTTTGGAGCAATATGAGTGTGCCGACACATAATATTAGTTACTTTTTGAAAATATGTATGTAAAATATCTAGTTTGATGGTGAGACTATTGGTTCACGTGCCCCATGATTGAGGTTATAAACTGCCCTTATAAATCGGTGTATTATCTTATCCCACCAACATTGAACCCATGTATAAGCTATATGTTAGAAAATACGCTTAACGCTAGAGGGGGGGTGAATAGCGTTATAATAAAATTTAGCGTAAACTTGCGGAAATTAAAATTTGCATGTATACCTTTGATATGTGCGCTTTGGTTAACAATGAAGTCAAGTGTCAAACAACGATATAATCAAATGGCGAGAAGCATACTGATGACGGAATTGCATGAACGAGCCAAAGAAGTTCAAGACCGAAGACCCAAGACGTAGGTCGTTTGGTAGAACTAATGTAAGGACAACGTTTAAGTTATCTTATCCTTTGGCTCAACATTAGGTCATCATAAACATGCATAAAATCACTTTATTAAATTATATATATCATAAATATATTTAATATATACTTCAAACAAAATAATTTTAACGTTTTCATTTCAACCAAAATGGGTTTTGAAGTAAGTTTTCAATTCTGGTATACTCTGGTATACACAGTGTATATCAAGTGTATATAATCGACCGTTGCCAAAGTTTTAAACACTGGAACAACATAATCGATTGTATACTTTAACAATCGATTGTTGACAATCGATTGTCTAATTCAACAATCGATTATTTTGAGACTGCAACCGGTTTTTAAATATCAAACAATCGATTGTCTTTGTCCACAATCGATTATCAACAATCGATTATCCCTTCATACAATTGATTATATTTTGACCGTTCCCACGGAAAAATTGATTTTTGAACGTTGAAGACAATCGATTATTCAGGTTTAACAATCGATTGTTTAGCCTAAAATCAAGATCTTTTGAACGTTGGTCAGACAATCGATTGTCACCTCCAAATAATCGATTGTTTGAGCACAGAATCAGGGATTTGATTTGTCAATTAAGCAACGGTCAACACTACTTTTGCACCTATTAAAAGAGGTCTTTTGAGCTGATTTTAAACACACAACTCCTGCATATATTGATATACATATTGATCATTTTCAAGCATCATTTTAGAGCTTTTTGTTGAGCCATTTGATTGACAACTTTGTGTTGTTCATAGAGCTTATTTTGTTTCTCTTTATCCACTCTATTGAGAGAGTATTTGTTGTAAAAGAGAGTTGTTTGAGAAGAACATATCTTCTCATTTGTCGGGTTTGCTAAGTACCCAAAGTCTTAGTGGTTGAAGTCTTGGGGTGAGGTATCCTCAAGCAAGTGAAGTCTTAAGGTGCGGTATCCTTGAGCAACTGTAACGGTTTGTTAAGCACCCGTAAGCTTGACGAAGATAGTGGAATCTCGAGAGAGTCTCTCGGGGACTGGACTAGCCACGGGTTGTGGTGAACCAGGATAAAATACGGTGTGTTCTTTCTTGATTATTTCAATTACCGTATTTACTTATTCCTGCAATTTTAAATTTCGCAATATTTCAATATTCTCGTGCCTCACTATTCACCCCCCCCCTCTAGTGAACGGCATAAATTCAAACACTATACATGGATAAAGCACCAAAAGGACCAATCCTGGCGGTCCCGGACTCACAGTTTTTAAAATTTTGGACCGGTCCGTCGCGGGCCTATAGGACCGCCAGGCCCGGGACCGGCAGGACTGGCCCACCAGGCCCGTGAGGCGCGCCAGGACCGCGGGTCCGGTCCAGTCCCAGTTCAGATCCTGCATTTACTAATATTTTCCATGTTAGATGTATTTGTCATATTTATCATTTAATTGTTGGTGATGGTATGCGAATTTTAAACATAGAAATTGAAAAGGTTGGAATGGCTCTTAATTGAATTTTTTATTGAAACCGTAGAACTAGACTTAGAGTGTATTTTAAAAAATGTGATGAATATGGCCTTAGGGAAAGAAAGGTTCCTAAACCTTGCCCGACTATATGGAATTGTATGTACGAAAGTTTAGTAGTTGTATATGAATATAGAAACCTGATTATTGCAACGTTTAATTCTCGGCTAGGTGGTGACGATGATGATGAAATGCTTACTACCCAAGATTGGACGAATGTTAATATTCTTTTAGATTTTTTAGAACATTTTCAAGTTGCTACAAATGCAATTTCTGGGCAATATTATCCTACTATTTCAAACTGTTTAGTTTATATTGCCGCACTAGCTGATTTGTTTGTTGAATTTGGCGAGGGTGGGGATATTTATGAACTTTCTATAAATGAAATGAAACAAAAATTTAAAAAATATTTTTTCTCTATCCCTCCTATTTTTGGTGTTGCTGCAATGTTAAATCCTACAATGAAATTGGGAGGTCCTCATTTTTGGTATTCAAATATTTATAAGGCTTTAGATCTTTCAAACGAGGAAGTTGCTACACTTGCAGATGCAAAAACATCAAATAAAATTAATGCTCAAACATTTTATAACGCTTATAAAGTTGCCTTAGAGCATGCTAGACCAAATATTCCAACCCCTACTTCGTCTAGCTCACAATCGTCTAAAAGAGATGCGGGCTTAACAACTCTTAAATCTTTGACGGAGTTCCAGGGTTCTCAAGGTGATAATTATAATGGAACTTCACATCTAAATGAGCTTCAAGTTTACTTGTCTCAGGGACTTGAAAAGGAGAATCCAGACGGCTCTTTCGATCTTATGGAATGGTGGAAGACAAGGGAAAAATATTTTCCGGTTCTTGCAAGGATGGCTCGGGATGTTTTATCAATTCAAGCTTCAATTGTTGCATCAGAGAGCGCTTTCAGTCAAGCAAGACTACAAATAGGAGATCATAGAGCGGCGATGATGGATAGCTTGGAAAAATCGGTACTTTTTAGAGATTAGATCCGCGCGGAAAGAAGAAACTTTGAAATTACAGAAAGACAATCGGCAATAGATGAAGCTTATGAATAAATGATAGAGGAACTATCGGAGGATTCGGCATCGCCCGGAAGTGGTGATGAACAAGCTTCGTTTCTACCACCACCAACACAACCTCCTCCCAACCTTGAAGGATTTATGAGATTTGTTAGAGATACAATGTAGATTATGATGTAACTTGTACATTGGTATCTTCTTTTAGTTTTTCTTCCTTTTAATGGGTGTATTAGTACCTTGTTGTGCTCATTCTATTGGGGGAAGGAAGACTAAGAAAGATATGCCATTTTGGTTAATAAATATTATAAGACATATCCTTGAATATCTTTTTTCTCAATATTTCTTTGTCTTTACATCGAATTATTTATAACCTACAATATACATATAATCGCCTATGGATGTTCCCGGTCGGGTTTATAATGAATAGTTCCGTGGTTTGCATAAAACAAATTAAACTATATAAACCCCATACTTCCTAAAAGATCCTACAGCCCTAAAAAAGTTTTCCCAATTATAACTGCATAAGAATCTTCATTAAGGGGTTCAAAATCTTTATTATCCTCAATAGAGGTGGGTTGAGTAGTAGCATTGCTACCCCCAGTAGTTCCAGCATTGCTTATATATATATATATATATATATATATATATATATATATATATATATATATATAACATACAATATATAAAATACAATATATATACTACATGAAAATATATAAGAGAATATATATATACATAACATACAATATATACTACAAGAAAATATATAAGGGAATATATATCTATATATACAAAATATACAATATATACTAATTACTACAACACAATGTAGTAATTACTAGTACCACCATTGGCACATCTTCTTTTAGTTTTTTTCCCTTTTTAATGGTGGTATTAGTACCTTGTTGTGCTCATTCCATTGGGGGAACGAATACTAAGAAAGATATGCCATTTTGGGTAATAATATATACATAATATACAATATATATTAATTACTAAAATCCCATAAATACATAATATACAATATATACTAATTACTACAACACAATCAACAAAATATATATTATATATACTATACTAATAACTTAAGTATACTACATAAAATATATTCTATACTATACTAATAACTACTATACAAGATATTGCCTTTAAAAAAAAAACCCCGCTAGGCCCGCCAGGTCCGGCCCGCTAAGTCCAGGACCACTGTAAGATTAGGCCCGTCACGGGCTGGTCTCACCCGCAAGGCCCGGCCCACGAAGCCCGGGACCGCAAAGCCCGGCCCGTGAGGCCCGTTTAGGCCCGGGTCCGGGCCAAAATACACCATTTATTAGGATCGACCACCCAACCCATTGGGACGGCTGTGGGTAAAGAGTACTTGCGACGTGACTACGGGCTGAGTTTTATTTTTCCCTTTTCTGAATTGAATAATCACCAAAATATACAAGTTATAGAAGTCAATAGCTTTATTTCAAATTCTGATATTACCTTTAGAGATCTATTATATATAAAATTATTAATTCAGAATTCAGTAGCTTGTAAAGATTAAAATTTCGAACTTATAAACTTCATATTCTGACTCTACCTCTGAAGTCACGTGTTATTTCATTTTTACCTTTTCTAAAAGCACGTAAGATTGTTGTCGCGACCCGAGTTTTCCACCGTCGAAAGTCGTGATGGCACCTACTCTCAGAGCTAGGCAAGACAACCAATACAACATTTATAATATTTTCATTTAAAGAATTATAATAAACTGAAATAATAATCAAAGCGGAAGACTTATAATAATTAATTAACTGCAAGCTGAAATGTGGAAGTCTAAAAAAAAACCTCTACCCAGTATCTGGTGTCACTGCTCACGGACCACTACAGAATACTACAAACAAAGTCTGGAAAATAAATACATAGTGTTTGTCTGATACAAGATGAACGAACGAAAAGTAAGGAAAGGGACTTCGGTCTGCGAACGCCAGCCAGGCTACCTCGAGAGTCCCTGGACTGAAGATAGCTCCAATAAATTCTACCACTGTGGTCCGTAAGCTACGTCCTGATCTGTGCACAAATATTCACTGAGTGTAGCATCAGCATAACCGACCATATGTGCTGGTAAGTGCCTGGCCTAACCCCAGCAAAGTAGTAAAGAGGCTAGACAGGACCTACCAAAATCAACCTGTGCATAAATACATACATATATATATATATATATATATATATATATATATATATATATATATATATATATATATATATATATATATATATATATATATATATATATATATATATATATATATATAAGTGTATAAAAATAGTAACACATAATGCAAAATAAGCTGGGAGGGGACATGACATCGGGGAATAACAATTCCAAAGAACTATTAGCAATAGACAGCAAGGCTACTCCGGTTTCATGATTTACATATATAGTGGACGGCGCGCCACACATCCCATAACGTAGCATATAAGTGGACGATACACCACACAATCCCATTTCATACATTACGTGGTAGGCATACCACTCACTCCCATTCCACAGTGCACCATATGTCACCGGCATCGCAGGCCAATAATAATAATCAATATGAGTTGTGGTCGGCGTACCACTCGTTCCCATTTCAATATCATACGTGGATGGCGTGCCACACAATCCCATATTATAATGAATAGCAAAAATAATCTCTCCAAAAGAAGTCCCACTAGGGAAGTTCAACAACACAACGATTAAATCTTCGAAGGGTACAACTAACCGCCCAAATATTCTGGCAAGGGAGAATACAATAGTAATTGTCTACTCGTCCTGGCAAGGAAATCATTTCATCACATTCTATTTTATCTAATTTCTTCATTATCTAACACTTTACATGAAATTTATCAATTTAACAAGACAGTTGTGCCACACTTCTCGAATTAAAAATAATTACGACTCACGGTCCTACTAGACTCAAGTGTATAGATACTCGTCACCATGCCTATACACCGTACTCGATCATTTAGCAAATAGCAATCAAAACACTCTAATCCTATTCCCTCAAAGCTAGATCAAAAACTTACCTCGGTCCGAAAATAGCAATCAAGTCTCTAACACCACTTTTCCTCTAGAATTCAACTCAGGAAAAATGATATCTAGGCACAATTTAGTTCAATATTATTAATAATGGCTCAAATACACAATTTCATAGCCTAGAAATGAATTTCCTATCATTCTTCCAAAAATACTAAAATCCGACCCCAGGCCCACATGGTCCAAACTCGAGGCTCGGACCAAAACCCAATCACCCATAACCCACGAGTTCAAATATGTAATTTATTTCAAGACTAAACCTCGAATTGAGGTTAAATCGCCCAAAATCTCAAAAGACCTAGTCCTATCCGTTTTTCCCATTTTTTACCTTGAATTCATGATTTAGGGATAGGAATTTAGTAATCAAATGAAGAGATAATGAGTGAATGATGTTAAGATTGCTTACCCAAGGAGTTATGGAGGAAGGAGAGCTTGATTTTTGTCTATGGAGGATGAAGGAAAAGAGCCCGTGTGAGAAAAAGTGATAAAATTCCGTGTTTGAAGTTCTATTTTTTATTAGTTCATTGAAGGAAAAATGCACTACGCGTTCGCGACAAGCAGGTCGCGTTCGCGAAGGAACTGGACAGGAAGCATCGCGTTCGTGATGGCTTAATGCGAACGCGTAGAGGGGCAGTGGGGGGGTCAAGCATTGGCCTATGCATTCGCGATTGGACCCACGCAAACGCAAAGAGGAACGGTCTAGAACTACGCGAACGTGACTAGAACAATGCAGACGCGGAAGGGGAAAAAGACAAGGCTATGCAAACACGACTGGGGGAACGTGAACACGAAGGGTAAAAGTTGGTCTGCAACACTTTGAAATTTCTGATGTGTTTCAAAGTCTAAAATCACCCGAACCACCCCCGAAATCACTGTCGAGCCCTCGGGACCCCCAACTAAACACACACACTAACTCAAATACATCCTACAAATGTTGTCAGGTGATCAAATAGCTAAAATAACATAAAAATCAAAGAACTAAACTCCAAAATCATCATTTTTCATTTCAAAGTACATCAACCTCTAGCTTTAGATATTTAGGTCTGAAATAAGTCAAACGATGTCCGATATCGACCAAATTTCACAAAAATAACTTAATGCATATTTAAGACATGTACCGGGAATCGAAACCAAAATACAAGCCCGATACCTGTATTTTCTTACTCATTTTCATTTCAATTTTTCATATCATTTTTAGATAAACAATTTCTTTCAAAAATTCTATACTATGGCTAGGGACCTCGAATTTCGATTCCGAAAATATGCCTGAGTCCCATATTTTTCTACGGACCTCCCGGGACCGTCACATCACGGGTCCGGATCCGTTTATCCAAAATATTGACCAAAGTCAACTATATCAATATTAATATCAAAATTCTTCAAATTTTCCACAGAATTCACATATCTCAACATAAAAAGTTTCGGGCTTCGTGCCCCGGACTGCTCATGCAAATCGAGGCAACTAAAAGTAAGATTTTCAAGGCCTCGAAAGTACGAAAAAGGGAAATTACGGTGATGACCCTTTGGGTCGTCACAATTGTTGCGGTAATACTTTTTTGTATCATGTAGTATTAAGGTTTATACATAATTTGATTATTGTTTTTGTTTAGCCTCAAATTCGAATAATAATTAAACTTATGTTTTGAAGGATATGTGATTTCGTCCAATACCGATTGATAAGAAAGAAAATAAATGAATAAATTAGAGAATAAAATAAATCAAACCAGTATGTTAGCCAGGTATCAACCTCGACTTTGGATAGTCTCGACGTGGAAAAACAAGAACTGTAAATGACAAAGTAACTCTGATGAACAGTAAGTGAAATAGTAGGAAAATAATGAGTGTATATAATCTTATCAGTGAACAATGATGATTACAAATGAATAGGGTCCCTCTTTATACAATAGATGAGTCCTAAATAAGGTACACTTCTAATTATAGTAGAAAATCATATCAACATCTGATTAACTGCAGTGGATTGATCCGTTCCAAAATTCACACCATGATCCTCGACCAATTGTGGATATCTTTCCTTTTCGTTATCAAGTTATACCAATGTCACTCAGAGTCTCTCTCTCTTCCTGGCCGATTGACGTCGACCTCGGTACGAAAAGAGGCTTCAATTAAGGACTCTAAGTCAAAGCTCCTTGACGCGACATTCCCATCTCGACCAAAGAATGAAATTGGGTGGCCTCAATTTCTTCCGTATACAAATAGTCCCCTCGTTTCTTAGAGTAAAACGATAAGAAACGACTTGAGCCTCGATTTTTTTGAGATCCCAATAATGATTTCATCCCCACGACGTAAGCGATTGAGGTAACTGAAACGTCCCGTCGATATAGTTTCCCAAACCATTAATGCTTGCAAGTAGATGGTAGGCCAAGCACTATAGAACCGTCGTCGTAAATCTATAAATATAGGCTCTTTGGTTGAGTCAAAAATTTACATTAACCTCCAACAAGTTTTCTAAGTTTCTTACTCTCTTCATCTCTCCTCTTTCACCACCCGTTGAGTCAACTTCGCTTGTATCAAGAATACCAAGTTTCACCTCTTTGCGTTTCCTATTACCTGAATTAATGGCGAAAACCTCCAAAATCATCGCACAAAAGGAAAAGGCCTCTTCATCGCGACCGGCCGATGATAAAATACCGATGAAGCCACGCATCAAGGAGTGCATTCCGAGATGGTGCGATCTTACCTCCGATTTCGAGATCGAGAAACCCGTGTCTGTCCTTGGCCGATGCGAGCCGATGTCAAGATATATACTAACTGAAGGTGACCTGAAGCAAGAAAAAAAGGATTGTCGTTGGGAATGCAAAGATGAGGTTATCCTGAACCCTAAAGAGGACATCACCACTCACGTGAAAGGGTTCTTGAGTGTTTACACTTACTCTTTTATGTTGGGTCCTGTTGACCCTGTTACCTTGATTTTTGCAGTCAATACTAAATAACCTTTGGCCAGATTCATCTTTCTTTCTAGCACATTGTTATTTCACTCTGATTTTTCGTGAGCCAAGTTGAGGGGATGCTTTGTACCCTCGACCACCTTATTAAAATGTACAACTCCCCTCTCTATCGGGGAAGGTTGATAAAGCTTTAGCACTTGTACACAAAGGTGATGTTCTCGAGTATAATTAAGGACATGGACCGAGGGTGGAAGGGCCGGTTTCTCCAAGTGAGGAATTTCGACATAATTCCTGCCAAGATGATGTTGTTCCTTTAAAAGTGGAACATGAAGCGTAAGCAATAATTTGTCTTTAAATTCCATCTACTATTTTGTTTCTTTTGTCTTTTTGATTGACATCCTTTCTTATTATATAGCGGTTGCTTCGGTGCTCGGTACAATCTTGGACCTTGAAGGCTGGGTTCGAAAACTGGCCTCGACCTCTTCGTACTCCTAGCGTTGTTGGTGTGATTTGTCCAAGGGCTAATGGGAGGCCAAAAACAACGGTGAGCTTCCCTATCACGTTTGATGGCTTTCTTTGAAATGTATATTTCTTCTTTTTACTTGATTTCCTTTTATACATGTCTCGGTAATGTTGCCAAAATGAGGTCGGCCCCGCCTGGGGAGTAGGTCAACCCGAAACCGCCTAGGGATAAGAAGAGGAGAAGGGTCTCGCCTTCAGATACTCTGAAGCCTAAGAATAGAAAGAATCATAAGTCGAGGAACGATTCCTCCCCTCTGCCTACTGGCGTAGCCCTAAAATCTACAAGAAGAAGAAGAGGATGGAGAAGTTACTGACTGTGAGCTAGTGGCTTGAAGTGGGGAAGCGTTGAATCTTCAAAAGAAGCTGAGCTAGTGGTGGTTGAGGATGCTCTTCTTCAGACCGAGGAGGTCTTAGAAAATGGTCCAAGAAACGTCCCTGAGTCATCAGGGGCCGAACATGTCTCCCGCACTAACGAACAACTGGCGAGTTTTCCTGAAGGGTCCAGTTCCATGGCTCTTCGAAAAGGAGAAAGTTCCCTAGGTGACTTGCTGTATGCAATCAATATTAATGATTCACTGCCCGGACCTATTCACTGAAGGGAAATTTCGGGAGGCACAGTTTATAGAGACCCCAGATGATTAAAATCCTTTTGTTTTGTGTGCATTAGCACAAGTTTGTATTGAATAATTTGATATCTCTTAAGATTTTTAGAGTGCTAATTTTATTGAAGCCCTTTGGTTATTTTGCCAAGGGTAGCATTTTTAATTGGTTTCTAAAAAATTCGAAGGCCTATTTTTATTGTGGTGTTTGGACATCGCTGAGCCGTGTTAGTCTAGCTGTAGCCTTTAGTTGTGACTCGTGGTCTTATTTTCCCAACAACACTTCGAACTTGTTTGAAGTGTTAGTCCCCGAGAATGATGTCCTTGGCATATAAATCGAGGGATGCCTCTTTGATGTCTTTAGATATTTCGAACATATTGATTTTCGACGATAGTCCCCGAGTATGAGGGTTGACCGTTCGAGGTGTATTTATACTTGGCCCTTGAGACATTTACAATTCGAGGTGTAATTTTACTTGGCCCTTGAGCCATTTACTGTTCGAGGTGTATTTGTACTTGGCCTTTGAGCCATTTTTCACAAAAATCATAAGCATGGAGCTTGTATAGTAGAAAATTTTCTTCGATGCAAAAGATATTTGATAAGAAAAAATGCTTCCTTAAATAATTTACATGTTTTGGCATTGGGGATCGATTAATCTACATGGACACGGTTCATTCGACCGTTTGGCCCATTACAAATTTCCCTATCGAGGTTCTTTTGACACAAATTGTTTTCCCTTAAAAATAAATCATCCGAGGATGATTCCCCCAATATTCGAGGTTGAATGTATGAAGAGCTCGAATACTCTAAGTCAGTACGAACAACGGTTGCCTCACTAAAAACCTAGCTGGAAAAACCCATTTGGGATAAAAAATTGTCGAAGGGAAAAAGAGTTCAACACGTACTTTAGGGTCCTAATATCTTCCTACTAGACGATAACCCCAATATTTTTGCTCGAACACCTGAAAATAAGTTAGTGAAAATGTAAATAAAAAAAGAGAAGGCCATACCTTAGCAGTAGCATCGCTTGAGGAGCAAGATGTTCCAACTGTTTGGTAGTTGTTGACTGTTAAACATGCCTAACTTGTAAGATCTCTTTCCAACGATATCAAGGACTTGATAAGTCCCTTCCCAAATTTGGTTGAGTTTTCCTTCATTAGGATCTCGAGTGTTGATAGTGACTTTCCTTAGGACTAAATCTCATATTCTAAATTGCCGAAGGTTGGTTCTTCTATTATAATAATATATCTCGATTCGTTATTTTTCCGCAGCCATCCATGCGTGTGTGTTCTTTGAATTTGTGTTTGTGAGTTAAGAAGTTAAATAAGAGAGATTATATAGTAGTTCAAGATTAGAGCAAATAAGGTAAAGTAACCAATAATTAGCAATTAAGGGATCTCAGAATCCCATCAAACAAAGAGTTCAGCATAGTCTTCCATTAATTAAGGGCAATTAGCCAAAAGTAAAGACAATATTAATTAAGCCAAGAGGTTCAAATCAGACCAAATGACGGAGTAAATAATCAGGGTTCTAATTAAGGAAAAAATCATGTAAAAAATTAGTTAATATACAACAACCAAATAAGGCAAGAACGACTAATTTAGGTCGTAACCAATGAACAAGACTTGGGGGTACAGATTCTTAAGAGAGCAAATCAATCAACCAAATTAACAGCAATTCGGGAAAGAATATATCGATTCCCATACATAAAGTAGACTAAGTATAACTTTGTTAACACAAAGAAGTTAACCGGAAAATTGATTCAATAACCTAATAGAGATTAGTTAGGGTAAAAATCATAGAGCAATGCATTTGACAAAGGAAAATTGTATAGTTCAAAGATACAGAGTGAATCAATACAACTGGTAACATTGAAAAACTCAGAATCGAAGAAAAAAATCAGAATATCAGAGTTTCACATAAATCGACTAGGGTTTAAGCAAATTTTGCGTAAATCAGCTAAGAACACAAAAGGGTAATCGATTAAAATTTTAAAATCAAAAAGACCTTGATAAAATGGCTTATGATGAACCCTAGTTCATGGAAAAGTCGAAAATCAGTCGAAACAGAAAAATTTCAAAAAAATCATGTAAGAGCTGCTCGATTCATCTTTGATATATACCGACCTGGGAAGACCGAAGATAATAAATTAGGTTTTTTTAGAAAGCATAACAGAGACGAAAACATATGCCTAGAAAATCAAGGATTCATAGCAAAATAAGAGAGGTTTCTAACTTATGGTCGAGCAAACGACCTGAAACAAGCAAAGAAATCATAGGTGCAAACTAGACTACCTAGGTCCCTTGAGATCTTCACAAGGATCTATGAAAATGATGAACCATAGCAACTAGGAGACCAGTATAAGCTTGAGACGATGAAGAAACATCATCGAATGGTGGTGTAAGCCAGTGATGGTGTCTGAGGATTCGAGTTCAGATAGAGAGCATTTCAGAGAGAAGGGAACAGAGGGCGCCAGAGTATGGTGGGAAATGAATTAGGTTAGAGGGGGTCGTCTGGAATTAAAATGGTAAGATCAAATATCGCCTGTTGATCTTAGAGATCTACGGCCATGATAATGGGGTCTGGGTCGTACTTATGATGGCTATAAATAGCAAAATTAAATCAATGAAATGTTATTTATAATTATTTATATACATAAAATACTAGAATAAATTAATTTGAAAATATGAAAACTATGAAAAATATTCATTGATGATAATGCATAGTTTTGAAGGTATATATGCATTTTAAAAATATAATAGAAAAAATGAGTATCAACACCAAGTACAAGTAGAGTTTTTCATCTGCATTTGGAGTATGAAGCAATGGTGGGCTCGAGAGGTATCGCTTCAATTCCTCTAATGTTTTTTGGCATTCCAAGGTCTAGGCAAAATCGTTCTTCTTTTTAAGTAGCAAGAAGAATATATGACTCCGATCTGACGATATCGAGATGAATTGTCCTAAAGCAGCTATTCACCCTGTCAGCCTTTGTACGACTTTAATGTTGTTCAGGACAATGATGTCTTCGATAGCCTTGATTTTATCGGGGTTGATCTTGATTCCCTGATTCGACACCATGAAGCCAAGGAACTTGCCCGAACCGACCCTGAAAACGCATTTTTTGGGGTTGAGCTTCATGTGTATTTTCTCAGTATCTTGAATATTTTCTACAAATGTGTCAAATGGTCATTTGCGCGCTAGGATTTAACTAGCATGCCATCAATATATACTTCCATTGACAACATATCTGTCCTTCGAAAATTTTATTTACTAGGCATTGGTAGGTAGCTCTTGCATTTTTTAGTCTTAATGGCATTACATAAATTAAATCTTGTATTGGTATTCCGGGCTCATTTGAATTTGATTGTACCCGGAATTTTAAATCCTTATAATCTACACACATCTTTAATTTGTTCCCTTTTTTAGGAACTACGAGTACATTGGCTAACCATTCAGGATATTTAGTTCCCGAATGGACCCTATTTTGAGAAGTTTAGTTACCCCGTCCTTTATATGTGCTTTACCTCGGGTTGGGGCCTTCTCTTTTGTTTTACCGTCTGAACTTTGTGTCCAAGCTTACGCGATGTGTTTTTATCTCTGGTGGGATCTATGTCATGTTTAAATTGAACTAAGAAAAACAATATATGTTATCAATAAGAAATCGAATAAGTTTGTTTTTCCTGAGTTTGAGGGTTAACCCCGTTCCTAGTTATACCTCTCGCTCGGGTAGGTACTCGATCAATATAACCTTTCCAGATCTTCGATCATTAATTTGGTCGTGTCGGAATATTCGGGAACAACAAAATTTCGAGGGGTCAAAAACTCTTCCTCTTCCTCTTCCTCTTCCATTTCCTGCTTATCTGATTCGGTCGAGGATGGCGGCGGTGATTGCTATTTGGCTTCTTGTTTATCCTTGATGCTCGATCCTTCCAATGTTTATAGCGATGATATCGATATTACCTCATCGATTGCGAATATTTCTTTTGCAGCATGCTTCTCACCATACACTATGTTTACCCTGTTCGATATCGGATATTTCATCATTTGGTGAAGAGTCAAAGGGACTGCCCTCATAGTATGGATCCAAGGCCTATCGAGCAGGGAACTGTATCTCATGTCTCCCTCGATTGCATGAAACTTGGTATCTTGGATAGTTTAATCCACGTTCACCGTAGGATAGTCTCTCTTTTAGTTGTTTTAATGGCCATATTGAAACCATTCAAGACCTGAGCTGCGGGCACAATCTGATCTTGTAGATCGAGTTTCTCCATGACCCTCGATCGGATGATATTTTCTGAGCCACCTGGATCCACTGAAACATGCTTAACCTGAACTTTATTTATTAATATAGAAATTACAAGGGCGCTATTATGAGGCTGAGAAATTCCATCTGCCTCCTCGTCAATGATACGGTGCCTTCTCCTTATAGTTTTGGGTTTGTTTCTCCCTAGTAATTGCGTTTAAACACGTGCCTTTGATGACCATATGAATTACAAGCTGAGGCTCCTCCTGTTCACTTTTCCTATTGGCGTCCCTTTCAGTGAAATGAATCTTGACTCAATCACTTACTTGAGATGAAACTCATTGAATAAACGGGCTACCTCCTCTCTTAATTTCCTGCTATCCTGAGTCATGTGACCGTGCGTTCCATGTTATTTACATATACGATTGGGGTTCCTTTGGGAAGGATCGATTTGTATGGGCCTGGGCCATCTAGTATCTTTGATTCTTCCAATTGACGATACAATGCCTGACGCATCGACACTAAAATCATACTCCAACAATCGAGGTGCCTTTGTAGGGTCAACATGCTTATCAAACAATTTTTGTTCATGAGTCCCCGAGAATTCTGTCCTCGATCAGTTCTCCCATTTTTCCGGGCGGAATTGCATTTTGGACAGCCATTCCTTCGACCTGAGGTGTACGGATTGATGTCGGTCTTTGTTTGATCTCATATCCTGTCTTTGTCCCTCTGATTTTTTGCGGTTGACCTGTTTGGGTGCACTGAACTAGAAAGAGCTCTTAATTGGTCATCCTCGAACTTGGTCTTCGATTGGTACTGATTTTGTACATTTTCCAAAGTTACAGCCGGACATTCGATCAGATTTTGCTTCAGCTGATGTGATGCTATCGATCTTTGTTCATTCGGTCCCTGAGTGAAAGTTTTAACAACCCAATCATCTCTGGTTGCGTTCCATTTGAAATCGGGATACAAACTCCCTCAACATTTCAATATCTTTCTATATTACTTTGAAAATGTCTGATTTCCTTGTCGCATCCTTTATGGCTCCACTTGTGCCTTTACGAAAGATCTGCCAACATGGCAAATGAGTCGATGAAATTTGGTGGTATATTTTGGTTCCAAATCATTGCTCCCTTCGATAGGGTTTCCCCGAACTTCCTCAATAAAACAAATTCGATCTCATCATCTTCCAAATCGTTACTCTTGATGGCGCATGTGCAAGAGGTGACATGCTCATTGGGATCAGTGGTCCCATTGTATTTAGATATGTCCGACATATGAAACTTCTTTGGAATGGTTTCGGAGCCGCAGTCGGAGGTAATGTTTTTTCTACAACTTTCTTTGAATTCATCCCTTTCAAGATTTGTGGTCCCCCGGTATCTGATCAACTGGGGAGTTGTAAGTTTTTACTTTTTTGTTGTCAGCTTCGATTTTCTTCTCTCCTGACTCAATTCTTTTGGTAAGCTCCTCGAGCATTTTCATTATTACAGGATGAGTCCCAGATTCGTTACCATTCCACCTTTCTGGAATTGGCTCGGCACGACGAGTCCCAGATTATGTTGAGTTTGTAGCTGAGAAATAGCAACTTGCTGAGCCTGTAGTATCTCGAATATCACTTGGAGACTGACTCCTCCATCTTCTCTGCCTTGTGTACCTTTGCCACCAAATCATCATTCTCTGCGTACACTCCCTTCGGGGTCCACGCCAAGGTTTGCATTTAAGGAAACATGTTAACTGATAACAACTGAATTGGAAATCGGTGCTCCCACAAGATTAGCCTGTGGCACCTTGGCGCCTAGAACAATTACATTAGCGTTTTCCCCGTGAAACCCGAGGCCATTGTCATCACGTATGGGTGCGTTTCGTGAGTTTGACATGTGTTAACCATAAAGCAAAGATACTTGACAAGCACAAACAGAAATTAATGTGTGTTATCAAAATTATCACCAAACAATCACTATTATCCTTGCCCCACGGTTGGCGCCAAACTGTTTATCCTCAAATTCTGATAATAATTAACCTTATATTATAGTTTTATGGATATGTGATTTCACCCAATACCAATTGATAAGGAAGAAATTAAATAAATAAATTAAAGAATAAAATAAATCAAACCAGTATGCTACCCAGGTCTCGGCCTCGACTCGGGATAGTCTCGAGGTGGAACAGTAAGAACACTAAATGATAAAGCAACTCAGATGAACAATAAGTGAAAGAGCAGGATAATAACGAGTGTATACATTCTTATCAGTGAATAATGATGATTACAAATGAATGGGGTCCTCTTTATACAATAGAGGAGTCCTAAATAAGGTACACTTCTAATTATAGCGGGAAACCGTATTAACATCTGATTAACTGTCGCAGATTAATCCGTTCCGAGATTCACACCACGATCCTTGACCAATCGCGGATATATCGCTTTTTTCGTTATTAGTCTATACCGATATCACTTGGAGTCTGTCTCTTTCTGGCTGCAATTGACGTCGAGCTCGGTCCGAAAAGAGGCTTCGATTTCGGACTCGACGCTCTAGCTCCTTGACGTGACATTTCCATCTCGACCAAAGAATAAAATCGAATAGCTCTAATTTCTACCGTATACAATATAAGCAAAAATTAGACCTCTTGGATTATTATCGAGGAGACTAATCACCAGTAGTATCTAATAAGCATTCCCCAGAAAATAGAGATGCTTAATGTACGCGTATTTATATAATATATTCATACAATAAACTTGATATTATGCCATAATATAATTTAAATTAGCAAGAATTGTAGCGTATTCGCTATAGCCATGGATTATCGAAGGACTGAGTCTTCCTTTTTATTACTCTCTCTTCAACATGGCATCGTCAATGGGACAAGCAACATACAGCACATGAAATAAAATAACTTTGATTGTGTATTTATATAAGGATTAGAGAGGCGATTTAACTGCGATTAATAAAAACCAGATGGATTCTCCCATTTCGGGCCTCGTCAGGTACGGTTGAGCTTACCTTCACCGCCACGCTAGATCCACCAAGCACATTAAGTACACGTTATGGGAGGTCGAAAATATGTAATAATATAAGCCTATTTTTCTTATACTTAATAGAAAAACAGAGCTCATGTTCATGTATCACAGTTAGGGGCAGCAAACGGACCGATCGGATCGAATATGGGAGGTCGAAAATGAATAATACAAAAATAAATAAAATAAATCGAAAATGAATAATACAAAAATAGATAAAATAATCCATTGTGCATATTTATTTTTGATAGAAAATGGGTTAAATGGTGTATATATAAATACATATATTATCTATGGCTTCTTGAATATGATCATTTTTGGGGAAAGTTCTAGTCTTCCCAAATTTGAGCAATCCTGATTTGAGTCTTTACAAAATAAAAAAGTTAAACTCATCGATTATCCATTAATATCTTTTTTTAAGTGGATTATATGAATCTTATCGATAGTTGATCCATTTTTAAAGTTTATTATCCAACCCATTTTTAGTGGATAATAAAAATGGGTGTGTTGGGTAAGATACAGGCATGTCAAAAACGGATAACGTAAAAACGTATAAAATATTCGACTTGTCTCATATTTAATATGGATAGAAAATGAGTTAATCGGTGGATAATATGGATACTCATATTATCCATGGATTCTTGAATGTGATCTTTTTTTGGGAGATGTCCTAGTCTCCCAAATTTGAAGAACCCCAAATTTGAATCGTTGCAAATTGTAAAAGTTAAATACATTAGTTATCTATTAATATCAGTTTTTTAAGTAGATAATATAAACTTATTTATACTATACATGTTTAGCTCAAATTTCTCATACACTTTATAATCATAAATCAAATAAAATAAATGGAGGGGCAATCATAGCAGATCGTATAAACCAAAAGACCAAATGAATAAAATGCAAGAGACAATCTTTATTCGTTAAGGAGAGCAGGGTAGGGATTTTTTATTGATGATATTGATTTGGTCTGCCTCTCCATGGAGAGGTTCAGAGCCTTACAACGATATTCTCTTCTTTGAGAAGTGGAAGTGAAGGAGAAGAAAACAGCCCCCTTTTAGGGTTGTTTCTTTTAATTTTTATAGCTGTGGACTTTGCCAGCTGGCGTTGGATGGCCGTGGTCATATCGAAGGGACACTCCTCGATAGTGAATAGGTTGTGGCCTTGTTGATCATGCTGAGTGACCTTCGAATGCTTATTATTATCGAGTAGTTGTGCCATTTTCTAGCCCGAATGGGCTTAAGAGCAAATTAATCTTATTAATTATTACGAGTCGAGTTTGACCCATACAGTTAGTCCCTCCGCTTATTGAGGTCGAGATCCAATCGAACTCGATGAGCGGTCTTTACCGAATGCGATTCAACAGATTCGGAAAAAGGGATTGGATGTCGTTTCGACCGTGACCCGAGATAACCGTAGTTGTTTATGCTTTGACGACGGCTGTAGTCGTTTATACTTAAGAGGTGTCCGTAGCCCTTTTCGTTTTGACAATGGCCGTGGCCAGTTATACTCAGGAATGGCCGTAGCCACTTTTACTTGGTGGTCGGCCGTAGCCACTTATGCTTAGGGGGTGGCCATAGTCATTTACATTCTGGAGACAGGCATAGCCTTTTATACTTAGAGCAGGTCGTAGCCATTTATACTTGAAGAATGACTGTAGCCCTTTATATACATGGAGGATGGCTGTAGCCATTTTTACTTAAGAGATGGCCGTAGCCATTTTTACTTAAAAGATGGTCGTATGATTTTTCCACCTGGGGCAATGTATTCCCGCAGGCGGCTGCTGCAGTTATGTGTGCGCTTGATGTGCATTGCAACGGTGCTTAGTGTATGGAGGCATACTGGACGTCTGCCCAACATTCCCAAGTCGTTAAATTCGCATTGAAGGTGAAGTGTCGATTGACGGCTGCAAAGCCGTTTCCTGATATCTGTCATAATGAATAAGTTATTGTGGATTCGAACCGTTTTTCGATTTGTGATGCAGTTAATGATGGCTTTTGGAATTTGTGAAAGTCAATTTTGCAGTATAAATAACGAGTTAAATAATCAGTTTCTCACTTTTCAACATCTATTTAAGTAAGATTTCTGCAGAAGCAACTTCTCTCACTCTTTTTCTTCGTCAATTAGTGTTGTTCTCTGTCTTCCTTCACTCAATCTCTATCTTTGCTCCTTCTTTGGTGAATCTTGTTCACTTATTGCGTGGTAATTAGTTATGGAAAGCAGTTCTCACATAGAGCTTTCTCTAACGATTCTTTCGGCGGTCAATGGGTCTTCTGCGGTAGCGACCGAATCGACAGAGATCGATAGGATCCCGTCGGTAGTTGATATTCTTTCTCTGCCCAGAGGTCTAGAAACAGACTTCACCACCGATGAGGGGGAGGATCAGGTCAATGAGGCCCCAATAATGGGAGAGGTGGGCCTCACCCAATTAAGGGAGCAGTGGGATATTCCCCGTTCTGCTAATATCGTCCTTGCCTGGTGCGAGGAAAGAGTGCACATCGACCGCCCAAGATATTGCGTTTTCTACGCTTATCCTTTCAGGCTGGGGTTTAGGCTTTCCCTTCAGACGTTGGTGGTAGATTTTTGGCGCTACTATGAGCCGTGTCCCGAGCAACTCATCCCTTCTTTCTACAAGCTCTTTGCCATGCTTGCCCAAGTATGCGGAATTGGCCTAAAGAGAAATAACGCTGCGGCCATGCTGACTTTGTACGCCCCTGAGAGGGCCCGTGGTACCATGATTGGAATGGTCCTTCGTGGGGTTAGGGGTTTGAATACGGAGCTAGAAGATGCGGTCGATTCTCATTCTTACGAGAATTTTTTCTACATCAGGACCGAGCATTTGGTGGGGAATTCTAGGGAATTCCCAGAGACTTGGAACCATATACGTGAGTTTTCTATTCATCGGGTTCTGCCTCTTGTTCTTTGTTCTAATGGGTATTAACTTTATCTTGTGTTTGTAGCTAAGCGGGCACCACTGGCTCCTCTGTCCGACATTAGTGAATGGGTTGAGGTCGTACTCTCTTGGACGACTCAACGAAAGACACGGCCGTAAGCCCGCTTCGGGTGAGTGTTTGAGTTATTACATGGTACTTGTTCAGTCATGTTGAGTTTCTCTCTTTTAATTCTTTTCTTTTGTTGATCAGGGGCGGTGCACTGTGTGAGGGCTCCTCAGCTTGCTTTTTGCAGGTCGGGTATGACTACTCAGCTGGCTATGGCCCCGATGCCACGTCCAGTTCTAAGTGTAACTTTTGTTGAGTCATCAGCGGCACATTCCCCAGCACGGTCTACGTCTCAGGTCGAGGCATCTTCGGGGGTGGTTCATCCTAGGGCGGAGTCACCTTTGAACTAGGAGGAACAGGATGAGGGGGAGGTGAGGCCATTAGTTAGGCGTAGGGTCGCCTTCACGTCTACTACAAAGGTGGTACATTTGGACTCCCCACCATCGGATGCTGAGGGGAATGAGGCAGTTGTGCCTTCCCTTGATTGCGAAAACATACTGGAGGCTGCCGCGATCGGCTTAGGCCGTAATGAAACCGTCGCTTCAGCAGCTCAATCATCAGTTCAAGTTGTTGAGAGGGAAGGTGGTTCCTCAGCAGCGGCTTTGGTGGGAGAAGTGAGTGTCAACCCGTTGGCGGGGGAGGGAGCCTTGACCTCTCGGTCAGCTAAGAAAGGAAGGGGCATCGTGGAAGGGGAATTTGACTTCGAATCTGACTTGGATCCCGACTACGTGCGCATGATCCAAGAAGGCTTTACCAATGCGAAAGCGCATGTACAGGGACCATATCGGTATGCTGAGATTCCTACCAAGCAGAACCTACTGCTTTAAGAGGATAATCTAGTTCCGATGTTTGTGCCTTTGTGCTCAGAGGAGGAGAGAAGTTCGCTGAGGTACGATACAGACATCGGACTAATGGCTGAGGCGGCCGTGATGGGTTTTAGGGTACGTGCGATGATCTTCTTTCGTTTCTTTTCTTTCTTTGATTTTCCTCCTTTTTAACCGTTGTTTTGCCTTGCAGACCTTTCTTTTGGAAGTGGAGAGCATGCATCGAGCCAACGTTCGCATAGGAATCTTTCTGCGGGTGCTGGAGAAGTATCGCTATTTCCGGGATAGGTTCCAGGTGATGCGCGAGCGTATGAGGGATGACCCCTGCAGTCGGGAGTTGGCTAAAAAGTTTGCGAGGCGGGAGATTCTGGTGCAGCGGACTCAAAACAGGTTAAACTCTCTCGAGGAGCAACTTCATCGTAAGGACGAGGAGGTGGAGGCTGAGAGGAGTGTTGCAGCTGAGAAGGAACACCGGAGGTAGGAGGCCTTGGCGGAGGCCTTAGAGGCCCTGATTAGGCAGGTGGTTAAGTTGGACGAGGAGCTCATTGCTTCGAGGCGGTAAGGCAGGGATGCTTCGACGAAGTCTAGGGCATTGGAGGTGGCGGTCCGTGTTCGCAAGTGGGAAAGGGAGCTGGAGAGATCTACTGCAGCTTTCACAGTGGCGGGGCTGGAGGAACGCATTGGCATTTACAAACGGGATGCCCTGATTGCAGCAGATCGTATTACGGCCTTAGAGGCCGAGAATCAGCGCCTGAGGGACCACGCTGCCTCTTATGGCCCCGCTCGAGATCTTTGGTCGTTTGCTAAGGCCCAACTCTACGTGTACAAGAAGTTATGGGAGGCCGATGTTGTGCCTGAAGTTGTTTATGAGGGGGCCCGTCAAAAGGCCCGTGATGCTCGTCTTGGCTGTGGCTTCGACCCGGCCACTCCAGGGGCTGATGATGGTTCCGAGGGCACTAATAGCGGCGCAAGTGGCATAAGGGTGTCATGGGTGGCGCTGAGTGAAATGTTTTTGTTGAGTTAGTTTTATTCCGTTTTGTTTTTTGTTGCCGTTTTGATAATTTTTCATAGTTCGGCGGCCTTGGCCGTATGTAAATGGAGGCGATCTGTTGTAAATAAAGCTGTAGATATATATATGCAATTTTATGTTCTTTTTCTTATTTCCAAGTTTTCTTTTGCACTCATTCAAAGGTTTTTTCCTTTAGAGTTTTTTTTGGGGGGGGGGCGTGTTGATCTCCATACGACTTTAGTCGTGATAACGTCGCTGGCCTTGGCTATGATGACGTTGATGGTCCTGGTCAGTTAGATGATTTCGATTGTTGTCGGATCGTTTGCTCGTCCTATTCCAAAACTAGGTGGGCTGCTAGCGTCGTTGGCCTTAGCCGTGAATTACCGCTTTTTTATTATGGACTTCCTTTACTCGGTATGAGTAAGTTGTAGCTGTTATTTGGAGAGGGTGGCGTATAGCCTTAGTTCCAGTTCGGGCGTGGTCGAATTGTTGGCCATGGCCTTGCATTTTGACTGGGCCGAACTTATCGCGGCCTGAATCTTAGTTTGAGTTAGGTGTAATTACTTGATTGGCGAGGGTGCTTAACTTGTCCCTTCGCTCGTAGGGGAATAGGCCTTGTAGCATCCAATGGTGAGGGTGCTTGGCCTGAGTCTTGGTTTATTTAGTAGTTGAATTTTTGGGCGGGGTCGCGTGGCCTGAGTAGTTGTTCTACCGTAGTTAAACCTTTGCAATTTTGGTTGTCAAAGGCATATAGTCTGAGTCCCAGTAAAAATCATAGTTGAAGTTGTGGGCAAAGGCACGTAGCCTGAGTTTTTGTTCAACCTTAGTTGAACCTTTACAATTTTTGTTATAGAAAGCACATAGCCTTAGTCTCAGTTCAACTCATAGTTGAACTTTTGGGCGAGGGCACGTAGCCTGAGTTGTTGTTCAACCGTAGTTGAACCTTTGCAATTTTTATTGTCGAAGGCACATAGCCTGAGTCCCAGTTTAACTGATACTTGAAATTTTGGGCGAGGGCACGTAGCCTTAGTTGTTGTTCAACTGTAGTTGAACCTTTGCAATTTTTGTTGTCGAAGGCACATAGCCTGAGTCTCAGTTCAACTCATAGTTGAACTTTTGGGCGAGAGCACGTAGCCTGAGTTGTTGTTCAACCTTAGCTGAACGTTTGCAATTTGTATTGTCGAAGGCACATAACCTTAGTGCCAGTTCAACTCATAGTTGAACTTTTGTATTTTCGCATGACATGTTGTGTGCGGGGCGTCGGGGGATAGGTTTCCGTTTGAGATCTTGTCTTATTTGTGTGTAGTCTGCTTGACTAGTTTGTAGAGGTCATTCTGTTATGGATCTTGGTTCGAGATGCCTTCATGCCATTTTTCGGCAGGGTCCCGTATCGAGGGGATGAGGGTATCTCGCCCGTGTTCTCCCCGTAGGAGGGGGTCTGCTTTTACTTCTTCTTCTTCTTCTTTTTTTGCTTTCTGGAGAAAGGGGGAGTCGGGGATTCGGACTCTTGTCGGAGCTTTCGAGTTCCCTTCACCCGATGCGCTACTTTGGCTCATTCGAGCTGGTTGTCTTCCCTTCTGGGTGTTTCCTTTCTTCTTTGGTATGAGGATGAACTACGCGATTCTGCTATGAAATCCCCACAGACAACGCCAAATTATTTAGCTCAATGTTCTCATACACTTAATAAGCATAAATCAACTAAAATAAATGGAGGGCCAATCATAGCAGATCGTAATAAACCAAAAGACCAAATGAATAAAACGCAAGAGACAATTGTTATTTGTTAAGGAGAGGAGGGTAGTGATCTTTTAATGATGATATCGATTTGGTCTGCCTCTCCATGGAGAGGTTGAGATACTTACAATGATATTCTCTTTTTTTAGAAGTGGAAGTGAAGAAGAAGAAAGCAGCCCCCTTTTAGGGTTCTTTCTCTTAATATTTATTGCAATGGACTTTGCCAGCTGGCGTTGGATGGTCGTGGTCTTGTCGAGGGAACACCCGTCGATAGAGAATAGGCCGTGTCCTTGTTGATCAAGCTGACTGACCTTCGAGTGCTTATTATTATCGAGTGGTTGTGCCATTTTCTAGCCCGAATGGGCTTAAGAGCAAATTAATCTTATTAATTATCACGAGTCGAGTTTTAACCCATACAATACCTCTTATAAAAATAATTATCTAACTCATTTTTAATTAATAATATAAATGAATAATTTCTTTTTTATCTTGTTACATTGTCCTTTGCTTTAGCAGTTTAGCTCCCTACCAATAAGGCTATATCCAGTTCCGGTTCTGGGTCTATTTGGGTCTGCGGTTCCGGTTCTGGCGGTTCCGGTTTTAGCAGTTCTCGCGGTTCCGGTTCTGGCGGTTCCGGACCCGGAACCGCTACCATCCGGTTCCGGTTCTGGCGGTTCCGGTTCCGGCGGTTCCCGGCGGTTCTGAATTTTTTTTTTTAAATCAATATCTTGTATTGTAGTCATTAGTATATTGTAGAATATATTTTATGTGGTGTACTATGTTATTAGTATAGTATATATTGTGTTTGGTAATTAGTATATATTGTGTTAAGTAGTGTATATTTTGTATATAAGTAGTATATATTGTATGTAAGTAGTACATATTGTATATAAGTAGTGCATATTGTGTTGTAGTTAGTAATTAGTATAAATTGTATATAAGTAGTATATATTGATAAAGAAATATTGAGACAAAAGATATTCAAGGATATGATAAAGAGCATATTTATTGACCAAAATGGCATATCTTTCTTACTCTTCCTTCCTCTAATGGAATGAGCACAACATGGTACTAATACCACCATTAAAAGGTAAAAAAACTAAAAGAAGACATGTCAATGTACAAGTTACATCATAATTTATGTATTATTTCTAACAAATCTCATAAAACCTTCAAGGTTTGGAGGTGGTTGTGTTGGCGGTGGTGGAAATGAAGCTTGTTCATCACCACTTCCGGGTGAAGATGTCTCCTGAGCAAGTTCTGCTAGCATTTCTTCATAGCACTCATCTATTTCTGGTTGTGATTCAGCTAGCTCAAAGTTCCTTCTTTCTGCGCGGATCCAATCTCGAAAAAGCACGGATTTTTCCAAGTTGTCCCGCATCGACGCTCTGTTATCACCTATTTGTAGTCTTGCTTGACTAAAGGTGCTCTCCGATTCAACAGTTGACACTTGAATCAATAGAATATCCCGAGCCATCCTTGCAAGAACAGGAAAATTCTTTTCCCTTGTCTTCCACCAATCCAAAAGGTCGGAAGAGCCGTCTGGATTCTCATTATCTAGTCCCTGTGACAAATAAACTTGAAGCTCATTTAGATGGGAAATTTCATCTAAATTATCCCCTTGAGTACCCCTGAAATCCGTCCACGATTTAAGAGCTATTAAGCCAGCAGCTCTTTTAAGCGACTGTGATGTAGACGAAGTAGGGGTTGGAATATTAGGCCTAGCATGCTCTAACGCCTGTTTATAAGCATTATAAACAGTTTGAGCATTAACTTTAATTGATGCTTTCGCATCAGCTAGTGTAGCAATTTCTACTTCTGAAAGATCTAAAGATTGATCAATAGTAGAATACCAAAAGTTAGGACCTCCTAATTTCATAGTTGGATTTAACATAGCAGACACACCATATATAGGAGGGTTTGGAAAAAAATATTTTTTAAACTTCTTTTTCATTTCAGATATTGCAATTTCATAAATTTCCCCTCCCTCGCTAAAATCAACAAACAAATTAGCAAGTGAGGTAATATAAACTAAACAGTTAGAAATAGTTGGATAATATTGGCCAGATAAAGCATTTGTAGCCACATGAAAATGTTCTAAAAAATTTAAAAGAATATTAACGTTAGTCCAATCTTGTGTAGTTAGCATGTCATTATCGTCCTCACCACAATCCCGAGAATTATACGTAGCGTTAATTGGGTTTCTATATTCGTACGCTACTACTAAACTTTCGTACATGTAATTCCACCTAGTCGGGCAAGGTTTAGGAACCTTTCTTTCTCTAAGGCCATATTCGTCACACTTTTTAAAATATTCTCTAAGTCTACTTCTACGGTTTGAATAAAATAGACAATTAAGAGCCATTTTAACCTTTTCAATTTCTAAGTTTAATATTCTCATACCATCACCAACAATTAAATGATAAATATGACATATACATCTAACATGGAAAATATTAGTAAAAGCAGGATTAAGTGTTCTAGTTAGCATACCTATTGCACTAGTGTTGCTAGAAGCGTTATCCATAGAAATTGACATTATTTTATCACTAAAACAAAAATATATGCATACATTTGAAACAGTGTTAGCAATAAACCTACCCGTGTGCCGTGAATTAATTATCCTATATGCAATAATGCGTTTTTGCATTGTCCAGTCTTCGTCTATCCAATGACTGGTTACGGTTAGATAATCACAATCATTATTACTTCTACCAGTATAAGTTGTAATAGACATACGATTAGTTATATGGGTAATTAAATAGTGCAAGTATTGTTCATATTCATGCTTGTATTTATAAATATTGGCCTTAACTGTGGCGCGAGGCCAACCTTTATACGTAGGATTAAATACTCTTCTAATATAATGAATCCATGCAGGATTAGAAGTAAAAGAATAAGGCAAACACATAACAGTAATCATTTTAGCTAATTCTTCACGATCCTTATTTGGATCGTAATATAATATACCTCCGGTGACTGTGTTTATTCCTGGTTGAACTGGATTTGAACCAGTACTTGGGTTAACTGTAGTATCAGGACTTGTCCTCCCCTCTTGTTGCGCTTTCAATTGCAAATATCTAGCCTTATCGCTAGGGTGTAATCTTATATGCTTAACTAAACTACCCGTGCCGCTACGATCTCCAGTATACCTATGAACAAGTAATTTCCCACAAGATTTGCACTTAGCCTTATTTTGTTCTCTTAGTTGAATAAAAAATTGCCAAACTAATGATGTTTCTGTACGTTTAGGAGGTTGTCTACTAAAAGTGGGAGTTTGTACGGGTGGGTGTGCCGTTTCATCACCTAAGTTATGAGCAGGACTAGTAGGTGTATCATCTAAATCTACTGGAGCTTGGATTTCATCATCATCATCATCCTCATTTCCCTCTAATATAGGTGCATTAGGATAAAGAGCATTCATAATATCATCGTCTATTCTATCACCAACTGCTACATCATGTAGAAAATCAATATCGCTAAATTGAAAACACGGGTGATCACTATCAAGGATTCCGAAGGGTTCATTAGGATTTCTAGGTTGGCTACTACTTTGAACTTGCTTATCTTTTCTAGGTCGGGGAGCCGGGGGAGGGGTAGTATTTTGGCCACTACTTTCACCAGTTTTAGCTTTTCCTTTACCGAACATATTTTTCAACGAAAATGCCATAATAATTATAATTTAGCAAAATAACAACACACAAAAATATTCTTAGCAGGTATGAGGTGAAACGAGTATACCGGATTGACGAACAACTTCTTGAAAATTGAAAATCGTTGAAATTGAACACTTGAAAACTTCAATTCAACAACTTCACAATATTTCACGAGTTTGCAACAATAAATTAAGCACTTGCACTAGAAAGATTGAAAGAGAGCTTGAAGAGAGATTGAGAGAGATTGAGAGATATTGATGAATTGGTGAATAAAAATGAAAGAATGATGGGGTATTTATAGTTTAATGGGAAATAGTGTAATTCTATAAAATTTGGGGTTAAATTAAAGTTCGAGGGCCAAATGGCTATATTTTAAACTTCCAAACGGCTACTTTTGAAAAAGAGCCGTTTGGAAATTATTTTTAAATAAAATTTTTTTTTTAAAAACATTTCCGTTACAGAACCGCCGGGAACCGCTTGGAATCGCCAGAACCGGTCCGGTTCCGGTTCTGGCGGTTCCAACGGGTAGAACCGCCCCGCCACGGTTCCCGGGAACCGCCAAAACCGAAACCGCCGGAACCGGTAGAACCGCCAGGGCCGCGATTCCGATCCGATTCCGATCCGATTCCGGTCCGATTCCGGTTCGGAACCGCGAAATTTACACCCTTACCTACCTATAGTGCTTCTGCAATTTTGTTGGTGGAGGTGTTTTCCTGATTACCTTTTTTTTTTGCGAATATACTGAGTTTTTCTTGTATTAATAGAATTTAACTATCAATATGTTGAAGAACAATTTCACCTCTGATTTATCCGGAAAATGTTGATAATTTACAACAACAACAACAACAAAAAATCTCATAAGCAAGAATCTGAAGAAAATAATGTATACATGTGAAACCGTGGTAACTTATACCCCGTTTTTTCGGTGTGCTAAACGAAGCGAAGACATGAATACATTGAATCGGAATCGAAGCCGACGACTTCTCGTATTAAGTCTTGAACGGGATACTTACCACCGGATCTGACAAGGCAGCACCTTCCAAACCCGGAACGAGTTCCAAGACCTCATGAAGCATAACGAATGACTACGCACAACTAATGAAGGGTCGTGATATCCGCACCAAACCAGATATCGCGACGCGAACCTCACCCGATGCTGGTATCGTACCAGTCATTGATGTACAAGAAGGATTTTTTTACCTTTTGTAGAATTGCACTAGGGGTAAAACTCTCCTACTATAAAGGGTAAGTTTCTTATTCAATAGATACATTGTAACACACTTATCAAGGCAATATATAATAGTACTCCCTCTGTTCCAATTTATATGAACATGTTTGACTGGACACGGAGTTTAAGCAAAAAAAAGACATTTTATAATTTGTGGTCCTAAATAAGTCAAAAAAAGTTCAGAGTATTTGTGTGGTTATAAATGTTTCTCATTAAAGGTAAAGTTGGAAGGCTAAACTAAATTTTTTCTAAATTTAGAAAGTGGTCATTCTTTTTTGAACGAACCAAAAAACAAATAAGTTCACATAAACTGGAACAGGGGGAGTATTTGTTTCTATGCTTTCTAGCCATTGAAAAGTTCTTATTCTAATCATATATCTTCATATACACTTAACTCGGAATCGAGGATCCGAACGGGGCCAAAATTATTGTTAAGCTTAAATCTGGGTCCGGACTCAACGTCACAACAAGTTTGGTTTTTTATTTTATTATTAATTTGCTTATCTAACCTTCTTGATTACTTGTGTTGAATTACTCTATATATCCTTAAAATAACGTAAAAATTTACTCCTTCCATTCCAGTTTATGTGAACATATTTCTTTTTTGGTTCGTTTAAAAATGAATGAACCCTTTCTAAATTTGGAAACAATTTACCTTAAACTTACAATTCTACCCTTAGATTCAGGGGGACGGAGAGATTGACGGGGACGTCACCCATCGGATAGGAGCAGGGTGGTCGAAGTGGAGGCTTGCTTCTGGGGTCCTGTGTGACAAGAAAATCCCACACAAACTCAAAGGGAAATTCTACAGAGCCGTGGTTAGACCTGCGATGTTGTACGGGGCAGAGTGCTGGCCCGTGAAGAACTCCCATGTCCAGAGAATGAAGGTTGCTGAGATGAGGATGCTTAGGTGGATGTGTGGGCACACCAGGCTGGATAAGATTAGGAATGAAGTTATTCGACAGAAGGTAGAGGTGGCCCCAGTGGACGAGAAGATGCGGGAAGCGAGGCTGAGGTGGTTCGGGCATGTACGGAGGAGGGGTCCCGATGCCCCGGTGAGGAGCTGCGAGCGGCTGGAGATTGCTGGTGGTCGGCGGGGTAGAGGGAGGCCTAAGAAGCATTGGGGAGAGGTGATTAGGCAGGACATGACTAAAATGCAGGTTACCGAGGACATGACCCTCGATAGGGGAGTCTGGAGGTCTAGAATCAGGGTTGCAGGATAGGGGCTCTTAGAGTCCTTCGTTCGCCTCACCCGGGGTTGGGTGTGGGATAGTAGGGTTACCCATCGATGTCTAGTGTTTTAGCCTAGGTCCACTCTTGGTTGCGACGGTATTTATGTTCCTTATGTTTACATAAGCATTTACGTTATTTCTGCAGGATTACTTATGCTTTGTTTTGTTATTTTGTTTTGTCTTGCCTTGGTTACTAATTTTGTCTTTGTTTTCCAATGCAGCTTTTCATTCTGTCCTATGCGCCGAGGGTCGCATGGAAGCAGCCTCTCTGCCCTTTTGGGTAGGGGTAAGACTGCCTACATATTACCCTCGCCAGACCCCACCTGGTGGGAGTATACTGGGTAGTTGTTGTTGTTGTTGTTGTTGTTACAATTCTACCCTTAATAAAAAGTTTTTTTAACCACACAAATTTTTTGGAACCCTTTTTTAACTTATTTAGAACCACAAATCTTAAAATTTTTTATTTTTTTAAAACTTCATGCGCAATCAAATAAATTACATAAATTAAAACGAAAGGAGTAATTATTTTTCATTTTAAGAGTAAATTCTTATTCCCACGTTATACAGATAGAGAGCTGTTTACGGTAAACCTTTTGAATCTAAACAAACATGTAAAACACCATAGTGCCGAGAAGAAATGCAGTAGCATAAAACAAAATAAATAATACTCAGCCAGAACAGGTCCAAATAATTATAATCAGACAAAATGCTAATTTCTCTTTCTTCGTCCATTGGACTTGGACTTGGTAATTTTGCCGTCTCTACTCCTTTGTTTGTTTCCAGAACGGCGTGAAAGTCTAAATTAAGACGGCGTTCAGAAAAATAGAAGAGGAGAGAATATTCATGCATGTAGGACCTTTTTCATTTCCGTATACGCATTATTCTTTACAGAAGACATTTGATTTCTCACATTTTCTTATTCCAGGGGGAATGTGCTCTATAGGTTTAACTAAACGTAAACTTTTGAAACCTTTCTCTGTACAAAATAGTAGTAATAAATACAGTTGTTTAAGAGTGCAATAGCTGGTGTGCAGACTACATTCTGCATGTGCAACAAAGTTTCATTAATAAGTGATTCATGTTGTAGCAGTTTTAGCCAATTGTTTCCTTTTCTTTTGTTAAAGACAAGTTGTAGACTTTTTTCCACAACATCTGTGAAAGAAATACTTAATTCTTTGAATCTGGGGCTCACACTTTCGAACATGTGAAAGAAAGAGTGGTCTTCGATAAAATCATAGGACAAATCCATCAATTGAGCCTCTTAAATCCAAATGAGAAGACATATGATACTCTAAACTACTCCATTCATTTCAGAAAGAATAACGGTAAGGCTATTTGAGAAATCATTTTTATTATTTCGTTGACTAAAGTTTTAATTACTTTATACTATTAACTTATGGATCGTGATAAAAATTTGATATATCGCCGAATGTTCAAACATATAGGTCGCACAATTTGTATATTATACCTCGCATTTCGAAGGTATGACCTTCTCTCTGATAATGGGTTAGAGAAAAATGCTCTACCTTTTCTCTAAAAAATCCCTCATCAAACTCCCGAAAACAACCTAGTGTTTGCTCCTCACCTTTTCCTCATCTTTTCCTAATGATCTCAAAAGAATTAAACAACTTGAACCAAAAAGAATCGACCATCATTGCCTTGACACGAGAGAAGACCACCCAAGCATTAACGAATGAGCGAGAAATCCTCATGGTAACGTCGGGCTCTTCCCTCACTACCCCCCCCCCCCCCCCCCCACACACACACCAATGGACAAGGAAATCAGTAGAGAACAGTCCCCCGGTAAACTAGCAACAGGAGAAAATGACACAACAAACCCTACAAAGAGGGTATCCTTTTTGGATACCTGGATTTCAAGCAATATCACTAACAACGAACCAGAGGTTAACCAAGTTACAGTACAACAAAATATGGACTCCTAGGAACCGGAAGATGAAACTGATAACTACCCTAACCCGGAGTTCTTTATTCCCATCACCTCGTCGGATAAGGATCCTATATACAAAAACTGGACCAACGCTCTCATTATCAAAATATTTTGCAGGAGAGTTGGTTACCGATTCCTTCAAAAAAAAAAACTACATGCAATATGGAGACCAACTGAAACCCTATCTCTGGTGGACCTACGTTGCGACTATTACCTTATAAAGTTTACTAAGGAAGAGAATTATAATAAGGCTCTTCATGAAGGACCATGGTTCATAGGGAATCAATTCCTCATAGTAAGGAAATGGGAGCCCATATTTGTAGCCTTCAAAGTTGCGCTATTATACTCAGTTATATGGGCAAGAGAACAATTGAAACCCTTTCTCTGGTGAACCTAGGGTGCAACTATTACCTATTAAAGTTTACTAAGGAAGAGAATTATAATAAGGCTCTTCATGAAGGACCATTGTTCATAGGGAATCAATTCCTCACATTAAGGAAATGGGAGCCCAGATTTGTAGCCTCCAAAGCAGCGCTAACATACTCAACTATAAGGACAAGAGACCAATTGAAACCCTATCTTTGGTGGACCTAGAGTGCGACTATTAGCTAATAAAGTTTACTAAAGAAAATATTATAATAAGGCTCTTCAAGAAGGACCATAGTTTATAGGGAATCAATTCCTCACAATAAGGAAATGGGAGCCCAGAATTATGGCCTCCAAAGCTACGGTAACATACTCAGCTATATGGGAAAGACTTCCAAAATTACACACTAAATTCTATGACTACGACATACTCCAAAAAATTGGAGGAAAGATAGGATAGCTAAAGCGTATAGATACCTGCACCAAATCCGTGCTAAGAGGTAAGTACGCTCGACTATACGTATTAGAACCGATAGAAAAACCACTCAATACCTACAATGTGATTGACAAACATAAATAAAAAAATTACCTACGAAGGCTTCAATTTCCTATGCACAAATTGTGGCAGGCTTGGGCATAACCTAAGTGGCTGCCCATACCAAACTACTAAGATGGCTGAACAAGAAGGTACTAATCCCCCCAAGATCCTGCCCAAGCCAAACATGGTGGAAGTTATCACAAAAAAGATTGACCAATGGACAATTGAATCCCACCAAAGGAAAAACAAAAATACCAAAACAATCCCCATAACATAAACCCTAGTAAAGACCTAGAGAACTCTAAAGGAATGACCACCAAAAAGCCTAGCCAAAGTCTATAACTGTGGCAAAGAGCAGATGCAGCTTCTGCCCAGAAGAAACCACTAAACAATAGGGAAAGACAAAACCTATGGACAATACACAGACTCTATATGGTAATTCTGATTTCCCCCACGTTCCCCTACTAACCAAAGCCAACAAAAGGACAACACCGTACCCAATGGCCTAGGACATCAACATCATCAAGACAAAATAATCTCTAGACTTTACACAAGGGACCATGCTATAACCAACCCAAAAATACAACCCTCCCCCATTATTCGACCCTTAAGTCATATATACCCTTGGATATTAACTCATCCCAAAAAAAAAACCCAAGAAAGCCCTTCAGTAATTGAACCAGCGGAGGAAAGCAACAAAGAAAAATCAATGGATATAGACCCTACTATACCTACAAATTACCAATTCTCCTCATTAATGCAAAACTTTAGTGGCCCATAAACTAACACTAGCAATTCACCTCTACAAGCCAACACTCCTCTACAAAACAACCATTGTACAAATCAACATCATCCCTTGTCAACCCCAAGTCAAAATCCCATTAATGAACAAGAAATCTTGATTCCTAGGGTAGACAAAACATTTTCAACACTTAATGACCCTACCAACAAAGTGACGGATACAAATAGGCACACATATACTAGTAAAGAATCCCTTACTCTACAAGACACAATTCAAAGACAAAACAAACCACAAGATACTAAGGCTACCATCCAACAACCAAAATAGGAGATTTCCAAGGGCACAAAGGAATGTTTGGACGAGGCCTCAGCTCACGAACCAACCCAAACCCCTATGATCTTCACAACAAGGCCCATCCAACTAGACTATGCTCCCCAATAGAGTCTCATGGGCCATGCTTTGAACATATGTCTACAACTAGAGGGGAGAGATCTTATAATCCAAATAGGGGATCCATCCTACCTAGCCCAGATTGTAGTGGAAGGAATGCAGATTGGCCTAAACAATGCCATGATTCAACCATAGATGAGCTCCCACCAGCATCACCCTATGCCACTGAATCTAGGACCATACCCATCTCCATGGAGCTCCCATGCATGGCCCCAACAACCCACAAACAACATAGCCAACCCCAACTTACCATTCTACCCGTCCTATGCAAGCCCTCCAACCCTAGCTCCAGCTTTTCAGACTTCCATAGCTCAGCCAACCCCACATCAATTCGAACAAAATTCACACTCTAGTAGCAGACTCCCTTAACCCCTTTACCTAGAACAATCCCACCATCACCCCTTCAAAACTCGAGCCAAGCACATATGGCTCTTCCAACCCTACAAAACTCGAGACAAGCTCAGATGGAAGAGGAGGAAGAAGAAGAAGAAATTCCAATAGAAAGAATAATGGAGCAAGGGGTGTTACGATACCCAAAAACAATGGCTTTCCAAGCAATTAAAGAAAAAAAGGTACATCTTAAGCTGCCTAGTGGATTTGATGAAATGCTCCATCTCTATCAGAAAAATGAATCCCCCAGGTTTATGCCAGCATGCTGTGGTTATAATCCAGATAATGTTTACTCACCACTAGACACAATGCGAAAGTACGAGGAACTACAACAGCCCTACTAGTATCCATGAAAGGAGAGTTTCAAGTAGAAACATAAGTACGAATATGATCGTTTGTAACTTTTGAGGCGCAAATAGCGCAAAATTTAGATGAGCTTTTAGAGCTATGTTGGATAATCATAGACCTAGCATAGTGGCCTTGATAGAAACAAAAATGGAAGACCATAATGTATTGGTACAGGATTTAGGTTAATCAAGCCTTATCCAAATACCTGCTAATGGAAACTCTGGGCGAAATGTGTTTATGTAGAACAATGGAGACACAATGGTCGACCAAATTGGAGGAACGGATCAAGAGATACTTGCCATGTTAAAGGTAGGAAATTCAAGAAAAAATTGGTTATGTTCTATTATTTATGCTAGTAACCTCTTGGAAGAAAAGTCAACTCTATGGAAAAATCTAAAAATAGTAGCTAGTAACTATAAAGGACCATGGCTAGTCGCGGGAGACTTCAATGAAGTCAAAATCGTGCCGCAGAAAAATTTTGAGGTTTACCCATAAATTATAATAGAGTCTCACAATTTCTAGATTACATGAACCAATGTGACCTTGTAGACGTAGGGTTTAAGGGCCCAAAGTTTACCTGGGATAACAAGAGAATTAGTTGTAAGAACGTAATTATGGAATGACTTGATAGATGCATTGCAAACACAGAACAGTTAGAACTATTTCAAGATAGTGTCCAACATCTAACTAGAATCCACTCAGACATTGTGCAATAAAACTAGACCTATTCAAAAAATTCCCTGCTAATAGCAATCTCTTTAGAATAGAATCTATATGGTTATCTCGCCCTACCTTTAGATCCTTGGTTGACAACGCTTGGGCTAACCAACAAAACATTGCTAAAGCTATAGACAACTTCTGTTCCAAGCCTATCGAATGGAACAAAAATACTTTTGGTAACATTTTCAAATGGAAGAGAAAATTACTACCTAGATTAAAAAGCACCAAGAACTCACTAAACTATCCCCACAGCCAATTCCCCATAAACTTAGAAAACGAACTCCTACACAAATATAATATTGTACTCATGCAAGGTAAGGACTTCTGGAAGCTCAAATACAGGGTTAAGTGGATCCAGGATGGTGACGCCAACACAAATTTTTTTTACATCACCACGATGCAAAGAAGAAGGACAAATAGAATTATTTGTCTAAAAGATGAAGCAGGAAATTGGCTCTAGGATCAAAAGCCCATCAAAGACCTAATTATTAACTGCTACCAAGACCTCTATACTGCGGGTATCAACCAATCATTGCTCAATAATATATTCCTATCTTACAATTCAAAAATTAGTGACCAAGATCATTCATACCTAAGCAGTATTCCCACTACAGAAGAAATAAAAGGGAGCTAGATTTTTTTAAACCCTACAAAGCTCTGGGGCCGGATGGCTTCATCCTTTCATTTACCAGAAATATTGGAAGGAGACAAGCAGTCATCTCATCAGCTTTTTCCAAGGATCATTCAAATTCAAAAAAATGCTAAAAGCATGAATAACACCTTAGTTTGTCCAACACAAACTAGTTTTATTAAGGGCATAAGGGTTGCTGTCAATACCCTAATCATAAATGAGGTTCTAGGCCACTTCAGGAAAACTAAAGGGAAAAAAATCTAAAATGATGATTAAAATCGACTTGGAAAAAGCCTTTGATAAAATTGAATGGCCTTTTATCAAATTTTCCCTTAACTCTCATAACTTCCCTCCTGACCTTGTTGATCTTATAATGTCTTGTATCTTTACATCCACCATGACTATCCTTATCAATAGATCAAGAACTGAATTTTTTGAACCATATAGGGTATTAGACAGAGGGACTCCCTCTCCACGTAATTTTTATCATATGTATAGAAATGTTCTCTAGGTTAATCGACCACAAAATAGATTGTTGTAGATGGACTCATGTCAAAATAACTCTCAAAAACCCAGATCTTTCCCATCTATTATTTGCAAACGATATTATCCTCCTAGCTGAAGCCAACCAAAAGAGCTACAACTCAATTATAGACACTATTAACAAATTTTTCAATGCTTCGGGGCACTCTATCAATTTTTAGAAATCAAAAATTGTGTTCTCCATGAATACCCTTACGGATCTAAAAGATCATATTAGCAACCGCTTTTCAATGAGATATACTAATATCTTTGGTAAGTATCGAGGCTTTCCTTTGGCCAATGCCAATACTACAAAAAATGTTTTTCAATTCATCCTAGACATGATGAATAATAGACTAAAAGGCTGGAAAACTAGGTTCCTTAATATGGCTGGTAGGACAACCCTCATAAAATCCAGCCTAGTCGCAATCCCGAACCACGTCATGCAGATTTATTATCTTCCCAAAACAATCCTCATCAAGATAGAATCTATCCAAAGAAACTTCCTATGGGGGAGCACGAAGGAAAAAAGTAATTGCCACCTTATTAAATAGAGCATAGTCACGATGCCTAAAAAGAAAGGCGACTTAGGTATTCCTAACACCCATTGGAAAAATTCCTCTTCCAATGTGGTATAGCTTGGAGATATAGAAAAGAGAAAGAATCTGAATGGTCCAAAACTATATTTTGTAAATATAACCATAGGAAAAGCAAGATTATAGGCTCGCATACTTGGAAGGCCATTAGGAAGGGTTCTGCAATTTGTAATGCCAACACCAAATGGCTGGCAGGAGATGGGACAACCATTAGTCTGTGGCACGATGAATGGATAAATCAATTAGGAGCACTTAGAGACTGCATCCAGGGTCCCATCCTAGCTAGAGAGCTAGACCTAAATCTCTCCTGCATTATTAAAAATAACCTTAGAGACTTATCTTTTGAATTGCCCCTTGTAACGGCCTGATCCGTAGTCTCATGTATCTCCGCCCCATTTTTCCCATTTTAAGCTTTTCTATGTTTCATTATATGTGTTTCGTGAATTTTAAGTAATTCGGACAAAGTTCGGTTAGAAATGAAAAGGTTAGTTTGGAAAAGTCAACCAGATGTTGATTTATGAGTTAGAGTGCTTAGAATGGATTTCCAGTGATTCTACTAGTTTTGGGTGATGATTTAAGGCTTAGGGGTGCAGTCAGAATTAAATTTGGAGGCCCGGTGTAGAATTAGGCTTGATTTGGCTAAGTTTAAATTTTGGCGAATTCCGGTTAATAGGTGAGATTTTTATCCGAGGGTCGTAATGAAATTTCGAGAGTTGCAGTATCTCCATTAGGTAGTTTTGTATATCCGGGAAATATTTCAGATCATTCATAGGTGTTTAGGTCGGGTTTTAGATCAAACACAAGTTTCGAAAGTTTTAGTTTAACTTTGTCTTGAATCCGTGGTAAGTTGATGATTCTTGTATTGTTGGATGAGTTTTTATGATTGGAACATGTTTGTGTCATGTTTAGGATGGGTTTGCACTTTTGGTTTAGGTCTCAGGAGCCTCGGGGTGTTTTCGGGTGGTCAATCAGAAGGTTTTTGGCTTTGGAAAGTTGCAGAAATTGCAGCAGGAATGTTGTAGAGGAATTGCTCGATGCGATCGCATAGGTGGCATTGCGATCGCATAGAAGGATGGGAGAGGATCACTGTTTTGTGCTATGCGGTCGCATCAGGGCCCATGCGATCGCATAGGTCTCGGAACCTTGGGTTGTGCGTTCGCAAGAGGGGCAGTGCAATAGCGTAGAGTAACTGGGCCTAGGGTCCCTGGCGGAGGATTGTGCTATGCGATCGCATGGGGGTTAGTGAGATCGCATAAGAGGAATTTAGGGGGCCTGGACTTTGGCCTATGCGATCGCAATGGGGTGGATGCGATTGCATAGAGGAATACCTGGGCGGACAGAATATTTATGCGTTAATTCATCCGCGACCCACTTAATATTTCCACCATTTTTACTCCACTAGGAGAGCTTTTTGAGCGATTTGAAGAGAGTTTTCAACATGTAGTGATTGGAGGTAAGTCTCTTGACTTAAAAACACCTTTTAGTTTTATAAAGAATCATCCCTCAAATCCATGAAAAAAGGTTTAAATTGTGAAGAACAAGGATTTGACTTTTGAAAATGAAATTTGGGGATTTGAAAGGCCATTTGAACTCCCTTTTTAGAAAAATTTCTATGTATGGACTAGTGAAGAGACGAGGAATCCATTGATGGGATTTTCGGAATTTTTCGAGAAATGGGCCCGGGGCTCGGTTTTACCAACTTCGTGAATTTCAGTACTTTTCGAGTATTTTCTATTGGGTTATACTTCTTTAGCCCATATTTATGTATTCGTTGTAATTTTTACTAGATTCAACGTGCGAGGAGGTTGATACAAGAGGAAAAGGCATTGCGGACCAGTCTACGGCCGGTTAGAGGTGAGTAGTTTATATAGATGATGGTCTGAGGGTTTGAATCCCCGGTTTATCATATTTTGACGCTATGTAGGGCGTGACTCGCACCATGAGGCAGGTGCGGGGCTGTTTATGACTGGGCATTATGACTTGGTCCATGCCGAACAAGAATTATACTATATTGGCGACTGATACGCACTCTGTATTGATTATATCTAGGTTTATTGCCATGTTTGGGGCCTTGTGCCGATCTGTAGCATCCGTGTAGGATGAATAGCATTGTAGCATGATTTATAAAATTATTTATCTCAGTCCTCTGTTTAATCACTAATATGAAATTCTAAGTCACCGTTTTCTTGAAATTAAATAACTAAATTATATTCTTCCTAATAATTGGAAACTGGAAATTAAATTGGATTTGTTATGTGACTCATATGCATACTGTGGACTGAGTATGGATCAGGCTGCACACCGTAGTAGTGCTATGATGATATTGCGCTTGGGCTGTAGGAGCTCCTCCAGAGTCTGTACACATCCCAGTGAGCGTCGTCGACGTTAAAAGGATCAGCCTATATGCCGTAGTAGTTCATGTGCATTGCATTGCATTTCTGCATTATACTTGACTGATATACTTGATATTGCTTTGTTGTTGGTTAGTAGTTGAGGTGTTGGATTTTTAGTTTTAGCTTTACTATGTGACATTTCGTGGATTTCTTATCTTCAGACATTTTTTATGCTGATTACTCACTGAGTCGGTAGTACTCACCCCTACTCCCTGCACCTTGTGTGCAGATTCAGGTGCACCAGAATCTTAGCTGAGAAGTCGCTGTCTCCAATGTTTAACAGATTTGTTGAGGTAGATGCTTGACGTTCGCAGGACCTGAATACTCCTCCTATTTCAGTTATATATTTATAAATATTTCCAGACTTGTGTATTTTCGTTCAGATAATTGTTATCCAGTTTACTTTAGAGGCTCTAGACTCGTGACCCTAGATCTTATGTGAGTGTTTTATCGGATTTCGTATCTCTCAGTATATTTTACTATAAATATTGGATTATTATTCTAAAATTATTATATTTTTCTTAAATTGTCGGTTTTGAGATTTATTGTCGAATTGAGAGCGATTTGTGGTCAGGCTTGCCTAGCGTTATGGTAGGGTTCCATCACGACTGGGTTTGGGTCGTTACACACCTGATATAGTTTCTAAGATAAACTGCACCTACATAAAACAAATTAGGACCACTACTGGCTCATACACTTGGGACTCAAAGGGTCACAAATATTTCTGAGTTAAAGCTGCCTACAAAGCTGTCTCAGACTTCACTTGCAATGGAAAATACTACGCTTGGCTCTGGAAAATCAACTCCCTAAACAAATTGAAATATTTCCTTTGCACAATCATTTGGGACAGGTTACCCACTAAGCATATGCTAAACCAAAAGAGGAATTTGTCACGGCGATACTTGTAACATTGCAATAGGGAAACTGAGGACATAGAACATATCTTCTTCCGATGCAACCACTCTAGACACATCTAGAACAAATTAATATAAATCATCCTTTCTCTCGGGATTCCTTACGAAAAGATATCCTGTATAATTGGCTTAAAAACAACTCATGTCAAGGAAATCTTTCAACAATCACCTACACTGGTCAGTTTTCCTCCCTTTTCTCCTATGGCACATTTGGAACTTCAGAAATGAGATTATCTTTCAAGGAACTAAATCCCCTATCACCATAAGCCAACCCATTAGCAAAGCCATGGAATTCCTTTATATGGCAAAAGATCTTTGTTTAAAACCACCCAAGAAATCTATCCTTGTGATGGGAGCCGCCAATCCCAATTTTTATAAACTAAATATCGGCTCATGTGTAGGAACCTAGAAGTGGAAGGAATAGGATGGGTGTTTAGGGACGATAGGGGTCAATGGATGTTAGGTTTATATATATATGAAAATCCTGGCCCTACTCCATGGAGTCAAGTCAACACTAACAGAAAAGCTCTTCCCTTTAATAATAGAGATGGAGTGTTTGGAAGTTATAAATCTCCAAAAACCTAATAAATGTCTCTATCAAAACTTAATTGATAATTGCAGGTACCTATTGCGGAAGGCGAATGATCAACAGTGAAGCATATTTTTTAGAGAGTGTAGTCGCGGGCCTATTAGCTAAAAATAATTGTAGCTTGGACACTTTTTGTATTTTGTACTATGATATCTAAATTGAGTTCTAGTTGTAATAACTCTTAGCTTATTGTTGCTTGAATAAATCGTTTATTACCAACAAAAAAAATACCTCGCATTTCACTAAATATTTTTCTTGGAAGAACTGGCAACATCATATACTTATTAATTTAGTAGGCTTCCTTTGTTTTTTCTTTCCACCTGTAAGGTTCCGTGGGACAACATAGGCCCAGTACGAGGTATCCATGCTCCATACAGTTCATTTTGAACCCAAGAGGTATTGGTTTAGGACATAAAATGTTGTTTAGTTAGATATCCTTTATTTTTCATTTTGTTTGGACGAATTACGACCAAAGAAAGCGTGACAAGACAGTTGGTTGTGCTATAGCAATAGCCAGTGTACATTCTGTTTATTAAAATGTTTTGATATGGTTTTATGCCACAATTAAAGAAGTATCTGTTACTTAATATACCCCCACAAAAAAAGAAGAAGAGAAATGTATTAATACATGTTTTTTGTTATAAAATAATACAAGAACAAGAACAATATTGTAGAGCAAGGTAGGGAGAGGAGAATTCTTATTGATATTTTGGGATAATTTACAATGGGGTAAGACCCCTCTATTTATAGGAAGATAAATGACTTAGCCTCAAAGTAAAACTCTTCTATAAGATAGACATTCACCCTAATTAGAGTTCTATTCTTAACACCCCCCCTTGAATGTCTACTCAATAAATAATGTGCCTCGTTAAAACCTTAACTGAAATAAAACCCAATGGGGAAAAAATTCTAGAAAAGGGAAAAGAGTACACATATTTAGAAATGCGCCTATTGGTTGCCTCGTTAAAAACCTTGCAAGGAAAACCCAGTGGGACAAAAACCTTGTAAGAGAAAAAGAGTGCAACGCGCATTAACTCCCCCTGAAGAGAGCATCAATTCACATCCTTGAGTTTTCGCATCCCAATCTTATGCACTAGCTTCAAGAGATCGTTAGTAGAGATTTGATAAATAAATCAGCCATATTAACTATAATGAATATTTGCACCTTGAAATCATAACTCGTGATAGATATATAATGTCTTCACAAATATCGTGGAATGGCTCTTCAATATTTCCATAGAGATATCCTCGCCATCACATTATCATAGTTATAACAAGATATATTTGTGCATAAATTGCATTAAGGAAGTGGTACCTCAAGATCAAGAATTGTAGATTCTTCAAGCAACTTAAATCCTTCATGGGTTGTCATATAAGTTAAGTCATATAAGTCATATAATAGACTTTAGATGCATATCAAGTTTTCATGTCATGCTAAACAAATAAGATATCGAAAACTGATTACACATACCATTGACTTTATACTTTCAAGTATTCGAACTACATGTCTAAAATTACATGTCTTTCATATGGAATCAATTCTATTTGAATTGTATCTCTTCCATTTGGCCAATATTTTTGTTTGTATTCGACAAACATAAGATCCTCATCGATATTTAGCGCTATCATAGATGTCGTCGACGAACATTTTATATCGGTTCCAGTAAATTTTCATAAAGACATAACATGGAGATCTCTTCATTCATACATTCAGGTACCTGAATCTCTCATGAGATTTTATGAAGTGCTTTGTCATGTGACTTCTAGATCACTTGCCTCCTTATTATGATCACTTTGATCATTTGCTCATCTTCTTTATTAAGAAGTTCTTTTGAAACCGATTTGTCTATACGCTTTAAGCGTATCAAAGACTTTGTCCTTCTAGGACTTAATATGAGCATTTGCAGTGAGAATATAATTACTTTCTTTGGGTCAGCAAATGCGTATGGCATGCTTTGCAATATGTTGCAATTGAATTATCCTTTTATGAACTTCAGGTTCATATTATGATATTCGAGGATCTATATATACAAATGATAATTCATCCCATGTAACCTTTTCTCAAGTGTTTATCATGTCTCCCCCTCATGTTAGGAAAACTAACTTGTTTCCTCAACTCTGGGAAATTATCTTTGTGCATTATCATGTTAATATACACAGCACATTAATAATCATAAGATGAAATTATTTGGTTCCTGACTCTGAACCACTTGTGAGGGGAGAATATAATATACTCTCGTGTATAGCGTATATCAAATTGATATAGATAACTTTGTTCTCATAAGCAATAATTTAGCTATTAAATGGAGGCACTCAATAAATTATTTTGCTAAACCAACTATGATGTAAACCAACTTATCAAGATGAACTATCTTGAATAGAAAATCTGGAAATTATACTCGAAATTAGATTACTGAGCAATTTACCTCGCAAGCACCGGCCAGGTTGCAGGTTAATAATAATCGCACATGTAACCATATCATAGATGCATCATATGTGGTATACATGGCAGGTGAATGGGCCCATATTCACCTTTGATATTTCCAGAATTTATGGGATTCAACCCGAACTCTTTAGTTGGTCAATTAATTAATGAGAACAAGTAATACAAGAGAATTCGTAAAGAACTTTCTAGTTCTTTAATATTTACCCATGTGAATTCTCAATTATTGCACATCATACTTAAATTGATATGGCTAACCCGAATGCCAACTGAATAAATTATCAATATTGATAAACTTCAAATTTACACCATGACATGTGCAATTATCAATAAACTTCAAGTTTATTATGATATGGGTTTTTATACCAATAAATATCCACTTTATTCTGGCATTCTTTTGTTTGTTTAGTACAAACTGGAGAATGAAGCGGGTAGCTTTTCATATACAAATTATCCCGCTACAAGTTGTAGTAATAGAAGATATCAAATCTTTCCTTTATTTATAGTCTCAATATAATCAACCACTTTCACATATACTTTGGAAACTGAATAAGTTTCTTTGAGACTTACTACAACACAATACCTTATTGGTAATCAATTGTGTTTCTCCAACATAGTAATAATTGGCTCTTCTAGAGCTCTCAATTAATTTTGTACTACCACAAATTCATCAACATCCATATGGTGAATATATCCTTTATAGAGAAAGTTATACCATTATGGTCATGGTCAAAATTATATGCAAGATATGTTTCTTGTATTATCGCTGTCCTTTAATAATCATATTTCCAAAATATTTTGGCGTAGAATAGGTACGTGACCAATGATCATTCATGCCATAATAATGACATTATTTTCATATATCATCTCAAACCTCCTTCTAGAGGTGATGTGGTATATTCACTACCACTAGCACGTTCATATTCTTCCAATAATGAATATGTATTCATAAATCATATGTTGTCACATTCACACCATGAATGGATCATAATCATCTGTATGTGCTATATAAAATCTCATGTCAAATATTACTTTCATAAAGTGAAAGATTATTTTGAGAATCTTTATTATTCTCATTATCACAATGATGACGATTATAATTTCGTCTATTGCCATGTCGATATACATTGATACATTCACGGTAATAATTTTGTCTTCTTTCAGACTTATCACATACTGCTATCACATTCTCTACGAGGATATGTAATTTTGTTATCCTTTTCAAATCCGTAAACGCGTCTGGCATTTGATTTGCTATTCTTTGCAAATGAATAATCTTTTGCACATCTTTTTCACAAATAGAGGTATGTGGATCAAGATGAGATAATGATGGATTTTTCCACAAAATTTCCCGTTTGGTTTCAGCAACTTCTCCCCCTAATTTTGGAAAAAGTGTCTCATCGAATTGACAGTCTGCAAATCGTGCAGTGAACAAATCCCCTGTCAATGTTTCGAGGTAGCGAATAATGGAGGGACCCAACATATATTCCTAACCTTCTTTGCAGACCCATTTTGGTGCGATATGGCGGTGCTACAGGCACATATACTGCGCATCCAAAAATTCTTAAATGGGATATATTAGGTTCATGACCCAAAACTAATTGCAACGGGGAATATTTGTGATAATTCATCGGTCTGAGACGAACTAGCATTGTTGCATGCAAAATGGCGTGACCCCAAACCGAAGTGGGCAGCCTCGTTTTCATGAGTAAATGAGGTATTCAAGATTATTCTCATCTATTGTCTCAATATGATATCCATTTTAACTGATATTAAAACTCAACAAGTTTCTCTTGGACTTGGAGGAGAACATTGCATTCTCTATGATAAATATTGTTCCTTTAGGCAGAGTTATAGTTGCTCTTCCGGAGCCTTCAATCAATTTACTACTACCAGAAATTGTAGTAACATCTGCCTTACACATACTTAAATGAGAGAAATATTTCTTCTCTTTGAATATCGTATGTGTGGTACATGAATAAATTAAACAAATAATTTAAAATAATATACATAGTCATGCTTAAGTACTGATTCATGTATCCAAGTGTATTACAAAATGAGTTTTCATCCTCTATTTATAGTACAATATAGATGTATACCAAAAGAATTTCATAAGTATGTCATTAAGTATTTGAGATCATGGAGGAAGATCATGGGTAAATTATGAAGGTATGGGAGTTACAACAATAATGGTGAGAAGTAGTGGGGATTATCTACATAATGGAGAAGAGTAGTGGGAGTAACTTCTTTAGGAGTTATAGACATCCACTACAAAGTATAATATTTCATAACATAAACAATAATGTATTACAAACAATCTAGGCCGAAACTGATATGGTTAATAATTAAGGGACGATATGATCACCATGTAAACAAACAATAAGTCACCACTACACAAAAATTAAATTCTGGTACTCATATTTTCCTTGAAATTGTTAAACTAGGAATCAAGTAGATTAATATATCTTAGATTCAAAGAATTTTGATTTTATATTCATGATGGGCTAACAGGTGTTGAACGAATGCAAATCACTGGTCAAAGATTTTCTAATCTCGCTGGCTTAGAGATTGAATTCTCAATTCTACTTATTTACACATCATGAGAAAATAAATATGTTCTTACAGTTTCGCTGAAAACTGTTCTTAACTAAAGCCTCGGTGATTTCAGTTGTACTAGTAAAGGAAGATTTCCAGTTCAAATATCATGCTCGGATACCACATATTAGCGTAAACTATAATTCATACCAGGATCATGAACATGATAATTTTACATATAGTCGTCATAAGAAACATACCTGAAGCGGAATTCATCATCTTGAAGCGGAAGAGTTATTTATTTTACACAAAGTAGCACTGATTCACAAATCTTAATTTCTTACAACTATATTCTGTGTTTGAACGTGCAAAGAAGGTCAGCATGGTAAACCAGCCGGCAAACTCGTATAAGAAGATAACGTACCGTGATGGTTAGAGACTCATGTTGATAACGTGTTATAAAATAATACAAGAACAAGAACAATATTGCAGAGCAAGGTAGGGAGAGGAGAATTCTTATTGATATTTTGGGATAATTTACAATGGGGTAAGACCCCTCTATTTATAGGAAGATAAATGACTTAGCCTCAAAGTAAAACTCTTCTATAAAATAGACATTCACCCTAATTAGAGTTCTATTCTTAACATTTTTTCGCTATTCTGATTTATCTAAAGAAGAGTAAAAGTAGGTTACAATTGATTTTCTTTTTGACGTGTAATCTGCTTTAATTGACACTTCAGAAAGGAAAGATGGTTTTTCATTTTAAGTTCAGCAACTGGAGTAGTCATGGAGTGTGATCCCCTATATGAATATACTATTAAAATTTCGTTCTTATTCAATCATTTATTTATAGTGAGATAGACTTATTTAAATGTAATTTGACAACTAGCAGTGATAAAAAATGAGCTTTGGGCGAAATTCAACGCCCTTTTTTCCAAAATTTTGCCCCGCCCCGTTTAAATTTTCTTTCATTTTTGTAGATTTATTTAAAATTTATGTGTTATTGACATGAAATAGTTTATTTGTATCAGTTGAATAAATTTTTTTTTATCAATATAATTGTATAGCTTATTAAAGAGTAAATTCCCATAACCCAAGTAAATAGCTAACTGCTTAAGTCACTTGAAATATTTGTTTTCTTCCGTTATCATATTCTTTTTAAGTTAGTGAACGAATTGGACTATTAAATTGCATAACGGAGCATCACTTTCATTCATTATCTGTTATTTTGGAATACAATATGAATTTATTAAATTTAATGCAATAATAACTAGATGCAGATATTTAGATTTTAAAAGTTAAAGCTATTATTTCGCTATTAGGAGTAATTTAATTTTTTTCCCGTATGTTGGAGTTCCAACACAATATGCTATAGTATTTCACTGTTAGAAATCCATAAACTTCAAATATTGGTTCCACCTCTATGTTGTATGCGGTGCCGTTGCATTAAATTTAAAAAAAATTGCTAGATATGCATAAGAAAAATAAAAATATTAAGGATAAATATAAAATGTGATCCGCTCATGTAGCCAATATTGAGACTGAAGTATTGTTGTTTTTCTTTCTATTAGTTTCCTTCCTTTGCAAACAAATCCAACATTCAAAAAGAAAAAATGTAATGGAGCAAGCAAGAAAAGAAGCAGCTAGAAATAGGAATAACTGACAAAGGATTAGGGGTATAAACAGAGATAGCTCAGATGTCTAGTAGTACAAATAATTTTTAGATAGCACCAATATTTTCTAAGGCCAAGAACAAACCCAACACCAATAATGTGACCAACAATACCACAAGTCAAACAGCAAGAGTAAATCCAGAAGGGTCCCTGCCCTGTCTTGCCCTATCAATTTCTTTTCAAAAATAATATTTTGTCCTGTCCCGTCTCTTCCTGTTCTATTTAAATTTTTACCCGTCCTGTTTTATTAAGAGTTTGCCCTACCCTGCCCACCGCAGTTGTCATCCCTAATTCAACCCAAAAAGCAAATTCAACTAGTGAGAATTGACCAACACGCACTAGTAGAAAGATTAAACATAAATTCTCACATGACAATGATAAATTTTGCTAGAGAGCTCTTCCTCAAGTGAAGACTAAGAGCGTGTGTGGCTTAACTTATAAATTGATTAAATTGGCTTATAAATACTTTTTGGCTTATTTACGTATTTGATAAAATTAAAAGTGCTTATAAGTTATGTGCTTATAAGCCAAAAGTCAAAGGTTAGTCTCCACTAATTTATCAAATTTCAGCTTATAAGCACGTTAGGTTTGACAAAAATATTTATTATTTTATCCCTAAAATACTTCTTTCTAAAACAAAACTCTTCGTATACCCAGTTCTTCAGCTGCTTATTATTAATTTCAGCACTTTTATCTAAACACGTAACTGCTTATTTTTTAAATCAGTTGCAACACTTAAAAGTATTTTTCAGCACCTAATGCTTATCAGCTATTCTAAATCAGCTAAGACAAACGGGCTCTAAGACTTCATTTGCTTTTTAAAAAATCAACCATATTGTTATAAATAGAATTCTATTTATGGTGAATGTCCATATTTAGAGAGATTCTAGGGTTTGTTACTTGGTGGCTAAGTCAGCCTCTCCCTATAAATAGAGGGTTCTATTTCATTGTAATTCATCCAATATCAATAAGAATTCTCATCTCCCTACTTTTCTCTGCAATACTCTTCTTCTTCTTTTATTGTTTCACAATACGCTATCAGCACGACACCCTAACCAATTGAGTAGAAGCTTTGGGATTGAGCATAATAATTGTCAATTGTTCCATAAACTTCCTTCATGATTAAAATTCTGGATTTAAGGTTAGTATTTTACTTTTCTCTTTCAAATTCTTGAAAATCTATAATTTGATTTTATATACAAGCAAAGACAACAAAGTTTGATTATAACTCTAATGGAGTTTGTAAGAAATTACACCATATGAAGTGGTAAAATTTTTATGCCTTGCCATGATCAAATTCATGTATGATTGTGGGCAAAGAATTGAAAACTCGTCCCATTAAATTTGCTCCATTAGCATTCTCTTAAGAGAATGTGATAGCAGTATGTGATAAGTCTGAAAGAAGATAAAATTATTACCGTGAAGGTATCAATGGATGTGGACGTGACAATAGACGAAATTATAATCGTCATCATTGTGATAATGAGAATAATAAGGATTCTCAAAATAATCCTTCACTTTGTGAAAGTAGTATCTGTCATCAATTTGACATGAGATTTTATATAGCACATTAGATGATTATGGTCCATTCATGATGGGAATGTGACAACATCTGATTTATGAAGACATATTTATTCTTGGAAGAATATGAACATGCTATTGGTATTGAATATACTACACTTACCTCTAGAAGGAGGTCTGAGATGATATAAGAAAATAATGTCATATTATGGCATGAATGGTAATTGGTCACGTATTGTACGCCAAAATATTTTGGCAATGTGATTATTAAAGGAAAACATTAATACAAGAAATATATTTTGCATATAATTTTGACCATAACCATAATGGTATAACTTTCTCTTTAAAAGAGATACTCACCACATGGATGTTGACGAATCTGCGGTAGTACAAAGCTAATTGAGAGCTTTAGAAGAGTCAATTATTACTATTTTGGAAAAACACAATTGATTATCGTTAAGGTATTGTATTGTAGTAAGTCTCAAAGAAACTTATTCAGTTTACAAAGTATACGCGAAAGCGAATGATTATATTGATATTATAAATAAAGGAAAGATTTGATATCTTCTATTACTACAACATATAGCGGGGTAATATATATGCAAAAAGTTACCCGCTTTATTCTCCAATCTGTACTACACAAATAAAAGAAAACCACAATAAAGTGGATGCTTATTGATATAAAAAACCATATGATAATAAACTTGGAGTTTATTGATAATTTTTTTTTTGGTAATTAAAAGGTTGTATTAATCACCAAAGATATTTCAGTACAAAACCGTAGCGCAGCTATTACACAGCTGACTATCCTATCTAACTTCTATATGAACTATCACTATACCTATTCCTCTATTTACAGAAGAAATTGCTGAAGCTGTATTTTCATCTTAGGGTTACCTCTAATATTACAAGTGTAAGCAATATATCTAAGTAGTTTATCACTACTACAAAAGACATTTTCAAATATCCTCGCATTCCTTTCTAACACAGAGCATAGAAGAGTTCTGATATAACAATTTTAAATAAGTGAGCCCGGCTCGATTTCCCTTTAGCCTGCTCGATAATCCATTGAGCAAATTGCTCCCAATGTAGAAAAATGGGGTGACTAACGTTAATCCAATCCATTGTCTGCTGTCTTATCTGACTAGCAAAGGAACAATGTAAGAAAAGGTGTTCTCTAGTCTCCAAGGCTTGCTGGAATAACACACAAGTGTTGTCTACATTAATACTCCACTGTAGTAATCTGTCTTTGGTAGGCAATCTGTTCTGAAGAAGCAGCCATAGATTAAATACTGCTTTTGGCCTAGCAAAGTTTTGGGCAGTTAAGTTCTTCCAAGCAACTCTGGGGAGCTGACCAATCTGAAGTAAGTATAACATTCTAATGGAACACAGTGGTCTGTTGATACTCTGATGTTGCTGCAATAATCTTCCGAACCATCCAACTAGCTTGTTTGGGTAAAGGAATGACTTCTAATTATTGCTGTTCTATATATACTATATGGATCCATCTTACCCACAAAGTATCCTTCTTATGAGCCAAGTCCAAGTATAACTTAGCAATGGCTGCTTTGTTCCACAACAAGAGGTTTATGAGATTCAATCCTCCTGCTGATTTTGGCAGACACATTTTATCCCATGCAATGTATGCTTTCTTGGTAATACCCACTGTCCCAGACCATATAAAACTCCTACACATTGCCTCAATAAGCTTTAGAATTTTTGATGGTATGAGAAAAAGTTGAGCCCAATATGCTTGAATACCAAAGATCACAGCTTGAACTAATTGAACTCTTCCAGCATAGGATAGCTTTCTGGCAGTCCAGGATGATATTCTAGCAGTGATTCTATCCACCAGTGGTTGCCATTGGATCACAGTCATCTTCTTTGTAGATAGAGGTATACCTAAATATCTGAAAGCTAACTCTCCATATACATATCCTAGCTGGTCAGTGATATGTTCCTGAATTTCAGTTTTCACCCCTCCAAAATAGACTGAGCTCTTGGTCAACCTAGCTTTCAACCCAGAAGCTTCAGTAAATTGAGAGAAGTATTTGAACATGGTCATAAGAGATTGCTTCTCACCCTTAGCAAACAACAATAGATCATCAGCAAAGCTGATATGAGTGATGCCCAATTTCTTACATCCTGGATGGAATATAAAGCTTTGGTCTTTCTTCAATTCAGCCAAGGATTTGCTTAGGTATTCCATTACAATAGCAAAGAGAAATGGAGAAATGGGGTCACCTTGTCTAAGTCGTTTAGCTGCTTTAAAAGGCTCAGTTGTTTCCCCATTGATCACCACTGTGTAGCTGACTGTTTGGACACATTCCCGAGTCCATTTTGTGAATCTGCCTGGGAATCCCATTGCCTCCATCACCTGTTGTAAGAAAGTCCATTCCACAGAGTCATATGACTTCTGCAGGTCGATTTTGATCATGCATCTAAGAGTTATATGAGATCTTGAGTATTTTTTAATTAACTCATGAGCCAATATAACATTGTCTGCAATTTTCCTGCCCGGGATGAAACCAGCTTGTGCATTACAAATGATGCTAGCCATGATCTTCTACAGTCTGTTAGCAAGTATTTTAGAAATCGGCTTATATAAAACAGAGCAACAAGCTATTAGTCTGAACTCCTTGACTGTTGTGGGATTGGGAACTTTGGGGATCAGAGTCAGGGAGGCACAGTTAACTGGCCTATACATCTTGCTAGTCTGGAAAAATTTCTTGACTGCATCAGTGATCTGCTTACCAATGACACTCCAAGTCTGTTTGAAGAACAATGCATTATACCTATCTATTCCAGGGGCTTTGTCAACACCTATTGCCTTCAGACTATCCAGAATCTTAGCATCATTGATCTCAGCAACTAAGTCTTTCTTCTGTTGATATGTTAGCGTAGGACCATTGGTCATATACAGTTTGTTAATGGCAGGCAGGGAAACAGCTGCTGTACCCATTAAGGACTTGTAGAAATCAGTGATCTCCTTCTTGATAGCATCAGGATTGGTAATTTTTGACCCCCCTGGTGATATCAGTTCTGTAATACTCTTGTGTTGATTCCTTTCCTTCAAGACAACAGAGAAATATTTATTGTTTGAATCCCCCAGTTGTATCCATTTGGCCCAGGACTTCTGTTGTAGCATTCCTTCCTCAATTAATGACCACTTTTCCAGTTTCAATATTGTTTCCTTCTCTTTAAGCTGCAATTCATCAGTATAGGCTAGCATCATCTGATCTTGAATGTCCTTCAGCTCATGTCTGCTACAATCAATCTTTTGAGTAATATTCTTAAAATCGTTAATGTTTAAAGACTTTAAGGTTGGTTTGAGAGCTTTGAGATTGTTCTACACATCCTTCAGAGAAGCATGATTGTTGCTGTGCCATTTCTCCTTGACCATTTGCTGAAAATCCACATGATTGGCCCATGCATTAAAGAACCTAAAAGGAGTCTTTCTTTGCCTGATATCTGCTGCCAATGTGATCACCATAGGATTATGATCAGCTATTAAATGATATTCATATACAGTTTGGACATGACTCCAGTTAATCATCCATTCATAATTACAAAAAATTCTGTCTAATCTGCTACAAACTCTGTCCCTGCCTGTTTGCTTATTAGTCCAGGTAAAATATTCCCCCTGCCATGGTAGCTTAGCAAGACCAGACTGCTGTATACTTTGAGAGAATTCTGTTATCTCAGCTTGCTTCACTTGATTACATGATTGTCTATCAGTTGCATACAAAATAGTATTGAAATCCCCTGCAACTAGCCAAGGTTCTGAAATGGTGGCAGAATAGTCTTCCAGTTGTGCCCATAGTGCTCTTCTTTGATCCATCCCATTAAAGCCATATACTACAGTGAGATAGAAGAGTGCATCTCCAACACTATTTCTGACTCTACAGTGGATCAATTGTGCCTCTTCTTGAATAATAGTGACCCTGAGTATTTGAGTATCCCATAAAATCCAAATTCTACCATTGATGGCACATTGATAATTTGTTAGCATACCCCAACCATGTACCAACAGCTTAGCAATCCTATCTGCATTTTTCTTTTTAACCTTAGTCTCTACCAGACCTATTAGGTTAAATTTATTGGTTCTAATATATTCCCTAGCTTCTTTCTTCTTATACCGCTTATTTACACCCCTAATGTTCCATATTAACCACTTCATTTAGAACCACTAGTTCCCCCCTCATATGGAGGATATTCAGCCCTGCTAAAAGACATTGGTGCAAATCAATTACTCACCACAATAGGAGATGGAGGAGGAAAGTTTGTAAGGTTGAACTCTAGAGATTGTACTTGCTTCCGTTTGTCTCCCTGTTTATTCACTTCTATTGGTATTGAAGGACTCTGTTGGTTTCTATGAAGTTCATTTCTCTGTCTGACTTCTACTTGTTGATTGGGGGCCTCCTGCTGCTTCTGAAAAATCTGATTTGGGGTTTAGTTCTCCACTCCTGAACCACTTTAGGTTTCTTCACTAGAGGGGGTTGGCTAGTTTTGGAATTTGCCACACAATTGTGCCCAACCATAAGACACTTTTCACAATATGATGGTTTCCAATCATAATACACTTCCTGCAGAAACTTTTTCCTATCTAGATCTACTACCCATATATCACTTGGCAACTCCTTTGATACATTCATCTCAATGAGTATACGGGCATAAGATATTCTGGTTTGTTCAATCGTGCACTCATCAGCAAAAATGGGTTTCCCCAGCACACAAGCTATCCTACTCAAGGATCGCACCCCCCCCCCCCCCAACATGACAAAGGAAGCTTAGGAAATTTGACCCACAATGGGATTTCAGTAGGAAATTCAGTAGTGAAGTCAAATTCAGCCGTCCATTGTTTTAGAATCATGGGCCTATTTGCAACAGAATAGGGGCCAGCACACAGAACTTCTTGGGCATCTTCAAATGATTGGAATTTCACTATATAATATCCCTCCTCATGATAGAAGAGATCTGGTTCTGGTACATGCGACCACTGGAGATTGATAAACCTTTTCATCGCATTATATCCCGGTCCTTCCCCTAAAACATACACAATTAGGGCATACTTTCATTTGTTTTCTTCCACCTCTACCTCTTCTTTGTTTAACTGACCCATTGGTTTGCCATCACTCATCATCGATGGAATATACTCTAATGCCATTCCATTTGAGGCAAATCTATTCTTCTGGAATAGATTTGCCCAAATCCTTTTCGGTGCTTCATTAGGAACCTCTACTGGTATTGTCACTAGTGCTGGAGTCGGCATATTCTTCTGCATGTGGTCAATTTCATCAGTCAGCGTCACCTTCTGAGTTAACGATGGTTCCACACTGCTTCGATTTTCCACTACCTCCTTACGTCTCCCCCTCGTCTGTAAAGTCTACTGAAAGTTCCAATAATCCTGTGGATGGTTGGTTCGTGGTTGCTATGATGGAAATCGGGAGTTTCCTAGGACGAACCCTTCCTCGTCCCCTCCCCCTCACCATGGAAACAGAGCTCAGCGTACGTTTACTAACGTGCGCCGGGAGAGAGCTGAGAAAAGAGAGAAATACTAAGGGTGTTATAGTTTATTGATAATTGCACATGTCATGGTGTAAATATGAACTTTATCAATATTGATTATTTATTGAGTTGGCATTTGGGTTAGCCATATCAATTTAATTATGATGTACAAAAATATTAAAGAACTCACATGGGTAAATATTAATGAACTAGAAAGTTCTTTACGAATTCTCTTACATTAATAGACCAACTAAAATTGGGATTGAATCCCATGAATGCTGTAAATATCAAAGGTGAATATGGGATCATTCACCTTCCATGTATACCATATAAGATGCATGTATGAGATGGTTACATGTGCGACTATTATTAACCTGCAACATGTTGTTTGCGAGGTAACTACTCAATATTTTGATTTAGAGCATAATTTCCAGATTTTATGATCAAAATAGTTTATCTTGATAAGTTGGTTTACATCACAACTGGTTTAGCAAAATGATTTATTGAGTTCCTCCACTTAATAGCTAAACTATTGCTTATGAGAACAAAGTTATCTATATCTGTTTGATATAGGTTATATACGAAAGTATATTACATTCTCCCCTCACATGTGTTTCAGGGTCAGGAACCAAATAATTCCATCTCAATATTATTGATGTGCGGTGTATATTTTAATTAACACCATAAAGCGCAAAGATGGGTTCTCAAAGTTGAGAAAACAAGTTAGTTTTTCTAACATTAGGGGGAGACATGATAAACGGTTGAGAAAATGTTACGTAGAATGAATTATAATTTGTATATTTAGATCCTCGAATACGATAATATGAACTTGAAGTTCATAAAAAGATAATTTATCTGCAATATATTGCAAAGTATGCTAGATACATTTGCTGACCAAGAAAGTAACTATATTCTCATTGAAAACGCTCCTATTAAGTCCTAAAAACAAAAAGTCTATGGTACGCTTAAACCATATAGACAAATCGGTTTCAAATAAATCTCTTGATAAAGAAGATGAGCAAATGATCAAAATTATCATAATAAGGAGGAAAGTGATCTAGAATTCACATGACATAACACTTCATAAAATCTCATAAGAGATTCAGGTACCTGAATATATGAATGAAGAGATCTCTATGTTATGTCTTTATGTAAAAATATTGAAATTGATATAAAATGTTCGTCGACGGCATCTATGATAGCACTAAACATATGAGGATCTTAAGTCTAGAGAAACAATTAAAATAGAATTAGTTTCATATGAAAGATATATTGTTTTGGACTTGTAGTTCAAATACTTGAAAGTATAAAGTCAATGGTATGTGCAATTAACTTTCGATATCTTATATGTCTAGCATGACATAAAAACTTGATATGCATCTAAAGTCTATTATATGGCTTATATGAATTAACTTATATGTCAATCCATGAAGGATTTATGTTTCTTGAAGCATATATAATTCTTGATCTTGAAGTATTGTTTCCTTAGTACAATTTGTGCACAAGTATATCTTGCTATAAATATAAGCATGATAATATGATATCAAGAGCTTTCACCTCTATGAGAAGATATTGAACTGAAGATTCCAACAAGATCATATGAAGACGATACATATATTAGGGATGATGGGTTCAAAGTGAAATAAATTCATTCAACTTAATATCGTTGATTTGTTTATCAAGTCTCTACCAAAGATCTTTTAAAGATGGTGCACAAGATTGGAATGCAAATGCTTAAATATATGAATTAATGCTCTCATCAGGGGGACTTAATGCGCGGTGCACTCTTTTTCCCTTACAAGGTTTTGTCCCACTAGGTTTTCCTTGCAAGGTTTTAACGAGGTAACCAAAAGGCGAATTATTAGATATGTGTATTCTTTTTCCTTTCCTAGAATTTCTTTCCCAATGGGTTTTCTTCTAGTTAAGGTTTTAACGAGGCACATTATTTGTTAAATAGACATTCATGGGGAGTGTTATAAATAGAATTATACTTATGGTGAATGTCCATATTTAGAGATATTCTAGGCTTTGTTACTTGGTGGCCAAGTCAACCTCTCCCTATAAATAGATGGTTCTATTTCATTATAATTCATCCAATATCAATAAGAATTCTCATCTCCCTACTTTTTTCTGCAATACTCTTTTTCTTCTTTTATTATTTCACAACACATATTAATTAATTGGACAGAGAAATTTTTCTTAACGGCAACCTCTTCCCGTTTTCATAATTCAATTCCCGAAGTTGTTAACTCTCTTCATTTTGTCCTAAGAAAAGTTTAATCAGGACTTTTTGCTCCACCTAAATTTGAGTTTGGGCCTAATTTAAATCCAGTTAATGGTCCATTTATTTATGGGAAAATCTCACTTTATACCCATTAAATCTAAACTATTTACCCTTTAATGCCGATGCCTAAACTATTTGCTATTCCTACCTATAAGGTTCAAACTAATTACCCGCCAACCATTATTTTAGAAACCTGAACAATTATAGACTAGAATAAGTCAGAACTAGAAAGAGCCACCTAATTTGGCTATCAATATTTATCCAAACAAATGCCACCTAAAACACCCCAGTTACAAAACGAAAATAAACCAAAACCCCATGATTCAATCTGTTTGACATTACTCAGCCTCCTATCATTCTTAATTTGTCTTTGTTGACAAAAATTGAGAAAGAAAATACATATTCTTAATAAATGAACTTGAGTTCTTCCAAATTTAGATTGTTTTTAATCTCAAATTTTGATATTATACTTATGAATTTAAGTTGGATTTTTACCCATTAAGCTACATAAAAAGTTTGATGGGTCATTTCGAGTTCCAACTCGCAAGATTAAATCAACAAACACGCCATGAATCTAATATTTGAACAGGTTAAAAGCTTTTAAAAGTGGAGTAATTTTAACACACACACACACACACATATATTATTAACGTTTAGTGTTACAAATAATTACTTCTAATATCTTTTGAGAAGTTCATAGTGATTTATTGCAAGAAAAATTAGATCAACCATTGAAAGACCTTGAAACTTGAAAAATCATAAATTGCATTTATTGAGTTTGTAATTGTTTGATTAGATTTGACTCGCGTGATTAAAATATCGATTGGCAATTGTAACCAAGTGTTGAGTCAGCTTGGTCGAGACTTGGAGCTAATTTGAGGTGATTGAGATCGAAATTTTCAATTAACAATTGAAGAAGAACATAACTACTGTAAAGAAGAAGCACACTGCTACCTAAAAGTATACCGCTATAGTATACTAAATATACTACATGAGTATATAGTTATACTACAATAGTATACCATTATAGTATACAAATATATTGTTATGGTATACTGTAATAATATGCAAGATATTGTAACAATATGCTGTAATAGTATACAATATACAATAATAGTAGTATTACCCGTAAATTCACTTGCCTTTTTCCTTTCAATTCTTTCGAAAAAGAGAGGTTTGATGCTTTTGAATCCATTGTATTAATTCCACTTCCTACTCGCGGTATGCTCTTTATGATCTCGGCTTATGATTCAATTGCCATGTATTTAGCTATTGAGCCTCAAAGTTTATGTTTTTATGTGATCGCAGCATTAAAAAGAAAGTCTGAATTTTCTATGGAAGCCGGCTCGAAATATTTGATCTTAGGTGCATTTCCCTCTGGAATATTATTGTTTGGGTACGACCGGACAACTACCGATATCTACTAATATCTTTTCTTTTGTTTTAAGCTTTGACCTAGCGTGAGCGGCAAATTGAAAATGCAAATAAATAAATAAATTATAGTATGCTATATAATGTAACAATATACTCTTACAATTATATCCTTTTAGATTTTTTAATATTTTTTATTGACAACTGATATTATTTCAGTTTAATAATTGAATTAAACTTTTTTTAACTCTTTGCGTACAATTGTATACCCTCTTGGTATAACTATATATTATAAAATATTAGTTAATATTTTTTGATTGTATTATCTATATTTAATTGGTACACACGATTTGATTTTTATTTAGAAATTATATATATAAAAAAAGAATAATAAAAATAGTGAAAACAATTAATGAAATTTGATTATAAAGAGAAAATGCATATAAAAAACAAGGTAAATGAAATTAGAATAGGAAAAAAGAAAAATATAAGAAGAAAACGATGAAAGAAAGGAGAAAAGAATTGGAGATTAAAGGAAAAATTCCCCACAAAACCTATTACAGGTAGAAACTGTAATTAGTTTATGGGTAGGAAAAACAAATGGATAGACAAGAGTAAATAATTTTATTTTTGTAGGTAGCTGTGTCAAAACCCCTTTATTTATCTTTAGAAAGACTATTTGGGCCTGAGAATTTTCCTCTCCAGCTTCATATAATAACTTTTTGCAATATTGATCTGTAGCTGTGGAAACAAAAATGGAAAGGCAAATTTTTTTTTGGAAAGTTACACAAATGTCTCAAATAAATCTCTAACTTACTAACCTCTAGTTATTAGTTAAAGACTTACCAAAACTAGCCAAGAAAAAGTGAGAAACCAAATAATAGGGTTCTTTCTATCAAAGAATCACATGCAAAAATCACCTTTCAATGGGTATAGTTGAAACTCGTTAAAAATATATAGATAAGTCAATATACAAAATTTGAGGAAGATTGGAGGTGATTTGTACTGGTTTTGTACAAAAATACGTAATTAAATCGAATTCAAAAAAGTCTTCTGCGAAACATGTATAAAACATGTATCACGCATGTATCTCACATACAGGTATACATGGATATACATGTGATACACAATTGATATAAATATGATACATATGTGATACACATATCATTTTTTTTCATGTTCAGCTTTTACTTCGAACTTTCAATTCAAACCACCTCAAAACTTCACCAAATCATCTAAAAACTGATATTCAAGCTCCTTAAATTGTGCCAAATCTATTCTAATAATACCCACTCAAGATAAAGCGAAAATTTGATATGTTTCTACTACAAATAACTTATTATCTAATTTGGCTAATATTAGTAATATTTTATCAATTGGCTAATTTTTTAAATGAGCTGCTTCTAAATGGACATAACTGGTAATTTTTCTTTTTTAGAGAAATTTTTATAAAGCAATATCTTCTTGTAGTAATTAGATATTGATATATATAATTTTCTATATTACGGATTGTAGATACGTTTTCTGTTGTTATAAGATGTATTAATTAGATTTATTTAAGCTATTGTATTCATCAATGCAGTAGCAAAAATAGGCATGAATAAGGAAAGTCCATCTAATCAGTTGTTGTATTCGAGTGTATTCGACTGTATTCATGATGTAAAATATGAGATTAAAGCTGGACATATTATTGTATTCGACTGTATTCGCGGCGTGAAATAAGGGATTACACTATTTTTAAATGAAAAATAAATGAATTAGCATAATAGGCTCCTAATATAACTCAACTAACTCAATTATAACATACAAAGTTTCTTTTTCCAATCATAAAAAAGATTCTCAACCGAAAAATACCCCAAAACATAGCAATCTTCAGAAAAATTATATATTACATCTGAATACATAAATTATATTAATTAACAAAACATATATAAATACAATCATGACATATAGCGAGACAATGCATACAATAAAATATATAGAATACAATAGAATACAATGAAAAAAAGATAATGAATACAATGAAATACATGGAATACATCGAGATACATAGAATTACAATGAAAAAAAGAGATAATGAAAACAATAAAATGCATAAAAATATAGTGTGATACATTAAAATAAAATAGAATATATTAACAAAAAATCAATTTGCTCAGCCCCATACACCGTCGTTTTCGTTCAAGGACAAACCCTAATTTTCGATAAACCCGCTGTCGAGCTAAAACCATCTAACTGTTTCGCCTTTATCTCTATTTCTTCACCGAATATCCCTGTAACTCATTAGAACAAATGAAAAGAATGGATAAAACCCTAGTACACAACTAGAAATTGAAGGCGCCACACAATACATGCATAGTAATTTATGTTATTTATCGGTGAGTCTAAAACTGAAATGATAATCTTTAGGACAAAAATACATTTTTAATGTTTAAAAGAAGTTACAAAAATGGGTATTTCGCAGTATTATACTGTGAATTGGGTTAAAGGAAATTTTATCGTTAAATCAATTCGCAGTACAATACTGCAAAATATTAAAAAAAATCTTTTTCTTAAAATGTAATTCGCAGTATAGTACTCCGAATTACCTAAACGAGGCGTTTAATTAAGATCTGGGCCCAGGATTATTTTAAATAGTCAATTTGTAGTATAGTACTGCAAATTACTAATTTGAAGTACTATACTGCGAATTACTAATTCGAAGTACTATACTGCGAATTGCCTATTTAAAACCCATTCTTCTTCATTGGACAACGACACAATCCACAAAACCTCCATTAAAAAATGATTCTGCCCTGATCTGGTCTCTCACCCCCGTCCTTTTATTAAAACAATTTCGGCCCTACCCTTCCCCTAAAGATCAAGGAGTGAAGGTCCCACACGAAAAAGAAGCTTTGGATTCCGTTGTTCTGGTACAAAAAAATCGATTTCAATAATATTCAAAAACATCAGTCGAGGTATTTCGATTTAGATTATGTCAAAACATGTATTGTAATTTATTTGATACCCGAATTTATGTTATATTTTTGACAAAAAGTGCTACCGGATTCTTTATATTATATTTAATTTATTTACCCGATTTTATGTTATGTTTATGGACAAAAATACTACCGGATTATTTGTGTTATGTTTGATTTATATAGCCGAATTTATGTTATGTTGGTGATCAAAAATGCTTAAAATTTGATATATAATTTTTATTCTTATATAATTTGTATTAAACTTTGATAAATAATTTGTAATGTTAAATAATATTATGCTCATTTGTATTAATTTATTTGTCTGTATTGTTAATATTAGTGCCTTTTAACGTAGTAAAATATAGAACCTTTTAGCGTAGTAAAAAAGTAGAGCCTTTTAGTGTAGAGTCTCAGTAGCTAACACAAATTTTAAAATGTTGAAATTGAGACGCAAAATAATCAAGGATAGCTTGGTGCTACCGGGCCTCCAAAATCAAGCCTGGAACCCATACATAATTATTCACTCCAATTAAAAAAATTAATTTAATTCTTTCAGGTAACAAAATTTTAAAAAAATTGAAATTGAGACGCAAAATAAATAAGGATAACTCGGTGCTACCGGGCCTCAAAAATCAAGTCTGGAATCCATACATAATTATACACTCCAATTAAAAAAAATTAATTTAATTCTTTCAGGTAACAAAATTCTAAAAATGTTAAAATTGAGGAGCATAACAATTAAGGATAACTCGGTGCTACCGGCCCTAAAAAATCAAGTCTGGAACCCATACATAATTATTCTCTCCAATTAAAAAATTTATAATTTAAATCTTTCTGGTAACACAATTCTAAAAATATTGAACCTGAGAAGCATAGCAATTAAAAATAACTCGGTTCTACATGACCTAAAACATCAAGCCTGGAACCTATACATAACTATTTTCTCCAAACTTAGTTAGAAAACTAAGTTTTATATTATGATGTAGCCTTTTATTGGACCTGACAGCACCGCCGATACATGCCATCCCGCACCGCATCCGGCTATAAGGAGATGATTTGATGATGATGATTCTGATAGTGTACCCAGGAGGGAGGGGATGCGCCTCAGGCCGACGGCTACACTGAGGCACACAACATGCGGAACATTGAGTTGGTCTTTTTTTATTTGGTGTAAATAATATATTTGTACACATTAACAACAATATTTAATCGAATATGTCCATTACTATTTTTAAAATCTCCATTCGTTGTATTTTTCGTATAACAACACAAGCACTTAACACAAGTCATTTTAATTAAAATAAAATACGTAGTACAACAAACAAGGGAAACATTACTATAGCACAAACACAAACATAAAATGCCAACATAATAAAAATACATGAAATATGAAAAATACACTAAACACCATACATGCCAATATTTAGTCCTGGCTGCCATTTATTCTCCGCTCCAACCACTTAAATCGTTCTTCTATATGTTCTTTTTCTTTTTCTAACTCTTTCACTCTTGCCTTCACCTCCGCAAGTTCCTGTATATATTTTTCGTTACGTTCCTTGTGTACTTCAAAATTCCATTCTGCTATCCATTTTTATCTTCCACCTCCTTCTGTTTCTCCCTTATTTCATTAATAATTATATCGCTTTCGTGTTGTATTCATAGTTGGCCTAACCACATATTATGAAGAGACTGCATTTGTTCCCTGTAGCATTCCTGATTACATGGTTCATCAATCCATTCATCAAATTCACACGTAGGTTCACCGAGAACCTTCTAGAACTTGTTCATACATCACCAGTAGCAGCATCCAACATCACGACCTTCCCAACAACTATCCATGAAGCATGCTTTTTCACAGTAGCACATTGGTAGACAAAGAGGTGGATCCATTTGTAAAATATTTACTTTTAGTAAAAAAACCTTTCTTTCAATGAAATATTTGCTTTTAGGCTGATTTGAGTACACAAAGTGACTATAATAAGCCCATTATTTATAGGCGAGACAACACACATATAGCATCATATGTAATGGCACTATATTTTGCATATTAATTATCATGATATTGATAAGACAGCTTTACGTCAGCCAACCAGCTTTTTCAGTTAGACAAGAGAATACATACATATCGTCATATTTAATGGCGCTATAATTTTTTGACAGGACAATTTTATGTCAGCTGCTCAGCTTTTTCAGTTCGACAATATAACCCAAATAGAATCGTATTTAATGGCACTATGTTTTTGCGAATTAAATATCACAATGTTGACAGGACAACTTTATGTCAGCTGGTCAGCTTTTTTAGTTCGACAAGACAACACACATACAATAAATATAAAGATAATTATATTTAATTATTATTTAATAGGTAAAATGGGAAAGTACAAGTCATAATTAACAAACAAGAAATTTTTATTTCATAGATCTTGCAATATATACATAGCAACTAATTATTACAATATTAACTCATGGGTAGTTAGGTACTATAGAAGAACACCCGCCTCGAGGTTGGTTACTGTTGCCACCAAAGGACATTTTCTACGTTAGTGTCCTGTTTGCGAGCATATACCACATTTGTGCACATATACGGTATCACTAACATTTTGGTTCCGTATACACGTTCTTTTCTACACTTGTCTTTTACGTAAATAAGACTTGTTACACACCATTTTAAATGGTTCTGGGGGACAATAATGCTCAGCACCCAGTGGCTGCAACTGACCACTATATGTGTTTAGGTATTTGGAAACATTATATTGTTGATCAATATAGTTGGTCTCTGTATAACCAACACGTTGAAAACACTTGATGGAATGTGAGCAAGACATGTGGTAGATTGACCATTTCTCACACGAGCATAACCTTGTAGATTCATTTACAATATGAACATTATTACCCGATTATTATGGATATCTGTGCGAACTTCAAAAATACCTATTTTGTTATCATATTGCAAAAAGGAACGCCAATATGCTCACCATCTGTATTTCACAAGTCTCCGCATTGGCACTGCATAAATTCAACACCCTTTTCCATCAATTCTGTTGCAGCTACAAACCATTGAACAAACCTCTCCACCATCTGCTTGAACGACATCTGCACCACAGCTATAACGGGCAATCCTCTTGCCGACTTCAATAACCCATTGAAGGACTTTGACACGTTTGTAGTAAGAATTTCCCATTGTCCGCCACCATCTGCATGCAACGTCCACTTTACAGGGTCATGTGGCATTAACCAACGATAGGCTGCCTCATCTTCTTACCTGATGGAATCCATACGACTCCAGAATTTATGCTGTTGGTAGTCTGTTGCTGCCATCCACATCAAATCATGTAGATCCATTTTGGGATGTGCCTTCTGGAAATTGGCCTTCAAGTGCCTCACACAGTAATGATGGTACGCATAAGGTTCTTTCCATGCAGGCAAGTTCTCCACAGAACATAATATACCACCCTGCCGATAAGATAATAGATGAATACCTAAACGTTGTTTGACAACGTGCTCTTTCAGGTGGTTCAAAACCATCGTCCACGTCTCTGTGCTTTCGTTGGCACAAATAGAAAAAACTAGGGGAAATATTTGTCCATTAACATCCATTGCCATGAATATCAATAGCTTGATATCGTACTTTTTATAGACATGAGTTCTGTCTATGGATATTACGGGTCGGCAATATGGAAAACCATCAATTGCTGGCTTAAATGCCCAGAACACCTAATTGAAAATATATTATGTTTTACCTGGACTCCGCTCAAGCTTCCATTCAACAACCGTCCCGGGGTTAAACTGCTGCAGTGCACCCATGTACCTAGGTAGATATGCAAATGACTTATCCTGGTTACCATAGACTATTTCAAACGCTCTTTTGCGCCCGAGATATGCCTTTCTTTTAGTAACTGTATGGCCATGTTCCTAGAGGACTGTTGTAATGCATTCTTTGATTTTATACCTTATGGACGCTTCGATGTACGGAATAAGTACAAGAGATATCAAGTCAATATCCAAGTTGAAGTGATTCCAATTGAATGTGTCCATTTCGCATGTGTGGGTGGGAATGTATTTACCGACTTTCTGCATACTTGTCTTTTTCTTGGTCACACGCAACATCCAATCACATGGCCAAAACCACCTGCGGCAAACAGCATTGTATACCGTCGGACTTGGCTCCAACACCTGCATCTCACAATGCTCTTTTACGTTGTGCATTTTACAAGCCCTGCTTACGCGAGCTTTATCAGGAAAAAGTATCCCTTTTGCAAACACCGTTGGTCTAAACTCATCCTACATTGCTATCCGAATTTCATCACAACCCCTTGTGAGAGCTTCCAAATCCGGCACAGTTGGCAAGTAATCAATGTAAGGAACATCCCTTGAATGAAATGGCACTTTGGACTTGTACACTCTTTGTCCAGGGAAGTCTCTCTTCAAATCGGGTCCTTCATCTTCATCTTGTTCATCACCATTCTCACGAGCAAAGGGTGTCTCATCTCCCGATTCATTCATTGGCATTGTTACCATAATCATTGTTCTCTTCCTCACTCTGTGCATCTACCAGATCCCGATGTAATACGTCATTTTCGGACAATTGAGTGAGTACGTGTGGTTCAACTTGCTCGTTTTCACTGCACAACTAACAAAAATATAAGCTACTGAATTAATAAATGCTTTCCATATGACTATATCAATTCACTTACAAGTTGTATTGTGATTACATTCCATGATGGACGTTTTCTATTACGTGATGACTACCGGATGGGCCACTTTTAAAATTCATATCCGGCCGGTACCCCCTATTAAATAAATAAGCATTAATACAAATTCAATACGCCAAAAATATACATAATTAATACAAATTTGAATATTAAAGTTTACCACTCTGCTTGTGAACTATGGAAAGCATGGTATAAATTATTTCTCGATGCTCATTCGCCGATGGTGATAAGTTTAAATCAAGGAAAACTCTTTCATCCGGAACCTATCCGGCAAAATGTGATCAAGAATAACCACCCAATGACTGGGGGTTATCTCTACTACGCACAACTTCATTTTTTGGAATGTCTTCGACCTTCACATACATCTCCAACATTGTGATTACAAGAAATTCCCCGCATTCGTTCGGAGTCCTCAGGAAATCACTCAAAATGTCATCATCGTCGATGTTAAACTCCGAGTAAAAAGCAACCCATTGCGGTGTAACGGAATACGGATATCTTCCGGTTACTTTAAGTATCACTGAACATTTTCTCACACTGATATTTTTGCATAACAACGATATCAATGTTTCGTGCTCCATTGTAAGTGATAATTTAACATTACACTTAGCAGGTAAACTGTAGCCCCCAAGGTATTCTCCATCACAACCTTACCCTCAAATATAATGATACTCTTATTCTACGCTCTTCAGACATAATGAAAAAATGCTGGAGAATTCAATGACAATAGGAACCAACAAGAGTTAAATTTTTTTTTTTGAATGAAGATATTGAATGAAGATATGCTATTCTAACTTGTTTATACAAGAAATGGCTTGTCGGAAAGTTTTTTTTTATGCATATAGCGCTAGAAAAGTTGTCTTTATACGCTTGTGAATTATTGAACCCAGAAATTATTGGTGGGGCCAAGGAAAATTGTATAACGTCACAAATAATGGCGCTATATAGTCTGTCAGTTTTTAAAAAAAAATATAACGGCAGAAAAACTGGCGCTATATAGTAACGGTGCAGTTAATCGATATTTTAAAATTTTAATTTATCCTTGTTAACATTACTCTCGACCTATACAGATGTTAATCCTACTATGAAGAATGCATGTCGTGTGCTACAATTTTTTCTCACCCACAACGTCCGAAATATGTTCAATTTATAATCTTCCGTAACAGAAAACTAATCTTTTATTGGTAGTAACTCACTGTTTCTCCAAACATTTTTTTTGACCTAACAATATTTATATTTGTTCTTTTTCTAAAAAAATTATTTCGCGCGAAATAGGCTTAAAGGGTGAGTAAGGTCCAATATATAGGTGGCAGCAGCTGTTTTATATTAGTTTCAACTAACATAACAACCAATTGAATGGATATAAGAAACAAATCTCTGTTAAATTTTTTATTAACAACAAAACAAAAGTACAAGATATATGAAAAGTACGGTTCACATATACGGGATTAGCTCCTCCTTATAATAAATTCCATCGAAGCCCTACACCATTTTTTTAAAAGTGAATGTGAGAGTTGACTTGATTTTCATTTTAATTTTCTGTTATTGGCTTTTTTTGTGTGATGTTTTGTACTTTAATGTCACGCAAGATGTACGATTTGTATGGTGTTCAATTTTCGCGTGCACAGATTATAGAAATATCCGGTACTTTTATGTGTTTCTTAAACGATTACTGTGGAAAGTAAAGAACACAAGTATTTTACGTGAAAAATACCCGGCTTAAAAGGTAAAAAACGACGACCTACTACTCAGTAGGATTTTTTTGAACACTTCACTAAATCACTGAGCCAAAACATGATTTACAAAAACTCTTTATAAACCTAAGGATTACCTCTAATCCCGGTGTCGCAACCACCGTCTAACTATTGCGATAACTTCAAGTTAACTCTAACTTGAATATTCAAAGTACCTAATACAATTGCTTCTAGATAAAGCTGAAAGGTACAATTTGAAAACAACCTAGTACAATGAAACTAGAATAAAAGTTATACACTTAGAACTGGTTCTTCTATCTGGTTGATGTAGCTTCAGGTTCACACACTTGAATCACACAAGAACTACTTACAAAATGCCTTGCTATTTTGCTCATCTCACGTTTAACTTCAGCTTTTGTGCGTACCTGTAAAGTGAGAACATCCTGCAATTTATAGAGTTAGTAGAATAAGAAATAACTAGAGTCCCAATGTTATACTCTTTCTTGGTGGAAGAGTTCTAGTTATCTTCAACTTCTAACTCCTCCGTTATCTTGTATAGTGTTCTCTTTGAGTAAGGAGTTCTTGTAAACATCCATGTATCAAATTCCGCCATTTATCACAAAAGCCCATTCGATCCAAAAAGATGCTTTTGCCATATCCTGACTTTCTTTTGACCCCCCTCCCTCCTTAGCAATTATATGATCTTTTTTATCAGAAGATATCAAATATAACCACTTAAGCATATCTCCCTCACGTGCATTCCTTGTTCTTGAATATGTCTATGTATGTGTACACTATGGATGCATCTGGTTCATGCTTGAGTTCCTTTCAATCTTAAAAACAAACTTCACTTTGGCCAACAAATTCTCCCTTTTTGTGCTTTTCATATGGGTAGGCTCTGTTTCAACTTAGCTCAATATCAACAAAAATTTAGAATATTTTACCTTTTTAAAGTCACTAATCATCAAAGACCAAGCTCATTAGGTTATAAATATCGTAGTCCAAAGTAAAAGCACAAGCTAATTCCCCATTTCGGTATCATAGAAAAGTTGCATAATGATGTGAGAGAACCAAATTTTAATAGAAATTACTCATGGCCACTGGGGCTACTTCAAATACAATTCTTTGGAATCAAGGATTATCTATCAATCTAAGGATATTAGCCATCTTATAAATATCAACAAGCAATTAGAGAAAAAAAAATAGTGAATTTCATTGATTGATAAGATCATACCACAAAGCATACAAAGATATAAATACATAGGAACAAGAGCAAAAGAAGACAAAAACAAATCCCAACCTGGGTCACTGGTTGATCTACACTAGGCTAGGAGGCCTAAGGCTGGGAAGGATCAGGTTTTTGGTTTTTGACTTGGAGCAGTTTCAGTATATCCTGACGAATGCCATTATTCTTCTCCTTTTTTTGCGAGCTCAGCTCTGGGAGCATCTCTCTTAGCCTCCCCTCTGCAAACCCCTTCTTCAGCCTATATCAATATCCTTAGCCCCACTTTCTTGCATCAAAGCTCGCATGCATTTTTCTATTCTCTAGTACCTTTTTTGATGAACTAGGTTCTTTGGGAGTGGATTAGACTTTATAGTCACAAGTAGTTAGAGTGTTAGCCCCAAAATGATCCTTGCTTATACCAACTTCCCATCTCTTGATACGTACCTTGAAATTGCAAGTACACCTGTGAGAATAAAACCATAGAGTATGTTATGAGTTTTGGTGCCATTCAGAACTCTATCAAGAAGCTAGATGATAAACCCAAGCCAATTGATCTGCCTTCCACTGTCCAAGCATTCCATAAGGACAAGGTCCATGAATATGGCAACGTGTCTCCTTTCCTGCCTAGATAACACAACTATATTCACAAATTCGCAAAATAACTTATGGGGTGGCTTTATCTCACTTTTGTAAATAGCCTTGGGCTCAAGCTCCTATTCATTATCACCAAACTTCCTAGTGACGGCAATGGCAGTAGGGAGATTCTCTAGACTTGGCCATTCGAGCTTCTTATAGTTGTTGTACCCTTCAGCAAGTACACCCAAGATCTCTCACAGTCCTTTATCATTACCACACATGTGACCCTACCATCTTTGATCTTACAGTTTTCCATGAACTCCACAATCTGAGTCCTGGCATGCTTTCTATCCTTTTGAAGGACCATGTCCTTCCAGCCTTGCAATTGTAACTTCTCTAAGTAACATTCCTTCCTCCTCCAAGTACATAAGGAGTCTTCCTTTCAAGATGGTTCTATTCCCAAACTTAACCATCTTGTCCTTCTCATCCTATGATTCTTCTCCACTCCATTTTTCTCCCTCTACTATTGTCACTTTTCTCGATTTTAATGCAGACTATGTCATTTTAGCCAAGGTAGATGACTTCGCGGACTTTATTTTTGAAATAGTCTTCTTTGTGAAAGTCTTGGCTTTCTTTGCTTTTGGTGTCATAACCACATTTCTTCTGTCTCCTCTTCATCCCGAAGGACTAGGTCCATCTCATCAATTTCAATAGCCTCAACAGGCTCAACCACCTTCTTTTTTCCCTTAGCAGTAACTTTTCTCTTACTTTCTTCTAAGGCCTTTTCCAGATCAACCTCACTCTGCTTCTTATTGCTCCTTGTAGCTCTTCCTCTTGTGGGAGGAGTCTCTACAGGTATATAAGAGGTCGTATTTTTTTTCTTGTTTTCTCTAGTAGTGCTAGGGATTTTAACTCCTGAACTTCATTTCTTCTTCGGAATGTAATTGTTAATCACCCTTTTTAGTAGGTTTGTAATGGTTTCCTGTTCAAATGGAACAGGTTCATCAACATCCTTCACTAATCGAACCAACCCCTCAGTATCTTCTCTAGACCCTCTTACCCCTATTTCTCACACACTCTCCTTTTCTCAAGCAGATTCCTCACACCAAACTACCATAGCACCCGATTCTTTAGTTAAGCACACACGAGTGGGTGAAGATTCAGCCACTCCTTACCAATTCCCCTCAGAGCATTTCAAGTACCCTCACTATCCCTTTCTTTTCTCTTTTCATTTTTACCACCAACATTTCCAAATTCAGATGTTTCTACACCAACCTTTGTTCCTACCAGAACAAACTTAGTATCCAGATTTGTAACAACCTCAGATATGATTTCAGAAGTACATTTACAGCTAGATATTACCTGTTTTGTCTCAAAAGAAACTTTTTCTTCCCCCTCAATAGCATACTTAAATGATTCATCAAATTTCTGGGGTTCTTCTTCCCTACCTGCTTTCAATTTTTCATTTATTTTATTGATCTGCTCTCCACCACCGACAACCTTGCGAGCCATCATTTTTACCCTACTTTTCTTGAGTTTGGCCTGGTTTAAGGGGGCATAGATGGTGTGGATATAATTTCATGGGGTGGTGGTGAAGGATTCTCAGAGGTGTTAGTCATTTTTGTGCTTGGGTATGAAAAAAATGAGTTTGTGTATGTCTGGGAGATGAGAGAAGATGGAAAGAATTTTGACGGTTTGAAAATTAGAAGTGAAGAAACACTAAAAACTTATCAATTTAAGAAAAAGGTTGTTAATTGGGTAATGACATCCTTTCTCAGAAGTCTAATCAAATTGAACTTCAGTTTGAAAAGACGTTGAAGAGTGTCCCCATAATCCAGGCACTTAGTGCGGTTCTGGACTCTTATTGAATTAAACTGGTTCATTTCATAATGGATAAGTTCAAAATTATCTGGGATTATATGAGACTCTCCTATTAATCACAATCCAAATATAATTATACCAAAATACGCAGAGTGGAGAATACATACCAAGTATTATCGATGAACCAGGTTCTTCACTGAGAAATCTCTTGAGTAAGTTTGAATTTTCCAAGAAAATAGAGATAATATCAGTAGAGATAATGAGTTATTTTAGCACATGAAACAAGGGTATACTAATGAAAGTATGAGAGTCAGCAAAATCTAATCTAATTATGTACAAAAAATATAATTTTCTAACCAATGTTTGATATAGAACAAGTTCCTTTTAGGTGATCTTAGTCATCTCTAATTCTAATATGTTCCTTTCAAATTGATCTCTACATAGAGAATTTGTGAAGATGTCAGTTATTTGCTTGTTAGTAGCACAAAATTCCATAGTGATCAAATCCTTCTCATAGATGTCCGTCAAAAAAATGATGCCAAACATCCATGTGCTTAGTTCTCTTAAGATGAACCGGGTTCTTGGTCATACTAATTGAACTAGTGTTATCACAGAATATGGGGATATAACCTACATCAATTCCAAACCTGAGGTGCTCTTTCTATCCACAAGAAAACATGTGTAATCAGCATCAACATATCCCACTAGGTTAAAATTACTCCATTTTGGATATTGTAGACAAAGGTCAGTGGTGGCGTTTAGGTATCTCAAGATCCTCTTGACAACAGTCAAGTGGGGCTTCTTTGGATTTGCATGAAATCTAGCACAAAGGCCTACACTGAAGACAATGTCAGGTATGCTAGTAGTGAGATATAATAAAGAGCCAATCATTCCCCTATATAACTTCTGATCAACAGAAGAACCAGGTTCATCTACATTAAGTTTTGTGGTTGTTGCAATAGAAGTGTCAATTTCTTTGGAATCTTTCATTTTATACCTTTTTAAGCAACTCTTTTACATACTTTTGCTGATGGATAATAGTTCCACTTGATTTTTCTTTAATCTGTAAGCCTTTGTTGTATCCATGCTCTGCAGGAACTTTGAAAATCTTTCATACCATGCTCTTGGAGCCCGCTTAAGCCCATAAAGGTGCCTTGTCAAACTTGTACACATGATCAGGACATTCCTTATTTTCAAAGCCCGGAGGTTGCTTAGCAAACACTTCTTCCTTTAGATAGCCATTGAGGAAGGTACTCTTTGTTAGATCCAGTTTTAATGATGCAAATAATATACATATGCAGGAAATCAATTACAAGGAGTCAAGAAGATACTACAAGACTGCTGGAGTCAATCCTGATGACTAAGGAAAGAAATCAATTAGCAAATATTACAATACAATCAGCAAATATGGATAACTAAGGAAAGAATCCAATCAACCAATCAATCAGCATAGAGTAACGGCCAGCTGCGATGGAGAGAATCATGCAAGCCTTAACCTAATGCACGAATCAAGGATAGCATCCCGAAAGATCAAAGATTCTGCATAGATAGGTACGCGACCAATTTTGGAAGAACCAACAATCAAGAAGCAAGTCTTCATTACATACATCTTCTGAAGGAAGGAAATTAGGGGGAAAGCAATAGCTAGCTATCTTATTCTTGGAAAGAATCAATGTCTTTTCAAGGATCAAATCTCTTGGATTGTCAAGCTTTGACCTTCATCAAAGTATTTATACCCAGCCTTAAACCCTAATCAGATATACTTTGATTGAACAAAAAAACACTCTCTTTATTCTACTGCAAACAAACATTGTAGTTCACTAAGATGTGATATGTAACAAGTTAGAGAAAAAAGGAAAGTATAACACATGTGAGGCATTGTATAAAAAAGAAATGAGTGCTAGAGTAATTGTGTTGTCAATTCACTTCAACTGTACTCCGAGAAACATAACTAAAAGAAAATTCACTTGCAACCCAAGGGGACTGGACTAGGATTCACATTGAATCCGAACTAGTATAAAATTTTAGTATCTTTAATTCCTGCATTTACCTTCTGCAATTTAATTTCTATCTTTATAACTGTTAAGTTATTATATCTAGTCAACTACTCAATTAATTAGTCAACTAATAAGTGATTAAGTTTAAATATTTACAATTTATCCCCCTATTGTACTTTCAATTGGTATCAGAGCGAGGCTCACATATTACTTCTGCTTAGCAGTGTGTGAGAAAAGATCATGGCAAATTAAGTTATCATAGGAGCTCTCTTTCAGGAAGTAACTTCACAAGTTAGACCACCATATTTTAATGGACAACATTTCTCCCACTGGAAAGTGCGAATGGAAATCTTTGCCAAATCTTATGACGTCTAAGTTTGGAGAGTCATCAAAAAGGGAAAACTATCCCTTACCAGCTACCACTCCAGCACTTGCTAATCCTGAAGATATAGATTCATACACAAAAGAGAAAATGAAGGTGGTACAAGTTAACAACAAAGCAAGAAATCTGCTTCATAACGATATAAGTGGTGAAGAATATGAGAAAATATCAAGTTATGGCACAACCAAAGAATGTGGGACAAGCTTGCGTTCACTTATAAAGGAATCAGAAAAGTAAAGGAAATACATATTAACATGCTAGTCCATGATTACGAACTTTTCTCAATGAAAGAAGAAGAATGCATCAAAGAGATGTTTGCCAGGTTCAGAAAAATAATTAGCAATCTAAAGGCATTTAGCAAGCCTTAAACCAATGATGATCAAGTCAGAAAAATTCTCACGAGTGTGCCAACCACTTGGCAAACCAAAGTAGTCACATTGGAATCTCAAGATCTAAACAAACTATCCTATGATGAACTACGAGGAGAACTTATTACTTTTGAAAAGACGCATCTCATGAAGACCAATCAAGAAGAGAAAAATAAAATAATTGCATTCAAAACTTCTAGTGAAATAGCTAAAAACAAAATTGATGAAGATCTTGAAACTTTTCAAGAAGAGATTGCTATGCTATCTAGAAATATGGATGGATTAATGAGAAGATTTAGGAACATAAAGAAAGGAAGAGTTCCACCAAGATGATCTAGGCAATACAACGAGCAGGATAAGAATGATGGAAAATGCCATGAATGTGGAAGATTTCGGCATATTCAAGCTGAGTGCCCATAGCCGAAGAGGAAGATCTCTAGAGTCTTGAACAAGAACAAATCCTTCGAAAGCTGGAGCGATGAGGATAATTCAGACCACGAAGATATAGCAAATCTATACTTCATGAAAATTTTGGAAAATAAAATGAACAAATCCTCAGGATGTTGGACAGACGATGACGTTTCAGATGACGAAATGAAATATGTTTCATGGCACGAGGTGAAACTAGTGAGCCAAGATCCTATAACTGTGAAAGATGTAATCAATTGCAAGATATTCTTCATTTAACTTTGAAAGAGTCTCAAAAAAGAACGAATGAGCTTAAGAGAATCACTAATAAAGTTAAGGACTAGAAACTCTAATATGAAGTATGTGATATCGAAAAGGAAGTACTTCAACAAGAGTTTGAGGAATTGCAAATGCAACTCAATGGCATGCGCAAATCCAATAGTCACAGTTCTGCTAGGTCGAACCAGATGACTTACAAGTCAACTGGAAAAGGAATAGCCAGAACCAAGTCGAGTAGTACTAACACTAATGAAAGACCTAAAAGTAGGTTAGAAGTTATGTGTCATTACTGTAGTAAAATTAGGCATAAATATTTCTTTTGTTGTTTTCCTAAAACAAATGTTTTAGGATGGGTTTGAAAACCAAACATTTTGAACCTAGTAATACTAACCCTCCAGGACCCAGGCAAGCTTGGGCACCTAAAAGAAAGTAATCATCTTGTTTTATAGGAACACCACATAATAAGTTACAAAGGAAAATGGTATATAGACAGTGCCTGTTCCAATTATATGACCGGTGACAAAACCTGTTCAAAGAAGTTACAAAAATTGATGGAGGAAGTGTTAAGTTTGGGGATGATTCAAAAGGCAAAATCAATTGTACTGGAACAATTCCCTTCAATAACAATTGTGACATCACTGAAGTTTATCTTGTCGATGGCCTCAACTACAATCTCTTGAGCATAAGTCATCTCTGCGACTCAGGATATGAGGTAAATATAAAGAAAACAGGATGTGCCATTGATGATGAATCAGGTAAAATAGTCCTTCCTGGAAAAAAGTATGAAAATGTTTATATACTTGATAGTTTTGAAAAGATAGATGGTCATATTTTCTTATCCTCTATGTTTGATGATCCATGGTTATGGCATAGGAAACTTGGTCATACTAGCTTGCATTTGATTAAAAAATTGTCCAAACATGAATTAGTTGTTGGTCTACCCAAACTGAATTTTCCAGAACTCATATTTGTGATGCAAGCATTAAAAAATTTATAAGTTTTCTGCAAAAAGGTTGAAAGAGAAAAGGGATATCTGATTTCAACAATTCAGAATGACCACAGAGGAGAATTCAAAAACAGACTATTGAAGACTTTTGTAATGATCAGGGATACACCCATAGTTTCTCTGCACCACGCTCACCACAATAAAATGGAGTTGTTGAAATAAAGAACAAAACCCTCCAAGATATGGCCCAAGCACAATATAAATATCACACCCTTTCAGGTCGTGCATCCTGATCCATGCAATATGCTACTGCGGCGTGCAGCCCGATCCATGCATGTATATGCACATGTACGCATATCACTGGAGGCTTGCAAGTCTCCTTACACCATATTCATGTCCTCACATATGGTCCTCAGCCTCAATCAGTCTAAAATAGTCAAAATCCCCTCAAGCATCCGTAAAAAAAATATACTCAGCTCAAATGATGGTTCAAATATCGTTTAAAACTCCAGGTTTGAGTAAAATATAGCTGAGTTCATAAAACAGTGTAAATCACACAAACTGAGTTCAATTAGTATTTTAAATAGTGAGGAAAACAGTGATAATAGCTCACAAAGAGTTCAAACAATCGGCAATATTCCCCAAGTATGGCATGAGCCCAATTTATTATGATAACAACAAATTGTTTGCAAATACGCGGTAAAAACAAGACAACCGGGACGGACCAAGTCACAATCCCCAACGGTGCTCTACCCCATACTCAGGTCCAGCGTGCAAGTCACCTCAATACATCACTAAGATGTGCAAATCTGGGGTTTCAAACCCTCAGGATATCATTCCCAAGTATTACTCACCTCAAAGTAAAATCTCATGCTCACGATGCCTTTACCAAATTGGTCTCCACGTGCGTCGAATTCAACCAAAAGCAGAGCGAATACGTCACAATATGCAAATGGAACAATACCCAATCGAAAACAATTGGAATATGACAAGAATCTCGAAACTAGCAAAACCCGAGCCCCGGTCCTGCTTCTCGAAAAATTATTAAATTTACATCTTCGGAATCCTCGTCTTACCACGAGTCCATACATATCAAATTTATCAAAATCGGGGTCCATTTGACCCCTCAATTCCTCAAATAAGTTCAATTGAGCTTCAAGCCCTAACCACCAATTTTAACTTTGAAAACCTTGATTCCTGAGTTTTTAATCCATGATTTTACTCTATATTGATGCACTTTAGGTCCAAGAGATCGTACCTCAAGAATCCCCTCGAATATCTTTGCAAAAATCCCCTCAATCGCCTATGGCCGAAGTTCCATTGTTCTTCCTCTTTTAAAAATTATAAGAAACACTACTGCACTAAAACAGCCCAGCATCCGCTTAAGCGGCTCCCGCTTCAGCGTCCAGTTGACCGCTTCTGCGGTCTGGTTCAATTCCTCATCAACCGCTTCTGCGGTGTTTCACCGCTTTCGCGGCTTCCGCTTACGCGGTCACCGCACCGCTTCAGCGGTCCCAGCCTGCTCCCCATTGGCCGCTTCTGCGGCTCCTTCTCCGCTTCAGCGAACACCGCTTAGGCGGTCCTTCATCTGCTTATGCGGAAATACCAGAAGGCAGGCACCGAAAACGGAAACAACTCATAAATTTTCGTTTGACCATCCAGAATCACCTCGAGGCCCCCAGAGTCCAAACCAAAAACACAACTATGACCAAATACCTCATTCAAACTTGATCGAGCCATAAGAACACTATCATTAACATCAAAAACCACCAAATTCCTAAAATCCAAGCCTAAATTTCCTAAGAACTTCCGAAATGCGCATACAATCGAAAACCCAACCAAACGACGTCCGAATGAACTAAATATTTGTAGACATATCCAAAATTACCGAAGAACCTACAACAACTCTTGGAATTCCATTCCGACCCTCGGATCAAAATCTCACCTACCAACCGGAATTCGCCAAAATTCAAACTTCGCCAATTCAAACTTGATTCTACAACGGACCTCCAAATTCAAATCTGATCACTCTCCTAAGTCAAGAATCACCTCCCGAAGATAAATGAATCATCAGAAATCCATTCTGAGTCCTCTAACTAACAAGTCAATGTCCGGTTGACGTTTTCAAACTTAATTTTCCTTAAAGAGACTATTTGTCTCATTTCTTTCAAAATTCTATCCGAAACGCTTCAAACTCACCAAACACATATAATAACACATGAAGAAGCATAAAACGGTGAAAACAGGACAAAGTTACAGGAGACGACCGGTCGGGTCGTCACATCCTCCCCAACTTAAATAAACGCTCGTCCTCGAGCGTACCAAGAGTTGAGCTAGAGGCAACCCAATAGCCAAATGACCTTACCAGACGCATACCGGGGGTGATTCCACATCACCCTATCTCACATAGGTACCAATAACACAACATAGTTCAAATATCACAATCCATCAGGCCCATAACCGTAGAACCACACTACACTTTCCGAAATCATACACAAGATTAGAACCTCACATCTATACTCAGAATTAACCTGAACCAGCTATAATAACCCACACCTGCAACCTCAGGTGAATTCCTACAATTTACCACACATCCCAACATTCAGAACGATAGTCTCTATCCACAGCAGCTGCCCATGATACTCACTACCAATAGAGAACCTCTTATTTAGCTAAAGTCTTATCCCAACACCTTCATACACTGCCATCGGCAACTGAAACACGCAATAAACCGAAATCATCTCTCAGATCACCCATACATGAGTCCATTTCCTTTCCGACTGATACTACAACAGATTTCGGAGCCAAACCTCGATATTACCTTTCTAACAAGCTGAAATCAAATATACTCGAACTCATTAATGACTCCAATGATCATCTCAACTACAACACGCTACTCTGGTGACATGACACCTCGATACCGGCCAAAGCCATAACGTGCTCATCACAGGCACCAATAAGAAACAATCTGATCAAACTCATATCAGGACAACTGACTCAACGAAAGAGCTGTAATGCAAATTCCTCCGTACGATCATAACACAGAACTGAGAGCCCATCTCACATCATAGAAAAATAGTACCTGAACCTTCCTCGAAAGGTCATAACATCATGTGGCCTTGCCACAATGCAGGATTCTATCCAAACACTATTACCCATGAAGCATCTGACGTCACCATGCTCAACACGATCAGCACGCAAAGATTGAGGTCTGAAACCTCGCAATCCATCACACCCTTGGTGAAGCAAGTATTATACACTATTCAATTCTGAAAGGACACAATCGATGCGTTATTCGCCTAGCAACACCCAATATGGATTTTCCTCAAAAACCAGGAAACAAGGAATACAAAGTAACATATAGAAAAACTATTCTCCACATCACACTGTTGCGGCGCGCAACCCGGTCCAGATAACATACATGTTGCGGCGCGCAACCCGGTCCAGATAACATACCTGTGGCGGCGTGCCACCCGATCTAGATGCCATACCTGTGGCAGCGTGCCAGCCGATCCTGCACATATATCTCACAAAAAGAGATGCATATCGACTCAAATTTACTCATTACAATAAACACATATAGCCTCATGCCCGACCGCAATAAACGCATCCGAAAAGTCCTTCAATACCGGAACTAAATTAATGGTAGAAACCTCTGAGCTAACATCCGCCACGAAGGCCCAATTAACAAGTCATACTTGCCAACCATCCGCTGGTACATAGAATATAACTACTCTACTAGAACAATAATTCGAGGCACCTTGCCACACAACCTATGGAATTTCCTGACATATCCAATAACACATCGGTCTAGCCAGCCTGACATTGGGACAACCAGTCTGCAGTCTACTATCATAACCAAAATTGAACATACCAAGCAAAGAAAGATCCACTAGGACCTCCAGCTTCCCACAACTTCCAGACGATGTCGATACACACGACCCACAACCACCGCATGGTCGGATCACGAGGACTTCTAGCTTTCAATAGATATAACGCGTGAATCACTATGCCTGATCCCACACTCTGCCATATGAATACATAACACACCTCAAGTATCCATTCATACCACAAAAGATATTCAAAATTCCCTCCGCCATCAACAACCTCAAATATCCGTAGTCGATCCAACAAGAAAATGTCGTAGTATTACTGACGTATCATCAATTTACATCACCTTAATCATCTGAAGATCGATTCTATACTCACCTGCAACTGTCCATGCTACTCAAGAATCTAATGAATTTCCCATTATGAACTGAACCAAAGCCTTGAACACGCAATTCTCAATTCTCCATATCATAACACACAGACCATACCACACTAGGATAACATGCCCCATCTTCAAAACATGGTAAAACACATCAAGAACACTTTCTCCCAATTCCACTACACAATCTAAATTGCCAGGACTGAGTCCTTCTATCCAGACCAAGTTAAGAAAACTGCCAACACTTAAAAGCTTTGTTGCACAACACCTGTAAGGCTCATTGCCTCAAACACATACAAGAATTAATCATACTCTTACCATACCGATTAGATTTATCATCAAGCTATTCCATTTATCTAGTTTCCTTCCTGATTCATCATTAATTTGATATTCTCCTTTGCTGTAGCACCACAATACCTCACCTCAGGATACCCCACGAGATTAGCAAATAAGACCACACTATCTAATACCCAATAGGCCACTGAATAACCTCTCGAACGCTTCCTAGAAGCACCACATTCCAGAATGCTTTACTATGAAGAACTTCCTATGAATCTGAATTCGTTACCATTACTTCCCAGATATTGATACATAGGATCCCATAATTAACATAACGTACCACAAGTCTTGATCTCTCCTAATGAGAACACAGTCCCTAACCACATACACCACCTTAAGGCACCTGATTGTTACATGCAAAAATCTAGAACACAATAAAACCAATCTCGAAATTCGTTCACTCTTAAACAACTAAAATTCACCTGCCTTAATGGACAGAACCACTCGTGCCTTATTAGCACTCAGACACCGCAGAAAATGATTTCATACAGATGCAACAACCATCTCTCTTCTATATACATTAGGCATTCGTTACCTACAGCAGCTCAAAACATCCTAGCATTTCTCACATTATGAAAGCGCTATTAAATCTTTGTAGAAATTTTCTTTCACACGAGCCATCCTCGGCTCAATTTCCGTAACCAGAATTGATCCGCCATCATACCTTGAAACGGAGCCAACATAGCACATAACCATGCAATCAGCTGGCCAACAGCAACCTCCCCAACTTGGCTCGAAGCCATATATCAAGGCATTCTCAACAACTCATAACACTTATACTCCAATGATGCCACAATGAGATCAAACTCAAATCCTTTACAAGTCTTGTGAATACACCGATCATCTAGCACTGACATTGTCTGCAAACCTCGCATTCATTTCCATATCAGCTGAGTCCACTTTCTTAAGCATCCCAATTCTTAAAAATACAACACATACCCTTCAATTACACATGAGATATTTCACATACACATAAGGATCATACCGCTCAAAACCCTCCGCAGGAGATAACCCACCTGCTTCGCCTCCTTTCAATATTTCCACATACCCTCCACCATCCTATACGTTATACACAGCCATTTAGTCTCTCTGAGTCTATACTCATACTGCTACATGGAATGTACTTTACTTTCCAACTAAGAGATATGAAATATTCTTCACGCGCCTATAACTCGGACTACACATAAAAGCATAATAGGAATCAAACACTTAACAGTTCATCAATTATCCATCAGACTTCTTCGTCACTACCAAAATCACATAGATACACCGCACGGTACCAACATACTCATCACATGGATATCCAGCCGCCATTCCGGCTAATAAGAACAAAACACTGAGCATATAAGTTCAAAACACTTGCTCACACAATCAGCACCTCGGTGCTCAAGCCATAGGCAAATATCCGACCTCAAGTCCTCCAGACTGACCCAACATGAAACTCACGGAGATTACCTCTCGCCCATCGATCGGGGAATCACAAGCCATCAAGTCACATATGCTACTAAGCACTCATGTGCACATACAGACGTGTGGAAGGAAATTCAAGAGTTATCTCAAACTGAATCAAGTACGCATGATAAGAATTCCAAGAATGGGAAGTTTTTGCTAAAGGTTCTGCAACCTCTCGAGGATAAATACAGACGTCTCCGTACCGATGCGCAAGACACTACTAACCCTGCTCATAACTCATGAGACCTAGTAACCTAGGCTCTGATACCAACTTGTCACGACCCAAGTTCCATACCCAATCGTGATGGCGCCTCTCGTGAAGACAAGGCCAGCAAACAACCCCGAATCCTCTTATGCAATTAATCAGCTATATGACATATCGAATCTAGATTTATGACATTAATTAATATGAATACCAATACAACCCGACCGGGGTGTCACAAGTCACGAGCATCTAAAGAATAGAGACACTACTACTACTGGACCAATAATATATAAATTTACAAGGCAAAACCGCAATACAAGGATGGAATACGGTGCCGCGAACGCTGGCAGTCACCCTACTCATTTACCAGAATATGGCCTTCAATCCTGCTAACAACCCGCTATCGGGTGAACAATACCTGCAACTGCACGCAATATGGAGGGAGTAAATTGAGTACTTCCAACTCAGTGGTAATAAGAGAGAATAATATATGAGCGATAAGAAAACACGCATGAGCACACCAAACTGCAATAAAAGAAAGAACAACCCCTTTTGAGAAAAAAAAACCAACCGAAATACAGTGAAAAATCCCTTTAGAAAATCCCAAGTTCAGTTTAAAAAACGCATTTGAAAATATGCTTTTTCTACAATCGCAAAGGTAATTTCAGCAAGTAGAAACTAATAAGAAATCTGCAAGATCAACCTTTTAGTACAGTACCAGCCCTGCGGGCTCACTACCAACTCACAATATTCATCATTAGCCTCTCAGGCTCAGCACTAAGAAACACATAACACCAGGGTATCTGGTCAGCAACGCAAGTAATAGTATGTATGCCAATGATATATGAGTGCTAAATGTCGTGCCACGAAGTACAAACTGGAGTAATGCATGAATGCAATGCAATGTATGAACACTGCGGAATGTGCAGCCAGATCCATTTGGGTACCCATGCTCACTGTGGGGGTTTAGACTCTAGAGGGCCTCCTACAGCCCAAGCGCAACATCAATATCACACTGCTCCGGGTCGTGTAGCCCGATCCATGCAATATGCTACTGCGGCGTGCAGTCCAATCCATGCATGTATATGCACATGTACACATATCACTCGAGGCTTGCAAGCGTTCTTACATCATATTCATGCCCTTACATATGGCCCTCAGCCTCAATCAGTCTAAAATAGTCAAAAGCCCCTCGGGCATCCGTAAAGCAAATATACTCAGCTCAAATGATGGTTGAAATATCGTTTAAAACTCCAGGTTTGAGTAAAATATAGCTGAGTTCATAAAACAGTGTAAATCACACGGACTGAGTTCAATTATTATTTTAAATAGTGAGGAAAACAGTGATAATAGCTCACAAAGAGTTCAAACAATCGATAATAAGCCCCAAGTATGGCAATGAGCTCAATTTATAATGATAATAACAAATTGTTTGCAAATACGCGGTAAAAACCATTAACCTGGACGGACCAAATCAGTCACTTATTGTGTGTCCCATATTTTCTTATCAGTGGTACAACCTTGGTTTGTCCTGTACTCATCTGGACCAAGTCCGCAAACAAGCTATTTCTTGGCTTTAACATTTTTCTACCACTTTTTTAATTCCTCAGCAATCCAATCAGCTCTTGTCTTTGGAACATCTACTCCTTCAGCATTCTTCTTCAAGGTAGCCACTGGACCATCGGTGACAATGTCCCATAGCGCATAGTCATCTCCTATAATGTGATCTCTCATCATATTTTTCCACAAAGGGTAGTATTGGCCGTTAAAAATTGGTAGCCTAGTAGTGGACTGCCCTTCCTAGTTTTCAGGTGGTGCACTTATGTTGATCTTCTCTTAAGGTGTAAGCCTCTTCAAGGATAACCTTCTCTCATATCAATTGATGTCTTGTATTTTAAAGCCACATAAGAGGAGGCAAGTGATTTGTATGGTATCCAACTTTCGCATGTACAGATTGTAAAAGGGCATTGTTCTTCTATTGATCCTTAAACGACTATTGTAGAAATAATAAATGCAGCAAGTAATGAATAGAAGTATTTTACATGAAAAATACCCGACTCAAAAGGTAAAAAAAATCACGACCTACTACTCAATAGGATTTTCTCCAAAACTTTACTAAATCACTAAGCCGGCCATAACAATATTTACAAACTCTTTATAAATCTAAGGATTACCTCTAATCCCGTTGTGGCGACCAGCCTCTAATTACTGCGACAACTTCAAGTTAACTTTAACTTGAATACTTATAGTACCTAATACAATTGATTCTAGATAAAGCTAAAAGGTACAATTTGAAAACCAGATACTGCAATGAAACTAGAATAAAAGATAGACACTTAGAAGTGGTTCTTCTATCTAGTTCATGTACCTTCAGGTTCGCACACTTGAATCACAGAAGAATTGCTTGCAAAATGCCTTGCTATTTTGTTCTCAACTCACATTTAATTTTAGCATTTATGCGTACCTGTAAAGTGAGAACATCCTTCACTTGATAGAGTTAGTAGAATAGGAAATAACTAGAATCCCAATGCTATACTCTTCCTTGGTGAAAGAGTTCTAGTTATTTTCAACTTGTAACTCCTCTCATATCTTGGATAGTGTTCTCATCGCGTAAGGAGTCCTTCTCCTTATCAATTATGCAATCTTTTGGATCAGGAGATATCAGATATAACCACTTAAGCTTATCTCCCTCACGTACATCCCATGTGCTTGAATCTTCCGGTGTCTATGTGTTATGTTGATGGACCTGATACATACTTGAGTTCCTTTGACAATCTTCAAAACAAACATCACTTGGACCAATATTGTGAAGCATTAAAACATGATTTTTAAATTATAAATAAATGGATCATTATACTGGCGAGCCTTAATGCACTCAAACAAGGACGACCGCATGATAACACAAGTGATAACTATACTAGGGGAGTAAATTTTTAAGGGAAGTAACAAGAAATATTTTATGCACGTTGATGAAGTACCTTAGGGTTAACACTTTTTTCACCCTAATGTCAGATCTGTGACCAAATTAAGTTTTCTAGCTCTAACTTGAAATTACAGTTGTTGATGACTAATGATATATGGAGTAATATAGCAAAGAAAGAAAGATCAATGAAAAATATCGATGTTCAAATGCGTCTTTTTTATTAGTTTTGCAGCTGTTCCGCTCTATGGTGTTTTACTAATTAATCCTTGTAATATCCGTATGGCGATTTCTGTATAATAATAATATCTTGCGTAATATCATTCAAGATTTATTTTTATACACAGCTAGCTCTAGTGTAGTTATCCCTTCAATAATGTATGTAAATTATTGGATAAATTTAGGGCACGATATGCTGTATATCTCTGACTCTATCTTTTCGGTTGTTTGCTTAAATTGTGGAATAAATTTATCCCATGAATGATGAATCAACAAGTGATACGAATACTTCTTGTCCAGCATTATAAGATAAGGATGTTTCTATCTGTCTTATCTATTTAACAAAATAATGGATTGAGGGATTGGCTTATCAAGTGATAATTGAAGAAAGGCGTTCTGTTCCTCTTATTTTTCCTTCCCTTTTCTATGATTGGATAGGAATTATAAGATTAGCCAAGGACTGCGTCAAGAGGCTATAATGGACCTGCTTAATTTATGAATCAATGTGAAGTCATGAACAATTTCCAGCTCTTAATTACTACTACACTTTGTTTAACCTCCAACCTCTTCTTCGTCATTTTACGTGCCGACAGAATGTCTAATTGATTCATGATTAAAAGAAATTGCAATAAAAATACAGTTTAGATAAACTGATAGTTTCATTCCACATGACAAAGCAAACAACTTGATTTATAATTGGTAATTCCTTGAACCTATCATGATTATTCAGGGTCATCACAACCACCCAAAATAACTCATATTATAGTTGTGGTGTTTTAGATAACATTCATGTATTATGTTCATAATTCTCAATAAGTAGACTAGTGAAGTCGACTATATATCTTTCTTCCAACGTAATACTGTTACTATACTCCATCAATAAATTTCCACCCAGAATATAGGCTCTCATACTTTGATACTCTCAAATGGAATATAATCTCAAATATGAAGTGTTAAAATGTTGATTACTGGAAAATAAGCAACCTTTTTTTTTTCTTTAAAGATCAATATGAAGACATATTTACCGAAACCTTTGACGTTGCATTATTTATGACTTTGCAAAACTGATAAATGATGCAGTGGTAATTGAAATAATATTTAGTGGTTATCATATCTTTCTTTATCCAGAATTTGATTAAGAAACAAAACAAAACAACAAGAAGAAGTACGTGTACGGTATACGGTGTGTTCTCTCCTTTATTCTTTTGTCTCATTAAAATAAACTAATCATATGTATTATGATGTCCTCTAGTGCAGGTATGGTTTTCCAATGACACGTCAATTTGGCGTATGAGACAATTTTCAGAAATTTGGGTGTGGGTCAGCAGGGTTCCCATAGATGATTTGTGTTTTAGCTTATGTCCCTTTATTGTTGTTAGTTATGGTAGTTACTGTATGATATTATTACATGCGATTGTATTTATGTTTCATATGTTTAGATAATTATTTACGCTATTTCTGCGGGAGTTACTAATGCTCTATTATTTTTGTTTTTGTCTTTGTTTTTGTTTTACTGCTGTTTTTCTTTTTATCCTATGCGCCGAGAGTCGATTGGAAATAGCCTCTCTACCCTTTCGGGTTGGGGTAAGGCTCGTCTACATATTACCCTTCCCAGACCCCACCTGGTGGGAGTATACTAGGTAGTTGTTATTGTTGTTGTAAGTTATTCGTAAGATTGACAAATTAAAGTGATAATCCATATCATATAAATATAATTATATTGAGAAAAAAGTGACATACAAAAAAAACATATGTCCTACATTTATTTGTTTAATTTAGTTCAAAAATTAAATCATCTTTCCGCAATAATATAATATAATGATGCATCCGTAGTCCAACGTGCTTGCGAGGAACACGCGCCCACGTCATCTATTTTCTAGTGCTGTTTGAGAGTTGACTTGATCTGTTATTTTTTGTTTTTCTTCGTTTAGTTTATAATAGTGCCATTTCAAAATCGCTACTATACAAAAGAAAAAAAAAAAGAGAGAGAGAAAGAAGTATTTAAATAATTAGGAAACACTCTTATTTATTTAATTAAAAGTTTACTGAGACATATCTTTTAGTCTTGATTTAACATGATATTATGCCGTATAGGTTTTTATAGTTTAATTCGTGAAGTGAAGTAATTTTCTGAGAACCTAAATTGTTTGTGAGCATTTTTATTTCCAAAGTGCTGTCAGTTTAAATTTGTTTTTTATGTAAGATATTATGTTAATTTGTATCAAAACTTCTTTTAAAACTAGTGTAAACTCATAAGGATTTTTTTTATATCAAATCATCTTTTAATATTTGGCCGGCATAGTCAACTCCGCATTTCTAGGAGGAAACTTGATTTTACATACACGTATGTATCTAGTGATAGTTCTCATTATTAGTTTTGCTAAGCACTAACCAAATATTAAATTTTTTCATGAAACTTCTATAGTAGACTTCTATTTTTCTTATGCTTTGGTTATCCATTGAATGCTAATCTATTGTGGCTACAAATATTAAGTGATTTTTATACAACTTTTAAAATTTTATTTACTCTTAGTTACAAGTTAGTTATATATTTTACCAACTATATATAAAATAATATCTTAGAATCTAATCTTTTCTAGAAGCTTAAGTTATATGGTTCTGTAGATTCGGAGGCGGATCTAAAATTTAATATTTATGGGTTCCTGCAACGATTTCGAGTAAATTTCAAATAGTAATTGGGTTCATATTCAAATAGTTATAAATATTTAATAATTCTTTCAAATACATTTATACTGTTTGGACAAAATTTATTGGGTTCATATGAACCCACGAATAAGGTGGATCCGTCCCTACCGATAGTACCAACCTAGAAGCTTGCTACGTATAAAGTCTAGGTTCATATTGCCCGCCCTCAACATTAAGGTTTTCTTGCATGAGCATGGACATCCAATTAGGCGATTAATGATGGTTCAAATGAAAACCATTTGAATAACACTGATAATCTGTTTGCTTGTTAACGAAAGTTCCTTTATATGACAATTTTAAAGTTAGAACGTAATTGATGTTGCGAAACTCCATTGACGATCATTAACAAGTTTTGAAGCTTTAAATTCGAAAATTGAATTTTTTAAAATAATTATTTGTTTGAATTGGATGTTGTGACAAATGATTGAAAATATCTTTTGAAGTTTATATTCAATTTTGAGAGAATTTGGTAAAGATTCGAGGTGATTTTAGTTGGAATTTCAGATTGAACTAGAAGAAAAAAGACATACATTAATTGTATATATTCTGTATGTTGGGAATAAAACGGCATACAAGATATATACAACATAACTGTATAAATTGTATGTAAATTATAGTTTTTGATCGAATTCTATATAATTATTTTATGGGGCATTTGCATCTATACACGTTTATTGTGTTACATTTTAACTTGTGGCCTCTTGCAAAAAACATTGCAAACGTACCTGTTTCTTCGCATAAGTTCAGCATACGGGGTTAAAGTAGCAAAGGCAATCACGCAAAACTTCAACATTCTACTAGCCGGACCTGTAGTTCAGCTATAGAGCTAAAGTTTTTGTGTTATAACTGGAAACTAGAGCTGAAGTTTTTTTACTAGAGCTGAAGTTTCCCAGTTACCACATCTTTAGAGCTGAAGTACTTGTGTTATTGTAATTGAGAAACTTCAGCTCTAGAGGAGAAGTTTTTTTTACCAAAAATTAATATTACATACTAGAGCTGAAGTTTCCCAGTTACAACATCTTTAGAGCTGAAGTACTTGTGTTATTGTAATTGAGAAACTTCAGCTCTAGAGGTCAAATTTTTTTTTTACCAAATATTAATATTACATACTAGAGTTGAAGTTTTCAGTAATAATACAAAAACTTCAACTATAGCTAGAAAACTTCAGCTGAAGTTTTTTTAGCAAGAAAAAGGAAAAATTAACACTAAGATGAAAAGTGAGTATTCACTAACAGGTATGCTGTCGTTATGTTTTCCGCCCCCAATTAAACCTCCTTTCTGGAAATTCTTAGGGTAAACATTTGACCCAAACTTGTGTTTTCTATCACTGGGCCATGAGATGTTCTTCCTATTGATTGGTAAAGGTATGCCCTTAATTGATAAACTATGTATCATTGAACAAACTCCAAGCAATAAGTCCACACTGAATCACAGGCTCATTTCCATTCTTGTGTTCAGGAGCACAAGTCTTTTTCAAATCATCCTTATAATTTGGGTCGCCCAACTGCTCGTCATTTTTGCTGTTTACATATCAATAAAAAACCATTAATACCATTTAAGCGTATATCATTTACTGGGAAAACAAGAAGAAACTAATTTACTTCAGCTCTAGAACTGAAGTTTTTTCACCACATATTAATATTACATACTAGAGCTGAAGTTTCCAGTTACAACACAAAGACTTCAGCTCTAGAGATGAAGTTTCTACCTTTGTACCTGGAAAATTTTGTTTTCGTAACTGAAAACTTCAGCTGTAGGGCTGAAGTTTTTATTTGTTTATAATTTCATTCATGTTTGTATGAAACTGTAGTTATTAGGCCATTAGTCTCCTTCTATTCACATGAAACTGAGTTCTGTTGCAATGTTCTGTCTATATATATATTTGCCACAAACAAGAAAATCCACTAGAAAATAAGCCTCAATGACTTATCGTATTTAGATTGTAATGTTCATATTCAGATAGCTTTTCTTAGCTTTCTTGCAAGATCTTGCAATTTTTATTTATCAAAATGATGTTAAATATATTTTTCTTTTGTATATATATATATATATATATATATATATATATATATATATATATATATATATATATATATATATATGCATATTACGTGAAAGGAAGTGACGTAGAAAGCAAAATAGTTGTTTCAAATGTATAGGTCGGAGTAAAAATTTATAAGGCTCACTGGAGAAATCAGAAGAAGCAGATTGGGATGAACCTTACTTCTAAAAAAAGAAAAGATAAAACATTAAGGAGGAGAAGAAGGAGGAAAAAGGGGGCTGAAGTTGTTTTAAAAATTGGTACAAGTTAAAAGATTTTTAAAAAATAGGTATAAGTTAAATGGGGGCGACTAAATAGGCACCCCGTATAATTTTTACTTTTTTATATATATTTAAAGTTGTAGATAAATTATAGATATATTGTAGATTTTGACCGGATTTACATATATTCTATAAAAAATGGTTACTTACTATAAATAGGAAAACTTAGATAAATCAGATAAATAAGTTTGAAATTTCATATTATATATATATATATATATATATATATATATATATATATATATATATATATATATATATATAAAATCTTTGTTATAAAATAATAATAGAATAAGGGCAATATTGCAGAGAAAGAGAGAGAGAAAATTCTTATTGAATTTCGGGGTGATTTACAATAGGGTAAGATCCATCTATTTATAGAAGGAAAAATGACTTAGCCTCAAAGTAAAACTCTCTACAAGATAGACACTCACTCTAATTAAAATTCTATTCTTACCACTCCCCATTGGATATCTTTTCAATAAGTAATGTGCCTCGTTAAAACCTTAACTAAAATAAAACCCAATGGAAAAAAAAATCTAGAAAAGGAAAAACAGTACACACGTTTAGAAATGCGCCTATTGGTTGCCTCGTTAAAAACATTGCAAGGAAAACCCAGTGGGACCAAACCTTGTAAGGGAAAAAGAGTGCAACGCGCATCAACTCCCCCTGATGAGAGCATCATTTCACATCCTTAAGCCTTCGTATCCCGATCTTGTACACTAGCTTCTTAAAGGTTGCCGTCGGTAGAGATTTTGTGAACAAATCAGCCATACTATCACTTGAACGAATCTGTTGCACATTGATATCACCATTCTTTTGAAGATCATGTGTGAAAAATAACTTTGATGAAATGTGCTTTGTCCTATGTCCTTTTATGAATCATCCCTTCAATTGAGCTATGCATACTGCATTGTCTTCATACAAAATTGTGCGTAGTTTGTCACAGTTCAAATCATATTTGTCTCGAATATATAAGATGTATTATAGACCTCAACCATACACTCTCTCGACTTGCTTCATGAATAGCAATTATCTCAGCATGATTAGATGAAGTAGCCATAATTGATTGTTTAGTCTATCGCCAAGATATGGCAGTGCCTCCACAGGTAAACACATAACTTGTTTGAGATCGAGCCTTGTGTGGGTAAGATAAATACCGAGCATCAGCATCTGTAATTACTTCCATAAAATAAGTCCATATCGGTAGCCCCTTTTAGATACCGCAATATGTGTTTGATTTCATTCCAATAAATCTGCCACTTGATTCTGCTCCTTGTAGACATGTGTCATACGAGGGATACCCAGTTGATATAGTAGTATCTGCATTCATTGATTAAAGATGAGTAGTGGTAATTATTGAGGAGAAGAGCTTAAATTACCTCTGTTGAGTCTACGTTAATTTCCAGCGGAGTGTATTTATACTGGAGGGATAATCTTAGTCCAACATGTAGTGCAGTGAGTTCCATGCATAATATACTTCCTATTGGACGAGAACCCATATAACCAAGTAACCAATTCCCTTAATGGTCTCATATAATTCCTCCGAAACCATGTTTGTTATTTTCCGTATGACAAGATCCATCAGAGATAAGTTTGAATGAAGGTTAGTGGGGGGATGCCATTTGACATGCATGTGTGATTGAGCCTTAGTTGTTTTTCGAGTATTATGCCTAAATAAAAGAATTATGCAGCTTGACTTAATATGTGAGCAGGGTTTGGTGGAATATATTTACCATCAAAAACAGTTCGATTCCTATATTTCCATAAATTTCAAAGAGCAAAGGGAATTAGTATGTTCGATGGGAGTTGTTGTGTAGGATTAGGGTTTCGCTTTAGGCATGAGATCTTTTTTAAGATTTTGAAGGAAGTGACTAGTCGGATACCTCGGTGATTATTGAATTACTGTAAGCCTAGCAAGGTATTCTTTTTTTAAAAAAATATTCTCAAATGTATTTTTATTCCATTCAGTAATATTCTCTTGAAAATCTTTAATAGCTTGTAATATAGGTTTGTTAAGGGTCCAGTTTTGCGTGATTATGGAGATAAATTCCAGAAGAGTAGTCCAAATTATTTCAAACCTGAAATTTTATCCTGGGAACTATTATTGTTTTTAAGGTTAGCAGTAATGGATTATGATCCGAATGGGTTCTAGGTAAATGAAATACTGAAGCCTCTGGTTATAATTTTAGCCATTTGTAATTAGCTAAACATCTATCTAATCGTTCAAGTATTCGATCAGCTAATCATTGATTATTCGACCAAGTGTACTTGCTACCCATATAACCAAGGTCCACAAGTTTACAATAGTTAATACATTTTATAAAATGGTCAGTAAGATTATTATTAATTCTAAGGCCTCCATATTTTTCGTTAGAGGCAGTAATTTCATTAATATCCCCTCCGATTAACCAAGGCGATTTAATTTGATCATACACAGAACGTCCTAGGAGTGTACAAAGGAAACCGACAAATCAATCAATCCGATAATCCAAGTCAAACCGAGAAAAAAACCCGATTATGATTTGGTTTGATTTGGTTTAGTGTTGGAAACAAACCCGACCATAATTGGATTGGTTTGGTTTTAACTAAAAGAAGTCATACCACAACCAAACCAACCCGATATTAAATATTTTTTTGGTTTAAGGGAACATATATTAAATACTAAGAGGATGTTACATTAGAGTTTGTTAGGTACCTCAGAGTACCAACTGATGCAATGTTTGCATTATAGTATCCATATTACAACCTAAAAAAGACCTAGGAAATTCAGTTCCTACGATGTCCGTCCAAAAAGTGTTATTGACAAACACCGGAGGAACTGATAAAATTACAGCACTGTTCCAAAAACTATGTTTTACTGCTTCCTTTGATAGTGCGTCAACCAATCTATTTTGCTCCCTGAACGTGTGTTTTACAACCACACTGCTCAGGCTTTGAATCAACAACCTACATTCACAAATTATAGGGTCAAATATTACGTTGCCTTCAATTAGCATGGTAAGTAATTTTGAAGAGTCTATATCTATATGCAATGGTAGAAAGTTGTTTTGTTCTGCCAGCAGGAGGACTTTTAGAAGGGCACGTATTTCAGCTTCAATGGCGAATGTCTGTGGAATGTTTTCCATATTGCCTAGCAACCATTCACCATTGTGGTTCCTGAAGATGCCTCCTGTCCTACCTACTCCAACCCTGCCTTTGGCTGCACCATCAGTGTTGAGTTTTATTATGCCTCTAGGGGGAGGTTCCTATTTGAGCATGAGTTGATGTGAGCATAGTTGATTACTGCTGGTTTGGAGTATTTGAAATTCAGTAGCTTTGGTAATAGTGTTTTGTGCCTTGATAAGCTCTTTTTTTTATTATTGAACATATTGTTGTTTCTTTTTAGCCAAATGTGCCAGAGGCAAAAAGGTATTAGAACTACCCGTTGTAAGTGTCATTAAATTTCCCTCCTTTATGGACTCGCCAGATTATATTCCACATGTGGGAGATACTTTCTGGAGTTGGAGGAGGAGAGCTAGTTGATTTGGACCTTATGGAATCCCAGAATTGGTCAGCGTTAGGGCATGTGAAGAATATGTGCTATATATCCTCACATCAAGTATTGAAAAATACGCACAAAGTGGGGCAGTTGATACCCATAGAGCTAAGCATGGATCTTGTAGGAAGTCTCCTATGGGATAGGAGCCAGATGAAGAACTTTATCTTGTTAGGGACTTGTAGCTTCCATAGCCACTTGTAGCTTTCCAAGTTCTCAGTTGGGCTTTGGTCATCATTTTTTTGAAGGGATGAATAGGCTGAGTTGTGAGAAAACTTCCCATTTGGGGTGATGACCCAGACTAATGTGTCTTCTTTAGTTGTAACACAAGGGATGAACATTGAGTTTATGATGCTGAGAATATTTGGTGGAAGATCAAAGGAGAGGGAGGATGTGTTCCGTGCTCCTCCATTGTGCACAGAGTTCACCTTTGTCCGGAGGTCTCTACTAGTCATATGTCCCTTAATTTGTTGTCTAAGAGCAGGTTAATTTAGAATCCAAGGGTCATTGAAGAAGCTCACTCTATTGCCTTTGTTCACAACCCATCTGCTGGCCTTACTACATGTTTCCCAACCACTCAGCATGGCCCTCCAAGTTGGAGATTCTACTGCTATGGTGCCTCCCAGCATTGACAGGCCTAGACATGTTACAGTTCTTATGGATGAGAACTTTAGCCTAGAGGCTATTAGCATTGGGTTAAGCTCTCCATGCCAGACTTGCAAGAGTATATTTATTCTTGAGTTTAGCTCCTTGGATCCCTAAGGCTCCTTAGTCTTTAGTTCTGTTTACTACCTCTCACTTAATCATGTGCATTTTTTCTTTTCCTGAGTAGTTCCCCATAAGAAGTCTCTCTGGATCCTATCAATGTGGTTGGTTGTCTTAGTGGGGAGAGTTATGAATTGCATAGCATGACTAGGAATTCTTCCTAGGGTTGTTTTTGTTAGTACAGTTCTACCAACCATATTAAGGAATGTGGTGTTCCAGCCTGCTAACCTGATGTGCATGTTATCTGTGATGAACTGGTAGTCTGAGGCTGACTGCTTTTTACTAAGTATGGGAGAGCCTAGGTATTTCCCAAAGAAGTATGATTGGTTGATAGACAGAATGTTGGACATGTGTTGGGCATTTCCTTGAGGGTGTTAGATGAAAAGATGACCTTCGACTTGGCCAGATTGAATTTTTGGCATGAGTGGTTGTTGAATTCATTTAAAATGGTGATTATTGTGTTGCAGTTTCTGATGTTCCCTCTAGCAAACAGAGTGAAGTCATCAACAATGAACAGGTGGGAAATCTTGGGACCATATTTGCTTATGCTAATTGGGTGCCACCAATTCTGGTTGACTGCCGCGTCAATGGCTTTAGAAAGCCTTTTCATACACAGGATGAACAAGTATGGAGACATTGGGTCACCATGCCTGATGCCTCTGAAGGGGTGAACTCTTTAGTTTTCCCTCCGTTAACAAGTATTTGTATGGAGGAAGTACTGATCTAGGACATTATTAGCTTGGATAATCTTATTGGAAAATTGAAGGCATTGAGAGTTTTTCTAATGAAGGACTATTCTAGTCTATCGAAAGCTTTTTCAAGGTAAAATTTTAAAATCATGCTGGAACTATGACCTTTCTGTTAGAATATACGCTTAACGCTAGAGGGGGGAGGGGGTGAATAGCGTTATAATAAAAAACAATGTAAATTTGCGGAATTAAAAATTGCAGGAATAACGTAAGTGCAGTAATTAAAATGATAAGGAGAGAACACACCGAATTTTATCCTGGTTCACCACAACGTGTGGTTAGTCCAGTCCCCGAGAGACTCTCTCGAGTTTTACACTAACTTTGTTAAGCTTACGGGTGCCTAACAAACCGTTACACTTGCTCGTAGATATACACTCTACAAGACTTCAACCTGCTCGAGGATACCGCACCTCAAGACTTCAATCCAAGGAACTACTTTTCCTTCTTACAACAAGGGATTAGAATATCCCTTCAAGTGTGTACAAACACTTAGCACTCAAGACAAGACTCTCTTTATAGAGTAGATATGAGTAAAAACAATACGCTCAAGAACACAACAACTTCGTCAAGAGTTTGGCTCTCAAAAACTTATGAAATGAATATAAAATGATTGCAAAGAGAGTATGTAAGCTTTAGCAAGAATGTAATCAGTTGTTGTACTTAGAAGAGTGAATTTGAGTTGTATTTATACTGCTCAAAACACCCAAAACCGTTGCTTAATAGCCAATCACAAATTGCTGATTTTGTGCTAGGATAATCGATTATCTGATTCTGCATAATCGATTATCTGCCAATCGTTTAAAAATTATTCCCTGATTATAAGTAGAATAATCGATTATCCAAATCGTATAATCGATTACCTGATAACGTTCAAAAATCAATCCCCGATTTTAAGTAGAATAATCGATTATCCAAATCGTATAATCGATTACCTGACAACGTTCAAAAATCAATCCCCGATTTTATGCTTAACATAATCGATTATCTTTCAGTGTTTGAAAATACTTTGGCAACGGTCTTTAATATAATCGATTACCAGAAAAGCCATAATCGATTATTTTGCTACTTTGTAAAATCTGATGCTCACTGTCTCAACATAATCGATTAGTCTAAGGCACATAATCGATTATCTTGTAGCTTTGAAAAATCTGGTGAACATTGCCTTAACATAATCGATTATCATAAGGTACATAATTGATTATCTTGCAGCTTTGTAAAATCTGGTGTACACTGCCTTAATATAATCGATTATCATAAGGTACATAATCGATTATCTTACAGCTTTGTAAAATCTGGTGTACACTTCTTTAACATAATCGATTATCATAAAGTACATAATCGATTTTGTTTGTCCAGATTTGAAAGACATGTTTAGAATTCATTTTGGTTAAAATGAAATGTTTGAAAATCATTTTGCTTTAAATTAAAGATGCATGGTTTGATAAACATGATTTTACGAGAGAAGCCAAGTCTTGAATCAATTGTCGGATCAAGATCACAATTATAGAACGACTCATGTATAACTTTGTTGCTTTACTTAATCTTGATCTTTGTTTCTCTTGTGCTTGTACTTCGGCATATGTCAATATTCCATTCACGTCGGTTTGTCATTTATCAAAACCTACAAATAATGAACACACGTTTAGTTTAGCGACTTGAGAATGTGTTTCAACACTTTCATATTCCTAAAATGGTTCATGTACTCCTGCACTATGATTGCATTATCACAAGCTCTTCTGTTACTTAGAAAGCTAGCCTGGCTTGGACCTATGATGAGGTTCAGGATAGGCTTGATCCTATTCACAATGATTTTAGTCACAGTTTTGTAAACTGTGTTGCATAGGCCAATAGGTCTAAAGTTTTTAAGCATGGTTGCCTGGGGCACTTTGGAATAAGGCACAACAGAGTTTTATTCATCTCTTTATCCATTGTGCATGTGGTGAAGCACTTCTTGCAGAATTGTGTGAGAGAATCTCCTACAATGTCCTAGTACTTTTGGAAAAAGAATGGATGGGGGCCATCAGTCCCAGGAGCTTTGAAGGGTTTATTGGAGAAGAAAACTGATTTGATTTCACTCATGTGCAGCTGCCTATCCATGAAACCCTTATGACTTTGGTGAAGGGTAGGCTCCAAGGTGGACTGAGGAGTGAGCGCCCAGGTAGCAGCTACTTCGGAGGTTGTGTACAGGTCTTTGAAGAAGCTGACAATGGCAGACTGGATTTCAGAGTGGTTGTGGATCCAGTTGCCATTGTCATCCCTAATAGAAATAGTTCTATTCCTTCTTCTTATATTCAGAGTAGAGGTGTGGAAGAACCTAGTGTTGGCATCCCCCTCACTGAGCCAGTTAATTCTGGACTTCAGTTTCCAGAAGTCTTCCTCATTTTTTAGTATACTGTTTAGCTCTTCATTGAATTCATTCTCTAGCTAGAGCAGGAAGTTGCTGAATTGACAGTTAGGGGAATTCTGGATACCATAGAGCCTGGCTACAAGTCTCTTTTTCCTTTGGAAAATGATGCCAAAGAATTGATGGTTCCAATTGGAAGCCCGCTCTTGGAACCTGGCGGTAGACTGGATAAGGGTGTTGGCCAGAGAAAGCTTGGCAGATTACATTTGGGAAAGAGGAGTGGCTAGCCCACATTGTCTCAAACTTAAAAGGTTTTTTGACTAGTGATCTATGTGGGCCTTCTATTTGGATTTTTAGAGGGCAATGGTCAGAGTGGGTCCTAGTTAAGTGTTGCATAGTTGCGTCATGGTATTGGGCAATCCAACCCTCATTGAGAAAACGTCTATCAATTCTTTCTAAGATTAGGGAATTCCTATTTTGTACCTTCTATTAGTCCATGTGTATTTACTACCTTTCCCTAGTACAATTAACTGGGATCTGTTAATGCATTTCCAGAAGTTATTGTTTCTACTTAGGATTATGGGATTCCCCCCAAACTTATCCCTAACCTTTAGAACTTTATTTAAGTCTCCCCTTATAAACCAATTATTATTTACATTATTGGAGATAGTGATTAGGTGTTCCCACAATGTTTTCCTAATTGCCAGAACATGGCTTCCATAAATTGCTAAAAAAAATGGGTGTGGGTTGGTCTTACCTGTACCAGTGCATGAATGTGTTGTGGTGTGGTGGCGAACTCTTCCACTGCAACCTGATCGTCTTTCCACATAAAAACAATGCCACCTGCTATCCCCACAGCCGGAGATTAAATAATCATGTCAAAATTAAGGTCACTGGCCAGAGATTGTTGGTCGGCCATTTTTGTTTCTAAGAGGACCAACATGGAGGGTTTGTGCATGTTCACCATTTCAGTGCAGTGTATTTTGAACTCTGCACTGTTCCCACCCCTAACATTCCATATGATGTAATTTATCATTAGGGATGTTGGGGATGGTTTGGCTCTCTCTTGGGTACTCTACACAACTTGTGCTTTCTTCTTCAGACTCGAAATCGGAGTCAGGTTGATCAATGGCTTGATTTGCCCCATTGTTTGGGCTGAAACTAAGCTCAGCCCGCACTTGGCCATTGTTTTGGGGAATGGAACTACTCCAATCTCGCTCACCTGTTTACTAAATTCGGTCTACCTTATTGAGTCCAGAACAATTGGATCCGTCCTCGGTGTTTGGTACTGTATCACCATCTCCTCTATTGTGTGTTTCCTCTTCAGCATGTCTAGTGCTTTGGCCACTCCTTGATGGGTGTTTTGGAGGGGTGGTGGTCTTCATGCTTTCTTTGGTGTGGGTACTGATGGGGTCAGCGTTGGCTCTATCTGAGTGAAGATTGGTTCCACCGGCGGGTCTTCTTTCATTAGGTCCAGGAAGAGGGGAATGGCTTGAAAGCTGTGGAGAATGTGGTGGTTGAGTGTCTGTGAGTCCATGATTGGTGACGGACAGTCTGATTTGGCCATAGACTGCCATAGGAGAGGGTCAAACGCCAATAAAGCTTTATTTAGTGCTTCGACTGTCATTCTGGCAAGGTGGGCTGGATTTTGGACAATTAATATCACCTTCCTGTTGTCCATTGTGAACTCGTAAGAGAATCCCTAGCCTTGTAGGGACACCTCCAACCAAGAGCTCGGTTGGTGGTTCGGAGGCAGAGGACTAGTGGAGACGGTGGTTGGAGGGGTGTTCATAGGGGTGTTTTTTGCCATTTTTGGGTTTTTTCTGTTTTCTAGTTTGAGAATTATTGAAAATAGGGTTAAAGGAGTGATCCCCCATTATAAACCCCTCCGTTGTCACATCTCGGACAGTGGAAGGATTTTGGGGCTTATCTTGTGCATTAATTGGGGATATGGCGGAGTTGACAGTTGCATTCTTTTCGACTGAGTTTAAGGGGTTTGCAGGTGAGGCAATCGAGTGTCATGCATGTCGTTTGGTATTTTTCCGTTAGCGTTAGAGAGAATGGTATTGGGGGGGGGGGGGGGGGGTAAGATTTGGGGGTGGAGTGTGAGTGTGGTCGTGAAATTTCCGCGTGGGCCACCTTGTTATGGCCTAAATGGGTTGATGTAGGGAGGCCACTTGTGTCAGTCCCAAAGGTGATGATTGGGCCTGATTGGGTTGGCCGAGTGTTCAGGTGGGGCTGGTTTTCTTTTGGGCAGTCAACTGCATCGGGACCCGCCTTCCTTATTGTATTCACCGTGGATTGTGCCGGTGGGGTGATATTTGGCCCATGATTGGATGTGTGCGCGCCCCCTGTTTGTGTTCTTAAGGGGCCTATTGGTGTTCCTTTTTTTTGTTTTATTGGATTTTTGTTATTATTTTGTCCTAAATTGTTCAAGACATTGAAACTTTTCGAATAAGAATATTTACCTGGACCTGCTTCACCTGTGTTTACCTGTACTTCTTTTGCATGTTAGTTTGGAGGTTTGTCCTCCTTGTGGGCGAAGTGATTTGTGGATCCCTGTGAATTCCTTCGGTGGACGGTGACTGCTTTCCATTCACTTTCTACTATCATTTTCTCTAAGCGACCTGGGTTGTCTTGTGTGTCGTCCAGTGGTAAGTGGGGCCTTTTATAGCTGCATCTATGGGTTGTGTGTCCTAATCTGCCATAGCTGGTGCATAACGTACCCTTTCCTTCGTAGAACACCACTTCTTTGTGGTCACCTATGATGATTGAGGTTTCTACTGGGTTTTCAAGAGGTACCTGTATACAAATGTGGGCATACCTTTCTCTCAAAGGGGAGGAGGTGCATTGGTCTATCTTTAGTAGCTTTCCTAACTTCCTTCCCACTTTTTACAAAATAACTTGATGGTAGAATTCAGTTGGGAGTTGGTGTAGACGTATCCAAATGGTAGTGGATGTGAGTGACGCCTCCCGGGGTAAAAAGTTTGGTTCCCACTTCCCAACTGAGAGTAAGTGGCCTGAGACAAACTATGATCCCAAATGAAGGTCCTTAACCATACTCTCTTCTAAACTAAATTTTGCTATAAAGAAATCCCATCCTAGGTCAATTAAGATTAGCGTTTCAGATGGGTTCCATAGGTCAAGTATCTTAGAGCACAGTATTGGTAAGATATTTTTTTCTTAAAGACTTTTAGGATGACTGAGTACCTCCAGGGTGCGTAAATGCGATCCTTTTCCTCGGCTGATAGCGGGATTGATCCTTCAATGTGTTTTTCTCTAGCATGCTCTATATGTATGTCATTGTCGTAGTTGGTTGCTTGGGTACCTTGTTGTTTGTCTAGGAGAATTTCTTTATAGGAGCAATGGGAGCTTCCATTCCCATTTATTTATCTTCATCCGGTGGCTCTGGGGGGCAAAGGGGGCCTGATCGTGGAAGAATTCATAGGTAATAGGGAAAGTTTTTAAGGATAAGAAGAGAAGTGCTGAATGCTCTTCATCAAAGTAATAACACGTACCCGACATTACATATATAGAAATATTAAATATATTTAATATATAAATATACTTATTATGACGTAATTTATAAATATTTCTTAAAAATTTTTATAATTTTATCTTTTAAGATATTATTTCAAAGTTGACTTAGAACTTTTCAATGCTCCATAAGTTTATAGCTAATACTTAGCTAACAAAAAACATTCAATTCAATATACGAACAGGAAAGTATTGAACATCTATTTTTTATTGTGCAATAATTTAGATAAAATACATAACCTATTTATTTTTTTCTTTAGCGTTTAATCGTTTGATTAATACTCTCTTATTAGTTTATTTATTTTAGTACGACTTAGTACTCTAGATTATGTTTATTTTTATTATGTCTTTTTAATTAGGAATATTTATATTACATAATTTTATTGTCTTTATTGTTGAATATTTTAGGATAATGCCATGACACATCTCATATTTTTTATTATTTTCCTGGAAAATAACTTATATAGTTGTATCTTACAAGGATTAAAGAAATATTTTGAGCATACATTATGTGTTTTGTTCTTGGAAGATTTTACCGAAAAAAAAAACCCGAAAAAACCCAAATAACCCAAAAACCCGAGAAAAATACAGATTGAAAAATCAAGTTTTATTGATTTGATTTGGTCTTTAGATTTAATAACACGAAACAATTGGTTTGGTTTGGTAATGATAAATTTCAAACCAACCCGACCTATGTATACCCCTAGAACGTCCATTAGTCTTCTATTTATATCTTCCCGATCAAACCTTTTCGTCTCCGTCAGGGTCGTCACATTAACTATGACTTGCAACAAGCTGCATAGAAATTGCAACAAAGTCTCTATCTTAATTTTATGAAACTACTTGATTAAAATAATCCTTGTTATAGTTTATCGAAACTCTAATTAACATATTATTTTCAAAAAGGAACAGCCAATTTTGGCACAAAAAACGGAAGGAAAACCAAATTTTATTTTAGAGCTTCAGAAGTCCTCAGCTCTCATGAATATAGCGAACTTTGCAACGGCTATTACATGAGATGAAAAGACATTTGATTTTGCAGTTATTCACTGGTACATAGTCCAATGAGAAAACATTTATTTGAAAACTGAAAACCTAGTTCGTCAATCTACTAAGCTGTTGAACTGCTCAGGGAAACGGACATGGAAGAAAACAAAAGCAGAGGTATGAAAACTGATTTCCTCAATAAAAAAAGGAGGCATCCCGCGTTTACATAGGGTACAGGAAAGAACCGCGTCCCTTGGATGTGATGTATGCACCTTAGTCTAACGCAAGAACAGTAGTTGATTCCACGACTAGAACCCGTAACCTATAAATCACATTTAAAGAGCTTTACATTGGCTTCAGGACTTTCCTCAAATTGAGTTTCCTGAATATAGAGGAAAATAAGCACAATTGAACTTTTTATTAACAAAAGGGGGCATAATTGAGAGGTAATGAGGTTAAAATATTTCTTAAATGACCTTTCTTTTGGTATTTATCGTGACATATACAAATTTGTCCCTTCGAATATCTGAAAAAAGTGACAGATAAAAATTCAATATATATTTTTTGATAAGAAATCTCTGAGCTTTTATTTCATTATAGATTCGCAATACAATGAGGATTCTAACCAAATTAAAGATGTTTTATCTAATGTTGTTAAACATTCTCTTATCTGTCTCCTATCAATCGATCTGATCATCATGGCTAGGACTTATATGGTGCCCCTATTTCTGCTGATAAGAGAGAGGACTATTCAATAATATACAATTGAATCTTTGAGAAACGTATATAAGAAAGAATGATACGCATAATTAAATTAATTATGTGTGTCATCCTCTTGATTTCCAACAATTTACCATGTCATCGCTTAAACTGTCTTTTAAATAATTCACAATAGAAACTCTAGGACCTTCTCAAAGGCTAAGGTAAATTCACAATAGATTCTAATAGTTTCTGTCTCCACCTCCTTAGCATACCCTAATTATAATACTTATTAAAGATTACTCAACAGCTTGTTATTAGCATACATATCGATCAGCCAGTCTGCGATTAATTGACCTTGGAACTAGTTGTTTGAGATCTCTACATTTGCATTTAAATAAGGAAATACGCGGTAAAGAAGACTAATTTGTGTAATAATTGCTCTATTAAATTAAGTTTAATATTACTCCATTTGAAAGTTATAAGGAAAGAGTGACCTTAGCTTTCCTCCAATTATACACATTGCTTATTTGACTGTAATTAACATCAGCCATTATTTTAAGGGCTATTAGTGCGTTTTTGACCTCTTTTTCTATAAGTGCGATTAATATGAGCCCTTAGCTTCTTTTTTGTACTCCCTCTCTTTTCCAACCTTGTTGGATTCACTTGCCGAGTGGTTGGATGTGCTTTTAGGAAGAAAAAGATTAAAAAAAAACATCTGCATGGGTAAATGAATGGAGACAGAATCCCCCAAATGCAATGTATGAGATGTATTGGGAAAAATTGAGTTTTTATTAAAGATGACGTGGTATGACATGTGTATTGGTCAAAGAGTTAAAAAGTAATTGATTAAAAGGTACATAATATAACAGGCACGGTGGGAGAAAAGAAAATAGACACGAGAGGGAATCTTAGATATGATTCTCGTGTCTATCTAAGTCATTCAATATCAACGGATAAAAAGGGCATTGAAGACACAACCTGATGACAAGAAGTAGTTTACATTCATTATTAAATATATGATACGTTAGTTATTCAATATTTAATAGCAATGATTATGTAACGTCTCATTAAATATTGTTTATTATTTAGATTAATCCGTTACTCCTTGTCAACTATAAAAGGAGGAAGTTCAATCATTTGTGGACACAGAACACTCTTGAAATCATAGTGAAATATAACTTTCTTAATGTTTTGTTCTTATTCCTTGAAAGCCAATTATATTTCGGTCTCTTTGATTATCAGTAACCCGATTTCTTCTCTCTAAAATTCAAGCTTTGACCAAATTATATTTTTTGGTTAAACAAATTGGTTTCGTTACCGGGAATCTGATAATCAGTTCTTCTAAATTAACATTCAACCTATTGTTAGTATGTCAAACAACAATGACAACAACATCCATGAAAATTTGAACCATCAAATTGATGATGAGGAACTCAACAACGCTAACCTTCAAGCTTCTCAACGTGGATCTTGTGAAGGAACTCCAAACGATATGTTTGAACATGATGACGGAGGAGCTGAAACAAGAGATGAACTGTTAAAGAAAATAATCAACTCACGAATGACAAAGTCTTGCGAGCCCTAGTTAATCAATTGCCTGCTGCACCAGCAACACCAAAAAATAACACGTTGGGAAACCCTCTCTCTGGTCTACTTGATTCTGGCAATGGAGCAATTTCTAGTGACTCACAAGATGGAGGACCAGGTAATACAAGTAATTCTCATCTTCAAAATTTGGTACTAACCTTGCAGAAACAACCCAAGGAGCAGAACGAGCGTATCGAGCAAATCCCTGGAGTTCCACCTGTGATAAAAGGAGTGGATGTAGATAAATACTCGTAACAACTGTGGAAACCAAGTGCTGCCCCTTTACCGATACCAAAGAAATTCAAAATGCCTGATATCCCAAAATATGATGGTACAACAGACCCTCGTGATCACGTAACTGCATTTACACCGGGAGTGAAAGGCAACGACTTCACCAAATAAGAAATTGAATCAGTGTTTGTTAAAAAGTTTGGAGAGACACTCACCAAGGGAGCATTAACCTGGTATTCTCTTTTACCTAAAAATTCTATAAATTCTTTTGTTGAGCTTGCAGATTCTTTCATAAAAGAACACTCGGGAGCTCAAAATGTGGAGAAGAGAATGGAGGATATCTTCAAAATCAAACAAGGGAACACTAAATTGGTCAGAGATTTCGTTAATAGATTCCAACGTGAAAGAATAATGTTGCCCCGTGTACCGGATAATTAGGCTGCAATAGCTTTTGCTAGCAATTTTAATGACAAAAGTTCAGAAGCCACGAGAAGACTTAAAGAAAGCCTTCTTAAATTTCCCGCAACTACTTGGAACGATGTTTATAGCAGGTACAATACGAAGCTCAGAATTGAAGAAGATACCGTATCTCAACCTCAACGAGAAGATAGAAACGGGTCCAAAAGGTCTGAAGTCGACAAAAGGTCAGGTAAGAACTGGTAAGATTCATATATGGGACCTGCAGGAAAAGACCTACGTTCTAGGCAGAATAATCAACATTATGATCAGACGTCGAGAAATAGGGGAACCTGATCTTTATCTAGGTTCAAAGGTGATCGAAACAACCAAGAGTCACGGGATGATGATAGAAATTTAATGGTGTGATTTGTTGGTCATAGTTTCAATAACTAATTCCGAGCTCGTAGTTGTTCTAAGGAGTGTGGGGGATAAGGTATGGTGGCCAAACGAGATGCGGTCGAATCCAAACAGACGTAACCCAGACCATTGGTGCGATTTTCACAACGACCATGGGCATAAAACTTCAGAATGTAGGTTTTTACAAAGTGAAGTGGATCATTTGTTGAAGCAAGGCTACTCACGAAGCTGTTCAGTGAAAGGGAAAGCAAGCCTACATGAAAAATAGGTCCACCAAAACCACCTTCACCTATGAGGATAGTAAATGTCATAAATGGAGGAGAAGATTTTAAGGAGTAACATATATGGCTTCGAACAAAGTTTCCAAAATGACGAACACACACGGCAAGCGAGTACGGCAAACCTTAGAACAGGAGAGTATAAGCTTCGATGATGCAGATACGGAAGGAGTGACTACACCGCATAATGACGCTCTGGTAATATCTATAATTATATATGACACTGATGTCAAAAGAGTTTTGATTGATCCAGGTAGATCTATCAATATTATTTTACTAAGTGTGCTGCGGGAAATGCAAGCTGAAGGCAAGATGATACCAAAAGCACATGCTTTGTCAGGCTTCGACAATTCAAGTGTGGTAACAAACGGTGAGGTAACTCTGATAACTTATGCTGCAGATGTTGTTAAGACTAAGTTTCAGGTAGTGGATTTGGAAATAGCATACAATGTGATCATGGGGAGACCTTGGATCCATGATATGGATGTTGTTCCATCAACCTTACATCAAGTCATTAAATTTTTATCACCTTGGGGAATATTTCAAATTCGAGGGGATCAACAAATAACCAAGAGTATCAACGCAATAACAGATACGAGCACTGCAAGTAATGAGAAATAGCAATTATCATAAATAGTTGAAGGTGTCAGCAACCAAACTTCAACTGAAAAAATAGATTTAGATTCGAGGCTCGATGTAATTCAAGAATCTGAAGAAAATGAGAACATCAAAACGACAATAGAAGAACTCGAGGTTGTGGTGTTATGTGAACAATGGCCAGAGAAAAATGTTTACGTAGGAGCTAATCTAAATCCCGGCATGAGAGGTAAGTTAATTAAATTTTTAAAAGCTAACGTAGATTGTTTTGCCTGGTCCCATGCTGATATGACAGGTATTACCACCGGATGTGATGGCTCATAAGCTTAACGAATACCCATCTTTCACCCTAATTAAGCAAAAGAAAAGAAAGCAAGGAGCTTTCAAAAACCAAGTAAGTCAAGATGAGGTCCAAAAGTTGTTGAAAATTGGGTCAATTCTTGAGGTAAAAAATCCTGATTGGTTAGCTAATACGGCGGTCGTACCTAAGAAGAACGGTAAGTGGCGAGTTTGTGTAGATTACACTGATCTAAACAAAGCTTGCCCAAAAATTATTTGCCTTTACCTCATATAGATCACTTGATTGATGCAACTGCATGTCATGAACTTTTAAGTTCTTAGATGAATATTCGGGATACAACAAAATTAAAATGGACCTCGGTGATGAAGAAAAGACTTCTTTCATCACAGACCGGGGGACTTACTGTTACAAAGTAATGCCCTTCGGTCTAAAAAATGCTGGAGCAACCTATCAAAGGTTAGTTACAAAAATGTTTCAAGAACATTTTGGAAAAGCAACAGAGGTATATATAGACGACATGCTCGTCAAAACCCAGTATTCCGATGACCATATTTCTCATTTAACTGTTACCTTTGAAATTTTGCAAAAACTTAATATGACACTCAATCCTGAAAAATGTGCATTTGGAGTTGCTTCTGGTAAATTTTCAGGTTTTCTGGTCTCTAACCGTGAATTGAAGTGAATCCTTCCCAGATTAAAGCAACTGAAGAAATACCTGATGTCCTTACTAGTAAAAAGGAAGTTCATAGGTTAACAGGAAGGATAGCGGCCTTAGGGAGGTTTATTTCAAAATCATCAGAAAAATGCTTCAAAATTTTTCTGCACTCAAAAAGCAAGACCAATTTGAGTAGAATGAAGATTGTCAACGAGCACTGAGGGACTTGAAAGTTTATTTATCAAATCCACATTTACGGGCTAAACCTAAAGAAGGTGAAAAGTTACTCATCTATATAGCAGTATCAGAAGTAGCGGTAAGTGCAATTTTAGTACGAGAAGATCAAGGTAAGCAATCCCCGATTTATTTTGTATGTAAAACCTTATTAGATGCAGAGACAAGGTATCCACAACTAGAAAAATTAGCATTAGCTATCATCATGGCATCTAGAAAACTACGACCTTATTTTCAATGTCATCCTATTGTTGTTGTTACTGCTTTTCCTATAAGAAAATATATTGCATAAACATGAAGTATCAGGAAGATTAGAAAAATAGGCTATAGAACTAAGTGAGTACGAAATAATTTACCAACCTTGAACTGCTATTAAATATGAAGTACTCGCTGATTTCGTAGCTGATTTTAGTCAAAGCATACATCTAGACGCAGAAAAAGAATTACATGTTTTTAATGGAGCTAATTCGGGGAGTTGGCTATTATTCACTGATGGATCATCTAATCTAAATGGGGCAGGTTCAGGAATTGTTCTTATACCACCTACATGTGAAACAATTAGAAAGGCTATAAAATGTCACCTTGTAAGTAATAACAAAGCAGGGTATGAAGCTGTGATTGCAGGTTTGGAGCTAGCATTAGAAATTGGTATCATGCAAATTGTAGTCAAAAGTGATTCACAGATTGTAGTCAATCAAATAATGGGGACTTACATGGCTAGAGAAACTCGAATGCAAGAATATCTCGGAAAAGTACGGGAGTTAATAAGACAGTTCCAAACTTGGAAAGTGATGCAAATTCCAAGAGAAGAGAACTTGGGAGCAGACGCCTTAGCCAACCTTGCATCTACAACAGATATAGCAAAAGATATGAATGCCTCAATTATACATTTGTTCCATTCCGTTCTTGATCCTGAAAAAAATGTGGTAAATTGTAATCACTTAACTTGGGATTGGAGAAACGAAATCGTGTCTTTTTTGCCGCACGGAATCGTACCTGAAGACAAGGTGAAGGCTCATGCACTAAGAAAGAAAGCCGCTCGTTGCTGCTTATATCAAGGAAACCTTTACCGTAAATTGTCTGGTGGACCATTAGCTAAGTGTCTCGGACCTTCTCAAACAGAATATGTGATGAGAGAAGTACATGAGGGACATTGTGGAAATCACGCAGGAGACAGAGCACTTGTTAAAACATTGATTCGAGTGGGATATTACTGGCCTAAAATGGAAGAAGAAGCGAATGATTTCGTATCTGAATGTGATAAATGTAAAGGTATTGAAAATAACATGCATAGACCAGCAGAGTTATTACATCCTACCATAGCTCCGTGGCCCTTCATGAAATGGGGAATGGACATCGTAGGACCATTACCTCGGGCAAAAAGTCAGGTAATGTTTCTACTCGTACTTACTGGTTATTTCACTAAATGGGTAGAAGCAGGAGCGTTTAAACATGTACGAGAGAAAGAAGTTAAGGACTTCATTTGGAGAAATGTAATTTTCCGCTTTTGTGTTCCAAAGGATATAGTGTGTGATAATGGACCACAATTTATAGGAGCTCAAATCACAGAATTCTTTCAAAGTTGGCAAATCAAAAGAATTACGTCGACACCGTATCATCCAGTAGGTAATGGGAAAGCAGAGTCTATAAACAAGGTAATTATCAACAACCTAAAGAAAATGTTACAAGAATCAAAAGGCAATTAGGTTGAAGTATTACCAGCGGTATTATGGGCATACCTAACGACAGCAAAAACAAGTACATGAGAAACACCATTTTCAATGGTCTATGGTGCAGAAGCTTTAATACCAGCTGAGATAGGTGAACCTAGTATACGACGTGTTCAAACAGAGGAAAACTCAAACAATGAAGAGTTACGAGTAAATCTTGATTTACTTGAAGGAGAAGAGAAGTTGCATTGATAAGGATGGCGGCTAAAAAGCAAGTAATTAAGTGATATCACTATAGGAAAGCATGCCGCAGCTTTTTAAAGTTGGGGGCTTTGTGTTAAAAAAATGTTTTCCAATCTACAAAGTCAGCTAATTAAGGAAAGCTAAGTCCAACATGGGAAGGACCTTATCGAAGTCGTGAAATTGCGGGCAAAGGAGCATACGAGCTAGAGACAATGGAGGGCAAGGTTTTACCTTCACGTTGGAATGCTGTTCATTTAAAGAGATATTACTTATAAGGAAAGTACCTACGGTCAGGTATCGCCATGTTAAATTTTTTCTTTTTGAATTGTTAAAATTATACCAATGATTTTAGATGCTAGGCAAAAACCCTAACCCGTGCCAAGTGATGAGTCACAGCCTGCACGAAAAATTGGAATACTATTAAATTCCTAGCCCAGAGTTACATTAATCTGATGGAAATACACACGCGTTAGGCTATCTTCAACTACAGTCGCACCTCCGAGTCTCATATATTTTTCTGTTTCAGGAAAAGGACCAAAAATTGGGAGCAAATACACAAATGTTCGAGGCTTCATACTTCACGCTCAAACACTTGGGGACTGTACTATATACACACGAGTATATGCAAAGATAGATACGAGAGAGCAAAATTCAAGATCTACAAATCAAATCAAGTTACGAGAATTCAAGTATCAATCTAAAAACACTCATCATAGTGTTTTCTCCTTTTTAGAACAATAAATTCATTACGTAAACCTTTCCCAAGTATATAAAGGCAGGGATATGATTATGTATTAGAACGGGTTATTAAAAAACCTTTTATATTTTGTAAATATGTTAAAAGAAAACAGTTGCGAAAAGTTATAGATGTACTTCAATACATGTAATACTCAAGAAACTTATCAAAGTTCATGAATAAAATTTTTACAAAAGTTTTTTGTGCGAAACATGTATGTTCCTATTTCTTTCAACGATGATTACACAATTATGAAGTTGAGACATCTTCTTCATTAAGTGTCAATAAATAAAAGGGCCCTCTTTTATTTTTCCTCATGATGAAAACGCATGAGAAGAATTATGAAAGCATTTTTTGAAAAGGATAAAAAATGCTAACTTATTCTCTAAGTTCTAATAAAGAAAAGTAGGCCAGAGTAAGGTAAAATTATTCTGCAAAGACTAAATCAGTAAATAGACAAGGATAACATGAAGAAGTATTATACAAACTTCTCAACATAAAAAGCAAAGGGAAAAACTTAGCTATTACAATACATTTTTTGTCTAAAAAAAGATGCCCCATTATAGAAACTGGGGACTTAATTAATTACATCATCAAAAACAAACAAACGAGGTAAGGTCAAACATTCTCATTGGTCACTGAGGAGATTGGAACGCTAGAAGTTGCCGCCTCATTCGGCTTTGTAGAGGCACTCTCAGCTGAAACTGAAGTATTAACATTTTCGGGAGAAGCAATAGACACGTGAATTTCCATTCCTAAAGGCCGTGTTGTAGGTAAATTACCCTCGGTCACTGGAACTGTAACTTCAATAACTTCAACTGTTGACTCTAAGTTCAAAGGCTCTTCAACCCGGGAGTTTCCACTATTGGAGAAGAGATGTCAATTACCTGATCAGGAGAAGGAGTTTCAGTAGGTTGCTCATTCTCTAAAAGAGCCTTGAACTCATTAACCTCATCATTAGCTTTATATAAAGAGCCTTCAAATATCTCTTTATCCTTTTTAAGTTGACCCCATGAAGCGTTAGCAACTCCTAACTATGAAGATAAGCTACGATTCTGTTGCTACAAATGAACTTTGTTTTCCTGTAACTCTTTTATAATCCCTTGTGCACTGTCAAATTGGTCCTTCTTATTTTGCTGCCTCAAGTAAGGCATCCTCAGCTATTTTCCTAGCTTCTGAGATAGCCTTTGTAGACTCACGATCCTTTTTCTCCAATAACGAAATTCGCCCCATTAACTCAGTCCCAATGAGATTTTCCTACAATTATGAAACATGAAAGTCAAGACTCAAAATAAAAAAAGATGGGAAAATATTTTTCGAGGTCAAGAAAATTACCTTTAAAGTTGAATGAACTATGTCATTCATCAAGTGTAGCAGTTGTGGCTTTGCATTTTATTCTTTTCAATATCCTCAATAAGAGGCTCGAGCCATGTATCTGCACCTCCAGATTTTCTTAAATGCTTTGAGTAGCAGGAACTTTAAGAGTAACACTTCTCATAGCCACGCCTTTAATGCTAGAGCTAATCTCTACTGGAAGGGCAGATGAAGATGGAACAACAGAGGGGGGCGTAGTAGAAAAAGTAAATACAATAGGGGTCATTGAAGTTGAGGCAGGAAGGGAAGGAGAAGCTATAGAAACTGATTCAGGAATAGGAATGGAAGTATTCACAACAGGTGAAGGAAAGGAAGAAATCATTGGTGATGAATTACTTACAATGGGCAAAGGAATGGAAGGAGAAGGAACGAATAAAGAAAGAGGAGCTTCATCAAAAACAGGTCCGAGATCGCCACTCCAAAAACCACTATCCAAGGGAGGTTGAGTTGACTCACTCGTGGCTTTTGGCATGGTCTCCTTATCGGATTGTAGAAGAAGTGATTGTTGCAGAAGTACGAGCAGGAGAATCTTCAATTTCTTCATCCAAAACAAAACGTCTCATAGCTCTTGGTCTAGATACCAAAGAGGTATTATCTTCTTCTTCATTTTCAGCTTCCATTACCAAAGCTTTTCTTTTGGCTAAAAGTTCTTTAGCCTTATCCAAACCAAGGGCAGAGTAGGCAGTTGCACGCATGGCTATAGCAACCTCTGTTGTCATCCCTTTTATTCCAAATCCTTATAAAAAGAAGGATTTGATTTCATCATCAAAATTTAGTATACGTATCTTGAAAGTATACATGAAAAGAAATATATACAGTGTGTTTTCAGTGTCCACCCGTGTAAGGAAGAGATAGATTTCCAAGTCCTATCTTCCTTAGGAGCAACTTTCAAAATTAAGTCTACCCAACTACGAAAACTGGGAACGGGTTCCACATCTCCCATGGTTGCTACAAAAAATAAAAAATGTTATAAATTTAAAGAGAAAATCAAAATCTCATAAAATAGGTACGGGAAACGTAAAACAAAAACTTGCGTGCAAAATTCCACATCTCGGGGAAGGGAATGTTTGATTCTCCCAATAAATCCACTGTACGAACACCAATGTAACAAAGATACCACCCACGATCTTTATCGTCATCAGCGTTTACCAAAACTCTTTTTCTCCTTGCAGTTAAGGTAAAAACCCCATGGCATAACAAACTAGGGTGGTATAAGTGGATGAGATGGGTGAAGATGAAAGTAAATTTTACCTTATTAGACAAAAATCTAAAACAAGCTACAGCCCTCCAAACTAAAGATCCAACTGGGCAAAGCAAATGTTGAAAAATCTACAAAAATCGATGATAACTGGGTCTATGGCAAGCTTAAACCCCAATGTGAAGGGGTAGGTATAAACATAGGAATTTTCATTTCTGTAAGATGAAATTCTTTGGTTTATGGAAGCACTTGATAAACGAACGACGCCCTCTTTCAAGTTGCAATCTTTCCTAACGATGGGGATATTGAGTTGATTTATAAGAGAGGGATAAGTATCAGTCTTTTCCATTTTTGCAATTTGCTTTTGAAGGGACACTTTGTCACTTGCAAAAGACAAATCACTTGGTACAATTTCTTCAACTGTGGGCTCTAGAGAAGGCATTGAAATTTCTTTACCTTTTGAATATTGAGTTTTAGAAGAGGAACCTTTAATTCCAGAACAGTTGAGCCTCCACATGTAGATCTCATACTTCGGAGTCTTCCTCCTCTGCCTCTTGAATTTTTGAGGATCAGGTGCATTAGGGAATTGATCGAGAAGTAAAACCTTTCTGGGGTTTGGGTTTGGAGATGCCATTGCAAGATAGTTTTGAAGAAAGCAAAAGCAAGAAAGGAAATTCGAATGCTAGATGGAAGTTGATGAAGAGGAGGACAAAGAAAGTATGAATTAAAAGTTTATATGGGAACAACCGTCAAAATTTACGGGAGCAATGATGGAAAGCCTATATTAAAGATAACCATCACATCGTAAATAGAGGAAGTTGAACAAGCCTAGAAAAATGGAAAAAAAACTGCAGATCTAACCAAAAGATGACACGTGTACGAAGCATTAAATGAGAAGACAGATGAGACGTCGATACTGACATAGGCATTAATTGTGACAAAAATTCTTTTTCAGGATCCACTTTCCAATTATTTAATTGATAAATAAATGTGAAGTGGGGGGACTATCTGTATTGAGAAAAATTGAGTTTTTATCAAAGGTGATGTGGCATGACACGTGGATTGGTCAAACAGTCAAAGTTCAATAAATGATTCAAAGGCACGGGAGATAACATGCACGTTGGGAGAAAAGAAAATAGACACGAGAGGTATCTTAGATATGATTCTCGTGCCTATCCAAGTCATTTAATATTAACAGATAAAAATGGCATTAAAGACACGAACCTGATGACAAAAAGTAGACTACATTCATTATTAAATACCTGTACGTTAGTTATTCAGTATTTAATAGCAATGATTATGTAACGTCTCATTGAACGCTCTTTATTATTTAGATTAATCTGTTACTCCTTGTCAACTATAAAAGTAGGAAGTTCAATCATTTGTGGACACATCACACTCTTGATATCAGTAAAAGACAATCTTCTTATTGTTTTATTCTTATTCCTTGAAAGCCAATTATATTTTGGTGTCTTTGATTATCAGTAACCTCATTTAAACTCTCTAAAATTCAAGCTTTGACCAAATTATATTTTTTGGTTAAACATGAGAGTTAGTGATCTCTCAACTTAATTACCTTTTGGCTCAAAAAAAGAATACCTCACTGTGTTCATAATTTGAATATGTATTGATGCACAACAACTTGCAAATAATTCACACTAAAGCTTGATTTATTATACTTGATAATTTATGTTGAAAATCTTTTTTCGAACTACAGCACAAACTGTTTCATCCTCGATCTGCACATGCATGATATTTTTCTCGCTCCATACATTAGGATCCGAGAGAAAATTATATTAGTACTACTCAAACCATAAAGCTAGCCTTCTAATTAAATTGTTTACCCCAGAATAACACTAATAATATCTCTCCAGATTTGGTAAATTAACCTTTAACCTAAAGTTCATTACCTAACCGAAAGTGTAAGGTAAGAATAACAGTTGAAGTAGCTAACGTACTATATATACACGACTGTTAGGCATGATATGGCTAAAATGCGGGTTTACGAAAACATGATCCTCGATAGGAAAGTCTAGAGGTCTAGTATCAGGGTTGTAGGATAGGAGCTCCTAGAATTTTTCGTACTCCTCTCCCGGGGTTGGGTGAGGCTTGTCAGGGCTATTGTGTATTGGATTGTGTCTCCCTTGTGGTAGTTATTTATGGTAGTTACTGTTTGATATTATTGCATGCCATTTTATTTATGGTTCTTATATTTACATAATTATTTACACTATTTCTGCTAGAGTTACTAATGCTCTTTTGTTTTTGTTTCTGTTTTGTTTTTGTTTTTCCTTTCCTTCCTTGTGTCGAGGGTCCATTGGAAACAACATCTTTGCCCTTTTTCGGATAGGGGTAAGGCTTGTCTTTTGTTTTTGTTTCTGTTTTGTTTTTGTTTTTCCTTTCCTTCCTTGGACCGAGGGTCCATTGGAAACAACATCTTTGCCCTTTTTCGGATAGGGGTAAGGCCTGTCTTTTGTTTTGTTTCTGTTTTGTTTTTGTTTTTCTTTTCCTTCCTTGAGCCGAGGGTCCATTGGAAACAATATCTTTGCCCTTTTTCAGATAGGGGTAATGCCTGTCTACATATTACCCTCCCCATACCTCACTTTATGGAAATATTATGAATTGTTGTTGTTGTCTGCCCTTTTTATTTCCATGTACAAACACAATGATAAGAGCTGAAGGAATCAATGTCTGGAAGATTGTAAACACATTTGTTAGGATCAGTAAAAAGAGGAAAGCCTAACCATGCAAAATGGTAAAGATATTACTCCTAACTAGAGCAGCTTTAGTCTATAAGTTCTCCACCTGGAACTGCCGTGCCGGAGTATTTTTTTAAAATCAATCCATCGACCCGGGCTGTCATCTCCCATGGTAATAGAGGATTTGGCATTGACGCCCATACCTTATTTATTAATCACCAAACAGAGTACACAAGATGAATTACTAGTTTTAAATTGTATGTTCACAGCGTACACATATCATTATTTATAGGACAATTGTAGATAAATCTCTACGATAAGTATTAACAACTGCTCATTCTGTTTCAATTTATGTGAACTTATTTTTTTTTAGTCAGTGCCATAAGGAATGACATCTTTTCCTAATTGAAAATCAAGAGCGGCTCGACCAATTTTGTGACTTAAAACCAAACTTTTTGAGAGGCCTTAACTTTTAATTTTTTTTTATTATTTATTTGAAATCTATTTTTTAGCATTTTCTTAGATATAAAGTTATAAATAATTTTCTTACAATCAATAACTCCTAATAAGTTTTTCTCAATTGACAATATAGCTAATCCATTTAACCTTTTTTGTGACATTGTTGTTCTTAGGTAAAATTTTATCAATTTTAACTTCTTTCCGCTGAAGCGACGGTTACAGGATTTATTAGCATTATTCCATAAGCAATTTAGGCATTTGGAAAAGAGTTAAATCTTTTTATTTGATTAAGTATATCAATAAAACAGTTAGTTTCTAATTGTACTATTTTCCTAATTTAGAAAATAAATCTAAAACATCAATAAGTAATTGATTATTATGCTTTAAGGAACATTCAAGATTAAGACAATATTTTTTAAACCTTTCAACATCTAGCGATCTCAGTTTATACTGCCAAATAGAAAACCAAAAATATTTTCATATGTTTCGAATTATTCAAATCTATTTTGAAGTGAAAAATAGCCTTATTTATTATGTATAAAAGTAATAAACTCTATAGGACTCTCTGAAAGATTTTGAGATTTCATAATCAACATTGCATCAAATTGTTGCTTCCTATATATCACACATTTCTTACGAAATTCGGGTTCGATATTCATTTCAGATGCAATTTTCTTGGTAGAAATCATAGCAGTTGCAAATCTTTGTTCTCTATATTTGTTAAAGAAAGAAATCAATTTTTTCACTTTACATAACACTTTTTTAAATGTATATATAGTCTATAAAGTGTAACAAAAATTGTGTCCCCCACAATTTGGAGCCTAAAGCGGTTGGTTTACTTGCTTTATGGAAGAATATTCTTATTTTTATGGAATAATTTATAACCGCACAAAATATATTTGCTTCATTTTACACCACAAGTTCAAAAGTCTTCTCTCTTTTGTTAAATTTGGTGCGCAGTCAAATGGGTTCACATGAAATGAAAAGGAGGGAGTATAAAAATGATAGTTAACCTATTATAATGGGTTAAACAGCTCTGATCGTGTGTAAAATATCTTAATACCATGGCGTGTAACTTAAATTGGTTGCCTAAATAAGATATTCTGCTAATTGGGAAAGACTGGTTCCATACCTCAAAGTCAAAATTCAAAAGGGTAACGCAACTAACGTTTAGATATGGTATGATAGTACTCAACTAAGTAATGAAGATACCGAGAATGGTCAGTGAACCTTAGGGATATACCATAAGGTTAGAGCTATTCATATTCAGATGCGGCGAAATGGATTCCTTAATCAATTATTTAAATCCTCCAAAAACGGAATGTAGCCATAGGGAATCCCCATTCACTTGCCTTAATTACACAATGTCAACTCTTTGATTCCTATATAAACACTCCCTCTCAACACTTTCCAGGAACCAATCCAAAGTAATACACATCAAATTTACTTGAACGCTTTAATCAATCTTTGTGCTATCAGTTCTTTCTTCCTTGAGAAAAGAAAAATGGGTGATATTGAGGGAGAACCAGGGAGCTCTATGCATGGAGTCACTGGTAGAGAGCCAGTTCTTGCTTTTTCAGTGGCTTCTCCAATGGTGCCAACCGATACCACGGCAAAATTTTCAGTACCTGTCGATACTGAACACAAAGCCAAGGTTTTCAAATTTTATTCATTTTCAAAGCCTCATGGTCTTACTTTCCAGCTCTCCTGGGTTTCTTTCTTCACATGCTTTGTGTCAACATTTGCAGCTGCCCCTTTAGTTCCTATCATTAGAGACAACCTTAATTTAACCAAAATGGATGTTGGTAATGCCGGAGTTGCTTCCGTCTCCGGAAGTATTTTATCTAGGCTTGTTATGGGTGCAGTTTGTGATATGTTAGGGCCAAGATATGGCTGTGCGTTTCTGATTATGTTGTCAGCCCCTACTGTATTTTGTATGTCGTTTGTGTCGTCGGCTGGAGGATATGTTGCTGTCCGGTTCATGATCGGATTCTCGCTAGCAACATTTGTGTCGTGCCAATATTGGATGAGTACTATGTTCAACAGTCAGATTATAGGACTTGTCAATGGGACAGCTGCAGGATGGGGAAATATGGGTGGTGGTGCGACTCAACTTCTTATGCCAATTCTGTATGATATAATAAGAAGAGCAGGAGCCACTCCATTCACTGCTTGGAGAATTGCATTTTTCATTCCTGGCTGGCTTCATGTTGTAATGGGTATTTTGGTGCTGACTCTTGGTCAAGATTTACCTGATGGGAACCGTGGTGCTTTGCAGAAGAAGGGTGATGTTGCTAAAGATAAATTCTCCAACGTCAGTACCCTTAAGACCCTTTCATCTCTAGAAAAAGAAATATATCTGTTTTTCTTCTTTGTTTAAAGGAGAAGAATTTTTGCCTAACCACTTCATGTTTTTGCTATTTCAGATATTGTGGTACGCTGCAACAAACTACAGGACGTGGATCTTTGTCCTACTCTACGGATACTCTATGGGAGTTGAACTGTCTACAGACAATGTAATTGCGGAGTACTTCTTCGACAGGTTTGTTTTCCTAAATATTTACTGTGTAATACGTTTACATCAGCAAATATTTAACTTGTTACTTTGTAACAAGTAACCTGCCTAACTATATATACACTCCCCAAATCAACTACAATCGCTGCTACATCTGCTTAAACTAACAAACTTTTGCTACAAAAACCTGCAGATTTGATCTAAAGCTTCACACAGCGGGAATCATCGCAGCCACATTTGGTATGGCTAATCTATTAGCTCGTCCCTTCGGAGGATTTTCTTCAGATTACGCAGCCAAAAGATTTGGCATGAGAGGCAGACTTTGGGTCCTTTGGATACTACAAACACTCGGAGGAGTGTTCTGCGTCCTGTTGGGCCGTTCCAATTCTCTGCCCATAGCCGTCACATTTATGATCCTTTTCTCTATTGGAGCTCAAGCTGCTTGTGGTGCAACATTCGGTATCATTCCCTTCATTTCTCGTCGATCATTAGGTATAATCTCAGGAATGACTGGAGCTGGAGGCAATTTCGGTTCTGGATTGACACAACTGTTGTTCTTCACAAGCTCAAAGTACTCGACAGCAACAGGGCTAACTTACATGGGACTAATGATCATAGGGTGCACTCTTCCTGTGACTTTCTGTCATTTCCCACAATGGGGAAGCATGTTTTTCCCACCAACGAAAGACCCCATTAAGGGAAGTGAGGAACATTATTATGCCGCGGAGTACACCGAAGCTGAGAGGCAGCAAGGTATGCACCAAAACAGCTTGAAGTTCGCCGAGAACTGTCGATCAGAGCGTGGCAAGCGCGTGGCATCCGCACCTACTCCGCCAAATTTAACGCCTAATCGGGTCTGAGATTCTCTGATTTGCTAATTTTCTCTAAGGGGATGGATGTTTGTCAATCTCTGCTTGAATGAAGATTCAATGAGCTGAGTCTCAATAACCAAATATTTTTAAAGAATGTATCTTGATTTTTCTTGTCCTTTCTTCTTCCTTCTTCTTTTTCTTGGAATCTACTTACAAGTTGTATGTTTTTTTTAATGAAGTATATATATGACGCATTGTGTATGTTTCTTTTGCTTTTTACATCTGAATATTCTATGAGCCAATGGGTTGCTGTAGATTGAAAAGTAATATAGTAATAAAACTTTTGACTTCCAAGATGGGCCTTGATCATTTATTCCAGTTGGTTTAATATACAGAAGTTTGTGAATTGTTTTTCCTCTCCTAGTGGCTGATTAAAAATGATACTATAAAAGATCAATTATAGTTTATAGTTACTAGTTGGCAACAATTTGTACAGTGAGAAGTATTAAGTTAGCTTAGAGCGCAATGGAAGCTTAAGTCCATTTAATTAGGCAAATCAGGTTAAGTTGTACTCAACAACTTCCACGCAACATTGTATAAGCCAAACGCATGTTGAAGTTAAGGCATGGTGAAACTTGGGGTTGTTGCCGTATAATCTCGTCTGCAACATATTTTGTATTGGTAAAATTCGACTTTGATACATGGATACATTGCACGATGACACAACATCACTTGATAAGTTGTAACTCAGGAACAAGATGGCAGAGACGTTTGATCTGCTGGAAGTTGAGGATCGAGCAGATGTATGATCCCTGGATTGATGAGTGAAGAGGAGAAGAAGAAGAAGAAGTAAGAGAAAGAAATGATTTGTGTGAGAGAGATGAATGGAACAGTAAAACTCCAATGTGTAATTTTCATTCCATATATCTAATACACTGTACACAGATATATATACACGTGTGTAACTAACTTGACTAATCAACCACTCAATACTCCACTAACTCCCTAACCAACTGACTATACATAAATACACTAACTACTTGCACTCATGTTACACCTTTCCTCTCAACACTCCCCCTCAAGTTTGGTGATATGAAGATGTCAAGTACTCCTAGCTTGGACAACAAGTACTCATGTTGAACTCTGGGTAGGCCCTTGGTTAGTATATTTGCAAACTGCTCTTTAGTAGTCACATACTATGTCTTCACCAGTCCATTATGAAGTTTCTCTTTTATAAAGTGGCAATCAATTTCAATGTGCTTAGTGCGTTCATGAATACTGGATTAGCAACTATTTGGATTGTTGCTTTCTTGTTTGTGAATATGTTTACAGGAAGCTCGACACCTATTCCAATATCCTTGAACAACCCCAGTATCCAAACTATCTCTGCCACTGCTGTAGCCATGCTTCTATATTCTAATTCTACTGAGCTTCTGGATATAGTTCTTTGCTTTTTTGATTTCTAAGACACTAATGAATCATTATACTTAACAAAAAAATCAGTTACTGACTTCCTTGTGAGGGGACACGCTTCCCAGTCAGCATCAGAATAAGTTGTAATAAAGTTCATCTTCCTGCTTGACATCAAAATGCCTTGTCGAGGCTGTCCTTTTACATACTTGACTATTCTTTTTGCAGCTTTCATATGTGGCTTCTTTGGCTTCTGCATAAACTGACTCAAAGTTTGCACACTATATGCTATATCTCGTCGTGTGACAGTCAAGTAGAGGAGTTTCCCTAATAGCCTCTGGTACTGCCTAGGATCAGTTAGAAGATCATCTGTTGTGTCTTAGAGTACACCAACATGTTCATCATACTCCTTAGTGGTAAGCTTAATGTTAGCTTCCATAGGTGTAGGTGCAGTTTTAGTAGCACCCAAACCTAGCTCAGAAATAAGCTCTAGTGTGTATTTTCTTTGATACATCAGAATACCTTGCTTATACCTGGCAAATTTAATACCTAGAAAATATTTCAACTCTCCAGGGTCCTTTATTTTGAAGGTCTGTTGTAGCTGAGTTTTGACTGCATTTATAAGGGTTAGGTCTGGTCCAGTTGGAAGCATATCATCCACATACACAAGAATGATGACAGTGTGGTTGCCTGATCCTTTCAGAAATAGAGAGTGATCATGTTGACTTTGTATGAAGCCTAGGTGCACAAGGTCCTCAGACAATTTAGCATTCCACTGTCTGGATGCCTGTTTGAGACCATATAAGGATTTCAAGAGTCTGCATGTTGGTCTATCCTCCCTCTAACTCTGAAATCCATGGGGCAGAGTCATATATATCTCATCATGCAAGTTACCATGTAAGAAGGCATTGTAAACATCCATCTGATGAATGTGCCAATGCTCAGAGGCAGCCACTAAAAGAACAGCCCTGACAGTAACCGTCTTTACAACATGAGTGAAAGTCTCCTGATAGTCAATGCCCTTTTGTTGACTGTATCCTTTGGCAACTCGCCTAGCTTTGAATCTCTCTACCTCACCTGAGGCCTTGTACTTGACCTTGTAAATCCACTTTCATCCAATAGGAGTTTTACCAGTTGGAACTACATCGCAAGTGTGATTAGACTCAAAAGCAGCGATCTTTGCCTGCATGGCATTTACCCACCTAGGATCTTTGGCAGCTTCTTCAAAAGAAGAGTGTTCCACTATAGTGGAAAAAGCAGATAGGTACGACTGATAAGAAGGAGATAGGCCCTTGTATGACATATTATTGGAAATGGCATAAGGTACAACTTTTTGACTAGACAAGGACACATAATTCTTAAACCACAGAGGAGGCTACCTTGGTCTGGATGACCTCCTTAGATCAGGGCAGTGAAGTTCCTGAGATGGTAAGGTAGGTGAGACCACTTTTGCAAGTGATGGAGGCTGAGAATATGATTCATGGTTAGGAACACTAGTATCATGGTCAGAATTAGTGGAGGAAGAAGAACATGGAGGTAAAGTAGTACTCCTGAAGTATGTCTCACCCCTTTTTTTAAATCAAACTCAACTAAACCCTCTTAAATAAATAAAAGGATTTCAGTAAAAGCATAAAAAGGGAGTGACAAAATTTTGTTTCAAAAGGAAAATAACTCAGAGTCGCCACCTGACATTTGATGGTGTGCCAGGTCACCATTTTTTCTTAAATGATTTTCCTTTTTAAACATTTCGAACTCTAAAACTAAGTCTACACCAAAGATTCGGGTAAGGAGGTTCATTTGACTCAGGTAGAAGGTGTGAGACACTCCCTAAGTCTTGTGAAGGTCACGGTTGCGTACTCGATCTAGTTGGCTTTTAAATATTCAAATTGAGGCGAAAAACACAGAAAAAGAAAAATAAACACAAAAGAGGCTCGAGGTCGTCCCCACCTAAATAGTTAAAAATAAAAGAAAATATTAAAGTTCTATTCTACGCTTCCTCTCGTCATCCGATCTCTGGCCTTCATTTACATGTACTTCGGGCCATACTCTAGATAAAATATATACAAATCATTCAGGGCATTCCCCGGTTAAATTTAACTAAGGGAACGACCTTTCGCCTTAAAACTAACAAAATCCTAAGACTTGCCTACCCGGGTGTGGTAGGCCTAATCATGCTACTAGCGGATTCCTTATTAGATAAAAAAAATAAAATTAAAAAAAATATATATGGAAACAACAAAATCATACTAGCCAAAAATATTTTTATTTCTTGTTATTAGTATTAATCAATTTGTTTAAAAAAAATCCCAAACTTCCCGTTTAAACTTTTAAATCCTACACCCATGGTCTATCCAACTCAACAACTAACATGAATATCAGACAAATCAACAAAGAGATTTTTGTGCTTTGTCATCTGCTAACTTGAAAAGGAAAAAAACAATTACTCAAATCTCAGCATTATCAAGCAACATAAAAAGTGGCATGAGACAAGCAGTAAAATAAAGTGTGAGAGAGTAATGGATGGACCTCGAAAATAAACTCCTTATAATTAACTTCTGATCGAACGCGACGGAACACCAATGACAAAAATCTAAACTCGAACAAACACAAACAGCGGCAAAATGAACGAACTACCGTATATTCAGTGAGACCTCAACGGACATCTCGAGCTCCTCGGACAGAACTGATTCTACTGGATTTTTGGCTAGTTTTGGTGAAAGCAATGGAGGAATTCCGGCGTCTGGTTTCCAATGACGGGAGGGGGGTCTCCTATTCCGTTGGGATCTAGCGGAGATGGCAACGACGGTGAAGTAGGGCTGCTGGTTTACTGAGAGGAAGGAGAGAGGTCGTTTGGTGTTCTGCGGCGAGGTTTTTGGTTGATAGGGTGGCGGGTTCCTGGTTAGAAGCAGCGGTGGCGGCTCCTTAGGGTGTATCTGGGTCTCTTTGGGAGGAGGGTGAGGGACGGCGCTAGGTTTTCAGGTCTAGGGGTTCTAGGGTTTCATTGTTGTAGATGAAGAAGAAGATCAAGTCCAGAGTTAGTTTTTTTTTATGTCTTAAGGTTGAGGTCTTGGTGTCTAGGGTTTTGGTGTGGAAGAAGAGATGAAGTCTAGCGGTTTTTTTATGTCTTCAAAAATTTGATGGGGTATGGGCTATCAAGACTTGGGCTTCAAAATTGGGCTGTAAAAATGTGTAAAATAATGCGAAAAAATGACTGAAAATTCAAATTAAATACTTATAAAAACTCTACATTAATTTTGATAAATTATTTGTATTAAAAATAAAACTAAAAATTATAGTTGGAACTATATTTGGTATTTTTAAAGATTATATTAGGATTAAAATAGGCTTAAAGTAGTATACCCTTCTAAAAATATCTAAGACGCGAACTAAGTAGAGAAATATAAAATTATTTTGTAATTTTCAATTTTTATTTTTAAAGTTATGTAAAAGAGCCAAAATTAGTTGAAATAACTATATTAGACCTAAACTAAGTATTAAAATGCTAAAATATATAAAATATTGGGGAAGGTCAAAAATCACGTGTCTACAACTGCCCCTCTTTGACGGGAAATACGAAGTATTTTCAGACAAAGAACGACTAGGCATGTTTTTTACCCGACCCTTATTTGGAGGGACTAAAATTAAGAGAAAAGGAAATGTGACCGAGCCTTCGGTCTTGAGTCTTGAATGGTTCTTCATGCAGACTTTAGATGTGAATTTTGACGCTCGCTAGCTGCAGGTGCCAGTTCATTCTTCTCCAGCTTTTTCGGATCGAGACCGGACATACCATGAACAACCCACCTCTTGTCTCAGCTTCTGCATTTTGGATTCTGTTCGTTCCTTTTTTTTCATTTTTTTTCTTTTTTGGATTGAGACCACTTCTGTTGGTCACCTACGATTGTTGACTCGCATTCTGGCCGCGAGCTTCTGCTACTTCTACTTGAATTGAAATTTAAAATGGCTTCCCTTGTTCTTCAGCTGGGTGCCTGCTACTGACATGAAACTTGAACTGATTCTGAAATGAACTTTGAAATGTCTTCCCTCGTTCTCCAGGTGTGTGTCTGCAATCAAAACAACAAAACAAACAAAATTTTCTGTCCCAATTTGCACTAGGAAGATTTGTGAGTTGTTAAAAAAAATTGTAAACTACTTATGGTACTGATGCAATAATGAGAGTAAAACTAAAGACTTGAATAAGATGTGCGTCTCCTGTGAGTAAAACCAAGAATATTTGACTAGCAAGTGCGTCTTCTAAGAATAGAACCTAAATGACTCAAATAATGAAGTGCGATTCTTAGGGATGAAACTTGGATGAACCTAAAACTAGGAAGTGCGTCTCTTAGGGATAAAACTTCAATAACTCAAACTAGGAAGTGTGCCTCCTAGGGATGTAACTTGAATGAATCAAAACTACGAAGTGCGTGTAAAACTTGAATAACTTAAACTAGGAAGTGCGTCTCCTAGGGGTGTAACTTGAATGAACCAAAACTAGGAAGTGCATCTCCTAGGAATAAAACTTGAATAACTCAAACTAGGAGGTGCGTCTCCCAGAGGTAAAACCTCAATTTAGGAAGTGCGTCTCCTAAAACAAAAATATAACCTGACAGACATAGACTAGGAAGTATGTCTCTTAGGGGTGAAATTTCAATAACTGAAACTAGGAAGTGCATCTCCTAGGAATGAACTTATATGAACCAAACTACGAAGTGCGTCTCTTAGGGATGTAACTTGAATGAACCAAAACTAGGAAGTGCGTCTCCTATGAATGAACTTACATGACCCGAACTGGGAAGTGCGTTTCCTAGGGGTAAAATTTTAATTTAGGAAGTGCGCCTCCTAAAACACAATATATCCTGCAAGACCCAAACTAGGATTTGTGTCTCCTAGGGGGTGAAACTTTAATTACTCAAACTAGGAAGTGCGTCTCCTGGGAATGAACTTACATGACCCAAACTAGGAAGTGCGTCTCCTGCGAATAAAATTTTTATTTAGGAAGTGCGTCTCCTAGGACAAAAATTTAACCTGACAGACCCATACTAGGAAGTGCGTCTCCTAAGGGTGAAACTTCAATTACTCAAACTAGGAACTGCGTCTCCTAGGAATGAACTTACATGACCCAAACTAGGAAGTGCGTCTCCTGTGGGTGAAACTTCAATTACTCAAACTAGGAAGTGCGTCTCCTAGGAATGAACTTAAATGACCCAAACTAGGATGTGCGTCTCCTAGGGGTAAAACCTCAATTTAGGAAGTGAGTCTCCTAAAAAAAAAAGTTAACTTGAAGGACCCATACTAGGAAGTGCGTCTCCTTGGGGGGTAAATTTCAATGATTCAAACTAAGAAGTGCGTCTCCCAGTAATGAACTTAATGACTCAAACTCAGAAGTGCGTCTCCTAGGGAAAAAACTTCAATTTAGGAAGTGCATCTCTTAAACAAAAATATAACCAGAAGGACACAAACTAGGAAGTGCATCTCCTAAAACAAAAATATAACCAGAAGGACCCAAACTATGAAGTGCATCTCCAAGAGGTGATTTGTGATCTTCTTAATAGCCTTTGAGTAAGCAGAATTGGGGATTTACACCTGAAAAATTCAAGCTTTGTATAAACATATCATTTATCCATGTTTCAGACAAAGGAAACTTGTGATTTTAAAACATGGTGGTTAGTTTGTGGCCTTCACTTTGAAGGCGGCTGCTTCTGCACTTGCCAAGATAATTTTTATTTCAACATGGAAGACCTTGCATGTTATCGACTACCCATTACTTTCAACCCTCACCACAGAAAACGCCTCCGCTCCATTCAATCCAAATATCCTTTATCTGTTGCATTGTCCTCATGAATTGGCATTTACTCAATCTTTGCATTTTACATGAATACCAAAGCATGTTGAGTGTTACAAACTCAGTGTGCATACTGTTCTTTCCTGACTTATGATGCTTTGATGTGCCAGCCAGACTCTGCTTTGTGCAATTGGAAAGCTGGTAGCATATTTTGAAATTATTTCTTTACTTATTCTGACAAAACAGTCTCAAGAAGGGACTCAAACAAACACGAGGAACAAAATAAAGGACAATGGAAAGAGATGATACCTAATAAGAAAATTATAAAGTAAAAACTTGTCAGATATGGATACCAACTCTGATGACCATGACATGCACTTTCGGATTAGGTGGCTTAATCTCTCAAGCAAGTCTAATATTTAGCTCTTGTTGTACTTCTAAGCTGTGAAATTGGGCTTCATCACTCCAATTGTCCTATTTGATACACAATCCTCAGTCGACTTGTAGTGCCCTGAAGGGTTTCCACCATCAAGCCTCTCTCATTTTGTTCGTTTCTCAACCCGCCATCGCCTTACGGTGCCTAGAGGGTTTTCATCGATAAGACTCTCTCAGTTTATCATTTTCTCTCTTTGTGTTGAGAACAATGTACTACCCATGAAGCAAGAAGATCATACTTTCACTACCCACTTGATTTGGCATCCTTATAGATTGGTGAGAAGGTCTTTCTTTGGACGGTAATGTAGACTTTTGGATAGGGTTAGAAAGAAAGGGTGGAATGAAGACTCAAAATAATTTAAGATAAAAGGCTTCAAAATAACAACTTTTGGAATCAGGCCTTTCGGCAAAACTAAAACTCCTGCCCCAGTTTCTCGGAGTTTGGGGGGATTATTTTCTCTCTTTTTTATGGGGTTTCTAAGAAAATCTGCCCCGGTATTGATTTTGGGGAATTATAAAATATTTTATTTTGTGTGACCGAACCGTGAGACTGCGTACGTATCTTGTGGTAACAAGAATTAGGACAAATGTAGTTCAAACGACAAAGCTGTGTTTGTTTGTTTTTTTTTTCTTTTCTTTTTCTTTCTTTTTCTCTTTTTTTTCTTTTTCTTCTTTTTCTTTTTATTTTTCTCTTTTCCTTTTCCTTTTTCTTTTTCTCTTTTCCTTTTTTTTCTTTTTCTCTTTTTCTTTTCCTTTTATAGTTTTGTAACTCTATTTCTGATTCCAAAAGAGGGGTATGAAACAAAAAATTAGGGCCCAAAATGGGTAGCAAAAGATAAAAGTGTTTGGGTAGCAGAACAATGCCTTCGTCATTCCAAACATTAAAAATGCCAAGTATAAGCATGCAATTGAAGATAAGCGAACAAATCTTACATAGTATCTATTCATGGCATCCACACAAACACAAAGTGCCAACGGGCAATACCTTTATCCCAATGAATGATCCTTGCCAGTTCGAAGCAGACTTGACTCAACCTTATCTTGATGTGGAAGAATGCCTTTTAGCACTGACTGATTTACCTCAAACTGCTTGAGAGACATTTCATTGTTGTATGCGCTTATCAACATCTTCATTTTCCAAAATAACTGCCTTAGTTTCACTCAATTCAAGCTCCAGCTTTCTCAGAATTGGTGAATCTTTACTTCTTCCTCAAATTCCTCCTTTTATCATATAAAAAAACATGCCATTTCTTCATGATAAGACTAACTTTCAAGATTAAGCTGAAAATTATCCGTGCATGTCATGTCACTAGAATTAGCATGAAAAGAACTATAAAAAGAAAAATGACCTAAACAAAATTGACTAGAATTAACAGAAAATAGGAGATGCAATAGACAGATGATAAAAAGGGTTTGAACATGACAAACAAAATAGACATGTGTTACAACACTGGAACAACCCTAAATAACACTAGACGAATTACTACAAACTAAACAAACTAGACAAAATGAGAAGAAGAAGAAGAGTTTGAGCCAGGAGACAATATCCAAATTACAATCCTGAAATAAACCGAACAAATAAGAAATGACAACAAAATAAACTACCAAAACTCCTCGCTGGCTAGCCGAGAAAAGAGTGTCTTTTCAATCACCAAGATTGACGTCTTAGCCACTGGGTTACACATCAAAATTGCTAGGACTTTCACCAATTTCAATATCATTAACTTCACTCAGCAAGTTCCCAAGAGGACTCTCATACTCCTGGCCAAGGTCCTTCGGTAGTTAACCGGGAGGTTGAAAATTGATGAGCAATATCCTACGATTAGATCCATTAATTATTTTTCTTCTTTATTTTCGTTTTAGCTTGTCTAAGAAGCGGAGTTTTAATGTGGGACAAGGATGTTTTTTAGTTTTCAAATAATTTAATTGAGGTACCAAAGAAGGGAAAAATTTACGAACCAGCAGTTTGGAATCCAATATCCAGTCTCCAACACTAGCAACCTTCCTCAATTGTGACCCCTGGGTATCACACGAATCTTATGTCAAAGATAGTACAATTAAACAAGAGTGAATTCAGTTTTTTTACAAGTTCAGAGTTTTGGACAGAATGAATACATTTTCTCAAAGATCACAAGTTAATCCAACTGATGCAACAACGAATTAGACTTCAACAGCAATACACACTATCAAATCCAACAACAAGGAATACCAAGATCAATTTTAGCTCAATATTCAGAAACAAAGTAGTAAGCAATGCGAGCCGAATTCATTCAAATCGATTAACTCATATGATCGAGTCGAAGTTCCGCTACACCTCAAACTTTCTTCAAAATTTTCAGCACATAAAACTAACTTTCGGCTTAGAAGAATCAAACATGATGCCTTCTAGAATCGAATACGTATTGACGCGTAGGGACGATGCGTATGCTACGCCACTTCAAACTCAATCCCAATAATTGAATTTGTTCTTCGAGACTCGACACGAGAAAATCCCATTATCGAACAAACCTTCACCAAATCGAGCTCAAGCTTTGGATTCTACTTCCGAACAGCATAAAAATCAAACCCCCAAAGATTAATTTCTAGAAACAACTATTGGATGCTATAACAATGCAGCAGGTTGATGTTGCAAACAAAGTTGAATCAATAGAAAAATCTTATGTTTTTTGTCAAGGATTAGATAGTGTTAAATCACAACATACTTCAGCTCCGAATGATAGTCTCTTCAGAGCTCGTTTGAAGATTTGAAGGCTGCTAAACTTCATGTTGCTGATGGAGTTTCAAAGAGTGGAACTGGTGCTTTGGCAATTACATATTCTACAAGGGATGATGCGCTCAATTCACTTGGAGATTACAAAATCACATGTCTATAAAGCTAGAAATGAGATGCAAACAAATGGTGCATCAGTAGCTGGGCAATCAAACAAGGGTTTGGAAGCAAATGTGCATACTGGAATGGAGCAGCATGCTCTGGGGATTTGAAACCTGCAGACGCACAAAATGAGACTTGGGATCGACCTGCATATTCTAGGGTAGTTCATTCTATGGCTAAAGATGTTGGACATGTTCTTCATACTCCATAGATATCAACTATAACTCCTAGCAATAATACTACAAAAAGAAATAGTTGGACTGTGGTGAATCGAACGCCTACGAAAAAGCAGTCTCCAGGACCTGAACAGTAGGTCAAACCAACTAATAATGTGAAGGAGGCTGGTGTTATTGTACCAGTTGCATCTGGTCTTACTCTGAAAGCTCCTCAATTGAGTGACCGAGCTGCGGTTGAAAAACAAGTCAATGTTATGCAAAATGAGGAACAAGAAATAGAAAACTATCATGGTTTGGTTACTACTGCATTGGTTTTGAATAGTGAAGGGTTCCTGGATATAGCTAGTTAGCTACTGCAGCCTCTTCAAGTTTTGAAATGATTAGGAATACTAATGCTCGAAATCTACAGGGAACTGGGATATGGTTTAATACTCTGACTACTGCATATGTACCTGTGGAGAAATCAACAATAGCAGCTGTTCAAGCAGGTAATTTTGGTGATGGTGTTGATATGGAATTAGGTGAAATGCCAGCAGAAGTATCACCCAGTAAAAGGGATGCTTCAGTTCTTAAAAGGTTAAATCTACTGCTTGAACATAAAGCTGAAAATTGAGCAGTTTTGAAAGTCACTGCTGTGCATGATGATGGGCAAGGTGCTGAAGGTGTGAATGCTAATGGGGAGAAGGAATCATACCCAAAGGAGGGGCAACTAGTTATGGTTGAGAAAGAACATAATCTTTCACGTAACACCGTCACGCCTAATATCAATTTCACTGATGTTGGAGCTCAAATGATGGAAAATTTGAACCCTTTCAATGCATTTCTTTTTGCAAATAAAAGGTTCTCTATAAAAGGGTTACTACCAAGGAGTTGGTTGGAGTTGGATTGAATACCTCACACCATTAGGTACCTTCAAATGAGATTTTTTATCACATAATCAGGACACATTGTCCATGATATCATCTGCAACAAAAATGCCAAAAGGAGGGACACACGATGCAAGTGATGTTCATGAAGACGAGATGAGTGAAGACTTGAGTGATGAACCTGTCCAGAATTTAAATGAGGTGCAGGAAGAGGTTATCTCTAAGTGGGATGACCGAGTACAAGAGCATGATTAAAAGGTGATACATCGATGCAAAAGGCATTAATTATGGGTAGCAGCACCATCAAGTTGTGTGTGCTGGTGACGACCAAAATAAAGAAACAATGAACACTACAATAAATCCTATAAACGATAAACAGCAGCAACATGCTCATGACGAGTGAGCTGTTGTAATTGCTGAAGAAAAGAAAGAAGAATCTAAATCTAATAATCCACAAATTCAAGGTGAGAGTGAGAATGGAACCGGGATGTTTGAAGCAGCTAGGCAGGTGACCATGCCTCCAGTGAAAACAAAACTATCTGGCGCTGTGAACATCGCTGATATGGACAAAGAACCAAGTTCACAAAATGTCAAGCACAAGGTGCAGCATGGTGAGCAGATTTCCAAAAACAATTCTCATTTTACTATTGCAACTAGCACAATAGGTACTAGCTTAATGGAAAATGCAGCAGATAAGAAATCTGGGCAGCAGCAGCAAATTGTGAACAATCCTGCGGCCATTTGGGATAGACATGAAGCATCACCAAATCCAGGAGAACTGTTGCTAATTGAAAACAGTCCTAAGACAGCAATTCAAATGACAAAAGATGGACAGCAAAAAAAGATTCCAATCCACAATGAAAGCACTTCAGGCGCAATTTCAAATATGGTTTTGATTTCACAACATGAGCGTGCACTATTGGATACTGAAGCAAACTAGTATTTATAACAAAATATTAAACAAGAAGACTACTTTCGTTGTTTTGAGTATAGAGGGAAGAACAACAACTACTTTTGTTGTTTTGAGTAGTTCTTAAATATAACCTATTTTATTACCTCGCCAAAAGACAAGCAACTAGTATTTATAACAAATATCAAACAACATCTAATGTGCAGACTATAGAAACTATATCAAATTGGAGTACAACTTAAGGCTATACCACCCCTAGAGAAATTCGACAACCTCCATGAATAGATTGAAGAGTTAAAAAAAGGTATCAAAATAACTTACATGGCTAAAATCACTGGTGTTGGATTTGGGGATTTGGGGAGAGCACCTATTTTGAGGAAATTTGCTCAGATGCCTCAAAATTTCGCCACCTCCTTTACGACACCAAAAATTTTGCAACACCCACTAAATAAGCAAAACTTGTGTGTAAAAACAATTAACCCAATTTCAGAGACTGAGAAAGAGGAATACGATAGAAGGAAGATTCAACACATTTCTTAGGTGAACGACAGAAGAAGATTTAGAGAGTGACGTTTGCAATCGAAGAAGTTATCTCTGAGGGTTCAGTGCAATCGATCGAAGAATTCTCTGAGGCTTTGTGCAATGGAAGAAGCTAAGTCTCTGAGCTAGGGTTCTTAATTTGGGTATCAGCAAGTATATTGGATGTATCTATATTTTTATGTGGAAAGGGAAAAAATAGTCTTTTCGCATAATATTTTCATTATTCTTATAAATAGAATCCTATTTAAGCTGAATGTCTATATTTAGAGAGATTTTAGAGTTTTACTTTGAGGCTAAGCCTTTTCTATGCCTATAAATAGAGGGGTCTTACCCCATCCCTAAGTATCAATAAGAATACTCCTCTTTCTACTTTTCTCTCTATTGTTCTCGTTCTTGTATTATTGTTCTTGTTCTTATATTATTTCATAACACGTTATCAGCACGAAGCTCTACTATCTCAAGAATCTCTTTGAGAAAATTAAGAGTAATAGTATCCTGGCAGATTCCGCCTCTGAGCAGATTGAATACATTGCTCTTTCGCAAAAGACAACCGTCCCATAGTATTAACAGAAGGCATTGGGGAACTTCCTAACAGTGGAAGAGGATGTGGAGCATTCAAGTGATTCATATGATTTAATCTTGTACATCAATCAACACTTCTCTTATGAAGCATTCTTCCAAACCATATAATTTCTATACGGAAAAACAGAAGAGATGGTATCATCATAAAGTAATACAACGGGATGGAAACTCAAGAGGTATATTTGATATCACAACATTTATTGGTATACCTTAAAGATAAGTATTTTAATTTTCTCTTTCAAATTCTTGAAATTCTACGATTTGATTTCATATACAAACAAAGACAACAAAGTTTGATTATAACTCTAATGGAGTTTGTAAGAAATTACACTCACATGAAGTGGTAAAATTTCTATGCCTTGCCATGATCAAATTCATGTATGATTATGGGCAAAGAATTAAAAAATCCATCCAATTGAATTTGCTCCATTCCCTTTAGAGAATGTGGTAGCAGTATGTGATAAGTCTGAAAGAAGACAAAATCCGTCCAATTGAATTTGCTCCATTCCCTTTAGAGAATGTGGTAGCAGTATGTGATAAGTCTGAAAGAAGACAAAATTATTACCATGAAGGTATCAATGAATGTGGACGGGGCAATAGACGAAATTATAATCGTCATTATTGTGGTAATGAGAACAATAAGGATTCTCAAAATAATCTTTCACTTTATGAAAGTAATATTTGACATGAGATTGTGTATAGCACATACAGATGATTATGATCCATTCCCTGAAGTGAATGTGATAATTGTAATAAAGCACGTAAGTATGGACACGCTCTTGAAGTAATTTTGTTTATGTCTAACATTATGAAAAGAAAGTTCATTGCCCTTGAAATTTCGGGCAAGAACTATATGACATGGGTGTTGGATGCTGAAATCCACTTAGATGATATGGGTCTTGGAGATGCCATTAAAGACAGAAATAATGCATCCACCCAAGACTATGCTAAGGCCTTGATTTTCTTGCGCCATCACCTTGATGAAGGTTTGAAAATTGAATATATCACAGTCAAAGATCCACCTATCTTGTGGAATGGCTTAAAGGAGAGATATGACAACCTGAAGTTGGCCACTCTGCCACAAGCACGATATGATGAGAATCCAAAAGCAAATAGTTCATAAACTATATGTTATCGTTGCGGTGGAAAAGGGCACTGGGCGAAAATTTGCCGTGTACCAAGACATTTGGTTGAGTTTTATCAAGCATCTCTAAAAGGTAAATGCCCTGAAACCAATTCTGCCTCTGACGACAATTTTGACATCACCCACTTGGATGTGGCAGACTTCTTTGAGCACCCAGAGTGAAAAATAGACCACTTAATCGGTGATGGATATGTGATGAAGGATGATGGAATTGTTTGATTTTATTTGTATTAATTAGTGAATAAACTAATAGTCATTAGTATCAGCTCGTATTAGTTAGTTTATGATATAATGTTAGTATTAGTTCTTTAGAATGTTTCAATATGCTTATATTTCAAAGATATTTTTATTTTTCAGTAAAGTTAATCGACTAACCTAAACGTTAGTCGATTATCTAATATTTCGCATTAAAACTGCAAAACAATCGATTATATACTTGTTAACAATCGATTATATTAAGACATAATCGATTATGCATGTTTAACAATCGATTATATTAAGACATAATCGTTTATGTATGTTTAACAATCGATTATATTAAGACAGTGTGATCTGAAGTTTTTTCAAAATAGCAAATAATCGATTATGTATGTTTAACAATCGATTATATTAAGACAGTGTGATCTGAAGTTTTTCAAAATAGCAAATAATCGATTATGTATGTTTAACAATCGATTACATTGAGACAGTGCTTAAACTGAAATTTTCAAGCTGCAAAGTAATCGATTATGGAAAACATATAATCGACTATCTGATTTAGTTAGTCAACTAACCTCAGCAGATTTTGAAAATATTGTTTAAATATGAAACAAACGGATTGAATTTGTGTATTCTCATGTTCGTATATTTTCTTTTTTTGTCAACCATGGGAACTAAATTGATTGAAGGCTCCGGAAGAGCAACTATAACTCTGCCTAAAGGAACAATATTTATCATAGAGAATGCAATGTTCTCCTCCAAGTTTAAGAGGAACTTGTTGAGTTTTAAAGATATCATTCAAAATGGATATAAGATTGAGACAATACATGAGTATAATCTTGAATACCTCATTTACTCATGAAAACGAGGCTGCCCACTTCGGTTTGGGGTCACGCCATTTTGCATGCTGCAATGCTAGTTCGTCTCTGACTGACGAATTATCACAAATATTCCCTGTTGCAATTAATTTTGGGTCATGAACCTAATATATCCCACTTAAGAATTTGTGGATGTGCAGTATATGTGCCTGTAGCACCACCATATTGCACCAAAATGGGTTTGCAAAGAAGGTTAGGAATATATGTTGAGTTTGAACCGCCCTCCATTATTCGCTACCTCAAAACATTGACAGGGGATTTGTTCACTGCACGATTTGCAGACTGTCAATTCGATGAGACACTTTTCCCAAAATTAGGGGGGAGAAGTTGGTGAAACCAAACGGGAAATTTTGTGGAAAAATGCATCATTATCTCATCTTGATCCACATACCTCTATTTGTAAAAAAGATGTGCAAAATATTATCCATTTGCAAAGAATAGCAAATCGAATGCCAGACGCATTGGTATTGAATATACCACACTCACCCCTAGAAGGAGGTTTGAGATGATATATGAAAATAATGTCATTGTTATGGCATGAATGATCGTTGGTCACGTACCTATTGTACGCAAAAATATTTTGGAAATATGACTATTAAAGGACAACGATAATGCAAGAAACATATCTTGCATATAATTTTGACCATGACCATAATGGTATAACTTTCTCTTTAAAAGAGATATTCACCACATGGATGTTGATGAATCTGTGGTAGTACAAAATTAATTGAGAGCTCTAGAAGAGCCAATTATTACTATGTTGGAGAAATACAATTGATTACCAATAAGGTATTGTGTTGTAGTAAGTCTCAAAGAAACTTATTCAGTTTCCAAAGTATATGCGAAAGCGATTGATTATATTGAGACTATAAATAAAGGAAAGATTTGATATCTTCTATTACTACAACTTGTAGCGGGATAATTTTTGTATGAAAAGCTACCCGCTTTATTCTCCAGTTTGTACTACACAAACAAAAGAATGCCACAATAAAGTAGATATTTATTGGTATAAAAACCCATACCACAATAAACCTGAAGTTTATTGAGAATTGCACATGTCATGGTGTAAACATGAACTTATCAATATTGATAATTTATTCAGTTGGCATTCGGGTTAGCCATCTCATTTTAAGTATGATGTGCAAATTCACATGGGTGAATATTAAAGAACTAGAAAGTTCTTTACGAATTCTCTTATATTACTTGTTCTCATTAATTGATTGACCAACTAAAGAGTTCGGGTTGAATCCCATAAATTCTGGAAATATCAAAGGTGAATATGGGCCCATTCACCTGCCATGTATACCACATATGATGCATCTATGATATGGTTACATGCGCGATTGTTATTAACCTGCAGCCTGGCCGGTGCTTGCGAGGTAAATTGCTCAGTAATATAACTTAGAGCATAATTTCTAGATTTTCTATTCAAGATAGTTCATCTTGATAAGTTGGTTTATATCATAGTTGGTTTAGCAAGATAATTATTGAGTTGCTCCACTTAATAGCTAAACTGTTTCTTATGAGAACAAAGTTATATATATCAGTTTGATATACGTTGTATACGAGAGTATATTGTATTCTCCCCTCACAAGTGGTTCAGGGTCAGGAACCAAATAATTTCATCTTATTATTATTGATGTGCGGTGTATATTTTCATTAACACCATAATGCACAAAGATGGACTCTCAAAGTTGAGGAAACAAGTTAGCTTTTCTAACATGAGGGGGAGACATGATAAACACTTGAGAAAAGGTTACATGGGATGAATTATCATTTGTATATATAGATCCTCGAATATCATAATATGAACCTGAAGTTCATAAAAGGATAATTCAATTGCAACATATTGCAAAGCATGCTATACGCATTTGCTGACCCAAAGAAAGTAACTATATTCTCACTGCGAATGCTCATATTAAGTCCTAGAAGGACAAAGTCTTTGATACGCTTAAAGCGTATAGACGAATCGGTTTCAAAATAACTTCTTAATAAAGAAGATGAGCAAATGATCAAAGTGATCATAATAAAGTCAATGGTATGTGTAATCAGTTTTCGATATCTTATTTGTTTAGCATGACATGAAAACTTGATATGCATCTAAAGTCTATTGTATGGCTTATATGACTTAACTTATATGTCAATCCATGAAAGATTGAAGTTGCTTGAAGCATATGCAATTCTTGGTCCTGAAGTACCACATCCTAAGTGCAACTTGTGTACATATGTATCTTACTATAACTATAAGCATGATTGCATCGAGAATACCTATATGGAGATTTTGAAGAGTCATTCCACGATATTATATGAAGATGTTCATACCTATCAAGAATGATAATTTCAAGGTGCGGAATATTTATTCAAATCAATATGGCTGATTTATTTATCAAATCTCTACAAAAGATCGTTTTGAAGATAGTGCACAAGATTGGAATGCAAATGCTCAAGGATGTGAATTGATGTTCTTTCCAGGGGGAGTTAATGCGCGTTGCACTCTTTTTCCCTTACAAGGTTTTGTCCCACTGGGTTTTCCTTGCAAGGTTTTTAACGAGGCAACTAATAGGCGCATATTCAAACATGTGTACTCTTTTTCCTTTCTATAATTTTTTTCCCATTGGGTTTTGTTTTAGTTAAGGTTTTAACGAGGCACATTATTGAATAGACATTCAAGGGGGAGTCTTATAAATAGAATCCTATTTAAGGTGAATGTCTATATTTAGAGAGATTCTAGAGTTTTACTTTGAGGCTAAGTCTTTTCTATGCCTATAAATAGAGGGGTCTTACCCCATTGTAAATCATCCCTAAGTATCAATAAGAATACTCCTCTCTCTACTTTTCTCTCTATTGTTCTCGTTCTTGTATTATTGTTCTTGTTCTTATATTATTTCATAACAATTATAAAATTATTAAAAAATAAAATGAATAAGGCTTATTTTGGCGGGTACAAAATTAAAGGGGAAAATAGTGAGGGAAAAAATAATCGTTCCAATAGATTTTTTTTTTTAATAAAAGCATTCCAGTAGATAATTTTATTGGGATGGTTTACACTGCCGTTACATAAGATTAATCTATGGCAACAGTTGTTTTGACAATTGCAACGGTTATATAGCTGAAGCGTGCTCATATTACTAAAATGCTATTGTAACGGTTGTAACCGTTCCCATAGATGAGATATGGCAATAGTTGTACAACCGTTGCCCAAATAACCGTTCCCATAGGCCCATTTTCTGGTAGTGAGGGTATCGCACCACAGTCCGCACATCAACTGCGTCAACCACATATATACTAGTTTACGGTACAGAAGCAATCATTCCCACCGAGGTAGAAATTCCCTCTTTAAGGATCATACAGGAAGCAAAAATCGATGATGTAGAGTGGGTGAAGAGTCGTTACGAGAAGTTGGCTCTTATAAATGGAAAAATAATGAATGCAATTTGCCATGGTCAACTTTATCAGAACAAAATGTCCAGAGCCTTCAAAAAAAGAGTCAAACAAGACGGTTCACGCCAGGGCAGCTAGTGTTAAAGAAAACTTTTCCACATCAAGATGAAGCCAAAGGGAAATTCTCTCCCAATTGGCAGGGTCCATATATGGTTCACCGGGTTCTGACAGGAGGAGCCCTCATACTTGCAGAAATGGACATAGAAGTTTGGCCAAAGCCTATCAATTCAGACGCGGTCAAGCGATGCTATGTGTAACCATGTATGATTTCCTTTATGATGTAATTTGAAATATGGCTGACCTGATTCCCGTTTATGAGGGGATACGTAGGTAGACCTATGGGTTCGGTCACAATTCATTAAGAATTTTATTTTCCCCGCTATTGGAAACTGGGACCCTCAAAATTTTGAAGTTGATTTCAGCCAATTATCTTTAGCAGCCGTCAGAAGCAGCGGCCCAATAAAGTGGGAAGAAGTTTGAGGAGGACCCTTAAAATTTTGAAGAAAGAGAAGTTGCAATGTCTTAAACCACGTTGTAGTCGTCAGTTCATCTAAAGAAAACTATTCTCGATAATGTATTTATGTTATATTTTTTATTAGTCATGCACGTCTTTTACCAAAATTGCTTTGTTTAGCAACGCTACCTCAATGATACACACAGTATCACCAAAACATAGTTGAGCAGGTCAATCAAAGTCAGCGGACACGAACTAACCTCCCCATCTACAAAACTCATGATTTTTCTTTGGATGCAGGCACCCAAGTCGTAAAATCATCGAATATATTACACACTCACACTGTTCAGGAACACAACTCTTATAACCGTCACCTACTCACAGTTGCTATCCGCACGCAATATCTCCGGCAACTTCAATATCATAATCCACTAGCAGCTAAGAAAACTATATTCGCCTTTTTAATCTCTTGCACAAGGCTATCATTCTACATTCCGAGACTAAGCACTGTCTCCATCTGCATTTCCTGCATTGCATAAGACTACTATTCTACCTTCTCAAGTTAAGCTCTACCTTCATCTGCATTTCCACACCGCACAAGGCTACCATTCTGCCTTCTGAGACTAAGCACTGTCTCCATCTGCATTTCTGCATTGCATATGACTACCATTCTGCCTTCCGAAACTAAGCATTGTCTCCATCTGCATTCTCTGCATTGCATAAGGCTACCATTATGCCTTCCCAGACTAAGCACTATCTCCACCTACATTCTTTTTATTGCATAAGGCTACCATTCTATTTTCTGAGGATAAGCTCTACCTCCACCTGCATGGCTAAAATATCGCCACTTCTCTTATGGATGAATATCATCACTTTATTTGCCTTTTGCATGGCTGAAATATAGCCACTTTATTTACACATGCATGGCTGCAGTATCGCCATTTTGTTTACATCTTGCATGGCTGAAAGATTTCCACTTATTGCATTTCATGGGCTGAAAGATCGCCACTTATTGCATCATGGGCTGAAATATTGCTACTTATTGCTTCATGGGTAGAAAGATCTCCAATTTTCCAATGGCGTAATTGTTCGGAGGCATCATTTTCATAGTCCGAGAACTTGATGCCATGGCCTAAGGACCCCTTTTATATTTTGCATATCATTATTCAAAGGCATTATAGTTCGGAGGCATCATTCTAATAGCCCGAGAGCACCATTTCATGTCCTGCAAATCCTTTACTATTCACTTCATGGCCCAGGACGTCATGGTCCGAGGACGTCATCCTAATCGTCCAAAGACAACATTCATGGTCCGACGGGAACTTGCATCATGTTTAAATTTACGCACAATATATGCTTGTTTTGTTTATTCATAGGTAAACTGATAAGCAATGGTCGTCTCAGCAGAAGCGATCCTGCTCCAGTTCCCGTAGCCCATTAGACTTTAATATTGTATCCCAACCTAAACATTGCGTCCGTTCTTGAAAAACCTCCATCGGCATACTCCGCCGACGGATCCTGAACTACATGGCCTAATTCCTGCAAGACCAGGAAGATATAGGTAGCTCAAGAACTAGAGCATGATCAACCTTTTTCAAACCAGTTCATTCGGTCAAAATTGGCCATCATATCTTTACCCGACAACTCTTTCATCCTTTTCCGGGTAAAGAGGGGCAGCTGTTGATACCAAATGTTTCTCTATATACTTTCATATGTAAAACACGTTCAAAATGGAATATGTATGCATATATAAGCATGTCCATGTGTTTTATTATTTTTCCAATCTTTTTATAGATTTTTACATCAGTTTATCGCCTTATTTTATAAATAAAAACACAATAATAATTTCTCAAATTATTATTTTATGTAATTCATTTGTAGTATTCTCATATTTAAACCAAAATATAACTAATATAATTTTTGCACATTTTTGACAAATTTATTTAGTATTTTAAAGTTAAATTGCATATAATAGCAATTTTACCATGTTTTAATATTTAATTGCGTTTAATTACAAAATTTATTTCGTTATTTTTAGTTTACTATTTTTATATTATTAATTAATTTGGTACCTTTATTTTATTTCCAAAATTTATTTTACTACTTTTTTATAAAATGAAAGGGGGAAAGTAATAGAAACCTCTTGCATGTTCCTTTCTGTAATAGAAACTCGTGAAAACAGGATAGCAAAGTAACATGCAAACACAATAGAAGGATTCAAAGAACATAATGGAAAATACTGATAAGAACAGTAAAAGAAGCATGCTTAAGAAGTTTTCTAGAATTTCTGAGACGTCGTAGTAACTTAAGGAAAGCTTAAGCGAGGTATGTATGGCTAAAACCCCATCTTTTAGAAATTGTGCTATATCGATGCTTTTGTAAATATGGTAAGACTGAATTTTGGAGTCTTCTTTTGATTGATACTTTATATGAATTGGTGTTTTGATACTATATTTGTGAAGGATGCATTTCAATATGGTCAATGTTCTATTCTTGATAACTTGAAAATGTGAAAGGAATGTGAATCATTTATTGAAATGCTTAGACAATTAAGTGAGATTGAAGAATGTGAAGTATATGATAAATTGCCTAAATTTCAAATCAAGTTTAAATTGTGATTTGTTGTGCCGAACCATGAGAATTCCTCTCTATGCTTATAACTTGAAATTCTCCTATGTATGCCCATTATCTTAAATCGTAAGTTTGTTGTTGAAAGTGAAAGTGATGTGAAATGTGAGTTGTGGAATATGACCTAGTGCTAAGGACGATGTGATAATGGTGGCCCTAAGGGCCAAGGAAATTGACATGATATATGTGAAATAAAAATTTGGATGTGATGACTAGTGAAAAAGAGATAATGCCTAAGTAAGGCAACCTTGCCGATCGGGTCGTGATTGAACACCATGCCGCACACATGGTGGTAATGTGCTGATACTGAATTTTTTATACGGAAACTGAAATAGTGATTGAGAGATATTCCACTAATGAGGTGACCTAGCCGGTCGGGTCGTGATCAAACTTCTCTTAAGATAGCGGTGGTATTGAGAGCAATGAACAGTTGAAAGGAATGCCCCAAACTAAAGTTTTGGAAATTGTGCCCTTCTTTGTATTTGATAATGTAGTGATTGTTTAAAGCATTGATTGATTGCTTATGATTTCTTTGTTCTTTTATGATAAATTATTTGTATTAAGATCGTGTTTAGTTATACATACTAGTACAATTCAAATGTACTGACGTCCCTTTTCCCGGGGGCGCTACATTCGTGTTATTATTGCAGGTGGTTCTATAATAGGTACTCCAGTCCACCGGCAGTAGCACCTCCTCCACTTTCGTCAGCTGTATTGGTAGTGTCGGGTGTTGGAATTAAGATTGAAATATTGATGCTTGGCAATTATTTACAAAACTTGTAATATTTTTATATTTATAATTTGCTAATGGAAATAAAATAGAATTGTTAATAAAATACTTAAGTATGATTAATGGAGTCCATCTCTTATTTAATTATGAGTTGGGTTGGGTAGTATGTATGAAACCTGTCAAGCTTGCTCAGTCGGCTTTACTCAGTTTAGCGTCGGTCTCGCTCCTACGATTTTGGGGCATGACAAACTTGGTATCACAACCTAAGGTTTTAAAGTGTCTTAGGATGTATAAGAGTCATGTCTAGTAGAGTCCTTCTTATTGGTCTGTTGTCGACCACATCTATAAGCTGGAGGTTATTCAAACATTTAGGAAGTTAACCCTTCTTTTATACTCCAATCATGCGATAGAGCTCAAGTTTGGGAGCTGATTTCCTCTCTAAGTCTTATTCTCAATATTGGTAACCTTGATACCATAATCCGCGAATTAGAAGCATGTAAGAAGGGACAGAGTCCAAGTGGATTTTCCAAGGACTTGTTAGGCGTATGTATTGAGTTGTGGATGGATTGGTAAAATATATCGCTATGAGGGGATTGTGCTTGTCCCTATTGATGTCTCTGCACCATCAGATCAGGTATTATATTAGTATGTTAACAAAGTACGTTAGGGATGTGAAGTCGAGGGGTATCGATTAAGCTATTGCCCTATTAACTTAATGTCATTAAGGGAGTCAAATAAAGATTTCTACTCATTGTATATGTACATCCAAATTGAAGACTTCTCATAAACATGGTCTTAACAAGGTGTTGAATAACAAAACATTGCATGTATCAAATCTTTGAACGAGATGAACTATTCGTGAATCCACTCTATTATGAATTCTCTTATTTACATTCTTGTGGAATTAAGTTCTATAATTATTCCCTTGTATTGAGTCATAACTCTAGGATTGATATTTTCCTCTTGTTTTTTCTAAAATTCCCACAACGGGATTATATCCGATGAATTTCTTACAGAATATTTTTATTAAGATGGAGAAAATCTACTCGTTTATGCCTATACATGCACCATAGTAATGTTTACCTATATTGTGTCACGTTCCATGCAAATCATCCCAACGTTGTTATTTTCCAGGAGGACACTCTTTTACTCAGTTATATGGCTTATATGGTTTGAACAGTCAATCTACTCTCTTGCGAACATCATCGTGAAATCTTCTCACTTCCTAGTAACATAAGAGCGTACCTTAACACCTCACATGAGTGCATGTCAATCGAAATGGTCATCGTGTGCATGAATGTATAGTCTCTCTGAAATTTGAGATCCTCACATCCGCATCATAGGAAGATCACCTGTCGCCATAACTTTCGTGTCCACTTGGGATATCCCGTAGTAAGTAGCTCACCTTATCCTGGTATTGTGGTTTCTCGTGGCATGGTCGTATATTGCATTTGGGAGATAATACAGCAGAAGCATGTACAACTAATAACAAATATTTATATCCTCTTTACACCTCCATAACATATGTTAATTGTGTTCTTTAGTTAGTGAAATCATTGTGCTAGTTTTCCCATACTTGTTCGATAACCATGAGAGAACATATCCTTCGATGAGTCATTGTTACACTTTTTGTACCTTAAGGACCCTTACTAGGCTCTCCGTCTAGACCAATCACACCTTTGGGGTTATTATAGCACAATGCTAGTTTCTCATGCTTTTTTATCTTACATTAGCATCTGGATAGTTCTCAAGTTAAAATCTATGAAGAACTCATTAAGAACATCAGCGAACCCTCCATGATTATTCTATATTATCTCATTGGGTTCCTATATCACTTGAAGTTCATCAAGGGTTGATAGCATGTCGCAATTACTGAGATAGATTATCTACACATGTGCAAGTCCAACGATCTGCTTATCAGTCTAGCTCTTGCCTATAGGTTTTGGGTGGACCAAGGATAAATACACCTCGTAACACATTCCTATGTAAAAGCCTTTCTCTCGGTCATGCCTTATAACATCTCCCAATATGGCTCGTAATAGATGGTTGTGTAGAAGTGTGTTGTAGTGCTTCCTTATGAAGTAGAGTTGCTAAATATAATTGGATTTTTGAATTTGGAGCTATACATCACGTGACTACATAGATAGACCTTCTTTCAAAAAATATAGCTTCGTATAATCGCTTTATATTTTCATCGTTCCTAGTGGTTACAATGTAAAGTTATTTCCATAAGGCTCTTTCCCTTTCTTTTCATTTGTCTTGCATCGAGTGCTGTTTACCCATAATCTTCGATATGATATTATCTCGATGTCTCGAATAGTTATCCAACGATATGATCTGATTTAATTAACATTTCTTTTATGTACTCTAAAAGCTCCCTGAGAGTGGGTAAATTTCCCCTTTTCTACAGACTTCTAATGTCTTCAACTCTGTTTAAGCTTGTTGATTCCATGTGGTGCTCTTAGTAGTGCTGCCTTACCATCTATTTTCATCTGATAGCTCTCATAGTAAAAAAAACTCATTTTAAGTTTTATGGCATCAAAGAGAAAGTCGTATAGCATCAACGGTGGGGATATATTCCTTTTGTTAGAATAGATAAATATTGCCGGTACTCCTTGTAGATGCTCTTCTAACAATCATTTACCTGCTCTGCTTGTCCCTCTGACTAGATAACCTAGGTTACTTATCCCTGATAAATGCATTACGACGGCTCATTCTTTTAAACTTATCCATGTGGGCACTTTGAGGCCTTGTTCTATACCAAATCGTAATGATTTTAAGTGCCTTCTTGCCGTGGTTGACAATTGTCTAGGGCTATGTGGGATTTTCTCATGGGTTCCAAAAGTAATAGTTTCCCCTAAGTTCAAGTTTATATTGCCGTGATTTCAAAACCAAAATGCGTCCCCTTTTCAAAAGGTTTTACATGGCTCGGACTGGATAGGTTACATGGTCTTGTGCTCCCTTTGCTTGAAGAATAATTTACTATATCATTGTCAAGCCAGGGGAGTTTTTCTACCCTTGACTCTTTGGGTGGATAAGAGTGTCATTTGTTTCTCTCCCTGGAGCATCATGTTAACCATTGGAACGCCTGAAACCAATACATAATTTTTTCCCAATATTTACTCCTCCTAGCTATGTGGTTTTACTCATGAAAGGGTGATATTAGACACCTTCATGAACATATTGATTTGAATGACTAAGTTGTCGTATCTTTAGTTCTCTCATAGAATATCAACTGTCATGGCGGGTTATATCTTTTTAGAATATGATGATCTCATAAGTGTACAACTTCCTTTCATCCTCATGGGCTTGTGGCATAGATTCCGTGTGTCAGGTAATGCAAAGAGTGTAATTAAACTTCATGTATTTTGAAATCTCAATGGCATTCAAGGTGGCAGAGTATTTTTATTCTTGATAAACGGATTTTCCCTACACTCTAGGAGATGACAGGGTCATGTACTTGAATATTCCTCCTTAATGGTTCTATTGCCAGTGTACAAGTTACCCATATGCCTTAATTTTCTAAGAGTTGATGCCATCACAATAATCAACCATATCAGTATCATTAATAGAAATCCACGTATGTCTTAGCATGTAACCTCAGGAAGTACTCTGCTAAGCGCATTAATGAATTCCCTAATAACTCCAGCCCGATCTTGAACTTTGTTGTTCCTCATTGAATTAGATCCATTGGGTATTGTATGTTCAGATGGGTCAAAGATGAAGTTCCACAGTGTGATCACATATATATATTTTATAGGTAATTTTATGTCAGTTTATGATAGCACATCCTAGAGTAATTGTTGAAGGTCATCAAGGGTTTAGTCTGAATAATCGCCTAGAGATTTGGAGTTTGAAGGGTGAGCCGGACGTTCTCAATATTTTCCCTTGAAGATGTTATGTGAATTGATAATAAAGGTTGCATAATTGTATTCCACATTAGGCCGCACTAGGAGTATGAAGTGTCCCCATAGTTGTTCGCCATATATTTTGTGGATTCACATGTCTATGTCCAAGAAAGTAGGTGGAGAACAAATGTCTATAATTCGGGTAGAAATTATTGAAGGTGAGTTACTGGATAGTTAGCTTATGTGAGATATCTACTGGTTATCCTCATTAAGTAAGATAAGAGGTCGAAATTGTTCCTACGAATGTATTATGGCGGAGTCTGAGATATAAGAGGCAATTGAAGGCCAAGAGTGTTGTCGAAGTAAAACATTTTCTCTTGATTGTAAAGAAATTGGTTTGATTTGAAAGGAAACCTACAGGTGTTGTGATTTCAAAATGTGCAATCCATGTCTAGGTATCATCGTGACAGCGTGATGCTTATAAAATTGAGGTTCTTGTTATTGATATATACATTCTGGTAATTTGTCTAGTTGTGGATGTGTTTTTAGGATGGCATTGATGGTTCTCTGACAGGTGGATATGCCTATTTAAAAAGGAGACTCTATCGAAATTTCAGAAGAATTTTGGAGTTAGTCAAAATTTAGAAACTTGAGTAGGTTAGAAAAGAGATGTGTGATGTTAAAGTGTTTGGGGAATACTCTACTCCTCATTCGAGGATGAATGATCCTAGGGGAGGGGAGAATGTAATGCCCCCGAAAATTTCGCTAAGTAATCTAGGAATTCGTGGTGCCACGTAGACTAATTATTATATTTTATGTGCTATTAGCATGATGGACATCAATTACACTTGGTAAATATGTGTATTGACATGACGTCCAAATGGACGCCTAAGTGTATGCCAAATGGGAAAAAAATTCTAATAGGCTAAAAATTCAAGTGGATTCGCACAAGGCTCCATTTTAAACGAGCATATCTAAACATGTATGAGGTTTTATGTAATGAACAACCTATCAAATTAAAGGTCTTCGAGTCTAGTTTTCAACGCTTCAAACCGTTCATCATTTAAACATTCCTACGAGACGGTCTTTGAGTCTTGTTTCCACGTAGGCTGGAAAATGCAATCCTGTGTCATGTCAGATCTGCGATCTATATATCCACAACGCGGTCCGCATTTTTTATCCGCGGTCGCACATCAGGTCGCAGATTTGACCAATGTAGCCCAATTTTGGACGCCGATTTTGCGATGCATTATGCGGCCAGCTTTTGCGTTCTCCGGTCCATTCTGCTATTGCAAACCAGACATCGGAGGATTAATTTTCCTATTTTTATAACCCAACTCCATTTCAATATATAGGCTTTGGGGTTCATTTTGGGGTCATTTTCTTAATGGTTTTAGAGAGAGGTGAAAGCATTTTAGAGAGAAAAGGAGGAGCCCAACACTTAAATCATCCTAATATTGCATCAATCTTCAAGATTCCAAGAATCCAATCATAAGTTCTTTATCCAAAAGGTAATATTCTTTACATTTGGCTTTAATTTTGAGTTTGGGGTATTGTAAGGCCCTCTGAAAACGAGTGCTCAAATGCTAGGAGCTTATAGAGTCGAGTCTACCTACATGGGTCAGATTCTTCTCACTATTTTTGCACTTAAAAATTTGAGTTGAAATGTTTCCTGGAAAAAGTCCAATCTGCAGTCTTGAATGCGGTCGCAGATCAAGAATGCAGACCGCATTTCTGCCGCAGAAGTTTCTAGAGAGCAACCAATTTTTGATGTTGAAAATGCGGTCAGATCCACGGTCGCATAATCAATGTGCGGATCGTAGAGTGATCTCATATGATCCCTCAAGGATTTTGAAGGCCAGTTATGCGGTACATTCTGTGATCGCAGAACACGAATGCGGACCACATATCCACCGTATTCCCAACAAGAGAAGGTCTGAAACTTGGGATCCTTCTGTGGTCCATTCTGCAGACCGCATGTTAGTTCTGCAATCACACAGTTGTGTCGCAGATCGAGCTCGCCCAGTTATATTTCTAAAATTCTAAGCCCGACCCCTCTTTTAATAAAACACCCCATCCCTCATTTTTAACACATTTTCTGAACAAAATAAGAGAGAGGAAGAGATGGTCCTATAGAGAGAAAGCTACTCCTTCATTAATTTATCTTCCAAAACCACTGGAGCCTCGGAAATTTTGGAGCATTGTCTTCATTTCTGATTTCACAGCTAAAATCCCTAACCCCTGTCCCCTAAATTTTCAACTTAAGCTTGGAAAGGGAACCGCATGCACTAGATTTTTGAAGTTTTTGATAAAACCTTCATGCATGTCTTCAAAACCTAAATCTTTTAAAAAGAGAATTTGGGTATTAAATTGTGTATTCCTATTGTAAGGCCTATGTATTAATCATGAACTAGATTGACCCGTCTTGATTGCTTGGTGAATTGGAGTAGAAGTATAAAGGGGATATTCAATTCCATGTATGTATGGCTAACTGTGATCCTTGTCAAATCGCCTTGTGTTGATATATGAAATCCCTTGATATCCATGTGGGGATTATTCTGAAACTCTTGTGGTTTACACTTGCGTGGTAACATCTTGTGGTAGAAGTTGAGGAACATGTGATTTAAAGAATTCTTGAATGGTGGAACCAGAACTATTGTAATAATGATATATGGTTGGTTATGGGGATCCATTGTGGTAACTCGGATTATGTACAAATTGATGACCATGAGGAAATTGTTGTTTCTAGTTGTGGAAATACATTACCCTTCTTGTGGTTCTATCTTAAGAATGTGCTATAGTTGATTTCTTGTATTTGTTGTTGTGTTGTATGTTGTTTGTGAACTGAAACTGTCAGGCGGGGTCAGGTTGCACGCCGCAACTCGGTGAAATAAGGTGTGGGTTGGGGCGATAAGGGTGGACGAGGTAATAAGGGTGGAAGAGGCAATAAGGGTGGAAAAAAGTGATCCAATATCACTATTGAAATGAATAGAAATCATGAAATGATCAATGTGGAATAGTGAAAGGAGACAACAGGAGAGTTTGTAACCTGTGGGGCACTGATTGCCCCTTTGTTTGAATAATTGTATCATTTGTTGTGAGATGCTTGGTTGTTGTTCCATGGTTCTGATATTGTTGTCCAGGTTTACACTTGTATATGCATTTTCGGCTTGAGTTTACTTGGGATAGAGTTTGTTCATACATGCAAGTACAATTTAAATGTACTTACATCCTTTTTGCTGGGGCGCTACATTCGTGTTATGATTGTAGGTGGATCCGGAGCAGGCACTCCAATCCATCATTCGTAGCTCCTCCTCTTCTCTATCGTGAGTATTTATATTTGGTGAGCCCCTTTCCTTCTGGGACCTTTTGTGGCTCATGCAACCCTTGTTGTTGTATTTTTGAGTTTTGCGTCATTTTTGTAAAGGTGTAGCCAGGGCCTTGTTGTTGGCAAGTGTTGTATCATTTTCTTTATTTTAGAGGCTCCGTAGACTGTGATGTGGGTTGTGGAACTTTTGTAACATATGTGTACGTAATATGCGATGTAATATATAAACCACGATAGCTGTTAATAATAGCATATATACCTTTTGAAAGAAAAGTGGAGTTCCATTTACTTTCAGTTGCATCAAGTATTATTGGTTAACTAGTAAGGAATAATTGTGGGGTAATACGTGGGAATAGGAAAGGTAACCAGGTCCGCTTGACTAGGGCTACCAGTTCGGGCGCCGATCATGTCCCTCGATTAGGGGCGTGATAAACTTGGTATTAGAGCCTAAGGTTTTAAAAGGGGTCATAGGATATCTCGGAGCCGTGCCTAGTAGAGCCGTTCTTATCAGTGTGTTGTTGACCATATCTATAAGTTGGGGGCTACAAGGGCATTTAGGAAACAAATCCCTTCTTTGTTATTCTAGTTCGTGCTATGAAGTAATGTTGTGTCTAATTCGTGCTTTATTACGAATATTCAGAAATGGCGCCTAAGAAGAAAGCTAGACTTGGTCTAGAGGCCAATGCCACTTCCAGTGCGGCTGTGGATTATGTGCCGGCTCCCGTGGGAGAGAGTGATTCCCAGGTTCTGAATTTTCCTGCTCCATCCATTCTTGACCCAAGCAATCATGTTCTAGCGACGACAAAGGATGCCTCTACCCCTCCTGCCGATGCTCCTAATTCAAATATTGCCCCAGCTTCCGATCCCGGGATTTCTGATGGATAACTTAGGGGAGCCACCCGTATGCTGACCCAGTTAGTGGCCGCCCAGGCCCATACATCTCATGATGCCCTTGTGTCCTCCAACGGACAAGGAGATTCCTCCAGCTTCAAAGTTCACAAGTTTTTGCGATTAGCCCCTCTAGAGTTCTCAGGCACAGACCCAGAGGTCGATCCGCAAGATTACCTTGATGAGATGCACAAGACCCTTCGATTCATGAAGGCTAAAGAGGTAAAGGGGTATAATTGGCTTCATACATGTTGAAGGGAGCGGCGCGTTCGTGGTTTGAGATGTTGGAGGATTTCCGCGAGGAGGGGAGACCTCCGGCTAGATGGGATTAGTTCATAGATGCCTTCACAGACCATTTCTTGCCTGCTGAGATTATTGTAGCCCGTGCCACCGAGTTTTGAGGTTCTTAAGCAGGGTAGTATGAGTGTTTGAGAGTATCATATGGAGTTCGTGAGGTTGTCCAAGTATGCTCCTCAGTTGGTGTCTACTATAGAAGCTAGACTTCGGCGATTCGTTCAGGGTCTCAGTCCATTGGTGGTAAATGAGGCTGCTACTGCGGCTTTGCATTCAGACATGAACTATGGTAAGATCGTGGGTTTTGCTCAGGCCACAGAGGCCAGGAAGTTAAAGATTCGGGCAGACAAGGAGAGTAGCAGCAGGGTCCGGTTTATGGGTCACTCAGGGAGGTCAACTCGAGGGAGAGGGTCGTCAGGACCATCTCAGTCTTATGCTCAGTCCTCAGCCAGTGCACCACCATCCGTGCACCATTACCACTTTAGTAGCCCGTCGGGGCCAGGTTCAGACAGTAGGAGGCCCCGCCAATTCAGTTACTCGGGGATGAGACCTTGACAGCATGGAGGTATATGTCCCAAGTGTGGGAGATTTCATACAGAGGCTTGTTACTTGGATTGTTCAGTGTTCTACAATTTTGGGGTGAGGGTCACATATAGCGGGACTGTCTTGCGCCTAAACAGGGGATGGGTAGGGGACTTACTCAGCCATCCAGTTCATCAGTTTCTACGTCATCAGTGCGCCCTCCAGCCCCAGCAAGAGCATGGTGCAGCTACATGTGGAGCTCGTGGTAGGGCCGGACCTAGAATGTTTTATGCATTGAGTGGCAGTCAGAGTGTTGAGGCTTCCCCATATTTTATCACAGGTATTCTATCTATTTAGAATATTGATATCTATGCTCTTATTGATCCGGGGTCTTCTTTGTTCTGTGTCACTCTATTTGTTGCTTCGAGTTTTAGGGTTGAACCCGAACAACCTCTTGAGCTGTTCTCTGTATCTACTCTGGTTGGTGATTCTATTACAGTCTCGAGGGTCTATCGGAATTGTGTCGTTATGGTATGTGGTCGTGTTACAACGACCAACCTTATCGAGCTCGAGATGGTGGATTTTGATGTAATCATGGGAATGGACTTGCTCTATTCGTGCTTTGCTAAACTTGATTGGCGGACGAGAGTCATGAGACTCGAGTTCCCTAATGATCCGGTTCTTGAATAGAAAGGAAATGGTGTCGCGCCGAGGGTAGGTTTATTTCCTACATCAAGGCTTCGAAGATGTTCAGAAAGGGTTGCATCTATTATTTGGTCCAGGTGGCAGACACTACTCCAAAAGTATCTACCCCCCGAGTCCGTGCCAGTTGTGAATGAGTTTCTTGAGGTGTTTCCAGATGAGCTTCCAGGAATTCCGCCGGATAGGGAGATTGATTTCGCGATTGATGTTGCTAGATACCCAACCAATATCTATTCCTCCGAACAGAATGGCGCCAGCACAGTTACAGGAGTTAAAGGAGCAGTTTAAGGATCTATTGGAGAATGGGTTTATCCGGCCAAGTGTGTCACCGTGGGGTGCTCTGGTTCTTTTTAATAGAAAGAATGATGGGTCGCTTCGGTATTGGTTATCGGCAGCTTGATAAAGTCACCATCAAGAATAAGTACCCATTGCCTCGGATAGATGATTTGTTCGACCAATTGCTTGGTGCAAGGTTCTTCTCCAAAATTGATTTGCGGTGCGGGTACCACCAATTGAAGATCACAGAGCAGGATAGTCCTAAAACTGCTTTCAGAACTTGTTATGGTCACTTCGAATTCTTGGTCATGTCTTTTGGGCTAACCAACACCCCATCGACTTTTATGTATCGTAAGAATCGAGTCTTCAAGTCATTTGTTGACTCCTTCGTGATTGTTTTTATTGACGACATCCTCGCATATTCGCGGAGTTTGGAGGATCATGCCCATCACCTCAGAGTAGTTTTTCAGACTCTTCATCAGCACCAATTGTATGTCAAGTTTTCCAAATGCAAATTTTGGTTGGATTCTGTCGCTTTTCTGGGTCATGTTGTTTCCAGTGAGCGGATTCAGGTGGACCCCCATTAGATTGCAGCGGTGAAGGATTGGCCTAGGCCCACTACCCCGACGGAGATCCGTAGCTTCTTGGATTTAGTAGGATATTATCGAAGGTTCGTAGCGGAATTCTCCACCCTCGCCTACCCTTTAACTAAATTGACGCAGAAATAAGCCAATTTCCAGTGGTCAGATGCTTGTGAGAAACATTTTCAGGAATTGAAGTCAAGGTTGACATCGGCACCAGTATTGGCCTTGCCTAAAGGCACAGAGGGGTTTGTGGTTTATTGTGATGCCTCTAGGTTGGTTTAGGGTGTATACTGATGCAGCACGGAAGGTCATAACATATGCTTCCCGGAAACTCAAGAATCACGAAAAGAATTATCCGACGTATGATTTGGAGCTTGCAACAGTTGTGTTTGCCTTTAAAATATGGCGGCATTATATTTTTGGGGTTCATGTAGATATGTTTTCAGACCACAAGAGTCTCCAATATTTTCAAGCAGAAGGAGCTTAATTTGATGCAGCGGCGGTGGTTAGAATTGCATAAGGATAATGATATGGACATCTTGTACCATCCAGGAAAGGCAAACGTGGTGGCCGACACCCTCAGTCAGAAATCCACGGGTAGCTTGGCCCATTTGAGAGTGCATCAGAGGCTTTTAGCTCGGGAGGTACACCAATTTGCCAGACTTGAGGTTTGTATCTCAGCCCCTAATGAGGAGGAATTCATGGTGCATAATACAGGAGAATCGTCGCTCGTGGTAGAGGTTAAATAAAATCAGTTTATTGATCCAACATCGGCACGATTGGAAGTGACAACGCTAAATAACAAAATTTTAGCATTTTCACTCTGCACCAGTGATAATGTGCTACGGTGCCATGATAGGTTATATGTTCCGCATGTGGATAATCTTATGGAGAGGGTAATGGCAGAGACTCATCATTCCAGGTATTCAGTGCACCCAGGCTCTACAAAGATTTATGACGATCTCAAGGAATTCTATTGGTGGAGCGGTATGAAGAAGATTGTGGCAGACTTCGTCTCTAAGTGTCCCAGTTGCCAGCAAATGAAAACCTAGCACCAGTGGCTCGGTGGGTTTACTCAGCTTATAGAAATTCCAATGTGGAAGTGGAAAATGATCAACATGGACTTCGTGACAGGTTTACCTCGTACTCAGCATAGGTTCGACTCAATTTTGGTGATAGTGGACCGACTCACCAAATCAGCTAACTTTTTTCCAGTCAAGTCCACCGATACTGCCGAATAATATGCTCGATTGTATATCAAGGAGATAGTCAGGCTTTATGGTACGCCGCTTTCTATTATTTCATATCGAGGAGCTCAATTCTCAGCTAACTTCTGCAGGAAATTTCAGCAAGGTTTGGGTACTCAAGTGAATCTTTGCACAACTTTTCATCTGCAGACCGATAGTCAAGCAAAGTGGACTATTCAGACGCTCAAGGATATGTTGCGGGCATGTGTCTTGGATTTCAAAGGTAATTGGGATGATCATCTACCCCTTATAGAATTTGCTTATAATAACAACTTCCATGCTAGCATCCAAATGGCCCAATTTGAAGCATTGTACGGAAGAAGGTGTAGGTCCCCGATCGGGTGGTTTGAGGTTAGTGAAGCAGAATTGATAGGGCTAGCTCTCGTGCACCAGGCCATGGAGAAGGTAAGAGTCATTCAGGAAAGGATGAAAACTGCTCGGAGTAGCCAGAAATCCTATGCGAACATGTGTCGTAAAGAATTGAAGTTTCAAGAAGGAGATTCGGTATTCTTGAGGGTGTCTCCTGTGAAAGGAGTCATGCGATTTGGGAAGAAGGGAATCTAAGTTATAGGTAGTTTGGGCCTTATCAAATTACTTAATGGATCGGTCAAGTTGTGTATAGATTGGAATTACCCCCTTAAATGTCCTTAGTGCACCCGGTGTTTCATGTATCCATTTTGAGGAAAGTCGTGGGTGATCCATCTACGATTTTGCAAGTTGAAGACATCAAGATTACATAAGAGTTGTCGTATGAGAAGATTCTGGTTTCTATTCTAGATAGACAAGTCGGGATGTTGCGAAACAAGGAGATTGCTTCAGTTAAGGTGTTGTGGAGAAACAACAAGTCAAGGAAGCCACGTGGGAAGCAGAAGACGAGATGAAGATAAAATACCCCCATCTATTTGAGCAATTCTAGAAATTATCATGCGAATCTTGTCCCTAGGAGAACTAGTGTTGTGTCCCATTAGGTGTACGAAACATCCTTTCCTTCCCCCAAGTGCCTTACTATTGTAGTTCCTCCAAGTTGTGCCAACAAAATTGATGTGTTGTGATTGTTTAAACAATGTGTAGTCCTTCTAGGTAATGAAAGCTTTGTACTCTCATGGTACGGTGATGTAAGGAGATAATGATTAATTTTTCATGGATAGGGAGTATCAAAGTGTTTTAATTGTGTAATGATTAGATTTTTCATGGAGGATTGTCGTGAAATGATTCCCGGGGTCGTACCCTTGTGATAGGTATATGGCTTTAATATGTATAAATGATTAATGCTTAATTTGATTACATATGTTTTGCCAAAATGGATAAAAGAGTATCGAGAGGTTGAATACGTGTAAGTATGAGGATTATGCATTTTATAAATGTTATAAAGGTAGAAAGTTTGTGTAATAGTTCTTGGAAATATGTTTTAGGAGCTCTCTAACAGGTGGTTATGTCTATATTACAAAGGAGACTCTAAACTTTAAAGTTAATAAAAGCGTAGGTTGGATATCATATTTTCGATACTCATGATTTCCAAGTCTTCATTCGAGGGCGAGTGATCTTAAGTGGGGGAGGATGTAAGGCCCCGTGAAAATGAGTGCTTAAATGTTAGCAGCTCATAGAGTCGAGTCTACCTACGTGGGTCGGATTCTTCTCACAGTTTTTGCACTTAAAAATTTGGAGTCGAAATTTTTCCGGAAAAGGTCCAATTTGCGGTCCAGAATGCGGTTGTAGATTAAGAATGCGGACCGCATTTCTGCCACAGAGGTTTGTAGAGAGCAACCAATTTTTGATGTTGAAAATGCGGTCAGATCTGCGGTCGCGTAATCAATATGCGGACAGCAGAGTCATCGCATTTGATTCCTGAAGGATTTCGAAGGTCAGTTCTACGGTGCATTCTGCGACCGCAAAACACGAAAGCGCACCGCATATCCACCGCATTCCCAACCAGAGAAGGTCTGAAACTTGGGACCCTTCTGCGGTCCATTCTGTGGATCGCATGTCAGTTCTGCGATCACAGAGTTGCGTCGCAGATCGAGCTCGCGCAATTATTTTTATAAAATTCTAAGCCCGACCCCTCTTTTAATAAAACACCCCATCCATCATTTTTAACACATTTTCTGAACAAAATAAGAGAGAGGAAGAGAGGGCCCTAGAGAGAGAAAGTTATTTATTCATCAATTGATCTTCCCAAACCATTTGATCTTGGGAAATTTTTGTGCATTGTCTTCATTTTTGATTTCACAGGAAAAATCCCTAACCCCTTTCCCCTAAATTTTCAACCTAAGCTTGGTGAGGGGAACCACATGCACTAGATTTTTGAAGTTTTTGATAAAACCTTCATGTATGTCTTCAAAACCCTAAAATCTTGTAAAAAGAGAATTTGGGTAGTAAATTGTGATTTCCTATTCTAAGGCCTATGTATGAATCATGAACTGGATTTACCCGTCTTGATTGCTTGGTGAATTGGAGCAGAAGTGTAAAGGGGATATTCAATTGCAGGTATATATGGCTAACTGTGATCCTTGTGAAATCGCCTTGTGTTGATATGTGAAATCACTTGATATCCATGTGGGGATTATTGTGAAACTCTTGTGGTTTACGCTTGTGTGGTAATATCTTGTGGTAAAGGTTGAGGAACATGTGATTTAAAGAATTCTTAAATGGTGGAACCAGAACTACTGTGGTAACGATATATGGTTGGTTATGGGCATCCATTGTGGTAACTCGGATTGTGTACAAATTGATGAACATGAGGAAATTGTTGTTTCTAGTTGTGGAAATACATTACCCTTGTTGTGTTTCTATCTTAACAATGTGCTATAGTTGATTTCTTGTATTTGTTTTTGTGTTGTATGTTGTTTGTGAATAGAAACTGTCAGGCGGGGTCGGGTTGCGCGCTGAAACACGATGAAATAAAGTGTGGGTTGGGGCGATTAGGGTGGCCAAGTAATAAGGGTCGACGAGGCAATAAAGGGTCGACGAGGCAAAATAAGGGTGGAAAATGTGATCCAATATCACTATTGAAATGAATATAAGTCATGAAATGATTAATGTGGAATTGTGAAAGGAGACACCAGGAGAGTTTGTTACTTGTGGGGCACTGATTGCCCATTTGTTTGACTAATTGTATCATTTGTTGTGAGATATTTGGTTGTTGTTCCATGGTTGTGCTATAGTTGTCCAACTTTACACTTGTATATGTATTTTCAGCTTGAGATTACTTGGGACAGAGTTTAATCATATATGCCAGTATAATTCAAATGTACTAACGACCCTTTTGCCGGGGGCGCTACATTCGTGTTATGATTGTAGGTGGATCCGCAGCAGGCACTCCAGTGCACCGTTTGTAGCTCCTCCTTCTTCTCTATCGGCAGTATTCGTATTTGTGAGCCTCTTACCTTCTGGGGCCTTGTGTGGCTCATGCCACCCTTGTTGTTGTATTTTGGAGTTTTGCGTCATTTTTGTCAAGGTATAGGCGGGGCCTTATCGCCAACAAGTGTTGTATCATTTTCTTTATCTTAGAGGCTCTGTAAACTCGATGATGTGGGTTTTGGAACATTTGTAATGTATGTGTACGTAATGGGCGCTGTAATATATAAACCACGCTAGCTATTAATAATAACATGTATACCTTTTGAAAAAAAAAAGTGGAGTTTCGTTTACTTTCAGTTGGATCAAGTATTATTGGTTAATTAGCAAGGAATAATTGTGGGGTAATACATGGGAATAGGAAAGGTAACCAGGTCCGCTTGTCTGGGGATACCCGGTCGGGCGCCGGTCAAGTCCCTCGATTTGGAGCGTGACAGGCATGAGATGAGGTATGGAGGTATGATTCTTGGGTGTATTAGTATTTTGTAATCATGCATGTATGACTTTTGTTTTGGGAGGATTATTGAATATAAATAAGTAAAGATTGGTTTAGGGAATGAAGAAATCTTGAAAAGGGGATTTAAAATCAAGATGTTCAACTAGTGTTTGATAAAATGCTCAAATTAGCTGAAACCATGAATACATTCCTAATCAGTGTTACGTTTGTTATGTCTCAAGTAGATTGGGCTTGCTACAAATTCAAAAATGTCGTAGTAAGTTCAGGAAAGCTTAAAGGAGGTATGTACGGCTAAAACCCCGTCTTTTAGAAATTGAGCTATATCGACGCTATTGTAAATGTGGTAAGACTGAACTTTGGTTCTTGCTTTGATTGATACTTTATATGAATTGGTGTTGTGACCCTATATTTTTTATGGATGCATTTCAATGTGATCAGTGTGCTATTCTTAATAACTTGAAAATGTGCAAGGTATGTGAATCATGTATTGAAATGCTTAGACAATAAAGTGGATTGAAGAATGTGAAGTATATGCTAAATTGCCTAATTTCAAATCAAGTTTAAATTGTTATTTGTTGTGCCGAACCATCAGAATTCCTCTCTATGCTTATAACTTGAAATTCTCTTGTGTATGCCCATTATCTTAAATCGTAAGTTTGTTGTTAAAAGTGAAGCTATGAAATGTGAGTTCTGACGATGTGAAAATGGTGGCCCTAAGTGCCAAGGAAATTGACATGATATATGTGAAATAAAAATTTGGATGTGATGACTAATGAGAAAGGGAATGGCTAGGTAAGGCGACCTAGCCGATCGGATCGTGATCGGACACCATGCCATGCACATGGTGGTAATGTGTTGATATTGAACTTTGGATAAGGAAAATTAAATAGTGATTGAGAGATATGCCTCCAATGAGGTGACCTAGTCGGTCGGGTCGTGATCGGACTCCTGCTCAAGATAGCGATGGTATTGAGAATAGTGATGAACAGATGAAAGGAATGCCCCAAACTAAAGTTATGAAAATTGTGTGAAAGCTATGTGATCCGTTATTTGTATTGGATAATGTAGTGATTGTTTAAAGCTTTGGTTGAATGCTTATGCTTTCTTTATTCTTTCATAATAAGTTCTTTTTAGTGAGATGGTATTTAGTTATACATACTAGTACAATTCAAATGTACTGACATCCTTCTATCCAGAGGAGCTACATTCGTGTTATGATTGTAGGTGGTTCTATACCAGGCACTCCAGTCCACCAGCAGTAGCACCTTCTCCAATTTCCGGCTGCTGTATTGGTATGCTACTTTCCATTTAGGGCCTATGTGGCTTATGCCGCTGTTCTTCTCGGAGTCTTATTTTTGTATTTTTATAAGGTATAGCTGGAGCTTTTTTGCCGGCATTTCTGTATTATTCTTCAATTATATTTAGAGGCTCCGTAGATAGGTTGCGAGTAGTGTCGGGTATTGGAATTAAGATTGAAATATTTATGTTTGGTAATGATTTACAAAACTTGTAATATTTTGATATCTATGATTTAAGCTGCTAATAGAAATGAAATAAAATTGTTAATAAAATACTTAATAAGTATGATTAATGGAGTCCATCTCTTTTTTAATTATAAGTTGGGTTTGGTAGTATGTATGAAACTTGTCAGGTTTGCTCAGTGGGGTTTACTCGGTTGAGCGCCGGTCGCGCTCCTCCGATTTTGGGGCATGACATATGACAGACCCAAATTGGAGAAGGCTTTAAAATATGATTTTTGGAGTTGGTTTACTTCATACTTCAGACAGGAATTCTAAATTTGGCTCTCCTCGATTGTAATTTTAATTTCTGATATATTTTCTTTATTTTGTTTTTTTGGATTGTAATAAATTAGTAATAACACACTAGGGGATGGCTAGTGAAAAAGGAAGGGGTAACCATTTATGCCAAAAGGGTAAATAACTTGCCTATACGAGCTTCTAAACTTCTGCATTCTCATTTAGATAACATGGCTATAGGAATTTTTAATTTTAGCATTCTCGTATGTAGTTAACATGTCTATAGGAAGTTCGTATTTTTGCACTCTCACTTAGATAACATGGCTATAGGAACTTCTACTTTCAGCATTTTCATATACAGATAACATGTCCATAGGATTTTCTGCACTCACATATAGATACCATGTCTGTAGGAAGAATATGCATGTAGAAAATATGCCTATAGGTCCTTTCAGATTCTTGCATACCCATCTTTCATTAGGCCAACATATTTATAGATCTTAATAACCAACTGTAACCAGATATCAGATTCGTAATAAAAATGCAACACCTAGATATCATGTTGTAGGACTTCTGCATTTCTCCATGTCTATTATAGTGTCTTAATGTTTACAAACGCATAGAAAGCATGTCTATCGAGGCTCTAAATCAAATCTGAATCGCCTCACTCGTTTGTAAGCCAAAAACTAGCAGTAGCAATGTATTACCAATTGCAAGATTTGTGCTCTTTTTACTAAAACTCGCCTTTAGCTAGTAACTTTTCTTAAATCAGCCTGTAATCAATTTAGTTCTTTGCTTATGAAATTAGTAGATAGCATGCCTATAAATTTTCATCTAACACTTAGGAAAGCTATTTATAAACTAAATCATATTTTATTAACTACAACCCCTAGGTAGGCATGATTTGGGCTTCTTATACGAAATATGTAATAAATCAGTCTGGCTCAACTTTTAAGTTCTAATCAGACCCTAAATAGTATGTGCAAGTCATACAACATTATGTGCTTTCATTGATTTAAAGGAGGTATGTCTGAGCCTTTCATTTGTTTACGTGCTTCCCCAATACTTGCTATATGTATTTTATTTATCGCCCTAGTATTTTACCTTTAAAACCAAAAATAAGCTTAAATTCCCTCCCTTTTAGGACTAGTAGTCCCAAGAACCTCGGGGCTGATAGGATTTGGGCGGGTAATAGCATGCAATAAGCAAACGAGACAATTCCCTTTAACACCATAATGGGTTGGGAAATGGTAGATATATATATGATGACCATGCGATAACATCACGTGTAACCCCTCACTGATGAGTGATTACCGGATGTTGTGTGGGGGTGATCCACATTATTAATGAACCTAGACCCCCCCCCCCCCCTTTCCCTTGTTATTTGGTTTCTCTTAAATCTTTTTAAAATGTTTCTTTAAAGAAGGAATCAACCTTTTTTTAGTTTCTTATCTTACCTTTGCTTATCTGTCACCATTATGTGAAAAATTCCCTCTTATGTGAAGTCTTACTTGCCTATGTGCTACTCGTATTTAAAGTCACAATAATAGTTTGGCCGGGAACCACATTAGTGAATCCTGAGGGGTGCCTAAGACCTTCCGATTAGGATAATTTCAAGCCTTTGCCCAACCTCTGGTTATTCAAATCAAACCTTTTTTAGAGTCCTACTGCACTTAAATCATTAGATAGCGACTATTCCATCTAAAACCCAATTTCCCCAAAGGGACCGAGTTGTCTTTCCCAAATGTCATAAACCGAATTCAAGCGAATACGGGGGCATTACAACAATCTGAAGTGGTAATATCCTAATATCCCTAGCGGAGTTGCCATGCTTTCGCACCCCTTATTCCCTCTTTGCATCAGAAAATTAGTTTTATCACATTTTGAGAATTGGACAACGCATTCCTTTTGGGAATTGGATTTTCATTTTTGAAGAGCCGCCATCTAATGATTTAAGGTGTATTAGGACACATATAAGATTTACTTCTAAGTTTGTTTGATAACCAGAGATTGGGTAAAGATTTGAAATTATCCTAAGGGAAAGGTGTTAGGCACCCCTCAGAATCAACTAGTGTGGTTCCTGACTAGATAGTTTTATGACTTTGTTCAATTAGTAGATAGACAAGGATAGGCTCCAATACTAGGGGATTTGAGTTTAAACACATAAGAGTTTGAAAATAATTAAAAGAAGAATTTTGAAAAAAAGTTACAATTCTATAAATACTTGAAAAAAAGGTAAGGAAGGGGGGGGGGGCGTAGGTTTATTTATAATGTGGATCATATCACTGTGATACCCGGTATGACACTCCTAAGAAGATGGGATACACGTGGTTATAGCGTACCGGTCATCATATCTATTTCTGCCCTTCCCACCCCATCAAGGTACTAAACTGCGGATTGTTCTCAACATCTATTGCATGCTATTACATGTGCTATATCTATCATTCCCAGAGGAATTTAGAACGACTATTCATATACAGGGGAGGATTTTAGGCTAACTCTTAAGTTTTTTTAAAGGTAAAAAGACTAAGGCGGCATTCAAAACACATAAGACTACATATTAGGGGAAACATGTAAGCAATTAAGAGGCTCATATATACCTAATCAAGTAAAGCACATAAATAGCACGACTGAAACATATTTAGGGTCTGAATTTAAAGTACTAATGGAAGGGGAGTTTTAATTGCTGAGGAAGACTAGTTTATTACGTAACCTGGATAAGAAGTTTGAATACGCCTGCCTGCGGGTTGTAGCAGTTACTAATGAACAAATGCGGATTTAGTTTTTATTGATGTCACCTAAGGCTTGTCTAAATGTCTTTGGTGAGATCCTACAAACATTGATGCCTATTACTGCTTATGAATATCGCAAAACATTGACAGTTTTAAAATAAACGATTTGAGATCCTATTTTAATGCTTTCTAAATAGTATTAATAAAAAGAGAGTAGGTTGTTTAAAACTAGTTTAGAATAGTACAAGTTAAACTGATTTTAAACTAGACTGGTTTCAGATCCTATAAACATGATATCTATTATTGCTAATTTCTAATTCCTATAGTCATGATATCTAGTTGATCGTGAAGTGAAGCAGGCAGGATTTACTTGAAATTCCTATAGGCATGATTTCTATGAAAAATACTAATTTTAACCTTATGTACATGATGTCTGATTATGGCTGTTTAGATCCTAAAAGCATGTGTCTAAGTGTGGTAATAAATCATGCAGAATTTAAAACAAGGCCTATAGGCATGTTAGCTAAATGTAGAATTAAAACATGTAGAATGAAAAACATGTCTTATAGACATGTTATCTAAATGTAGAGTTAAACATGTTTAATTTTAAATAGGTTCTATAGACATGTTTTCTACCCTTATAATAGCTAAACATGAATAACTACCCATCCTCTTTTCACTAGCCAACCCCAATGTTTATTACAAATTATTACAGACCAAATAATGAATGACATCAGAAAAGTGTAAAAGAAGAAGTTACAACCAGAGGAATCTTGATTCTTGACTTCCTCTCTGAGTTATAGAATAAATCACCTCAAGAACCAGTTATTTCAAAGCCTTTGTCAGACCTGGGTGTGTCAAAGTTACCTAAGGGTCTCAATGGACCCCGGGCAGTGCTTAAACCCAGATCTGCATAACCAGATAGAGATGAGTGCAGTGTGGAGGGGTCAGCCCTTATGTGTCCAAGTTCAGAGGGAACTCATAGGTTCTAGGGAAAGGCTCACATAAGAGGGGAAAATCCTAAGTTCTTAGAGTACAGTGGAAAGTGTAGAAACATAGATTTATTTAAAACTGGGTTGAGAATAGAAAGGGGTAAGGGTGATTTGAAAACCGTAGTTGCAAACGTAAACTACACAGGATCAACAGTTGCACAATGGGTCAGGGGTTTTGGAAATACATTGCATGAAGCATGCGACCTTATGAGGAGTCAGGTTTGGACATGCACAACAATAGATGATGTTGTCATGCTCACAAACTAGCTAGAAAACACAAACACATAAGGGGATTTGGGTTTGGGATTCATAAGTCAGCAAATCACATAATCAAGTGACTGACAGAGTATATACACAAGGGAACACATTAATTTGTAGCATGCTTAATACTGAAACTTGATTGCATAAACATAACCGGAGACATGCCAAGAGTGAAGGAACTATTAAAGAAACTTGTTGTTGTTGATGATGGAAGATTAAATAGGACATACCAGTAAGAAGAAAAGTGTAGAAAGGAAAAGTAAGCAAATTTCTACATCCTAGCCTTAGCGCTCAGCCGACTAGACAAACTAGTAACACAAGTAGTAATATAAAATAGAGAGACACTTTTGAGTGAAGTGTGTGTTTTGAATTCATTCGTTCGTGTCTTTGAAAGAAAAGAAGGTGGGTATTTATGGTGTCGAAAACAGGTGATGAATAAGGTAATGAGTAAAGTTTTAACACAAATATAGAAAAAATCAGCACTCAAAATCAACAACACAGGTGATTCTCTTTAATTAAGGAATCACTCTTTAACGGGTAGTAACAGGTTCAAATAAAAAAAGAAATAAGTTTGGGAATAGATTGATTATTTCCATATAAGGGATAGTAAAGGTATGCACTAAACAATCAAGTCTGAATACGAAAATATGCTTATATTAGGGAAACAAATTAGCAAGGTGAACTATTACAGTAAAGGGAAAAGAATCAATTAGTTTTAAACGGGTGAGTAAAATTATGGTTCATAAAAGAAAGCTTTTGAAATCAGTCACAAGATCAAGATAAATCAAGGAAAAAATATGCTTTAGTATATAAATAGAGTGAACAAAATATCAGTCATGCGAGGCCAAGCACATTGGCAAAAGAAAAAACATATAATAGTAGCAGAAATAAGCATAGGATTCAGTATATAGTCAAGGCTCACACATATAACCAAATGAAGAAGATAGTCAAAACGAGTAAAGGTATCACATTAACAAGTGACGAAACCCTTTTGAGAAATTAGGTTTCAACAAGGGTTGATTTGAAGAGAGTAAAACTCGGAATCAGATATGTCACATAAAGAAGACAAAGCCAGAAACAAAGAACTTTATCGAATCAATTTCATACTCAAACAAACATTTTTAGACCAAGAAGACCTAGGGGTTTTCAACAATAACTGGGTTTAAAAGATGATAAAACAAATAAGTCAAATAACAACGAGGAACTTAATCAAACAAGTACACATCTAACAAATAGTTTCAGAAATCGAATCAGACTACAAAAGAAACTAGGGTTTTAACATGCCAAAGCAGATAGAAGAACGACAAGAGGAAAACTCATCAAAATCAAAAACACATTAAAATTGGAGATCTTTGAAAAGCAAAACTTAAAAGAAAAACCTAATTGGAGAAAACTCTTAAAATACTCATAACAAGTACAGATCTAAAAAAGATATGAAAGAAAAACAAAATATCTTAAAGATTAGGGTTTCGAAAAACCCAGAAAAGGTGAGAAATCCCTTTAAAATTTCTGATCTAACCAGGAAAGTGAAGGATCTCCCTTGAAAGGCCATGAAGGCTGGAGAAAGGCCGTGAATGACTAGAGAAAAGCCATGAACAAAAGTCAAGCTAGGACTGGACCAGATTCCTTCGAGGACTGGCCATGAAACCATAGAAACCAACACCCAAAAGCAATGTGAGGCTGATACATGTCTCAAATGACCACGGGGGGCCATGGATTAGAAAGGTATTTGGTGGGGTGAGAGGATGCCGACTAGGTTCATGAGAGTTTTAAAGAGAGTTGAGAGAGAAGGGGGATTCAAGGGCGGCGGTAGGCTAGAAATGAGATAGAATTAGGGGTCAATTGGGGTTAAAAAGGAAAGGGGAATGGTGGTTGTTGACCTAAATGATCAACGGCCAGGACTAACGGGGTTAGTGGGATATCGGGTCGAGTCGTGTAAATTGGGTTAGTGGGTCGGTTTTAGTGGGAATTGGGTCGGGAAAATTGAGTTTACATTGGGATCAAATTAGGCTATAATTGAAATAAAATTGGGCTATCATTTAAATAGCAATTTTCCCCTTTTAAAATTATAAAAATAGTTAATTAGTTTTCAAAATAAATTAAAAGTAATAAAATGATTTTTGACATATAATTATCAGATTAAAAATACTGGACTTAATTTTAAAGAATATAAATACAATTAAATCCTAAAGAGGCTAATATTGAAATTATGCAATTTAGCTTTACAAAATTCTAAATAAATTTGTAAAAATATGTAAAAAAATCCATTAGCTATATCTTGGCATGAAGATAATTATTGGGTTTTATGGATAAAAATAGAGAAATAAATTGGTTTAGAAAACTTTAAAAATTAAGGAAAATAATAAAACACTTGGACATACTTATATATACATACATATGCTATTTCTAAGGTATTTTGCATATTGAAAAATATATAGGGAAAAATAGGTATCAATAGTGTCTCCTGCAAAACGTAAAACTCTTAATTAGAGAATTTTGTTATCTTTTACATTCAAACATTGATATAGTGCGGCCAAATTATAGTGTTAATAGTATCTAAATTGTATAATTATCTCCTACTATCAACACTCCACACTTAAACCTTTGCTCCGCCTAGAGCAATCAAACCGTACTCTACAGAGGCCTAAATTCCCCAAGTGACTTCCCTAACTCGTCACACCAAGAATATTCCTCATAGATTGAGTACATTAGTGTAACATCTACACCTCAAGAGTTGACTCCCGCGAGCCATTCCATATTCCTGACCGGCATACTTACCCCAACTCAGAGGTCCAAACTTACCTCTCCTTCATGAATCAAGTGCCTGCTCACAACAAAAGAGACTCATTACACAATCAATAACATGCACAGACACTAAGGGACTTCAATATAAACAACATTTACTCACCATAAAAAATGACATTCATATTCCACAAAAGATGTGTAGGCTTTCCTGTAGTGTACTAATGTATTAATCGAGATTATTCAGTCTATGATCAAGTAGGGCTTTACATGGCTGTAATGTAGGTTATGGGATAGCTAGGATATATTTAGATATACGAGTGGCTACACCTCCTTCAATACTTTAATACATGTACGTTAACATTTAAAACCCCACACTTATATCAAACAATGACTCCACCTTCACATCACTATATATTAACTCCCTTCTTCTATTAGCACAACTACATCAAAAGCCACCACTTACTAAGGCATATTTTTCACAACAACACAACTATATATATGTATATATATATTCATTCCTTTTAATTCAAGTGGCTCTTACTTTTTCAACACAGTGTACCTTTCTGCTTATCTCATTAGTTCCACTCAAAAACCAAACCAACGACCCCACAATTTAACTTTTACAAAGTTCATACAATTCAAGTTCTTATGAGAGCTGAAAAGGTTAAAAAGGGATGGTTAATTCGAACATAAGGGTAAGGCTTGTAGTGAGTCGCCAAAGAAACATGATTTCACGCTCAACGTGATTAACTATGATACATAACAAATGGTTGGATGAAGTATATATATAAATTAAACAAAGAAATGCTTATATCACTTTCCAGACTAAACAAGATTACTATTTCGCTTCGCAGTCACACATGGCAAGGTCTAGGCATCAAATGTCGTGCAAATAATTTAAAAAGCCTCACACACACTGCATGTGGCACACTCCAGATTGGGTCATCCAACACTCTAATCAGGGTACTTAGTCAAATTAAGAACATACAGTTTAAGGAATTCTTACAAGAGTCGACAACTGAGCTAAGCATCACAATAAATTACCTGCTATAATCAAGGCTTTACAACGTTAAGAGATCATATTTCTCTTTTTGTCCATAGCCCATGCGTTCCTACTACAATAAAAAAAACTAACTATGACTGGTTCAAATGAAACCCTTGGAAATGAATCATGGCTTAAAGAAAAACCAAGGAGAAATTGATACACTACTACAAAAGAAAATCTTTTTCTATTTTTTTGTTGTCAACTTTTGTTCCTCAAGAAACTTGTCAAATGATATCCTTCATCGAGACAAGTCGAAAATCATTTACGTAAATAAACTACAAGACTATTCTACATGCATCATACCACAAAGTATCCCCCATCCCACACTTAAAATGATGGCATATCCCCATGTTATACAAAATAAAGTAAACCGAGGTAAAGAAACTTCCCTAGAAGACCAGTATTGATCAAAGGCAGTCCTAGGGTCGAGATGACACGCCCTCCCCAACGCACGTAGCCAGCCCTTGATTTTCTTCTCTGACTTTACATTTTGGGTGGCGAAGGCATCAACTCTCGTCCCCAAATCAGTGATGAAAGTACGTAGACCTGCCATTTCCTATAATAAGCGTTTCATCAGTACAATATGTCTTGCTGTAGATGAACCTTTAACTGCGACTACTTGTTCCCGTGGGGGTGAGGATGGCCCAACTTGTTCTTTCTCTTAGTCTCTCTTCTCTGACGCCTCAAAATCATCACTATCAGTTAAATCGGGTGCCACCGTATCTCTCCAAATTGCCATTTTGGATGCCCGAAACATTATTTCATTCTTCACCTTCCCATCCGCATTCTGGTTATTCGACATCCCTACAGCTCGGCACAATCTAGTTATAAGAGATTAGAAGAAGAACCCATATCTCCTCAGTGTTGAACGGATGAATATCTCAGATTGAATAACCTTGGCCACATCAAAATCGTGTCCATTCACGAAGCACAAGATCAAAGAAGCAACTAGACAATTTACCTCAGTGGTGTTGTGGGACAACAATAGTCGACTATTGATGATGTACAACCAATACTTTCCTTCAAAGGTGAGTGTGACGGAGTGCAACTTCGATCCCTATATAACCCACACTACCTCTTTCTCTGGTACACAGGTAGTTTAGAAAAACAATTACCAATTTGTAGGTTCTCGCTTGTAGGTATCATAGTAATCCACCTCCAGAGCAAATGCAGGCAAGCAATACACTCTCCTTTTGGCTTCAATCGAGGCATTCACCCACTGTTTTAACATAGTGCAGATGTGATGTTATTAATATCAATACCACACAATAGGGGGGGGGGGGTAATTTGTGTGGTACCTAATTTTCGCATTAGAAGAACCTAGTTCTTGTAAGTATTCCAACTACCGTAGTTTGCCGAATAATAAGTACTGAAAGTAAAGTGCACATAGATTTTTATGCGGAAAATACCTGGCTCAAAAGGTGTAAAAACCATGACCTACTACTAAGTAGGATTTTCCCAAACTCCACTAAAATAACTAAGCTAAAAACTATATTTACAAAACTATTTGTAAACCTAAGGATTAACTCTAATCCCAGTGTGGCACACAACCTCAACTGTTGCGACACCTTCAAGTGAACTCTAACTTGAATACTCAAAGTACCTAATACAATTGCTTCTAAGAAAGCTGAAAGGTACAATATTAAAACCAACTACAATTGAACTAGACTTAGAACAAAGACAATGATAAAACAAGTTCTTCTATCTTAGTTCATGTAGCTTCATACGTGCACACTTGTATCTCACATATATTGCTTGCAAATCAGACTTGCTCTTTTTGCTCTCAAATATGCTTAACTTCTGCATATGTGTATTCCCCTGTGGAAGAGAACAACTTGGTTATTTAATAGAATAGCAGTTAGAGTTTTATCGAGACTCCAATGCTTATCCTTAGTCGAGTTTAGTCTTTAACCAATACAAACTTCCATACTTATCCTAGCTTAGGATTACGTTCTCTTGTCATAAGGATATTGTCCTCCTTAGAACTCAATGTCACCTTTTCGGTTCCGTTCAAAAGATATTTGCTGTGCAATCTTCAATACATACTTTCTTCACGTGCTTCCATGTGCAATGGTTATGACTAACTGCGTCTCTCAAGATGGACCAGGTCCTTCCCTGAGTTCATTTGTCAAACTTCAAAACTTCAATTGAACTTGCGCCAACAAATTCACCCTTTTTTATGATGACAAACTCTGTGCTTTTAGAGATCAGAAAACTTGTGAAACTCAGGTGAAATATCAACACTTAGAAAATTTTCAATTTTTCATAAAGGGAAAGATTTAAGTTAGGTAAAAAAATCACTAGTTCAGATAATGAATTTAAGCACAATATATTTCCCCTTTTGGCATCATTGAAAAGTAGCACAACTAATGTGAATCCCTGTAATTTAATTAGTAATCATGGCCACTAGGGCAACTGCAAGTGAACGCATGGTTTAGTTAATCAAGAATCAACTTATCAAAAATACCCATTAAGATTAGAATTAACAACAAGCAAGAAAAGTTGCATTCATTGATTAGTAGGGTGTTTCTACACAGTAGTCTACAAAAAGAAAAATAAAATTACCGAAGCATGAGCAAAAGATAAACAGATAGAATCCAAAACTAGGTCACTGAGGGGGGTCTAGACGAGTTCACACTAGGACAGACCATCTAAGGCTTAGAAGAGCAAGAGGGTTGGGTTTGTAGCAGGTTGAGCATTTGTTGAAGCATTCCTTCATTTTTCTCCTTCTCCTTAGCAAGTTCATTTCTCAACCCATTCCTTTCTCCCTCCAATTCAGCAACTCTGGCCTGAAGCCTTGCTATCTCAACATCCTATGCCCCAAACTCCTAAATTAAAGCTCTGACCTTGCTATTCACAGGAGTCTTTGTAGAAGAACCAGGTTCAATAGGACTGTACTGAGCATATAATCACAAGCTTGAAGGGTTATGCTGCCAAAATGCTCTTTGCTCGAGGCCATTTTCCACTTTTTCAGGGAAATATTCTATCGTTCAAGCATAGTTGTCAAGATAAATCCATAGGAAATGGCATAAGCTTTTGAGCCATTGATCACCCTTTCAAGCAGCTTTACAATAAAGGAAGGCCAGTTGATCTGCTTACCTTCACTCAAACAATGTACAAGTACCAGATCCATGTAATTTATTGTATACCTTTTTTCCTATCTAGGCAGAAGGTGTTTGTTCACAAACACAAAAAGCACTTTGTGGTCTGATCCTCATTTCACTCTTCTGAACTGCCCTGGCCTTGGGTACCTTTTCATCTATTGTGATGTCACAAAAGTTCCTTGTGATTTAAAATTAGTAGGCAACCCATCCAGGCAGGCCACCTCTGCCTTGTATAGTCATCACATCCCTCACTAGGGATGACTAGAATCTTGCCCATGAACCTAACTTTAACACCTTTCACTTTGATAGTCACCAGCCCATTCTTCACTGTCCCATTTGCCATGAACTCTACAATTTCTTTCCTGGCCAACTTTCCATCCATATGAAGGACGATGTCCTTCCAGCCCTGTGCTTCTAGTGCAATCAGAAGCCTTATCATACCTGGCTCCTCTAAGTCCTTGAGAAGTCTTCCTTTCAAAATCTTCCTCTTTCCAAACATGGAATATCTATCCTATTCCTTCTATGACTCATCTTCTTCATCATTAATCCATTCCTCATCTTCTTCAGTAAGTTTCACTTGTTTTACTTTTGCAGTTGACCTTGTTCTTTTGGCAAGAACAGGTTCAGCAGCCTTGGAGGGCTTCTTGAGAAATCCTGGATCCCATTGATTTGGTAGTAGGAACATCCTCAGTAGTAGTCTTTTCTTGATGGACCTGCTCCATATCTTCTTCTTCTTCAACCACAGCCTCCGAGCTTTCACCTACCTTTGCTTTCCCTTTCTCTTTTCTCATCTTTTTACTTTCTTCTAAAGCCTTTTTCAATTCTACTTCACTTTCCTTGACCCTACTTCTGGTAGCTCTAACCCTAGGAGCAGATTTGGGTGATGATGGTTTGCTCTTCTTAGTTTGTTTGGATGAAGTAGAGGTCCTTTGTGAGCAAGCCGTATGTTTCTTAGGGTCATAGTTGGCCCCCACTTTCTTCAATAAGTAAGCCAAGTTCTCCTCCCCAGATGAACCAGGTTTATCTTGTTGCTTGCTTATATTCACCAACTCCTCAGCAGCCTCACCTGATCCACTTCCCCCTGACATCGAGAATCCCTCTTCCCCTCCCCACATATGGCTAAAGGATCATTTTTTTTTTCCTTCTCATTTTCCCAGAATCAAACCCACCTACATCTCTAGCAGCCCCTATAAGAACAAATCGATTTTCTTCCCTTTCATCAAGAAAGTAGAGCAAGATTTTACATCACCTTGGGTTTCTTGAGTTATGGGCTTTTCAGAAGACCCAGGTTCATCTCCTTCACTAGCAGAGACGTAATCATCAGATTCAGAGCTAGAGTTGGTCTTAGCTGCTGCAACTGGTTTCTTCTGGCTGGACTGAAGGTTTTCATTTAAAGCTTTCCTTAGATAACCAATAGTTGCAGTTTTTTCTTACTAGCATTTTCTGCCGCCGGAATCTAGGTTTTAGGACTACTCAGAACCTGCAGCCTTTTCAGAGGTAACATAGAGGTCTAATCAATTTAAAGTTCCGGTCCGCTTAAGATTAAATATAATTGCAAAAATTTAGGAGAGATTCCATTACGCTTAGACTTCTAGTTTCAATGAAACTGGCTCAATTTTCCAAACGGATACAATTATTAGGACGTTTGGTATATCTAGGACTCTTGCTCACGATTGATAATTAAATTGTTCATATTGTGCAAAGAATAGAAACATACCTGAACATTCTCATGAGCATAATTTGATGAACCAGGTTCTTCGTTCATCAAATGAAACTTCTCTCTATTATGCCTCAAATTTTAAAATAGAAAATTTGTATGAGACTAGTGAGTCGCGTAGACACATGTCACAAGAATATACTATTTTCAGTATGAAACTGAGTAGGAATTAGTCTAATATTCACAAAAATTAAGAACTCCTAGCCAAAAAAATATATATTTTTCATTTTGCATTCTGAACTGGACCTTTTAGGTGATCTTAATCATTCCTACCTCCAACATGTTCCTTTCAAAAATTTCTCTACTCAGTGCCTTAGTGAAGATGTCAGCTATTTGTTTATCAGTAGCACAGAATTCTATGGAGATTAGCCCTTTCTCATAGTTGTCTCAAGAAGTGGTGTCTCACTTAGTCCTTTTGTGACGAACATGGTTCTTTGTCATACTAATTGCACTGGTGTTATCAAAAAATATTGATATGCACCCAACTTCAATTCCAAAGTCTACCCGTTGTTTGTTCCATAGTAATTGAGCACAACATGAAGCAGCAGCAACATATTCAGCTTTAGTAACAGAGAGAGCCACTAAATTGAGCTTTTTGGTAGCCCATGATACAAGACAAGACCGTAGGAAGTGTTCTATACCTGAATTGCTCTTATTATCCACTATAAAACATGCATAGTCAGCATCAGCGTATCCAATTAAGTCAAAATTGCTACCTTTGGGATACCAGAGACACAGATCAGTTGTGCCTTTCAAGTATCTCAATATTCTTTTGACAACTTTCAAGTGTGACTCTTTTGGATTTGCCTGGAAACGAGCACAAAGTCCTACACTAAAAACAATGTCAGGTCTGCTGGCAGTAAGATATAAAAGTAAACCAATCATACCCCTATACAACTTTTGATCAACTGATGAACGTGGTTTATCAACTTCTAGCTTTGTGGCAGTTGCTATAGGTGTATTTATTTCCTTTGATTCTTCCATTTTAAAATTCTTCATTAGTTCCTTTGTATACTTCTGCAGATGGATCATGATTCCATCTGGACTTTGTTTAATATGTAGCCCCAAGAAGAAATAAGTTCTCCCATCATGCTCATTTCAAACTCACTTCCCATTATTTTAGCAAAGTCCTTACTTAACCTATCTATATTGGCTCTAAATATTATGTCATCACCATATATTTGTACAACAAGAAGATCTTTACCCTTTTCCTAAGGAACAAGGTGCTGTCAATTTTACCTCTTTTTTACCCATGATCCAGAAGGAATTTTGAAAATCTTTCATACCAAGCACTTGGGGCCTTCTAGAGACCATAGAGAGCTTTATCTAGCTTGTATACATGATCAGGACATTCTTTGCTTTCGAATCCTTGAGGCTATATCACAAACAGTTCTTCTTCGAGATATCCATTTAGGAAGGCACTTTTGACTTCCATTTAATGAAGAGTGAATTCCATATGTGCTGCAAAGGCTATGAAGAGTCTAGCAACTGGAGCAAAGGTATCATCATAATCAATGCATTCCTCTTTACTGTAGCCTTGAACCACCAACCTAGCCTTGTTTCTTGTAACTGTTCCATCTTCATCAAGCTTGTGCCTGAAGACCCATTTTGTGCCAATGACCGACCTTTCCTTGGGTCTTAGAACCAAGTGCCAGACTTGGCTTCTTTCAAATTGATTAAGCTCATCTTGCATAGCACTGATCCAATCTGCACCTTGTAGAGCTTCACTCACATTTTTAGGTTAAATGGGGGACAAAAAGGTATCAAATGCATACAGGTTCTTCCGTTGTGACCTAGTCTTGACTCCAGATGTTGGATTATTGATGATGTTCTCAATGGGGTGAGAACTCAGGTACTTGTAAGATTTCCTTACCAGCTGGTTCCTGCTAGTTTCTCCTTCATTGTTATGCTGTAGAGGAACAAGTTCAGGTACGGGATCCTACAGAGAATTTTGTACAGTTTCTCTCAGAATGGTTCCCCCTGTCAAGATTCCCTGGGTGAAAGGACATGTTCCGTCACCTGCTCCTTCCTTTGATGCCACCTTTACTTGTTCTATGACTTCAATCAATTGCCTTACTAGTCCAATAGCTTCATATTCATGTTCTTGTCTCACAGAAAGAGTGTTAGATTCATCAAACACAATATTTACACTTTCTTCAACACATAGAGTTTTTTTATTAAACACTTTATATGCTTTAGTATGTGAAGAATATCCCAAGAATACTCTCTCATCACTTCTTGGATGAAACTTGCCTAGGGAGTCTTTGCCATTATTGTGCACATAGCACTTGAAATAAAAATCCCTAAGATGGGATATGTTTGGTTTTGTCCCTTAAAGAAACTCATAGGGAGTTTTCTCTACAAGAGGTCTTGTCATGCATCTATTAATTATATAACAAGCAGTGTTTATTGCCTTTGCCCAAAACCTATGAGGTAGGTTACTAGAAAGTAACATGGTCCTTGCCATATCCTCAAGGGTCATGTTCTTCCTCTCAACTACCTCATTTTGCAAGGAGTCCTAGGGGCAGAGAAAGTATGATTTATTCCATTATCATCACAAAATTCAGAAAACTTTGTATTTTCAAATTCAATTCCATGATCAGACCTAATGGATGCAAGTTGATTTCCTAATTGTTTCTGTGTTTTTCTAACAAAAGAAGTTAATATTTCAACTGTTTCATCTTTAGAAGTAATAAACAAAGCCCAGGTAAATCTAGAATAATCATCAACAAGCACCATTACATACCTTTTACCACCTCTGCTCATGGTTCTTATTGGACCACAAAGATCCATATGAACCAGTTCCAACATCTTAGACGTTCTTACCATTTTCATAGGTTTGCAGGATGACCATACCTGCTTCCCCCTTGCACATGCTTTACAAACTTTGTCTTCCTTGAACTTGATATTAGGTAACCCTATTACCAAGTCCTTGGAAACTAATTTGTTCAATTGATTTAGACTGGCATGACAAAGTATTTTGTTCCAAAGGAGGGGATCATTAATTAAGCCTCAACTATTGCGGCACCATCAAGTTAACTCTAACTTGAATACTCAAAGAACCTAATACAATTACTTCTAAGAAAGTTGAAAGGTATAATATTTAAACCTACTACAATTGAACTAGACTTAGAACAAACAAAATGATGAAATTGGTTCTTCCGTCTTAGTTCATGTAGCTTCAGACATACACACTTGTATCTCGCATATATTGCTTGCAAATAAGACTTGCTCTTTTTGCTATCAAATATGCTTAACTTCTGCATATGTGCATTCCCGTGAAAGAGAACAACTTGGTTATTTAATAAATAGCAGTTAGAGTTTGATCGAGACTCCAATGTGTATTTTTAGTCGATGTGAGTCCTTAACCAATACAAACTCCCTTACTTATCCTACTTTAGGATTGTGTTCTCTTGCCATAAGGAGACTGTCCTTCTTAGAGCTCAATGCAAACTTTTGGATTCCGTTCAGAAGATATTTGTTGCACAATATTCAATACTTATCTTCCTCACGGGCCTTCCATGTGCAATGGTTATGACTAACTGTGTCTCCCACGATGGACCAGGTCCTTCCCTGAGTTCATTTGTCAATCTTCAAAACTTTAACTGAACTTGGGCCAACAAGATGTGATCCTCATGTTAAGAATATTTAGCATAGAATTCCCTAACAAGCATTAAGTTACCATCCCCCAGCTCTTCGAAAAAGATATCTAGCATGTGCCTCATCAACTTCATATACATATTTGGGCATTCAGCCTGGAGGGATCCCCTATCAGGTCCCCTTTCCAATACAGGCTTTCTAATAGCCTTCCAACTGAAATGGTCTTGGGCAGCTCTGGAGACAAATCGCATGCTATAAAGTTGATCCGAGCTGACTAGAGCCCATGCCCGTGATGAGCCTCCATGATTGGGAGTGTTCCTGCCAACACTCCTGGCAATGGATTTAATGAATTCCTTGGACTTCGCTCTACAACCTCATTAGTTCTCGGCATTTTAAGAAGCTCGGGTAATAGTATTTCTCCGTTCACTTTTTCTTTGGCATATTTTTACTTTTCACGCCTCTTAAGAAATAATAATGAAGTGCATATGTTATATACCATGATACCCATATTAATTGATGCATATTATTAATGGATTTCAGAAAATAATTTGAATAAATAATGTGGGTATAATATAAAAAAAATTACCTTCTCTTGATATGCGTAAAGCGATAAGAAAAGATAAAAATCTCTTTTTGGTGTACATGCAAAGTAATAGTGGATGGAGGGAGTAATTATCCTAAAATTAATGCAATAGCTCTTTTTAAGAGCGCTCGCCAAAGCACCAGCCTGAGATCCTAGCCCCTACAAATGTTCCTTAATTCTTTCTTCAAAGACAGTGGGAGGAACATCCACAAAAACCCAGGTTGGAGGTCTCTTCATTGGAATACCTAGATATAAGGTGATAAATTTTATCGCCAAAAAACTCGAAAGAGGATTTGTAAGAAAGTATAAAATATACCATAACTCTGGCCCTCAACCCGAAAGCCAAAGAAATATGCCTCCAGATCCTCTCTAGCATAAAAGAGTAAGAAAAAATATTTTTGACCCACTTCTCAATGTATTACCTCTCTCCGAGTGAGGTAAGAACAGCTGCACCATAGATAATAAGTAAGGAAAAATGCAAAAAGAAGCTTTGTAACATGCTTGGTTTATCATTCCACTTTCTTGAGAATAGCCCATTAGCGAACTGAGTTAAATCATGGGTTGGACACATCAACAAAACGATGATGTTACCCTCTATCATGTTCATCCTCAGTGTCCACTACCTTTGGAGTACACCAGCTAGAGAGCATAACAACATTCTCCCAATGCAATTTCTGGAAATATTAATAGAGGAATTGTTGAAGGTTAAAGATCACTTCGATAAATAGTGAAAGCAAGCTACTAACCGCCAAATTACTGGTCCAACCTAGGCCAGGGTAATATTGAAATGCCAGCAAATATCCCAGATTATGGATTCAATCGGGGGATTAAACATCAAAGTTAAAGAGTATACAGGAATGTAAAACCTTCTCTAGAACTTGATATATGCTCAGAGCCCAAGGGTACTTGAATGTCCAATCGTCCCAGCCACATTCGTCCTTCAGCAGAGGAAGATGTTTGAGGCGCAATAAGGATGAAAGTGTATCCACAAGACATACTGTGTTGCTGCATACACCTCCATTTATCCAAGTGTCAACTCCCCCAGGTAAAACACCGAACACTGAGGGCTAAACTTTTGTGGAAGGCCTTCTTCATCATACTCATCTTACCAGTGGGAAAGAGACCTTGGGGTCAACATTGGGGGACTTTCACTTCCCTTTTCTCTTGATCCCTCTTTTTGGAGATCTTTTTTTCTTTCTATTTTTGTGATTAGGGGCAGAAGGCATATCTTCGCGGGCTGTCCTCTTGGTTAAGGAAGGTTGTTATACAAGTTACAGGGGAATTTCAAGATCTAGGACCTTAGCCTAAGCTGATTATTTCCTTGATCCAATGCCTATTACAACAAAAGAGGTAGGTCAGGAATATCATTAAATAGGAACAGTTAAATCATCTCCTAGTTAAAGCACTCATACTGTGATTATGCGACTCCCATTCCCTGATGAGAGAAATCACTTTTTCATGTCCTCCACTCTATGATCATCAACTTAATCAAACCATTGCTCTGTATTAGAGAGGAGGACGGTAATAGAATCTAGAGTCGTTGTTTATTGCACAAGTCAGAAAATCTCCATCAAAATGGGATGATGATAAACAAGTAAGAAACGGAGCACTTAAGCTTGAAATTCTTTTCTTTCGGGAAATAAAGATCACATTCGCTCAATATATCCCGGGTATGTACTTTAACAAACCTCTCCCACCATATCCAACGAGTAGTGAATAAAAATTAATCCTGAGGTATACTCACAAACTCTTTCACGAGATGGACTCGAATCAGTATCTCTGGTAGTTAAAATCATACTCCATATTGAATAGAAGAGCAAGGGTGCCTCGACACGCCGGGCATTAAATTTGAATAAGATGCTTGAAATAGAAACATTCTTGTACCTTCTCGTCAGGGAACTTCAGGCAAGCCACTAACTGCCAACACTTGGTCCCAGGTGACCAAAGTAGACATTGAATGCCTCGCAAAGGTCCTTCTTTACCGAATCAATGGCCGGCTTGAACGCGAGTGTGATTGACGTATATGAACACAAATGAGAAATCTTCCCGGTGTGTAGTAATGCTCTCTCCTACTGTAGGAAGGGAAGTTCAAACCTTGCCATCCCAAGGATAATCTATCATCACCGACAAATGATGCTTTACTTGTAAGGTCAACAGAAAAGTTTCAATAAGCCTTTCTGGAGTATTATTTATATAGCTGACAAGACATATGAGATGGAACATTTTTAGAAGGACATTTGATGTTAGCGATTCTTCCTGTTCTTTCGTGCCTTTGACAGAGGCTTTGGTGGCGTTACCTTTACTAACAGTGGATGGCACCAAAATCGTAGAGGATAAGTGGTCGGAACTACTCCCCTTGCGCCAAAAAGGGCTGATGTCCCTCTTCCACCATCGTGGGAGGCTACTTGCCTCTTTTAGTTCTTGCGAGGATATGTGATTCCTTCACCATTATGTCCTCCATAGCCGCGATGGTCGCGTGAAAAGGAATGAAAAAGTGACCTCTGTAGTGGCGATTGTCTCCTGAGCATTGGCTGAAGTATTTAGAGAAGCCATTTGAAGATAGTGATCGGAATATAGGAAAGAAACAAGAAGCAAAAGAATTAAAGATTTTAGAGAAAAGCAACAATGGAGTTCGAATACAAGATAACAAAGACAGAGAAAGAGGACGGTTCTTATAGACAATGTCATCATGACCTTGGTAACCGATATAGTGTCAGAATATATCGACTCCCCCCGAATGTCTGGTGATATAAATGGAGCTGACTAGACGTTGTTCGATTCAAAAGTAATGACGATTGTGTCATATATATCAACAAAACTCTTTATGCAACACAGCAAAGATCATGCCACTTTTCGGACACTTAGGAAAATTATCCGCAAGCCAGGAAGACTATCTGTATTGATAAAATTCGACTCTAATACATGAATATATTGCACAATGATACGTTATAACTTGGAATAAGTTGTATCTTGGAAACAAGATAGTAGTAGAGTTTGATACTCACAGGAAATATAAACATTTCGATGACTCTTCTTCTTCTTCTTCGTCTTCGTCTTCTTCGTCTTCTTCGTCTTCTTCTTCTAGGTTGCAGAATTTATTTTAAAATATATAAAATTAAAACAACATTCGAACGATCAAAAGGAACTGCCAATGAATCAGTAAGTGTAGTTGGGTTGAGCTCGTAGGATGGATCTCATTGGGGACTTACTCGACAACCTGAATCACACTTGCTGAGCCTTCCGATCCCTCAACAACGCTTTTGTAACGACTCGATCGCTCATTTTGAGTACGATCTTTTCTTTATGTGCCTTGGATTTTTCATAGCTCTATTTAATGATTTATGACATGCATGGTCCGTGTAGATTTTTGAAAATTTTAAATGTGAATTTTTTAAGAAAATGTAATTTTTGACTTAAACTGGGATTGATATTTTGATAATTCTGGTAGATTCGTATAATAATTAAAGAATTGTACATACATTTTGTTAGGGTCCTGGGTGATCGGAGCGCATTTCGGCGCATTGTGTGAAAAATTTTAGTAATGAGTTTCAAAGTTAAAATTTTGAGTTTTGATGATAGATTCTTAATATTTGATTTATTTTGATGATTTGAGTTAGCGAGCGAGTTTGCATGATGTTATTACACTTGTGCGAATGTTCAGATTGGATCCCAAGGGGCTCAGAATAGTTCCAGAGGTGTTTTGGTATGTTTTTGGATTATTGAGGAAAACCTGGCGCATCAGGTACGTATGTCTCGCAATTACAAAGACTTGATCTCAATTGTGAGCCCCAATTTTGCGAAGCTGGGCTTGCAAATGCGATAGCTGGGGAGGGGCTATGATCTTCGCAAATGCGAGGAAACTGTTACAAATGCGACTAGGTCTGGGCTAGGCAATCTTCGCAAATGAGAAGGAGGTGTCGCTTTTGCAAACTGGGAGCTCGTCGCAAGTGTGATGCCTTTGACGCAAATGCGACTTCACCATGATGGGACACTAATTGCATTTGCGATAAGTGGTTAACTTTGCAATGATCGCAATTGCAAATAAAATTTTGCAATTGTGACATCTGCAGTTGGGTAAAAGAGGGAAATTTCGGGACTCGGTTAATTTTACATCATTTTCCAACCCTAAATTCTATAGAGGCGATTTTTGTAGAAAACATTTTTTCCAAATTTATTGGTAAGTAACTTTAACTTATTGATAATCAATGTCAATTACTTTTCATGAATTTTATCAGAAAATCTATGAAATTTAAGATGGATATTTGGGATTTTTATAGAATTTAGGAATTTTATAAATTTGAGAGATAGACCTCAAATTGAGATCGAATTTCAAAATAAATTATATATCCGGGTTCGGAGATGAATGAGTGATCAAGATTTGGTACAAATCGCAGATTTTGACCACGAGTGCCAGGTTGACTTTTTGTTGACTCAATTATGATCAAAATTGAACTTTTTTTAACTCGTAGGTAGTTTCTAAAGCTTGTTTTGAAATATTTGAAAAATATTCTGCTAGATTTGATTGGTTTTAAAACTTGTTCTAAAGAAAAATCCATCGTTGATTATTGATTGTGTTATGGAATGAGGTAAGTGTCATGTGTCGCTTTGTTTGGGGAATTCTTCCTACTAAATAATATGGTTTGCTACATAAGGGGTGATGCATATACGAGGTGACAAATATATATACATGTTCCAAGGTTTCCATGCTCGGGAGGGGGAATTATATACTTCTTTGTGCCTTTGTCAAATTTGGTAGTCCCTTAACTTATAATTCATTTAATCGAAGACTATTAAACTCAATTAACTATGTTAGAAAACATGCTAGAATATATGAAACTTAAAACAGACTTGTGTTGTTTTTAAGATTTATTTGCAATACTTAACTTGATCCTAGTATCACCAACCTATATTTATATATGTTATTATCATGTGACATGAGCTTCTTTATCCATAACGAGAGATGATGATTGGGATCTTGTCATACTCCAACCTTCGGAAGTGCGACAGGTACACTATGCCCGAAGGCCCGTGCGAACCGACATCTAGACTCAGATCTCGGCATTATGGAATCTGGGCCAATGAGGCCTCCAAGTAATAAATACCAGCATTTAAAATGTACACATCTGACTGAGAAAGAATATTAACATCAAACAACTTCACCCATGTTACCAACATGGTCATGACCAACTCTAACGTACATCCGAACGATGGTCTACAAGACTCTAAGAATGCTAAAACATAGTACATGATTTGATTGGGACACGGCCCCACCGTACCCAAAATTAGCTGTAACATACACTTTGCTACCCAATGACTTTTTAATAGATACTCCGTAGAAGTCGAGTGCAACAACCGACAGCTAGAGAAAACATCCTATTGGGGAAAGACATCATTAGGTTTATCCATACCTGCGGACATGAACACAACACCCAGAAAGGAACGTCGGTATGAAAAAAGTACTGAGTATTTAAAACAAATAACGTATATAAACCGAAGAAATAGCTTAAGGGATAGAAATACTCAAGTTTAACCTTAATACTATAGACAAGCCACAAGGGACGCTTCACTGCTATAACCATGAATCACGAATGTATGCAAACTTGTATTGGGGCCCTGCATTAATTGTAGTATATATCAGCCACTCATTGGTGCACATCATTACATTTCACTACGTACTCGGACTCATAGAGGACTAGGTCGTACATGTCCTCAGAAAGTCTTCACAGTACCCAGCCTCAACAGGACTTGATGTAGTCAGCCCCAAGAGAACTCAGGAGCCTCACATACCCCGATCTCACAGAGGATTCGATCGTATTCAAACTCAGGAGGTCTCTGTTGTTCCCGATATTGAAAAATCTCGGCATAATCGACCTCAAAAGGACTCGGTAGCCTCACATAGCACATCATCGTACCCAGCCACACAAGGGCTCGGTAATATCTCATATCGTAACTCATCATACCCAACTGATGAGTGGTTGCACAATAAATATCATACCCGGCCGAGTATAGCGCTGCATGGTAAAGTAAAATAGATACTAAGTACAATGCAAAGTCAATTTCAAGTTATACTAAGATCAAACTAAGGATGAAGCATATTTTTCCGACTTCGGGACATTATCTAGAAACACTTTAAACTTGATAGATATGTTACCGATAAGACAATATGAGAACAGAAACAATGTTACTGAGCAGAACATAGAACAAACCATTCTTATAACACACAAATTCTTTTACAAGTAGAGAGACGCTTACACCAAATCATGCCAAGAAAGAAAGTTGTCCTTATACCTTATTGAAGAACTAGAAACACTTCTACGATGGATAGCTCTGCCTCCAGCGAATGAATCTCCAGAATAAATACGTTAAGATAATGGATATTATTGCAATGATCAAAGCTGCCTCACACTAAATCTGGCTATATTCACCTTCAACTTAACCTTGGACAGTTTGGGAAATTATAAAGAGGGTTTGAGAGCGTTTTGGGTGTTTTTGGGGGTGACACTTCCTAGAATAAAAGAGAAACATCTACACTGCATTTTATAATATACCAAGCATAGGAATTTTCGCTGCTCCACATGTAAAACGGGTCGCTCCGCCCCGATTATTGCATCCAGTGAGATAGTTGGCACGCGTCTAATAAAAATGTGTACTCCCCTTTGTTCCTCTACGCGTCGTCTGTCGGTTGGCCGGGATGAAAACCAAACTTATCAATCCTTCAATTTATGTGTGAGGAAAAGTATATAGTGTGACATGTCTTAAGGGTATGTTTGGTACGATGGGCATTTTCGTACGGTCGATATGATATTTGACACGATGGTTATTGTTGTACGGTATAAAATAAGATTGGGCGGTTGGTTGTTACCGTATAAGAAGAATGGGGATTTGATTCTTGTTATGATTACTCATTCGTTGAGCATTTACATGCCCTCTGCTTTGGTTTCTATTAGTGTTTCTTATTTAGCATATTACTTTTCAGTTTGTGTTCCTTATGTAGTTACCTATGTGTTTCTTATTTGGCCTAATTATTACATGATTTACTTATTAGGTGTCTTGACTCGTTACTTGCCTTCACCTACTATTTGCTTTCACTTGCTATATGCCTTTACTTTTTTCATGAACTACATGTTATATGATTTTACTTATTACACATTTTTACTTGATATCAATTTTTACCTGAAGTACATCCTTTCTTGTTTCTATGTTCTACACTTTTTTGCTTTGCTGGATTGTGTGACTTTTATATTGGTTAAGTGTTATGCTTTGTGGAAGCTTTGTCTTTATATGTGGGAAACTCGCTCTGGGATGTCGTGTTGCTCTTTCTTGGTTTGACTTTGAATTTCATAATTGAATTCTGCGTGTTAGCTTTCTTGGGGCTATGTTGTGAATTTTCCATACTTTGTTGTTTAGATAGTTTTATATGAATTGATATTGATATCGGGAAGAGTTTGCACGCCGCAACATGATTTATATTGATAATGGAATCGGATTACATATCGCAACGGTTCATATATTGGTAATTGGGAGCATGTTGCACGCCGCAATAGTATTAATATTATATATGATATCGGGTTGCATACTGCAACGGTATTGATATTATATAAAAGATCAGATTGCACGCCGCAACAAAAAAAATATATTATGGATGTTCCTGTCTGTTAGATTTATATTATGGTATGGTGTTATGAGACTCTGAATTAATGACATTATGGGGCCCTTTGCCATTTGTATTCTTGTTTCATTTATTACATGGTTATTCGTGTAGCTTTTTCATGTTGCTCTTTCTACTTATTATATACACAGATATATAGTAAGTGAGTATCTTCCTTAAACTTCATTATTACTTCACTCATGTTAGTCAAGATATTTACTAAGTACAAAAGGTTGATTGTACTCATACTACACTTTTGTATCTTGCGTGAAGATCCTGGAGTTGCGTAACTATTCAAGATGAAACCTTGCATTGAAGACGAACCTGCGTTCCATATTCAAGCTACCTCTTATTCATGGTAGTTTAGGAATTAAGTTTTGTATAGGTAAACTTCAAACAGATATGTATTTACTCTCGTATCGGTTTTGTAAATCTAAATCATAGTGGCTCCTGACTTGTACTACCTGTTTTAATTGGGATAGTTTTATTAAATTTGGTTGTAGTTTCCTTTTTATATATTGTTAATTTCTCAATTAAGTTGTAATTTATATTATTTGGCTTACTTAATAGGTTGGGTTAGTTATCATCACGACTGAAATTTTGGATTGGACAGCTTTCCTCCCTTGACTGATCCTCCTCAAAGTAAGTCTTACCGAAACCTTGTTCTGTTAGTCCACTAAATTCCCCAGATAGAATATTAATACAACAGTTTGCCGAAAGACAAAAAAAATATGCATATTTTGATGTTAATTATGTATAGTTTGAATAAGCCAATACAAAATTGGGATTAATGCCTCTAACAAATCTTAATTAAAACTTAAAAATGGATATTGATCCTGATATTAATGGCAATGTTTTTAGTCAATTGAGAGTGAAATAAGTTTTTCTTTTTTCAGAAAAAAAGGAAAACAAGGCAATGAAATTAATCTTTTAGATTAATGATATTTCCCGAGTTTAGCTTATATCGATTTACACTATCAGGTCAGCCTTATTGTTGTAAACACTAATCTAGCGTATGTTCAAGATTATAAATTTTGCTTTTATAGAGCATAACCTGTAAATATCTTTTTTAAGTAAAAAAAAAAAAAAATTTACAATATCGCTGTGCTTCAGTTAAACTCATCTTTTTCATCATCATGAACATGATCCCTCTCAAACACTGAGTAGCGAGTTCTGTCACAGCCTTCTTTATTATCATTCAAAGCTTTCATTCGCAGCTGAAATCCATATTCTTAGGTTTGTGGGGCTAATTAATGAATCATTGTAATCTTAGAAAACTCTCCCTCATAAGAGCAGGATACTTTCCACTACCTGATGAATCCTCTTTTATAGTATTAGTATGTTAAGATAAGCTAATTCGAATCACTGTGGGTACACGATTTTGGTTTCCAAGTGGGTTGACTTGGCTTCGTTACATTAATTTATCTCAGAATTAATTTATTATTTCACTAAATAAATTGGCTACATGGTACGTCAGTTTCACTACCTAAAAGTATTTTTGAATACTTAGATACTTATTAACTACATTTGATTAATTAAGCCCAAATAGGCTCTCAAACCCTAGACAAGGACTAACTTCATCTTCTTGATCTGGGGCATTATACATTGCAACTACTTGCTACTGTAGTTTTATTATCTACAAGACTCCCCAACTCATTGTTGATTAAATTTCAAATTGCAATTGAATTTAATATGTTCAGAATCCAGTAAATCACCTGGTCTATCTTATAATATATCTTCCACTATATATGCCTTCACAGTTGCTCCGACAACTACTACATTTGACCCCTTCAACCACTTTTACTACTAATAAACTACTTTAGATTTAAATAAAGTATAATATTGAAAAATATCGTCTCTGGGAAACGAGGTAGTAATACAATAATTTTGGATGTCCATGGTATAAATTTTTTAGTGAACGCGTGTAAACTAAATCTTTTACAACGTAAATGTTTGTGGTTTGGTATGAGAAATAAGGAAGTGAATACAACATAACCTTGAGATGACTTATTCTGTCGCATATAATGTAAGAAGAATAATGATACCAGGAGTTGAAGCTTAATCATTTTAGAAGGTAACTTAGAGTCTGTTTGGAAAGTCACCTTGTAATTAAAATTGGTGTAATTGTTAGGATAATAATTACATAGTCTAGTAATTGTACAATTATGTAATGTGACGACCCAAATGGTCATCACTTGCATTCTTATTCATTCTGTGCTTCCGCGGCCTTGAAAAAAATGTTAAAATATGGTATTAAAATGAATAAAGTTGACTTTGGTCAACATTTTGGGAAAACTTACCCAGATTCATAATTTGACGGTACCGGAAGGTCTGATAAAAAATATGGGACTTGGGCGTATGCCTAGAATCGAAATCCGAGGTCCCAAGCCCGATAAATAAATTTTTAAGAGAAATTGTTTTTTTGAAATTATTAAGGAAATTTGAAATGAAAATGAATTAGAACGTGTTGACGTATTTTGGTTTTGGCATCCGGTAAAGGTCTTATATGTGGTTTAGCCGCTTTTTGTCGAGTTTTGTTAAATTCAGACGTCGTTTGACGTGTTTCGGACTCAAAGTTTTAAATTTGAAAGTTTATGATATTTGGAAGAAATCATGGATTTTTTTTTTAAGCTCAACTGACGATTGTATTGATATAAGAGGATATGTACAATGTATACCTATGGTAGTAGTATGGACTCCTACTACTCATTTACATTCCAGAAATCATGGATTTTAAGGCTTAATTCATTGTTTTTAATGTTATTTTGAAGATTTGATCGCACCGTTAAGTTCGTAGGACTTTTTTTTTTTGTTAGTATGCATGTTTGGTTTGGAGTCCTGAGAGCTCGGGTGAGTTTCGGATAGGCGTCAGAGTGGTTTCGGACTTAGAAATGTTGCAGAATCTGTTGTCCGTTGTTGCCCAGTGCTTTGTTCTATGCGATCGCACAGCTTGTTCCGCGATCGCATAATGTAAATTCCAGGACTCCAGTTTGTTCTACGTGATCGCATAGCTCATCTTGCGATCGCAGAAGCCCCATATTTTCCTCTATGTCATCACATAGTCCTGGTCGTGATCGCAATCGTCAGCCTTCTCCTTCTACGGGATCGTAATGCACTCTTCGCGATCGCAGTTACCAATTTCCCCTTCCTCTATGCGATCACATTTCTTGCTTCGCAATCGCACAGGGCAATATTGCCAAGTGATTTAAATGCCCAAAAAATAGAACAGTGACAGGAAAATTTCACAAAATACATGAACTCTTTCTCTCCACAACTCCTAGGCAATTTTTAGAGCACTTCTTCACCAAAGCTTCTTGTGTAAGTATTGTTTATCTTATTTTCTTCATTTTTGTAAATCATTTATTAAATTCCTAAGCTCAAATCATGTATATTAGGGTGAAAATTGGGGGGCTTTTCAATTTTTGTTGATTTAAACCTCGTTTTGGGGTTCAATTTAAAAATAAATTATATATTCGGGCTCGTGGGGAATGTGTGATATGAATTTTGTCCGAATCTCGTTTTTTTACCCGCCCGGGTCAATTTTTGAAATTTTAGGAAGAAAGCTTGGAAATTCATATTTAGGCATTGGGTTTGATTTGTTTAGCATATATTGATAATATAAAGTAATTATTGTATAGATTTGATTGAGTTGGAGCTGAGTTCGAGAGGAAAAGCGGTATTTGAGGATTGAATTGGCCGTGGAAGTTTGAGGTAAGTGTTTAGTTTAATCGTAGCTTGAGGGAATAGGAGTTGAGTCTTGTTTGCTACTTGCTAATTCTCGAGTACGGTGTATAGGCATGGTAACGAGTATCTATACATTTGTTTCTACCATGACCTTGAGTCCATATAATGTGGTTATCATAATTTTGTCGTAAATTCCATATTTAATTAAGGATTTCTATATATTGTAAAGAACATGTGAAGGATATTATGACCATTTGATTTCGAGGAGTATTGGCTCAGTTGTGATACGAATTGAAAAGGTATATGACACTTTGAATTTTTTGGAGCATTAGGTCAAGTGATAAAGTGAGATGCGAAGTAAGAAATGAAAGAAAGCTAATGAGTTATTGGTTGTTCCCTTGCCGTTATGTTTTGCTGTTTGGTTGACTTTTCTCCCTTGCCGGTATATTTAAATTATTGTTATTGTTCCCTTGAAGGGATTTCTATCATTATTTGTTTACTTCCTTCTCCCTTATTTGTGATAGTTATTTGAGTGATGAAGTGTGATAAAGCACGAACGGTGATGCCGTGTACTGTTGATATTGTGAGGAAATAGTGTAAAGTACGAAGGATGATACCGTGACGTACGATGTACCATTCTAAACTGATATTCATTAATAATATACATTATGCGAAAAAAAGAGTAAAAGCACAAAGGGTGATGCTGTATACTTGATTATTTGATACGATTGATTTGGTGAGGACGAGAGTAAAAGCACGAAGGGTGGTGCCGTGCAAGTTTGTATTTACTGATTCTTGTTGAGATACTGGTTTCGTTGTGTTCCATTCTGGTTTGAGATTTCCTAATTGTAACTGATATCTCCCTAAAGCATGTTCCCTTTTCCGATTGATTGTTTATTTTTTCGAATTTCTTCCATTTGTATATTTATATTGAACTGCACAGGTTATCTGGTAGTCTGGTTCTAGCCTCATCACTACTTTGCCGAGGTTAGGATAGGCACTTACTAGCACATGGGGACGATTGTGCCGATGCTACACTTTATGTTCTTTTGCTCAGATCCAGGCTTTGGACAACAGCAACAGTAGTAGATCGGGAGCAAGCCTTCAGTCCATAGAGAGATACCGAGGTAGACTCATAGGCGTTCGCGGGTCCGACATCTCCTTATCTGGTTTTCAGTTGTTATCCTTTGTATTCGGGATAGACACTCTATAAATTTCTTTCAAACCTTGTATTTAGATGATGTTAGTAGTTCGTGAGCTTGTGACTCCAGTTCTTGGGTAGTGATTCTTATTTAGTTTTCTGCATTTTTATTCATTTATTTAAATTGAAGACTTCCGATTATAATTTTGTCTCCATTATTTTTACTTCACCACTGTTGATTATTAAAAAGAAATATGTGTTTAAATGGAAAATTCACTAAGTTTGGCTTGCCTAGCTCCTACTAGTAGGCGCCATCACGATCCCTGAAGGTGGGAAATCCAGATCGCGATAAGTTGGTATCAAAGCACTAGGTTACATAGGTCTCATAACTCACGGACAAACTTGGTAGAGTCTGAGGGATCGTTACAGAGACGTCTGAATTATCCCGTAGAGGCTACAGAGTTAGGAAAAACTTCACATTTGTTCTTTCTTGTCGTGCGATTTTGTTTCTTAACGACTGATTGTCTTTCTACTATGTTCTTTCGCTGATGGTGAGAACACGCGCTTCCTCTTCTACTGCGCAGTAGCCCAATCCCCCAGCAGCAGCTCCTATCAGGGGTAGAGGGCGAGGCCGAGACCGTGCCAGAGGCCGAGGCAGGGTCAGAGCTCAGCCCCGACGAGCAGCCCCAACGGCGGAGCCTCAGGTTGATTATAACGAGGAGCATACAGCTCCGGCATCTCCGGTAGGCCCAGCTCAGGTCCTAAAGGGGCTTATAGCCACCCTAGTTCTTCAGGACGCTTTAGTCAGATTGTAGTGCTCATGGAGAGTATCACTAGAGTGGGTTTTCTTCCAGTAGCACCAGCCACTTCTCGGGCTGGATGAGGGGTTTAGATTCCTACTACACGTTCTTCAGAGCAGGTAGCTCCCTAGGCTCAGGTTCTAGTAATTCAGCCAGCTATGGTTGTTCAGCCGGGTACAATGGCTCAGACCGGCGAAGGAGCGACTATATCCGTAAATGCTTTGTGGAGGTTGGATAGGTTCACCAAGCTCTTCACCACCACATTCAGTGGTGCTTCTTCAGAGGACCCCTAGGGTTTCTTATATAGCTACCACGAGGTTCTTCGGAACATGGGTATTGTTGCGAACAATGGGGTCAATTTTGCCACCTTTCGTCTATCTGGATCCACCAAAACTTGGTGGAGAGATTATGGCTTCGCCAGACCACTAGGGTCGCCTTCTTTGACTTGGGAGTAGTTTCGGAGTTGTTTATGGAGAAATTTCTCCAAGTTACTCAGCGAGAGGCTCTTCGCAGGCATTTTGAGCGCCTTCGGCAAGGCTCCATGATAGTCACTCAGTATGAGACCCGGTTCATTGATCTAGCTCGCCATTCCATTGTAATACTCCACACCGCGATAGAGAGGGTGAGGAGGTTCATTAATGGTTTGACTCAGCCGATTCATCTCCAAATGGTCATGGGAGCTGGGAGTGAGACCAGTTTTCAGGAGGCGACCAATGCAGCCCGCTGAGTTGAAATGGCTCTGTCATAGGGAGGAGGTCATGGGTCGGATAAGAGGCCCCGTCATTCAAGAAGATTCAGTGGTACCTCATTTTGATGTAGAGACTCTTATGGTAGAGGCCATCCTTATTGGCCCTTTCAGTCAGCTCTTTAGGCTTCTCATGGTACTTCAGGTGGTTGTGGTTCTCAACCCCATTATTCTGATCAACAGCCTTACAGTGCACCACCAGCTCCTATTAGTGCACCACCGCTTCAAAGCTTCTGAGGTGGTCATTCAGGTCGATAGTTTCAATCACAGTTTCCTCATCAGCCAAGGTCTTGCTACACTTGTGGTGTCCCAGATCACATTTCCAGATTTTTCCCTCAAGCACCGGGTAGCTCTCAGCAGCAGGGTTCTCGTTTCATGGTACAGGCACCAGGTGTTCCACAGACCGCCCAACCAGCTAGAGGCGGGGGTAGAGGTCATAGAGGTGGAGGTAGAGATCATAGAGGTGGAGCTCGGACCGCCAGAGGTAGAGGTCAGCCAGTAGCCGATTGTCCCAGAGATGTGGTTTAGGGAGGTGCGGCCCAGCCCCAGTGTTATGCTCTTCCATCCAGGCCAAAGGTTGAGTATTCAGATGCAGTGATTACAGGTACTATTCTGGTCTGTTATAGAGATGCTTCAGTGCTATTTGACCCTGGTCTACGCATTTGTATGTGTCATCCTATTTTGCACCGTACGTGGTTATGGCTAGTGATGCATTGAGTATTCCTGCTTATGTGTCTACACTGGTGGGTGATTTCTGTTATGGTTAACCGGGTTCATCATTCTTGTGTGGTAGTACTTGAGGTTCTTGAGACCCGTGTTGATTTGTTGCTCTTAGACATGGTGGATTTCGATATTATATTAGGGATGGATTGGTTCTCCCTGCATCATGCTATCTTGGATTGCCATGCAAAGACCGTGACCTTAACTTTACCGGATTTTTCCCGATTGGAGTGGAGAGGGACCCCAAGTCATGCCACCCGCAGTGTTATATCTTATGTGATGGCTCAAAGCATGGTCCAAAATGGGTGTTTAGCTTATTCGCGTATGTTCGCGACTCCAGCGCAGAGGTCCCTTCCATTGATTCTGTTCCTATTGTTCAGGAGTTTCCTAAGTTTTTCCCTTCTGAATTGCCGGATATGCTGCCCAACAGGGATATTGATTTTTGTATCGATCTGGCTCCAGGAACGCAACACATTTCTATCCCGTTGTGTCGCATGGCCCCGCTAGAGTTGAAAGAGTTAAAGGATCAGTTGCAGGATTTTCTTGAGAATGTTTTCATTAGACCCAGTGTTTCGCCTTGGCGTGCGCCAGTGTTATTTGTGAAGAAAAAGGATAGTTTGATGAGGATGTGCAATGATTACCAGCAATTGAAAAAAGTTACGATCAAGAATAAGTATCTGTTGCCAAGGATTGACAATTTGTTTGACCAGCTTCAGGGTGCCAATTTGTTTTCAAAGATAGACTTGAGATCTGGCTACCACCAGTTGAGGATTAGGGCATCTGATGTCCCTAAGACAACATTCCGCACTCGATACGGGCATTATGAGTTCCTGGTCATGTCGTTTAGGTTGACCAACGCCCCAACAACATTTATGGAGTTGATAAACCGAGTGTTCAGGAATTATTTGGACTTGTTTGTAATAGTTTTTATTGAAGATATTCTGATATACTCCCGTAGTCAGAAGGAGCACGAGTAGCATCTCAAGGTTGTTCTTTAGACTTAGAGGAATAGTCAGTTATATGCTAAGTTCTCAAAGTTTGAGTTCTGGTTGAGTTCGGTTGCATTTCTGGGTCACGTTGTATTAGTAGTGGGTATTCAGGTGGACTCGAAGAAGATTAAACCAGTCAAGAACTGGCTTCGACCAGCATCAGCTACAGAGATTCGGAGTTTCTTAGGGTTGGCAGGCTACTATCGTCGGTTCATGGAGGCATTTTCATCTATTGTAGCCCCGATGACCAGATTGACCCAGAAGGGTGCCTAGTTCAAATTGTCTGATGAGTGTTAGGCGAGCTTTCATAAGCTCAAGACAGCTCTGACTATGGCATCGGTATTGGTTCTGCACACAAGTTCGTGGCCTTATACAGTCTATTGTGATGCTTCCCTCATTCGGCTTGGTGCAGTATTGATGCATGATGGTAGAGTCATTGCCTATGCTTTGCGGCAGTTGAAGATCCACGAGAAGAATTATCTGGTTCATGATCTAGAGTTGTCATCCATTGTTCATCCTTTGAAGATTTGGAGGCATTATCTATATGGTGTATCGCGTGAGGTGTACACTGATCACAAGAGTCTTATGTACTTGTTCAAGCAAAAGGAGTTGAATTTGAGACAGAGGAGGTGGTTGGAGTTGTTGAAAGATTATGATGTTACTATCTTGTATCACCCGGGGATGGCCAATGTGGTGGTCGATGCTTTGAGTAGAAATTCAGCCAGCATGGGGAGTCTTGATTATGTTCCGGTCAGATAGAGACCGCTTACTTTGGATGTTCAGGCTTTGGCCAATTGATTTGTGAGGTTGGATATTTCTGAGCCCAACCGAGTGTTAGCTTTCACGGTTGCTCGTTCTTCATTATTGGAGTGTATTTATGTTCGGAAGTTTGATGGCCCCTATTTATGTGTCATGAGAGACACGATGCAGTGTGGAGGTGCCAAGAAAGTGACCTTAGATGATGATGGTGTCTAGAGATTGTAGGGACGAGCTTATGTGCCCAATGTTGACGGGATTCGAGAGTTGATCTTAGCGGAAGCCCATAGCTCCCTGTATTCTATTCACCTGGGCGCCACGAAGATGTATCACAATTTGAGGCAGCACTATTGGTGGCACAGAATGAAGAAATATATTGTTGCATATGTGGCTCGATGTTTGAATTGTCAGCAGGTTAAGTATGAGCACTAGAGGCCCGATGGACTGTTTTAAAGTATTGAGCTTCCCGAGTGGAAGTGGGAGAGGATTACTATGGATTTTGTTACTGGACTCCCGTTGACCCAGAAAAAGTTTGATGCAATTTTGGTCATTGTTGATAGGGTGACCATGTCAAAGCATTTTGTTCCGGTTGCAGCCACCTATTTATCCGAGAGGTTAGACCTTGCACTTCAGGAGAGCAGTTCAGCAAGAGTTGGGAACCCAGGTTGATTTGAGCACAACATTTCATCCTTAGATGGACGGACTGTCCGAGCGGACTATGCAGATATTGGGGGATATGCTCTAAGCCTGTGTCATTGACTTTGGAGGCTTGTAGGATCATTTGTTTCCTTTAGCGGAGTTTGCCTACAACAACAGCTACCAGTCCAACATTCAAATGGCTCCTTATGAAGCTTTATATGGTAGGCGATGTCAATCTCCGGATGGATGGTTTGAGCCGGGAGAGGTTCGGTTATTGGGTGCGGATCTTGTTCAGGAGGCCTTGGACAAGTTCAAGATCATTCAGGATAAGCTTCATACAACTCAGTCCAGGCAGAAGAGTTATGCAGACCTCAAGGTTCGATATGTGGCTTTCATGGTTGGTGAGCGGGTATTGCTCCGAGTGTCGCCTATGAAGGGCGTGATGAGATTCTGGAAGAAGGGCAAGCTTAGCCTTCATTGGTCCATTTGAGATTCTCGATCGCGTGGGAGAGGTGGCTTATTGACTTGACTTTCCACCTATCTTATCAGTCGTGCATTCAGTGTTTCGCGTATCCATGCTTCGGAGGTATCACGAGGATCCAGCCCACATGTTAGATTTCAGCACTTTCAAGTTGGACAAGGATCTGGCTTATGAGGAGTAGCCGGTGGCTATTCTAGACCGGTAGGTTCAATAGCTGAGGTCAAAGAGTTTTCCTTCAGTGCATGTTCAATGGAGAGGTCAGCCTCCTGAGATATCGACAAGGGAGTCTGAGTCCGATATGCGGAGCCGTTATCCTCATCTATTTCCCGACTCAGGTACTTCTTTCTTATATCCGTTCGAGGATGAACGGTTGTTTTAGAGGTGGAGAATCTGATGACCCAAAAGATCATTCCCTATTTTCTCATTCATTCCATGCTTTTAAGGCCATGAAAACCTCATTTTTAGTTTTCTCGGCTTGTGTTTGCAGTCCAGGTGCGTAGCCGGAAAGCTTATATGTGAAATTCTGTGAAAAAATGCTAAAATATGGTATTAAAATGAGTAAAGTTGACTTTGGTTAACATTTTGGGTAAACGGATCCATACCCATAATTTGACGGTACGGGAAGGTCCGTAGAAAAATATGGGACTCGGGCGTATGTCCAGAATTAAAATCCAAGGTCCCTACCCAAGAAATGAATTTTTAAAAGAAATTGTTTTTTTGTTATGAAATAATATAAAAGACAAGAACAATAACTCAAGAACAAGAGCAATAGAGAGAAGAGTAGAGAGAGTTCTTCTTATTGATACTTAGAGAATGTTAGGAGTGATTTACAATGGTAGAGGGCACCTCTATTTATAGGGAGGAGGATGATTTAGCTACCAATAATAGGACTCTAGAATCTCTCTAATTAAAGACATTCACCTTAAATAGAAGTGTATTTATAACACTCCCCCTTGAATGTCTATTCAATGATGTGCCTCGTTAAAACCTTAAAACAAAACCCAATGGGAAAAATTAAAGTAAGGAAAAAGAGTACACATGTTTGAATATGCGCCTATTGGTTGCCTCGTTAAAAACCTCGCAAGGAAAACCCGGTGGGACAAAACCTTGTAAGGGAAAAAGAGTGCAACGCACATTAACTCCCCCTGATAAGAACATCAATTTATGTCCTTAAGTCTTCGCATCCCGATCTTGTGAACTAGCTTCTTGAAGGTTGACTTTGGTAGAGATTTTGTGAACAAATCAGCCATATTGTCGCTTGAACGAATCTGTTTAACATTGATATCACCATTCTTTTGAAGATCATGTGTGAAGAATAACTTTGGTGAAATATGCTTCGTTCTATCTCCTTTTATGAATCCTCCCTTCAATTGAGCTATACATGCTGCATTGTCTTCATACAAAGTTGTGGGCACTTTATCACAGTTCAAACCACATTTGTCTTGGATATGATGTATTATCGACCTTAACCACACACACTCCCGACTTGCTTCATGAATAGCAATTATCTCGGCATGATTAGATGAAGTAGCCACAATTGATTGCTTAGTCGATCGCCAAGATATGGCGGTTTCTCCACAGGTAAACACATAACCCGTTTGAGATCGAGCCTTGTGTGGGTCGGACAAATATTCAGCATCAGCATAACCAACAAGATCCGGGCTGCAATTCTTGCCATAAAATAAGCTCATATCGGTAGTTCCCTTTAGGTACCGCAATATGTGTTTGATCCCATTCCAGTGTCTCCTCGTGGGAGCTGAGCTAAATCTTGCTAAGACATTAACTGAAAAGGATATGTCAGGTCTTGTAGTATTTGCAAGATACATTAGTGCCCCAATTGCGCTAAGATATGGTACTTCAGGACCAAGTAGCTCTTCATTCCTTTCTTGTGGTCGGAATGGATCTTTGTTCACATCAAGTGATCGAACAACCATCGGTGTACTTAAAGGATGTGCTTCATCCATGTAAAACCGTTTCAGTACCTTTTCTGTATAGGTAGATTGATGAACAAAAATTCCGTTTGCCAAATATTCAATTTGCAAACCAAGACATAGTTTAGTCTTTCCGAGATCTTTCATCTCGAATTCATCCTTTAGATAATCAATTGCCTTTTGGAGTTCTATAGGGGTTCCAATAAGGTTTATGTCATCGACATATACGGCAAGTACAACAAATTCCGATGTTGTTTTCTTTATAAAAACACATGGGCAAATGGCGTCATTTATATAGCCTTCTTTTAACAAGTACTCACTAAGACGATTATACCACATTCGTCCAGATTGCTTTAGACCATACAAGGATCTTTGCAATTTAATTGAGAACATTTCCCGAGATTTTGAATTATGCGCGTTTGGCATCTTGAGTCCATCGGGAATTTTCATGTATATCTCATTATCAAGTGAGCCATAAAGATAGGCAGTAACCACATCCATTAAGTGCATTTCAAGCTTTTCATGGACAGCAAAACTTATGAGATAACGAAAGGTTATCGCATCCATTACAGGCGAATATGTCTCTTCATAATCGACACCAGGCCTTTGAGAAAAACCTTGTGCAACAAGGCGTGCCTTATATCTTTGTACCTCGTTTTTCTCATTTCTTTTGCGTACAAAGACCCATTTATAGCCGACAGGCTTAACATCATTAGGTGTTTCAACTATAGGGCCAAAAACTTCACGTTTTGCCAGCGAATTCAATTCTGATTGAATTGCTTCTTGCCACTTTGGCCAATCCTGTCTTTTTCGACATTCTTCAACAGATTGAGGTTCGAGATCCTCACATTCTTGCATAATGCTAGATGCTACATTATAAGCAAAGGCATTATCCACCACAATATCCACTCGATTAATATTTGCCTCAATATTAATTGGATTTAGGGATAGTTCCGTATTTTCCAGAGTCTCGGGCTCAATGGATTTTTCATGAATCTCAGAATTTGTTAAATCATGAGATTCTTTCGTGGTGTCATTTTGATCGTTCTTTTTCCTCTTTCTAGGATTTCGATCTTTGGAGCCTAATGGTCTGCCACGCTTCAGGCGTGCATTCGACTCATTGGTTATGACATTAGATGATTGTCCAACAGGGACATCAATACGGATTGGAACATTTTCCGCGGGAATGTGGGATTTCGTTATCCTTTTCAAGTCCGTAAATGCGTCAGGCATTTGATTTGCTATTCTTTGCAAATGGATAATCTTTTGTACTTCTCTTTCACAAATAGAGGTATGTGGATCAAGATGAGATAATGATGCATTTTTCCACAAAATTTCCCGTTTGGTTTCACCAACTTCTCCCCCTAATTTTGGGAAAAGTGTCTCATCAAATCGACAGTCTGCAAATCGTGCAGTAAACAAGTCGCCTGTCAATGTTTCGAGGTAGCGAATGATGGAGGGCGATTCAAACCCAACATATATTCCTAACCTTCTTTGCGGACCCATTTTGGTGTGGGATGGCGGTGCAATAGGCACATATACTGCGCATCCAAAAATCCTTAAATGGGATATATTGGGTTCATGACGTGACCCCATACCGAAGTGGGCAACCTCGTTCTCATAAGTAATGGCCTTGCAATCAACTGCAGGCGTTTAATTAACGATTCTGCAAGACCGTTTTGAGTGTGAACATGAGCTACAGAATGTTCAACTTTTATCCCGATTGATAAGCAATAATCATTAAATGCTTGGGATGTAAACTCAGCAGCATTATCCAGTCTAATGGACTTGATTGGATTATCTGGAAATTGTGCTCGTAGTCGAATTATTTGTGCCATTAATTTCGCAAACGCAAGGTTGCGTGATGACAACAGGCACACATGAGACCATCTACAGGATGCGTCTATCAAGACCATGAAATACCTAAACGACCCACTAGGTGGGTGAAGAGGTCCACAAATGTCCCCTTGTATACGTTCCAGAAACGTGGGTGACTCAGTCCCAACCTTTGTTGGTGATGGCCTGATAATCAACTTGCCTTGATAACACGAAGTGCATGGATATTCATTATTCGAAAGAATTTTGAAATTCTTTAACGGATGCCCATATGAGCTTTCTATAATCCGTCTCATCATGATCGATCCTGGGTGTCCCAATCGATCATGCCAAAGTACAAAGGTATTGGAATCAGTAACCCTTTGGTTTACTGTTGAATGTGCCTCAATTGCACTAATTCTTGTCCAATACAGGCCACAAGTTAAAGATGGGAATTTCTCAATAACCCTCTTTTGGCCGGAGACATTCTTTGTGATGACGAGATATTCAAGATTATCTTCATCCATTGTCTCAATATGATAGCCATTCCGGCGTACATCTTTAAAACTCAACAAGTTTCTCATAGACTTGGAGGAGAACATTGCATTCTCTATGATTAACGTCGTGCCTTTGGGCAGAGTTACAATTGCTCTTCCGGAGCCTTCAATCAATTTACTACTTCCAGAGATTGTAGTAACGTTTGCCTTACACATATTCAGTTGAGAGAAATATTTCCTTTCTTTGAGTATTGTATGTGTAGTACATGAATCAACTAGGCAAATACTTTTACAGTTGGATGTTGATCCAAGTTCGCTTTGTGAGATATCCATATTTGCTATCCCATAGTTTGACATACAAAAGAGATACACGAACATAAGAATAAACAAGTTCAATTCGTTTGTGTCACATAATATTTTCAAAATCTGCTGCTAACAGTTGACTAACAAAATCAGATATGTTATCCATAATTGATTACTTTGCAGTTTGAAAATTTCAGTTTAAGCATTTTCTTCAAACAACCGATTGTTAACACAAACAATCGATTGTTGAACATTGACAATCGATTGTTAAACACACACAATCGATTATTTGCTATTTTGAAAAACTTCAGATCACACTGTCTTAAGACAATCGATTGTTATGCATAGACAATCGATTGTTGGCTATTTTGAAAAATTCCAGAGCACACTGTTTTAAGACAATCGATTGTTATGCATAGACAATCGATTGTTGGCTATTTTGAAAAATTCCAGAGCACACTGTTTTAAGACAATCGATTGTTATGCATAGACAATCGATTGTTGGCTATTTTAAAAAATTCCAGAGCACACTGTCTTAACGACAATCGATTGTTAGACAAAGACAATCGATTGTGGATGATTTTTGAAAAATTCCATATTACACTGTCTTAACGACAATCGATTGTTAGACAAAGACAATCGATTGTTGATCAATTATTTTTCAGCTTTAATGCGAAAATAGTAGATAATCGACTAGTTTTTCAGGCTAGTCGATTACCCCTACTGGAAAATAAAAATATTATTGATATTTGAGCATATTGAAGATATTCTAAAGAACTACTGCTAACATTGCATTATGAACTAACTAATACTAGCTAATACTAATGACTATTAGTTTATTCACTAACTAATACAAATAAGTAGAACAAAATCAAATAACTCCATCTTCTTTCATCACGGACCCATCACTGATTAGGTGGTCTATTTTCCCCTCGGGTTGCTCAAAGAAGTCTGCCACATCCAGGTGGGTGATGTCCGAGTTGTCGTCATAGACAAAATTTGTTTCAGGGCCTTTTCTCTTTCGAGATGCTTGATAAAGGTCAACCAAGTGTCTTGGTATACGGCAAGTCTTTGACCAGTGCCCTTTCCCACCGCAACGATAACATATAGTTTCTGAACCATTTGCCTTAGGATCTTCATGACCCCGTTTCTGCTTTCGGCGGTTATCTCTCCTTGGGGGTTGACGGACTCCATTGGAATTTCTTCCTTGTCTACGTCCCTGGCTATGACCCCGTTTAGGACCATGACCATGGCCCTTTTCATGTTTGGCATAATGAGAGTGCACCTTATCTGCTTCAGGCAGTGGTGTAGACCCAGTGGGTCGATTTTCATGATTTCTCATGAGCAGGTCATTATTTCGCTCAGCCACTAGTAGAAGAGAAATCTGTTCAGAGTACTTTGTAAAGCCTTTCTCTCTGTACTGTTGTTGCAGTACCATATTGGAGGCATGAAACATTGTAAACGTTTTCTCAAGCATATCATAATCGGAGATATTATCCCCGCATAGCTTCAATTTAGAAGTAATTCTGAACATTGCAGAATTATATTCAGAAACGGACTTAAAGTCCTGGAGCCTCAGATGAGCCCAATCATATCGTGCTTGTGGCAGAGTGACCAACTTCAGGTTGTCATATCTCTCCTTTAAGCCGTTCCACAAGATGAGTGGATCCTTGACGGTGAGATATTCAATCTTCAAACCTTCATCAAGGTGATGGCGCAAGAAAATCAAGGCCTTCGCACATTCTTGGGTGGATGCTTTTTCTCTATCTTTGATGGTGTCTCCGAGACCCATAGCATCTAAGTGGATTTCAGCATCCAACACCCATGTCATATAGTTCTTGCCCGAAATTTCAAGGGCAACGAACTTTCTTTTCGTAATGTCAGACATAATCGAAAATTAAATTAGGAAGAGGGAAATACCTTAGATTTTTCGAGAATGGTTCTTGAGACGGTAGAGTCTCGTGCTGATAACGTGTTATGAAATAATATAAAAGACAAGAACAATAACTCAAGAACAAGAGCAATAGAGAGAAGAGTAGAGAGAGTTCTTCTTATTGATACTTAGAGAATGTTATGAGTGATTTACAATGGTAGAGGGCACCTCTATTTATAGGGAGGAGGATGATTTAGCTACCAATAATAGGACTCTAGAATCTCTCTAATTAAAGACATTCACCTTAAATAGAAGTGTATTTATAACATTTTTGAAATAGTTAAGGAAATTTGAAATGAAAATGCATTAGAACGTGTTGGTATTGGGCCCACATTTTGGTTTCAGTGCCCATTACAGGTCTTATATGTGGTTTAAGCTCTTTCTGTAGGAGTTTGGATTAATTCGGATGTTGTTTGACGTGTTTCGGACTCTAAGTTCTACATTTGGAAGTTTTTGATATTTGGAAAAAATCATGATTTTTAAGGCTTAATTCACAGTTTTGATGTTATTTTGACGACTTGTTCGCACAGTTTAGATTGTAGGATGTTTCTTAGTTAGCATGCATGTTTGGTTTGGATCCCCTAGGGCCCGAGTGAGTTTCAGATAGGCGTCGGAGTGGTTTCAGAATTAGAAATGTTGCATAATCTATTGTCTGTTGTTGCCCAGTTCTTTGTTCTATGCGGTCGCACAACTTGTTCCGCGATCGCATAGTGTAAATTCCAGGACTCCAGTTTGTTCTACGCGATTGCATAGATCATCCCGCAATCGCATAGCGTTAGCTTGAGAAGCCTCATATTTTCCTCTATGCGATCGCATAGTCCTACTCGCGATGGCAATGGTCAGCCTGCTCCTTCTACATGATCGTAATACACGAACTCTTTCTTCTCCACATCTCCTAGGCGATATTTAGAGAATTTTTCACCAAAGCTTCTTGGGTAAGTATTGTTTAACTTGTTTCCTTCATTTTCCTTCATCATTTATCGAATTCCTAAGCTTAAAACATGTAGATTAGGGTGGAAGTTGGGGGAATTGGGTAGAGTTAGGTCTTTTCAAATTTTATTGATTTAGGCCTCGTTTTGGGGTCCAATTTGAAAACAAGTTATATATTCGGGCTCGTGGAGGAATGGGTGATATGAATTTTGTCCGGATATAGTTTTTCTACAAAGCGGGCCCGGGGTCGATTTTTGAAATTTTGGGAAGAAAACTTGGAAATCCATATTTAGGCATTGGGTTTAATTTGTTTAGAATATATTGATAATATAAAGTCAATATTGTATAGATTTGATTGAGTTGGAGCCGAGTTCGAGAGGAAAAGCGGTATTTGAGGATTGAATTGGCCGTGGAAGTTTGAGGTAAGTGTTTGGTTTAATCATAGCTTGAGGGAATGTAAGTTGAGTCTTATTTGCTACTTGCTAATTGTCGAGTACAGTGTATAGTCATGGTAACGAATACCTATACATTGGTTTGTAGCTTGACCGTGAGTCCTTAAAACATGGTTATCATAATTTTGTTATAAATTCAATGTTTAATTGGGGATTTCTACATTTTGTAAAGAATATGTGAAAGACATTATGACCATTTGATTTCTCGGTTGTGATACGAATTGAAAAGGTATATGAGATTATGAATTCTTTGGAGCATTAGCTCAAGTGATAAAGTGAGATATGACATAAGAAATCAAAGAACGCTAATGAGTTATTGGTTATTCTCTTGCTGGGATATTTTGCTGTTTTGTTGACTTTTCTCTCTTGCCGGGATATTTAAATTGCTGTTATCGTTCCCTAGTCGGGATTTCTATCATTATTTGTTTAATTCATTGTCCCTTACTTGTGATTGTTATTTGGATGAGGAAGGGCAACAAACACGAAGGGTGATGTCGTGTACTGTTGATATTGTGAGAAAAGAGTGTAAAGCACGAAGGGTGATGTCGTTCGTACGATGTACCATTCTGTACTGATATTCATTGATTATACACATTGTAAGGAAAGAGAGTAAAAGCACGAAGGGTGATGCCGTGTATCTGATTATTTTATACGATTGATTTGGTGAGGACGAGAGTAAAAGCACGAAGGGTGGTGCCGTGCAAGTTTGTGTTTATTGATTATTGTTGAGATACTGATTTTGCTGTGTTCCATTTCTGTTTGTGATTTCTTAATTGTAACTGCTATCTCCCCACAACATGTTCCCTTTCCATATTGACTGTTTATTTTTCCGCATTTCTTCCCTTTGTATAGATATATAATTGCACATGTTATCTGGTAGTCTGGTCCTAGCCTCGTTATTACTTCGCTGAGGTTAGGCTAGGCACTTACCAGCACATGGGGTCGGTTGTGCTGATGCTACACTCTGTGCTCTTTTGCACAGATCCAGGCTTTGGATAGCAGCAGCAGCAGTAGATCGGGAGTAGGCCTTCAGTCCATAGTGAGATACCGAGGTAAACTCGCAGGCATCCGCGAGCCCGGCATCTCCTTATCTTGTTTTCAGTTGTTATCTATTGTATTCGGGATAGACACTCTATAATTTTTTTAAACCTTGTATTTTGATGATCTTAGTAGTTCGTGAGCTTGTGACTCCAGTTTTTGGATAGATATTCTTATTGAGACTTCCGAATTTTTATTCAGTTATTTAAATTGAAGACTTCCGCTTATAATTTTGTCTCTGTTATTTTTACTTCACCGCTATTAATTATTAAAAAGGAATATATGTTTAAATGGAAAATTAACTAAGTTTGGCTTGCCTAGCTCCTACTAATAGGCGCCATTACGACCCCCGAATGTGGGAAATCCGGGTCGTCACATGTAATTACGACAACCTATTTGTTTGTCATAGTATTATTACAATGTAATTACAAGTTTACGGTTTGGTTGCACAAGCGTAGTTACACAGCTAGATTAAACTTTAAATTAAGCAATTATCAAAACTTAAAAGTTAATATAATAAATATATGCCTATAAATCTATATAAGTATAAATGATATTATATTTGGTATTTAATATGTATATTTTTTCGTGAATATACATTAATTAGTAATCATATATTTATAATAAATATTATAAAAATAATTAATATTTTTTTTAAATTAATAAAATTTATTTTGGATACTTACAAAAATTAAAAATATACGTTTTGTATGAACATCATAGAATTCATGTTTGATAAAATAAATTATTATTTATAAATATAATGTCATAACATTATTCAAATGTTTGACCAAACTAATCTATCAATTCTAACTAAAAAAGAACAACATGCAATGTGAGTCACTACTACTAAAACATGTAAATTGGAACCATGAATAAACCATTTCAAAATTAAAAAAAAAAAATCGTTTAACATATGTCAAATTCTAATATAATAGTAGTAAGTTTTATTGCAACTTAAGATTAGGAAGTATGATAAGTTTGTAACCACATTTAACAACAAATTTCCACTTTAATTTCATCACTCATTATATGTCAAGTTTGTTAATTACTCATTATTTCTAACATTAGGGGTGTAGTTTCAAAACATAGAATAATAAAATAAATAAAAATAAAATGTAAACAATTGCATGGAATCACAAGAAGTAAAAATAGAGAAATAAAATATAAATAATGTACAAAGAAAATTGATGATAGGCTATAATTACATATTTTAGTCGATTATTACACTATAATTTACAACACTTTAGTTGGGTTTGTGCATTAATCGGTAGTGTTTTGCATTAAAGGCGTGTTTTATGCCTTGTAGGAGTGATTCCAAGCTATATAGATGTTATAGAATAAACTTAAGTGTTTTGGAGCTTTGAAGTCTGAGAAGAGCTCAAGGAATTAAGCCGGAATCGCGTTTGGGGGTCAAATTTGATAATAAGTACGAACGAAGGCTCGAAGAGGCATATTGCGCACTGTCTATTAAAATAGGCATAACATTTTATTTTAAACTACATTCGGGCTCTAATATATGGTTGGAAAGGTAACTCAAAGGGCTACATATTTCATGTTTTATGTTTTTTCCAAATTCCACGTAGAACAGGGTGAAAACCTGCAGTTATGGTAGGAGTGCGGCAGAGCAGAGCTGCACATTCAGAGGACCTATTTGGCCACGATCCCGGCGTAACCGCGGTGGGACCGCGGTAGGACGCGTAAATTTCAGGGACCAAAGTGCAAAACACAGTATTTTAAGTCCTAAACTCTATATTAAACCAAGGAAGCAGGCAAAGAAAGGTAGAGAGGATAGATTTGAGACATATATTCGACCTAAAGAGGCAAGATTGCATTGGGAGCAAGGGGGAGAATTCTTCCACGAGTTTTTCCTTCCTCTACCTATTTTTCGTTGTTAGTTATGACACTTAGTATTGTAGTTTTACATACTATTATGAATAGTTAATTTTTTACTTAGAGTATTGATAGAACCTTTTGTAGGATAAATTCTTGTTATGTTTTTATATAATTGAGCCATAGCTTTTCTCTATTTGTTCAACTACGTTTATATTCTGGTTGATAGAAGAGCTCTCAATTAGTTGTGCCTATTTATTATGCATAAGTCGCGAGAGAGTGCATATTTAGGTAATTGTTGAACAACACCACTCCCAGAGTATATGATGGATCAATAACCGAGGGTTTAAAGATGAGATTAGGGATAACGAAGTTTTGGGTGCGATCTGAAGTGAGCTATATTAAAAGCCAGCTAGCGTATCTCGGGAGAGTGCGTCTAGTAAATTCCTGTAATTACTCGGGAGAGATTTACGGTAATAAGAGTGTTCATGATCGGTAGAGAATAGTTTGGCGAAATTATAGAAGACATAGCAGGAAGGATTCTGACAATTGGGGAAATCATAACTCTAGACTTCCTTAATCTTGTCTTTAACCCTTAGTATATTTAGTTGTTAATTTATTATTTTAATTTGTTAGTTAATTATTTAAAAACAAGAATCTAAATATCTATAAGTTAGAAATTGTTCAAGTTTGTCTTCTTGGTGATAGTAAACAGCTGTAGCTGAAATTCAGTTCTCTGTGGGATTGGACTCCGGACTTGTAAACCGGATTATATTTACAACGACCGCATTGTCCTTTTTATAAGGCATAGTTGGGCGTGATCAAAAATATATTTTAAAATTTCAAAAGAAATTAAAGTAAAAATAAAATTAAAAACTTATAAATAATAGAAATAAAAATTTATAAAGAAAATAAACTTAAATAAAAATAAAAAGGAAAGAAATTAAAAAGCAACTTTGTAGTAACACAGTGTAATTACCATCAACTATCACCTCCCCTTAAGAATTGGAGAGTGTAGTTACTCCACTCCAATTATACTCAATTCCATGTTGACCAAGTAATTAGTTGGCCAAACAAAATTTCATGTTAACCAAGTAATTATTTAGCCAAACAAACATGTCAAACTATGTAATTACACCCAATTACATTAAAATTTATTTTCAAGGTGGCTTTCCAAACATGCTCTTAAGGATTACATGATGAAATATGCGAATAAGAAAATATTCATACCTACGAAAGCCAATTTATAGTACTTGAAAATTTTTCGTATATAATTTCAAATCCTGATATTGAGGGTACATTCTTCAAATCTCTACTTATTGAGACTCATTGAACTCCTTAGAGAAAATTAGCAAATCAGAGAATCTCAGACCCGATTAGGCGTTAAATTTGGCGGAGTAGGTGCGGATGCCACGCGCTTGCCACGCTCTGATCGACAGTTCTCGGCGAACTTCAAGCTGTTTTGGTGCATACCTTGCTGCCTCTCAGCTTCGGTGTACTCCGCGGCATAATAATGTTCCTCACTTCCCTTAATGGGGTCTTTCGTTGGTGGGAAAAACATGCTTCCCCATTGTGGGAAATGACAGAAAGTCACAGGAAGAGTGCACCCTATGATCATTAGTCCCATGTAAGTTAGCCCTGTTGCTGTCGAGTACTTTGAGCTTGTGAAGAACAACAGTTGTGTCAATCCAGAACCGAAATTGCCTCCAGCTCCAGTCATTCCTGAGATTATACCTAATGATCGACGAGAAATGAAGGGAATGATACCGAATGTTGCACCACAAGCAGCTTGAGCTCCAATAGAGAAAAGGATCATAAATGTGACGGCTATGGGCAGAGAATTGGAACGGCCCAACAGGACGCAGAACACTCCTCCGAGTGTTTGTAGTATCCAAAGGACCCAAAGTCTGCCTCTCATGCCAAATCTTTTGGCTGCGTAATCTGAAGAAAATCCTCCGAAGGGACGAGCTAATAGATTAGCCATACCAAATGTGGCTGCGATGATTCCCGCTGTGTGAAGCTTTAGATCAAATCTGCAGGTTTTTGTAGCAAAAGTTTGTTAGTTTAAGCAGATGTAGCAGCGATTGTAGTTGATTTGGGGAGTGTATATATAGTTAGGCAGGTTACTTGTTACAAAGTAACAAGTTAAATATTTGCTGATGTAAACGTATTACACAGTAAATATTTAGGAAAACAAACCTGTCGAAGAAGTACTCCGCAATTACATTGTCTGTAGACAGTTCAACTCCCATAGAGTATCCGTAGAGTAGGACAAAGATCCACGTCCTGTAGTTTGTTGCAGCGTACCACAATATCTGAAATAGCAAAAACATGAAGTGGTTAGGCAAAAATTCTTCTCCTTTAAACAAAGAAGAAAAACAGATATATTTCTTTTTCTAGAGATGAAAGGGTCTTAAGGGTACTGACGTTGGAGAATTTATCTTTAGCAACATCACCCTTCTTCTGCAAAGCACCACGGTTCCCATCAGGTAAATCTTGACCAAGAGTCAGCACCAAAATACCCATTACAACATGAAGCCAGCCAGGAATGAAAAATGCAATTCTCCAAGCAGTGAATGGAGTGGCTCCTGCTCTTCTTATTATATCATACAGAATTGGCATAAGAAGTTGAGTCGCACCACCACCCATATTTCCCCATCCTGCAGCTGTCCCATTGACAAGTCCTATAATCTGACTGTTGAACATAGTACTCATCCAATATTGGCACGACACAAATGTTGCTAGCGAGAATCCGATCATGAACCGGACAGCAACATATCCTCCAGCCGACGACACAAACGACATACAAAATACAGTAGGGGCTGACAACATAATCAGAAACGCACAGCCATATCTTGGCCCTAACATATCACAAACTGCACCCATAACAAGCCTAGATAAAATACTTCCGGAGACGGAAGCAACTCCGGCATTACCAACATCCATTTTGGTTAAATTAAGGTTGTCTCTAATGATAGGAACTAAAGGGGCAGCTGCAAATGTTGACACAAAGCATGTGAAGAAAGAAACCCAGGAGAGCTGGAAAGTAAGACCATGAGGCTTTGAAAATGAATAAAATTTGAAAACCTTGGCTTTGTGTTCAGTATCGACAGGTACTGAAAATTTTGCCGTGGTATCGGTTGGCACCATTGGAGAAGCCACTGAAAAAGCAAGAACTGGCTCTCTACCAGTGACTCCATGCATAGAGCTCCCTGGTTCTCCCTCAATATCACCCATTTTTCTTTTCTCAAGGAAGAAAGAACTGATAGCACAAAGATTGATTAAAGCGTTCAAGTAAATTTGATGTGTATTACTTTGGATTGGTTCCTGGAAAGTGTTGAGAGGGAGTGTTTATATAGGAATCAAAGAGTTGACATTGTGTAATTAAGGCAAGTGAATGGGGATTCCCTATGGCTACATTCCGTTTTTGGAGGATTTAAATAATTGATTAAGGAATCCATTTCGCCGCATCTGAATATGAATAGCTCTAACCTTATGGTATATCCCTAAGGTTCACTGACCATTCTCGGTATCTTCATTACTTAGTTGAGTACTATCATACCATATCTAAACGTTAGTTGCGTTACCCTTTTGAATTTTGACTTTGAGGTATGGAACCAGTCTTTCCCAATTAGCAGAATATCTTATTTAGGCAACCAATTTAAGTTACACGCCATGGTATTAAGATATTTTACACACGATCAGAGCTGTTTAACCCATTATAATAGGTTAACTATCATTTTTATACTCCCTCCTTTTCATTTCATGTGAACCCATTTGACTGCGCACCAAATTTAACAAAAGAGAGAAGACTTTTGAACTTGTGGTGTAAAATGAAGCAAATATATTTTGTGCGGTTATAAATTATTCCATAAAAATAAGGATATTCTTCCATAAAGCAAGTAAACCAACCGCTTTAGGCTCCAAATTGTGGGGGACACAATTTTTGTTACACTTTATAGACTATATATACATTTAAAAAAGTGTTATGTAAAGTGAAAAAATTGATTTCTTTCTTTAACAAATATAGAGAACAAAGATTTGCAACTGCTATGATTTCTACCAAGAAAATTGCATCTGAAATGAATATCGAACCCGAATTTCGTAAGAAATGTGTGATATATAGGAAGCAACAATTTGATGCAATGTTGATTATGAAATCTCAAAATCTTTCAGAGAGTCCTATAGAGTTTATTACTTTTATACATAATAAATAAGGCTATTTTTCACTTCAAAATAGATTTGAATAATTCGAAACATATGAAAATATTTTTGGTTTTCTATTTGGCAGTATAAACTGAGATCGCTAGATGTTGAAAGGTTTAAAAAATATTGTCTTAATCTTGAATGTTCCTTAAAGCATAATAATCAATTACTTATTGATGTTTTAGATTTATTTTCTAAATTAGGAAAATAGTACAATTAGAAACTAACTGTTTTATTGATATACTTAATCAAATAAAAAGATTTAACTCTTTTCCAAATGCCTAAATTGCTTATGGAATAATGCTAATAACTCATGTAACCGCCGCTTCAGCGGAAAGAAGTTCTCAAAATTAAAATTGATAAAATTTTACCTAAGAACAACAATGTCCAGTTTTCTAAAAAAACAGATTTTTCAAAAAAATACAGTTTTCTAAAAATCCAGTTTTCAAAAAAAAATCCAATTTTAAAAAAAGAGTTTAAAGCAAATTTTTACTAAAAGTAAAGAAAAAAAAGATTTTTTCCAGTTTTTACAAAAAAAAAAATTAATAAATTTTTGTACGTATTTCAGAAAAAAAAAATGTTTTTAATAATTTTTATTTTTTTGTAAATACTGGGGAAAAAATCCCTTTTTAATTGTTTTAGAAAATTATTTTCATGTATGAATAATGAGTTTTTTAATAAATTAAGAAATATTTAGAATGAGCCAACAAGAGGATGACACGTGTCCCTAACGCAAAGGACCTTTTTGAGCCACAAAAATTAACAAGAGCTATTGTTGAGCCGAAAATATAAACGGAATGACATATTTGAGCCAATAGGTGGATGGAGGACATTTTTAGACCTACGCTGATAGTTGAAGGACATTTTACATCCCTTCTCCCTTTATTATAATAATATATATCTACAATATTTCTTGTTTTACCAACAAAACAATATGTTCCAGGCTTGCTTTCATTCTTAATGGGCTCTGGTCCGAAATAGTTATAGTTTTGATAAACTGAATTAGTTTAGTAATATCTGACATTTTAGAAAAGCAAAGTCATTTATTACTTTCTTTCAGTCTACCTTTATTTTTCTAATAACTGGCATCTGAATTAAGTAAATCATTTAAGGAGAGATGAAGGAAAATTTAGACAAATATCTTGTGACTAAGACTATTATATTTATTTATGGGACTTGAAAATATCTTAGTAGACATGCATATAATATGTGCCAAGGCAGTACAGTCAAACTTTTTCATAATAACTTCGTCGATTCCGAACTTTTTTAGTTATTATAGTGAAGTATATATATATGTATAAAAATTATATATTATAGCAAAAAATTGACCGTAATAATGAGTGTTATTATAGAGAATGGTTGTAATAGAAAATCTGACTGTATGATGTTAATTTGATTGTTTTACTTTACTATAAAAAATTCTTATGGTAATTTAAGATTAGGTGGTATCTGGAGAGATATACGTAGTGTTATTCTGGGGGAGGCAATTTAATTAGAGAGGTAGCTTGTTGATTTTAGCGCTGATATTTTATCTAGTGCCAAAATATAAGGCCAGCAAAAATATCATATGTGTGGAGGGTTTCTGGCGAATAGCTGGCAAATGTATATAAATACATATAATTAATATATAATCTATATATATCGGCTAAAAGAATAAATATTAAACCTAGCCGGTTAATTATGTAGTAATCCTGTGATATATAAGTTCAGTACTAATAATAACGTTATGTATTTTCATGTGACTTTAAGAGCTCACTAAAGTAATATCATACCTTGAATGTGGGGGTATCTGTCTCCATTCATTTTGGAATGTGGATTTTTCATCTTGTCCTCGTCGAAGTATATCCAACCACTCGGCAAGTAAATCCAACTAGACAGGATAAGAGACATAACAAAGAAAGAGTTTAATTTTTATATACACCAACAAGGTAAATAATTAATTTTATATTATCTAAAAGATTTGTACATGTGACCCTCCATTAAAATGGAATTTGTAATCTTGAAAATAGGATATTACCTATTACAACAAGTGAATTGAACGTGACTTGTAATATAGAAAAGTTTTTCACACTATCGGTGTATATAAATTAAGAATAGCTCATATTAATTAATCACCAAAGGTCATCTCCATTTGTACAGTGAAAAGAAGATTTATTAAAACTCATAAACACAAAAGGCAGGTAATAGAAAAAGAGGTGAATAATCACTAATAGCCGCATGCAGATAAAAATGGCTGGTTTACTTGAAGTCAAATAAACTACGCGGTGTATCGAAGTTATCCTCCCTGTCAAGCCTTTTTTTTATATTCAAAAATCCAACTCACTGTCAAAAATGGGAAAAAGGGAAAGAGTTTTGAAAACATTCAAAGTGACACAATGGTAATTTCAAGTACCCTTTATGTTATTTGGCGAATGGAGAAAGTTTAAATTAAGATGGCACTCTAGCTAAGAAAGGTTGACAATGTGGCCATCAATGATTAAACAACTCATTGAGTTTCTCCCTTCTTGTCTGGCCTTGATCAACAAGATATAATTAGTTTATGTATGACATTTGTATATGGTCAAAATCGGGCTCGTAGATTGGTTAAGAGATCGGAATTAAAACGTGAACGGTTGAAGATCGGCCTCGGGTTCCATAGAACTGGGGCTCGAGGTCAGAGTGCCCATCTTCAAGAAAACCGAGTTCGTGACCTCGGAACAAACTCTGACACCGAATGAGTTCGAGGAAACAATCTAAGACCAAATAATATATGACCGGAATATCCATAACCGGTAGAGTATTACGATAGGAATCTCGGCACGTATCAATGAGAAATCGGCTAATTTGCAAATCATGGAATTTTTCTACCTTGTATAGAATTTTACCTAAAGGATGATTCCCCTACTATACAAAGGGGATATGACTATTTATAAAACACATTGTAACATCCACTAAAAAGCAATATACTGTTATCTTCTCTTTAAAGTTGTATTTCAACTATGTCTTGATACTGTGATCGAAGTGCATCCTATTTTACGAGGACCCTCCTCCCAAGGTTATTACTTTCCAATTCGTTTGGTTCTTACTTTATCATACCTTATTTATGATTTCAATTTGACTCGTTTTGTGTCAATTTAATTTACATATCCTTAAACTACTTATATATTCAATTGTTATCCGATTTTGAGGGTAAAACATTTGGCGCCCACCGTGGGGCAAAAGATAATTGTAGTTATTTGATACAAATATTTATAATGCATACTATTTTACACTTGTTCTTTGGAGTGTCTCTGATTTTTCAGGATAAAAATGCCGAACTCCCAATCAGCAACCCTACATGTTGATAATGATTTCGGCCACCACTGCAAAAATGATAACATAGCACCCGAGAATGACGTGCCCCCAGTCAATTTCGATGTAGTCCCAGCGGCAGATCCAATCAACGTCAGCTCACATGCGGCCATCAACGCAAATTTGCCTACCGACCTTGAGAAAAGCGTCAGTAAGGATGTTCGATCGGCTGTTCAAAGTACACATTGCGGCGAAGATACTGGAATCAACGTGTGGGTGATCTTCAAAATATTACAGGCTCAACAGGAGACGATAGCCCAACTCCAGAACCACAGTCGCCCACCAAGTAGGATTGAGCCCAGCCATCCAAAGGAGTTGTTTACAGAGTTGAATCTTCCTCAAGGAGAACAAATGAGAAGGAATTGAGGACCAATGCGATAATCATGAAGATGATCGAGGAACTGACAAAACAAATTGAGCCGGGAGAGAAGAAATTCGAGGAAAACGACAAGAAGGTGGAAACCTACAATTCTAAGGTCGATCAAATCTCAAGAGTGCCGCCAATATTGAAAGGCATGGACTCCAAAAGGTTTATGCAAAAACCTTCCCCCTCCCCATCCCTCTCCCCGAGTGAAACTCCCAAGCTGATCCCTAATAAGTTCTGCATGCCCGAGATTCCTATATACAAGGAACGAGTGACCCGAACGAGCATTTTGCCTTTTACACATATAGCATCAAAGGGAATGACTTGGCGGATGATGAGATCAGATATGTCTTGCTGAAGAAATTTGGAGAGACCTTGCCGAAGGGAGCTATGATATGGTATCACAATTTGCTACCTAATTCTATTGACTCATTTGTTATGCTTGCAGACTCTTCCGTGAAGGCACACTTCGGGGCTATCAAGGTCGAGATTAGGAAGTTTGATTCAAAGTAAGGCAGAAGGACAATGAAATGCTCAGAGAGTTCGTATCCTGATTCCAAATGGAACGGATGGACCTACCGTCAAATGCTAATGATTGGGATGTTCGAACCTTCACCAAAGGACTCAATGTTCGAAGATCGGTGGCTTCATAATAGATAAAGTAGAATCTGATAGAATACCCGACTCTTACTTGGGGTGATGTGCAAAATCGATATCAATCAAAGATCATGGTCGAAGACAATCAACTTGGGTATCCTTCCAGGTTCGTTTATCCTGTCACATCCATCGACAGAATCAAGAGAGATATTGACCATAAATTGAGGTCAACCACAGATGGGTATCAACCATATAATGGAGATAGAAGAACCGGTAGGTCCGGGCGAAGTTCTATGTGAAATGAAAGGAGCAGGGGTCGAGGTTAGAGCATTCGAGAACTCATAAGCAAGAACAATTTCGACAGGCCTATCGGGACCGAAGGAGAACCAAGGTTATCGGAGTATAACTTTAATATTGATGCGGTTGCCATCGTATTAGCTATTGGACACATCGAAGATACTAAATGGCCTCGACCTTTACAATTCGATTAAGCACCAAGGAATCCATACCAGATGTCCAAATACTATGGCACTTATGGCCTCAGGACAGAGGATTGTCGATAGTTGAGAGAGGAAGTAGCCCGGTTGTTCAACAATAGACACCTTCAATAATTTCTGTGCAGTCAAGCAAAGAATCATATTAGAAATAGGGATTCTAAATAATCGCTGGAGTCGATGTCCCTCAAGGGCCGATGTTGAAGCGCACAAAAGTGTCCATCATAAAGGAAAAACGCACTTGAGATTACATGCCAGAAGGAACCTTGTCTTTCAGCAACGAGGATGTTGAGGGGATCATGACATGTGAAACCAATATACGGAAATAACTCAATGACGTTGGACCATTTAGGAAGCCAAGTTATGTGATCAAAGGTGACATATGGTACAATGCCCTATTCGGGAGGCCATGGATCCACAACATGAGGGCATTGTCCTCGACTTTTCACCAAGTGTTAAAATTCCTAATGCCGTGACGGATTAAGACAATCTAAAGAGAACAACCAGTCGCAAGAGATATGTTTGCAGTCAATAAAGTGATTTCCATTTCAAACACTCATAACATCAAAGGAACTAACATTGGGAGAAAAGAAAGAGGCCAAATAACAATCACTGATACTGGCCACGACCTAATCTGAAAAGCTTGGGACTGACGAAGATGATGATTACGGGGTCCCCCGATCGTTAATAGTTCTCAATGAATCCGACGTTAAAAAATAAATGGTCGAAGAGCTAGAACAAATCATATTGATCGAGCATCTACCCGATCAGAAGGTATACCTGGTCGAGGGTTTAACCGCTGAGCTTAGGAAAAAACTCATTTAATTTCTTATAGATAACATAGATTGTTTTGCTTTGTCCCACCTTGATATGACAGGGGTCCCACTAGAGATAACCACTCACAAGCTAAGCCTGGACCTGAAATTTTATCTGGCCAAGCAGAAGAGGAGACCCAGTCAGAGGTCAAACATGATTTTATCAAGGACGAGGTATCTAAACTCCTTAAAATAGGGTCCATTTGGGATGTTAAATACTCGGATTGCCTAAAAAAACATAGTAGTAGGCCCCAAAAAAGGGAACAAATTAATAATGCGTGTAAATTATAAGGATTTGAAGAAATCAAGCTCAAGGACTCTTTCCCTCTGTCCAACATCGATCGTATGATGGATGCCATGGCCGGTGATGAGATCCATAGTTTTCTTGATGCCTATTCCAGGTACAACAAAATACGGATGGACCTAGATGATCAGGAAAAACCTCATTCATTACTAAGTACTGCACGTACTGCTATAACGTGAGCCATTCAGATTAAAAACACAGATACCACTTATTAAAACCTAGTAAAGTGTATATTTGAGGAACAAATAGGAAAATCGATTGAGAAATCCCTACGAGCAGAGGGCCATTAAAACATTTGCAGGAGACCTTGATCACATTGAAAAAGTACAATATGAAGCTGAACCCGGAGATATGTGTCACGTAAATTCCTCGGATTCACAGTATCCGACTGAGGAATCCAGATCAGCCCCGACAAAAGCAAAGCCATCAAAGATATCGCAATGGTGGACAACATGAAATGTCATGCAAAGATTAATCAGACACATAGCCGCCCTAGGACGGTTCATCTTGAGATCGTTGAATAACAGTCACCGATTTTTCTCGCTACTCAAGAAGAAGAATAATTTATTGTGTACCCTGCAGTATCAACGGGCCCTAGAGGAACTCAAACAGTATTTATCGATCCCGCCGCTACTTCATACACCGAGCAGTTGAAAAACTATACCTGTATTTTGCAATATTAAAAATAGTGGTAAGTGGAGTCCTGGTCTGAGAAGAGTAAGGTACGCAATTTCTAATTTATTATGTTAGCAGGACCCTAGGAGGCCGAGACTAGGTACCCTCACATGGAAAAACTGGCGCTCGCTTTGCTAAACGCCTCTAGGAAACAAAACTTTGTTTTCAGTGCCACCCCATATGTGTTGTTACAACTTACCCATTGCAAAATATTATGCATAACCTGAACTCTTGGGAAGATTGGCCAAATGGGCCATGAAAATCAATGGATACGATATTGAGTATTGACCTTGGATAGCCATCAAGTCTCAAGTCATGGTAAATTTTTTGGCCGAATTTACACCAGCCCTAATACCCGAGGTCGAACGAGAATTATTGGTACACATGGGGATGTCCTCGGGAATCTGGACCCTTTTTACTAATGGTGCCTGGAATGCAAAAGGGTCAAGACTCAGCATGATGTTGAAGCCACCAACTGGTAATGTAGTTAGACAATCTATTAGGACTGTAAAATTAACTAACAACGAGGCCGAGTATTATGGCATGATTGCTGGTCGCGAATGTCTTGACACGGAGTTTTCACACCATCGGAAGTTGTGATGGCGCCTACTGTCGGAGCTAGGCAAGCCAACCCTTTTAAACATTTCTCAAATCATTAATCTAAAACATTATAATAACTAAAATAATTAATTAAAACCACGAGGGAGATTTTTAACAAAATAACAATAGAAAAGTGCGGAAGTTCATAACACGTCTCTACCCAGTATCTGGTGTCATTACTCACGAACTACTAAAAGAGTTCTTAAAATATCAGTCTGAAAGAAAATGCATAATAACTCTGTATCGATACAATGAAAACAAACGGAATGAATTAAGTGAGACTTAGGGCCCGCAAACGCTAATGAACTACCTAGGAGTCTCTCGACTGAAGGTGTGCTCCCAAGCTACTGCTGCGATCTGTAAGCTGTCGCATGAGCTGTGCATAAAAAGGCACAAAAGTGTAGCATCGGCACAACCTACCCCATGTGTTGGTAAGCGTCTGGCCAAACCCTGGTGAGTTAGTGACGAGGCTAGACCGGACCTTCCAAAAATCAACATGTACAGATATATGTGCAATAACTGAAATATATACGAAATTTATAAAGATAATAGGGAGGGGACATGCTGTGGGGAGTAATATTTCAGGTATATAATCAACGAACAAAGAAATAGAAACTATATAATTAAAGTTAATAAAAGAGAGCCAGTAAATCAAAAACTGCATGGTACCAACCTTCGTGCTTTCACTCTCAATCCTCACTCTGTCAAATATAGTGTACGACATCACCCTTCGTACTTTCCTCACCAAGACTTTCAAATATAGTGCACCACATCACCCTTCGTGCTTTCCTCGCATAACTCTCACATCAAGGAATGGAATGACCCTTCGTGCTCAAATAATCAAGAAACATGGCACGGAAAGACACTTCGTGCATAATTAGCAAAACCTGGCACGGAAAGACCCTTCGTGCATAATTATCAAACACGGCACGGAAAGATCCTTCGCGCACAATCTCTCTTCCTCACTCAATAACGGTCACAACCAATTAGGAAAGGAATATACAACAAGATTATTCATCCTGGCAAGGGAGAACAATTTAACAATAAGTCCCCGCAAGGGAAAATAATTCAACAACAAGTCCCGGTAAGGGAAAAGTACCACACTTCCTTCTTTAACTCATTTGCTTCTCAACTATCACTTCATAATTCATTTAACAAGTAATTAACTCAATTGTTTCACCTCTTTCGAATTTAAAAGCAATTACGACTAACGTTCATGCTAGACTCGGGTGTATAGGTAACCATTGCCATACCTATACACCGACTCCACATAGCACATAGCAAATATTTTCCTAATCCTATTCCCTCAAGTCAAAATTAGATCATACACTTACCTCGAAAGCTCCAAACTCAACTCACGATTGTAGGATAGCTTTACCCCTCGAATTTTCCACAACACCAGTCGAATCTAATCACAAGTTACCCAAATGTATCAACAAATGCTAGTTAAATAAATTTGAATGCATAAGAATGAATTTCCCAAATTTTTACCCAAATATTTCCAAAATTCCCCCGGGCTGACGTGGTCAAAACCCGAGGTTCGGACTAAAATCGGGTTACTCAGTCCCCCACGAGTTCATATATGCAATTTGTTTTGAAATCGGACCCCGAATTGAGGTCTAAATCACCAATTTTAAGAAAACCTAGGTTCCACACCAAATCCCAAATTCTCATTTGTGAAAACCTTCGATTGGAGTTGAAATTATGTTAAAAGATGCTAAGGAGTAGGGAAATTAAGTTAGAAATAACTAACCAATCATTTTGGAGAAGAAACATTATTTGGAAAATCGCTCCTTAGGTTTTTGAAAAGTGTAAAAATGGCTGAAATTTTCGAGTTTTTATACCTCTCTCATGACCAGACGCGGACCGCACAAAAGTGTGCTGCGACTGCGTCCAATGGAATGGGAACTAGGGCTCCTCTGAACCCACCCAGTGGACCACACTATTTTGGTGCGCGGCCGCACTGGTCACCCTGGAATCCCTGCCTCAGTCACAGCCACGTGGACCGCACTGAAATGCATCGCGGCCGCACGGCTCTAGCGCGGATCGCACATAAATGATTGTGGCTGCGCTGGTGTCTGCAACACTTGAACTGTTTTTCCTCTAAGTGAAACCATCTCGGACCACCTCCGAATCACTTCTGACCCCTCGGGGCTCCCGACCAAATATATACACCAATTCAATAGCATCCTACAAACTTATTCGTGCGATCAAGTTGCCAAAATAACACCATTTACATAAAATCAAACCTCAAAACACATGAATTTTCATTTCAAAGTTCATAACTTCCAAATTTACATTTTTTGTCCGAAACACGTCGAATGACGTATGGTTTCAACCAAACTTCACAAAAAGCGCTTAACGCTCATTTAAGACCTATACCGGGTGTCAGAACCAAAATGCGAGCCCGATATAATCACTTTCTAACTCATCTTGATTTTAATTTCTCATATTAATTTCAGATAAAAAATTCTTTCAAAAATTCTATACTCGGGCCTAGGACCTCGGACTTCGATTCCGGGAATACGCCCGGGTCGCATATTTTTCTACGGACCTTTCGGGACTGTCACATCACGGGTCCGGGTCTGTTTACCCAAAATGTTGACCAAAGTTAGCTATAGCAATATTATTATCAAATTCATAGTTTTTAACACAAAAAACATATATTCCCACACAAATTTCCGTCTTCGCGCTCGGACTGCGCATGCAAATCGTGGCAACCAAATAAAAGGTTTTTAAGGCCTCGGTAATGACCCTTTGAGTCATCACATCCTCCACCTCTAAAACAACCGTTCGTCCTCGAACGGACAAAAGAAAGAAGTACTTGAGTCGGGGAACAGATGGGGATAACGGCTCAGCATATCAGACTTGGACTCCCAGGTTTATGCCTCAGGAGGCTGACCTCTCCACTGAACATGCATTGAAGGAAAACCTTGCAACCTCAAATGTCGAACCTGCCGATCTAAAATAGACCTCGGCTCCTCCTCATATGAAAGATCCACTCCAATTGGACAGTACTGAAATCTAACTCGTGGGCGGGATCGCCGTTATACTTTCGAAGCATGGATACATGAAAAATCGGATGCACGCTGACAAGCTAGGAAGCAAGGCAAGTCTATACGCCACCTTCCCCACGTGGTCAAGAATCTCAAATGGGCCAATAAACCTAGGGCTAAGCTTGACCTTCTTCCTGAATCTCATCACGCCCTTCATAGGCGATACCGGAGCAATACTCGCTCACCAACATGAAAGCAACGTCCCTGACCTTACGATCTGCATAACTCTTCTGCCTGGACTAAGCTGGCCGAAGTCTGTCCTGAATGATCTTGACCTTATCCAAGGCCTCATGTACTAGATTCGTACATATTAACCGAGCATCTCCCGGCTCAAACCATCTGACTGGGGACCGACACTGCCTACCATACAACGCCTCATACGGAGCCATCTGAATGCTGTACTGGTAGCTGTTGTTGTAGGCAAACTCTGCTAAAGGAAAGAACTAGTCCCACAAGCCTCCAAAATCAATAATGCAGGGTCGGAGCATATGCTCAAGAATTTTAATAGTCCTTTTGGAATGACCGTCCGTCTAGCGGCGCCTGCTGTACTCAACTCAACCTGGGTGCCCAACTCATGCTGTACCGCTCTGAAATAATGCTGGACCACGATCTAAAATAATGGATATGGGCACCCCATGAAGAAGATGAATGATCTCTCTGATATAAATCTCGCATATCTCTTGGATGAATAGGTTGTGGAAACTGGAATAAAATGCACTGACTTGGTCAGCCTATCAACAATAACCCATATAGCATCAAACTTCTTCCGAGTCATCGGTAGGCCAGTAACAAAATCCATGGTGATTCTCTCCCACTTCCACTCGGGAAGCTCAATACTCTGAAATAACCTACCGGGCCTCTGATGCTCACACTCCACATGCTGACAATTCAAACAACGAGCCACGTATGTAACAATGTATTTCTTCATTCTGTGCAACCAGTAATGCTGCCTCAAGTCCTGATACATCTTCTCAGTGCCCGGGTGAATGGAATATCGAGAACTGTGGGCCTCCGCTAAGATTGACTCCCAAATACCATCAATATTGGGCACGCAAACTCGCCGCTGCAATCTCAATACGCCATAATCTCCTAAAGTCATCTCCCTAGCACCTCCCCGCTGCACCGTGTCTCTTAGGACACACAAATGGGGATCATCAAACAGTCGCTCCCAGATACGCTCCATCAATGGCGAGCGAGCAACCGTGCAAGCTAACACCCTGATGGTCTCAGAAATATCCAATCTCACAAACCTATTGGCCATGGCCTGAACATCCAAGGAAGTTGTCTCTGTCTAACCCAAATATAGGCAAGACCAACCATGCTGGCGGACTTTCTACTCAATGCATCGGCCACCACATTGGCCTTCCCCGGGTAGTATAAGATAGAAACATCATAGTCTTTCAATAACTCTAATCACCTCCGCTGTCTCAAATTCAACTCTTTCTGGTTGAATAAGTACTGAAGGCTCTTGTGATACCTGTACACCTCACACGTCACACCATACAAATAATGCCTCCAGATCTTCAAGGCATGAACAATGGCTGCCAACTCTAAGTCATGAACCAGATAATGCTTCTCGTGGATCTTTAACTACCTCGAACCATATGCTATGAGCTTGACATTCTGCATCAACACTGCACCAAGCCCGATACGGGAAGCATCAAAATAAATAGTATAAGGCGCAAACCCCGTAGCAAAACCAACACCGGTGTCGTAGTTAGAGCTGTCTTGAGCTTCTAAAAGCTCGCCTCGCACTCGTATGACAACCTAAACTGGGCACCCTTCTGGGTCAATCTAGTCATCGGGGTTGAGATGGATGAAAACCCCTCCACGAAACGTCTGTAATAGCCAACTAATCCCAAGAAGCTCCAGATCTCTGTAGCTGAAGCTGGTCGAGGCCAGTTCTTGATTGCCTCTATCTTCTTCGGGTCCACTTTAATACCCTCTACTGATACGACATGACCCAGGAATGCGACTGAACTCAACCAAAACTCGCACTTCGAGAACTTGGTGTACAACTGACTATCCTACAGAGTCTGAAGAACCACTCTGAGGTGCTGCTCATGATCCTCCTGACTGCCGGAGTATATCAAAATGTCGTCAATGAATACAATCACGAACATATCCAAATAAGGCCTGAACACTTTGTTCATCAACTCCATGAATATTGCTGAGGCATTGGTCAACTCAAATGACATGACCAAAAACTCATAATGCCCATACCGAGTATGAAATGTTGTCTTAGGGACATCAGATGCCCGAATCCTCAACTGATAATAACTAGACCTCAAATCTATATTCGAGAACACCCTACGACCCTGAAGCTGGTCAAACAAATAGTCAATCCTCGGTAGTGGATACTTAGTCTTTATCGTCACCTTATTCAACTGCCGGTAATCAATGCACATCCTTATCGACCCATCCTTTTTCTTCACAAACAACACTGGTGCACCCCAAGGTGATACACTTGGTCTAATGAAACCCTTATCAAGCAAGTCCTGAAGCTGCTCGTTCAACTCTTTCAACTCTTGCGGGGCCATGCGATATGGCGAAATGGAAATAGGCTGACTGCCAGGAGCCAGATCAATGCAGAAATCAATATCCTTGTTGGGCGGCATACCCGGAAGGTCTGAAAGGAAAACCTTGGGGAGCTACCGAACAATAGAAACAGAGTCAATAGATGGAACCTCTGCGCTGGAGTCGCGAACATACGCTAAATATTCTAGACACCCCATCTCGACTATGCGTCGAACCTTGACATACGAAATAACACTGCGGGTGGCATGTCCTGGGGTCCCTCTCTGTCGACGCCCCCCTTCCCCTCCTAAAATAAGCAAAATCGGGTTTACAACATTATGGATTAAACAACTCTTATTTCCTTTTGGGAATTGGGTTATGGAGTTTGAAGAGTCGCCACCTAATAATTATAATGCATTAGGACACTTTTTGAGAGGAAGAAGATTTTGAATGAAAACCAGAGTTTGGGTAAGGGCTTGTAATTATCTCGAGGGGAAGGTGTTAAGCACCCCTCAAGATCGAATAGTGTGGTTCCTGGCCTTGGTTGGATGTGACTTTAAGGATCATAGAAGTAGACAAGAAAATGCGCATGTAAATAATACAAAACTAATGGGAAAATTATGAAAGAATAATAGTATAAGTAAAAGAGAACTTTTGGAGAAAGTACTTAGACAAAAAAAAAGTAAAGTTAAGGGGTTCGTAGGTTTAACTATAATATGGATCATTCAATACAATATCGCACACATATTCCCAAAGAGGGGTCGATTTTTGATGTTATCGCATCGTCATAATCTCCATATTCTATCCTTCCCACCCCGCCGAGGTTATTTTTGCATGTGAATTGGTAACGAATGATTATAGCATGCTATTACCCGTCCCGTCCTATAGATCCTAAAGGGCATTTAGGATCGCTATTCCTATAAGGTAAGAACTAGGTTGAACCCTTAAGTTTAAAGGTTAAAATACTAAGCGAAATACAAAACTAATAGGACTACATATAATGGAATCACGTAAAGCATGTAAAGGCTCAAATATCCCTCCATGAACAAACATGTATCTAGCACGTCTCAAAAAGGTTTAAGGTCTAAGGAAGGGAGAATTTTTAAAACCTGGAGCATAAGTTTAAAACAGAAGCTGGAGAATTTGCAGAAAAGAGTCGTAAAAAACGTTCAGAACTTGGAAAAGACAATAGCAGTTTTTGGAATTTAAAAACACTCGTGGAACATATGGTAAAGGCAGTTTTCGGACAGAAGGAGTAGCAGAAAAGATATGATAATATTTTTTAAGACTGCAGAAGTGTAAAGAAAAATAGTAAAACATATTAGCTTAGAACTACAGTTTGGAAAATTATTGAATATACAGTACTCAGATACTTCTTTAGGAAAATAGTAGTCCAGTTATGGTCTGGAGAAAAAAAAGTAATCCAACAAAAGTATTTGTCCTGGCGGTAAAAAATAGGCAGTAGTTTTTGCATAAAAATCAGGGGGCTTCAGAGACAAATGACTTCGGACAGAGGTGGGATAATGTAAACGCGACGTAAGGCGATTAATCCATTTTTGTCCGGCCTAAGGTTTGCCTAGGAGTTGTACAAGATGGTGAAGATGCATATTGGTTTCCAGTTTTAAAAGGAGTTTGTTAGCCAGTTTTACCAAATTAACGAAGTATTCAAGAGTTGCAAGCAAAAGCCCTATGTGCAGGATATCTAATGCACACAAAAGTCCTAAAACATGGTATCTAAATGCAATGGTAATGACATTGATTATTAACTGATTGTGATTACGAATAGAATAACTAGCTGAAAGTGAGAGGCCTAGGAACAAGATTTCTATATGAAAAGATGCATGTCCTAGTCATGGTGTCTATTGCAAAAATAAGTAAGTAAACCTTATGAACATGTTTTCTACCCATTCCCTCAACTAAGCATGCATAAACCTCTCCAATTCACTACACACCCCATTATTCTTTACAAATTATTACTGCCCAAATGCAACAATGATAAAAATAAGAAGTTATTCTATAGCTATAACCAGGACCAAAATCTCCAACCTCACTTTTTCGAGTTTCACAGCCTCTACCAAGGTTTGGGTGCGACAAAGTTCCCTAAAGGATTCGTTTGAACCCCTGTCCAACACCAAGCACCCAGAATATATCATTATTGACAACTACAAGTGTGAAAGTGCCCACCTTATGCATCAAAGTTAAGTGGGTGCTCAAGGCTCCCAAGGCAATGCTTACATTAAGGGGGCAAAACCTAAGTTTTAAGAGTAGTGAGATTGTGATAGAATTGAAAGAGTTGAAAACAGTTGAGAGACAGTTTGAGAGGAAAACAGTAAGAAGAGTTGAAAGAATTGTTTTGAAATTTGTTTGGACTGACCGGTTTCAAGACAAGAGAATCACATAAGCAGGGGAAAGGGTAAATGGAACAAATAAGCAAGGAAATCATTAAAATGTACAACACATCAAGGAAAAGCAATCAAACATGGCAACAAACAAGGAGTCCAGTTCTTACTGTACCAAACTCCAAACATAGTTATACTCAAGAGGTTTCAGGACTGTTAAGTAACCAAGCAGGCCTGAATACATTCTAGTAGTGCATAGGAATGAGGAAAGACATACATTGAGATAGGGAAAGGGGTAGTGAACATGCTAAGTCAAGCTAGGCAAACTAATAAGTACATTCTAGTGGCAATGAGAACAACAGAACCATAGGTAAAAACACACAAGAAACAGGGTGAAGTGTACAACTAGTAGAAGCATGTTGTTTTGAAAACTGTAACTTAAATAGGTAACATACTAGTTGCATCTAATGTAACATAGTAGTTATGAGAAATAATGCACAAAGGAGAGTAAAGTGTGCAAAGAGCGTGCAAAGAGTGAGAGCAACAGTGTGCAGAGAATTAAACAGCAGATAAACCCAAGTAAACAATGCAGTAGAACCCCAATAATAGAAATAAACAGCCAAGATTACTCAATCTTGGTTTTCAGCCGAATGAGTGTTCAAAAGAAGAATGAGAGAGTTTGTATAGAAACAATAAAGAGCGCACTGAGTTTGTTGAAAGAGAGTTTTGAGAGATTGAATTCGTATCTATGTGTGTGTGAGATATGCAATGTGTTGGTGTCCTATGCAAAAGAGAATGGGGGTACTTATTGTATTGCAAACGAGTAAACAAACAAGGTAACAGTCTATAATTAAGGAACTAGGTATCAATCCTAATCAAATAAGTATAAGGATTCCCCTTTAATTAAGGAATCAAAGTCAAACAGTTACAAGATGTAGTTTCGAAAGAAAAGGAATCAATTAGACTACCGTATCTGCCATATTAGGAGTAGTAAAGCATATAATATGCAATAAGGGCTAAATACATAATAATTTTAGTAAAGAAAATATAGACTGAATATTTGAAAGCATATTCATGCGCATAAATATGGTAAAAATATAAACTAACTTCTAAAATTAGTCAAAGAATCACGAATGAGACAAAAATCACAAGTGATTAGTTCACAAATAAGGAAGTAATTCAAAAAATCAGTGTAAAACAACTAAGAAAACACATAAAATTCAAGGATTCGTAGAGATGCACAAAATCAGTAGAATATTGGACCTATAAAGCGCCATGGACATGAAAATCAGAGAACCTTAAGCAAGAAAGTCACAAAGAAGGAAGAAGATTAAACCCTAGTAGAGAACTTAAAGAACGGAACTTGAAGTAACCATAAGGTAACACAAACAAACAATTAACAGAAACACAACCACATAATACTCAAGAAAAATCTGAAGATATAGCGATTTTGAAAGAGGTTTGGAAACCCTAGCTTTGAAAAAAGAGAAAATGTTGGAAACTTGAATTAACCGGAGATATCGAGTGAAAAGCAGTGTAGAACACAAAGATTAAATTGAAAATCATTAGAAAAGGGAGAGATTAAAGAGATTTAGGCAAAAATTAGGGTTTGCAAAATAAATTAGGGAAATGAGAAACCTGATCGTGAAACTAGTTAATAATGCTATATAAGGCAGCATCGGACAAAAACCCATCAGAGAAAGGGAGGCAACTGACCCTGGCAGAGCTTTAGTGACAGTGTTTCATGGCGGAAGCTTCTGGGCTTCAAACTTTAGAGAGAAACAACAAGACGAGGGTTCCATGGAGACAAAAGATCGAGAAAAGTGAGGGAGGAGTATGGCCGGAGAAGCGACAGACTTCATCATAGAAGAAGGAACTAGAGGTTCTAGAGAGAAGGGAGAGCATTTTTTAGAGAGGGAGAGAGACCGTCTATGTGAATGAGGGTTTGGGGGGGAGTCGTTTGGATTTAATTAAGGAAATGAGATCTGGGCCGTTGATCTTATTTGATCAACAGCTCAGATTAATCAAGAGGTAGGTCGCGTAAAATCAAGGGGTATGGATCGTTTGATTTGGGCTCAAAATTGGGCTAGAAATTGGATGCAATTTTGGGCTATATTTTAAATGAAATCTGGCCAACTTTTAAATAGCCAATTTCTCCCAATCTATTTTATAAAATAGATAAAATAATTTAAAAGAAAAGATAAAAATATAGAACTAATTAATAATATATAAATATCAATCTAAAATATTAAAAATAATTTTATAGCTATAAAAGATAAATAATTTTAAAATAGGCCATAATTGCAATTTCATGCAATTACCTTTAAAAATTCCAAATAAATTTGTAAAAAAATGCGCAAATATGAGTGTGAAACACAATATTCACTAAATGATAATTTGGAAATAATTTTGGCCTTTGTACTATAAAAAATAAGCAGTAGATTAATTTTAAAAATCTTAAAAATTATATAAAAATACAAAAAGTTTCAGGAATGCATATATATGCTTACATATACTATTTTAAAGGTATTTTGGTTGCAAAAAATATATAGGAAAAAATCGGGCATCAACATTCTCCACTCAAGTCGGGGCAAATCTGGAAAGGCCAAAGTCACGGTCTTGGCGTGACAATCCAGAATAGCATGATACAGGGACAACCAGTCAATCCCCAAAATAACATCGAAGTGCACCATATCAAAAAGCAATAAGTCGACATGGGTCTCAAGGCCCTCAAATACCACCACGCACGAACGATGAACTCGGTCGACCACTATAGAATCACCTACCGGTGCGGACACATATATAGGGATACCCAAAGCCTAAGTAGTCATGATCAAATAGGGTGCAAAATAGGACGACACATAAGAATACGTAGATCCCAGATCAAATAATACTGAAGGATCTCTATCACAGACCAATATAGTACCTATAATCATAGAGTCAGATGACTTGGCCTCCGGCCTGGCTGGCAATGTATAACAACGGGGCTTGCCCCCACCTCCCCGAACTGCGTTCCTAGGACGATCTGCTGCGGCCTGACCCTACCTCTAGCGGTCCGAGCTCCACCTCTACGGTCTCTCCCTCCACCTCTATGATCCCTACCCCCGCCTTTAGCTAGCTGGACGGCCTGTGGATCACTTGCTGCCTGAATTGTAGGGCGAGGACCCTGCTGCTGAGAACTACTCGAGGCTCGAGGGCAGAACCTGACAATATGACTCAACCATAACATGCTTTCGGCTGCTGAGCCTGCTGGCAGTATCAACCGGTATGTCCTCTCCTGAAGCTCTGAAGTGGCGGTGCACTGATGGTGGATGGTGGTGCGCTGAAGGTGTGCTAATTCGAATAATACTGCTAAGCACCACCACCGCCTGGAGTGCGATGAGAAACCTGAAGTGCCGACTGGAAGGGCCTATTAAAGTGGCCTCTGTCATATGCATCCCTACCTTCAGACGAGGTACCATTGAACATAGCAGAATGGCTAGGCCACTTGTCTGACCCCTGACTACCTCCTCGAACCAGTTCCATCTCTATTCGGTGGGCCGCATTGGCCACCTTCTGAAAGGAAATACCATTGCCAACTCCCATAACCATCCGAAGGGGATCGGTTTAATCAATCCATTAATGAACCTTCAGACCCTCTCTCGCTCTATAAGGAGTATAACCACTGATTGGCGTGCCAAATCAATAAATTTAGTCTCATACTGTGTAACTGTCATGGAGCCCTGCTGGAGGCGCTCAAACTGTCTACGAAGTGCCTCCCACTGAGTGACGGGGAGAAACTTCTCCAATAATAACTCCACAAACTGATCTCATGTCAAAGTTGGAGACCCTACTGGTCTAGTTAGGCAATAATCTCTCCACCAAGTCTTGGAGATCCTGCAAGCCTGAAGGTGCAAAAATCGACCCCATTGGTCTGCACTATACCCATTGTCTTGAGGATCTCATGAAAACTAAATAGAAAATCGTGGTGGTCCTCGGATGGAGTACCGCTGAAAGTGGTGGTAAAAAGCTTGGAGGATTGATCAAGTCTCCACAAAGCATCCGAAGACAGGACTATCCCATCACCGACCTGAACTGTCACACCTGTCAGAGCTGCCACTACGGGCAGAACCATTAGAACCTGAGTTCGGGGAGCTACCTGCTCTGGAGTACGCGTAGCAGGAGTCTGAACCCCTCCTCCAGCCTGAGAGGTGGCTGGTGCTACCGGTAGTATGCCCGCTCTAGTGACACTGTCCATAAAACCTGCTATACAGACAACAACAACCTAGAGATCTGGGGAAAACATAAACCCTCATGGGATCTGAGCGGGGCCTACTGGAGTTGCTGGGGCTGGAACCTCCTCATCAAATTCAATATGAGGCTCCACCTCTGAATCTGTTGCCTGCGGCTGAGCTCTGACCCTACCACGGCCTCAGGCGCGGCCTCGGCCCCTGCCCCTCGCGGGAGCTGCTGCCGGGGCTCGGGCTGCTATGCAGAAGAAGAAGACGCACGTGTTCTCACCATCTGTAAAAGAACAGAGTAGAACGACAATCAATAATTGAGAAAAAGAATAGCACGACAAAAATGAACAAGGTGAAATTTTTCCTAACTCTATAGCCTCTGGGGGAAAAATACAAATGTCTCCGTACCGATCCCTCAGACTCTACCGAGCTTGTCCGTGAGTTGTAGACCCAATTAACCTAGTGCTCTGGTACCAACTTGTCACGACCCGGATTTTTCCCACCATCAGAAGTCGTGATGGCGCCTAGTGTCGGAGCTAGGCAAGGAAACCCTTTTAATCATTTCGCAAATATTTAATCTAAAACAGTATAATAAATGAAATAATTAATTAAAAACACACAAAAGATTTTTAGTAAAATAACAATAGAAAAGTGCGGAAGTTCACATGTCTGTACCCAGTTTTTGGTGTCACTACTTACGTACTACTAATAGAGTTCTAAAAGCATTAGTCTGACAGAAAATGCATAATAAGTCTGTTTTGATACAATGAAAACAAATAGAATGAATTAGATGAGACTCAGGGCCCGCGAACTACCTAGAAGTATTTGGACTGAAGACGCGCTCCCAAGCTGCAATCCATAAGCCGTCTCCTGACCTGTGCACAAAAAGGCACATAAGTGTAGCATCAGCACAACCAACCCTATGTGCTGATAAGTGTCTGTCCTAACACCGACAAGGTAGTGACGAGGCTAGACCGGACCTACCAAAAAATCAAACTATATACAAAACTTATACAGATAATAGGGAGGGGACATGCTGTGGGGTGTAACATTTAAGGTATATAATCAACGAACAAAGAAACGGAAACTGTATAATTAATGACAATAAAAGAGAGCCAGTAAATCAACAACTGCACAGTACCAACCTTCGTGCTATCACTCTCAATCCTCACCAAATCTATCAAATATAGTGTACAGCATCACCCGTCGTCCTTTCCTCACCAAGACTGTAAAATATAGTGCACGACATCACCCTTCATCCATTCCTCACATAACTCTCACATCAAGGCACAGAATGACCCTTCGTGCTCAAATAATCAAGAAACATGGCACGGAAAGACCTTTCGTGCATAATTACCAAACACAACACGGACAAACCCTTCACGCACAATCTCTAACGGTCACAACCAATCGGGAAAGGAATATACAACAAGATTAATCGCCCCGGCAAGGGAGAACAATTCAACAATAAGTCACGGCAAGGGAAAACAATTCAACAACAAGTCCCGGCAAGGGAAAAGTACCACAGTTCCTTCTTTAACTCATTTGCTTCTCAACTATCACTTCATATTGTTTTAATAAGTAATTAACTCAACTATTTCACCTCTTTCGAATTCAAAAGCAATTACGACTCACGTTCATGCTAGACTCGGGTGTATAGGTAACCATCACCATACCTATACACCGACTCCACATAGTAAATAGTAAATATTGTCCTAATCCTATTCCCTCAAGCCAAAGTTAGATCAAACACTTACCTTGAAAGCTCAAAACTCAACTCACGCCTCTAGGATAGCTTTACCCCTCGAATTTGCCACAAAACCGGTCGAATCTAATCACAAGTTACCCAAATATATCAACAAATGCTAGTTAAATCAATTTCAATGCTAAGAATGAATTTCCCAAAGTTTTACCCAAAAATTTCCAAAATGCCCCCGGTCCCACGTGGTCAAAACCCAATGTTCAGACCCAAACCGGGTTACCCATTCCCTCACGAGTTCATATATGCAATTTGTTTTGAAATCGAACCCCAAATTGAGGTCCAAATCCCAAATTTTATGATAACCTAGGTTCCACCTCAAATCCCAAATTCTCATTCGTGAAAACCTTCGATTGAAGTTGAAATTAATGTTAAAAGATGCTAAGGAGTAGGGAAATTTTGTTACAAATCACTTATCAATCGTTTTGGAGAAGAAAATTTGTTTGGAAAATTGTTCCTTAAGTATTGGGTTTTTGAAAAGTGGAAAAATGGCTGAAATTTTTGAGTTTTTATACCTCTCTGATGACCGAACGCAGAACACACATAAATGTGTTGCGGCCGCGTCGAATGGAATGGGAACAGGGAATCCTCTGAACCCACCCAACGCGGACCGTACTGTTTTGGTGGGCGGCCGCACTGGTTACCCTGGAATCTCTGCCTCAAACAAAGCCACATGGACCGCTCGGAAATGCATCGCGACCGCGCTGGTATCTGCAACACCTGAACTGTTTTTCTTCTAAGTGAAACCATCCCGAACCACCTCCGAATCACTCCCGATCCCTCGGGGATCCCAACAAAACGTATACACTTAATAGCATCCTACAGACTTACTCGTGCGATCAAATAGCCAAAATAACGCCTTTTACATAGAATCAAACCTTAAAACACATGAATTTTCATTTCAAAGTTCAAACTTCCAAATTTCCATTTTTTCTCGAAGCACGTCAAATGACGTCCGTTTTCAACCAAACTTCACAGAAAGCGCTTAACACTCATTTAAAACATGTATCAAGAGTCAGAACTAAAATACAAGTCGGATACCATCACTTTCTAACTCATCTTCATTTCTATTTCTCATATTAAATTCAGATAAACAATTTCTTTCAAAAATTCCTTACTCGAGCCTGGGACCTTGGATTTCGATTCTGGGAATACGCCTGGGTTCCATATTTTTCTACAGACCCTCCACGACTGTCATATCACGGGTCCGGATCCATTTACCCAAAATATTGACCAAAGTCAACTATAGCAATATTATTATCCAAATTCATAGTTTTTAACACAAAACTCATACATTCCCACATAAAATTTTTCCGGCTTCGCTCCCAAACTGTGCACACAAATCGAGGCGATAAAATAAAAGGTCTTTAAGGCCTTGTATGCACAACGAAAGGGGGAATTATTGTGATGACCCTTTTGGTCGTCACAGCGAATTACCAAAAACTTGGGGGCGGAGGCGATCTAAGCTAAGTGCGATCTCCTCCTCGTGATAACCATGTTAATGGAACATTCGAGGTCAGAGAAGAACGAATGCAAAGGTACCTAAAAATTTTCAGGCTGCATTACATCGGTTCAAGGAAAGGGACCTTACAACACGTACCCCGAGATCAAAACAGTGAGGCCGATGCCCTTGCAAGCTTAGGGTCATCGGTCAAAGATGGGGAGCTCAATTCGGGGGCAGTCGTGCAACTCATGAGATTAGTGGTGGAAAAAGGCCATGACGAGGTTAACTCTACAAGTTTGACTTGGTATTGGAGAAACAAATATGTAGAATATCTAAAAACTGGAAAAGTGCCCTCGGATCGAAAAGAATCGAGGGCCCTACATACAAAGGCAGCACAATTTAGCTTGTACGAAGACGGAACCTTGTTAGGAAGAATGATCGATGGCCTACTATAAATATGTCTAGGATCAGAAGATATTGAGTATGCTTTGAGGGAAATCCTCGAAGGCACCTTTGGAAATCATTCGGGCGACGAATCATTGGTTCAAAAGAATATCAGTATAAGCTATTACTGGACCGATATTGAAATGGATGTGAAAGAGTTCGTACGAAAATGTGATGGGTATTTGATAATACACCAACCTAGGGAGATGCTGCATTCGGTTTTGTTGCAATGACCGTTCTTGAAGTGGGGAAATGGACATCGTCGACCCCCTTCTATGGGCACCCGGTAAGGCCCAATTTATTTTGTTTATGACTGATTATATTTCTAAGTGAGTAGAAGCACAAGTGTACAAGAAGGTAACGGAGAAGAGATCTCCGATTTCATTTGGGACCACATCATATGTGGGTTCGAAATGCTGGCCAAGAATGTATGTGATAGAGGAAAACAGTTCATCGGTAACAAAGTAACCAAGTTTCTTCAAGACCACAAGATTAAAAGGATCCTATGAAAACCCTACCAGCCTAGTGGGAATGGACAAGCCAAATCGACAAACATAACCATACTCCAGAACCTTAAAAAGCGATTGACCGACGCCAAAGATAAATGGAAGAAAATTCTACCCTGAGTCTCGCGGGCATATCCTATGACCTCGAAGTCCAGTAGTGGTGCTACTCATTCTCATTAGTTTACAGCAGCAGACCTCTAACACCGATCGAAATGGGAGAAACAAGTATCAGATTCCGATATTCAACAAAGGAATCAAATGAGTATAAGCATATAGCTATTGGATGAAAGGCGCGAAGCCACCCTTGTTTGGTTGGCTACTCAAAATCAACAGAGTGAGAGGTATTACATCAAAAGGTCCAACCTTCTATATTTCAACATTAGAGACCTATTACATCGAAACCCGAATGAGGGAAAGTTGGGGACAAACTGGGAAGGTCCATATCATGTCATCAAAATCATCGGAAAGTGGTCCTACAAGCTCGGAACGATGAACGGCGAACAACTACCAAGTAATTGGAATTTAACTCAATTGAGATGATACTACTACTAAGGTATGACGCAATTCATTTTCTTTTACTTATATTTTGTACTAACGCTTGGAGGTAACAGACAAGGAGCACTGCAAAAGTTTTAAGTCTGAAAGCATGTAGTGCACTCCTTTTCCCTTGAACCAATTTTGTGCCAAATAGGTTTTCCATCAAGATTTTAAATGAGAAAATAATCGACCATGCTAACCTAGAATCAAATATCAGTCACAAATTAGTGTCAAATATCACATCAACAGTATCCGAGGCTTCTCTATAATCAACCTCAAATATTGGGGGGCATTACCCTTGGATACTGACTTTTGCAAGGGAAGAATCTTCGTAACCGAAGGGTGTAGATAAATTGGATTTATTGTAAGAGACAAAATGTCAAATGAACTGTGCCCGCATAGATTTCTCTTGCCTTGACACAATGCTTGTATGCATGTGTAATTATGACGCACAAGAATGAAAAGATGTTTCTTCATTGTAGATAAGTATCTTTGTCTTTTTAAGTTTTTTGCATTTCTTAAGAAATTCCCTACTTCCAATCTCCTAAAGATATCGAGCCCATGGGACACCTTAGTTCGAGTTCATGCTATCACTCCTATATGAGGACTACTATCCGAAAGAAAAATCTTACGGTTCGAGTTATCGACGCTCGGAAGTCATAAGTACTATTAGGTTATTCCCAAATTTTAAAGGTTAAGGCCATCCCCACTCGGAGACTGCTATCCTGGGCAAGCACGATAACTCGGGAAAAGATAATAAAATGGGAAAGCACGCAGCCTATAAAGGCTACATCCATATAAACACGACTTGGAGATATTCGAGGCTCATAACAAAAAAAACAAGGCCATAAAATTTATTAACCGATTTAGCAGGCTACCCTCAGCAGACTATGACATAAAACAACTAAGTACTTTGGGGAAAAACTATCGGTTACGCCGAATCCCCATGATACCTTAAAATAAAATAAAGGCTAAGGCAAGGTTTCTTCTAGTCTGTGAACAAAACCCATTTATTTCATGCTAAGGCATTTACATCTTTGCAAATAAATGAAAATAAAGCAAAGAGAAAATCTGAATGTTGTTGAAGGTAAAAAAGTCGTATATTCATAATAAAAAATTTCATTTTACAAGGGCCTAACAGCCCGATAAAGTCTTTTGCAAATGCACACAGCCTTAACAAAAATATAGAAAACAAAAACATTTAAAGGCCTAAGTGGCCTGGTCCCCTCAAGGGCAAACATCATAACCTTTGAGATCTCCACCGCCCTCGAACTCTCCCAAACCTTAGGGATCCTCGTCGTCCTCGCGATAGGACAATTGTTTCAGAGACTACAAGCTCTTTTGGCACCCAAGATCTTAGCCAATAAGTCGAAGCCTTGAGCATGAATTTCCTCAAGGGCCTTCCTTCGAGTGTGTCACTTAGCATGCTCAATGTTGTCCTTTGCCCGGACTTGAGCTGCCTCGGCATCAGCCTTATAAATAGCCACTATTCCCTTGGCATCGTCTTTAATTACTTTGGTCTCTGAATTGATCGTTTCCAGATCCTTGGCAAGATTTTCCCAATTAGAGACGACCAAGTTTAGCTGTGACAGGAGCTCATCGATCTTTTCGGCCTACGCCATGGACTTGTCCTTTAAACCTCAAACCTCAAACTCAGCCGAAGCTAGTTGTGCTTGAGCGGTCTCCTTTTTGAGGCTAGGCGGTCCATGCTCTTTTTCCATTATTTTGCCTCGGCCTTTACTGCATCTACCTCTGCCCGAAGCTGTCCAATATGGTCAAGATTCTGTTGGACCTGTGGGTTCTATCATCCACCGTATCTAACTTATCCTCACTGTCCTCAAACACTATTCTTATCTTCTTGACCAGGTAGCATGCTCCTTTTGGGCCACCTCCAGCTCTGCTTGGAGTTTCTTAACCTCTTCCTCATGCTGCTAATTGAGAAGCTTGTAAGCATCCCTTTTCTCATTGAGCTCCCAGATCTTGGCCTCGTGGTGGTATAATTCTTCTCGGTATCAGAGAAAAGTTTCGTGATGGAGCACCGAGGACTACAAACACAGAAGAAATGGTTACGACTCTTTACGGCTTAATCTAAGTACATAATAAAAAAGGCATTTGAAGTTACCCGGTTTAACGCCTATTGGACTTCGTTGAATAGGCAGGGGGATTCCACCTCGCTCATCTTTGCTTGATCTTTAACAGTGGGAATCTTGGCACATATCAATGAGAAACTGGATAATTAGAAAATTATTGGATTTTCTACTTTTAATAGAATTGTACCTAAAGTAGGACTCCCCTACTATATAAATGGGGTCTGATTATTTGCAAAACAACACGTTGTAACGTCCATTGAGAAGCAATATACCGTTATTTTCTCTTTAAAGCTCTTTTTTCAACTGTGCCTTAATACTATGTTCGAAGTGCATCTTGTTCTACAAGGACCCTCCTCCCAAGGCTGTTACTGTCCAATTAGTGGTTTGAACTTACTTTATCATTCCTTATTTATAATTTCAATTTTACTCGTTACTTTGTGTTAATTTAATCCATTTATCTTTAAAACCACTGACAAATTCAATTATTATCCGATTTTAAGGGTAAACAACTTTTTAAGTTATATACACCTATAGTTTAAATTTTTTTCACTATGTCGATATTCTAAAAATAATTGTAGAAAGTTAATGATCATAATTTGTTAGGTTAGTAATTCATACTTAACATAGGAATATCTGTTCCCTTTTCCTGCAGCTGAATATGAGTAGAGCTGCTCTTCTTTTAATCTTTTTTATTTTTTATTCGATTTTTGGTACTCATATTAATATCCAATTAAATTTGTATTCGGCCCATTATCCTTCTCTTATAACTGAACGCACAATTCCCATCATTAGGAAAGATTGTAACTGGAAAGAGAGTGTTCGTTTATCAGTCCCTTCTATAAACCATAGAATTGCATCTTATTGAAATGGGTTTTCCTTTGTTTATACCTACCCCTTCACTTTTGGGTTCAAGCATGTCATAGATCCAGTTATCCTCAATATTTGTAGATTTTTCAATATTTGCTTAGCTCAGATTGGCCATTTAGTTTAGAGGATTGTAGCTTGTTTGAGATTCTTGTCTTCTAAGGCAAAAATCAATTTTACCTTTTCCCATCTTATCCATTTGTATCACCCTAGTTTATTACGCCATGGGGTTTTTACCTTAACTGCAAGGAATAAGTAAGTTTTGGTAAATGCTGATGACGATAAAGATCGTGGGTGGTACCTTCGTTACATTTATGACGATAAAGATCGTGGGTGGTACCTTCGTTACATTGCTATTCGTACAGTGGATTTTCTGGGAGAATCGAACATTCCCTTCCCTGAGAAGTGGAATTTTGCACGTAAGTTTTTACTTACCTTTCCCGTATCTATTTTCCAAGATTTTGATTTTACCTTTAAACTTATCCTTTTTTTGGTTTTTTGTAGCAACCATGATGGATGTGGAACCTGTTCCCAACTTCCGTGGTTCGGTAGATTCATTTCTAAAAATTGCTTCTAAGGAAGATAGGACTTGGAAGTCTATTTCTTCCTTACCCGGGTGGATTGTGAAAACTCACGGTATATTTCTCTTTTCGTGTATGTTTTCTATATACAAATATGAAATAATAAATCCAAACCTTTCTTTCTATCAGGATTTGGAATAAAAGGGATGGCATCGGATGTCGCTTTAGCTATGCGCACTACTGCCAACACCTCCCTTGGTTTGGCAAGGCTAAAGCACTTTCAGCCAAAAGAAAAGCCATGGTAATGGAAACTGAGAAGGAAGAAGAAGACAATACCTCTTTGGTATCTAGACCAAGAGCTATTGGACGTGTTGTTATGGATGAAGAAATTGAAGATTCTCCTGCTCGTACCTCTTCTGCAATTACTTCTTCTGCAGTTACTTCCATTACCGAGCCTGTTTTAATCCAATCCGATGAAGATCTCGCACCTAGAGACACAAGAGAATCTGTTCATCATCTCTGCGAGAGTGGGTTTGAAAGTGGGTAACTTGGCCCTATTCTTAATGAAATTACCTTATCTACTTCCATTTCTATTTCTCCAGTTTCTTCTATTTCTATTTCAACCGTACCCGTTTCTTTCCCTTTGACATCTTCCACTGCTCCTTCAACTTCTCCGCCCATTCTGTTTTTAGCCCCCGTGCCTATTCCTTCAGCTCCTGCTTTGGTTTCTACCGCTCCTGATGTGTTCACCTCTTCTACTACTCCTCATTCCACTGTTCCTTCTTCCTCTGTTTCTCACTCTGAATTTGGCCCAAATAACAGAGGTATGGCTATGAGAAAGGTTACACTTGAAGTACCTGCTACTCATAGTCTATTAAGGGAGACTGGTGGAGCTAATGTTTGGCTCGAGCCTCTTATTGGAGATGTGGAGAGAACAAAGATGCAGAGCCACAACTTTTACACCTTGATGAATGACATAGTTCAATGAACACTGAAGGTAACTTCCTTACCCTTGATTATTTACTTTTCCTTGAATTTAAGTTCTTATTTTATGCCTTATGTTTGTAGGAAAACTTGATCGGAACTGAGTTGATGGGGAGGATCCCTATCTTAGAGAAAAAGGCACGTGAGTCTGCTAAGGCTGTTGCTGATGCAAAAAGAATAACTGAAGAAGCACAACTTGAGGCTCAAATTTGGAAGGAACAATTCGAAGGTGCTTTAGGGAGCATTGATGAGTTGCAGTCTACTAAATTTCAACATTAACAGCAAAATCGAGCTTTATCCTCGGAGTTAGGGATTGCCACGGCTTCCACGAGCCAAGTAAAAAAGGAAAAAGAGATTTTGAAGGATTCTTTGTCAAAGGCTAATGATGAAATCAAAGAACTCAAAGCACTAATGGAGAAAAAAGAAGAATATGCCAAGGAATTAGTGCAAAGTTTTAACTAGACACGGGCTGATTTGAGGATTTCTTTAGATAAGGTTCGTGTGTTGCAGAGTTCCTGTGTCAACCTTTAGACTTCCCTTCACTCCCACCTAGCTGAGCAAGAAACTATGAAGAACACCCTTGCTATGTGGGGGAGGGATTATGAAAACCTGGAGATGGATTATAATTCTTTAGCAAAGAATTTCAATTATGAGGTTAACTGGGCTTTCTTGAAATCTCGTCGTGATGCTTTGATGGAGGCTTCTCAAGAAAACATTGACTTGCAATCTGAGTTAGCCAAAGTTTAGACATGATTGAGAAGAATGAGCAACCTATTGAAATTCCTTCTCCTGACCAAGTAATTGACATTTTTTCTCCAACAATCGGAACTCCCGAGGTTGAAGAGCCTTTGAACTTAGAATCAACAGCTGAAGTTGTTGAAGTTACAATTTCGGTGACCGAGGGTAATTTATCTACAACACAGTCTTTGGGAAAGGAATTCCCCGTGTCTACTAATTCTCTCGAGAATGTTGGTACTTCAACTTCAGCAGAGACTTCTTCTATTGCTGCTCCTTTAGAAGTTTGTACCGAGCCTAAAGAGGCTGCGACTTCTAATGTTCCAAGTTACTCAGTGACCATTGAAAATGTTTAAACTTACTTCTTTTGTTTATTTTTGATGATCTAATTTTTTGGTGAAGTCCCCAGTTTCTATAATGAGGTATCTATTTCGAAACACAACTGTATTGTAATAGCTATGTTTTTTCACTTAGCTTTTTGTGCTAGAAATTTTATATAATATTTCTTTATTTCATCATTGTCTATTCACTTTGTTATAGACTTTGCAGAATAATTTTCTTTTTACCTTGTTCATGCCTTTTTTTCTTTTTAGGACTTAGAGAATAAGTTAGCATCTTTATCCTTTTCAGAAAATGTTTTAATAATTCTTCTCATGTGTTATCATCATGAGGAAAATAAAAGAGGGCCATTTTATTTATCGACACTTAATGAAGAAGACGTCTCAACTTCATAATGGTGTTATTATACGATGAAAGAAATAGGAACATACACTTTTCGTATAAAATAACTTTTGTAAAGTTTTTATTTATGAAATTGATAAGTTTCTTGAGTTTTACATGTATTGAAGTACATCTACAACTTTCTCGCAACTATTTTCTTTTAACAAATTTATAAAATATACAAGGTTTTTCATAACCTGTTTTTGATACATAGTCACGACCCAATATTTTTATATTAGGAAGGGTTTGAGAGGTGACTCCATTGTTCTCATGGGAAAGAACATTATGATAAGTGCATTTGTCTTTTACTTCGGGATTTTTTCTTGACATTTGACTTCTTGCTGTCTTGCCTCATTCGTGTTTGATTTTCTGCACTCGTATTCATTCTTTTGCACATACTCGTGTGTATATAGTATAGTCTCCCAAGTGTTTGAGTGGTGAAGTACGAAGCCTCGAACACTTGTGTATTTGCTCTTAATTTTTGGTCATTTTCCTGAAACGAAAAAATATACGGGACTCGAAGGTGCGATTATAGATGAAGACTACCTAACCCGTGTGTATTTCCATCAGATTAATGTAACCCTGGGCTAGGAGTTTAAGAGTATTCCAATTTTCCGTGCAGGCCGTGACTCATCATTTGGCACGAGTTAGGGTTTTTGCCTAGAATCTAAATTTGTTAGTATAATTTTAACAATTCAAAGGAAAACATTTAACATGCCGATACCTGACCAAGGTAACTTCCTTAGAAGTAATACCTCTTTTAAGGAACAACATTCCAATGTGAGGGTAAAAACTTGCCATCCATTGTCTCTAACTCGTATGCTCCTTTCCCCGCAATTTCTCGAATTTGATAAGGTCCTTCCCATGTTGGACTTAGCTTTCCTGAATTAGCTGACTTATTAGATTGGAAAACTTTTTTTAATACGAAGTCCTCGATTTTAAAAAACCTGAGGTGTGCTTTCCTATTGTAATTTCGCTCAATTACTTGCTTTTGAGCCGCCATCCTTATCAATGCAGCTTCTCTTCTCCCTTTAAGTAAATCAAGATTTACACGTAACTCTTCGTTGTTCAAGTTTTCCACTGTTTGAACACGTTGTGTACTAGGTTCACCTATCTCAACTGGTATCAAAACTTCCGCACCATAAACCATTGAAAATGGTGTTTCTTCTGTACTTGTTTTTGCCGTCGTTCGATATGCCCATAATACCGCTGGTAATACTTCAAGCCAATTGCCTTTTGATTCTTGTAACCTTTTATATAGGTTGTTGATAAGTACTTTGTTTGTAGACTCTTCTTGCCCATTATCCACTGGATGGAACGGTGTCGATGTAATTCTTTTGATTTGCCAACTTTGAAAGAATTCTGTGACTTGAGCTCCTATAAATTGTGGTCCATTATCACACACTATCTCCTTTGGAACACCAAAGCGGCAAATTATGTTCCTCCAAATAAAGTCCTTAACTTCTTTCTCTCGTACCTGTTTAAACGCTCCTGCTTCAACCCATTTAGTGAATTAATCAGTAAGTACGAGTAGAAACCTTACATGTCCTTTTGCTTGGGGTAATGGTCCTACGATTTCTATTTCCCATTTCATGAAGGGCCACAGAGCTATGATAGGATGTAATAACTCAGCTGGTCTATGCATGTTATTCCCATACCCTAGACACTTGTAAAACTTAGATACGAAGTCATTCGTTTGTTCTTCCATTTTAGGCCAGTAATATCCTGCCCGAATCAATGTCTTTACAAGTGATCTACCTCCTGCATGGTTCCCACAATGTCCTTCGCGTACTTCTCTCATCATATATTCTGTTTGGGAAGGTCCGAGACACCTGGCTAATGGTCCACCAATCATTTTAAGGTAAAGGTTTCCTTGATATAGGCAATAACGAGAGGCTTTCTTTCTTAGTGCACGAGCCTTCACCTTGTCTTCAGGTACGATTCCGTGCTTCAAAAAAGACACGATTTCGTTTCTCCAATCCCAAGTTAACTGATTAATGTTTACCTAATTTTCATCAGGGTCAAGAACGGTGTGGAAAAAATGTATGATTGAAGCATTCGCATCTTTCGCTATATCTGCTGCAGATGCGAGATTGGCCAAAGCATCCGCTTCTAAATTTCTTCTCTTGGAATTTGTGTCACTTTCCAAGCATGGATCTGTCTTATTAATTCCCGGACCTTTGCGAGATACTCTTGCATTCGAGTTTCTCTAGCCACGTAAGTCCTCAGAATTTGATTTACTACGAGCTGCGAGTCGTTTTTGGTTATGATTTGCATGATACCCAATTCTAATGCTAGCTCTAAACCTGCATTCACAGCTTCATATTCTGCTTCTTTATTATTTACAGGGTGACATTTTATAACTTGTCTTATTGTTTCACATGTAGGTGGTATAAGAAAAATTCCTAAGCCTGCCCCATTTACATTAGATAGACTATCAGTAAATAATAGCCTAGTCTTCGGATTAGCACCATTAAAATCTTGTCATTCTTTTTCTGCTTCTAAATGCATGCTTTGACTAAAATCAGCTATGAAATCTGCGAGTACTTGGGATTTGGTAGCAGTTCGAGGTTGGTAAATTATTTCGCATTCACTTAGTTCTATACCCCATTTTCCTAATCTCCCCAATATTTCATGTTTATGCAAGATATTTCGTACAGGAAAAGTAGTAACAACAACAATAGGATGGCATTGGAAATAAGGTCGTAGTTTTCTAGATTCCATGATGACGGCTAGTGCTTATTTTTCCAGTTGTAGATATCTTGTCTCTGCATCTAATAAAGTTTTACTCACTTGAGCTCCTATAAATTGTGGTCCATTATCACACACTATCTCCTTTGGAACACCAAAGCGGCAAATTATATTCCTCCAAATAAAGTCCTTAACTTCTTTCTCTCGTACCTGTTTAAATGCTCCTGCTTCAACCCATTTAATAAATTAATCAGTAAGTACGAGTAGAAACCGTACATGTCCTTTTTCTTGGGGTAATGGTCCTACGATTTCTATTCCCCATTTCATGAAGGGCCACAGAGCTATGATAGGATGTAATAACTCAGCTGGTCTATGCATGTTATTCCCATACCCTAGACACTTGTCAAACTTAGATACGAAGTCATTCGCTTGTTATTCCATTTTAGGCAAGTAATATCCTGCCCGAATCAATGTCTTTACAAGTGATCTGCCTCCTACATGGTTCCCACAATGTCCTTCGTGTACTTCTCTCATCATATATTCTGTTTGGGAAGGTCCGAGACACCTGGCTAATGGTCCACCAATCATTTTAAGGTAAAGGTTTCCTTGATATATGCAATAACGAGCGTCTTTCTTTCTTAGCGCACGAGCCTTCACCTTGTCTTCAGGTACGATTCCGTGCTTCAAAAAAGACACGATTTTGTTTCTCCAATCCCAAGTTATGTGATTAAATTTTACCTAATTTTTATCAAGGTCAAGAATGGAGTGGAACAAATGTATGATTGAAGCATTCGCATCTTTCGCTATATCTGCTACAGATGCGAGATTGGCCAAAACATCTATTTCCAAATTTTCTTCTCTTGGAATTTGTGTCACTTTCCATGTTTGGAACTATCTCATTAATTCCCGGACCTTTGCGAGATACTCTTGCATTCGAGTTTCTCTTGCCACGTAAGTCCCCAGAATTTGATTTACTACGAGCTGCGAGTCGTTTTTGGTTATGATTTGCATGATACCCAGTTCTAATGCTAGCTCTATACCTGCAATCACAGCTTCATATTCTGCTTCGTTATTATTTACAGGGTGACATTTTATAACTTGTCTAATTGTTTCACCTGTAGGTGGTATAAGGACAATTCATAAGCCTGCCCCATTTACATTAGATAAACCATCAGTAAATAATAGCCTAGTCTTCGGATTAGCACCATTAAAAACTTGTCATTCTTTTTCTGCTTCTAAATGCATGCTTTGACTAAAATCAGCTATGAAATCTGCGAGTACTTGGGATTTGATAGCAGTTCGTGGTTGGTAAATTATTTCGTATTCACTTAGTTCTAAACCCCATTTTGCTAATCTCCCCGATATTTCATGTTTATGCAAGATATTTCGTACGGGAAAAGCAGTAACAACAATAATAGGTGGGCATTGGAAATAAGGTCGTAGTTTTCTAGATGCCATGATGACGGCTAGTGCTAATTTTTCCAGTTGTAGATATCTTGTCTCTGCATCTAATAAAGTTTTACTCACTTGAGCTCCTATAAATTGTTGTCCATTATCACACACTATCTCCTTTGGAACACCAAAGCGGCAAATTATATTCCTCCAAATAAAGTCCTTAACTTCATTCTCTCGTACCTGTTTAAACGGTCCTGCTTCAACCCATTTAGTGAATTAATCAGTAAGTACGAGTAGAAACCTTACATGTCCTTTTTCTTGGGGTAATGGTCCTACGATTTCTATTTCCCATTTCATGAAGGGCCACAGAGCTATGATAGGATGTAATAACTCAACTGGTCTATGCATGTTATTCCCATACCCTAGACACTTGTCAAACTTAGATACGAAGTCATTCGCTTGTTATTCCATTTTAGGCAAGTAATATCCTGCCCGAATCAATGTCTTTACAAGTGATCTGCCTCCTACATGGTTCCCACAATGTCCTTCGTGTACTTCTCTCATCATATATTCTGTTTGGGAAGGTCCGAGACACCTGGCTAATGGTCCACCAATCATTTTAAGGTAAAGGTTTCCTTGATATATGCAATAACGAGCGTCTTTCTTTCTTAGTGCACGAGCCTTCACCTTGTCTTCAGGTACGATTCCGTGCTTCAAAAAAGACACGATTTTGTTTCTCCAATCCCAAGTTATGTGATTAAAGTTTACCTAATTTTTATCAAGGTCAAGAACGGAGTGGAACAAATGTATGATTGAAGCATTCGCATCTTTCGCTATATTTGCTGCAGATGCGACATTGGCCAAAGCATCCATTTCCAAATTTTCTTCTCTTGGAATTTGTGTCATTTTCCAAGTTTGGAACTGTCTTATTAAGTCCCGGACCTTTGCGAGATACTCCTGCATTCGAGTTTCTCTAGCCACGTAAGTCCCCAGAATTTGATTTACTACGAGCTGCAAGTCGTTTTTGGTTATGATTTGCATGATACCCAGTTCTAATGCTAGCTCTAAAGCTGCAATCACAACTTCATTTTCTGCTTTGTTATTATTTACAGGGTGACATTTTATAACTTGTCTAATTATTTCACCTGTAGGTGGTATAAGAACAATTCCTAATCCTGCCCCATTTGCATTAGATAAACCATCAGTAAAGAATAGCCTAGTCCCCAGATTAGCACCATTGAAAACTTGTCATTCTTTTTCTGCTTCTAAATGCATGCTTTGACTAAAATCAGCTATGAAATTTTCGAGTACTTGGGATCTGATAGCAGTTCGAGGTTGGTAAATTATTTCGTATTCACTTAGTTCTATACAACATTTTGCTAATCTCCCCGATAATTCATGTTTATGCAAGATATTTCGTACAGGAAAAGCAGTAACAACAACAATAGGATGGCATTGGAAATAAGGTCGTAGTTTTCTAGATGCCATGATGACGGCTAGTGCTAATTTTTCCAGTTGTATATATCTTGTCTCTGCATCTAATAAAGTTTTACTCACTTGAGCTCCTATTAATTGTGGTCCATTATCACACACTATCTCCTTTGGAACACCAAAGCGGCAAATTATATTCCTCCAAATAAAGTTTGTAACTTCTTTCTCTCGTACCTGTTTAAACGCTCCTACTTTAACCAATTTAGTCAAATTAATCAGTAAGTACGAGTAGAAACCATACATGTCCTTTTGCTTGGGGTAATGGTCCTACTATTTCTATTCCCCATTTCATGAAGGGCCACGGAGCTATGATAGGATCTAATAACTCAGCTGGTCTATGCATGTTATTCTCATACCTTAGACACTTGTCACACTTAGATACGAAGTCATTCGCTTGTTCTTCCATTTTAGGCTAGTAATATCCTGCCCGAATCAATGTCTTTACAAGTGATCAGCCTCCTGCATGGTTCCCACAATGTCCTTCGCGTACTTCTCTCATCATATATTCTGTTTGGGAAGGTCTGAGACACCTGGATAATGGTCCACCAATCATTTTAAGGTAAAGGTTTCCTTTATATAGGCAATAACGAGCGACTTTCTTTCTTAGTGCACGAGCCTTCACCTTGTCTTCAGGTATGATTCCGTGCTTCAAAAAAGACACGATTTCGTATCTCCAATCCCAAGTTAAGTGATTAAAGTTTACCTAATTTTTATTAGGGTCAAGAACGGAGTGGAACAAATGTATGATTGAGGCATTCGCATCTTTCGCTATATCTGCTGCAGATGCGAGATTGGCCAAAGCATCCGCTTCCAAATTTTCTTCTCTTGGAATTTGTGTCACTTTCCAAGTTTGGAACTACCTTATTAATTCCCGGACCTTTGCGAGATACTCTTGCATTAGAGTTTCTCTAGCCACGTAAGTCCCTAGAATTTGATTTACTACGAGCTGCGAGTCGTTTTTGGTTATTATTTGCATGATACCCAGTTCTAATGCTAGCTCTATACCTGCAATCACAGCTTCATATTCTGCTTCGTTATTATTTACAGGGTGACATTTTATAACTTGTCTAATTGTTTCACCTGTAGGTGGTATAAGAACAATTCCTAAGCCTGCCCCATTTACATTAGATAAACCATCAGTAAATAATAGCCTAGTCCTCGGATTCACACTATTAAAAACTTGTCATTCTTTTTCTGCTTCTAAATGCATGCTTTGACTAAAATCAGCTATGAAATCTGCGAGTACTTGAGATTTGATAGCAGTTCGAGGTTGGTAAATTATTTCGTATTCACTTAGTTCTATACCCCATTTTGCTAATCTCCCGGATAATTCATGTTTATGCAAGATATTTCGTACGGGAAAAGTAGTAACAACAACAATAGGATGGCATTGGAAATAAGGTCGTAGTTTTCTAGATGCCATGATGACGGCTAGTGCTAATTTTTCCAGTTGTAGATATCTTGTCTCTGCATCTAATAAAGTTTTACTCACATATTAAATTGGAGATTTCTTACCTTGGTCCTCACGAACTAAGACTGCACTTACCGCCACTTCTGAAACTCCTTAATAAATTAGTAACTTCTCACCTTCGTTAGGTTTCGCCAATAAAGCAGGATTTGACAAATAAACTTTCAAATCTCTCAAGGCTTGTTGACAATCTCCATTCCAAATGCACATTTTTCAGGATTGAGTTTCATATTAAATCTTTGCAAGATTTCAAAGGTAACAGTCAAATGGGAAATATGGTCATGAGAATGCTGGGTTTTGACGAGCATATTGTCTATATATACCTCCATAGTTTTTCCCAAATGTTCTTGAAATATTTTTGTAACTAACCTTTGATAGGTTGCTCCAGCATTTTTTAGACCAAAGGGCATTACTCTGTAACAGTAAGTCCCTCGATCTGTGATGAAAGAAGTTTTTTCTTCATCACTAGGGTCAATTTTAATTTGGTTATACCCCGAATATGCATCTAAAAAGCTTAAAAGTTCATGACATGTAGTTGCATCAATCAATTGATCTATATGGGGTAAAGGAAAAGAATCTTTTTGGAAAGCTTTGCTTAGATCAGTGTAATCTACAGAAACTCGCCACTTGCCATTCTTCTTAGGTACGACCATCGTGTTAGCTAACAAATCAGGATATTTTACTTCACGAATTGACCCGTTTTTCAACAACTTTTGGACATCATCCTGTATTACTTGATTTTTTCTTTTCTTTTGCTTAATTGGAGTAAAAGATGGGTCTTCATTAAGCTTATGAGTCATCACATCCGGTGGAATACCTGTCATATAAGCATGGGACCAGGCAAAACAATCCACGTTAGCTTTTAAATATTCAATTAACATACCTAGCGTGTCAGGATTTAGGTTGACTCCTACGTAAACGTTTTTATCTAGCCATTGTTCAAATAACACCACAGCCTCGAGTTCCTCTATTGTCGTTTTGATGTTCTCATTTTCTTCAAGTTCTTGAATTACATCAGGCCTCGAATATAAATCCATTTTTTCAGTTGAAGTTTGGTTGCTGATACCTTATGCTATTTCCAGTAATTGATATTTATCTTTACTCGCGGTCCTCCGTATCTGTTATTGCATTGATACTCTTGGCTATTTATTGATCTCCTCGAATTTGACATATTCCCCAGGGTGTTGGAAATTTAATGACTTGATGTAAGGTTGATGGAGCAACATCCATATCATGGATCCATGGTCTCCCCATAATTATGTTGTATGCCATTTCCATGTCAACTACCTGAAACATAGTTTCCTTAATAATACATGCAGCATAAGTCATCAGAATCACCTCACCTTTTGTTACACACTTGAATTGTCGAAGTCTGACAAAGCATGCGTCTTTGGTATCATCGTATCTTCATCTTGCATTTCCTGTAGCACTCTTAGTAGAATGATATTTACAGAACTTCTTGCATCAATCAAAACTCTTTTTTACATCAGTTTCATGTATAATTAAAGATATTACCAGAGCGTCATTATGAGGTGCAGTCACGCCCTTCGTATCTTCATCATTGAAGCCTATGCTCTCATGTTCTAAAGTTTGCCGTACTCGCTTGCCGTGTCTGATCGTCATCTTGGAAACTTTGTTTGAAGCCGTGTAAGTTACTCCGTATATATCTTCCCCTCCCTTGATAACATTGACTGTTCTCTTAGGTGAAGGTGGTTTCGGTGGCTCCTACCTATTTTTCATATAGTCTTGCTTTCCCTTTTCATCAAACAGCTCCGCGAGATATCTTTGTTTCAACAAATGATCTTCTTCACTTTACAAAAATCTGCATTATGATGTTTTATGTCCATGGTCGTTTTGAAATTCGCACCAATAGTCTGGGTTACGTCTATTTGGATTCGACCTCATCTTTTTTGGCCACCGTACCTTATCTCTCATACTCCTTAGAAGAGCTACGAGCTAGGATTTAGCTATATTGAAACTATAACCAGCAAATCATGCCATTAAGTTCCTATCATCATCTCATGGTTCTTGGCTATTTCGATCGCCTTTGAACCTTGATAAAGATCAGGTTCCCCTATCTCTCGACCTTTGATCATAATGTTGATTGTGTTACCTAGAACGTGGGTCTTTTCCTGCAGGTCCCATATATGAATCGTACATGTTCTTACCTGACCTTTTTCAGCTTCAGATATTTTGGACCCGCTCCATTCTTCTCGTTGAGGTTGAGATACGGTATCTTCTTCTGAGCTTCGTACTGTACCTGTTATAAACATCGTTCCAAGTAGTTGCGGGAAATTCACGAAGGCTTTCCTTAAGTCTTCTCGTGGCTTCTGAACTTTTGTCGTTCAAATTACTGGCAAAAGCTATTGCTGCCCAATTATCTGGTAAACGGGGTAACATCATTATTTCACGTTGGAATCTATCAACGAAATCTCTGAGCAATTCAGAGAACCCTTGCTTGATTTTGAACATATCCTCCATTCTTTTTTCAAACTTCTGAGCTCCCGAGTGTACTTTTATAAAAGAATCTACAAGCTCAGCAAAAGAATTTATAGAAATTTCAGGTAAAAGAGAATACCAGGTTAATGCACCCTTGGTGAGCGTCTCCCCAAAATTTTTAACCAACATTGACTCAATTTCTTTTTTGGTCAAATTGTCGCCTTTCACTCCTGTTGTAAATGTAGTTACGTGATCACGAGGGTCCGTTGTACCATCATACTCTGGGATATCAGGCATTTTAAATTTCTTTGGAATTGGTGGAGGAGCAGCACTTGGTTTTCAAGATTGTTGTGAGTATTTATCCACATCCACTCATTTTATCACATGTGGAATTCCAGGGATTTTCTTAATACGCTCGTTCTGCTCATTGAGTTGTTTCTGCAAGGTTATTACAAAATTTTGAAGATGAGAATTATCTGTATTACCTGTTTCTCCTTCTTGCGAGTCACTTGGAGTTGCTTTGTTGCCAGAATTAACTAGACCGGAGCGGGGGACTTTCCAATATGTTGTTGTTTGGTGTTGCTGGTGCAATAGGCAATTGACTAACTAAATCTTGCAAGGCTCTACCAATTCGCGAGTCAATTATTTTCTTTAAAAGTTCATCTCTTGTTTAAGCTTCTCCATCAACACTTTCAGACATATCATTCAGAGTTCCTTCACGAGATCCACGCAGAGAAGCTTGAGGGTTAACCTTGTTGAGTTCATCATCATGGATCTGATTTTCCTAGTTATTGTTGTCATTGTTGTTTGACATATTGGCAACAAATTGAGTAGTATTTTGGAAAGAATGGATTATCAGATTCCCGGTAACGGAACCAATTTGTTTAACCAAAAAATATAATGTGGTCAAAGCTTGAATTTTAGAGAGAAGAAATTGATTTACTGATAATCTAGAGACCAAAATAAAAGGCTTTCAGAGAGTAAAAATAAAGCAATAAGAACTTGTTATTTCAATATGATATCAAGAATGTTCTGTGTGTCCTTACAAATGATAAAACTTCCTCTTTTTATAGTTGACAAGGAGTAATGAATTGATCTATATAATAAATAGCATTTAATGATGCGTTACATAATCATTGCTATTAACTACTGATTAACTAACGTATCAGGTATTTAATAATGAACGTAAACCACTTTTTGTCATCAGATTCTTGCCTTCAGGTCCCTTTTTATCCGTTGGTAATAAATGACTTGAATAGACACGAGACTCGTATCTAAGATTCTCTCTCGTGTCTGTTTCATTTCCTTCCCCCGTGTCTGTTATCTTCCGTGTCTTTTAATCATTTATTGTTCTTTGACTGTTTGACCAGTCCACGTGTCACGCCACGTAATCTTCAATTTAAATTCAGTTTTTCCCCAATACACTTATGTCTATCAATAGCCTAGCCCTGGTCATTTTCTTAACATAATCCCTCCGTTCAATTAATGCGAATCCGTTTGACTGGACACGGAGTTTAAGGAAAAAATAAAGACGTTTGGAATTTGTGGTCCTAAACAGGTCCAAATGAGGGCCAGAGTATTTGTGTGGTTATAAAAGCTTCTCATTAAGGGTAGAGTTGTAAGTTTAAGTTAAATTTTTACCAAATTTAGAAATTATTCATTCTTTTTAGAATGGACCAAAAAGAAAATAGGTTAACGTAAACAACTGAAATAGAGAGAGTATATAATAGTAAACTCATGAAGTATGTCCTACTGCTAGTGTTTTCTTCCATGTCCTTGTCCCTGAGCAGTTAAACAGCTATTGCACTCATAGTAGATCGACGAACTAAGCTTTCAGTTTTAAGAAAATAGTTTTATTATTGAACTGCCAGCAAATAAATGCAAAGTCAATTGTCTTTTCATCTCAAGTAATAGACGTACGTTGCATTTGTTAGCTCGAAGAGATATTCACTAGAGGACCTTTGAAGATCTAAAATTGTTAAAAATGAATTGTTAATTACATTTGCCAAAAATGCACATTCCTTAACTTTTTATAGTAGGTTGTCAATTTAACTTATTATGAACTATTACTGGTAGGTATCTTTAATGTAATTATATAAATTAAATTATAATAAGTAAGAGTCCCTTTTGATCTTTTTTTTTCTTTTTTCTTTTTTTTTTTTTTTTTGTCTTTTGGATTTTTCCTAAAGGAAAGAGTAGTGCGGTTGACTAAAAAGGCTGATGACATCCAAATATCTTCTTCTTTTTGTGTGAGAACGATTTTGAAATGACACCATAAAAGAAGGAAGAAGTTCTTTTTAAAAAAATAAAATAAAGTCAACTCCCAAGCCATTCTAAAAAACTGATGGCTAGGGCCCGTCATTCCTCAGCAAACTCCCAAGACTATGGATACATCGTCATAAAGACTGTTGGAAAAAAAACCTAATTCGTACTTGTGTTTTTAGTATTAAGTAAATAAATCTATATATGTATTGTATATAAATATTCTTTTACATAATTATTAGTGAAAATATCTTCTTAGTTTAATTTGAAATTATAAAATTAAAATTATTCGATTTACTATAAAAACTCCTCTCTACCTTCTTCAAGGTAGGGGTGGTCTGTGTACATACTACCCTTCGAAACCCTACTTGTGGGATTACACTGGGTCTGTTGTTATTGTAATAAACACCACTCTTGTTCCCTTAGCCGAGGTTCTATCGGAAACAACCTATTTACCTTTATAAGGTAAGGGTTGTTAGGACCGAAAAAATAAGGTGTCGTACAAAAGCTAGTAAAGCAATATTTGAACGACAATAAATCAGACGATAAAAGAGAAATTTACCAAATGACATACAAATATTTAACGTGGTTCGGTCAACAGACCTACATTCACAGCGGAGATGAGTAATCCAATATAATAAAAGAGAGTAAAAAAATATTGAGAGAGCAACCTCACGAATAGGCAAACACAAGTGACATACTAACACTTGTCCCATAAAGTTTTCCCCCCTAAACACGACTCTCAAACCCTATATGGCTATATTGGGGATGCTACTGAATGAGAAAGACGGATCTTTAATTTATAGAACTCCAAATATTTTCCTATAAGAAAATGGACTAGCCTAATATGGAAGAATTATAATTTCTTTCTACAAGAAGGAAAAAAAATTATGTTAAATATGTAGCATTTTCCTTCAAGATATAGGAATACTAAATATGGGAAGAAAATCAACAGAATACTTAACACGGGTAAAGTCTGCGTACATAATACCTTCCCAGACCCATTTATGAGATTACCATTTAACCAAAAGATATATTTTTTGTCAAAGCTAGAATTTAGAAGAACGCGAGTTACTCATAATCAAAAGAATATATGAAAATACTTTGACTTGAAATAAGGTAGTCAGGAATAAAGCAAGTAAATCAGTATATTCAAATAGTACTTCGTGTCCTTACAATAGTTTATTCCTCTCCCTTTTATAGTTATTTTGGGAATATGAGCCTTACCTTTGTCATAACAAGGCTATTTTGGGTAGTTAATAAAATTAAATACTATATTACACTATCGCATTAAATACATATTCTCTAACGTTTTCTGTATTTAATACCCATTAAATACTGTATTTGGACTATTGTGCTGTCAGATGCATTCCCTTGATTCTTCTTGATTCTTGAACTCTAAATGTCTTGAATAGATACGTGTGTTATATTACTTGAATAACAGCTCGTGCCTCTTCTTCTTCCTTTGATCGTATCCGTTGCCGCTCGTGCCTCTTAGCTAATTATAATTCTTTGACCATTTGACTAGTCTATGTGTCATGACACGTCAACTTTATATATAAATATAAGTTTTCCCAATACAGATAGTCCCCCCACTTTCTATTTATTTATTAGTTGAATATTAGGGAAGTGGATTTCATTAAGAGAGAATTTTTGTTACCGTAATACTCTGACAAAATTGACACTTCACTTGTCGCTTTCATTTATTGCTCCACACACGTGTCATTTTCTCATTGGTTCTGCAGATTTGCAGCCCTTTTCAAGGCTTTTTTACGGCTCCACTATTCACGAAGTGCCAGTTATCATCATTATAGTCCTTCCATTACTGCAGTTTCACCTTTGGCGGTTTCTTATCAATATAAATATAGTTTCTTTCTTGGTCTTTTACCACATAAAGTTTATTAAATACTTATGACTCTTCAAATCTCTGTTTGCTTACATTAACCTTCTTTGCCATGTCTTCTCCAAACCATAAACCTAGGAGAGTTCCTATTTTAGATACATTCTGTAATGCCTCGGTTAGACATAGAAGGAGAGGTAGGCTTCGTAGCTTAGGATCCACTTGTGGTGGTGGTTCATCTATGCCCTCTCCTAGTTCTGGTCCTTCCTCTAGAACTAGAGATTCCTTTTCTCAAAAATCCTCTTCTAGGGGTAAAGAACCCTCTGAACTTCTACGTGTACCTTTAGTGGAGGAAATAGTCCCTAATGACCTATCTTTTCACCATGATAAGCAATCTCTTAGAAGCCAAGTTACCGGTTTAGATCGTGCTGATAATACCCCACTCAAATTATAGAAATTTTAACTCCTATAGTCAGTAAAGATTGTCACCGGAGTAGTGACTTTTCCATTATAATCCCTAATCCAAATCAGAGAATCACTTCTTATATGACTGGGTTCTCTTTTGTTTATGCATACCCGTTCAGTCTTGGGTTCAAACCAGCTATTGACCCAAAACTTTTGTCGTTTCTTCAATTTTTGTTTAGGTCAAGTTGGCCCAATTGTATGGAGAGTTGTTGCCTGTTTGAGGCACTTGACCAACATGGAAGATGTTGGCTTTATATTCCCTCACCTAATTAATCTCTACTCCCCTAGGATTTTCCACAATGACATTTTTACCCTAGTGGCCACATAAGAGGGTTTTGATGAGCCCAGAAGATAACATATCGTAGTAGGTATGCCCGGTTTGTTTCTTCCCCCAATATTGGTTTAGTGACTGAAGAGAACGTTCCCTTCCTTGAGAAATGGAACTTTGCACGTAAGTCTTTTATCCGTCTCGCGCCTTTTTCTTTCAAGTTATCTAATTTTGCTTTCTTCTTCTTTTTAACAACCATGGGAGTAGTGGAGAACGTTCCCAATTTCTGTGGTTGGGTAGATAAACTACTGCAGATCACACCAATGGAGGGTATATCTTGGAAAACACTCTCCAGTCGTTACGGTTGGAAAGTAAAAACTCATGGTAAGAACTTTTACCTTCTTTGTATGTAAATATCATCCTTTATTATTTTAACTTTCATCTTTCTTTTTATAGGGATTTGCTATTCCAGGTGTTACCGTTGAAGCAGTTGCGGCCTCTCGTGCCTATTTAGGAACTGATATTTCTTTAGAAAGAGCCGAGACATAATGTTGGGATCTTCTTCTGCGAAAAGAAAATCTACGGAAGAAGAAGACTACGGGAAAGAAGATGAAGGTGGCTCCTTGGTAACGAGGCCACGAGCTAGGAGACGTATTGTCTCTAATGACGAAACTGAAGTTTCACCTCTTTATCTCACCGATCCTATCGATACCCCGGTGGTAATTCCTGATGATGATGACGTCACTCCTCACGATACTCGTGAGTCTATCAATCAATTTTTCGTTAGTGGTTTTTGTACTGAAAATTTAGGGCCTGTTTTAGATGAATTTCCCTTGTCTTCCTATTCAACTCCCATGTCTATGATTCCTTCCTTACCTGTTCCAACTGCTATTGTTCCTCCCTCTGCTGTTTTCACTTCTTCCACCGCTCTTTCTTTTACAATTCCCGATGTATCGTTCATCATACGGAAGTGGGTGCTTCGAGTAAAAGTGCTGCTATGCGGAGCGTGACTATTAAATTTCCTGCTAACAACAACCATTTGAAGAAGTCAGGTCAAGTAGACGTTTGGCTTGAGATTTCAATTGGCCCAATCGTGAAAGCAAAAATTTAGAGCCACAGTTGCTTGACTTTAATGAATGACATAATGCATGCTACATTGAAGGTATTTTTCTTTTCTTTCTTCTTTACTTCATAAAAGTTTTAATCTTTGGGTTTCTGATTTCCCCATTTATAGGCCAATCTTATCGGCACAAAACTGATGAATAGAATCTCTCTCTTGGAGAAGGCAACACGTGATTCAGAGAAGGTTGCACATGATTCTTAGTTGGAAGCAACAAATTGGAAGGAGCAATTTGAGAGTGCACAAATTAAAATTGAAGACTTACAAGAGAATAGAAGTATGTTAGAACAGCAGGTGCGGTCTTTAGCCTCAAAGCTAGCAGTTATCAAGGCTTCCTCAAGCTATGCAGAGAAAGAGAAAGAACACCTTGAGTCCTCCTTCTTAGAAAAACTATCTAAGGATAATGAGGAAAACAGGGCATTGAAAACTCTTCTGAATCAACATTTCCAAACTTCAGATTTCTCCGTTGACCATTCGAAACACACCCGAGGCCCTCGAGACGTCGACCAAACCTCCAAACATATCCCATATCATCATTGAAACTTGTACCAGTCCTTAAACCATCTAAAACAACGCCGGAAACCTTAATTAATCAATGATTTAGATTTAAGAACTTCGAATTCCAACCAAACTCGCTTTCGATCAAAAACCTAATCAAAACACGTCTGATTGACCTAAAATTTGGCATGCACGTCCCAAATGACATTATGGTGCTACAAAAACTTTTGGAATTCCATTCCGACTCTCAGATCAAAAATTCACTATCAAACCGGAAACTTAAAAAATTCAAACTTCGGTATTTCAAGCCTAAATGAACTACGGGCTCCCAAAATACACTCCGAACACGCTCCAAACCCCGAAATCATCTGACGTAGCTAACGGAACCATCAGTTTTCCATTCCGAGGTCGTCTTCACATTTCTCTTACTATAGACCACTTTTCAACACTTAATCTCTCATCCAGGGAGAAGAGTCCCAAAACACTCCAAATCCTAACACCAAACGTCCCGACAAATCAAATAGCAGAAATGAACTTAGGGGAAGCAGTTAATGGGGGAACGGGGCATAAATTCCAAAAATGACCGGCTGGGTCGTCACATCCTTCTACACTTAAACATTCGTTCATCCTCGAACGAGCATAGAGGACATACATGAAGTAGAGGACATACATGAAGTAGCAAATAGATTAGGATATTGGTTGCGCATATCCGCTCGGTCTCCCAAGTCGCCTCCTTGGCCGGTTGACCCCGCCACTGAACCTTTACTGAAGCTATATCCTTTGACCTGAGCTGTCAGATCTGTCTGTCCAATATTTCCACTAGCTCCTCAACGTAGGACAAATTGTTTTCCAACTGGACTGAAGTGAACTTCAACATATGAGATGGATCGCTGTGATACCTCCAAAGCATCGAGACGTGAAATACCAGATGAACCCCACCAAAACTGGGAGGTTAAGCGAGCTCATAAGCGACCTCCCCAACTCGCTTCAAGATCTCAAAAGGGCTAATAAACCTCGGACTCAACTTCCTTTTCTTCCCAAACCTCATGATCCCTTTCATAGGTAAGACCCGAAGTAGAACCCTCTCGCCAACCATAAAGGAAACATCACGAACGTTCCAGTCCGCGTAACTCTTATGGTTAGATTGGGCCGTACGGAGTCTGTCCCGAATCGCCTTAACCTTTTCTATCGTATCCTGTACCAAATCAGTGCCCAATAGCCAGGCCTCACCCGGTAAAACCAACGCACCGGGGATTTGCATCTCCTACCATATAAGGCCTCATACGGCGCCATCTAAATGCTGGACTGATAACTGTTGTTGTAAGCAAACTCAGCCAATGGCAAGAAATGATTCCAAGACCCTCTAAGCTCAATCACACACACACAGAGCATATCCTCAAAAATCTGAATGGTACGCTCAGACTGTCCGTCCGGCTGAGGATGAAAAGTTTTACTCACAGTCACCTGGGTAACCAACTCTTGCTGGACAGCTCTCCAGAACCATGATATAAACTGAGTTCCCCTGTCCGAGATGATAGAAACTAGAATACTGTTCAATTGGAAAATCTCTATAATGTAAATTCCCGCTAACCGCTCTGCTGAGTAAGTAGTACACACCGGTATGAAATGAGTGGACTTGGTCAGGGGATCCACAACAACCCAAATAGAATCGAATTTCTTCGCAGTCAGAGGGAGCCGACCTACAAAATTAATAGTGATCTTCTCCCATTTTTACTCTGAAATCTCCATCTGCTGGAGTAACCCTCCCGATCTCTGGTGCTCATCCTTCATCTGCTGACAGTTGGGGAATATGGCAACAAACTCCGCTATGTCATTCTTCATCCGCCTCCACTAGTAATTCTGCCTTAAATCCTAATACATTTTTGCAGCACCTGGATGGATGGAGTACCGCGAGCTATGGGCCTCTGTGAGTATCAACTCCCAAATATCATTAATATTGGGTACACAGATCCGACCCTGCATCTGCAATACCCCGTTATCTCCAATAGTCACATCGCTATCATCGTCATTCTGAACTATGTCCCAGAGGACAAGCAAATGACGCTCATCAAATTACCGCTCCATGATACGATCAAACAATGAAGACCGAGAAACCACACAGGCTAGAACCCGACTGGGATCCGAAAGGTCTCACGAACTGATTGGCTAAGGCCTGAACATCCATCGCCATGGGTATCTCTGAAGCTGGTAAATATGCCAAACTCTCCAAACTCTCCGCCCGGCGACTCAAAGCATCGACTACCACATTGGCCTTGCCCGGGTAATAACGAATATTAATATCATAATCCTTCAGTATCCAACTATCTCCTCTGGCAGAAGTTTAGATCTTTCTACTTGAACAGGTGTTGTAAACTTCGATGATCCGTGTAAATCTCACATGGCACGCTGTACAAATAAAAACGCCAGATCTTCAAGGCATGAACAATTGTAGCTAACTCAAGGTCATCGATAGGGTAGTTCTTTTCATGTATCTTGAGCTGTCTAGAAGCATAGGAAATCACCCTACCGTCCTACATAACACCGCTCCAAGTCCGACTTGTGAGGCATAACAATAAAATGTATATGACCCCGAACAAGTAGGCAATACAAGTATAGGGGCTGAAGTCAAGGCTGTCTTGAGCTTCTTAAATCTCGCCTCCACACTTATCTTTCTATTGAAAGGGAGCACCCTTCTAGGTCAATCTAGTCGTAGGGCCTACAATCAAGGAAAATCCCTCCACAAAACAACGGTAATAACCCAGCAGGCCAAGGAATCTGTGGATCTCTGTAGCTGAGGAGGGCCTGGGCCAACTCTACATGGATTCCACCTTTTCGGATCCACCCAAATGCCCTCACTCAATACTACGTGGCCTAGAAATGCCACAGAACTCAACCAAAACTCACATTTTGAGAACTTTGCATATAATTTCTTCTCTCTCAGGGTCTGAAGCACTGTCCCCGATCCGGGAGTGTACAAGAATATCATCTATGAAAACAAGGACGAACGAGTCGAGATACGACCTTAATATACTGTGCATCAAATGCATAAAAGCTACTGGGGCGTTGGTCAGCCCAAATGACATAACAAGGAACTCGTAATGACCATACCGAGTCTTGAAAGTAGTATTCGCGATATCCGGCTTCCGAATCTTCAACTGGTGATAACTTGAGCGCAAATAAATCTTAGAAAACAGTATGTGCCCAAAAGCTGGTCAAATAGATCATCGATACGAGGCAAAGGATATCAGTTCTGATCGTATCCTTGTTCAACTGACGATAATCGATACATATGCGCATAGAACCATCCTTTTTCTTAATAAACAAGACAAGAGCACCACACAATGAAACTCTGGGTCGAATAAAACCCTTATAAAGAAATTCCTGTAACTGATCCTTCAACTCATTCAACTCAGGAGGAGCCATACACTAAGGAGGAATGGATATGGGCTGAGTACCCGTTAACAAGTGAATACCAAAATCAATGTCCCGATCGGGCGGCATGCCCAAAAGATCAGCTGGAAACACATTGGGATAATCTCGTACCACTGGAACAGAATCAATGAAAGGGTATCGGCACTAACATCTCTCACATAAGCTAAATATGTGGCACCGTCGTCACAACCATACGCTGAGCTTTAAGAAAGGATATAACTCTACTAGGAGGGTGATCAAAAGTACCACTCCACTCAATACGCGGAACAGCTGGCATAGCCAGTGTCACGGTCTTAGCGTGACAAGCAAGAATAGCATATTGGTGCGACAACCAGTCCATGCATAAAATAATATTGAAATCAACCATATCGAGTAATAAAAGGTTTGCCCTAGTCTAAATACCATGAATAGTAATCAAACATGACTGATATGCGGTCCACAACAAGAGAATCTCCTATGGGAGTAGAAACATAAATAGAAGAACTCAATGACTCTCGGGTTATACCCAAATGTGGAGAAAAATAAAATGACACGTAAGAATAGGTAGATGCTGGATCGAATAGAATCGATGCCTTTTTGTGACTAAATAATATAAGTTACCCATGATGATGTCGATGGCCTTACCATGTAATTGACTTCGATTGTCGTCGACTCATTCGTTCTACCGCAGTCGATATTAGGTCGACTGTTAGCGGCAATGGCCTTTGCCATGATGATGTTGATGGCCTTAGCCATGTAACTGACTTCGACTATCGCCGAGTCTTTTGTTCTGCTGTAGTCGACATTGGGTCGACTGTTAGCGATGATGGCCTTAGCCATGTTCAATCATTGGCGTTAGCCATGATGATGTTTATGGCCTTAGCCATGTAAATGGTTTCGACTGTCATCGATCTTTCATTCTACCATAATCGACATTGGGTCGACTGCTAGCGGGGATGGCCTTAGCTATGTTGAATCAATGGCCTTATCCATGTTGATGTTGATGGCCTTAGCCTTTTCATTCGTTGGAGATGGCCATATACTTTTCATTCATTTGATATGGACGTAGGTTTTTTATTCATTTTAGATGGTCGTAGCCATTTCATTCATTGGAGATGGTCGTAGCCTTTTAAACATTGGAGATGGGCGTAGCCTTTTACACATTGGAGATGAAGATGGCCATAGCTTTTTATACATTGGAGATATCGGTGGTCCAGTCCCTGTATCAGGTCGGGCTGGAGAGCGTATGGAGAGGCTGACGTGATACACTTCTTTTGCAAATATCTCCAGGAGTTCCCTTTGTCTTCTCGTTAAAAACCTCCCAGAGAAAACCTAGTTGGGAAAAAACTCGTATGAGAGAAAAAAGAGTGCGACTTGGGGACGCCTTTTAGAAATGGAAATATTTGAGGTGCGCGATGTTCTAGTTGCTCTGGAGTGTTATTGCTTCCATTATTTCCAATTGAAATGCCCCGTTGCTGGCTGTTGCTATGATTTTATTAGGTCTTTCCCAGTTTGTACCCAATTATCCTTCGCTTGGGGCTTTGGAGGACAATATCTTCGCTTTGAGGATGTAGTCTCCTACTTTGAGCGGCCATATTTTTGCTCTTTTGTTATTGTACCTTTCGAGTTGCTTTTTTGGGCCATTATTCTAATGTGGGCAATCTCTCTTCTTCCCTCGGCTTCATCAATGTCTTAGAGCCTATTTGCATCATTTTTTGTTCCACCGGTGTGTGAATACCTCAGCCTTGGTTTGCCTAATACGACAGGTATGACCGCATCGGTTCCGTAAACCAATGAGTATGGAGTTTCCTCTGCGCTGGACTTGGGTGTGGTCATGTATGCCCACAACACTTCAGGTAGCAATTTAGGCCATAGCCCTTTAGCGTCTTCAAGCTTCTTCTTTAGTATGTTCAGTATTGTTTTATTGGAGGATTATGCTTGGCCGATAGCGGTGGGCTGGCATGGCGTGGAGAGTATCCTCTAGATGCGCCATTTTTCGAAGAATTCGGTCATTTTTTGACCAATGAATTGTCATCCGTTATTACCGCTGATCTCTTTGGGAATACCGAAGCGACATATAATGTTCTTCCATATGAAGGCAATGACCTCATGTTCACGTATTTGTGCGTACGCACCTTCTTCCACTCACTTGGAGAAATAGTCAGTTAAAACAAGTAAAATCGTACCTTTCCCCGTCCTGCGGGTAGGGGTCTGACTATGTCCATTCCCCATTTGATGAAGGGCTAGGGAGAAGTGACTAATTTTAGGGGTTCTCCTGGATAGTGTATCATTGGGGCATATTTCTGGCATTGCTCACATCGGCGGATGTATTCTGCCACTTTTTTCTTCATGGTGGGCCAGTAGTACCCGGTATATATGACGCACCGTACAACAGCGTGGTTACCTGTACGGGCGCCATATTGACCCTTATGTACCTCTTTGAGTATTAGTCTTGTTTGGTGCAGGCCTAGGAATTTGGCCAGGGGTCCGCCAAACTTCCTCTTGTAGAGGTTGTTGTTGATCAGACAGTATCGGGAATCTTGCACGTGGAGTTTCTTCACCTCTTTCTGTCGTGCGGTATTGTTCCGTCCTATAGGTGTAACACGAACTGGTTGCGCCAGTCCCAGGATAGATTTAAGGAAAATACCTTAGTGTGGTCGATGGCTGAATGGAGGAGGGTGACCACGCTTTCCTTATTGATGTTTTTGGTAGCCGCGGCCAATTTTACTAGGTTTTCCGCTTCGATATTCTATACCCTCAGAATTTTTTTAAGCGACATTCATCGAACGCAGCCATTAGCCTGCGGATTTCCGTCTTGTATTTTTGTAGCCTTTGTTCTCTGATCTGGTAAGTCCCAGTGACCTGGTTTACCACGAGTTGAGAATCGCAATGGAGGAGGATCTGTCGAGCTCCATATTTAATGTCTAATGTCATGCCTGCAATAATGGCCTCATACTCGGCCTCGTTTTTACTCATTTCAAGGCATCGTATGGATCGCAAAATTGTGTTGCCTGTGGGGACCACTAGTACGAGTCCCAGTCCCGATCTCGATGCATTGGCGGCGCCATCAGTGTGGAGGACCCATAGGTTGTTAATTGGGGAGGCGTGTCGGGCCTCGAGTTCTGCCTTCTTCAAGATCTCCGCGCTGAAGTCGGCTATGAAGCAAGCTAGGACTTGAGACTTGATGGTGCTTCATTGAAGATATGAGATTTCGTGCTCGCTGAGCTCAATGGCCCATCATGCGAGCCGGCCTGATATTTCAGGCTTGTGTAATACGCTCCTCAGTGGGAAGGTCGTTACCACTTTTATGGGATGGCACTGAAAATAAGGTCGTAACTTCCGTAAAGCTACTACCACTGCTAGCGCCAGTTTATCAAGGTATGTGTATCGAGTTTCAGTGTCCACTAGAGTTTTGCAAATGTAATAGATGGGAGACTGTGTACCTTTTTTTTCACGCACCAGGACGGCACCGACGGTGACCTCATACATGGCCGGATACACCAGAAGTGGTTCACCTAGGCTTGCTTTGGCTAGTAGAGGCAGCCAGGATAGGTACGCCTTCAAATTCTTCAGGGCCTCGACGCACTCCTCGTTCCATTGTAGCCCCTGGTATTTCTTCAACAAGTTAAAGAATTTATGGCACCTGTCAGAGGATCATGAGATGAACCTGGAGAGGGCTGCTATCGGGCCCATCTTCTTATGTACTTATTTTTTACTGCTAAGCACTTCCGGGATTGCGTCTATTGCTTTGATCTGATCTGGATTGACCATGATACCCATCTGCAATACAAAAAATCCCAAGAACTTTCCTAAGGCCACAACGAGGGCGCTTTTCTCGGGGTTTAGTTTCATCCCGTATCTTCTCAATATTTCGAAGGCTTCCTTTAGATGTTCAAGGTGGTCTTCCTTTCTTGATGACTTTACTATCTTGTCATCGGTATAGACTTCCATTGTTTTGCCAAGTTGCTCCTGCGTTTTTGAATCCAAAGAGCATTACTTTGTAGCAGCATGTTCCTCGGTGAGTGATGAAGGTCGTCTTCTCCTGATCTTCTTCAGCCCTCATGATTCGATTGTAGCCGAAATATGCATCCAAGAAGCTCAATAGTTCCTGTCCGGCCATTGCGTCTATTGGTTGGACGATGTGGGGCAGTGGGAATCAATCTTTTGGGCATGCTTTGTTCATGTCGGTGAAGTCCATGCACATTTTCCACTTCCCATTTTTCTTCTTGACCATTACAACGTTGGCGACCCATTCAGGGTACTTGGATTCCCTGATGGAACCATTTGCTAGTAGTTTGTCTACTTCCCCACTCACCGCTTCGTTGATGGTGGCGTTGAATTTTCTCCTCATTTGCCGCACAGGTAGATGTAGTGGATCAACGTTCAATTTGTGGGTGGCGATTTCCTGTGGAAACCCTGGCATATCTGAATGGGAAAAAACGAAAAAGTCTGCATGGTTAGATAAAAATTCACGATACTTACTTGGGTTTGAAAGGCCGCAGCCAATGTAGGCATTCTTCGTGTGGTCGTTGTCATCTAGTTGAATGGGGTTAAGGTTCTCGATCGTGGCTTTGTTGGCGTCTAGGATATCATTATCTTTGATGGCGTCCTCTGTCTGATGGACTTTAGTCCCCGACAGGGCTAATTGCTTTGCTTCTGCGCTCGCTCCTTGGAGTTGTTTGGTGTGGGTGTAGTCCTGAGCTATTTTGTAGCGTTCCTGTGCGGTGTGGGATTCACCCTGTATGCTGAATACCCCCCATGGGGTAGAGAATTTAATCACTTGGTAAAAGCGGGAGGGGACTGCTCCCATGGCATGTATCCACGGACCTCCAATGATGGCGTTGTGTGCCATTTCTTGGTTCATAGTGGAAAGTGGTTTCCAGCGTGACTCCCCCCATCAGGACGGGTAGTTTTACTTTTCCGGGGGTTCTTCCACTATATTGTTAAATCAAGTCAGTGATATGCAGCCGCGGTATTATCATATCCTCGAGTCCCATGATTGCAAGGACCCTTGGGTGGATAATATAGGTGCAGCTACAGTCGTCAAAAATAATTCTCCTAACATCTATATCTACAATACGTAAAGTAATGACTAAAGCATTGTAATGAGGAAACGATAAAATCGTCGGTATCAGGCTTATCGAAGGTGATACTATCTTCAAATTCTTCATACCGTTTGTGGGCGATGGTTCTCTTTAACTTGTGAGTGGTGGTGAACTGGACGTGACTGATCATCGAGTCATTACCGTCCCGATGATCATTTTGATTGTGTGTGTCGGTGAGGGCAGCCTTGGCGGCCCGTTGGGTTGTTCCGGTCCCCGTGTAATGTTGAGTTTTCCTTTATCGCTGAGTAGTTCTATCCAGAACCATTGGTTCAGTATGCTGACCACCTCCTGCGATAGACCTATGCAGTCTTCGGTTTTGTGCCCTCGCTCCTAGTGGAACTCGCATAGGGCGTTTGACTTTCGGGTGGTAGGTCCGACTTTATCTTTGCTGGCCATTGTACCTTGTTGCCAGGTTCTCTAGTGCGTGCACTACCTCTAAAGGAGAAACACATAAGTTATGTGTAGATAATAAAGGGGGCATACCTCGCTACTTTCGTAGGGGGCGACATGTCGTTGTAGTGCGTCTGCATGCCTTGGTGGCGGCGGATGAGATGATCTGATGTATGGTTGATGTCTTTCTCTATTGGGACGCGAGATTTTTTTCCCGTCGCCTGTTATTGCACATGTCCCTGCTGATCTCTGCTGTATCATCGTTAGAATCTGGGTAGGACCATTGAGGTCATCTTCATCTGCACGTACCTCGGCACAGTAGGCATTGTGGATTTCTTCCCAAGTGGTGGTAGGGTACTTCATGAGGCAACTTAGCACTTTCTTGGTCGCCCTCGAGCTGTCCCTGCTTAGCCCATTCTGAAAAGTGGCGACTGACATACCTTCCGATACGTTTAGTAGGCTCATTCTCACCCTGTTGAATCTGGCCAGGAAGTCCCTGAGCCCTTCTCCCATGGTTTTCCGAACAACGAAAATGTCGTTGACTCTTGCCTCCGTTTTACTTGCTCCTACATATGTTGTGGAAAAACTTGTCCACCATTCCTCGAACGTGGATATGCCCTTAGCCGGTAGCTGGGATTGCCATGTCAAAGCTCCACCTGTCAATGTTTCACCGAACTTCTTTAGAAGTACGCATGGTACCTGTTCTTTTGCCAAATCGTTACCTTTCACATCTGTTATGTAATGGATTAGATAGTCCTCGAGATCTGTAGTCCCGTTGTATACCCTCAAATAGGGAGGCATTTTGAAGGTCTTTGGGATATAGTATGGTACGACCTCCTCTGTGTAGGTTTGTTTCACAAACCTACCTAGGCACGCTTTGGCAGCAGTTTAGGAGCACCCGGGATCTTGTCTACCCTTTCTTGATGTTCCTTCATTTGGTCATGGAGTGACTTATTGTCGTGTTCCATTTCCTCCATCTTTCTGAGGATGGCTGCGAGTGCTCCGCTCTTTGTTTGAGTGTCGGTGTGTATATTGTTTGCTCACGCGATCGGGTTCGTCTTTGGCTACAGTGAGATCCATTACTGGAGTGCGTCTTACGCTATATTGTGGTAAAGTTTCGACCAAGTCGCTTAGAGTGTTTGTTAGCCACTCTTTCAGTAGCTCCTTGACTTTTGGGGGTGCTTCCTCAGATGTAGATGTGGAAGCTCCCCTTTCTCGTGGATTCGTCAGATCTCTGGGCGGAGGAGGTGAGGTTTCTCCACTGATCATAGTGCTGGGGGTCGCGTTCAAGATTTTATCTTCAGCTGCTTCGTGAGAGAATCCATGAGGTTGATCCCAACTTCTTTTATCGCTTTCTTTTTCGCAAAGTTGTCAGCCATGCTTGTTCGTGTGATGTAGGGGATAGTTGTCAGTTGTTTTCTAGGCACAAACTATAACTTTGATTCCCGAAATCCCCACAGACGGCGCCAAATTATTTGGCTCAAAAGGAATACACACTTTGTAAGTTCAAAACAATCAAAAAATTATACGGGTAAATCGTAATAAAGTATAATAAGCCCTAGAAGAGACTATCTAGCTAAGATCGTAGTGGATCTAAAAATGTAAAAGATTATGGAGAGTTTAAGCGTCAAGGAAAGATAGAGAGAAGTTTGCTTGCTAACAGTAGAGAGAGAAAGTAGATTGATAGTATTGCTCTGAATAATAAACATATCATGCTACAAGGTAAATGTATCCTTTATATATTATGAGACTTTTCTCGAAATAATCAAAAGAAAAGAACAAAAGTTGGTGGCTTCCTCGTACGAAGAAAGTCAAGCCTTAAACGACGTCGTTCCTCCACCTAGTTGATTTGGACGTCCTTGCTTGAGCCGTTCTTACCTGGGTCGACACGATTCGAGGGCGGTTTTATCGCGAGGGTCGTGTCCTCTTAGACATGGATGGACGCGCCGAATTTTACCTCATATAGACATAAAATGTTGATATCCAAATTTGTATAGGTAAAAAGTAGTACTATAAAATAGACTTAATGATCTCTATTGAGAACGAAAATACGATAATATTATAGAGGATCATTAGTTTTACCTAATGGCAAGTATACAGTATCTTCGGGAGCAATTGTTCTCATAGTGGCATGCATGCACAGTATTGCTTTCTAAGAAAATATAGTATAACTTTTTCGGATTGAATTTACTGTTTTTTCTTTTTTCTACTTTTGCATTGATCATCGCTTACATGCATGGCTATATTGTGGAACATTTCAATATAATATAGGAATATATTATCTAAAACTATTGAGTGATACGTAGTGATGACTTTGATGTAATCCAGATAACTAGGTTCAAAGAACTACCAATAATCAATAAACCAAAACGAAAGTTAGTCAAGTTGACCAGGTTATTATAATATATGCAGAGCTCATCAATCTCCAAGTTGCTAATTATTACATATATTTCCTAGCTTGCAATTTATCTCGATTTAGGTGCTACGACCCGAAATTCTTATCGCTGAAATCGTGATGGCACCTAAAATTTTACTTGCTAGATAGTCAACATCAAAAACATCATTAAGCCAAATTCTTAATTTTTTCAGCAATAAACATCAAATAATCCATAACAATGTAAAAAAGAAAAGCGCGGAAAACCATAACAACTTTAATACTTATACACAACTACCCAAAATCTGATGTCACAATCCACGAACTACTAAGATTTAGCTACAAGTAAGGTGACAGAAGGAAATACAATTGTTTTCGATACAAATGAAAAAGTAAAGAAAATACATATAGGGGGACGCAGGGCCTGCGGATGCCAACATGACTATCTTGGGTCTCCGAACAGATAAAGCCAGCAGCTAGACTCAATGTCAACTCGGTCCTATACCAAAATCTACACAGAAAGTGCATAGTTCAGTATCAGTACGACCGACCTCATGTACTGGTAAGTGTCGAGTCTAACCTCGGAGAAATAGTGATGAGGATATGACAAGACACCTACAATAAACATGTGCAACATATTTTCATATACACAAAAAACAAAAACTAAAGGAACAAGACAAAAAATACTGGGAAGGGGACATGCCGAGGTGATTACAAGACAAAGAAATCACATTGGAAATGAGAAACATGCTCAATCGGTATATCTTTTATAGATAGAAATAAGTAAACACGGTAAAGGAAAGTGCACCACATCACTCTTCGTGTTTTTGGTCTTCATCTCACCATAAGAAACAATAGAAACATCATGCCATAACCCTTCGTGCATTAACTCTCTCATAACATGGCACGACATCACTCTTCGTGCATTATCACTCATAGAACATGGCACAGTATCACCCTTCGTGCATTATCATTCACTCACAAAATATTGCACGACATCATCCTTCTTGTTTTAATACTTGATGTAATTAAACGTCAATACCACCCAAGAGGAGGGGTGATTTGTATGGTACCTAATTTTCGCGTTAGAAGAACCTTGTTCTTCTAAGTGTTCTAACTATAGTAGTTTATGAAATAATAAACACTGAAAGTAAAGTGCATATATATTTTTACGTGGAAAACATCTGGCTCAAAAGGTGAAAAAATCACGACCTACTACTCAGTAGGATTTTCCCAAACTCCACTAGATATCAATGAGCAAAAACATCATCTACGAAGACTCTATGTAAACCTAAGAATTAAACTTTAATCCCAGTGTGGCATACAGCCTCAGCTACTGCGACACTATCAAGTTAACTCTAACATTATTACACAAAGTACCTAATACAATTGCTTCTAGGAAAGCTGAAAGGTACACATAAAAACCTACTACAATTGAACTAGAAATAAACATTCAGATGAAACTGGTTCTTCTCTAGGTTCATGTAGCTATAGGCGTATATACTTGTAGCTTGCATAAATTGCTTGAAAATCAGACCTACTCTTTTTTCTCTCAAATATGATTTGCTTCTGCTTGTGTGTGTTACCTCAAAAAGAGAACTAACGCAATCATATATTACGTTAGTAGTTATAGATTGATTAAGACTCCACTTCTCATCCGTACACAATTCAAGTCCTTAGCCAACACAAACTCCAACTCTTATACTAACTTAGAATTAAGTTCTCTTCACATAAGGAAACTTTCCTCCTTATTCCCAAATGCAACCTTTTCGATTATGTTCAGAAGATATTGATGCGTGATCTTTAGTGCATTATCTTCCTCATGTGCTCTGCATGTGCACTGGTTGATTCAGACTGTGTAGTACAAGATGGACCAGGTCCTTCCATCAGTTCATTTGTCAATCTTCAAAACTCAACTGAAACTTGGCTAATAATTTCCCTCTTTTTGATGATGACAAACTTTATGCTTATTGTGATCAGGGAACCTGTAAACTTGGCTAAAATCAACACTTAGAAAATGATTTAACTTATCATTAAGGAGGTCAGATTTAGGTCATAAATATCACTAGTTCAGAAAAAATTTTAAGCACAATATCTTCCCCCTTTTGTCATCATCGAAATATTGCATAAATAATCTGAATCCTCAAAGTTAATTTATACTCATGGCCGTTTGGGAAACTGCAACTGAACACATGTTCAAGTTAATCAAAAATCAACTCAGAAATAACTATGAAGAACAAGATTAACAAGAACCAGAAAAGCTTCATTCATTGATTACAGAGATGTTCCTACGATGCAGTCCACAAAAAGAAAAATAAAACATCCAACCATGAGCAAAAAGAAAAAAACAGACCAAGAACCACATAAACTTGACAATGAAGGGGAAACTAGACTGGACACTTAATCACATGATTACTAAGGCTTAAAAGAGCTGGAGGGTTGGGCTTTCAGAAGGTTTAGCATTTGTTGGAGCATGCCTTCATTTTACAGTTTTTGTTTGACAATATCAGCTCTCAGCCCATTCCTTTCTTCCTCAAATTGTGCCACCCTGGAATTAAACATTGTTATTTCAGCATTCTTCACTCCAACCTCATGAATTAAGGACCTGACTTTGCTGTTCACAGGAGTCATAACAGATGAACCAAGTTCAACATGAACAGTGCTGAGCAGATAGTCACATGCTAGAAGAGTCTTGATGCCAAAGTGCTCCTTGTTGGATTCCATTTCCCACTTTTTCAAGGGAACATCTAACCTTTCAACTACAATAGTCAAAATAAATCCATAGGTAATGGCATGGGCCTTTGAACCATTGATCACCCTTTCCACTATCTTCACCATAAACACATGCCAGTTGATTTTTTTACTCTTAGTCAAGCACTGCATGAGCACAACGTCCATATAGTTAGCAATATGCCTTCTTTCCTACCGGGGTAGGAGGCATTTGTTGAAAAATTGAAAGAGCACCTTGTGCTCAGGCCTCACCTCACTCTATTGCACTGCCCTGGCCTCAGGCACTTCTGCATCTGATGGGTGTCACAAAAATTTCTTGTTATCTGCAGCTCTGAAGGCAATCCATCCAAGAAAGTCCATCTATTCCTTATGTAATCATCATATCCCTCACAAGGGATATTCAAAATCTCCCACAGCTTCTCAGCATTGAACCTCACCTTGACTCCTTTAACAGTACTGGTCAACAGTCTATTCTTCACTGATCCATTTTCCATGAACTCAGCCAGTTCCTTCCTAGCCAGTTTCCTATTCAACTGAAGGACCATGTCTTTCCAACCTTGAGCTTCCAGAGATGCTAGAAGCCTCATCATGCCTGGCTCCTCCAGGTCTTTCAGCAGCCTGCCCTTCAGAATTTTTCTTTTGCCAAAATTCGCATATCTATCCTGCTCATTCTCAGAGTCATCATCATCATCTTCTTCTTCTTCTTCTTCTTCATCACCCTCTTCTACTTCTACAAACATTTTCACTTGTTTGCCTTTAGAGGCAGATCTTGTTCTTTTTGCAAGGGAGGACTCAGTAGGTACATCTTTTGAGGACTTTTTGGAAGAATTCATAGTCTCCTTAGATTTTGTAATAGGAGCCTCCTCAGTAGTTTGTTTCGCTGGATGGACATGTTCAATCACTTCTTCATCCTCCTCCGCAACGTTTCTGAACTCTCACCAACCTTCCCTTTTTCCTTTTCTATTCTTTTCCTCTTACTCTCCTCTAGTGCCCTCTTCAACTCAGCTTCACTCTCTCTCACATTGCTTCTTGTTGTTCTAGCCCTAGGAGCAACCTTGGGTGAGGCAGTCATGTATTTCTTAGTTGGTTTTGCAGCAGCAGGAGTATTAAGTGAAGAAGACTTGTGTTTCTTGGGATCATATCTATCCCCCAACTTCTTCATCAAGTCAGCTAAGGTTTCCTCCACTAATGGACTAGGTTTATCAGTTTGTTTGCTTAAGTCTACCAACCCTTCCGCAGCTTCCCCAGATTCACTTCCCCCTGAATGTGGTACCCCATTACCCCCACTTCTAAAAGTAGACAACACCTTCTTCCTCCGTTTCTTCATTTGTTTTACAGACTCATTTCCAGATATATCCTTAACAGCCTCTATCAAGACATACCTAGCTTCTACCTTTTCAACTGTATCCACCGGAACAAAATAGGATCTTATCTCTGTTGGTTTTTCTTGAGGCGTAGAATTTTTGGAAGACCCAGGTTCATCTCCCTTGCTTGCAGAGATGTACTGATCCGATTCAGAGCTGGAATCAGTAACTTTTGCTTGAGATTCTTTCTTTTGACTGGCATGCAACCTCTCGTTTAAAGCTTTTCTCAAAGGTCCAGTCGCTACCATTTTCCTAGCTATAATTTTTGTTCGAAGAAATCTTGGTTTTGGGGATTCAACAGGAGGGGTAGAGGATGAGGTGGTGTCAGGTGACACTTGTGGTGGGATTCCTGGATTGTCTTGAGGATTAGTCATTTTGGATGATGAACTTGTGGAAGGCTTAATAAAAATTTTGGAATTTTTGAGGGTTTGGAGACGAAAAAGATGATCAAAGAATTGAGAGACTAGTGACGGTTATGATATGATTAGAGAAGCTTTTAAAGAAAAGTAATTATTGTTCCAGAGAAAACACTTTCCATATGTCAGTAGACGTCTTATCATTTTAGAGTTATGGTCTCCCTAGGAATTAATTAAAATTGCTAAGGCTTAGGAAAAGAGTTTCGTTATTCTTAGAATTCTAATTTCAAGAAACTGGTTCAATTGGCTTCCAACGGATAGAATTTTGAGACGTTTGGGATTTTTGGGACACTTGCTCATGACTGAAAATTAAATTTTTCTAATTGTGCAAAGTATAGAAACATATCTGACCTTTCTGATTAGTACATATTGATGAACCAAGTTCTTCATATGACACTTCTCTTGATTATGCTTTCAAATGTCAGAATAGAAACTTTGTAAGAGATTAGTGAATTAAATAACCACATGTCACAGGAGTATACTTATTTAAAAGTATTAAGCTGAGTATAAATTAGTCTAATATTCACAAATATTTAGAACTACTAACAATAAAAATTTCCTTTTTCTTTCATTTACGATTTTTTTTTTCATTGTTCATTCTGAACATGACCTCTTAGGTGATCTTAATCATCCCTAATTCCAACCTGTTCCTTTCAAACTTTTCTCTACTTAATGCCTTGGTAAAGATGTCAGCTATTTGTTTATCAGTGGCACAGAATTCTATGGAGATTAATCCTTTTCGTAGTTGTCTCTTAAGAAGTGGTGGCTAACATCTATGTGCTTAGTCCTTTATGATGAACACGGTTATTTATCATACTAATTGCACTAGTGTTATCACAAAATATAGGTATGCATCCCATTTCAATTCCAAAATCTACCAATTGTTGCTTGATCCAAAGCAACTGAGCACAACATGAGGTGGCAACAACATACTCAGCTTCAGCAGTAGAGAGGGCCACTGAACTCTACTTTTTGGTAGCCCATGATACAAGACAAGATCCTAGGAAGTGTGTCATACCTGAAGTACTATTTCTGTCCACTATATAACCTGCATAATCAGCATCAGCATATCCAATTAAGCCAAAATTACTACCTTTGGTATACCACAAAGACATATCAGTTGTGCCTTTTAGGTATCTTAATATTCTTTTGACTGTAGTCAAGTGTGACTCCTTTGGATTAGCTTGGAAGCAAGCACAAAGTCCTACATTGAAAACAATGTCAGTCTGCTGGCAATAAGATACATAAGTGAACCAATCATACCCCTGTACAACTTTTGATCAACAGATGAACCAGGTTCATCAGCATCTAACTTTGTGGCAGTTGCAATAAGGAGTATCTATTTCTTTGGATTCTTCCATTTTAAATTTCTTGATTATCTCTTTTGTGTACTTCTGCTGATGAATCATTGTACCATTCAGACATTGTTTGATTTGCAAACCCAAGAAGAAATTGGGTTCTCCCATCACACTCATTTCAAATTCACTGCCCATTAGTTTTGGAAAATCCTTGCTCAACCTCTCTGTAGTAGCCCCAAAAATTATGTCATCAACATAAATTTGTACAACAAGAAGGTCTTTACCCTTTTCCCTTACGAACAAGGTACTACAAATTTTACCTCTTTTGTACCCATGCTCCAGAAGAAATGTTGACAATCTTTCATACCAAGCTCTTCGATCTTGCTTGAGACCATAAAGAGCATTATCCAGCTTATATACATGGTCAGGACATTCTTTGCTTTCAAATCCAGGAGGTTGCTTCACAAACACTTCTTCTTTGAGATAGCAATTTAGGAAGGCACTTTTCACATCCATTTGATGAAGAGTGAATTCCATATGTGCTGCAAATGCTATGAGAAGTCTAATTGCTTCAATTCTAGCAACTAGAGCAAAAGTCTCATCATAATCAATGCCTTCCTCTTGACTATAACCTTGAATTACCAACCTTGCTTTATTTCTTATAACGGTTCCATCTTCATCTAACTTGTTTCTGAAGACCCATTTTGTCCCAATGACTGACCTGTCCTTAGGTCTTGGAACCAAGTGCCAGACTTGGCTTCTTTCAAACTGATTATGTTTTTCTTGCATATCATTGATCCAATCTGCATCCTGTTGAGCTTCATTCACATTCTTAGGTTCAATCAGGGACAAAAAGGCATCAAATGCACACATGTTCTTCAGTTGTGATCTAGTCTTTTCTCCAGAAGAAAGATCATTTATTATGTTCTCAATGGGGTGAGAGCACAGGTACCTGTAAGATTTTCCAGTCAACTGGATCCTGCTAGATGTTTCATCATTGTCTTGCTGCTGAGGAACAAGTTCATGAACAGATTCCTTTTGTTTAGTACTTCTCACATTAGTTCCTCCTATCTGATTGTTCAGGGTAGAAGGACCTGTTCCATCACCTGCTCCTTCCGTTGATGCCACCTTGACCTGAGTGGTGGCTTCAGTCAGCTGTCTCACTAGTCCAATGGCTTCATCTTCATGATCTTGTCTCTCAGAAAGAGTGTTAGTTTCATCAAAAAACAACATGTACAATTTCTTCTACGCATAGAATTCTTTTATTAAATACTTTATAAGCTTTGATATATGAAGAATATTCCAAGAACACTCTCTCATCACTTCTGGGATCAAACTTACCAAGGGAATCTTTGCCATTAATATGCACATAACACTTGCAACCAAAAGCCCTTAGGTGGGATATATGTTTGGTTTTCTCCCTTTAAGTAAATCGTAGGGAGTTTTCTCTACCAGCGATCTAGTCATACACCTATTTATTAAATAGCATGTAGTATTTATTGCCTCTGCCCTAAAGCTATGAGGTAGTTTACTGGAAAGTGACATGGTCATTGCCATATCCTCAAGGGTCCTGTTCTTCCTTTCAACTACCCCATTTTGCTGAGGAGTCCTAGGGGCAGAGAAATTATGATCTATTCCATTTTTATCACAAAATTCAGCAAACTCTGCATTTTCAAATTCAGTTCCATGATCAGATCTAATTGATGCAAGTTGATTTCCTAATTGTTTCTAGATTTTTCTAACAAAAGCTGTAAACATTTCAAATGCTTCATCTTTAGAAGTTAGAAACAGTACCCACGTAAATCTAGAATAATCATCAACAAGCACCATAACATATCTTTTACCACCTCTTCTCATAGCACTCATTGGACCATAAAGATCCATATGAACCAGTTCCAACGTCTTGGACGAGCTTACCATTTTATTTGGTTTGAAGTATGACCTTACCTGCTTCCCCCTTGCACATGCCTCACAAACGTATTCCTTGAACTTGATATTAGGTAACCCTATCACCAATTCCTTGGAAACTAATTTGTTTAATTGATTTGGACTAGCGTGACCAAGTCTTTTGTGCCAAAGGAGGGGATCATTAATTACCACACTTAGACAAGTAAGTTCATTTTCAAAAAGAGTCGGCAAATCTACAATGTAAATATTGTTAACTCTCCTTCCCTGCAAAACAATCTTGTTAGTAGTAAGGCTAATCACAAAACATTTTAAGGAAGTGAAATCCACAAGATTACCTCTGTCACACAGTTGTGACACACTTATTGGTCTATATTTCAAGCCATCTATCAAATAGACATTCTCAATGGAATAAGAGTCTATCTTTCCAACCTTTCCAACCCCAATGATCTCACTTTTCTTCCCATTTCTAAAGGAGACATTGCCTCCGTTTAGGTTCTCAAGTCAAATAAACTGGTCCTTGTTACCAATCATATGTTTTGAGCAGCCACTATCCATGTTCCAAATTTTGCTACTTCCTTTCACTTGCACATGCAAAATGAAATCAGGGTTTAGTCTTAGGAACCCAAACTAGTTTGGGTCCCTTTCTATGGGCAAAAGGATGAATTAAAAACTTCTTTGCCCAGCTAGGCAGTTTGTGTTTTCCTTGAACTAAAATTTGGTTCCTTTGACTGGCCTTTTCTTTTGCATTGCAATCATTTTTGTAATGGCCAGACTTACCACAATGTGTACAGATTTTCTTCTCGGGAAGAGTGAGATACTTATTTTTGGGATCCCATTTTGGAGCTTGTGTCCCAAACCCAAGTCCTCTCTTGTTGCTGTTGTGATGCTCTTGCAGCCAGGAGAGTGCGTCAGAAGCCTTATTTCATTTGCATGTCCTGTCTAGTTCATGCTTCACCTTTCCTAGTTCTTCTTTAGGGACCTTGATTGATTCATCTTTATTATATAGCTCATCTTTCATTTTTCCTAAATTTTCTTCTTGTGTGAGAAATGATTGATTATCTTTTTTCTTTTCTTTCCCTATTTTCGGCTTTAAGTTTTCAGACTTGAGTTCTAGGACAGTGTTTCCCAGTTGAAGAACCTGGTTCTTCAACTCAGTATTTAAGTTATTACTTGCATCAGCCCTAGATTCTAGCCTTTTGCATTTTTCTTCTAGTATTGCACAATCCCTAGACAAAACATCTTTCTCACTGTTTATTAATTCAGACTCATCTATGAAGTCCATCAAGAGCTCAGCCAATTTTTCTTTAGACATGAATTTAATCTTTTCTTTAAGATGTAGAATAGTTACCTCATGTTCATCTTCTGATTCTCCGATGTCCATAAGGCCTTGCTCATCTTCAACTTCATTTTTTGAGTCTTCATCTAACGTATCTCCCCATGCAGCAACCATGGCAGTAGTAGTACCTTTGTTTCTCCTCTGTTGAACCTGTTCCTTCATCCTGTTCCTTCTTTCTGCCCTTTCTTTCTTCCACTCAATCTCACATTGAGGACAGTTCTTGATCATGTGATCTATTTTTCCACATTCAAAGCAACCATTGTTTGTCTGCTTCTCAGGAGCCCTAGGTTTGTTGAATGTTGATCCTCTTGAAGAACTCTTGCCTCTCATAAGATATTTCATGGAGTCTGTGGTTATCATTGTCATTTCATCATCTATAAGATCTGATCCTTCTGAGATTGTGAGAGCCAGACTTCTTTCTTTTTTTGGAGCATCCATCTTCATAGTTTGCCTTCTCAATTCATAATTAGTCACGTTTCCAATAAGTTCATCTAGATTTAGAGTAGCAATATTTTTGGATTCCTGAATGGCAGTGATTTTTCTTTCTAGGAGATTGGCAAAACTCTAGTTAAAATCTTCTCTACCTTGTCTTCTTCCAGAATAACCCTTCCAAGAGACTCAAGTTTATTTGTCGGTGTAGTGAACATAGTATACATCTCTTGGAATGTTTCACCACACTTCATAGTAATATTTTCAGATTGAGAATACAATAGTCCTCTTGAATTCTTCATTTGAGGTGTTCCTTTATGAGCCACTTGTAAAGTGTCCCAAATCTCCTTGACAGTTGTACAGCCTTGAGTCCTATTGTACTCATCAGGTCCAAGTGCACACACTAGCAATTTCTTAGCTTTAGCATTTTTCTCCCACTTCATTAGGACTTCGGCAGTACAATCAGCTCTAGTTTTTGGAATATCCATTCCTTCAGCACTTTTCTTGGTTGTAGCAAGAGGACCATCAATGATAATGTCCCAACATTCATAATCATCACCCATGATGTGCTGTTTTTCCACCAAAAATAGTAGAGCCCATTGAAGAGTGGAGGCCTTGCAGTAGACTATCATTCCCAGTTCCCAGGTGGTGCATTCGTGTTGATCTTTTTCCTAAGGTGTTAACCTCTTCAAGAATAACCTGCTCTGATACCAATTGATGTAATTAAACTTCAATACCACAAAATAGGGGGGGTGATTTCTGTGGTACCTAATTTTCGCGTTAGAAGAACCTGGTTCTTCTAAGTGTTCTAACTACCGCAGTTTTCGGAATAAAAAAACTGAAAGTAAAGTGCATAGATATTTTTACGTGGAAAACACCTTACTCAAAAGGTGAAAAAACCACGGCCTACTACTAAGTAGGATTTTCCCGAACTCCACTAGAAATCAATGAGCCAACACATCATTTACAAAGGCACTTTGTAAGCCTAAGGATTAAACTCTAATCTCAGTGTGCCACACAGCCTCAGCTGCTGCAATACTATCAAGGTAACTCTAACTTGATGACACAAAGTACCTAATACAATTACTTCTAGGAAACCTGAAAGGTACAATAAAAAAACCTACTACAATTGAACTAGAAATAAACACTGAGATGGAACTGGATTTTCTCTAGGTTCATGTAGGTGTAGGCGTACACACTTGTAACTTGCATAAATTGATTCCAAATCAAACCTGCTCTTTTTGTTCTCAAATATGCTTTGGTTCTGCTTGTGTGTGTTATCTATTAAAGAGAACTAACTCAATCATATATTGAGTTAGTAGTTAGAGTTTGATTAAGACTCCACTTCTCATCTGTACACAATTCGAGTCCTTAGCCAACACAAACTCCAACTCTTATCCTAACTTAGGATACTGTCCTCTTTATCCCAAATGCAACCTTTTTTATTATGTTCAGAAGATATTGATGCGTGATCTTTAGTGCATTATGTGCTCTGCATGTGCACTGGTTGATTCAGACTATGTAGTACAAGATAGACCAAGTCCTTCCATCAATTTATTTGTCAATCTTCAAAATTCAAGTGAAACTTGGGCCAACAACACTATCCCTCTCCAATTCAATGAACAATAACAACATAGATGCAAAAATATCAAGAACCAGTCTTACCAACATTTAATTCCACAGTATCAACCTCAACTTTGAGGCAGTATTCAATCAATACCAAATTCCTTAAAACATGATAAGAATTGCTCAATATAATAAATAGCTAGTCTAAGAATGAACAATATGATCAAAGGATACAACTGTTACAAGAATAAGACTCACTCACATGCTATGACTCGGTAACAATGCATAGGTGCTCGGCACCTCACCTATATGTTATACTAAGCTTCCAAACACGTAGCAAACAGGAAAATAATACATAATCCCTCAAGTGAAGGTTAACCACGATACTTACCTTGCTCTAACGGCCAAACTCAAAGCTCAATCAATGCCTTTCCCTTTACACAAGCCTCCTGGCTAATAGAAAATATCAATTTACCAACCAAATGATTCAACTTAAGCCTTAGGAACAACTCACACTTGCAAAAAAATTGATATAAGCTATTTTTTAAAATCTCAACAAAAGTCAACACTTAGGTCTACTTGGTTTAAACCCGAAATTCAAATCAAAACCCGATTACCCATTCATCTTTGAGCCCGGATATGCAATTGGATTTGGAATTCGAGCTCAATTTGAGGTCTAAACACTGAAATCTGTAGTTTCTAGGCAAAAATCTCCAAATTCCACCATAAAAAACTGTAGATTCTCGGTTGAAATCTTATAAAATGAAGTGAAATATTACAATAAACTAGTTTAAAATCACTTACCTATGTTTTGGGAAGAAACTTATTTGAAAAATTGCCTCTTGTGTTTTAGGTTTTGAAAATTTTAAGAATGAATCGAAAATCCCGTCCAAAAATTTAGTTAGTTGTAGGTGTCACATTTGCAACCTAGGGTTCGCAAATGCGAAGAAGCTATCGTAAATGTGAAAGTAACCCTATTCCCCCTTTCATCGCGAATGCGAAGAAGATCTCGCAAATCCGAGCCTGACCTTCCGCAATTACGATCATTGCCTTCCCAGACTCCCTTCGCAAATGTGAAGAAAATTTTGCAATTGCGAACAATGTTGGCCAAGTTTCTCCTTGAAAATACGAGAATTAGCTTAGAAATGCAGAACCTACAGAGATCACATGTGTGATTCCTGATATCACAAATAGCCTACACAAACACCAGGAATGTTCTAAGTCCTTAATTTACTCCATGGTTTATCCGAAACTCATCCGAGCCCTCGGGGCTCCAAAAAAATATGCACAAAATTTAAAAAATCATACGAACTTGTTCGCGCGATCAAATTGCAAAAATAGCACTTAGAACTACGAATTTAGCACCAAATCAATTCAAATTTTCAAGAAAGCTTTGAAACTTCTAATCTCTCAGCCGGATGTTCGAATCACGTCAAACCAATTCTTTCATTTATAAATGTGATTTTGGACCTATACCGGGATCCGAAACCAAAATACGGGCCTGATACCCAAAAAGTCAAACCTTGGTCAAACACTTCCATTTCATTAAGCCTTTAACTTTTAAATTTCAACAAAGTCAGATATCTCGGGCTAGGGACTTCATATTTCGATTCAGGGCATACGCCCAAGTCCCAAATCACGAAACGGACCCACCAGGTCTGTCAAATCAAGAATCTGGATCCGTTTACCGATTGACCGAAGTCAACTCAAATAAAGTTTTTAGGCAAAAAAATTTATTTTCCTAAACATTTAACATAAAATTTTCCCGCAAACACACCCTGACTGTGCACGTAAATTTGAAGTGGGTAAAAATGAGATATTAGAGGGTTGAAAGTGCGGAATTGAATTCTAGAACAGAAGATGACCTTTCGGGTCATAACATTCTGATTCACATCTTTTGTTCAATTTGAAGTGAACAATATCTAACCTTTTGTTCCCCAGCACATATGGGGCAACTTGGAATTCTACGAGGAATGGATATATTTTATACTATCAGTTCACGTACAATAGTAGGAAGGCTCCTTCTTTTCTTTTATCTTCTTTTAATTTCTTTTTTATTTTCGAATAACTAATTTAAGGCTCCGCGATAGGGGGGATTTGCATCTAATCCCCCGTTTTCCGTCACTTTTTAACTTGTGCCCACTTTGAAAAAAAAGTGCAAGCGTACCCGCTTTATCGCATAACTTCAGAATACGGAGCTGAATTAGCAAAGGAAATCACGCAAAACTTAAGCATTTTAGTAGCCGGGCTTGAAGTTTAGCCCTAGAGCTGAAGTTTTTATTTTGTAACTGGCAAACTTCAGCTCTAAAGCTAAAGTTTTTATTTTATAACTGGCGAACTTCTGCTTTAGAGCTGAAGTTTTTGTTTTGTAACCTGACTGATGTTTTTTTCTCTGTAACTGAAAAACATCAGCTGTAGAGCAGAAGTTATTTAATTCATTGTATGTTTACTACCCAAATGATACTTTTTCCACATAATTTTTACGTGGATTCTTTTACAGCAATTGTCATTGCCCAATTCTCAGTTCCTTTTCTTTTCAATGGAACGATGACATAATATACAAATCTAAAGTTCATCATCCAGGATTAAAAACTAGATAGAAAACTAGCTTCTAGTGCAATATCTGACCTTCACAAACGGTAGCAGTCACACAATGTCACATCGAAATCATTCAAGCATGTGATTTTTGTAAGCAAAGTCAACCTATTGCACCGAAAAAGAATATATTGCACCAGCATATCTTCTTTTTCTAGGGTATTAGACTAGTAGACTAGATAGAAAATAGAAGAAAGGAGAAGAAAAGAAAAAGGGTTATTTAAAAAGTAAATACAAGTTAAAAGTTTAAAACAAATAATATAGATTAAATGAAAACGACTAAAGAGGGCCCGTGCAATTTTTGCGTAATATGTGGTTACAATTTTTAAGGAAAATGATTAAAATTATCCCTCAACTATTCAAAATGAACTAATTTTACCCTCATGATTGCAAATGATATCAAATATGCTTCTGCCGTTAATAATACAGGTCATCCCTAACCTTATAATCTAACAGGCCTCCATGTCAATTTTTTTGACTCACTTATACACATATATAACTACTGACGTGGACTCCATTGTGGAGTAAATTTTACCATATCCATTTCTTGTAACATGTGTCGCCTTCTCCATTCTTTATAAAGAAACCTCTAGTACTAGTTTTGGTTCCCAAAAAATCACAATTTCACTGTGGTCTAAAGTTTTAAATTCATTGACAATATCCGAAATCTCTGTCATCACATCATACTAAGGTGCTATTGTAGACTGCTGAAGGGGGCGAAATTAGTAGAAGGAGTAGAGTAGAAAAGATCAAAGGACGAAGAAAGAAAAATATATCGACATGATCACTTTCTATTTTCCTCTTCACAGTATTGCATATGGCGATTTACAACAGAATTGAACCAAATGATCATTCAATATGGGCTTCTGGAATTCCCTAGAGCCGTAAATGGAAACTGCTCTATTTTCCTTTCCAAATAAAGTGACCTACATTTACCTGCTTTGCTCAATAAGCCTTAATCATCACGTTAACTAATTATACCTTTTATTAATCACTTGCAACAACAACAACAATATATCCGGTATTATCCAACACCATAGAGTTTGCGGAGCGTAGTGTGTACACAGATTTTATTCCTACCTTGTGAGAATAGAAAGGTTGTTTCCAATAGATCCTCGGCTCAGGAAAGCATAAGAACTATATTAATGAAAATATAGATAAGAAGGCACAGTTTCAAGCCATATAAAAGCAGAATAAAAACAACAAGACAGTAAGGTGATCAACAATGAAATAAAACAAGGATTAGTCACAAATCCGACTACCAACAGAAAGCGGGAATACGTGTCAATACAACTGTTACCAACTATTACCCTAATTCTCGACCGACATACCTTCCTATCAAGTGTCGTGTCCTCGGTCAGCTGAAGCGTCACCATGTCTTACCTATGAGTGTTTAACGGGTTGGCCGGGGCGGGCTGGGTAGGGAATTTTCGTACGGGTACGGGTTGTGGTCCGGGCTGGTTACGGTTGGGCCATACCGGATTTAATGTGTTCGGGTTCATCCAGGTGCTGAAACCTAATTTTTCCCTATATAATATTTAAAATGCAAAATACCTTTAAAATAGCATATATATGCATATATAAGTATTTCCAATTATTTTTTTTTTCAAAATTTTTAATGATTTTTAAATCAGTTTATTTCCACATTTGTATCCATAAAAACCCAATAATTATTATCAAAATTAATATTTTGGTGATTCATTTATTGTACTTTCATATTTATGTTAAAATATAGCTAAGATAATTTTTGCATATTTTTATAAATTTATTTAGAATTTTTAAAAATAAATTGCATATAATTATAATATTGGCCTCTTTTAAAATTTAATTGCGCTTATATTCATAAAAATTAAACCAAGTAATTTGAAATATATAATTATATGTTATAAATTATTTTTGTAATTTCAATTTATTTTCAAAAATTAATTTACTATTTTTTATAATTTTAAAGGGTGAAAATTGGCTATTTAAATAATAGCCCAATTACATTTCAATTGTAGCCTAAATGTGATCACAATTTAAAACCAATTTTCCGGCTCAGTTCCATGTTAAATCCGACCTCAAATCCAATTTAAACAACCCAGCCGGATTCCCCACCTACCCCTTTTAGGGTGTGTTTGGTATAACGGAAAATATTTTTCGTGAAAAATATTTTCCAAGACAATATCTTCCGTGAAAAATATTTTTCAAGAAAATATTTTCGATGAAAATAAGTAATAATCTTATTCATTTTTCGGTGTTTAGTACGCAATTTAAGAAAAATGACTTCTCAAAAATATTCATAAATAATTTAGATATAATAAATATGAAGCCATAAACTTTCAGACCAACAACCTTTCGGACCCACATATTTGATAAACTTTCGAACCGCTAAATATTTAAAACCGTGAAATTTCGAACCCGTAAACTTCCAAACACACAAGCTTCTGAACTCATAATTTTGCAACTTGTAAAACTTTGAGCCTTTAAACCGAAAAATAATAAAATTAAAACTTAAAATATATTTAAATTTTTTTGGGGGGGAAGGGGGTGGGGGCGGGGGCGGGTCTGGGGGTAGTAAAACGAAAAAAAATAGAAATTTAAATTACAAAAAAAAGGTTAAAGAAAATTTCAGAGCAGGGGGGAGGGGTGGGGGTGGTGTGGGTAGTGCAGAATAATTAAAAAAATTTAAAATTACAAAAAAAAAATTTCTTTTTTTTTGGGGGAGGAGGTGGGATAGAAGGGTAGTAGGGTGGGTGGTAACAGAAAAATTAAAATTTAGAAAGAAAAAAAACCTTCTTTGGAGAGGGGGTGGGTGGGTTGGTGAGGGTGAGGAAGGTTGAAAAGGAGGCGTGGAAAATGTTTTCCCTTCTCTTGATAAGGAATATATTTTCTGTTGGAAACACGTTTCAAATGCAATATACTAAACGTGTGTTCTTTTGTAGGTTTTGATGAATGTCAAACAAAGAAATAAGCGATATATAGCAGTGCTCAAGGACAAGCACAAAATGGATGCATTACAAGAAGCTCAAGACAAAGTTTAGAAATGTTATAATTGAGTCAATATTAATTGTGATCTTGATTCCTCAACTTGGCTCATAACATGGCTTCTCTACTAAAATTATTTTTCCAAAATCATGCATATTTAAATTAAGTGTCAAATGATTTTAAACTATGCATATTTACATTTGTTAAAATGTTTTCCAAACATGCCTCAAAAATCTGGGCTAAGATAATCGATTATGTACTTATGATAATCGAGTATCTCTAAGCCAAGATTGCATGACAATCGATTGTGAATTAATGATAATCGATTGTGAGTAAGTCAGTTAACATCAGGTTTTTGCAAACTGCATAACAATCGATTGTGTACTTATGATAATCGATTGTTAACTGAGGCAAAGTTTTCAAAACTCAGAAAAATCGATTATGAACTAATGGTAATCGATTAGAATGAGAAAAATGTCTCCCAGTGTTTTTAAATAAAATGATAATCGATTGTGGCTTTTGATAATCGATTATATATGAGACAGAAAGTTTTGAAATTAATTAATAATCGATTGTGGCTTTTGATAATCGATTATATATGAGACAGTAAGTTTTGAAATTAATTAATAATCGATTGTTCTATTTGATAATCGATTGGTGAAACTGACCGTTGTCATACATTTTCAAATTACCTTCAGGTAATCGATTGTTGATATTTAACAATCGATGTTTTGCGTAAAATCTGGAAAAGATTTTCTGAACGTTGTTAAAATAATCGATTGTTGATTTCCTGATAATCGATGTTTTATGCCAAAAATTGGAAAGGATTTTTTTAACGTTATAAATAATCGATTATTGATTTGAAGTAATCGATTGTTGACGTAAAATCTGGGATTGAATTTTTGATCTGATAGGCAAACAATCGATTGTTTAGTCTTGACAATCGATTGTCACTGAGTAATTTCAGCAATCCTTAATTGGCAATTAGACAACGGTAAGACTGAGTTTTTCACCTATAAATACAGGTTTAACTCAGTGTTTTCACAACAACAACATATACACTTTGAGTATTTTCATTGCTAAAAGCTTTCTTACATTGATCATCATTTTTCATTCATCCATAAAGCTTTTAGAAGAGCCATTCTATTGAGCTAAGTTGTTGTGATCTTGAGCGTACTATTTCTACTCATATCTACTCATTAAGGAGTACTTTGTAAAGTGAGTGTGTTTTGTGTTTGTAAGAGAATTGCGATTCTCGTTTGTTGAGGAACTTGTGATTCCTCAGTTGAAGTCTTTGGGATTGTTATCCCCGAGCGGTTGAAGTCTTTGGGATTGTTATCCCCGAGCAATTGAAGTCTTTGGGATTGTTATCCCCGAGCAATTGAAGTCTTTGGGATTGGTATCCCCGAGCAAGTGAAGTCTTTGGGATTGTGATCCCCGAGCACCTAGGTGAGGCTTGTGTCCTCAGCTGTAACGGTTTGTTAAGCACCCGTAAGCTTGACAAGTTTAGTGGAAATCTCGAGAGAGTCTCTCGGGGACTGGACTAACCACGTTTGTGGCCAACCAGGATACATCATTGTGTAAGTTTATTTTACTGCACTTGTTTTAATTTCTGCAAAGTTTTTAAATTCCGCACTAAAACGCTTAATATTTTTAAAACGCTATTCACCCCCCCCTCTAGCGTAAAGCGTTATTTCCAACAATTGGTATCAGAGCCATACTCTCTGAAAAACCTAACCGTTTGAGAGAACCATCCATGGCTTCTACTCTAAATTTCTTTGCAGGAATAGGTGAAGGAGAATGCAGCATGTCACCTCCAATATTAGACGAAAATGACTACTCAGTCTGGAAATATCGGATGCAAATTTTTACAATGGCAAACGATTTGTATCTATGGCAAGCTATTAAACACAGTGATCAACTGACGACAAAAGTCGGGAAAGATAAGGTAAGTGAATACAACACTAAAGCTATGAATATATTACATAACGCCTTGAATCAGGAACTTTGGCGAAAAATCTCCCACTATAAAACTGCTAAGGAAATGTGGGACAAACTTGAGGAATTGCACGAAAACACGCCTCAAAAAGCGGTCAGCACAAACGATGAATCAACTGGTCAGTGCCTCATGGCAGACGAAAAAGACGAGGTAAGTACATCTAACGATATACAAATTGCTTATAACAAACTGCATGATGAGTTGGTAAATGCTTCTAAGACTATTAAAGATTTACAAAGAACTCTTTCTCTACAAGAAGAGGATTTTCAAAAACAACTCTTTTTAAAAGACAAGGACTTTGAAGAACGTCTTTCTTTCGCTCAAAAAGGTGTTGAAAATCTGTCTCGTGATAACGAGAATCTTGCAAATGAAAATCAATTTCTGTTAAATGATAGTATAAATCTTAGACAAGTCATCAAGACCATGCATGAAGCCTCTTGTGTTGATAATTGCCTTACTTGTACTACTTGTGAGTCCTTAAAACTAGAAAACACAGAACTTAGGAAAACTTTAGAAACTCGTAGTAAAGAAGTTCTTAAAGTTGGTGAAAAAGAATCGCCTAAGAGAAATCAACGGCATAAAAACAAAAACTCCACTACTCCACCTAGAAATAACTCTAAGTTTGTAAACAAGCCTAGAACAAATTCTTTTAGACCACCTAGACATTATGCTAGAATGTATGAAAATAAGGGTAGAACTAATATCTTTAGACAACCTAGATCCAAATCTAGGATTCTTGCAAACAAACCTACAAATAGTAATTTTCGGCAACCAAGAAATAACTCTAGGAACGAGCTTAGACCACCTAGACATGACACTAGGTCCTTCAACAAGTCTAGCACTAATGACTTTAGACCATCTAGATATCATACTAGAAATGGGAAAAATATGTCTAGTGTTAATCATATTCATTCGCCTAGAACCTTGTTGGCTCAACCTAGGCATCAACACAACCCGAACGTAGTATGTCATTACTGCAATCGTATAGGTCATATTGCACCTATGTGTTTTACAAAGCATAGAGATTCTTCATATTATTATGATCGTTATTTGCCTAACCCCCAAGGACCCAAAATGGTATGGGTACCTAAAGAATATTAATTTGCCTTGTAGGTGTGCTTGAAGGGATCAAGTGTACTATGGTACCTTGACAGTGGATGCTCCAGACACATGACAGGAGACGAATCCAAATTCCTTCAACTAGAGCACAAAGAAGGAGGAAGCGTTGTATTCGGTGACAACAATAAAGGACAAATTATTGGCATCGGATCGGTCGGTAAGAATGAAAAATCCTCTATAAAGCATATATTACTTGTCAAAGGTTTAAAGCATAATCTCTTGAGCATAAGTCAATTATGTGACAAGGGAAATCTTGCGTTGTTTGATTCAGATGAGTGTTTAGTGTTTAGACGTAGTGACTTCAAGATTATTCTACGTGGTTTTAGAGTTGACAATATTTACATGGTTGATCTTGAAAACTCCTTATCCGAGTATGTTGATTGTTTGTTGAGCAAAGATGATAATGTGTGGTTGTGGCATCGTAGAGTAGCTCATATGAACATGCATCTTTTAAATAAATTAATTTCTCAAAATCTAGTGATTGGTCTTCCTAACTTAAAATTTGAAAGTGATACTATTTGTGATTCATGTCAAAAGGGGAAGCAAACAAGAGCATCTTTTAAATCCAAAAATGTTGTTTCAACCTCTAGACCTTTACAACTATTGCATATGGATTTATTCGGACCATCTCGTATCGAAAGTCTAGGAAGAAATAGATATGCTTTTGTAATTGTTGATGACTTCTCTAGATTTACATGGACATTATTTCTTGCACATAAAAGTGATGCATTTCTTAGCTTCAAGCTTTTTCTTAAAAGAGTTCAAAATGAAAAGGAATCAACTGTCACTTCCATTAGAAGTGATCATGGGGGAGAGTTTGATCACAATCTCTTTGCGGATTTTTGTGATGAACTCGGAATCGAGCATACCTTCTCCGCTCCACGTACACCACAACAAAACGGGGTGGTGGAAAGGAAAAATAGGAGCCTCGAAGAGATGGCTAGAACCATGCTCGACGAAGCTAAGATTCCCAAACACTTTTGGGCAGACGCCGTGAGTACCGCATGCTATGTTTTAAATAGAGTAGCAATTCGGCCGATACTCTTAAAAACCCCATATGAACTCTACAAAGGTAGAAAACCAAACATTTCACATTTACGTGTTTTTGGTTGTAAATGTTTTGTGCATAACAATGGAAAGGACCAACTAGGAAAATTTGATGCAAAGTCGGATGAAGGTATCTTCATTGGCTATTCTTCTCGTAGTAAAGCTTATAGGGTTTTTAATAAAAGAACCCAAGTTGTAGAGGAATCTCCTCATATTGTTTTTTCCGAAGATAATACTCGCTTGGCGAGAAAGGATTGTGGTCTTGATCTTTCAGGTATTCTGGAAAGCCTAAAGGACAAAATTCAAGAAGAACCACCAAGGAAAGAAATTGACAAAACGGTGGAACAACAAATTGAAGAAGCTCCTCAATCGGAAAATGAACCAAAAGAGCAAACAGAATGGAGGACAGTCAAAGACCATCCTCTCGATCAGGTAATAGGCGACGTTGGAGGGAAGGTAAGTACCCGGAGCTCCCTTAGAAATACCTTAGATCTTACTGCTTTTGTTTCTCAAATTGAACCCAAAACCATCTCTAAAGCAATTGGGGATGAATTTTGGACCTTGGCAATGCAAGAGGAGCTTAACCAATTCAAACGTAACAACGTTTGGGATTTGGTGCCAAGACCCGAAGGTCATACCATAATTGGTACGAAATGGGTTTTTCGAAATAAATTAGATGAAAATGGCATAATCACTAGAAACAAAGCTAGGCTTGTGGCTCAAGGCTATCATCAAGAAGAAGGGATTGATTATGATGAAACATATGCTCCGGTAGCTAGATTAGAGGCCATCCGTTTGTTGCTTGCTTTTGCATCTTCTATGAATTTCATTTTATATCAAATGGATGTGAAAAGTGCCTTTTTAAATGGTTTTATCCAAGAAGAAGTTTTTGTAAAGCAACCCCCCCGGTTTTGAAGACTTTAATTTTCCCAATCATGTTTTCAAACTCAAAAAGGCCCTTTATGGTTTAAAACAAGCTCCTCGAGCTTGGTATAAAAGGTTGAGTAAATTTCTTTTAGAAAATAATTTTATTCGTGGAAAAGTTGACACAACTTTATTTGTCAAGCATGAAAACAATGATATCTTGCTAGTTCAAATATATGTAGATGATATCATTTTTGGTGCTACTAACAATGCTCTATGCAAGGAATTTTCAAACTTAATGACTAGCGAATTTGAGATGTCCATGATGGGTGAGTTACAATTCTTTTTGGGATTACAAGTAAAACAAATGAAGGAAGGTACATTCATTTGTCAAAGCAAGTATTGCAAAGATCTGCTTAAACGTTTTGACATGAACAATGCAAAGGAAATAGCAACTCCCATGAGCACATCCGATCATCTCGACAAAGATGAAAAAGGTAAGGAAGTCGACATCAAAAAGTACCGAGGTATGATTGGCTCTCTTCTTTATCTTACTGCTAGTCGTCCAGACATCATGTTTAGCGTGTGCGTCTGTGCCCGTTATCAATCTTGTCCGAAAGAGTCTCACCTTACTGCGGTAAAGCGGATTCTAAGGTATCTTGTCGATACTACCAATGTGGGTCTATGGTACCCCAAAGGTTCTTCATGCCAACTTATAGGCTATTCCGACTCCGATTTTGCTGGATGCAAATTGGACCGCAAGAGCACTAGCGGCACTTGCCACTTGCTCGGTAGCGCTTTAGTTTCTTGGTTTAGTAAGAAGCAAGTTAGTGTTGCGTTGTCCACAACTGAGGCTGAATATGTAGCCGCGGGGAGTTGTTGCGCTCAAATCCTATGGATGAAACAACAACTCTTGGACTATGGCCTACGTCTTGATCACATTCCTCTTAGATGTGACAACACTAGTGCCATATGCTTGACGAAGAACCCCATTCTTCACTCGCGAACAAAACACATTGAAATTAGACATCATTTTATTAGAGATCACGTTCTAAAAGGCGATGTCGAAATTGAATTTGTTGAAACAAAAAGCCAATTGGCATACATCTTTACAAAGCCCTTAGATAATGAGTCCTTCTTCCGAATTCGTAGTGAACTCGGGATCCTTGACTCCACGTTGATCTAAGTCATGCATTGCATTTTATTTCTTACATAATTTCTAACTTGAGCGTCGGAGGCGTCTAACATTTTTTTGCAGGTATCACCCTAAAGAAAAGGGGATCATAAAAAGCATGCGCAAAATACACAAGTATTCTACAGGAAAATCGCCGTCAAACAATCGATTACTGTATCAATAATCGATTACTTCCGTTATCTTTATTTTCCAATAAATAAACTTTTGTTTATTTCATATTCTTCCCTTGTGTAAATTTTTGCTAATGGCAAAAGGGGGAAGAAACGGGATATCAAGAAGTATGCTATATCACTCTCAACTTCATTCATGCTTAAAGTGAGGGGGAACATGAATTGAGGGGGAACATCAAATTGCATACTTTACTCTTGTCTTGGATTATCAAAATAATTACTGCATATATCCCGCTTATGTTTGCCATTATCAAAAAGGGGGAAATTGTTGGAAACACGTTTCAAATGCAATATACTAAACGTGTGTTCTTTTGTAGGTTTTGATGAATGTCAAACAAAGAAATAAGCGATATATAGCAGTGCTCAAGGACAAGCACAAAATGGATGCATTACAAGAAGCTCAAGACAAAGTTTAGAAATGTTATAATTGAGTCAATATTAATTGTGATCTTGATTCCTCAACTTGGCTCATAACATGGCTTCTATACTAAAATTATTTTTCCAAAATCATGCATATTTAAATTAAGTGTCAAATGATTTTAAACTATGCATATTTACATTTGTTAAAATGTTTTCCAAACATGCCTCAAAAATCTGGGCTAAGATAATCGATTATGTACTTATGATAATCGAGTATCTCTAAGCCAAGACTGCATGACAATCGATTGTGAATTAATGATAATCGATTGTGAGTAAGTCAGTTAACATCAGGTTTTTGCAAACTGCATAACAATCGATTGTGTACTTATGATAATCGATTGTTAACTGAGGCAAAGTTTTCAAAACTCAGAAAAATCGATTATGAACTAATGGTAATCGATTAGAATGAGAAAAATGTCTCCCAGTGTTTTTAAATAAAATGATAATCGATTGTGGCTTTTGATAATCGATTATATATGAGACAGAAAGTTTTGAAATTAATTAATAATCGATTGTGGCTTTTGATAATCGATTATATATGAGACAGTAAGTTTTGAAATTAATTAATAATCGATTGTTCTATTTGATAATCGATTGGTGAAACTGACCGTTGTCATACATTTTCAAATTACCTTCAGGTAATCGATTGTTGATATTTAACAATCGATGTTTTGCGTAAAATCTGGAAAAGATTTTCTGAACGTTGTTAAAATAATCGATTGTTGATTTCCTGATAATCGATGTTTTATGCCAAAAATTGGAAAGGATTTTTTTAACGTTATAAATAATCGATTATTGATTTGAAGTAATCGATTGTTGACGTAAAATCTGGGATTGAATTTTTGATCTGATAGGCAAACAATCGATTGTTTAGTCTTGACAATCGATTGTCACTGAGTAATTTCAGCAATCCTTAATTGGCAATTAGACAACGGTAAGACTGAGTTTTTCACCTATAAATACAGGTTTAACTCAGTGTTTTCACAACAACAACATATACACTTTGAGTATTTTCATTGCTAAAAGCTTTCTTACATTGATCATCATTTTTCATTCATCCATAAAGCTTTTAGAAGAGCCATTCTATTGAGCTAAGTTGTTGTGATCTTGAGCGTACTATTTCTACTCATATCTACTCATTAAGGAGTACTTTGTAAAGTGAGTGTGTTTTGTGTTTGTAAGAGAATTGCGATTCTCGTTTGTTGAGGAACTTGTGATTCCTCAGTTGAAGTCTTTGGGATTGTTATCCCCGAGCGGTTGAAGTCTTTGGGATTGTTATCCCCGAGCAATTGAAGTCTTTGGGATTGTTATCCCCGAGCAATTGAAGTCTTTGGGATTGGTATCCCCGAGCAATTGAAGTCTTTGGGATTGTGATCCCCGAGCACCTAGGTGAGGCTTGTGTCCTCAGCTGTAACGGTTTGTTAAGCACCCGTAAGCTTGACAAGTTTAGTGGAAATCTCGAGAGAGTCTCTCGGGGACTGGACTAACCACGTTTGTGGCCAACCAGGATACATCATTGTGTAAGTTTATTTTACTGCACTTGTTTTAATTTCTGCAAAGTTTTTAAATTCCGCACTAAAACGCTTAATATTTTTAAAACGCTATTCACCCCCCCCCCCTCTAGCGTAAAGCGTTATTTCCAACATTTTCCTCCAATTTGAGGAAAATATTTTCCTCCAATTTGAGGAAAATAAATTAATAAGGAAAATGTTCTCCAAAACATTCAAGCCAACCAAAAATATTTTCCGGAAAATATTTTGCTTCATACCAAACACACCATTAATCCTAGCCGTTGATCATTTAGATCAACGGCCACCGTACTCCTTTTTCATTTTTAACCTTAAACAACCCTTAAACCTAACTCATTCTTCACTAAACGCCACCCTTGAATTCCTTTCCCTCTCAACTCTCTCTGCAATCCCCCGTGAACCCTAGCTGCCGCTATTTAATCCCACCCTAATCTACCTCAACCATGGCCTAATCCATGGCCATTTATAATATGTATCAACCTCTTATGGCTCCTGGGTTCTTGTTTTTACGGTTTCATGGCCAGACCTCGAGTGAATCTGGTCCAGTACTTGCTCGACTTTTATGTATGGTCTTTCTCCGGCCATCTATGATCTTTTTCCGTCCATTCATGGCCTTTCAAGGCAGATCCTTCACTTTCCTGGTTAGATCGTAAACTTTCAAGGTCTTTTTCACCTTTTCTAGGTTTTCTGAAATCCTAATCTTTAATATATTTTGGTTTTCTTTCAGATCTACCATAGATCTGTGCTAATTATGAATCTCTTAAGTATTTTCTCGAAGGTTCTATGACTTTTCTTTCAAACAATTCTTCATTTTTTCGATTAGGGTTTTCTTTTAAGTTTTTCAAAAGATATTGTCTCTAATTCTTGATGTTGTTTTAAAATTTTACTATGTTCAAACTACTTGTTATGTTGTCCTTCTATTTGAGTCAGCATGTTGAAACCCTAATACTTTTCATAGTTTTACCCGAGTTCTAAAATTGTTGGTTTTAAATGTGTACTTGTTCTTTGTTTATGAATCTCTTTTCCTCGTTTGACTCGTTTGATTTTGATTTCTTATCATCTCTAAAACTTGACTACTATCGAAACCATAATTTTTTAAAAGGGGTTTTCTCATTTATTACTACTTTGAGACCTTTATTTGTTTCTGATTTCTCTTACCTGATATTATATTCTTCTTCACTGTTAATTCTGTGTGATTACATGGCCTACTTGACTATTAAGCTTCGAATATTTTTTCTTACTACTGAATCCTAGCTTATTCCTACCACTACTATATGTTTGTGTTATTTCTTTTGCCATTATGTTTAGCCTCGCATGTCTGATGTTTCTGTACACTCTATTTATATGCTGAGATTTCTTTCTTGATTGATCTTGATCTTGTGACTGATTACAAAAGCTTTTTTTATGAATCCTAATTTCACTCGCCTTTATAAAATTAATTGATTCCTTTCCCTATATTGTGATGCTTTACCTTGCTGAATTCTTTCCCAAAATAAGCTTATTTTCGTACTTAGACTTGATTATTTACTGCATACTTTTACTACCCCTTATATGGCAAGAATCAACCTGTCTCCAAACTGATTTTCTTTCCTTAATTAAACCTGTTATTACCTATTAAACAGTAATTCCTTAATTAAAGGGAATCACTTGTGTTAATTTATTCTGATAAGTGATTTTTTCCATGTTTGTGGTAAGGGTTTACTTATTACCTTACTTTTTACTCATTTTCAAAAACTATAAATACCGTTCACCCCTTTTCTTTCAAACACACGAACCATCTGAGTTCAGAACTCTCACTTCACTCAAACTCTCTCTTTTCTTTATTACCACTTGTGTTACTGCTTTATCTAGCCGACTGAAAGCTAAGGTTATTCTGTGAAAATTTACTTACTTTCTGCGATTTGCTTCTTTACTAGTATATCCTAGTTAATTTTCAAGCATCAACAATAGCCTCTTTCTTTGATTGTTCCAACTTCTCTCATGCTTATCCACTTTTACTTATGTTTCTACAATCAAGTTACATTATTAGCATATTGAAATGTGTTCCCCTCGCTTTTAAATTAATGCTCTCTTATGTGTATGAATCTCAAACCCCACATTCCCTCTTTGTGTTTATGTTCTCTGACTGGTTTGTGGGCATGCCGGCATCATCTATTGTTGTGCATGTCCAAACCTGACCCCTCCTAGGGTCATGTGCTTCATGCAATCTATTCCCAAAACTCCTAACCCATTTGTGAAACTAGTGATTCTGTGTAGTTTTATTTTACTATTAATGTTGTTAAATTATCCTTACCACTTACTATTTTCCAGTCCCATTTTTAATAATTCTCTATGTTCTGCACTTTCACTATATTCTTAGAACCTACGTTATGCCACCTCTTGTGTCAGCCTTGCCTTGGGACCCTTGAGCTCCCTGTGAATTTAGACATATAAGGGCGGGACCTTTCACACTGCACTCATCTCTATCTGGTTATGCAAACCTGAGTGTAAGCATTGTCCGGGATCACTTGAGACCCGTAGGAAACTTTGACACTTCCAGGTATGAGAAAGGCTTTGAAACAAATGACATTTGAGGTAGTTTATTCTATAACACAGAGATGAGGTCAAGAATCAGGCTTCCTATGATTTTAGCTCCTTATTTTTTTCACTTTTCTGGTGTTATTCATTCATTTTTTGTTTGTAACAATTATTGAAGTTGGCTAGTGAAAAGAGACGGGGTAATTATACATAATTAGGTATTCGAAACGTAGATAACATACCTATAGGATCTATTATATTTTAAGTCAAGTTTTGCATGCTTTATTTCCACGCAAATAGAAATCATGCATATAGTATTAACAAATCAATAGAAATTATGTCAATAAAAATTTTGCTTCAATCAAATAAATACTGCCTACTTCACTGCATGATCAAATAGATACCATCACATCATACTAAGATGCTATTGTAGACTGCTGAAGGGGGCGAAATTAGTAAAAGGAGTAGAGTAGAAAAGATCAAAGGACGAAAAAAGAAAAATATATCGACATGATCACTTTCTATTTTCCTCTTCACAGACTTGCATATGGCTATTTACAACAGAATTGAACCAAATGATCATTCAATATGGGCTTCTTGAATTCCCTAGAACCGTAAATGGAAACTGCTCTATTTTACTTTCCAAATAAAGTGACCTTCTACATTTACCTGCTTTGCTCATTAAGTCTTAATCATCACGTTAATTAATTATACCTTTTATTAATCACTTGCAGCAACAACAACATACCCGATATTATTCCACACCGTAGGATTTGCTAAGCGAAGTGTCTACATAGACTTTACCCCTACCTTGTGAGAATAAAAAGGTTATTTCCAATAGACTCTTGACTCACGAAAGCATAAGCACTATATTAATGAAAATATAGATAAGAAAGGTCCGTACTAAGCAATATAAAAGTAGAATAAAAACAACAAGACAGTAAGGTGATCAACAATGAAATAAAATAACGGTTAGTTACAAAATCCTACTGCCAACATGAAGCGAGAATACGTGTTATGTGACTGTTATGAACACTCTAGACTACCTACTCTATTATCCTAATTCTCGACCTTCATACCTTCCTATCAAGGGTCATGTCCTCGGTCAGCTGAAGCTGCATCATGTCTTACCTATGGGTGTTTAATGGGTGGGCGGGCCCGGGCTGGGTAGAAAATTTTAGTAATCATATGGGTTATAGTCCGGGCCAGTTACGAGTTGGGGCATACCAGATTTAACAGGTTCGGATAGTTTTTACAGATTTATTTAGAATTTTTAAAGCTAAATTGCATATAATTACAATATTATCATCTTTTAACATTTAATTACGTTTATATTCATAAAAATTAAGCCCTACATTTTTAAATCAATAATTATATGTAATAAATTATTTTAGTACTTTCAATGTTTTCTAGAAATTAATTTACCATTTTTTATAATTTTAAAAGGGGGAAAATCGACTATTTAAATAATAGCCAATTACATTTCAATGGTTGCCTAAATCGTACCACAATTTAAACCCAATTTTTTGGCCCAATTTCATTTTAAATCCGACCCCTAACCTAATTTAAACGACTCAAGCCGAATACCCCACCTAACCCTTTTAATCCTAGTCGTTGATCATTTAGATCAATGACCACCATCATCCCTATGTATTTTTATGCTCACAATATTCCTAAAATAGCATGTAGATACATATATAAGCATCCACAGTGGTCTTGGTGTTTTTCTACATTTTTTCAAGGATTTTAAAATCAATTTACGACTTATTTTGCAATATAAAATCCAATATTTAGTCCCAAATCTTGTTATTTTGATAAGTAATTTATTTTATTCTCTCATTTACATAAAAATATAATTTATAATTTATATAAAATTTTACAAGGTCAATAGGTATTTCTAAATTAAAATTGCATTAGATTGCAATTTTAGCACATTTCTCAATTTAATAAGTATTTTAATTACAAAATCGTTCCCAATATTTTTAATTAATACCTATATAAATTTTATTAACTCGGTATTTTAATTGTATTTTTATAATGACATTTACTATTTTAATAAAATTAAATTTGGGGAAAATGACTATTTAAATCATAGCCCTAGTTATTTCAATTTTAGCCCAAATTCCATCCCCAAATTAATCCCCCCAACTACATGACCCAATTTAAATTACCCGACCCTAACCCGCATAAACTAATCCGCCCCCTCTTTCCTTTTAATCGTGGCCGTTGGTCACACAGATCAACGGTCCACATCAAACCTACCATAGTTAAACCCCCAAATACCCCTAACCCTAATCACTTTGCAAACCCAGCCGCTCTTGTATCCCTAAATGCTCTTTAATCCTTCTGAACCCTAGTCTGTTCCGGCTCTGTTTCACCGGCGTCTATGGCCGTTCAAGCCCCAAACATCTATATCCACCACTCTTCACCTCTCATGGCTCTCAGGTTTGAAGATCACAACCCTATCTCGAAGGTTATTGGACCAGAGGCCCTCCGATTTGAGTTCTGTAGTCGTGTCTGGCCTTTCTCCGGCAAGCCTTGAGGCTATGAGTCCTTTGCTGACTCAGACTGGTCCGTTCCAGGCTTTCTCGCTATCTAGAGAAATTTCTTTGAAACCCTAATTTTTGAGTTTTTTCTCTGTGTTTATCTTTACGATCTTCTCTAAATCCTAGTTATTCTCTAAAAATATTAAAGTATTTCTCACTTTTTTCTTCGCCTATTTTTCGTTTTCAAACTATCAACTTCTTAAAATTTAGAGTTTCTCTGATTTCTCCGATCTCTTTGATTTCTTCTCTTTATCTTCTCTACTAGTTCTTATTGTGAATTTTGAGTACTTTCTACTATGGCTCTGAGGCATTTTTTACTTTACTGGGTTATTTTCTAGGGTTTTGAGTTAATATGCTCTTTGCTCTTCATTATGATGTTCTGCTTTTGTTCATCTTCATCTATGTTCTTCATTATGCTCTATATGTCACGGAAACCCTTAGTTTAAAGGGTTTTATGCTTCTCTCTGTGTGATTACTTGCTTCATGTTAAACCCTAGCCGCCTCTAAATTCCTTCTTATGTGTTTCTGCTACATGATTTGTTCTATAATTCCAGTTTGCATGTGCAAATCTATGCATCTCTTATATAGTCACATTCTCCCCCTTTTCTGAATAACCTTAATTTGGGAAAATGATTTCGTACAGCTTGTTTGATTCTCTAATTAGGACCTGCTTTCTTACTAAATTCAAAATAAGCTAGTATCTCAATTCCTTGATTTTCTAGGTGATTAACTTGCCTTATGTGTTCCCGTGTGAATTTCAAAACTATTTACACGTATTCGCCCTATATTTCATAATTGGTACTTGATTTTCTTTCCAAAAATAAACTGAGATTTATTTACCTCAAGCCCGGTTCCTTAATTGAAGGGAACCTTTTCCCTAATTGATTGTAATTGATACTGATGGATATTTTCTTGCCTTAATGCTGCTTATTTTTCAAACTATAAATAGCCTTCACCATTTCTCACTTAGACAGACATAGAGATACACGAAGTACTCTAAGTTTACTCACTGAAAACACTCTCTTCTCTTGTGTTCTTCTCTGTTACTTTCTCTATTGTTGGAGTTAGCCGGCTGAAAGCCAAGGCTAACTATAGGGATCCATCTACCTTACTTGCTTCATTATTCAAGTTTGAAACTGGTAGGCTCGTAATTTAAATTATCAACCTCCAAACTACCTGTTTACTTAACCGTGTTACTTTGCCTGTTTATGTTCAGTTAAGTTATTGCATCCTTAACCCCCTTCCCCATTTCCCTTGTCTGTTTATGATTTCCATTTAAGTTCAGCATGCTTAACCCCCTTTTTACCCCGTTCCTTGTTTGTTTATTGTTCATTATTATGGTTTATGTTCCTGTACAACCCTTTCCCCTGAATCCCTTTAATTTAGTCCTGTTCATTCAAGTATTCTTATGTGATTCCCCCTTCCCTTAACCCATGTTTGCATATGAGTGTGTTTGGACTAGGGTGGCACCTCATTGCCACTCCTAGTTTAGAACTAAGGTTGTTTTAAGCCTATACTCAAAGTAATCCAACTTTGTATCCCCCATACTATGTGTTTGGAGCCTTGACACAGGCATGTTAGTATCCTAATCACCATACATGCCCTAGTCTGACTTGTTTGCAAGTCTGCTCTTGCCTGTTGAACCATGTAAGAGGTTAGGGGTGTGCCAGTCTCACTTCATGGCTAGGTATGACCACCTCTTGCATTGGTCTTCCTCTAATTCCTCACTTTTACACTTATTCCTAGTTCTTTAAGTCCTTCCCCCCCCCCCCCCTTTTGTAAGCCATGCTTAGGGACCCTGGAGTCTCCTCTGAACTTAGATGCCTTAGGGCTGGCAATTCTACACTTGCACTACTCTAATTGCTTGGGGTGTAAGCATTGCCTGTGTTTTCTTGAAAAGCCTTTGGAACTTTGTAACACTCTAAAGAGAAAGCCTCGGATTTGGGAGCCTGGATTTGGTAAAAGGCATATGTTGGACATTAAAGCTGCTTTGAGCTTCTTCGATCCTGTTGTAATTGTTGATGTATTTAGCTTATTTCCTTTAACGTTTTCCTGTCAAGATTTTGTAAATAAATATGTATAAAAGAACTCGGGTATATAGTGAAAGGGCATATGGATGGGGTTTACTTTCTTGCATCAATTAATGGTCGAAATCATGCCTATAGGTCTACTTTACCATAATATCATATAGATACCATGTCTATAAGGCTTTACATTATCGCACAATTTCATATAGATACCATGTCTATAAGGCTTTACATTATTGCACTAATATCATATAGATACCATGTCTATAAGGCGCTACATTATTGCACAATATCATATAGATACCATGTCTATAAGGCTTTTCCTTATTGCATCAATCTCATGATAGAAACCATGACTATAGGGCTTGCATTATCACATCTCATATAAAAACCATGCATATAAGTTTAATGTCATATCTAATATAGAAACCATGCTTAGAAGTTTTCAACATTGCATCTCGCCTAGAAAGACATGCCTATAGGAAGTATATAAAACGTTAGGCAAATAACAGGTTGACTAAAACGTGTAAAGCAATAAGAAAAGGGGTCAGTGTGCATGTTATATGGTCCAAACTCGCCTAGTGCTTAAAACGTTTCAATGCAGTTGCCCCAAATCTGATTACTTTTAAATCTGGTCTAGGTTTTGAACTACTTTGTCTTCCTAAGTTTAATACTTTAAGGTACTTTTGGAAACTTTCTGCTTGCATCCTTTTGACTCAAACAGTCCGGCTAAATTGTAAGCTATTTCTAAACCTTGCTGCAACTTCAACTCTCTTTTCAACAGACCTATATGTGAAACTAATGTTCTCTAAGATTAACTGATTTTCAAAAAAAACTGTCAATTCCTAGAACGGGCCCGGGGAGCTCGAAGTAGATTTTGCATCCAACTTTTATGTGTTAAACTAATCTTTCCGCTCTTCTAACCTCTTTTAAAGACCAAATCAGTATTTGAAGTCATGCTAATCTAGTTGCAATTATGTTATGGGGTTTTATCTGAGCCTTTGACTGTCTTATTTTCATACATCTTATATGCTATATGTTTGGCTTGTCTTTCTAGTATTTTTACCTTTGAAAACTCCATATATATCCTATCTCTCCCCCCCCCCCCCCATAGAATAAGAAGTCTTAATATCCCAGGACTAACAGGTAGGGAGGGGTATTGGCATGCAATAAATAAACGATACCAACGCATTTAAATACCTTAACGGGGCAGAAAGGGTAGAATATGGAGATGATGACCGGTGTGTTAATACCATATGCGATCCCTCTTTGAGGAGTGTGTGCGTGGTATTTCATCGCTGTGATCCATATTATAGCAAAACCTAGGACCCCCATTCCTTTGCTTGCTTTGTTTAAACGTTTTCCTGAAGTAATGCTTTCTTTTCAAATCCATTCTCTCTTCTACTTTATTTAACTTATGCCTTTCCCTTTTCAAAATTCCTAAGTTGTCCAAATGTTAATATGTGAATATTATCTGTCTACTTGCTTTATCTCTTCATAAAGTCACATTAGCACGGCCGGGAACCACACTAGTGGATCTTAAGGGGTGCCTAACACCTTACCCTCTAGATAATCTCAAGCCCTTACCCGAACTCTGGTCTTCTTTCAACATACTCCTCTCATCTTTAAAAGTGTCCTAATGCACAATAATCATTAGGTGGCGACTCTTCAAATTCGATAACCCAATTCCCAAACGGGTATGAGAGTTTTTCTGCCCATAATGTCGTAAAACCTTATTTCGTTTTTTGAAAAAGGGGGCATCGACAGCATGGAGACTCTGCTGGGGATTTTCTTTTTGCTTTTACCATTATGTGTTTTGTGACTTTATTGCTTTCTTTACTACCTTTATTTATTGCTTTAATCATTTCTTCATAATTACTAACTTGTTACTTCATGTCTTTCTTTTTCAACTGTTTTACTGCATTACTGCCTTTACTTTATTTCAATTCCGTCTTAAATTCGAGCATCTATTGTAATTATTATTGTATGAACATGAAAATACATGTACTTATTTCACTGTTGTAATTACATCCTTCAACATCATTTTCCACTCGTGCCAAAAAAATCCCATAGCAACGCTTATAATGTGTGGTTGCGCTCTTCTAATATTATAAACCCCGAGAGTTGAAAAGATAAGTCACTACACGGCTGACTTCCAAGACGACGATAGCCCACACAAGTGTCAGACTCAGCATATTTGGCACTCTAAGTCATCTTAGAGCCGGGTTTCATCCATGGTCACAAACTTATTGATGAGAAGATGGAAGCAAAGGTCAGGTACAATCAGCTACGCAAACGGATGAGAGAGTGTGAAAGCGAGCATCGGGAAATACAAGAGGCCCAAGAGAAGCTAAGCAATGAATGGACGGACATGGCTGTCAACGCAAACAAACATCTAGTGTACTTGGAGCGAGGTTTAGTGGAGCTGGAAGGCAAGTTTCTGGAAAGGATTAACGAGTGTCAAGAAGCTAAAGGTTATAAAGGTGGGAACTTGTCTCGGGCTTACTTATTGCTAGGACTGTGCAAGCTGATGTAGCTGTACGAGGGAGGAAAAGATACCGAATCTGGGGAAGGTCCTTTGGGGACCAAGTAGTTGGGATTTTACCGCTTGCTTGATGTAATAAGGACACTGGCCATTAGTATCAATCTCTCTTTATTTCAGTTTGTTTTTTACTCGTTCTATTTTTATCGATAAAATGAGGCACTTAGTGGTATAAGTTCTCCAAATTCTATATGTCCCTAGGCCTACCTCGGGCACAACCAGGCACCTAAATAGGAAACGACTTATATTCCTGCAACAATGTGTTTAAATACCGCAATGTTTTCTTACTCATAATCTGCACTAACTTCTTACCTTTTATTTTTCTTTTCTTTGTTATTCCCCTCCACAAAGGTTAGTTTGTGTGCTTTGGCACCATCAGCATACTCAACAAGATCTAAGGGTCCTCCTCCTCCTCCTCCTCCTCCTCCGAGTCCCCCCTGGAAACAGGAACAAAGGAAAGATGGGAAATAATGTAGCAAGAAAGGAAATTGAAGGAACTTCCCAGGGTACCTCGATCACCAAAGAGACTACTGCTCATTTCGAGCAAACTTTGCTAAGGTTTCGAGCAGAACTATACTAGGTCCGGAGTTTGGAAAGTTTGTCCATCTCCGTTGCTTCTGCAGATGTCAACAATTAGGTCCCTGCACCTCCGCACAAAACACAACCCAGGTTCGAAACAATGCTCCACTGCTCATCCCTGAGCCCCAAAATGCTCCGAAACACAAAGATACCCCTACCCTTGTTGATACTAAGCCCTACTATACTCAGGCCATCTCAGATGTGTCATAATCAGATGCCAAGGATTCGCTCATTCAGAACTTTGCTGTTGAACTCAAGAAAGTCACTAGCATGGTTCAAGGCGTGGAAGGTAACAAGGGCGTGGAAGGTCTGAATTATGAAGACCTTTTTTTTAACCTGATGTCAAACTACCTGAGGGGTACAAATCTCCTAAGTTTGAAATGTTTGATGGTACGGGTGATCCTAGGGTTCACCTCAGGATGTATTGTGACAAGTTAGTGGGAGTTGGTAGAGATGAAAAGATCCGCATGAAGATGCTCATGAGGAGCTGTAAAGGTGATGCTTTATCTTTGTATATCAGCCAAGATGCGAAGAAATGGACAAGCTAGGTGAACATGGCGCCAGATATCCTGGATCGTTTCAGATTCAACACTGAGAATTTGCCTGACGCATTCTATATACAGAATTTGAAGAAGAAGACTATTGAAACCTTTCGCGAGTATGCTACTCGTTGGAGGTCGGATGCTGCCAAGGTTAGATCGGCATTGGAAGAAGAACAAATAAACATGTTTTTCGTCCATGCTCAGGATCCGCAGTACTACGAGAGATTGATGCTGAAAGAGGAGCAAAAGTTTTCTGATATCATCAAACTGGGAGAAAAGATCGAAGAGGGCATCAAAAATGGTATGGTTACTAACCTTGAGGAACTGCAGGCCACCAACAAAGCCTTATAATCTGATGGTACATAAAAGAAAAAGGACGTGAACTCCGTAATGGCTGCATAGAGAAACCCCTCTCCCATGAAATACCAACCCTACCCTCCAACTCCACTCACATACGAACCCTCTCCAAATTACCAGGCACTTTCACCTACATATCAAATCCACCACATGTCTACCAATCATCTCCATCACCAACATATCAATCCACCTCGCCAGGATATTCCCAACCCTTACCCGTATACCAAGCTTACCACTCCCAACTATCCATCACCACCTACCCGCCAAAATTTCCCACGACCTAGACCAAACTTTGATTGCAAACTGCCCAGACAATATACCGCTATTACATAACCCATTGACCAACTATATGAGAAGATCAAAGCCGGTGGATATGTTACACCCATGCCAGCCATAACCGCAAAAAACCCTTCCTAGTGGATCAACCCGAATAAAAACTGCGCATACCATTCGGGGATGAAGGGCCATACCATCAACGAGTGCAGCGCATTGAAAGAAAAGTTCAGATCTTAATTGACAAAATGGTCATCGTAGCTAAGTAGCCTGCTCCTAATGTTCGTAACAACCCTCTACCAAACCATAAGGATGGAGGCATCCACATGATTGAGGTTGAGGGTGACTGGGAACCCAAAGGGTCAATCGGTTTAATATCTGAACGAGATGAGCCCAAGAAGCCGACAGTCACTCTTAATCCTATTATTGTACAAATCCATCCATCTGAGGACGATGTGGTGAATGTGTCTGTAACATTTGAGTTCGAGGCACCTCCTGCAAAGGTGCCAAAATTCGGGACTCCAAAGGCGCCCGCATCGATTGAAGTTACTATGTTGCCTCCAAGGGTGCCCATTTTGGTCAACATGTCAGATATAATCCCATGTTGAAGCAATTGTCGCGCAAGGTATGACTAGAACAGGCAGAGTGTACACACTAGAGCACCTAGCTAAGTCCAGCAAGCAGGCCTCTAGATGTCCTGTCGAAACTGGACAGATGATCTATGGAGGAAGATACAGGACAAGGAATATTTAGTTGTTGAACAGCTGAACAAGACTTCGGTGAAGATTTCCATCTTGGCGTTGCTGCAGAGTTTCGTGGCGCATAAGAACGCCTTGATGAAGATATTGAGTGAAGCTTATGTTCCGAGCAACATAACAGGAGGAGATATGGCGAACATGGTAGTGCAGATATTGGAGAGTCACAAAATCACTTTCCACGAGGATGAATTACCACTAAAGGGCTCGGACATAACAAAGCACAACACATCACTATGCAATTGAAGATCATTTCATCACCAGGATCTTAATTGACGAAGGTTCTAGCCTCAGCAATTGTCCATTGATCACCATCAATAAGTTGGGCAAAGGATTGCACGAGATAAAAGATGGGGCGATCAACGTTAAGGCTATCGACGGTTCTCATAGGTCCACCTTCGGGGAGATTAGCTTGTGTTTGCACTTGGTTTGATATTGATTTCAAAGTCATCAACGTACCAGCATCTTATAACCTATTGCTGGGACGACCCTGGATCCACGCCGCTGGGGCTGTGGCATCGACCTTACATCAGGCCGTGAAATTTGAGTGGAACCATCAGGAGGTAATCATACATGGCGACGGTAACAACCCTATATACAGTCGCCACACCATTCCGATGATCAGAGGCAGAGGAAGGATAGGCGGAGAAACATACCATCATATTGAGCGAGTGAATGCATTGGATAAAGACAAATGGTAGAGCAACAAGGTTGAAAGCATTCTGAATTAGAGTAGGTATGAACCGGGAAAAGGGTTGGGTACGAATCGTCAGGGCATCATCAAACCTATCGAGTTGAAGAAACATGGTACTACCCTCGGACTGGGATACGAGTACCCTTGGGAAGAGTTCAAAGGCTGGTTGCCACCATGGCACGGCCCGTATTATCTATTGGAATACGCCATACCTCAGTTGGAGAAGACATTTCAGCCCGCCGACACTCTCTACGGGTCAGAAGAAGACGAGGCTCTTGCGGCAATGAAGAACCTGTTTCTGGAGGAGGATATGGATTGTTGTGCGATTTTTGAGGAGGAAGGAGAGGAAGGCCCTTCCATTTAATCTCTTAGCCAAGGGGAGCACCTCACCAATTGGTCAATCAAGACCATTACCGCCCGGAAATCTTCGGGGTAGCGAGGCTGAACAAGCATCACGTGCCTTTGTTTTTGTTGATTTTCTTTACTTTCCGTATTTTCTTTACTTTCCAAAAGAGATCCGATGTTTTGAACATCTATGAATTTAATCAAAAGAATTTTTTTAGTTCATCAAATATCTCATTACTCATTAGTTTCTCCACTATTTGCTTTATTTTTCATACAGCATTACTATTTCGTATCTTGATGATGAACCGACAACTGTAACTTGCAACGAGGCTATGCAATAAATGAACATAGACTCGGAGGAAGATGATATACTAGAAGAGGTTGTTAGAGAGGCCGAGAATTTTGAGAATAGGCCTAATTCCAACTTGGATGAAACCGAGGTCATCTATTTGGGAGATACAGAGAATGTCAAAGAACACACATCAGCGTGAACTTATCACATACGGAAAAAGAGGAATATGCAGAGTTCTTAAGGGAATATGAGGATATCTTTGCATGGTCTTACGACGATATGACTGGTCTCAGCACATCCATCGTCGCCCACAAGTTGCCGACAGACCCTGCATGTTCGCCGGCAAAACAGAAGCTCAGAAAATTCAAGCCAGATATGAGTTTAAAAATCAAGCCAGAGTTCTTCAAGTGGTAGAGTACCCAACCTGTTTAGCTATCATCGTGCCAGTACCGAAAAAGGATGGGAAAGTAAGAGTCTGTGTCGACTACTGGGATCTCAACCGAGCCTATCCCAAAGACGATTTCCCCATGCCAAATATACACATTCTAATGGACAAATGCGCCAAGCATGAGTTGCAGTCATTCGTCGATTGCTTTACGGGGTACCATCAGATATGTATGGATGAAGAAGATGCAGAGAAAATGGCATTTGTCACGCCATGGGGAATGTATTGCTACAGAACGATGCAATTCGGATTGAAGAATACATGAGCTACTTATATGAGGGCCATGACTACCCTCTTTCATGACATGATACATAAGGAGATTGAGTTATATGTGGAAGACATCATCATCAAGTCCAGGAAGGCTCCAGATCACATGGAGGACCTCGAAAGTTTTTCAACAGACTAAGGAGGTATAACTTGAAACTGAATCCCGCCAAGTGTGCATTTGGGGTCCCTGCGGGAAAGTTATTGGGTTTCATCGTGAGCCGCCGAGGAATAGAGCTGGATCCGTCAAACGTCAAATCTATTCAAGAGTTGCCACCACCGAAGAACAAGAAAGAGGTAATGAGTTTCCTGGGGTGACTCAACTATATAAGCCGGTTCATATCTCAGTGTACAGTCATCTGCGAACCTATCTTCAAGATGCTGAAGAAGGATACCACCACCAAATGGACCGACGAATGTCAAAAGTATGTTGACATGATCAAGGAATACTTGTCTACGCCTCCAATCCTGGTTCCACCTGAGCCTGGGAGGCCTTTATTGCTCTATATCACAGTTTTGGATTGAGCATTTGGTTGTGTCTTGGGACAACATGATGAGACGGGGAGAAAGGAGAAAGCTATTTACTACCTCAGCAAAAATTTTACCCCGTACGAGGCTCGGTATTCCTCACTAGAACACACATGTTGTGCTTTGACCTTAGTAGCTCAGAAATTAAGGAACTATTTCTGTGCTTACACTACCTCCCTTATATCAAGAATGGATTCGCTAAATTATATTTTTCAGAAGCCCATGCCCACTGGCAAGCTCGCCAAGTGGCAAATTTTGTTGAGTGAATTCAACATTGTCTATGTCACCCAGAAGGCAGTTAAATAACAAGCTTTGGCAGATCATCTCGCAGAAAATCCTGTAGAAGGGGAGTACGAACCATTGAAGACATATTTTCCCGATGAGGAAATAGCTTTCATAGGAGAAGATATTGCTGAATCCAATGACGGTTGGAGGATGTTTTTTGACGGAGCCACAAATTTCAAAGGAGTTGGTATCGGAGCAATCCTGGTATTAGAACCAGTCAACATTACCCGGTATCCGCCAAACTCAAGTTCGCGTGCACCAATAATATGGCCGAGTACGAAGCGTGCATCTTATGTCTTAAACTGGCCATTAATATGAACATTCAGGAGCTGCTAGTGATTGGAGATTTGGACCTGCTCATACATCAGGTTCAAGAAGAATGGGCTACCAAGAAGTCTAAGATGCTCCCTTATCTTCATCACATACAGGAGTTGAGGAAGAGATTCGGAAAGATGGAATTCTAGCATGTTCAAAGAATGCAGAATGAGTTTGTAGATGCGCTTGCCACTTTACCATCCATGATTCAGCATCCAAATACAAACTTCATCGACCCTATCCAGATCAAGATTCATGATCAACCAGTATATTGTACCTGCCTTGAGGATGAAGCCAACGGAAAGCCCTGGTTCCACGACATAAAAGAATATAACAACAGGAGAATATCTGGAGCTTTCTAATGCTACTCAAAAGCGCACACTTCGAAGGTTGTCCAACAATTTCTTTCATAGCAGAGGAATCCTGTATAGGAGGACTCCCGATTTGGGACTATTGAGGTGTGTCGATGCGACAGAAGCAACCAAGTTATTGGAGGAAGTGCACTCAGGGACTTGTGGGCCGCACATGAACGGCTTTGTTCTAGAAAAGATGATACTCCGAGCAGGATATTTTTTGATGACTATGGAGACGGACTACATTCAGTATTTCCGAAAGTGTCACCATTGTCAGATACATGCGAATATGATAAAGGTACCTCCGAACGAGCTCACTGCAACGAGCTCACCGTGGCCATTAGCTGCCCGGGGAATGGATGTTATTGGACCAATCGAGCATGCCACATCAAACGGACACAGGTTCATCTTAGTGGCAAACGATTACTTCACTAAATGGGTTGAAGCAGCCTCATACAAAGTAGTAACCAAGAAAGTCATGGCAGACTTTGTCCGAGATCGTATTGTCTGTCGGTTTAGGGATTATCAATCATCACTGATAATGGTTCCAATCTCAACAGTGACTTGATGAGAGCAATGTGCGAAACATTCAGGATCAGGCACATAAATTCTACATCTTATAGACCTCAGATGAATGTAGTCGTGGACGCAGCAAACAAGAACATCAAGAAAATATTAAGGAAAATGATCGAAAGGCACAAGTAGTGGCATGAGAAGTTGTCATTCTCTTTATTAGGTTATCGTACTATGGTTCACACATCAACCGGGACAACTCCCTACATGTTAGTTTACCGTACAGAGGCGGTCAATCCCGCTGAGGTAGAAATTCCATCTTTGAGAATCATACAAGAAGTGGAGATAGATGACGCAGAATGGGTCAAGGGTCACTACGAGCAGTTAGCCCTTATATATGGAAAGAGAATGATGCGGTTTGCCACGTTCAGCTATACCAGAACAGAATGTCCAGATCCTTTAACAAGAGAGTTCGACCAAGGAAGTTCACACCGGGACAGCTGTTGCTAAAGAAGATATTCCCACCTCAAAATGAAGCCAAAGGGAAATTCTCTCCCAACTGGCAAGGTCCATACATGGTTCACCGGGTTCTAACTGGATGAGCCCTTATTCTGGCAGAAATGGACGAAGAAGTTTGGCCAAAACCGATCAACTCAGGAGCGGCGAAGAGATACTACATTTGACTGCATGACTTCTTTATGATGTAATTTGAACTACGACTAACCTGATTTCCGTTTAAAAGGGGATACGTAGGAAGCCCTATGGGTTCGGTCGCATCTTTAATAAAATTCTATTTTTCCCCAGCATTTAGAACTGGGAAAAATTTTGAGGAGGACCCTCAAAATTCCGAAGTCAGTTTGTTAGTTTCTGCATCAGCATCAACCCAGTAAATTGGGGTAAAATTTTGAGGAGGACCCTCAAAATTCCAAGGTCGATCCGTTTTCAGTCAATCAGCATCGCCATTAACAGCGCCGACCCAGTAAACTGGGGCAGAATTTTGAGGAGGACCCTTAAAATTTCGGAGCCAGCAAGGTTGCAGTGCCTTGAACCACGTTGCAGTTGTGGTTCAAAATAAAACAAAACTATCTTTTATCTACATACATATATACATTTGCATCATGATTGCCAAAATTTGCATAAAATCATTTGGATAACTGTCGTTCAGCAAGGCTATCCCAAATGGTACAAGACGCCACGAGCCGAGGGATGCGAAATACCTCACCCTTTACAGATCTCACAATTTTTCTTTGAATGCAGGAATTAAGAATACAAATAGGCGATGCATGTGCTTGACAAAACTGAAATTCCCGAAACGAGTACTTACTTCGCAAAGGTTTACTATCTACATTCAACAATTCCCCAGCAGTCATGATATTGCAATCATCTACCAGCTAAGAAAATCACAACCATCCTCTCCTTTATATTTCTGCACTGCAAAAGGCTATTCTCTGCCTTCCGAGGTTAAGCTCTACCTCCATCCTGCATACGGCTATTTTTTGCCTTTCGAGACTAAGCTCTGCCTCCATCTGCATTTTTGCATTGCATGAGGCTATTCTCTGCCTTCCGAGGTTTTGCATTGCATAAGGCTATTCTCTACCTTCCGAGGTTAAGCTCTACATCCATCCTACATAAGGCTATCTTCTGCCTTTCGAGACTAAGCCATGTCTCCATCTTCTTTTTGCATAAGGCTATTCTCTGCCTTCTGAGGTTAAGCTCTGCCTCTATCCTACATAAGGCTATCTTCTACCTTTTGAGACTAAGCCCTGTCTCCATCTGCATTTTGCATAAGGCTATTCTCTGCCTTCCGAGATTAAGCTCTACCTCCGTCATGCATAAGGCTATCTTCTGCCTTTCGAGACTAAGCTATGTCTCCATTTTTGCATAAGGCCATTCTCTGACTTTCGAGGTTAAGCTTTACCTATTTTATTTTACATCTGAAAGATCGCCACCCATTTTTATTTGGCTGAAATATCGCCGCCCTGCATTCTAAATTCCTGCTCGGCTGAAAGATCGCCACCCCTTGCATTCATTCGGCTGAAATATTGTCACCTTTTCATGAGCTGAAATATCGCCAACTTATTCAAAGGCGTCATAGTTCGGATGCACCATCTGCATTGCCCGAGACACCATTTCATGGCATGCGAATATTTACTTCCATGCTCCGCATAGCCCAGGACGTCATAGTCCGAGGACACCATCCTAATAGTCCGAAGACTACATTCATGGTCTAAAGGGAACTTTCATCACGTTTAAATTATGCAATATACACGCACATCATTCATTTTCAGCTACACCGACTGGCACGACCACCTCGGCAGGAGCGGTCCCACTGCATTTCTCCGCAACACGTCCGATCTCTGAACCCTTGGCAAATCTCAAACCCCATTGTGTTCGCCTTTTCCAAATTTTCATTGGAATATCCTGCCAATGGTTCCTGAACTACATACGACCTGATTCCTGTAAAACTAGGGATATGTAGGCAGCTCAGAAGGCAGAGCGCGGCCGAGTTTCTCTTATAGTCTTCATTTCCGGTCAAAATTGGCCATCTTGTCTTTGTCCGACAACTCTTTCATCCTCCTCGGGTAAAGAGGGGCAGCTGTTGATACCTAATTTTTCCCCATATATTGTATTCTCAAAATATTCCCAAAATAGCATGTAGATGCATATATAAGCATCCACAAAGGTCTTGGTATTTTTTTACATTTTTTCAAGGATTTTAAAATCTATTTACGACTTATTTTGCAATATAAAATCCAATATTTAGTCTCAAATCTTGTTATTTTGATAAGTAATCTATTTTATTCTCTCATTTACATAAAAAATATAATTTATATAATTTTCATTGAATTTTACAAGGTCATTAGGTATTTCTAAATTAAACTTGCATTAGATTGCAATTTTAGCTCATTTCTCGATTTAATAAGTATTTTAATTACAAAATCGTTCCCAATATACTTAATTAATACCTATATATATTTGTTAACTCAGTATTTTAATTAGATTTTTATAATGACATTTAATATTTTTATAAAATTAAATTTGGGGCAAATGGCTACTTAAATCATAGCCCTAGTTATTTCAATTTTAGCCCAAATTCCACCCCCAAATTACCCCCCCCCCCCAAATTACATGACCCAATTTTAATTTACCCGACCCAAACCCGCCTAAACTAACCCGCCCTATCTTTTCTTTTAATCGTGGCCGTTGATCACACAGATCAACGGTCCACATAGAACTTACCATAATTAAACCCCCAAATACCCCCTAACCCTAATCACTTTGCAAACCCAGCCGCCCTTGTATCCCCAAATGCTCTCTAACCCTTCTTAACCCTAGTCTGTTTCAACTCTGTTTCACCGGTGTCTATGGTCGTTCAAGCCCCAAAATATCTATATCCACCACTCCTCACCTCTCATGGCTCTTGGGTTCGAAGATCGTAACCCTATCTCGAACGTTATCGAATCAGAGGCCCTCCAATTTGAGTTCTGTACCCGTTTCCGGCTTTTCTTCGGCAAGCCTTGTGGCTATGAGTCCTTTCCTGACTCAGACTGGTCCGTTCCAGGCTTTCTCGCTATCTAGAGATCTTTCTGTGAAACCCTAATTTTCGAGGTTTTTCTCTGTGTTTATCTTTACAATATTCTCTAAATCCTAGTTATTCTCTAAAAAATTTAAAGTATTTCTCACTTTTTCTTCGCCTATTTTTTATTTTCAAACTGTCGTCTTCTTAAAATTTAGGGTTTCTCTGATTTCTTCGCTTTATCTACTCTACTAGTTCTTAATGTGATTTTGAGTACTTTCTACTATGGCTCTGAGGCATTTTTTAGTTTACAGGGTCATTTCTAGGGTTTGGAGTTAATATGTTCTTTGCTCTTCATTATGATGTTCTTCTTTTGTTCATCTTCATCTATGTTCTTCATTATGCTCTATATGTGATGGAAACCCTAAGTTGAAAGGGTGTTATGCTTTTCTTTATGTGATTACTTGCTTCATGTTAAACCCTAACCGCTTCTAATTTCCTTCTTATGTGTTTCTGCAATATGATTTGTTCTATAATTCCAGTTTGCATGTGCGAATCTATGGATCTCTTTATATTGTCACATTCTCCCCCTTTTCTGAATAACCCGAATTTGGGAAAATTGATTCCGTACAACTTGTTTACTTCTTTATAGGGACCTGCTTTCTGAATAAATTCAAAATAAAGTAGTAACTCAATTCCTTGATTTTCTTGGTGATTAACTTGCCTTATGTGTTTACCTGTGTGAATTTCAAAACTCTTTACATGTATTTGCCCTATATTTTGTGATTGGTACTTGATTTTCTTTCCAAAAATAAACTGAGGTTTATTTACCTCAAGCACGGTTCCTTAATTGAAAGGAACCTTTTCCCTAATTGGTTGTAATTGATACTGATGGATATTTTCTTGCCTTAGTGCTGCGTATTTTTCAAACTATAAATGGCCTTCACCCTTTCTCACTTAGACAGACATAGAGATACATAAACTACTCTAAGTTTACTAACTGAAAACTCTCTCTTCTCTTCTGTTCTTCTCTGTTACTTACTCTATTGCTGGAGATAGCAGGCTGTAAGCCAAGGCTAACTACAAGGATCTATCTACCTTACTTGCTTCATTATTCAAGTTTGCAACTGGTAGGCTCTTAATTTATATTACCAACCTCCAAACTATCTGTTTACTTAACCCTTTTCCTTTGCCTATTTATGTTTATTTAAGTTATTGCATGCTTAACCCCATTCCCCCTTTACCTTGTCTGTTTATGATTTCAGTTCAAGTTCAACATGCTTAACCCCCTTTATACCCTTTTCCTTGTCTGTTTATTGTTCATTATTATGGTTTAAGTTCCTTTGCACCCCTTTCCCCTGAATCCCTTTAATTTAGTCCTGTTCGTTCAAGTATTCTTATGTGATTCCCCATTCCCTTAACCCATGTTTGCATATAAGTGTGTTTTGGTCTAGGGTGGAACCTAATATCCACTCCTAGTTTAGAACTAAATTTGTTATCAGCTTATACTCAAAGTAATCCCATTCCATGTTCCCCATACTATGTGTTTGGAGCCTTGAAACGGGCATGTTTGTGTCCTAATCACCATACAGACCTTAGTCTGACTTGTTTGCAAGTCTACTCTTGCCTTTTGAACCATGTAAGAGGTTAGGGGTTTGCCAGTCTCACTTCATGGCTAGGTATGACCACCTCTTGCATTGGTCTTCCTCTAATTCCTCACTTTTACACTTATTCCTAGTTCTTTAAGTCCTACCCCCTTCAGTAAGCAATGCTTAGGGACCCTGGAGTCTCCGCTGAACTTGGATGCCTTAGGGCTAGTAATTTCACACTTGCGCTACTCTAATTTCTTGGGGTGTAAGCATTGCCTGTGTTTCCTTGAAAAGCCTTTGGAACTTTGTAACACTCTAAAGAGAAAGCCTCGGATTTAGGAGCCTGGATTTGGTAAAAGGTACATGTTGGACATTAAAGTTGCTTTGAGCTTCCTCAGGCATGTTGTAATTGTTGATGTATTTAGCTTATTTCCTTTAACGTTTCTCTGTGTAGATTTTGTAAATAAATTTGTTTAAAAGAACTCGGGGATATAGTGAAAGTGCATATTGGAGGGGTTTACTTTCTTGCATCAATTAATGGTAGAAATCATGCATATAGGTCTACTTTACCACAATTCATATAGATATCATGCCTATAAGGTTTTACATACAATATCATATAGATACCATGTCTATAAGGCTTTACATTATTGCATTAATATCATATAGATACCATGTCTATAAGGCTTTACATTATTGCACAATATCATATAGATACCATGTCTATAAGGCTATTTATTATTGTATCAATCTCATGATAAAAACCAAGACTATAGGGCTTGAATTATCACATCTCATATAGAAACCATGCCTATAAGTTTAATGTCATATCTGATATAGTAACCATGCTTATAAGTTTTCAACATTGCATCTCGCCTAGAAAGACATGCCTATAGGAACTGTATAAAACGCTAGGCAAACAGCAGGTCGACAAAAACGTGTAAAGCAGTAACAAAAAGGATCAATGTGCGTGTTATAAGGTTCAAACTCTCCCAATGCTTAAAACGTTTCAGTGCAATTGCCCCAAATCTGTTTACTTTTAAATCGGGCCCGGGTCGGCCCTTTTACACTACTCTACTAAGTCTGCGGTTTTGAACTACTTTGTCTGCCTAAGTTTAATACTTTAAGGTACTTTTGAAAACATTCTGCTTGCATCCTTTTGACTCAAACAGTCCGGCTAAATTGTAAGCCATTTCTAAACCTTGTTGCAACTGCAACTCTCTTTTCAACTAACTATGTCTGAAACTAATGTTCTCTAAGAGTACTGATTTTCATGAAAAAAACTGTCAATTCCTAGAACGGGCCCGGTGAGCTCGAAGTAGATTTTCTATCCATCTTTTATGTGTTAAATTAATCTGTCCGCTCTTATAACCTCTTTTAAAGAACAAATCAGTATTTGGAGTCATGCTAAATTAGTTGTTGTTATGTAATAGGGTTTTATCTGAGCCTTTGACTGACTTATTTGCATACCTCTTATGTGCTATTTGTTTTGCTTTTAGTTCTAGTATTTTTACCTTTGAAAACTCCATATATCCTATCTCTCTCTCCCCCCTCTTAGGATTAGAAGTCCTAATATCCCAGGACTAACAGGTTGGGACGGGTATTGGCATGCAATAAGTAAACTATACCAACACGTTTACATACCTTAACGGGGCGGGAAGGGTAGAATATGGAGATGATGACCGGTGCGCTAATACCATATGCGACCCCTCTTTGAAGAGTGTGTGCGGGGTATTGCACCGATGTGATCTATATTATAGTCAAACCTTGGACCCCCTTTCCTTTGCTTTCTTTATTTAAACGTTTTCCTAAAGTAATGCTTTCTTTTCAAATCCATTCTCTCTTCAACTATATTTAACTTATGCCTTTCCTTTTTCAAAATTCCTAAGTTATACAAATGTTTATATGTGAATCTTATCTGTGCTTCACCTCTTCACAAAGTCACATTAGCACGGCCGGGAACAACACTAGTGAATCTTGCGGGGTGCCTAACACCTTCCCATCGAGATAATCTTTAGCTCTTATCTGAACTCTATTTTTCTTTTAAAATATTCCTCTCATCTTTAAAAGTATTATAATGCACTATTATCATTAGGTGGCGACTCTTCAAGTTCCATAACCCAATTCCCTAACGGGAATGAGAGTTGTTTTGCCCATAATATCGTAAAACCTGGTTTCGCTTTCTGAAAAGGGGGGCATTGGCACTCCCTTTCTAATTTTAAACTTAAACGACCCCTAAACCTACCACATTCTTCACCAAACACCGCCCTTGAATCTGTTTCCCTCTCATATCTCTCTACAATCCCTCATGAACCCTGGCTGCTACCATCTAATCCTACCATAATCTACCTTAACCCTTGCCTAATCCACGGCCTTTCATGGCCATCTGTAATATGTATCAGCCTCTTATGTCTCCTTATTACTTGTTTCTATAGTTTCATGGCTAGACCTCAAGGGAATCTGGTCTATTCCTTGCTCGGCTTTTGTTCATGGCCTTTCTCCGGTCATTCATGGCCTTTCAAGGTAGATCCTCAACTTTCCTGGTTAGATCGGAAGCTTTCAAGGTCTTTCTTAACATTTCTTGGTTTTTCGAAACTCTAATCTTTATGATCTTTTGGTTTTCTTTCAGATATACCATAGATTTATGCTTAGTATGATCTCTTAAGTGTTTTCTCGAAGGTTCTTAAACTTTTCTTTCAAAACGACTCTTCATTTTTTCAATTAGGGTTTTCCTTATAGTTTTTTACAGATCTTATCGTCTCTTGATGTTTTTTTTATGATTTTACTATGTTCAAACTATTTGTTATGCTTTTCTTCTACTTGAGCCGGCATGTTAAAACCCTAGTTCTTTTATTAGTCTTACCCGAATTCTAAAATTGTTGGTTTTAAATGTCTACTTATTCTTTGTTTCTGACTCTCTTTTTCTTGTTTGACTTGTTTGATTTTGATTTCTTATCATCTCTAAAACTTGACTGCTGTCGAAACCCTAATTTCTTAAAGGGGTTTCTCTCATTTATAATTACTGTGAGACCTTTACTTGTTTCTGATTTCTCTTACCTGATACTATATTCTTCTTCACTGTTGATTCTATGTGATTACTTGACCTACTTTACTATTGAGCTTCGAATATTTTCTCTTACTACCGAATCCTAGCTTATTGATGCCAGTATTGTATATTTGTGTTATCTCTTTTGCCAATATGTTTGGCCTCGCATGTCTGGTATTTCTGTTCACTCTATTTATATGCTGAAGTTTCTTCCTTGATTGATCTTAATTTTGTGACTGATTACAAAAGCTTTTCTTTTATAACCCCTAATTTCAATCGCTTGTTTAAAGTTAATTGATTCCTTTCCCTATACTGTGATGTTTTACCTTGCTGAATACTTTCCCAAAATAAGCTTATTTTTGTATAAGACTTGATTGTTTACTGCATGCTTTTACTACACTTTATAAGGTAATAATTAATCTATCCCCAAACTGATTTTCTTTCCTTAATTAAACATGTTGCTACCTATTAAGCAATGATTCCTTAATTAAAGGGAATCAGTTGTGTTAATTGATTCTGGTTTGTGAATGTTTCCATGTTTGTGTTAAGACTTTACTTATTATCTTAATTTTCACTTATTTTCAAAAACAATAAATACCCTGCACCCTTTTTCTTTCAAACACACGAACCATCTGAATTTCGAACACCAACTTCACTCCAACTCTCTCTTTTTCTCTATTATTGCTTATGTTACTGCTTTTTCTAGCCAGCTGAAAGCCAAGGCTAGGCTGTGGAAATTTTCTTACTTTCTGCGCTTTGCTTCTTTACTGCTATGTCCTAGTTAACATTCAAGCATCAACAATAACATGTTCCTTTAACTGTTCCAACTTCTCTCGTGCTTGTCTACTTCTACTTTATGTTTTTGCAATCAAGTTACATTATTAGCATGTTGAAATGTGTTCCCCTCCCCTTTTAAATTAATTCTCTCCTATGTGTATGAATCCTAAACCCCACATCCCCTCTTTGTGTTTGTGTTCTCAGGCTTGTTTGTGGGCATGCCAGTATCTTCTATTGTAGTGCATTTCCAAACCTGACCCTTCCTGGGGTCATATGCTTCATGCAATGTATTCCCAAAACCCTTGACCCCTTTGTGCAATTATTGATTCTATGTAGTTCAGTTTTACTGCTACTGTTTTCAAATCACCCTTATCATTTACTATTTCCCTGTCAAGTATTAAATAAATCTCTATGTTCTACACTTCCACTATATTCCTAGAACCTAGGTCCTTCCCCCCTCTTGTGTGAGCCTTGCTTTGGGACCCTTGAGCTCCCTCTAATCTTAGAAACATAAGAGCGGGCCCTACCACGCTGCACTCATCTCTATGTGGTTACGCAAACATGGGTGTAAGCACTATCCAGGGTCCCTTGATACCCTTAGGGATGTTTGACACACCAGGTATGAGAGAGGTTTTAAATTAAATAGCCTTTGAGGTAGTTTGTTCCATAAAAAATAGAGGAAGTCAAGAATTAGGCTTCCTATGATTGTAACTCTTTATTTTTACACTTTTCTGATGTAATTCATTTATATTTGTTCTATAATAATTTGTAATAAATATTGGAGTTGGCAAGTGAAAGAGGACGGGGTGATTATGCATGCTTAGATATTTGAAGGGTAGATAACGTGCCTATAGGATCTGTTATATTTTATTTAAAGTTCTGCATGTTTTACTTCCACGCAAATAAAAATCATACCTATTGGATTAAAAAATTAATAAAAATTATGCCTATAGGAATTTCACTTCAATCAAATAAATCCTGCCTACTTCACTGCATGATCAATTAGATACCATGTCTATCGGGCTAAAATCAGTCTTTAATACTTAAATACAATGTCTATACGAATTAAAATCAGCTATAATAGAGATCATGCCTATAGGGTCTAAATTAGTCTAGCTGAAATCAGTTTGACTCATGCCTATCGGAATCAGATTAAATAGCTCACTCCCATCATGTTAACTAATACGGTTTATAAAGCATGCCTGTAGATTCCCAATCACCTGTTTAAAATTAACCACTGCTCTATTGCATTCTTAATCAGTAATAGACATCATGCTCATAGGACATCACCAATACACACATAGGCAAGCCTTAGGTAGTAATGGTTAAAATTGAACCCGCCTTTGTGCGAGGCTCTTTTTGCTTATGCAAATAGAATTGAAGTTCCTCAATGTTCCTACTACTGGTTTGAGTGTTAGAAAATATAGAAAAAATAATAAAACTATGAAGGCCTTCTTTATCATCCACAGTTGCAGAAGTTGTACAGTGCAAGCTGGGATTAACGTTGCCCACATTAAGAACAGAATCATCAAATACATTTGCATAATAATTATATAATTATTGTAAATATTCATTTAGTTTGTTCATTTAAGTATATAAATCTGGGGTTTCAGTTAGTCCAATCTCCATATAAGCATGCATTCATTAATTGGTGACAATCAGACATCTTAACAGAAGGATTTAAAACAGCACCATATAAGTAAATCAGAGGAATTGGAAAGAAATATTTTTTGAATTTTGCTTGCATTTTTTCTACAACATCCCTATATTTTTCTTTCTTCTTAAATTCAAAGAGAAGAAAAAAAATTTCAGCTATATGTACTAAAGTCATAGTAACAGTATGGTAATATGCTCCAGAAAACTCAACAGTAGCTGTGTAAAATTTATGTAAAAATTCAACAACATCATTAATGACCTTCCAAGTAGTAGTTTTTAACATACAGTTTGGATCAGTACAATGCGCATCAGCAACTTCAGTTATTGCGAATCGATATTTGTAGCAACATTTTAAAAATATATATGTATAATTCCATCTATTAACAATTTCGTCCGGCATGAATCTGGATTTAAAGTCATACTGGACATACTTATTGTTAAATTTCTTTATTGTAGATTATATATTATTTCCTTGAATAATACCAATTGCTCTTCTAACATGAGTAATCTCAGTTGAAAATTCACTTTTAACAATTAAATTATAAACATGATATGCACACCTAACATGAAAAAATTTATCAAGAAGTGGTTTCAAATGTAGTTTTAATATTGAAATAACGGCACTATTGTTAGAGGCATTATCAAAGACATAGACAATACTTTTTTCTTGAGATTATAAAATTCAATAACTTCACAAATAGTACTACTTATAGACGCAGCAGTATAACTCTGATCTTCATCATATAATATATTTTTGCATACAAGTAGTATCATCTATCCAATGACATGTCATTGTCAAATAACCATTTCCATTAATAACATGGCCAATATCAGAAGTTAGAGAAACTCGACAAAGAAGGTGGCTAAACAAATAACGTATGTATATTTTGTATTGTCTATAAAGTCTAAAGATATCAGATCTACAAGTACTTGTAGGTATACCTTTAAATAAAGGATTGTAAATCCTTTCATACATAATAAGATATGATGAAGAAGCAAAAGAAAAAGGTAGACAACCCAAAAGAATCATTTTTGCTAACATCTCATGATCCTTCATTTTATCATATTGCACAAGACCTCAGTAGTCGGGTTTAGAATTGATTGATTTCCATCTCCATCAGACCCTCATTCTATAGGATGCTCAATTCTCATATGTCTACTAAGTGCCCCAGTTCCCCAAATTGTCCTCCAGACTTATGTTTAAAAGTATCATTACAAAGTTTGCATTTAACTGTATCACTATTCGGTATGTATTCAAAATATTTCCAAAAACCTTACTTCTTTTTTTTAGGATTACTAGTCGGGGCCACAAGTGATCTACTACTAGAACCACGGCCACCACCCCTGCTAGCAGCTCCAACACTACTAGGTGTAAGTGGTATCTCATTCTTCATTTCTAATTCATTATCTTCTATACCAAAATCTTTCTCGAATTATTCACAATCTATTTTATTATCAGGTAATGTTTCAGGAATATTTGGAGATGTATTTAAATTACTACCAGATGCTGAAGCTGAAGTACTACATCTTTTTTATTTCCCCTATTAGTAACCTTATTACAAACTCTATTGCATTATTAAACATATTGTACAAATTTAACTACTAGCAAGAAATAAATATGCAAATAAAATAGTAAATAAGAGAAAGACTTAGAAGGAGTGCACCAAATTCGGTAATAATTGAGCACTTGATGATTTTGCAACTACAATGTTACCACGAAAAAACATCAATTATTTCAATTTTGAAGTTCGATTATTCAAACTTCAAATAATAAAATACTACGATAAATTAAATTTTAAAAGCCAAATAGTTGATTGCACTTTAATAGGTGAAGAATGAGAGAGTATGATAATTGAGATTAAGAATTAAGAGATGAGTGAAGAAATGAGGAAGAGGGGAGGGTATTTATAGTTTTTCAAAGGGGGTTAATTTTTTCAAAAAAATCCAAAATTTGGCTATTTGTGCAATTCAGTCGTTGGGCAACGGCCATAATCTGAAATGGATCGTTTCCAACGGTCTGATCTGAGCCCACCTTAAAAAAATTACCGTTAAATCGATCTAGGTCGGTCTGGGCCGAGCCGGTTAACCGGTTCAAGAACATTATTTATTGACCGGGTTTGACCGGTCCGGGTAACCGGTAGTTCGAAAGTGAATGATAAAAATTGCCCTACCCCTATAGCCCAGCCACATTCTACCAGTCCGGGCCGGTTCCGATTTAAACTGGTTTGTTTCGGTCGGGAACCGGGGTGACCGACCCGTTAGACACCCTTAGTCTTACCTAATCAGCTTTCTCAGCTTCTTATTTGGCCTACCTCCACAATTCCATAGGCCCTCCAATATCAAGCTCTCACTGTGGCGTGTGTGCTCCTCCTCCTCACATGACCAAACCAGCTAGTCACACTTCCTGCATCTTGTCCTCAATAGGTGTCACACCCACCTTGTCGCGAATAATCTCATTTCTGAACCTATCTAACCTGGTATGCCTGTACATCTATGTCAACATCCTCATCTTTACTACCTTCATTTATTGGACATGAGCGATTTTGACAGGCCAACACTCAGCCTTATACAACATCGTCTATCTGACCACCTCTATGTAGAACTTACCCTTAAGTTATGGTGGCATCTTCTTGTAATAGATAACACTGGAAGTGAGACTCCATTTCATCCATCCGACCCCAATACGATGGGTGCCATCTTCGTCAATCTCTCCATCCCCTGAATAATAACCAAGGTACTTAAAACTCCATCTTCTAGGGATAATTTGCTAGTCCAGCCTCACCTCTCCTTCCCCTCCTCGAGTGTCTACGCTGAACTTACACTCTAAATATTTTATCGTGGTCTTGCTCAACATTAAACCTCTAGATTCTAGTATCTGTCTCCATATCCTTAATTGCACGTTCACACCGTAGCCCTGTCAATCAATACCCTATCACTTGCGTGCTTACTTATCTTATCCCCACTTCTACTTACGTATAGTATCTAAAATTTTGTTCGACACTCTTCTTTTATTACATGTCTGTCACATCTGAACTTTGTTGCGTAATATTGATTGAAAGTCATAGATTCAAATATTGTACTATATAAAGTATTTGTTAAAAGTCAGATCTTTTACAATGTCTATTTTCTACCCACCGTTGGTAGCAAATAAACAAATTAAGGTCAGAGGTTAGGTTTGCGATACCCAATTCCGAGTAATTACTCGATCCTCTTTAATTATTATTTTTTTTGGTTGTCGGGTTGATGGAGACAAAAGTCCATAGGATAATTACGTTTCTTAACCTTTCGCAGGTTTGAAAATCTCTTTTGGGGTGTTAATTTTTTACCAGCACAAAGCTTTCAGACAATGTGAAATGACAATATATACTGGCTCTTTTTATTTTTAAATTATAAAATTAGCCAGAGCTTTTGATTGCCTTGCATCCCAAAGATCAGGCAAAAATTAGACTATTTCGTGGAATTGCATATTTAATTTGCTTTCATTTCAACAATGGTTCCTAAATTACGACAACATGTGTATTTTAGCCTAATTTATTGCAACTTGAACATGCCAAAAGCTAGGGCATTTATGCCATTGCAGTCCCCAAAAATGCCTTATTCTTAGTTAACATGTTATGTTCATGTAGGTTAAATTCATTACTATGTATCCAAAGGGAGTATAATTCTTAGTTGGCCCAGGCAAGAACAACTTCATCATCTTGATCTGGACTCTCGAGTATTCATTCTACTTGATATTTCAACTACTTGCTGCAGTAATTTCAATATCTCCAATTCATTCAACTTCACATTGCAATTTTGAATTAATATGGACAGTATCCATTAAATCATTTGGTCTGTCCTTTAATATCCACTATACCTTCTTAATTGCTCCGACAAGGGACTTTTGTATATATGCAAAATTTTAAATTTATTTACCCGGTTTATCTACGTCACGACCCGGATTTTTCACCTTCGAAAGTCGTGATAGCGCCTACTAATGTAAGCTGTGCAAGCCAATCTTTTAACCCAATTACTTCATTATCCACTTATTTCTTTTTAACAAACATATGGCGATAACGTATAAATAACGAAAATTTAAATTAAGCGGAAGAAAATAATAAAATATCAAAAATCTGTATCCAATACAACTACTTAAGCCTTAATCACCCAAAACCTTGTGTAAAAGTACCACACACGGTCTAAGACTGCTAAATACAAGGTCTGAATAAAATAACGATCCATTGTTTCTGAAGCAAAGGAAAATGAAACAAGAAATAGAGGATAGAGGAGACGTCATGGCCTGCGGACGCCTACAAGGATGCAACATAATGATCTCTTCACTTCCTCACCTTTACATCACAATTCAATTCACAACTCGAGCCAATGCTCTAAAGGTTCAATTATCACTTATACTTTCACAATTCACTTCACAACTCGAGCCAATGCTCCTCAATGTTCATAGGTCACAATTCCTTCCGCAAACTATACACACTCTTCACAATTCATACCAAACACTTACCTCGATACCACGAACACAATTCATGTTTCAATTATAGATTTACCCTTTGATTCACCTGCCAATTCTCTCGTATCTAATCACAAAATACTTAATTACATCAATAAAATGCTAAATGAATTAACCCCAATGTGTGAAAAAGAGTTTTCTAAAGTTTTAGCCAAAAACACAAGAATCGCCCCCAAGCTCACATGGTCAAAACTCGAGGTTCGAACCAAAACCCGATTACTCATTTTCCCACGAGCCCAAATATATAATTTGTTTTAAATAAAACCTCAAATCGCGGTCCAAATTCCCAATTTTTGAAAAACGTAGGTTCTACCCAAAACACCCAATTTCCTCTAAGAAAGCATTGATTTTAAGTTGAAATCATGTTAAAAGATTATGATTAACGAAAATGAGTTTAAAATGACTTACAATTAATTTGGAGAAGAAGAAGCCATTGAAAAATCGCCCTACTATTTTTATGTTTTGAGAGGATATGAAAAATGGGTTAAAATTCGTCTAAGTATAAAAGTTGTAGGTCTCAGATATGGGAATTGCGAAAAAGGATTCACAATTGCAAACCTAGACCTCTGCTAGGTTGGGAATTGCAAAGGGGGATCGCATTTGCGACTGTGGGCTCGCATTTTCTACTATAGGGGATCCAAGGCGGGTGTCACAATTGCGACATATACTTCGCATTTGCGAAGAAGGCTGAAACAGGGGAGTTTCACATTTGCAAAAGGAGTCTCGCAAGCTGGCCTGGCTTCCTTCGCAATTGCAATCATGCACTCACATTTGCGATATAGCATTTGCGAGCCAAGCTTTGCAAATGTGAAGCCTGTAGGCCTGCTATGCACAGCTGAAAATCTATAATTTTCTAAGTCCAAAATGCACCACGTGGTCTATCCAAAACTCACTCTAGCCCTCGGGGCTCCAAACCAAACATACACACAGCCTCAAAAATATACCACTCACTTATTCGTGTAATCAAATCACCAAAATAATATCATGAACATCGAATTAAACCTCAAAATCAATGAAATTTCTCAAAATTTCTTTAAACGTGAAATTTTGCATTTAAGGTCCGAATCATGTCAAATGAATTCCGTTTCTTAACAAACTTTAGAGAATTATCTTAAATCATATATAAGACCTGTATCGGGCTTCGGAACTAAAATACGGGCCAGATACCACCGGTTTCACATACCATTTCACTTTCAAAACCTTTATATTTTTCAGAAAATAATTTCTTTCAAAAATTCATTTCTCGGGATTGGACCTCCGGGACCGTCAAATCACGGGTCCGGGTCAGTTTACCCAAAATGTTGACCAAAGTCAAATTAATTTATTTTATAGTCAAAAACTTTTCATTTTAACAGATTTTCACATATAAGCGTTCCTGCTGCGTGCCTGGGCTGCGCGTGCGAATCAGGATAATGTTAAAAGAGGTTTTTAAGGCCTCAGAACGCAGAATTTCCTTTTAAACAAGTGGTGACCACATCTTCCACCTCTAAAACAACTCTTCGTCCTCGAACGAACAGAATAAGGAAGTACCTGAGTTTGGAAAAAGATGGGATAATGGCTCCGCATATCGGACTCAGACTCCTAGGTCGATGCCTCGGCTGGCTGACCTCTCCACCGAACACGAATAGAAGGAAAACTCTTTGATCTAAACTGACGAACATGTCGGTCTATAATTGCTACCCGTTCCTCGTCATAAGACAAGTTCTTGTTCAATTGGACAGGGCTGAAATCTAAAACGTGGGATGGATCGCCGTGATACTTCCAAAGCATGGACGCATGAAACACTGGATGCACGGCTGATAAGCTCGGCGGCAATGCAAGTCTATAAGCCATCTCTCCCACTCGATGAAGAATCTCAAGTGGGCCAATGAACCTAGGGCTAAGCTTGCCCTTCTTCCCAACCCTCAGAATGCCCTCCATAGGCGACACTCGAAATAATATCCGCTCACCAACCATGAATGCTAAATCACGAACCTTGCAGTCGGCATAACTCTTTTGCCTGGAATGAACTATATGAAGCCTATCCTGAATGATCCTGACCTTGTCCAAGGCATCCTGAACTAGATTTGTACCCAAAAACTGAGCCTCTTCCGGCCCAAACTATCCAACCGGCGACCGATACGGCCTACCATATAAAGCCTCATACGGAGCCATCTGAATACTCGACTGGTAGTTGTTGTTATAGGCAAACTCTGCTAAAGGCGAAAACTGATCACACGAGCCTCCAATGTCAATGACACAAGTTGAGAGCATATCCTCCAAAAATTGGAATAGTCCACTAGGTCTGCTCGTCCGTCTGAGGAAGAAACGTTATGCTCAACTCAACCTGCATTCCCAACTCTCGCTGAACAGCTCCCCAGAAATATGAGGTAAACTGTGTACCTCATTCCGAAATGATAGACACGGGCACACCATGAAGGCGAACAATCTGTCGGGTATATATCACGACCCAATTTCCAAAACCGGTCGTGATGGCGCTTCTCGTGAAGACAAGGTCAGCCAACTAACCCAAATCATTCTTTTAACAATTAATAAACATAAAGGAACAGTCTTAATATGATTTAAAAAATAACAAGTGGCAGAAATACAACCCAAATCGGGGTGTCACAAGGCATGAGCATCTAAATAATGCTAACACTACTACAAGGAGAGTAATATACAAATTGGAATTCAACAACAACGGAAAAAAATACGGTGCCGCGAACACTGACGGTCACCTGATAAACAATTACCTGCATTTGCACACGAGGTGCAGGGAGTAAAGTGAGTGCTCCAACTCAATGAGTAATAAGAGTAAATAATAATTGAGCGGTAATAAACCACTTAAAGCAAATCAACATGCTATATGGTACAGTATAACCATTGAGAAAATAGGGAAAACGTGAAAATCCTTTAGAAAATATCTTGGCTCAGTTCAAAACCTCTTTTGAAAATATCTTTTCCCAATAGTTAAAAAATTAAATGCGGAATGGGTAGTGCAAGTCACCACAAAAGTCAGCCCCTCGGGCACAAACAAGTATGCATAATTGAGCTCATAGACTCACCTTACAGGCAATATTATTGTTCCTGGTCAGCTATTGTTACCTGATCTGTTTACATCATACAATGTCACTGTTACCACAGTCTCAAATTCATTCTCTTTAAAGTAATCAGACAATATCATAACAGCAATTAAATATCTCAAGAAATAACACAAATAACGAATAAATGCACAAAAGTATGAATGCAATGCAATGCATATGACGGTACACTCCGGTATTCACTGCGGCTTGTAGTCCGATCCATTAAACGCCGACGGTGCTCACTGGGGTGTGTACAGACTCCGAAGGGGATCCTACAGCCCAAGCGCAATATCAGCCAGGTATTGGCTTAAAACAGGCTCTCGGCCTCAATATCAATATGTATCATCGTTGTGACGTGCAGCACAAGCCACCTATATATTCAGAAATCACAATGACACTGCTCCGGTGCGCAGCCCGATCCATGCTCAGCCCAAAAATGCACATAAGCCACTTGGGCAATATTAACATGAAAGTCCTCAACTCAAACGTCAATAAAATATTGTTTAAGTTTTCAAATCTTAGAAAATGGCTGAGTTTGCAAAACAGTACTAATACCTTGGACCGAGATCAAATAATGTGCAAATAATGCAAAAATAGTAATATCAGTCCCCGGAGGGTTCACATAGTTGGCACGAAGCCCTAACAAGGCAATCAGCCCAAATTATGATGATAACAAATAATTTCAAACGTGGTAAAATCAACAACTGGGACGGATCAAGTCAGAGTCCCCAATGATGCTCTACCCCATGCTCATATCCGACATGCAAGTCACCTCAATACAGCGGTATGATGTGCAAATCCGGGCTTTCAAACCCTCGGGGTATCATTTACAAGTATAACTCACCTCGAACCGGTGAAATCTCTAGCCCGCAATACCTTTGCCTCTCAAATCAGCCTCCACGCATGTTGAATCTAACCAAAATTAGAATGAATACATCACAATATGCTAAGGGGACAAAACAAAATCGAAAATAATCGAAAAATAGCAAAAACTTGAAACTAGCCTAAGCCTCGATTCCTTATATGCGTTCGCGTCTACTCCCTCGCAAAGGCGATACACACCTAGCTATCCCTCCGAAAATGCGGAACCAAACATCGTGAACACATGAGTAATTCACCTGCCTCCCTAGATCCTTCTTCGCAAACACGTGAGCCCTATGCGAATGTGAAGGTTTAATTGTCTACAATACATAGCTGGAAAACCTACAATCTTCAAAGGCGAATATTGGTCCAATTGACCCTCCGAAATCAGCCTGAGGCCCCTGGGACCTTAACCAAAAGCACCAACTTGTCATAAAACATTAGCCAAACTTGTTCCAATCATCACAACCCATCAAATAACACCAAAATCATAAATTCTCATTGGATTCAAGCCTAAATTCTTTAAAAACATCTGAAACACGCATTCTATCAAAAACCCAACCAAACGACGCCTGAATGACCTGAAAAATTTTCACACACATCAAAAATCATATATCGAAGCTACAAGAACTCTCGGAAATCCATTCCGAGCCTCGGGTCCAAAATGTCCCCATCAAACGTAATTCGCCCAAATACTGACTTCGCCAATTCAAGCCTAATTCTACACCGGACCTCCAAAACCAATTCTGATCATACTCCTAAGTCACAAATCACTTCCCAAAGCTAACAATATTACCGAAAATCCCATCCGAACCCTCTAACTCATAAGTCAACATCCAGTTGACTTTTCCAAAACAAGCCTTCCTTAAAGAGACTAAGTGTCTCATTTTCCACCAATACCAATCCAAATCAACTCTAACACACCACATACTGATATAGAAACATGAATAAGCATAGAAAAGAGAAAAATATAACAGTAGCGCATGAGACGATGGGTCGGGTCGTTACATCCTCCCCAACTTAAACAAACGCTCATCATCGAGCGTACCCAGAGTTGAATAGAAGCAACCCAATTGCCGAATGACTTTACCAAGTATATACCCAGGGCGATCCCAAGTCACCCTACCTCGCATCGGTCCGTCAACAAAACATAGCTGAAATATCACCATCCATATAAACGATAGACCGTGGAACCACATTGCACGTTCCGAAATCATACACAAGATCATAACCTCACATCTACACTTAGAATAGGTCTTAACCAGCTGTAATAGCTCATACCTGCAACCTCCAGTGAAATTACATGATATACCACAAAATCCAAGCACTAGAAATGACAACTTCCATTCACGGCAGCTGTCCAATATAACCATATACTGATAGAAACCTCTTATTAGCTGGAGTCTTATTCCAACACTTTCATATTCTACCAATGGTACTGAAACACGCAATAGACCATAAACATTTCTCCGATCAACCATTCACGAAGGCATCTCTATTTTGCCCCCGGGAAATCTTTAGAATTCCCACCTTTTGACTACTACCACAACAGATCTACGAGACAAAACTCGATATTAACCTTCCAACAAGCAAAAACCATATCCATTCGTATTCATTAATGACCCTCAACGAAGGTCCAACACACCAGTCTGGTGATATGACACCTCAACACCGACCTAAGCCACAACTTGCATAACACACGCACCAATAAGAGACGGTATGAACATACTTAAATTATGAAATTAACTCAAACAAAAGAGATGTACCTTAAGCTCATCAATACCATTACAACACAAGGCTGGGACCCCGTCCCACATCATAGAAATAGAATACATGAATATGCCTTGTAGTGTCTAATCTCCACGTAGCTTCGCTATAATACACGATCTTAACCAAACATTGTTACACATGAAGCACCGCAAGTCGCTATACTCGAAATTGAACACCACACACGATTGATGTCTAGAACCCAAACTAATCATTATACCCATGGTGAAGAAAGGCATTCGAATAGCACATGGAAAACTATTCTCGAAATCATACTGTTGCGACACGCAACCCGAACTAGATAACATACATATGGCGGCGTTCCATCCGGTCCACACATACTCATGGCGGCATGTTATCCGATCCACACATAGTCATGGTGGCGTGCCATCCGATCCACACATACTCATGGCAGCGTACCACCCGATCCATATATATATCTCACATAAGGAAATGCACATCGAGACAAATTTTCTCATTACAATAAAATACCGTGTACTGGTCGTAAGCATACTGAGTGGTTATAATATCCACATATAGTGTTATCAGCTGCAAAACTCAATCACAACTGAGATCTCCCCCTCAACTTCCACTATGAATACCGATAGCACCTCACCATATGTGCCCATCGCCCGCAAATCATAACGTCTCACAACGTAGAAGACAACTCCTAGATCTCTCCAGATTGCTGATAAGCTTAGCAATGATCGAGTCAACCTATCCCTCAACAAATATTCGGAGCCAACTGAGTAACCTCAAACTGGAACACGCATCTGAAAAGTCCCTTAACGCCGGAACTGGCTCAATAATAACAATCTTTGCACTAAAATCCATCATGAAGACTTAATTAGGAAAAGTAATCCTTTACACCCGTCTGTTGGGTCTTTAAATGATAAACTACTCCACAAGAACATAACCCGATGCACCTCGCCAAACGGTGTCGATACACACAATCCACCATCACGCATAGCCTGAATATGAGGACTTCTACCTCCAATTCCACATAGCATACGAATCATCATACTTGATCCCAATTTTGCTGCTCGGACACATGCCATAGCTAATGATCCAATAATTCCACGATACATACTCAAAATATTCCTGAGCCCCCAAGCAAACTCGATTATCACTAATCGATCTAATAAGAAAGTGCCGCAACACCACCGAAGTACCATCACTTAATCACATTTTCCTTTCTCCGAAATGCATACTCTCATCGAATCACTTTCAAACAGCCATACCATTTTCCTTGATTATCTAAGGCTTCCCACTGCCTAAGTGTTTTATGCATTCCTTTCTAACTTAATTGGAACTTATCTAGTCACGAACGTTCATAGATCTCCTCTAGAAAAGAATTCCTTACACACCTCATGCCTCTCACATTCGGAGAAGATGCACCTCTTCAACCACGGTAGCAATCAACAAGAACTCTCCCAATTTCATTTGCACAAACTAAAGTGCCATGACTAAATCCTTCTAACCAAATCACACTAAGCAAGTCGTCAAACCCATAAGCATTGCTGCGGAATTGCATGTGCTAACTCATTACCTCGAATACACACCGAGAATTAATCATACCCTTACCATGCCGATCTGGTCAGTTATCAGGCTACTCCATCTATCTACTTTTCGTCTTATTTGTCTTCAACTTGATATTCCACTTGTCGTAGTATCACAATTCCTCAATACATGCTTCTCGCATGAGAACCAAGTATAAGACCACTCTGTTAGGAACCACAACCATTTGACTACTCTCTCAAATGTTTCCAGAAACACCACATTCCAGAGTACCTTACTCAGAAGAACTCTCTGCGAATCTAACTCTGTTTCCTTTACTTTCCTGATGCGGATACATAAATTACCAAAATTAACATATAATACCACAAGTCTTAACATCTTCTAATGAAACTCAGTTCCCAACCCTATATACAACTTTAGAACTCTCAATTGACATACGTAGACTCTTGAAACCATTAGAACCATTCTCGCAAGTAATTCACTCTTATTCAATTGCAATCTACCAGATCAAACAGACATAACCACCCGTGCCTCATTAGCAATCTGACCACGCAGGAAATGATCTCATTCCGATACAACCAAATAGTTTTCTTCTCTTTACCCTAAGCATTCTTTATCAATGACAACTCAAGACATCCTATTATTTCCACACATCCATAAGTACTATATAACTTTTGTAAAAATTTCCTTCATTGGTGCCATCCTTGGCTCAATTTCTACAACCAGAACTGATCCACCGGCATATCTCAACACGGAACCAACATAGCACATGACCGTGCAATCAGCTAATCAACAACAACCTTCCCAACTTGGCTCGAAGCCATAAGCCAAAATATTTCAATATCTCATAGCACTTTACCCCATTGATGCCACAATAAAATAGTGAGAATACACCTCAATCGTTTATAAGTTGTGAAACACAGATCTTCTAACATGCACACAAGGGCCATACCACGCTAGAACACTCTGCAGGAGATAGCCCGCCTGCTTCGCCTCAACATAATATTTCCTATACCTTCCACCATCATACACCATACACAGTTGACCAGTCCTTCTGAGTCTGAACTCAAACTGCAACATGCTATTTACTTCACTCCCAACTATGAGACTTTAAAAGATTCTTCACGCACCCATAACTCAAAGCAACACATCAAATCACAATGGAAATCAAACACTTAATGGTTCATCTATCATCCAGAAGACCTTCTTCGACACCTCCAAGTCATATATGAACATATCGCAGTACCAATATACTCACCATATAGCTATCCAAGTGTCATTCCCACGATTAGGGACAATACTGAACATATAAGTTCATAACACCAGCTCGCAAAATCAGCCCCTCGGCGCTCAAGCAATAAGCGAAGATCCAGCCTCAAGTCCTCCAGACTAGCCCAACATCAACTCATAGAAATCACATATGAGTGCTCACATCATACAATCGTGTGGAAGGAATTTCAAGAGTTTTCCTTTCAAGCTGAATCAAGGACGCACGATAAGAATTCAAGAATGTGAAGTTTTCCTAAAGGTTCTGCAGCCTCTCGAGGATAAATACAAACGTCTCCGTGTCAATCCGCGAGACTCTACTAAACCTGCTCATGACTCTTGAGACCTATTAACCTAGGCTCTGATACCAACTTGTCATGACCCAATTTCCAAACCTGGTCATGATGGCGGCTCTCATGAAGATAAGGCCATCCAACTAACCCAAATCGTTCTTAACAATTATTAAACAAAAAGGAACAATCTTAATATAATTTAAAAACAACAATTCGTGGAAATACTAATGAGTGGTGATTTTACCACTCATTCTAACCTCTTTCCCTTAACTTTTATGACATTTTAATTATACATTGAGGTTGTTTATAGAGGTTATTGTGAGATTTTCAGGTACATGAAGCTATGAAGTGGTTTGAATTGAAGTGAAGTGGAATTGAGCAAGAATAAGGTGAAACCATGTAAAAACCCCAGTCATTTCCGCTTCTGCATATTATTGGTCACAAGTGCGAACTCCGCTTATGCGGATTTCCGATTGCTTATGCGAATTGGGAGGAACAGGATGGAACCTCTTCTGCGGTTGAAACTTCGCTTCTACGGAACCGCAGAAGCGATTGATTTTTCACTTAGGCGACAACTGCTACTATGGAGGACGTCCGATTTTGCGATGGCATTTCCGCCTCTGCGGAACTACTTCTGCGGTAACTTTGGCGCAGAAGCGGAAGTCGTGCATCATGCCTGGGGAAGATTTGGCATTTCATATTTTCTCACCTTAAATCATTTTTATACTTGTCCAAGCAGATATTTTGAGGATCTTTGGCTTATTTTCAGTTTGTATAGACTAGAAAGAACAAGTTTGAAGCTAGGGTTTTGCACAAACACACTTGGGTCTTGAAGATTGAAGCTAGTGGTTAAGATTTTCTTACTCATTTATGTTTATTTCTTCATTTCCTTGCTTTGTATTGTTTATCTAAGTGTGTATTATTTTATCCAACACTTAAATCTTGTTTATGGGAATATTCATAGTTAAAGTGTGGACATTATACATTGTTGTGCTTATGTATTCAATGATTTTTCTATATTTATAAAATGAGTTATTGTTTCTTTAATTATTATTGTTCCTTAATGTTTCCAAAGGGATTAGCTAACCCTAGGACTCGCCCATTAACTCCAAATAATTTTGGAAAAAATAGTTTGGAGTTGGGAAAGATTAATTAACAAGAACTTGAGGTGTTAACCCTGATTTTATATATTCTACCTAGGGATAGGATAGAACTACTTGTAGCCTTTCGGGTGTGCTTTATCTTCTAATTGTGATTAGGGATAATTCAATTAGGAAATATTGTTTGTCTTCAGAAGAAGCTAATTAAGAATTATTATCCATGTCTAATTAACATAAACTCGCTCATATGTGTAAAATCATGAAATACATTGGATCGTTACTTGAGTATAATTCTCGATGCTTTTACATTTGTAGCCATTATCATTTTACTTTATTTCTAGGTTAGTTTATATTTCCGCATTTTAAACACTAAATCAAAGTCAACCAAAAATTCTTAGTGTTTGGCATTGCGCGACTAGCGATAATTTTCTTACATTCCTAATCGCCTACACATTGTTCTCTGTGGGATTCGACCCCGACTCATAGTTGGCTAATTATATTGTTGCGACCGTATCTATTGCTTTTTTTTAGCGGTGGATTTGGACGTCACCAAAATTGGCGCCGTTGCCGGGGAACAATTTGGCGTAATTTAGGTTGTTTGATAAGTAAGCAAAAGTGCTTTGATCCAAACTTTTGAATATTTGTGAAATTATTTTCCTTACCTAAAGTCTATTTTACTTGTTAGTTTCTTGTTTATATTATTTTTTTTTGAAAAATGGCATCATATAATGATAATTGGTCGAATGGTAGTTGTTCATACTTTGATGACCCATGTCCTTATTGTGGAGGACCACAATCGTGGAAAAATTGTTAAAATTCTCCCGGGGGTGGATTGTGTGCACAATCTCATCCCCATAGTTGGAGTATTTGTTATAAGTGTGGTTGCCAAAATGGTCATTAAGATTATTATGCATATTTGACCTTCCCTGCCCCATGCCCCCACTATGATGAGTTTGCTTTTTGTGATATGAACTATAGGGATATGAAAATGGAACAAAGTGAGCATGGCCAAAATGGAGAGTTCAAGCTCATGTTGGAGTGTCTACTTGAAGAAGGAAACAAAGAGCAAAATGTCTTCGAACATCTTTTGGAGACTAGTCTCCAAAATGATTTAGCACTTCAACGATTGCATTCCCAAATGGAGGAAATAATCGAAGCCTCAAGGGTTCAAAGAGCCTTGGAAGTGAATGGAAACCAAAATCCTTCCTTGAAGATTGAAAGTGAAAACTATTTCTTGGCACTTGATCAAAACTAATAAGAACTCACAAATGCTCAAAATGAGAAAATAATGCTCATGTTGGAGTCCATTCTTGAAACTGAGGAGAAGCACAACTTTGCAAGCGAGGACTTGAAACAAGTCTTAAATTACAATGATAAACACATCCGCACTTGGGAAAATCAAATGCAAAGTTTGGTTGAGGCTCACTATGCCCAACAATTTGAGTGTGTGGAAGAAAGCCAAGAAGAGTCCAATACCAAGGAAGAAAGTGAGATTTACTTTGAGGAATCAAGAATTGAACATCTGCCAACCGACTCAATGAGTATTAGTGATGCCAAGAAAAAAATGGAATTAGAGTCAACCGGTGTAAATACAAATGAGGGTGATGTTGACTCTAATCCGGGGAAAAAGAGGATGTCAAGAATCAAAATTGCAAAGTGAAGGCTTGAAGTCCCATTCCAAGCATTTTAAATGTTGGAATTGTGTGGTGACACGGAAGTTGAACTACACGGATCAATGAAAGTTTGTGAGGAAGAAAAGCCCATGCCATTCATTTTATAGTTTGAGGAAACAAGAAATCAAAAAGACATTCCTCACTTGAAAGCCATGAAGAGCAAAATAAAGATTTTAAGCATTGGATCAATCATCAACTTACCACCCCCCATCGCTCGTGGTCACAAATTGATTCCAAGCTAGGTGCCCAGTTCATATCATCCAAGTGGCGAGAAAAGTGATAATGTTGTTTGCGTCATGCCACGACATTAAATGTGGCGCTTGGTGGGAGGCAACCCATCGTTTTACAATATTTTTCATATTTTTTGTAATTTTCTTTTTTAGAATAGCTTAGAATATTATTTTTGACTAATCTGCCAAGTTTCATATTTTTGGAGTTGATTAGAGCAGGTCAGATGGCCCGTATGGCAAAAACCAGTATCTGCAGAACCTTGTGCAAGAAATCTCAGCTAAAACCACTCTTGCGATTTTTTGACCGCATCTGCGGTCACGCAGAAGCGGAATTTCAAACGCAAAAACGATAGGAGCCGAAGAAGCGGTCCTCAAACCGCTTACAAAGAACCGCGGAAGCGGCCAAAAAGTCGTAGAAGCGAAAATCGACCAGGTTTAAAAATCATAAAAGAATATTGAACATTCAGTTGTTCAAAAACAAAGGGCTCAGTGTTCCCCCTGCCCTAACTCCCAGAAGCACAAAAATCCTCAAAAACTTATCTTACTTGCTCATAAATTGAACTCTCTTGCACGAGTTCGGGTATTATTTGCTAAAATCTCTTCTCAATATTCTACTCTTTCCTCACATGGTTTGTATTGCACATTTTCCACAGAATTTCATTTTATTTATTTTTTTATTTGATGTTTTCTTATTTTCTTCTTATTTTTGTTTTGAATTTTGGGTGTTTGTTTAGAAAGTGAGGATTTGGTTGAGTGTAGACGTGTGTGTGCTAAGTAAACTGAACGAAATTGAAGGAAGTCTTGATTACCCCATTTTTGTGAAAAGAGGTTCATCCTCACTCGCTCGAAACTTGTTCGACACAATACGTGAGTGGAAATCTTGTGCGAAGTGGCACAAATTTGGTCCTCATTGAATCATGTGCTATTAAATTGCAGTAGCTTAGTATTTTGGTGCCAAAAATTTGGTTGAAATTGAAAAAGAAAAATATTTTTAACTGGGCAGTGTTCTCACTGAAGAAGAAGAAGGCAAACCCGCAGAAGCGGATTGTTCTCCGCTGAAGCGATACCCCTTTCGCGGTAAAAAGTTCGCAGAAGCGAAAAATTGAAAAATAAAGAAATATATATAATAAAACTGAAGAAGCGGTCAAAAACCGCAAAAGCGATGCCGCTTCTGCCGCTCAAGTTCCACAGGAGCGAAAACTGCCCAGAAATTTCAAAGGCAGTGGGTTTGCAAAAATTTCTTCCCGGGCCCGCTCAACCTAAACTTTTGGCTCAAATGCAGTGTTTTAAATTGCTTTACATGATTTGATTGTCCGACTAATTTTTTGATGATTCTTTGTATGTGTTTTAACAAAAAAAAATGGACCCAACCGTAAGCGGATCGCACCCGGAAATCCAAGAAGTGGGTAATGAGCTCTTTGATGATACGCGCTTCGTGTATGCTTCATGTGAGAACCGATATTTGGACAACATGATCCATAAAAAGATCATGCTCGAAAGGGGGATAAATAAGGAGAAATTGGCTGAAAAGCTCCCGGACTTCCATGCCAGGCTCTATACGTCTAGATGGTATTGTTTCATTTCCACCCCTTGCTAGGCCAATGAGATGTGGATTCGTGAGTTCTACGCCAATCTTCGGCGTACGAACTTTGACGATCCACATATCATAATCAGAGGACAAATGGTGAGGTTTGGGGTTGAATACATCAACGATACTCTTAGAATCCCCAACTATCCCTTGGGGCCGGCAATCGAGAAAGATAATTGTGACAATGGAAAGTGGCTTGTGTCCAAGCATATCCCCCCACAGTTGAGAGAGAAATGGGGTAATAAACGGAAAGGGCTAAAATCAACGGACTTTACTGTAGAGGCAGAGAGATGGTTGAATATAGTGAGCATCAGAGTATGCCCGTGTTGGAATGTCACTGATGTATCCTACACCCGGGCATTGATCGTAGCATGCCTCCTGGATGGAATTCAGATTGACGTAGGGCACTAAATTCTTCAGGAGATGAGGGAGTACGTGAGAGAGTACTCTAGAAAAAAGGACGCAGTGTTGATGTTTCCCTCACTGATTACGAGGATATGCATCAGAGCTGAGGTTGTCCTCCGTCCCACTGATAGTTGGCTTTCAGCTGACAAACCTCTCCATCCTTTGAAAGTGACAAGAGAGGGCAATGTTGTCTAGAGCAAGAAGAGGAAAGTTGTCTCATCAGTCACCAGTTCTGAGCCATCCTCTCAGGGGCCATTCGGGATACTTCACTCCGACTTCAAAAAATTAAGGAGTTAGTATCGTAGCTTCCGAGAGCTCGCTCCTCCTCACATCCTGGCCCTTCTTACTACTCCAGTGATGACATGGAGGGTTATTTGGATGCTCAAAAGCGACAGGAAGAGAACATGAAGAAAATAACAGCATCGGTGACCAGACTGGAGGGAGCCTATGGTACTTTGGCCAAGGCCCATGATGACCTTCAGGCGGAATTTAAAAAGGAGAAGTATAAGAACAAGAACAAGAACAAGAACAAATTTATGGTCAAGATTTAGAGAGGCATCAAAGCTATCTTCAAGTGGGGACGACCAGATGCAAAGACTCCAGTGGCAGCCAAAGATGATAGTGAGGAGTATTCCTTCATTTCAGAGTCTGCTGGAGATTGTGGAGATGATGATGATTATGATGATGACGACGATGACGAGACCGATGATGATGGAGCCACGAGTGCCGCTCAGCACTAATCAGCCGCCCTCCCATAGTCTGCTAGTCTGACGCAGACCTCAGGGAGAGCTTCAAACTTTTTTTATGCTTTATATGAGATATTGTGCAGTGAGGACACTGCAAAGCTTTTAGTTGGGGAAATTTAGCACTGTATTCATATTTTGGTTATTATGTGCCCTTGTTGGGCTTATGTTTATGTACGGATATCCTGTGCCCTTGCCGGGCTTGTGATTGTGCTTGTTGGTATATGATATGCCCTTGCCGAGATTGGTGTTGATTAGTCATATTTTTGTGTTTTGAGTCATTCTTTCGTTATTTACCTTCTTAGTAATGCTTATTTTCTTCTTAGTAATAGTAGCTTCTTTTATTTTAGTTACCTTTGTAGTAGTTTCCATTTCTTTTATTTTCATTTCCTTAAATAAAATTTCCTTGGGTTTTCTTCATGCTACGGTTCTTTCCCAAGGAACACTTTTGAAGTGAACCGGGTGACTTTTCCCGATGATGGATAGATTGAAAACTTTCTTAAGGGAATTAGTCTTGTTTAGCTAGGATGAGGCTTTTGTATTATCTGTTACTAATAATATTAGTCTCTTTTGTGTAAGTTGTGAATTAAGAATGACCCTCCAAAAAATTTGGTTTGAATTTAAACAAGTAAGTTGCATTGTGCAAATTTGATCCGGTGATAGAATTTTGGCTCTTTCAGTGACTCTTTGCTCACTAGTTTGATATTTCTCTTGAAGTTTTTATTAGAAAATAAAATTTATCCATCTTGATTAGTTCATGTACCATGTGTGTTAGTGTTTGTTCAAATAAATCTTGTGTTCACTTCTATCATCTAGAACTTGCCCGGTTGGTTTTTCAATGCAAATGAGACTATGTTTAGTTGGAGGAATGATCTTAGGCATTCTTTGCTTTTATTTGTAAACCTTCTTTAGCCTTTCAAGCCTACCTTTGTGTAAATAATATCACTAATATCCAATTTGAGCCTTTAAACCTTTTCTTTGGCCAAATCATTACAAACCTTTCCCCGTTTGAAAAATATATCCCTCTTTTGAACACATCCCTCTTTGAACATTAAGAATGAGGCTAAAGGCCTAAGTTGGAGGTATGATCGAAGAGAAAAAGTGGCAAGATTGTATGTTGAGTTTAGGAACTCATGCCTAAAAAGTGTTTGTATAAACTATTCAAGCATCAAAAAGAAAAAGAAAAAGAGAAAGAAAATATGTGTAAACAAAACTCATTCACGTGGTCATCTAAATCGACCTCAAAACAGCGTTGTTGGACATACATACATGAAGAAATAGCATAAATGAGTATAGTAGTTGTTTTCTAAACCTCCTTGCAACTCTTCTACACTCGAGAGTTTACAGAATGAATCCAATGCACCATAAAATGGAAAAGAAGGTGAATACAAGACAAATATCGTGTATGATTTACATAATAGAAAAAAGGAAACAAAAGAAAAAGAAATGCACAACATAGCAAATACGGTATGCACAACTCAGGCAAGGAGATCACAGTAAACAAACATCTCTCCATGAATAGCATTCCTCTGATACTTCTTTACAGTGGCACCATATAGAAAATTGGATGGATCCATCCTTACAGATTTACACGAAATCTTGTCCAGGCTTTAGATATAGCAATCTCCTTGAAGGCGCTGGAGGAGCCAGTCCAGGGATATCCCTTATGTCTTTGTTGTGAGGATTCACAATCTTCACAACAATAATGGCAACAACACCACAGACAATGAGGAAGAGGAAAAGCATGATGCATTTTTCCGTGGCAACCTGCCGCCCAATTTCCTTGACAAGCTGGGATGCCTTTTTAATGGAGAACTGAATTATGTCAAGCTCATTGACAACACGACCCATTTGATCAGTTTGGCCTTTCAAGGTAGTAGCAGTTTGTGTTCCCACTTCAATTGTTTGGTGAACAACCTGTTTGGACCGTTCAATGGCTTGATCAGTTTCATCCATTGTCTTATTTCCAGCACTGATAAGCTCCCGATTTGACATTGCTGATGCAATTTGGACATTTTCCTCTGATGTTGGTTCACTTGCACCTCCCATGTCAAATAGTTCAACCCTCTTATTGCCAAGACTGCTCATATACGTTTTTCTCAAGGCCACATACGAGTTTAGCTCTTTGATCATTAATTGCTTCTCATCATTGAGTTGTTTGTTGATCTCAGGAGGATTTCTACTCTCCTCATCTTTAATTTCAGGATCAAACTCTTTAATTAACCTTTTACATTCTCTCATCTTCCCTGTAAGCTCTTCCAACTGTTTACTCTGTCTGTTCGAATCATTGATCTTATCCAGCTTTTGAAAACCATTTGCTAGGGTTTTGAAAACCATTTGCTAGGGCTCGGAAATTATCACGAATTTCTCCATGGATCTGCTCCATTTGTGGGTTCATTTGCAAGTCCAAATTCTCCATTTTTTGGGCCTCCAATTGTCTCCTCTTCTTCTTCGTTTATTGCCGGATTAGAACCCCAAACAGATTCCTCACCGGCAGATCAAGGATATTACAAAAATATCCAACTCTGCAAAATTTGAAAATTTACCCAGAATTCACACCATTTTTAACAAATTAGATATTAAAAGTGGCTACTTTTGCAAATAACTGAAATTGAAAACTGACAGCTCGCAAGTTAGGGTTTTTAACAAAGGACGGGAAATTACATAGAGGGGAAAAAATTGGATTTGGAATGGTTTAGGGTTCTTGAAAGGAAAAAAAAGGGAAAAGAAGGGAAGAGAAATGTGTATATATACTAAGTATGGAGTCTTGAATAAAAATTAGACGAGGTGTGAGGTGGGCCTATATTGCGAACTAGATGAAATGAGGCTATGGGGGTTTGAAAAGAAGCAAAGTGCAAAAGAATAAAACAAAAAGAAGAAAAAAAAAGAAGTGTGAGTAGTGTTCAAGGAGGGTGAAGTCACTTGTACAGAAATGTCTATCCAGCCGATCCCTAAACCTACATTACAAGCTCAAAAAGTCCTTATGAGACCTCCAACCGATCATTGTTAAATAAGCGATGAATTAAAATAAGGGCAAGCCTATGGTATGAAATGTTGTAACACTTGAAGTTCTTTGTGAGAGCGAGTGTTCTTGAAAAATTTGTCCCTTGTGTTGTATTGTAAATATTGTGAATTTTGGGACTTTCTCTTTTTGTGAGGGCACATGAATTAGGAAAGATTGGTGAAATTGAGTAAAGTGAGTATTTTTAGCGAACTAGTGCTTTTGAGTCATTTCTTGAGGCCTATGTTGATCACTTGATTACTTTTGAAATCCTTTGCACATTTTTGAAGTTGTTTTTTTTATGAGGGAGTTATTCGCTAAAGATGTGCATACTTGAGCCTAATTGTTAGTACTAACAAAATCCATTAGTATGGTGTTTAAATTAGAGAATGTGTTATAAAAGTAATGGCAATACCACTTGTGTTTGAAATGGTGAATCCTCATTGAAGTTTGGTTTTGAATTGCTTGAGGACAAGCAAAAGCTTTAAGTTGGGAGTGTTGATGAGTGGTGATTTTACCACTCATTCTAACCTCTTTTCCTTAGCTTTTATGATGTTTTAATTATACAATGAGGTTGTTTATTGTGATTATTGTGAGATATTCAAGTACATGATGCTATAGAGTAGTTTGAATTGAAGTGAAGTGGAATTGAAAAAAAATGAGGTGAAACCATGCAAAAACCCCAGTAATTTCCGCTTCTGCGGATTATTCATCGCAGGTGCGACCTCCGCATATGCGGATTTCTGATCGCTTATGCGAATTGGGAGAACAGGATGAAACCGCTTCTACGGTTGAAACTTCGCTTCTGCGAAACCGCAGAAGCGGTTGATTTTTCGCTTAGGCGACAACTGCTACTATGGAGGACGTCCGCTTTTGCGATGGAATTTTCGCCTCTGCGGAATTGCTTCTGTGGTTACTTTGTCGCAGAAGTGGAAGTCGTGCATCATGCCTGGGGCAGATTTGGCATTTCACATTTTCTCACCCCAAATCGTTTTTATACTCGTCCAAGAAGACATTTTGAGGATCTTTGGCTTATTTTCAATTTGTATTTACTAGAAAGAACAAGTTTGAAGCTAGGGGTTTGCACAAACACACTTAGGTCTTGAAGATTGAAGATTGTGGTTAAGATTTTCTTACCCATTTATGTTTATTTCTTCATTTCCTTGCTTTGTATTGTTTACCTAAGTGTGTAGTTTTTTATCCAACACTTAAATCTTGTTTATAGAGATATCCAAATGAAAGTGTGGATTTCATACCTCGTTGTGCTTTTGTATTGAATGATTTTTCTAAATTTATGAAGTGAGTTGTTGTTTCTTTAATTATTATTGTTCCTTAATGTTTCCAAAGGGGTTAGCTAACCCTAGGACTCGCCCATTAACTCCGAAATTAATTTTGGAAAAAATAGTTTGGGATTGGGAAAGATTAATTAACAAGAACTTGAGGCGTTAACCCTCATTTTATAGATTCTACCTAGGGATAGGATAGAACTACTTGTAGCCTTTCGGGTGTGCTTAATCTTCTAATTGTGATTAGGGATAATTCAATTAGGAAGTCTTGTTATTCTTCGAAAGAAGCTAATTAAGAGTTATTATCCGTGGCTAATTAACATAAACTCGGTCGTATGTGTAAAATCATGAAATACATTGGATTGTTACTTGAGTGTAATTCCCGCTGCTTTCATATTTATAGTCTATTGATCATTTTACTTGCTTTCTAGGTTAGTTTACATTTTCGCATTTTAAACGTAAAAGCAATTTTCAACAAAAAATTCTTAGTATTTGGCACTGTGCGACTAGCGATAATTTTCTTACATTCCTAATCGCCTACACATTGTTCTCTGTAGGATTAGACCCCGGCTCATAGTAAGTAATTATATTGCTGCTATCGTATCTATTGCTTTGTTTTAGCGGTGGATTTGGATGTCACCAAATACAACCCAAATCTGGGTGTCACCAGTCATGAGCATCTAAAGAATCCTAACACTACTACGAGGGCAGTAATATACGGATTTGAATTTAAAAAAAACGAAAAAATATATGGTACCGCAAGCGCTGACGGTCACCTGGCAGAGCTACGATAGTAAGATCTCCAATCGGCTCAAAACCCGCTACTGGATGAACAACTACATGCATCTGCACACGAGATGCAATGAGTAATGTGAGTACTTTAACTCAATGAGTAATAAGAGTAAATAATAACTGAGCGGTAGTAAACCATGTAAAGCAAATCAACATGCTATATGGTACAGTGTAACCATTGAGAAAATAAGGAAAACGTGAAAATCCTTTAGAAAATATCTTGGCTCAGTTCAAAACCTCTTTTGAAAATATCTTTTTCCAATAGTTAAACAATTAAATGCGGAATAGGTAGTGCACGTCAGCACAAAAGTCAGCCTGTCGGGCACAAACAAGTATGCATAATTGAGCTCGTAGACTCACCCTACATGCAATATTGTTGTTCATGGTCAGCCATTGTTCCCTGGCCCGTTTACATCATATAGTGTCACTGTTACCACTGTCTCAAATTTACTCTCTTTAAAGTAATCATACAATATCAGAACAACAATTAAATATCTCAAGAAATAAAACAAACAACGAATAAATGCACAAAAGTATGAATGCAATGCAATGCATATGACGGTACACTCATGCACCCACTGCGACGTGCAGTCTGATCCACTTAACGTCGACGGCGCTCAATAGGGGTGTGTACAGACTCCGAAGGGGCTCCTATATCCTAAGCGCAATATCAGCTAGGTATTGGCTTAAACCAGGCTTTCGGCCTCAATATCAATATGTATCATCGCTATGGCGTGCAGCCCGAGCCACCCATATATTCAAAAATCACTATGACACTGCTGCGGTATGCAGCCCGATCCATGCTCAGTCCAGAAATGCACATAAGCTACTCAGGAAATATTAACATGAAAATCCTCAGCTCAAACATCAATAAAATACTGTTTAAGTTTTCAAATCTTAGAAAAATGGCTGAGTTTGCAAAATAATATTAAAACCTTGGACAGAGATCAAATAATAAACAAGTAATGCAAAAACAGTAATATCAATCCCCAGAGGGTTCACATAGTTGGCATGAATCCCAAATATGGTAATTAGCCCAAATTATGATGGCAACAAATAATTTCAGTCAAATACACAGTAATATCAACAATCGGGATGGACCAAGTCATAGTCCCCAACGGTGCTCTACCCCACGCTCATATTTGGCGTGCAAGTCACCTCAATACAATGCTATGATATGCAAATCCGGGGTTTCAAATACACAGGGTATCATTTACAGATATTACTCACCTCGACCCGATGAAATATCTAACCCGCGACGCCTTTGCCCCTCAAATCGGCCTCCACGCGCGTCGAATCTAACCAAAATCAGAGCAAATACATCACAATATGCTAAGGGGACAATACCCAATCGAAAACAATCGAGAAATAGCAAAAATCTCGAAACTAGCAAAAGCAGAGCCTCAAGCTCTCTTTTCAAAAATATACAAAACTCACATTACCGGATTCCTTGTCTCACCGCAAGTCCATACATACCAAGAACTCCCAAATCGGGGCTCAAATGACCTATCAAATCCCAATTTGGAATATCAAAAACTCAAGCTCTAGTTCTTCCCCTTTTAATCAAATTCCATGAATTTAGGTGTTGAAATCACAATTAATGATGTTTCTAGGCTATAGGACTTACCTCAATCGATTTCCAGTCAAAACCCTCTTAAACTCTCGTCAAAAGCTCCCAAGGTCGCTCAACAATGGTGGAAATTAGACCCAAGTGGCGGATGAAATGTTCAATAAAAACCCTTCTACCCAGGCCCTTTTCCTTTATGCAAATGCAAGGGAACTCTCACGTTCGCGACGAACAAAATCCACCTATGCCAAAATACCTTTCGCAAACATGTCATACACTACGAGAATGTGAAGCTTTCTCCAAGCCACTTACACGAATGCGAATTTACTCATGCGAACGCAAAGGCAAAACCCCTAAGCCTCGATTCCTTATATATGTTCGCGTGTACTCCCTCGCGAACGCGATACACACCAAGATATCCCTCCGCGAATGCGGAACAAGACATCGCGGATGCGTAGAGTAATTCACCTGCCTCCCTAGATCCTTCTTTGCGAACGCACGAGCCCTATGCGAACGTGAAGGTTTAATTGTCTGCAATACATAGCTGGAAAACATGCAATCTTCAAAGGCCAAAATTGGTCCGATTGACCCTCCAAACTCAACCAGAGGCTCCGGGACCTCAACCAAAAGCACCAAAATGTCTTATAACATTATCTAAACTTGTTTCAATCATCACAAACCATCAAACAACACCAAAATCATCAATTCTCATCGGATTCAAACGTAAGTTTTTTAAAAACTTTCGAAACACGCATTCTATCAAAAACGCAACCAACGACGCCCAAATGACCTGAAATTTTGTACACACATCACAAATCACATATCCATGCTACAACAACTCTCGGAATCCCATTTCGGGCCTCGGATCCAAATCTCACCCATCAACCATAATTTGCCCAAATACTAACTTCGCCACTTCAAGCCTAATTCTACACCAGACCTCAAAAGTGAATTCCGATCATACTCCTAAGTCACAAATTACTTCCCAAAGCTAAACGAATTATCGAAAATCCCATCTGAGCCCTATTACTCATAAGTCAAAATCTGGTTGACTTTTCCAAAACAAGCCTTCCTTAAAGAGACTAAGTGTCTCATTTTCCACCAATACCAATCCAAGTCAAATCTAACACACCACATACTGATAATGAAATATGAAGAAGCATAGAATGGGGAAAACATAGCAGTAACGAATTAGACGACGGGTCGGGTCGTCACAGTATGGATCTCAGCTAACCTTTCAAAAAAATAGGAGACTGCCACTGGAATGAAATCTGCTGACTTGGTTAGCCTATCAACAATGAACCACACTGCATCGAACTTCCTCTAGCTCTGTGGGAGTCCAATAATGAAGTCCATAATAATGTGCTCTCACTTTTACTCAGGAATCTCAATCTGCTGAAATAACCCACCGAGCCTTTGATGCTTGTACTTAACCTGCTAACAATTCAAACATCGAGCCACATATACAAGAATATCCTTCTTCATTCTTCTCCACAAATAATGCTGCCGCAAATCCTGATACATCTTTGTGGTGCCCGGATTAATAGAGTACCGTAAAATATAGGCCCCCTATAAAATCAACTCTCGGAGTCCATCCACATTTGGCACATAGACTTGACCCTGCAATCTTAAACTCCATCATCACGTAAGGTTACCTTCTTGGAACCTTTGTGTTGCGTCGTGTCTCTTAGGACACACAAATGGAGATCATCATACCGTCGATCTCGGATCCACTCCAATAATGAAGAATGAGCGAGTGTGCAAGATAACACATGGTTGGGCTTAGAAGCATCCAGCCTCACAAACGGATTAGCCAAAGCATGAACATCCGAAGCAAGCAGTATCTCACCGACCGGAATATAAGCAAGACTGCCCATAGTGGCTGACTTCCTACTCAAAGCATCGGCCACCACATTGGCCTTTCCCAGATGATATAAGATTGTGATATCATAATCTTTCAACAACTCCAACCACCTCCTCTTCCTCAAATTCAACTCCTTTTGCTTGAACAAATACTGAAGACCCTTGTGATTCGTGAACATCTCACATGCCATGCCATACAGATAATGCCTCCAAATCTTTAACGTGTGAACAAAGGCTGAGAACTCCAAATCATGAACCGGATAGTTCTTCTCATGAACCTCCAACTACCGCGAAGCATGAGCAATGACTTTTCCATCATGCATCAACACTGCACCAAGTCCAATACGATATGAATCACAATAAATTGTATAAGGCCATGAACTGGTGGGAAAAACCAACACCAATGTCGTAGTCAAAGGTGTGTTGAGCTTCTGAAAGCTCGTCTCACACTCGTCTGACCACCTGAATTGGGTACCCTTCTGCGTCAATCTGGTCATTAGGGCTGCGATGGATGAAAACCCCTCTACGAACCGACGATAGTAGCCTGCCAATCCCAAGAAACTCTGAATCTTTGAAGCTGATGCTAGTTTAGGCCAGTTCTTGACTACCTCAATCTTCTTTGGATCAACTTGAATACCCTCTACTAATACAACATGACCCAAAAATGCAACTGAACTCAACTAGAACTTGCACTTTGAGGACTTAGCACATAACTGACTATCCCTTAAGGTAACCACTCTAAGATGTTGCTCGTGGTCCTCCTCAAAATATCATCAAGGAAGACTATCACAAACGAATTCAAATAAGGCCTGAACACTGGATTCATCAAATCCAGAAAAGTTGTTGGGGCATTTGTCAACCCGAATGACATCACCAAGAACTCATAATGCATACCGAGTGTGGAAAGTTGCCCTAGGTACATCGGATGCCCTAATCCCCAACTGATGGTAGTACGGTCTCAAGTCAATCTATGATAATACCTTGGCACCTGAAGTTGATCAAACAAATCATCGATCGTTGGTAATGGATACTTATTCTAGATTGTAACCTTATTCAATTGCCGGTAATTAATGCACATTCTCATTGATTCGTCCTTCTTCTTAACAAACAACACTAGCACACCCCAAGGTGAAACACTCGGCCTAATGAAACCCTTCTCAAGCAAGTCTTTCAACTGCTCCTTCAGCTCTTTTAACTCAGTCGGGGCCATACGATAGGACGAGATAGAGATGGTTGAGTGCCCGGAGTCAAGTCAATGCAAAATTCAATATCCCTGTCAGGTGGCATACCCGGTAGGTCTGAAGGGAAAACCTTAGGAAACCCACGAACAACAGGCAAAGAGTCAATAGAAGGAACCTCAGCACTAGAATCACGAACATATGCCAAATAGGCTAAAAAACCCTTCTCGACCATACGTTGAGCTTTTACATAAGAGATAACACTAAGGGTAGAATGACTAGGAGTCCCTCTCCACTCTAAATGAGGTAAACCCGGCAAGGCTAAGGTCACAGTCTTGGCATGACAGTCCAAGATAGCGTGTAAGGTGATAACTAGTCCATCCTTGATATGATATCAAAATCGAGTCCAAAAGAAGTAAATCTACATGAGTCTCAAGACCTCCAATCACAACTATACATTAACAATGGACACGATCCACCATAATAGGATCACCCACTGGTGGCAGGCACATACATAAGGGCACTCAAAGAATCACTAGGCAACACCAGATACGACGCACAATAAAATCGAAGCTCCTCTACTATAAACCAGAACAGTACATGCACCTCCACCTCTAATACCTCTACCTCCACCTCTGGCATCTCTACCTCCACCTCTAATACCTCTTCTCCACCTCTAGCTAACTAAGAGGGGTGGACGATGTGAGCACATAATTTTTGCCACTCTTAAACTACTCCTATAAATTCCTTAGAATTAGAATTTTTCCTTTTTATTTGAATTTTAAGGAATTAATTGCTTGATTTTATGTCTTGTTTGTATTTGTGTGCATTTTTCTTTGACATAATTCATAAAAAAGATACAAAAATAGTATTTTACAATTTCAAATTTTACATTTTTACATTTTTTGATTTAGTTTCCTCTTAAATTAGGAATTAGTTAATTAGTATCATCTTAGATTTAATTTGGATCTTTTTATTTTTACATAATAAAATTAGAGAATTCAAAAATATTAATAAGCAAAATACAAATATAATTACAAAACAAGAAAAAGAGAAAAGAAAACAAACTGGAAAAAGAAAACAAAAGGGAAATGTATTAAAAAGAAGAAGGCTTGTTTAATGAAATTCGAATTGGGCCATTAATTAACCAAAACCTAGCCCGAAAGCCACCAAAGTCGACTAGCCCACACCCCAGAAACCCGACCCAATCCCAGGTTGCCCAAAATGACACTGTTTAGCCAACTTCTAATCATGGCCGTCTAGATTAGGAGATCCAACAGCCAGGAAGTGGGGAATATTTAAGTGTCGGAACCCCCTACCCCTATATCGTCGTCTCCAAAACACCCTAGAATCCAAGCCTGTAATGCCGCCGCCGGAAATAGTCCATGGCAGCGGCCCACCTCTAAATGCCACCAAAATAAAACCATGAACTCCCCTTCCCCTCCTCTATCCGAATCCATCAGCCTTTTACTTCGAATCTCGCTTAAACTCGTAGAATCTTCGTTCGAAGATTTTTTGTCAATGACTCCACCATTCCCAAACTCCACCAAATTTACACTCTAGAACCGCCTTAATCACCTCTACACAACCCCCTTAACCCCGTCCCTCGAATCTCGCCGGAATTGTTCGAATATCTGTTTAAGTTTTTTCGGCCAAAACCCTAGTCACACTAACTCGCCCAAAAATGATACAAGATGATCCTTGGGCCTTCCTCGTAGTGAATATGCCATCAGTGAAGCCCAATTTTTACCAGAGGTGACCAATTTTGAATTTTTGAAGAATAACTGGATTCTTGGAGTCGGGTCAGTAAGTTCATGATTTTCTTTTATTTTATTTTTCTTGGTGTTAAGTTCACTTTTCATGACTGTTTAGCTTCTTAAATTTTCTTAGTAATACTGGTAATCCGAAAAATTAATGTTTATTCTTTAAATTATGTTGGCCTGGTCTCTTAGCATTTAGTTTTAAATGTTCATTTATTTCTGTGAATAATTCAATTTATTTCAACAAACCATGACTTGTAATATTAGGTTTCAATTATGATTCTAGTTAGTTAATATTTGTTTGAATGTCATGTGATTATCAATACTGATTAGTTTAGCTTATAGTTAGTTTTTGATTGCTTGTTGTTTTAATTTGGTTCAGTGAATGGTTAATTCATAATTTGAATTAGGAGTGCATTTTGTTGATTTTAGGGAATTGTTTGGTCATAGCTACTATTTCGTTTAAACTCAGGGGTAAAATAGGCAATTCAAGGGTAGAGGATCTTTTAAAACTGAACTAGAATTCGCTAGAATCCTCTAGAATGGGCTTAATTTTGGATTTAGGAAAATATAGTCTATTTGTGTAGGACATTTTGTTAATGGATAATTTGTATGAAAATAGACTCATGGTTTATTAATTTGTTAATTAGACTGTGCCTTAGCATAAAAACCAGTTATCTTGTTAATCTGTTCATGCTAAGAGTGAGATTCGTGTTGGTTATGTTGTTATGGGCCTTCAGCCTTGTTTATTTGAACTGGTTTCATAGTTGTTAAATCATTTTAGCTAATCGTGGTTGATTTCCCACAGTTTTTAGTGTTAGTTCATAGTTTACTTTATGTAAGTCAGTGTCTGAATCTAATTAGTATAGGAACTCAAGGAGGTATTCTTGTTGTTAACGTTCAAAATTTGATAGTTCATTGAGTTAAGAAATATTTTTTAGTTAATAAGCTTAACTCGATCAGCACTATTGAATAAGGTCATAACATGCTTAGGTATTCCGAAATATGGTATGAATTCGAATGCAAAGTAAATAGTGTCTCGTCAAATTAATGAAAACACACACTACGTTCAAATGTTGCATTTGAATACGTTAGAGTAGCTTGAGTAGTTTGGTTAGATTGGAGTTGTGGTTTGGTTTGACTGATAGTCAGCATTTTAGCAAATTGGGCCTCAACATGTTAACAGACGACCTGGGCCTAAACTTGAACATCCCTCTTCCTTTTAGAGCGATTTGCAGACGTACCCTATTTCAATGCTACCTTTTAACCTATACCCACTATTTTAAAACTACTAATTTGGTAACCATATACTAAAATTGTTTTTATAATATTACCATTATACCCCTTCTAAAACATATAAAATTCGTCTCTACTCTGTATTCCCATATTCAAATTTCCTCCTCCGTATCTCCTCCATTAGTCATCTCTCCTCCATCATTCCGTCTCTCCTGAAAATGCATCTCGCATTCATGTTCCATATTCAAATTCAAATTCAAATTCCAAATTCAAATTCAAATTCAAATACATTGTAAGTATTCAAATTCTTCTGTAGAATTCAAAATAATTTTTGAATTATATGTTTTTTGACGAACTTCATTGATATGCAATGAAGTTGAATTCATCTATTTGAAGATGAATTCTAAAATTCTAAGCTAAAGTGGTTTAACAATCTGCCTTTCCTCCTTATTCTTCTGAAGAATTCAAAATAATTTTTGAATTATATGTTTTCTAGTTGATGTTTTTTGACGAACTTCACTGATATGCAATGAAGTTGAATTCATCTATTTGAAGATAAATTCTAAAATTCTAAGCTGAAGTTATTTAACGATCTGTCTTTCCTCCATAACTGGCTAAATTGAAAACTCAAGATGCAGAAAATCATGATTCATAAAAATACTTCGGCCTACCAGCTGAAGTGATCTAGTTGTATATTTAAAACTTCGGCTGTTGAGCTGAAGTGTTCCTCCTTAGCTGGATAAATTAAAAAATCATGATTCATAAAAACACTTCGGCCTACCAGCTGAATTGATCTAGTTGTATATTTAAAACTTCTACTGTTGGGCCGAAGTGTTCCTCCTTAGCTGGCTAGTTCAAAAAAATTATGATTCATAAAAGCACTTCGGCGTAGTAGCTGAAGTGCTCTAGTTGTATATTAACAACTTTGGCTTTTGGGACGAAGTGTTCCTCCTTAGCTGGCTAGTTTAAAAAATCATGATGCATAAAAACACTTCGGCTTATGCATCTGTTCACTTTACTAATACTTGCAACTAAACAACAATCTGCAGGATGAGTTCGATTTGCGTTGTTTTAACTTTTAATTGGAGTTGGACTCATGATTACAAATACTTGGATCATAATACAAAACTTGTTCTAGTTAATGAGGACATATCATTCAATACTTTCGTAAAAAAAATTAGCGAAGTTGCAAATATTGATTCAACCAGATATGCATTGAAAGTATGGTTTGATATCAAATTAAATACAAGCAAATGAATGCTTGTAACTTCAGATGAAGAACTCAGTACGTGTACACATTTGCTTACAACTAATTCAGCCTACAAGAATTGTCATTTCGTCATCGAACAAATACAACCTTCAGAATCAGCAGGATTCAACCAATCTCTTGCATATGTGATACATTCAAAACCTTTTGTCGACTATCAACATGAAGTACAACAGCCAATAATGGAATCAGACAACTGGCAGCAACCTTCTAACATTACAGATGCTTCACAAACCATAGTGCTACAACAATTACCACCTCCTCCAATAAATTCATACCAGTTTATTGATGACCAAGAAGAAGTAGGAAAACTAATTATGCAAATTGACAACCAACACACAATCCAACAAAGATTTTCTTCACCTTCTTCAACCATGAACAACGATGAAGATGAATTAAACAGGGAGTTTATGCCCATAACATCACATAGAATTGAAGAAATATCTTAAAGTTCTTGTGCTTCTCAGAAATCAAGAAAAAAGTGAGGAGAAAGATGAAAGAATCTCCACCATGTAAAATACTTAGGCATAATGCGTTTCCTGAGGAAGTAAGAGTTGGATCAATCTTTGAGAATAAACAAAGCATGACAAACTTTTTTTGCAGCTTGGAGATAAATCAAAAAGTTGAATTCACTGTAGTTAGATCATGTTCCAAAAGATACGAGCTGAAATGCATTGTGGACAAATGTGATTGAAATGTACGTGCTACCAATTCAACATTGTTCAAGGTGATAATATGATAACATCCATGAATACTCGGTTGATGCAAGAAAATCATATCAGAAGTATGCTACATCAAATTTTATAAGTGAACAAATTATAGAAAATGTTCGAGACAAAAAGATAGAGGTTACACCAGCCTTTGTAGAAAATGAAATGAAAAAGAAATTTGGAATTTACATATCACAAGGCATGTCGTGCTATTAAAAAAGTTGTTGCTTGCATAAGGGGAACACCTGAAAAGACCAGATTCTTCCTTCATACCTACACATGATGGTGGCCAAAAACCCAGGAACATACACAAGCATAAAAAGAGATGTGGAGAATAGGTAAGCAAAACAATACTAACCATCTCCCTAAAGTTTCAAAAATCTTACTATTTGAAAAACTTACCACCTTATGATTTTTTTTTCTGTTTCAATTTATAGATTTGCTTACTTGTTCTTTGCTCCTGCGGCATCAGTAGCTGGTTGGCCATACTGTAGACCCGTTATTGCAGTAGATGCAAAATTTTTGAAGTCAAAATATCGTGGTGTTCTATTTGCTGTTGTATCAAAGGATGCAAACAATCAAATCTTTCCTCTATGTTTTGGTGTAGCAGATTCAGAAAATAATGAGGCATACATTTGGTTCTTCGGGGAAATGAGAAAGGCAATTCAACTCCGTTGTGAACTAGTTTTCTTTTCAGATAGAAACCAATTGATAGAAAATGGTATTAGAAAGATTTTTCCTGAAGCTCACCATGGTATCTGCCTTTATCACTTTGAGAAAAATTTAAAGCAAAGACATGCAAAGTCCATGGTGATAGATCTTTTTTAAACTGCTGCAAGGTCTTACAGGCGTGAAGATTTTAAACAGTTAATGTCACAACTCAAAGGTATTGACAAGTAAAAATACAATTACATAATGGAAGAGCCTCCAGATAGATAGGCATGGTTCCCATGACGACGTTATGATATGCTAACAACAAACATGGTAGAATCAATGAATTTTGTTTTGCTAAAAGGGAGAGAAATGCCTATTTTAAGAATGTTAGATTTCATCCAAGAAAAGCTGGGAGAGTGGTTTTATGAACGGAAAAAAAGGCAAATGAAACTTTTCACAAAGTATCAATATGGGCAGAAGAAGAGATGAATAAGAAGATGACCTGGCTTGAAAAATGTTTGTGAGTATATTTATTAACTTCAGTTTTATATATCTGTTGAAATGATTCGCTACTTATTCCCCTTTAACTGTCTAAATTAAAAAATCATGATGCTCAAATACAGTTTGGCCTATCAGCCGAAGTTCTTTAGTTGTTTGTTAAAGACTTCGGTTGTTAAGCCTAAGTGCTCCTTATTAACTATCTAAATTAAAAAATCATTATGCTCATACACACTTAGGCCTATCAGCCGAAGTTCTTTGGTTGTTTATTAAACACTTAGATTGTTCCCCTTTAACTTTCCAAATGAAAAATCATGATGCTCAAACACACTTAGGCCTATCAGCCGAAGTTCTTTAGTTGTTTGTTAAAGATTTCGGTTGTTAAGCCTAGGTGTTACTCATTAAGTGTCTAAATTAAAAAATTATTATGCTCAAACACACTTAGGCCTATCAGCCGAAGTTCTTTGGTTGTTTATTAAACACTTAGGCTGTTAAGCCTAAGTGTTCCCCTTTAACTATCTAAATTAGAAAATCATGATGCTCAAATACACTTAGGCCTATCAGGCGAAGTTCTTTAGTTGCTTGTTAAAGACTTCGAGTGTTAAGCCTTAATTTTTTATTCCTTGTTTAGATGAAGCATTTTTTATTCCTTGTTTAGATGAAGCAAAAGTACACTTATATAATTTGTCTTAATTTTTTATTCCTTGTTAGGTCTTCAACCTTGACTCAATGTTGTTTAAAATAAATAGTGAAGGAATTGAATTCATTATGGACCTAAAGAAGAGAACTTGTGACTGCCTGGAATTCCAACTAGATGAATTGCCCTGTCCACATGCAAGTGCTGCTATTAATAAGAGATATTTGATGAAATATGATTACAGCTCAAATTGGTATTCAAGGGAAACACGGTTAGAAACATGTGAAGGATATGTGAATACCGTGGGAGATCAAAAATCATGGGAAATACAGAAAATGTACAATCTGAGATCACTAAACCTCCTGATGTAGAGATTTCACAAAGAAGAAGACAAAAGAATAGGCATATACCTACTACTGAATCATCAGTACCATTCAAGTCTACCAAATGCAATCGATGTAAACAAGTTGGGCATAACATAACAACTTGTTTGTCTTCTCCAGCACCTCATCCATATTCCAAGAAACACAATGAAAATTACTCCAAGATTCAATAATCCTAGGTCTGAATTTAAAATTTCTTTACTGTAGGCATGATTCAAATGTGATTTTTTACATAGGAATAAATAAGATAAGCTCTTGGACAATTTTATATACTGCTAAAGTTGGACAATTTTATATACTGCTAAGAAGTTCACTCTTCAACTTGTCGAATTCATAATGCAACTCAATTTGTTCGACGACTACTCTGTCCATAAGATAAAGAAGAGTCTTCAGTTTCTTTTGCAGCTTGAAATATTCATCCCAGCTGGGAAACTGAAAACTATCAAACTGATGCACAACCTTGTCGAATAAGGTTGAAGAACCTCCACAACTATGTTCCATGTTAAGCATGTTCTGGAATGATCGATTGCCAGACAGCTTTGGTCTAAGTATCTCCCAATCGGCCTTTATTTCTTCCCACTTACCCATAAGATTGGCCACAGGTTTATTATTGTACCACTCAGACTTCAACTCATCCGCTTCATCATTATTTCATCCATATTAGGCTTGCCTCTACCGCTTGCCTAAGTGTTCCCCATGCTTCCGACTACCGCTTGATTAAGTGTCCCCCTTTAAATGTCTAAATTAAAAAATTATGACGCTCAAACACACTTAGGCCTATCAACTGATGTTCTTTAGTTGTTTATTAAACACTTAGGCTGCTCGGCCTAAGTGTTCCTCATTAACTGTCTAAATTAAAAAATCATAATGCTTAAACACACTTAGGCCTATCAGCCGAAGTTCTTTAGTTGTTTATTAAAGACTTCGGCTGTTAAGCCTAAGTGTTCCTCATAAATGTCTAAATTAAAAAATCATGATGCTCAAACACACTTAGGCCTATCAACCGAAGTTCTTTAGTCGTTTATTAAACACTCCGGCTGCTAAGCCTAAGTGTTCCCCTTTAACTGTCTAAATTAAAAAATCATGATGCTCAAACACACTTAGGAATATCAGCAGAAGTTCTTTAGTTGTTTATTAAACACTTAGGCTGCTAGGCCTAAATGTTCCTCATTAACTTTCTAAATTAACAAATCATGATGCTCAAACACACTTAGGCCTATCAGCCGAAATTCTTTAGTTGTTTATTAAAGACTTTAGATGTTACGCCTAAGTGTTCCTCATTAACTGACTAAATTAAAAAATAATGATTCTCAAACACACTTAGGCCTATCAACCGAAGTTCTTTAGTTGTTTATTAAGCACTTCGGCTGCTAGGCCTAAGTGTTCCCCTTTAACTGTCTAAATTAAAAAATCATGATACTCAAACATTCTTTGGCCTAGCAGCTGAAGTTCTTTTGTTGTTTAATAAACACTTAGGCTGATAAGCCTAAGTGTTCCTCATTAACTGTCTAAGTTTTGGTCGACCTAAGTTTTTCTATTGTATTCAATATTTTTTGGCCTAAAGCTTTTTCGAATAACTTACGCACATACTGCTTAAGTTTTATTCAGATAATGAGCTGAAACATAATGCACCCAAAATAATGTATAGTAACAAAATACAAATATGTATTCACTTACATCCTTGGAATAACAGAAAAAAATTAGTTCGAATAACTTACTCACATACTGCTTAAGTTTTATTCAAATAATGAGCTGAAACATAATGCACACAAAATAATGTATAGTAACAAAATAAAAATTTGTATTCACTTACATCCTTGGAATAACAGAAAAAAATTAGTTCTTCGTTTACAAGTTATTATTCATATTGTCCATAGTCATGTCCAAGTTGCTCTTCTTGGTTTTCATTCGATGAAACTTCACTATGAAGTGCAGTCTTTGCCTCAAGGCCAATATGAAGTGCAGTCTGATCATAAGAGATGAAAGTCAAATATTGTAGACTTTAAGGCTAAGTGTTTGCAAAACTCAAGTCTATATTGGAAATGGGTTATGTAAATTCATTGCTGATAATTGCTTAAGGAGGGAGATCGTATAATGTTTGAGGTTGTTACTAATGGAGAGACACCAATATGGAAATTTCAGGTTGTTACTAGTGGGAAAGACTGATGAGGAAGTATCAAGGTAAGTTTTCTCAGCTAGTATGAAAATCATTTTTCTTTCAGACACAGGTTGATAAAGTTTAGTCTTATGATATATTTAGCAACTACCGTCTTGTTTTCATAAGAAAAAAACTAGAAAATGTTGGCAAAGATATATTTAGTGGTATGCATATGGGAATTCGTGGAAAGCAAAGATAGTGAAGGAGAAGTCCAAAAACTTCATATGTGATGGAGACTGGCCAAATCAAAAATTAGAGAAAATGTCCTAGTTCTCCAATTTTTTATCACGCCAGTCCCGTTCACATATGAAGTACTTGGACTTCTCCTTCACTATCTTGCTTCACACGAACTCCCTAATACACACAATAAGCATGTCTTAGCCAACACTTTCTTTTTTTCTTTGAAATATGATACCAAAATATGAATGACTATGAAATCTACAAGTGAAGCGATTGATAATATACCCAAATAATGCACCTAACCAATTTAATAGCTAGTGGTTAGCAGTAAATGCTAGTAGTTGGCAAATAGTTGGTAAAGAATTAAGTGGTAAATGCTAGTAGTTAGTAGTAAATGCTAGTAGTTGGTAAATGCAATAAAAAATAGTAATTTCTAAAGTATAATTGAACAACTTCGGCCTATCTCCAGAAGTTTTCTAGTGTATTTCAACACACTTCGGTTGTTAGGCCGAAGTATCCTCTTTAATTATCTAATTTAAAAAATAATGATGCGCAAAAACACTTAGGCCTAGCAGCCAAAGTTGTTTATTAAACACTTCGGCTGTTAAGCCTAAGTGTTCCCCTTAAAATGTCTAAATTAAAAAATCATGATACTCAAACATTCTTAAGACTAGCAGCCGAAGTTCTTTAGTAGTTAAATAAACACTTCGGCTGTTAGGCCTAAGTATTCCCCTTTAACTGTCTAAATTAAAAAATAATGATGTGCAAACACACTTAGGCCTAGCAGCTGAAGTTGTTTAGTTGTTTAATAAATACTTCGGCTGTTAAGCCTAAGTGTTCTCATTAACTGGTTAAGTTTTGGTCGGTCTAGGTTTTTTGTTGGATTGATTAGATTTTTCCCTAAAGTTTGATTGAAAAACTTCGGCCGATGTCCTTAAGTTGTTTAGAATATTTCCAAAATCATAACCGCCTGATACAATTCAACACCACATGCTTAAGTTTTTTCAAGCAAAAAGTGCACGTAAAATTCATGATAAAAGACACAATGTATGACAAAAAAAGTGAACTAAAAATATAATTAATGTATACCCAAAAAATTCAAATTATGTACAACCAATCCTCTAATCAAAAAATTCACATAGAGACTCTTCAAAATCTCCATAATCATGTCCTATTAGTTCTTCTGGAGTTTCATAGCCGCTATCCCTTTCCACTTTCCATGAGCCCAAAAATTGGCAGCCAATTGACTCCTGAAATCCATTGTATGACTTTGCTCAAAACTGAATACATCTCCTTTCTTCATCCGTATATCAATAAACTTAACATCAAATATATCACAATCAACTCTGCAAAAAACATATGAAAAAGAAATTAAAGAATAGTCAACACAAGGGCAAAAAATAATAAACGTAAGATGCATGGTAAAAGATATGTGAAACACATACTTGGTAGTCTGTTTCGGTGTGTTCATCCACATAATTTGAAATTTTTCCAAAGAATTATCCCCATAAAATTTATTAAGTTGTGAAAAACTCAAGCATTTGTTACAATGTGGAATCAACCGGGCATAAATTTTGATATGTTCTTTAGCACGCTCCATTGTTTCTTGGCCCATGGAATCATACACGGATATAATTTTGTCTTTGAAGTCCAGAATTCCAAAAAAGTAGTGCGTAGATGTCTGGCCCTCCCTTGGCTCAAGTCGAAATGGAAAGACTACTTTTATGGCAGATGCCCATGAGATACCACAGGAAATGTCATATCCTCTTACATAGTTAGCACCTTTTCTTCCATTGATTCTTCCTCAAACCAACATAAATCCGTAAATGGATTAATTGATGATTCTTCTTATTCTTCTTTCTTAATCTGTTGTTGGGATATCTTCTTTTTCTTTGCTTTGCTCTTAAGAGCGGCCATTCTCTCTTTCTTCCTTTTGTCAGTCATCTTCAAGTTTTCTTTTGAAGGATGAATACAATCCAGTATTGTCATATACTGATCGAAAAGTTAATCTATTATTGCAATCCTTGCTTTTCCATAATTTGGAAGGTGATAGCAGTATTTTTTACGCAAGTAATATACGCCCAAATCATTATGCTGCAAATGGACGACGATAAATGATAACATGTCAAGTTACCACTATGAAGTTTAAAAAAATACATTACACAACTACAAAACAGCATGATAAAAACATAAGCATATTCAGTTTAGCAAATAAGATGAACTTTTGGGAAAAACAGTTGAAAAAAAAAATTGAAAAACAAAATTAACAACTTACTTCATCTGCAAGATCAGAGTTAGGATCCATAAGCTCCGTAAATAATGATTTTTTAATATCACTTCCACCTAGTATGAATGGATTAAAATCATATTCAGTGCCATCCATCTTCAACCACTCTTTAAATATTTGCATCAATCCCCTTTCTTGATCAACATAATGGGAGGGGTACATTCTTATATGCTTTTTACATTCCAGTCTTGCCCCCTCTGCTTTTTCTTAAAATCAAAATAAGGATATCTCAAACAAATACTATCCACACGAATCATTTTGCCTTTTTTGTCTTGTTTTTCTTTTCCTGGATCTTACTGCAGTTCCGCCACAACTAACTGCTGCTGCTGCTCAGAAGCAGGCATGGAAACTACAGCCATTCCCTTCTGTTCACGACGTTCTTCTATCTCTTGAGGAACAACAACAACAACAGCAGAATTACCTTCAACAGAATCAGCCCCTTTCGTACTACCAAGTAAAAATGAACACATACTGAAGTTGGGCACATCACTGGTGTCGCGCATAGGAGAACTAGAAATCTTCCTTCTCTTAGCTTTTGGAACAAGTTCGGATGCATCAGATGAGATCTGAAAAAACAAGGAAAATATAAAACAACATAAATAAAACTGATAGAGAACACACATTAGGCAAAAAAATAGCCAGTAATCAAATTACAGAAAATAATTACCTGGTCTAAGTGTTGGGACACAGATGGTGTTTTGAATCCAACAAATCTTGTATATACATGCAAAAAAAAATAATAAATAATACTGATAAATTTTATAAAATAATACCAATAAACTTCACACCTGTCTCGGAGTCAACATGTGTAAATATATGTATTTCCCCTTTTTCATATTGTTCCAGAATCTCACCCAATTCTTTTAGACCTGCCTCCAGTGTTTCTGAAAAATCATTCAAAAACATAAAAAATAAAATAAAATATGTAAAATTTCAAAATGTAAAAAATATACTTTGATAAAATATAATAAATTTATAATCTATTCAAATACCTTTACGTTTATCTTCCGATGTGCTTTCCACATACTGCATTCCTTTCTCAATATCAGCATTTCCAGCATCATTCAAAATTGAACCAACGTCGACCACCATTGCAGTATTAGATGGAAGAGTTTTCTCAATTGTATCTTTATTCAATTGACCATCATCAGGGGCTTTTTGAGTTGTGCTGATAGAACCACGACTACTTTCAAGTTCCTCTGCATATTCATAGAAGAGGGGGAATAAATAAACTAGTATAATTGAAATATTATACACTTCACACTTTGTACCTGTAGTAACAATTTCATGTGTATCACCACCTAAAAGTTCATTGCAAATTGTTAATATTGGATCAAAATAATTGTTTTTCCCATCTGAAGTACCAGCAGGTGCTTGATTTTCATCGCCAATATAATGTTCAAACAACTGGGTGCATGTTTTTCAGTGCCAACATCATCTGCACTTTTCTCCCCCACCTTCACTCTCTTTACACACATTGGATTGTTCGTCTCCACCTTCTTGTTGAACAGGCGCTTCATTATGTTTAGCATTATCATCTGCGGCTTTACACAATTCATCAAGAGCAGTATGTTCTTCAGTTGCATCATCATTTACACCTCTGTTCAATCTATCTGCGCTGCAACTCTGCTCTCAACTTGTTCTTCAACATCTTCATTGCCTTCAGAAGTGGATGGAAGTTTGTCACAGTAGTTCATCCTATCATATTCTCGATGCTTACTCAAATCAACATTCGCAACGTCCATTCCCTTTGATTTGTTGACAATCGTAAGCAATTGTTCAAACTTCTCATCGAAATATTCCTAGAATAAAAATTAATAACAATGATTAATATGAAATAAAATCAGCACAAATAAAAAGACTTATATATAAATTAGCTTAACTTCACTTTTACAAAAACTGCATCCACAATAGCAGTTCTCTCCTCCTTTCTAAGCGTATCAAAAACTTCATTCCTTTCTTTTTCTATATTCTTGTGAAGATTGGTCGATATCCTCTGTAATAGATACACAACAAAAATTCAGATAAACAAAAAACTTCAGCTCAAAAAACATGATGAATAATTTAGATCAAAACTTACAGAGTATATTGCATCAACTAATTCTTCGTCCTCAAATTCATCAAAGTCAGTTGAAGGACGTTCGGTACGAGATGCTTTGCCAATAAAAGGAGATTTATTCGGTTCGTTTGGTTTATTCTGTCTAACTGGTGATTCACCAATGTCAATAGGTTGTTTTGATTCTTTTGATTGACTCTTTCTAGCTACTGATTTACCAATGACAGAAGTTTGATTCAACTCTTTTAATCGACTCGTAATTGTTAATTTACCAGTAGAAGGAACTGCATTAACTACATTTGAAGGAATCCGGTTGCATGGTAATTGCCCAACTAAAGGCATTAACTCCAATTCCTCTTCTGTAGAAATTATATCCAACATCCGATATAGATGATAATTGTGTTTAATACAAAAAAGTATATTAAACAAATACATCAGCAAATCAACACAAAAACAAAATATATATAGTAAAAAAAAAGTAACTTACTGCATGAATTCTTAACGTATCCAAAAGCTCTTCATATTTAGGCTCTCCCATCCATACATAACGTATCATCCTGGGCACCTTAGGCTCAGCAAGGTAAAATTGCAGGGGTACATACTTCTCCCAAAGATCTGGGAAGCGCTCATAGAACCAAACGCATAATGGATATGGAAATGCAGCAAATTTATACTCAGTTGAATGATATTTCTGTTGCTTCTCCAATACATGTTTCATTGTTTCAATGAGCTTCTCATAAGCCACATTACCCCAAGGATATTCATCACACAGCAACTCATCTTCAATAACAGATAGATACTCACTCACAGATAAATTGTTATTTTTAACAAAGAGAATAGACTCTACGATAAGAATTTCCATAAGCTTAACTACATCATCATCACTCTCGCATACATGTATATGATTCACAGCATCCAGTGGAATTGAATTATCAGTCTAAAAAGCTCGAATATCCTTCAAAGTCACACCCTTTCTCTTATAAAATAGCGATTCAGAATAGTGTTATCTTTAACTACTGGATTTTCAATATTCTGTGTTGTGATCCGCAAACCATAAATAATGTGAAAGTCTTTAAGGGTGAACGAAACATTATTCCCAAATATCTTAATAGTAATGGAGTCTAGATAATTTGTGAATATTCGAGAAAGAATAAGACAGTGAACCAACTTCATGTTGCAATTCAAATTCTCCATTTCAATAATATGTCTAAATGGACCATTAGCAAGCTTCACCCTTTGTGCAGGAGTCAAGAAATTTGCAATTAATATCTTCAACCCTTGGTTCCCCTTCCAGTAACCCTTAGAGTTAAACCATTCTGAAAAGTCATAATATCTTTGACCTGGTCTTGTAGGTGGAGCGGGAGGGATATAATTAGCTGGTGCTACTACTGGTACTTTAGGTTTTTTAGGTGCTTTACCTTTTATAGTTACTTTAGGATCTGTAGGTGCTTTAGAAGCCATCTGTCCAAAAAAAAGTAAGAGATACAAATAATAACATCAGGACATTATCAAAAAGATCATTTAAAACTTCAACACCTAAGAAGGCTTAAGTTCAACAAGTATAAAACAAAAACTTAGGCTGACGAAAGGCCACAGTTGTTGGAAAAGCTTTAAAAAATCATGATGCAGAATATCACTTCGGCCTAGGGCTGAAGAGCTTTAGTTGTTTATTAACAACTTCGGCTGTAGGGCCGAAATGTACATCCTTAGCTGGCTAATTTAAAAAATCATGATTCATAAAAACACTTCGGTCTATCAGTTGAAGTGATCTAGTTGTATATTAAAAACTTCGGCTATTGGGCCGAAGTGTCCATCCTTAACTAGCTAGTTTAAAAAATAATAATGCATAAAAACACTTCGACTGTTAGGCCTAGCGGATGAAGTTATACTTTAATAATACATGCTACAAAAATTTGAAAATCTAATCACAGAAGAATTTATAGAATTTTCATTAACAACATTAACATAAACAATCATTCAATAAACGTAAAAATACAAAGGTAAAAGTAAAAATAATGAACTTATCAAACTAAACCCTATCATAAATATATGAATATCAAACCCAAAATCAGAAATTAAATCGCAAAATAAAACTCAGTAAGTCAATGCAATGTACCTGTGATTAAATCGTAATGTGGGAACAACGATGACTAGCAGTTGAAAATTCGAAAAAAACGACGAAAACCCTTTGATTTTAGAGAACCGCAACGAGAGACAACGACGACTAGCAGTTGAAAATCCAAAAATGCAAATAACGGAAGACAACGAGAGAGAGAGAGAGAGAGAGAGAGAGAGAGAGAGAGAGAAAGAGAGAGAGAGAGAGAGAGAAAAGGACTAAAGTAAGTATACGGGGAGAAAAAGTAGTCTTTTAATATAGAAGGGCAAAATAGTCTTTTCAAATAGCTTTTAACAAAAAAACGGTTACGACTGCAAACAAAAAGATAAAGTGGGTACAGGTTAAAAAGGGACGCCAAAATAGGGCGCTCCGTGCAATTTTTACTTCCTTTTGTGAAGTTATACACTGCTCCTTCTATTGGGCTATTTTTAAATCCCAGTCCACTGGAAATGCTACTTTTCCTATTGAAGTTCTGTTTTGATTTAAAATATTAGAAACAAATTAGAAAGTAAAATATCATAGTAACTTTAGGATTGGCCTTTAAATAAAAATGATGAGACGAGCCTCGCCAAACAAATGGTTATAATAATATACGTAAAATTCAGGATGGGCCGTTTAGCGAATTTCACGGCCTTCCCCGAAGATAATAATGCGTTAGTCACTTTAGGCATGCTTTTAGTAATATTACATTCCGAAACTTGGGTCCGCATTTATGCGACCCAAATCCAAATCTCAACGGAGTCGAAATGAGTTGACAACCACGGGCGCATTGATGTGACGTGATTCGAGATGCATTTTCACGAGTTGAAATTATTTTAAAATAATGATAAAGGCGGCTTAAAGTTAATAATAGCACACAAGTTATAACTTGTTTTAAAATCAGATATTTAGCTATTACAGCAATTTAAGCGACCGTGCTAGAACCACGGGATTTGGGGGTGCTTAACACCTTCCCTCGGGTCAACAGAATTCCTTACATAGAACTTTTGGTTTGCAGACTCCAATTGGGAAGTCAAATAATTTCCTCGGTTCGGGACTCAAGATAAACCGGTGACTTGGGACACGAAAATCCAAACCTTTCCCAAATGGTGACTCTAAATAAATAATCTCGATCCGAATAATGTCATTTAAATGGAAAAACTCCCATATACATTATCCTTTGGTGTAGATGCAAAAAGGAGGTGTGACAGATGAGTCACTCAAAAAACCTCCTCACTCTCTCTGTCTCTCTCTCAGTAGGAAGTATGATAAGAGCATGATGAGCCAAGTCGATGAATCTGATCTTGTACTGAGTAACTGTCATCGAACCCTGCTGGAGATGCTCAAACTTCCTCCGATAGACCTCTCTCTGGGTGATGGGGAGAAACTTCTACAGAAATAGCTGCGTCAACTGTTCTTAAGTCAAAGATGATGACCTAACTGGTCTAGCCAAACAATAATCTCTCCAACAAGTCTTGGCGGATCCAGACAAGCAAAAAGTAGAAAAATCAACCCCATTGGTCTCCACAATCCTTCATGTTTCTAAGAACCTCATGACAGTTGTCTAGATAATCATGGGGATCCTCAGAAGATGCACTGCTGAAGGTAGTGGTGAAGATCTTGGTGAAACCTATCAAACCTCCACAAAGACTCTGAAGACGTAGTTGATCTATCACGGTCTATATTGTTGTTCATTTGAAGAAGCGGTACGTGACCTCGCCATAAGCGAAAGGACAAGAGTAGTGGTTTCAATTTTGCTATGAGAGATCAAATTCCATGACGGGAAAGAATAGATGTGAAGTTTTTTCCTAACTCTTATAGCGTCTAGGGATAAATACAGACATCTCCGTACCTATTCTGCAGACTCTACTAAGCTTGTCTGTGAACTGTAAGACCCATGTAACCTAGATCTCTAATACCAACTGGTCATGACCCGGATTTCAAACCATTAGGAGTCGTGATGGCACCTACTAATGTGAGCTAGGCAAGCCAATACTTTGACTAAATAACTTCATTATCCACTTATTTCTTTTTAACAAGCATAAGGCAAAGACATATAAATAGCATAAATTTAAATTAAGCGGAAGAAAATAATTAAATATCTTAAATCTTCATCCGATACGACTACTTAAGACTTAATTACCCAAAACCTGGTGTCACAATACCACAGATGATCTAATACTGCTAAATACAAGGTCTGAATAAATAACAATACACTGTTTCTGAAGCAAAGGAAAATGAAACAGGAAATAGAGGATAGTGGAGATGTCAGGGCCGGCGGATACATGCAAGTCTACCTTGGATCTCCACGTGGGCTGAAGGTAGCCTCTAAACTACGGTCTAAGAGTTGCTCCGGGATCTGCACATAGTACAGAGTGTAGTATCAACACAATTGGCCCTATATGCTAGTAAGGGAAAATCATGTTTCGAGGTACAACAAGTCTCAACAGGAAACCAATAATTAAATGTAAATAAATTGTAGCTCAATTATCAATAAAAATTAGGAAATCAAAGATAAGTTCATGGCATTACCCTTCGTTCTTTAACACTCTCTCACCAAAACAGTAAAGGATATCACCATTCTTGCTTTACACTCTAACTCACCCAAGCAACAATCACAAGGCAAATAGGGTAAGGGAATCTAGAACATCGAAATAAAATCAAGTAACAACAGAAAATCAGTAAATAAATGTAATGGACAACATAACTCAATTATTAGCAAGAATCAGGAAAATCAAGGACAAGTGCACGGCATCACCCTTCATGCTTTTACTCTCATCATCACCATGAAATCAATATGATAGGCATGGAATAGTACATCGTGTGGTACGGCATCACCCTTCATGCTTTACACTCTTTCCTAACAAATCATACACGGCATCACCCTTCGTGCTTTACACTCTTTCCTCACAAAAACAATGTACAACATCACCCTTCGTGATTTAACTCTCTTCCTCACCCAATAAACAATCACAAATAATAGGGAAAGGAAAGTAAATGAAATTGAAATAATCATCCCGGCAAGGAAGCAATAATTCAACAACAAGTCCCAGCAAAGGACAGCATCAAACAACAACTAAATCTCGGCAAGGGAGATAACAAATGAAGCAACAATATCCCGAAAAGGGGGCCACATAATGATCTCGTCTCTTTCTCACTTTTACTTCAGAATTCATTTCACAACTCAAGCCAATGCTCTAATGGTTCAATTATCACTTATACTTTCACAATTCACTTCACAACTTGAGCCAATGCTTTAAAGGTTTAATTATCACTTATACTTTCACAATTCACTTTTCAACTCGAACCATTGCTATAAAGGTTCAATTACCACTTATACTTTTACAATTCACTTCACAACTCGAGCCAATGCTCCTTAATGTTCATAGGTCACAATTCCTTCCACAAACTTTACACAACAAATAGAAATCTTCACCAAGGCATGAATAATACAACGAAGTCACGAAAATCACAATATAAGACTCACAGGCATGCTAGACACCAATATATAGATACTCGTCACCATGTCTATACGTCGTACTCGACTATTACAACATAGAAAATAGGACTCGACTCCTAATCCCTCAAGCGAAGGTTAGATCTAACACTTACCTCGATGCCACGAGCACAATTCACGTTTCAATTATAGCTTTACCCGTTGATTGCACCGCCAATTCGCTCATATCTTGTCACAAGTTACTTAATTACATCAATAAACGCTAAATGAATTAACCCTAATATGTGAAAATGAGTTTTCCAAAGTTTTTACCCAAAGAGTCAAAAATCACCCCCGATCCCACATGGTCAAAACCCGAGGTTCGAACAAAAACCTTATTACCCATTCACTCGCGAACCCAAATATATAATTTGTTTTTGAAATTGGACAACAAATCGAGGTTGAAATTCCCAAATTTTGAAAAACCTAGGTTCTACAAAAACACCAAAGTTCCCCCATGAAAATCATTGATTTTGAGTTGAAATCATGTTAAAAGATGTTAATTATTGAATGAAATGATTTTAAAATGACTTACAATTGATTTGGACAAGAAGAAGCCTTTGAAACATCACTCCAATGTGTTTATTTTTTGAGAGGATATGAAAAATAGGTTAAAAATTCGTCCAAGTATAAAAGTTGCAGGTCTCATATGTGGGATTTGCAAACACGGATTCGCATTTGCGACCGTGGGCTCGCATTTGCTACTAGGGGGAATCAAGGCGGGTGTAGCAATTTCGACATATACTTCGCATCTGCGAAGAAGGCTGAAATATGGGAGTGTTGATACCCAATTTTTCTATATGTATTTTTTTTATGCCCAAAATACTTTCAAAGTAACATATGTGTGCATTTATGAGAACTTCAAAAGGTTTTGACATTCTTAAGGATTTTAAACCATTTATGGCCTATTTTTACATCATAATGAAATAATTATTCCCAAAAATATACTTTTATTGAATAATTTATTTTTATCATCATATTTGCATCAAAATATAGTTAACATGATTTTTGCATATTTTTACAAATTCGTTTTGTATTTTTAAAACTAAATTGCATGTAATTGCAATACTAGCCTCTTTAAGATTTAATAGAATTTTTATAAATAAAGATTGATCCCAATATTTTTAAATTAATAGTTACATATTATTTTTTGGCTCAGTGCCTTTAATTTCCTTTTCAAAACATTTTTCATTATTTTCATAAAATAAAAATTAAAAACTGGCTATTTCAATTGTAGCCTCAATTCATTTCAATTTAAACCACAATTCCATTTCAATTTAAGCTATTTTCAAACAAAAGTTATGCCAGCCTAATTCCAACCCCTGACCCATTAAACCAAACCCTCCCAGGATTATTTTAAATCCAGGCCGTTGATCATTTTGATCAACGGCCATAAATCATTCTTTCCTTTTTAATTCTACACGACCTAACCCTAACTATCATTCTCACTTCGACCGCCGCCCTTAAACTCTCTCACTCTCTCAAACACTCGAAAACCCTAATCGTCTCCTTCGTCTTCTCTGACCAATATCACCGGTCCATGGCTTCTCAGGCCATGGACGGCCCGTGCTCGCTCTCCTTCACTCCTAAGCCATGTTTGTTAGAGATTTTGAGGTTCGACCTCGATGGTGTTAGAGCATATCCTCCACAGATCTAAGGTTATATAGCCTCTCCAGCCCTATTCTGGCATATTCGAGCCTTAAGAGCCTAGCTATGGCTCAGATCGACTCCATACAAGACCTCTTCCAAGCCTTCTCGTTTCTAGGGTTTCTGAGAAATCCTAAAGATATTCGAGGTTTTCCTATTTGTTTTCCCTTGGATCTATGCTATATCTGTGCTATATTCGATATTTCAAGGGTTTTCCCCAATTTGTCTTTTGAAATTATTCAATTTTCAAAACTAGGGTTTCTGGAAAACATTCTGGTTCTTCTTTTCTTTTTTTTTCTTTATGTGTGTTTCATTTGTGTTTATCTCATATGTTTCTTCTCTATTACGCATGAACTTGATTTTCTATTTCTTTTCTATGCTTTATATTTTCCACTGCCTTTAGACTAAGTTGCATGACTGTCTCTGCCATATTTTCCTACATGACTTCTATTGTATATGTCTCCTACTATTATCTATATTTATTTTCGTGCAAGTCCTTGGAAGGGACCTCTGAGTCCATTTCAATGGCTCACCTCCTCCTCTCCATTAGAAATCCTAGGATTTAGGGTTTTGACAAGTTTGAGCTGGTGTTCAGACTAGGGTTCCATGTCGGAACCCTAAGGTTCTCTCTTGAACTCATTCGGAGTCTATGAATTGGACTCGACTTTTTGTTATGACCCTGAATCTTTTCTATACAATATTTTCTTATTTGTGCATGTTTGTATGCTTTTTATATAACAAATGTTCCTCTTTCAAAAGGCCTTTGGCCAGCCTGTGATTGATTCTAAGTCTCTTTTCAAATGGGTTTGATTGATTGTTGATGATTTTCTATAAATTAAGTTTCTCTTCAACTTTTTGGTTGGATTAATTCGAGCTAAGACTCAAGCCCTGATTTTACTAACTGCTAATTTTTTGTCTTTCCTTATTTGGTCCAAACTGTGTGTTGTTGAATTATTTCCTTATGTAATGCCCTATGTATTTACCCCTATTATGCTACTCTAGAAAAGGTTTTCAAATTATTCCTTTTCCTTATTTATCATGCTCGTTTGAATACTATCCATTGGCTGAAGGGAAATCTTTGTGATTGACTTTCAAAATTATTTTCTTACCTTCTTCTCACTTGTCTTCTGCCCTATAAAAGGGGATGCCCTTTTTTCACTAAACACAAGCCTACACTTCAAATTCAATACTTTGACATATTCTTACACAACTATTTTCTGCATTCGAAAATACAACTCTTCTGCACTGAACTCTCTCTCGATCAAATTGTTTTTCTCACTTATAGCATTGAGCATTCTTTTTTCTACTCTCCTCTCCTCTCTTTTACCTTTTGAGAGATTCTTGAGTTCTCTTGAACTCTCAAATGTTTTTCTGCACACTTGAAGTCTGCTCCTCGTGATTTCTACTATATGCTTACTCTATTGTTCTGCTGCTATGTTATTTGTGCAACTGATATGCTCTAGTTAAATAATGCCCTTTTCACTATGTATTTACTTCTTGGTCTACTATGCTTTCTTTCACCATGTGTTTATTTCCTAGTCTTTATGCTTTCTTTCCTTATGTTTTTGCCAGTAATATGTTTATGTGAATCCTTTCGCTTTTTACCCCTTTGTGTGTGAGCTGTAGTTCCATCCATAGCAGCACTATTGATGTTTATAGCCCTGAACTGAGTTCGTTTAAACTCCTTAACTCAGTCAATTCCAACTTCCCTTTTCCCTTTTATGTGTTGAGCCTGACTTGGGCGTGGTGGTGTTCTAATTATCATTCAGACTCAGGTCTGACCCTCAAGGGTCTGCTCCTAACTTGTTTGACCAAAGAAATGGTCAGGGTGTGTCTGCACCTATGGCTGGGTATAACCACCATTTGTTATGGTTCCCAATCACTTTGCACTTACTCCTAGATCTATGTTCTGCCCCTCTCTTGCAAGCCATGCTTTGGGACCCTTGAGCCCCTCGGAACTTGGATGCCTGAGGGCTGGCTATTCCACTCTGCACTATTCTAATTCTAATGGTATCTTGAGTGTAAGCAATGCCGGATATCCTTGAGATTCCTTGGAACATTGAAACACTTTTGATAAAGAGAAGGCTTTGGAAATCTAGAATCTGAAACTGGTAATCACATATTATTAGGCATTTAGCCTGATTTAGGTACCTTGGATGCAACTGTTGGTTTTGATGTATTTTATATTTTCTTTCCTCTTTTGTGGTTCTATAATAATTTGTATAAAAGAATTTTGGGGAATATAGTAAAAGGGTGTGCGAGGGGTTTTACTTTCTTGCATCAATAAAGGCTAGATATCATGCAGATAGGGTTTAACGTTTAATTATGCTACAAGTTACCTAGATACCATGCCTATATGGCTTAATATTTAACTATGCAACAAGTCACCTAGATACCATGCCTATAAGATTTAATAATATTGCAAACGATTATGAATATCGCCTATAGGACTTTAACGTTTATGTTAATCAATGCATATAGCAATCATGTCTTTAGGTACTGCATACTCATTAGGCAAGCTATTGGGATCATTAAACCATAATCTTTCCATAAGTTCAACAATGAGTCTTAAAAAAATAAAATGTAGATATCATGCATATTGGATTTTGTATCAAACTCGACTAATTCATTTTAAGCAATAATGTGACGACTCGACCCGTGGTCTTTTGTATTTCAGCCTTGTTATCCGCGTTTTATGATTCCCCGTATATTAATATATGTGTTTGGTGAGTTTGAAGTGTGTTGGGTTGAATTTGGTTATAAATGAGACCAATATAAGGAAAGCTTAAGTTGAAAAAGTCAATCGGACATTGACTTGTAAGTTAATGGGTTCGGAATGGATTTCCGACAATTCGTCTAGTTTCGGATGGTGATTTGTGACTTGGGAGCAAAATCAGAATTTAATTTGGAGGTCCGGTGTAGAATTAGGCTTGAATTGGTTAAGTTCAAATTTTGGCGAATTCCGGTTGATAGGTGAGATTTTGATTCAAGGGTCGGAATGGAATTCCGAGAGTTGCATTAGTTTTGTTAGGTGATTTTGGATATGTCTACAAATTTTTAGGTCAATCGGACGTCGTTTGGTTGGGTTTTGCATCGAATGAGAATTTGAAAAAGTTCGAGTTTGACTTCGGCTTGAATTTGATGACTTTTGATGCTAATGTTGGTGTTTTAATGGCCCGATCAAGTTTGAATGAGGTATGGTGCTTTTGGTTGAGGTCCCGAGGGCCTCTGGGTGATTTCGGATGATAAACGGAAGGATATTTGGTTTGGAAAGGTGGCAGATTTCATTTGTTGGTGTTGCAGACTGCAAAGCATCGCATTCGCATGGGGGAGGCCGTGATTGCGTAGTGGAGGAGATTTGTTGATCGCGTTCGCTTTGATTGATGACGCGTTCGCACTGGCCAGGGGAGTGGGCCATCACGTTCGCATGGATTGGTGATACGTTCGCGTAGGCCAGGGGTGTGGGCCATCGCGTTCGCATTGTAAGGGTCACATTCGCGTATGAGGGCCTAAGAGCGAGGTCAGATAAGGCATTGCGTTCGCGTGGCTAGGGTCACGAACGCGATGAAGGAATTTTCAGGGCGGACAGAAGGGTTTATAATCATTTCACCCCGCGAGCTAATATCAATTTCCATCATTTTTAAGAGCATTTCACCTAGGTTCCGACTTGAGGTAAGATTTTATGAACTAATTACGTGGTTTTATTGAAGAATCATCCATTAATTCTCTGAAATTTGGGGAAAATTTGAAGAAACTAGGGCTTGGTTTTTTGAAATGAAAATTGGGGATTTGATGGCCCATTTGGACTCCGATTTTGATGAACGTATATGTACGGACTCGTGGCGAGACGAGGATTCCGAAGATGTAAATTTTGCAATTTTTTGAGAAGTGGGCCCGGGGCTCGGGTTTTGTCAACTTCGTTTTTTTGGGTGTTTTTCGAATTTTTTTTCTATTGGGTTATGTCCCATTAGCCTATTATGACATATTCCTTGTGGTTTTGGTCAGATTCTACAGTCGAGGAGGTCGATTGGCAAGGGAAGCGCAAGGCGAGCTAGGCTCACCCCATACTCTCTGCACCTTGTGTGCAGATACAGGGATCCCGGAGGCATAGCTGTGCTTATTTGCTGCGGTCTAGATCCGTTTCGGAGTTATAAAGGTAGCTGCTGGCGTTCGCAGAACCTGATGTCTCCTCTCATTTATCTTTTGCTTCTATATCCAGACTTTACTGTGCTTTGGTTACTGATCAGTGTATTTAGAGGCTCAGACTTGTGACGCCGGATCTTTTGGGTTGTATCACTGTTGATTATGTTTTCCGCAGTATTCCTATGGTTATTAAACTTAGATTTTATCTTAAAATTGGTAATTTAGTCATTGTTTTGGCTAGGATTCATTATATGGTCGGACTTTCCTTACAAGTCGTTTGGCGCCATTACGACCGGGGTTTGGGTCGTGACAAATAAGAGTCTATCAATTTGTACCTTAAACGGCTTAATTCAGTAATGGTTTTTTTTTAAAAGCCTCCATCTTTTAATAAAATCCTTTGAACCAGTATATTTTAAGTTTTTCAAATCTTCATCTTTTCTGAAACAGTTTCTCTCTTAACGTTTTGCCTAAACATTTTCCTACTAAATTTGGTTTTTCTGAAATACTCTTTCAAACAGTTCTGTAGTTCGCTCTTTTCCCTAAGTAATTCTGCCTTCTTATTTGAAATTCTTTAACTCTATTTCTACAACAATCTATACTTCCTTTTTTCAAAACGCTTCTGCAACTACTTCTTTCTGAAACCAGTATTTTCTAAATCATTCTCTTATAATACCTTAATTTCTGAGAATTGGATCCAAGTTGCCTAATGCAGACTTTCTATCTAAATATATGTGTTAAACCAGTTTGTTCTCCGTTTAAGTTTAATTAAAGACCATATCAAAATGTGCCAAGACATGATAAGCTAAGTGTTGTTTGATTAAGGGGTTAATATGATCCTTACTTATTTACTTTGTTCCTCCCTATATTTGTTACTTGTTTTTATATGTCTCAATTAGAATTTTAACTTTTGAACTCCTTATATACGTATATCCCTTTCCTTTCCCTTTATAATTAGAAGTCCTGATACCCCGGTATTGATAGGATGGGAAGGGTACTAGCATGCAATAAGTAAACGAGACTAACCGTGTTTAAATACCTTAACAGGGTAGAATATAGATATGATGACCGGTGCGCTAATACCATGTGTGACCCCTCTTTTGTGGAGTGATTGCTGGATATTGCATTGATGTGATCCATATTTGTATAAACCAAGGACCCCTTTTCCCTTTTCTTACAAATGTCTTCTTTAAAAATTACGTTTTCTTCAAACAATCTCTTTTCCTAAAAAAATTGTACTCCTTTCTTTTCATTGATGATTTCAAACTTATTTGTGATCCTTATGTGCAAACATTACTTGCTTCTTCTCTCTTCTTAAAGTCACAATTATAGCATGGCTGGGAACTACACTAGTGGATCTTGAGGGGTGCCTAACACCTTCCCCTCGAGATAATCTCAAAGCCCTTACCCGAACTCTAGTTTACTTTCTTCTCAAAAATCTTCATCTCTTTAAAGTGTCCTAATGCACTATAGTCATTAGTGGCGACTCTCCAAACTCCATAAGCCCATTCTCCTAAGGGAATAAAGAGTTGTGCTCCCATAATGTCGTATACCCAATTTCCAGACCCTCCCGGTCCGCGGTATGGAAAGAGGGGGCGTCGACAGCTTGGCGAATCTGTTGGGGATTTCTTAGGCTTTTTACCATTACATGATTTTTGTGACTTTATTGCTCCATTAATTGCCTTTATTTCTTGCCTTTAATTATTTCATCACGAAACCAACTTGGCTCTTTATGTATTTTATTTCCTTTAATTGTTTTCCTTTACTGCTTTATTACTTCAATACTGTTGTAATTTCGAGCATTTATTGTAATGTATGTGAAAATACATGTCAATTTGTTTCATTTCTGTAATTGCATATTCAACATCATACTCCACTCGTGCCAAAACAAATAGTATAGCAACACCATAATGAGTGGTTGCGCTCTCCCGATATTATCACCCCTTAAATTTGGCGAAGGCGTATTTGCGATAAAACCAGTCGATCAACGGTGTAGTCAACGGTTCCGCACCTTTCCCTCCTGAGTTGTCCGCTCAAGTGTACATGTCTAGCACTTCAAAAATAGAAACCTTATTCCATTAAACTATTCATGCATCATGGTCAAACCTAGCCGAGTCAATTATGTTGTCCTCATAATGACTCATTAAGATAGCCTAGTCCAAAGTCCATCGGGTTTCCCTTGAAACCCAAGCGGACACCTTCATGTTCTATGCATTTATTTGGAGAACTAAATGCCTTTATGCTAATTGTTGATCTAAATAGTCGAGTCTGGGTCTAACCATTTCTTTTGCAGAAAATGAGGCGAAAATACCGAACCTGGGGAAGGTCCCTCTTGGACCAAGTAGTTAGGATATTTTATTTTCTGCTTTTATAATGAATAAGGCGACTGTCCATTAGTGACGTCTTTATATCCGCTATTTCAAATTGCATTTTTTTAGACTCGTCTTATTTTTTATCAATAAAATGAGGCATTTAGCATTATATTTTATCTAAATTTAATTTGTTGTTAGGCCTACCTCCGGCACAACGAGGCACCCAAAATTAGGAAATGACTTATATTCCTGCACAACGTGTTTAAATATCGCAATATTTTCTTTCTCAGAATTCGCACTAACGTTTATCTTTTTTTTTCTTTTTTTTATTCCCCTCCCCAAAGGTTAGTTCGTGCATTCTGGCACCATCAGCATACTCAACAAGATCCAAGGGCTCTCCACCTCTTCCTCCTCCAAGTCCTATCAAAAACAAGAACAAAGACCGAATGGGAGACGCCAATTCTAGAAGGGAAATTAAGGAGACTTCTCAGAATACTCCAATGACCAAGGGGGCTGCTACTCATCTTGAGCAGACATTGCTGAAATTTCGGGAAGAATTATACCAAGTTCGGAATTTGGCAAGCCTATCAATCACTCTTGCCACTCCTGATGTTAATGCCCATAACCCTGTACCTCCACAAAATACCCTGCAACCACCAGTACAACCTTCTCACGCCCAAGCCTACAACACATGAAATAACACACTACTGCTCATTCTCGAACCGCAAAACACCACAAATGACCACATCCACAATAATCTCATCTTTGTGGACATTATACCCCACTATACCCAACTAATCGTAAGTGCATCTGAATCAGACGACAAAGACTACCTCATCAGGAATTTGGCCGCTGAACGCAAGAAGTTAACTAGTCGGGTCCAGGGTGTCGAAGGTAGCAAAGGTGTTGAGGGGTTGAACTACGAAGATCTTTGTGTTCAGCCAGATGTTGAACTTCTGGAGGGGTACAAACCTCCAAAGTTCGAGATGTTTGACGGTATAGGTGATCCCAGGGTCCATCTAAGAATGTTTTGTTATAAGCTGGTAGGAGTTGGAAGGGACGAGAAAATCCACATGAATCTGTTCATGAGGAGTCTGAAAGGGGATGCCTTATCTTGGTACATCAGCCAAGATTAAAAGAAATGGACAAGTTGGGTGAGCATTGCATCCGACTTTATGGACCGATTCAAGTTCAACACAGAGAACGCACCATATGTGTTTTATATCCAGAATCTGAAGAAGAAACCCACATAGGCCTTTTGCGAGTATGCTACTCGTTGGAGGTCCGAAGATGCTAAGGTCGGTCCATCAATAGATAAAGAGCAGAAGAACTGGTTCTTTGTCCGGGCTCAGGATCCGCAATACTATGAGAGGCTAATGTTGATAGAAGGCCAGAAATTCTCCGAAATCATCAATTTGTTAAAAAGAATTGAGGAAGGTATCAAAAACGGTATGGTCACTAATCTCGAAGCGTTACAAGCCACCAACAAGGATTTACAATCTGGTGGCACGTCAAAGAAGAAGGATGTGAATTCCGTGATGGTTGTGCAAGGAACAAAATATCCTATGAAATACTAAACATATCCCTAAACGACACTCACATATCAACCTTCCCTAATTTACCAAGAACCCTCGCCCACATACAAAATTCCGACATCTACCTACATATCATCTCCACCTCCACCACCCATATATCAACCCACTTCACCAAGATATTCCCAACCGGCACCTGTGTACCAAGCCTATAATGCCCAACCTTCACTATCAGTCACCATCCACCCACCAAAACTTTCCTTGACCCAGACCAAATTTCGACTGAAGACCTCCTAGACAATATACCACCATCGCTGAACCAATCGACCAACTATATGAAAGACTAAAAGCAGCCAGTAATGTTACACCTATCTCAGCCATAACTCCAGAAAATCCCTCCCTATGGATCAATCCGAACAAAACATGCACATACCATTCCGGAATGAAAGGCCATACCATCGACGAGTATCGCTCATTAAAAGATAAGATTCAGACCTTTATTAACAATAAAGTCATTATAGCAAAGGAGCATACTACCAATGTCCGCAACAACCCTCTACCTGACCACAAGGGTAGAGGCATTCATATGATCAAGATTGAGGATGATTAGGACCCTAAAGGGACGATTGGGTTGATTGCCAAAGGAGATGAATTGAAGAAGATGGCAGTCACCCTCAAACCTATTGTTGTCCACATCCAACCCTCTAAGGTCAACGAGGTGAACATGTCCATACCCCTTGAGTTTGAAACGCCTCCTCTAAAGGCGCCAGGACCAATTGAGGTCGACTTTGGAATTCCAAAGGCACCTGCGGAATTTGAAGTTGCTCTGTTACCTCCAAGGGTGCCTATTCCGGTCACGATGACATACGTGACCCCGTTCAATTCGAATGCCATACCTTGGGATTACACGGCGGAAGCTAGAAAAAAAGAGAAAACAAAGACTGGGGAAGCAATCGCTACATAGGGTATGACTAGAATAGGCCGGATGTACACTTCAAAACATTTAGCTGAGTCCAGCAAGCAAGCCGTAGAAACTGGACCTGATAACCTTTTGAGAATGATACATTCCAAATAATACTCAATCGTGGAGCAATATTCAAAACAGCAGCACAGATTTCCATCCTGGCTCTTCTACAAAGCTCTAAGGCACACAAGAATGCTCTGATTAAAATATTGAGTGAGGCTTATTTTAACAGCAACATAACTAGGGGCGAGATGGCGAATATGGTAGGACAAGTGTTGTAAAGTCACAAGTTCACCTTCCACGAGGAAGAGCTACCACCTAAAGGACTCAATCACAACAAGCCATTGCACATCACTGTGCAATACGAAGATTAGTTCATCACTAGAATCCTGGTTGACGGGTAACATTTGTCCACTGATAACCCTTATGACATTGGGGAAAGGTTTGCATGAGATCAAAGATGAAGCTATCAATGTTAGATCCTTCAATGGGTCCCAAAGATCTACCATTAGAGAAATCAACCTGTGCTTGCAGATGGGACCAGCTTGGTTCGATGTCGACTTTCAAGTGATAGACGTCCTAGAATCCTACAACTTATTATTAGGATTACCTATGATCCACGCCGCTGGACCTGTGGCATCGACCCTACATCAGGCTCTAAAGCTCGAATGGAATCACCAAGAGGTGATCATTAATTGCAATGGTAGCAATCCCATATACAATCGCCAAACCATCCCAGCGATCGGGGACAGAAGAAGAATAGGTGGAGGGACATACCACCATATCGAGTGAGCCAACATCGTGGAAAAAGATAAATGGTGGGAAACAAGATCGATAGTATCCTGAATTAGAGCGGGTATGAGCCTGGAAAAGGACTTGGCAAGAATCTTCGGGGTATCACCAAACTTATCAAGCTGAAGAAACACGGTACTACCTTTGGTTTAGGGTATGAATACACCTGGGAGGAGTTCAACCATTTTTCGCCACCATGGAACAGCCCCTACTATCTGTTAGAGCGCCCTATAACTCAGTTGGTGTAGACCTTTCAGCTAGCTGATGTTTTATACGGATCAGAGGAGCATGAACACTAGCACCGATGAAGAAATTGTTTCTGTGTGATGATATGGACTGTTATGTTATCTTCGAGGAGGAAGGCGAGGAAGGCCCTTCCTGAAAATCTATGAATCAAGGGGAACACCTCACTAATTGGTCGATCAAGACCGCTAGGGCCCAGAGAGCTTTGGGGTAGCAAGGCTAAACAAGCACCATACATCGCATCTTTACTTTACTAGTTGATTTTCTTTCCACATTGTCTTTACTTCTGAAAAGAGCTCCGATGTTTCAAACAATTATGAATCAATCAAAACATTTCCATGTTTATTTATATATCTCACTCTTATTATTTTCTCTATCATTTATTTTATTTACACCGCATTACTATTACCTATCTAGATGATGAACCAACGATTGTGGCTTGCAATGAGACAACGCAACCAACGGATATAGATTCAGTAGAGGATGATATACCATAGAAGGTTGTAGGGAAGGTCAAGAACTTTGAGAATAGGCCTAGATTCAACTTGGACAAAACTGAGATTGTCAATTTTGGGGGATACACAGAATGTTAAGAAAACGTGCATCAGTGTGCATTTGTCGCCACTAGAAAAGAAAGAGTACCCACAATTCTTAAAAGAGTATGAAGACATCTTCGCGTGCTCTTATGATGATATGTTTGGCCTCATCACATCCATTTGTAGCTCACAAGTTGCCAATAGATCTGGCATGTCCTCCAGTAAAGGAGAAGCTCAGAATGTTCAAACCTGACATGAGTTTGAAAATCAAAGAAGAGGTTACCAAGCAAGTCAAAGCCAGGGTTCTCAGGGTAGTATAGTATCCGACATGGTTAGCCAACATTGTGCCAGTACTGAAGAAGGATGGGAAAGTCAGAGTCTATGTTGACTACCGGGATCTCAACCTGGCCAGTCCCAAAGATGACTTCACCTTGCCGAATATACATATCTTGATCGACAACTGCATCAAGCATTAGCTGTAGTCGTTCATAAATTGTTTTGCGGGATACCACCAGGTATGGATAGATGAAGAAGATGTAGAGAAAACAGCTTTTATCACACCATGGGGGATGTACATTTCCAGAATGATGCCATTTGGTTTGAAGAATGCTGCTGCCACCTATATGAGAGTTATGACTACTATCTTTCATGACATGATATATATAGAAATCAAGGTGTATGTGGACGATGTCATCATCAAATACAAGAAAGCCACAAACCATATGGAAGATCTAAGGAAATTCTTCAACAGATTGAGAAGGTACAATTTGAAGTTGAACCCCGCCAAGTGTGAATACGGGGTTCCTGCTGGAAAGTTACTGGGTTTTATTGTGAGTCGCCGAGGAATATAATTTGATCCGTCAAAGGTCAAAGCCATCAAAGAATTGCCACCACCAAAGAACAAGAAATATGTGATGAGTTTTCTGGGAAGACTCAACTATATCATCCGGTTCATAGCTCAGTCCACCGTCATTTGTGAACCTATCTTCAAGATGTTGAAAAAGGATGCCACCACCAAATGGACTTACGATTGTCAAAAAGCTTTTGACAGAATTAAGGAATACTTTTCTACACTGCCAGTCTTGGTTTCTCCTGAACTAGGAAGACCCTGACTGCTTTATCTCGCAGTGTTGGATGGAGCGTTCGGTTGTGTTCAGCGACAACATGATGAAATAGGGAGAAAGAAGCAAGCAATATGTTACCTCAACAAGTGGTTTACCCCGTATGAGTCCTGGTATTCTTTAATAGAACGCACCTGTTATGCTCTAACATGGGTTGCTCAGAAGTTGAGGCATTATTTCTGTGCCTACACCACCTATCTCAGATCAAGGATGGACCCCTTAAAGTACATCTTTCAAAAGCCCATGCCTATAGGCAATATCACCAAATGGAAAATCCTACTAAGTGCATTCGACATTGTTTATGTCACTCAGAAGGAAGTCAAAGGACATTCCTTGGCAGATCACCTCGCTGAGAATCCTGTGTGAAGAGAAAACGAGCCACTAAAGATGTATTTTCCTGATGAAGAGGTAGCTTTCATAGGAGAAGACATTGCAGAATCCTATGACGGTTGGAGGATGTTTTTCGACGGAACCGCGAATTTCAAAAGAGTTGGCGTAGGATCAGTCCTGGTATCAGAAACCGGTCAGCATTACCCGGTATCCACCAAGCTCAGGCTCCTATGCACCAACAACATGGCCGAGTACGATGCCTGCATTTTAGGGATCAAACTAGCCATCAATATGAACATTCAAGAGTTACTAGTGATTGGATACTTGGACCTACTCATACATCAGGTTCGAGAAGAATGGGAAACCAAGAACTCTAAAATACTCCCTTATTTGCATCATATACAGGAGCTGAGGAAAAGGTTCACAAAGACCGAATTTCAGCATGTTCCGAGAATACATAATGCGTTCGCAGATGCGCTAGCGACTTTTTCATCCATGATCCAGCATCCAGATACAAATTTCATTGATCCCATTCAAGTCAAGATCAATAACCAACCAGATTATTGTGCTCATGTTGAGGAAGAAGCAGATGGAAAACTGTGGTTCCACGACATCAAAGAATACTTGACAATATGAGAATATCCAGATCTCACCAATCCCACTCAGAAGCGCACACTGCGAAGGCTATCTAACAATTTCTTTCACAACGGAGGACTCTGCATAGGAGGACTCCCGATTTGGGTATTGCTAAGGTGTGCCGATGCAACAGAAGCAACCAAACTATTGGATGAAGTGCACGCAAGGACCTACGGAGTGCACATGAATGGTTTTATACTAAAAAGGAAGATACTCTGAGCAGGGTATTTTTGGATGACTATGGAAATAGACTGCATCCAGTATGTCTGAAAGTGGTAGAGCTGCCAGATACATGCAGATATGATAAAGGTGCCTCCAAGTGAGCTTAATGCAACAAGCTCACCATGGCCGTTCGCCGCTTGGGGAATGGATGTTCTCGAACCAATCGAGCCTGCCGCATCAAACAGGCACAGGTTCATCTTAGTGGAAATTGATTACTTTACTCAATGGGTCGAAGCAGCATCGTACAAAGCAGTGTACGAAAGTTGTGGCATATTTCGTCCGCGATCGAATTGTTTGTCGGTTCAGAATTTCAGAATCCATCATCACCGACAATGGTTCCAATATCAACAGCGAGTTGACGAAGTCGATGTGTGAAAAATTTGAAATCAGGCAAAAGAACTCTACAGCCTATAGACCTCAGATGAATGGTGCCGTAGATGCAGCCAACATAAACATCAAGAATATATTAAGGAAGATGATCGAAAGACACAAGCAATGGCAGGAGAAGCTATCATTTTCCCTACTGGGATACCGAACCACAGTCCGTACATCAATCGGGGCAACTCCCTATATGTTGGTTTATGGTACAAAGGCGTTCATTCCCGTCGAGGTAAAAATTCCATCTTTAAGAATCATGCAAGAATTAGAATAACATGATGCAGAATAGGTAAAATGTCGCTACGAGCAGTTAGCCCTTATAGACAGAAAGAGAATGAATGCAGTTTACCATTGTCAACTATATCAGAATAGAATGTACAGATCCTTCAATAAAAGAGTTAAATCGAGGAAGTTTACATCAGGGCAGCTGGTGTTGAAGAAAATATTTCCGCATCAAGATGAAGCCAAGGGGAAATTCTCTCCCAATTGGCAGGGTCCGTACATGGTTCAATGATTTCTAACCAGAGGAGCCCTTATTCTTGCAGAAATGGACAGAGAAGTATGGCCAAAGCCAATCAATTCAAATGCAGTCAAACGATACTATATATGGTCATATGTTTCTTCATGATGTGATTTGAATTACACCTGACCTGATTCTCGTTTAAGAGGGGATATGTAGGAATCCCTATGGGTTCGGTCACAATTTATAAAAAAATCCATTTTTCCCCATTATTGGAATTGGGGCAGAATTATAAGGACTCTCAAAATTCCAAAGTCCGCTCTTCAGTCTCTTCATCGCCGGAAGCACTAATTCGGTAAACAAGGACAAAATTTTAAGGAGGAACCTCAAAATTTTGAGGTTGATCATTTTTCAACACAGCCGTCAGAAGCATCAACCTAGTAAATTAGGATAGAATTTTGAGGAGGACCCTCAAAATTTTGGAGGAAGCAAGATCGCAATGTCTTGAGCCATGTTCCAGTCATTGGTCAAAAGAAAATCTTGTTCAAATTTATACTTACGTTATATTTACTAAATCATACATAACTATCACTTTAATTTCCGCCATTTAGCAATGCTACCCCAGCAATACGTGACGTCAGGAGCCGCCGGAAGATGAGCTAACTTTTACCCCTCTACGGAACTCACGATTTTCTTTTAATGTAGGGCACAAATCGTCTGAATAGATTCATACACTCGCACCTTCCTGGTGGGACCATCAGAACGATCACTTATTCACAAATTTACTGTCTACAACCAACATCCCCAGCATCCACAATGTCACAATCAGCTACCAGCTAAGAAAATCTCTCTACTATTCACTCTTTACATTCCTGCATCCTGCATGTGGCTACTTATCTGCCTTCGAGACTAAGCATTATCTCTGTCTGCATTGTTCATAAGGCTATCTATCTGCCTTTCGAGGTGAAGCTCTACCTCTATCCTGCATAGGGCTACTTATCTGCCTTTGGAGACTAACCATTGTCTCCATCTGCATTTTGCATAAGGCTATCTATCTTCCTTCCGAGGTTAAGCTCTACCTCCATCCTACATAAAGCTCCTTATCTACCTTTCGAGACTATGCATTGTCTCCATCTGCATATTTCATTGGGCTATCTATCTACCTTCCGAGGTTAATCTCTACCTCCATCCTGCATAAGGCTACTTATCTGCCTTTCAAGACTAAGCATTGTCTCCATCTGCATTTTGAATAAGGCTATCTATCTGCCTTTCGAGGTTAAGCTCTACCTCCATCCTACATAAGGCTATCTATCTGCCTTCTGAGGTTAAGCTCTACCTCCATCCTGCATAAGGCTAGTTATATCCCTTTCGAGACTAAGCATTATCTCCATCTGCATTTCCTGCATAAGACTACTTATCTCTCTTTCGAGACTAAGCTCTGTCTCCATCTGTATTTTTGCATAAGGCTACTTATCTGCCTTTTAAAATTAAGCTCTGTCTCCATCCAGCATAAGGCTACTTATCTGCCTTTTGAGACTAAGCTTTGTCTCTATCTTGCATGGCTGAAATATCGCAATTCTATTTTTGAACGGCTGCAATATCGCCACGTGCATTTAAATTCTCCATTTGGCTGAAAGATCGCCACCCTTTGCATTTATCGGCTGAAAGATTGCCACCTCTTCATGGGCTGATAGATCGCCAACTTATTCAAAGGCGTCATAGCTCGGAGGCACCATCTGCATAGCCTGAGAACACCATTTCAATTTAAGCCATTTTCAAACCCAAATTGGGCCAGCCCAATTCCAACCCCTAACCCATTAAACCAAACCCGCTAGGAATTATTTTAAATATAGGTCTTTGATCATTTTGATCAACGGCCAAAAATCATTCTTTCCTTTTTAATCCTACACGATCTAACCCTAACTCTCATTCTCACTTCGACCACCGCCCTCAAACTCTCTCAATCTCTTAAATGCTCTCAAATACTCGAAAATCCTAATCATCTCCTTCTCCGACCCATATCACCAGAGTCCATGGGTTCTTAGGCCATGGACAGCATGTGCTCAATCTCCTTCACTCCTAAGCCATGTTTGTTCGAGATTTTGAGGTTCGAGCAGATCCTCCACAGATCTGAGGTTATATGGCCTCTCCAGTCCCGTTCCGACGAATTTGAGCCTTAAAAGCCTAAGTATGGCTCAAATCAACTCTAGACCAGAACTCTTCCAAGCCTTTTCGTTTCTAGGGTTTCTAAGAAATCCTAAAGCTATTCGAGGTTTTCCTGTTTGTTTGCTATATATGTGCTATATTCGATATTTCAAGGGTTTCCCCAATTTGCTCTTGAAATTATTCGATTTTCAATACTAGGGTTTCTAGAAAACTTTCTGATTCTTCTTCTCTCTTTTTTTCTTTATGTGTGTATCATCTGTGTTTATATCGTGTGTTTCTTCTCTACTACACATGAGCGTTATTTTATATTTCTTTTTCTATGCTTTATATATTCCTATGCCTTTAGACTAAGCTTGCATGACTGTCTCTGCCATATTTTCCTACATGATTTCTATTGTATGTGTTTCCTACTGTTCTCTATGTTTATTTTCACGAAGTCTCTGAAAGGGGCCTCTGAGTCCATTTCAATGGCTCACCTCCTCATCTCTCTTAGAAACCCTAGGATTTAGGGTTTTTGACAAGTTTGAGCTGGTTTTCAGACTAGGGTTCTATGTCAGAACCCTAGTGTTCTCTCTTTAACTCATTCAGAGTCTATGAATTGGACTCGACTTTTAGCTATGACCCTGAATCTTTTCTATACGATGTTCTCTTATTTGTGTATGTCTGTATGTTTTTTATATGACAAATTTTCCTTTTTCAAAAGGCCTTTGGCGAGCCTATGATTGATTCTGGGTCCCTTTTCAAAAGGGTTTAATTGATTGTTGACGACTTTATTAAGGTTCTCTTCCCCTTTCTTGGTTGGATTCATTCGAGCTAAGACTCAAGCCCTGATTTTACTAACTGCTAATTAGTTGTCTTTCCTTATTTGGTCCAAACCGTGTGTTGTTGAACTATTTCCTCAAATAATGCCCTGTATATTTACCCCTATTATACTACTATGGAAAAAGGTTTTCAAATTATTCCCTTTCTTTATTTATCATGCCCATTTGAAATCAATCCCTTCGCTGAAGGAAAATCTTTCTGATTGACTTTCAAAATTATTTTCTTACCTTCTTCTCACTTGTCTTTTGCGCTATAAAAGGGGGTGCCTTTTTTGCACTAAAGACAGGCTTACACTTCCAATTCAATATTTTCACACATGCTTACAGAACTATTTTCTGCATTCGAAAACACAACTCTTCTGCACTCAACTCTCTCACGATCAAATTGTTTTTCTCACTTATAGCATTGAGCATTCTATTTTCTACTTTCCTTTCCTCTCTTTTACCTTGTGAGAAATTCTTGAGTTCTCTTAAACTTTCAAGTGTTCTGCTGCAAACTGAAGTCTACTCCGACTGATTTTTACCATTTGCTTACTCAGTTGTTCTACTGCTTTATTATTTTTGCAATGTTTTAGTTAAATAATGCCCTCTTCACTATGTGCTTACTTCTTGGTCTGCTATGCTTTCTTTCACCATGTGTTTATTTCCTAGTCTTTATGCTTTCATTCCTTATGTTTTTGCCAGTAATATGTTTATGTGAATCCCTTCCCTTCTTATCCCTTTGTGTGTGAGTTGTAGTTGCATCCATAGCAGCACTATTGTTGTTTATGGACCTGAACTGAGTTCTTTCGAACTCCTTGACTCAATCAATCCCCACTTCCCTTCCCCCTTTTATGTGTTGAGCCTCACTTGGGTCTGGTGGTGTTCTAATCATCATTCAGACTCAGGTCTGACCCTTAAGAGTCTGCTCCTAACTTGTTTGACCAAACAAATGGTCAGGGGTATTCAAGTCAGCTTAGGTATGACCACCATTTGTTATGGTTCCCAATCACTTTGCACTTACTCCGAGCACTAAGTTCTGCCCCTCTCTAGCAAGCCATGCTTTGGGACCCTTGAGCTCCCTGGGAACTTGCTGCCTGAGGGCTCGCTATTCCACACTGCACTATTCTAATTCAAATGGCATCTTGAGAGTAATGGTAGGAATCCTTGAGATTCCTTGGATATTTGAAACACTTTGGATAAAGAGAAGGCTTTGGAAATCTGAAATTCGGAATTGGTTAATCACATATTATTAGGCATTTAGCCTGATTAAGGTACCTTGGATGCAACTCTTGGTTTTGATGTATTTTATATTTTGTTTTCTCTTTTCTGGTTCTGTAATAATTTGTATAAAAGAACTTTGGGGAACATAGTAAAAGGCTGTGCGAGGGGTATTATTTTCTTGCATCAATAAAGGCTAGATATCATGCCTATAGGGTTTAACGTTTAATCATGGTACAAGTTACTCAGATACCATGCCTATAGGGTTTAACGTTTAATTATGCTACAAGTCACCTAGATACAATGCTTATAAGATTTAATCATATTGTAAACCATTAGAAATCTTGTCTATAGGACTGTAACTTTCATGTAAATCAATGCATATAGCAATCATGTGTTTAGGGACTGCATACTCATTAGGCAAGCTATAGGGATCATTAAACCATCATCTTTCCATCAGTTCAATAACGAGTCTTAAAAAATCAAATGTAGATATCATGCCTATAGGATTTTTTATCAAACTCAACGTATTCATTTTAAGCAATAACAATTTGTTAATTGGTCCCTTAAACGGCTTAATTCAGTAATGGTTTTTTTTCAAAAGCCTCCATATTTTAGTAAAATACTTTGAACCAGTATACCTTTTAAGTTTTTCAAAACTGCATCTTTTATGAAATAGTTTCTCTCTTAACGTTCTGCCTAAACATTTTCCTACTAAATTTTGGTTTTTCTAGACTACTCTTTTAAACAGTTCTGCAGTTCCTTCTTTTCCTTAAGTAATTCTGCCTTCTTCTCTGAAATTCTTTACAACTATTTCTACAGTCTGCCTACCTTTCATTAACACTCATTTTTTGAACTTGCTGCAATCTATACTTCCTTTTTCAAAACTATTCTGCAACTACTTCTTTCTGAAACCAGTATTTTCTCAATCATTCGCTTAGAATACCTTAACTTCTAAATTGGATCCAAGTTTCCTAATATAGACTTTCTATATAAATATATGTGTTAAACCAGTCTGTTCACCATTTAAGTTTAATTAAAGACCAAATTAGTATGTTCCAAAACATGCTAAGCTAAGTGTTGTTTGATTAATGGGTTAATTTGAGCCTTACTTATTTGCTTTGTTCATCCCTATATTTGTTACTTATTTTTGTATGTCGAAATTAGAATTTTAGTGTTTGAACTCCGTATATGCCAATATCCTTTTCCTTTCCCTTTAGGATTAGAAGTCCTGATACCCTAGGAGTGATAGGATGAGACAGGTACTAGCATGCAATAAGTAAACGAGACAAACAGCATTTAAATACCTTAATGGGGAGGGAAAGGCAGAATATGGATATGATGAGCGGTGCGCTAATATCACGTGCGACCCCTCTTTTAAGGAGTGCTTGCTGAATATTGCATTAATGTTATCCATATTTTATATAAACCTAGGACTCCCTTTCCCTTTCCTTGCAAATGTCTTCTTTAAAAATCATGTTTTCTTCAAGAAAATTCCTTTTCCTGAGAAATTGTACTCCATTCTTTTCTTTAAAGCTTTCAAACTTATTTGTGATCCTTATGTGCAAAATCTACTTGCTTCTTCTATCTACTTAAAGTCACAATTATAGCATGGCCAGGAACCACACTAGTGGATCTTGAGGGGTGCCTACACCTTCCCCTCGAGATAATCTCTAAGCCTTTACCCGAACTCTAGTTTACTTTCTTCTCAAAAATCTTCATCTCTTTAAAGTGTCCTAATGCACTATAATCATTAGGTGGCGACTCTCCAAACTTCATAACACAATTCTTGCAAGAGAATAAAGAGTTGTCCTCCCATAATGTCGTATACCCGATTTTCGGACCCTCCTGGTCCGCGGTATGGAAAGAGGGGGTGTCGACAGGAAGTTTCGTATTTGCAAAAGGAGTCTCGCATTTACGAGACTGGAGTTGGCCTGGCTTCCTTCACAATTGCAATCAGCCACTTGTATTTGCGAGACAGGCTTCACAAATGCGAAGCCTGCAGGCCTGTTATGCACAGTTAAAAATCTGCAATTTTCCAAGTCCAAAATGCACCACGCGGCCTATCCAAAACTCACCCGAGCCTTCTAGACTCCAAACCAAACATAAACACAACCTCAAAAACAAACCACAGACTTATTCATGTAATCAAATCACAAAACATCATGAACATCGAATTAAACTTCAAAATCAATGAAATGTCTCAAAACTTCTTTAAACATCAAATTTTGCATTTAAGGTCCGAATCACGTATAATAGATTCCGTTTCTTACCAAACTTTACATAATTATCTTAAATCATATATAAGACCAGTATAGGACACCAGAACCAAAATGTGGGCCCGATACCATCGGTTTCACATAACATTTCATTTTCACATACCTTTATATTTTTTCGAAAATAATTTCTTTCAAAAATTCATTTCTCGGGCTTGGTACCTCAGAATTTGATTTCGGGCATACGTCCAAGTCCCATATTTTCTTGCAAACCCTTCGAGACAATCAAATCACGGGTCAGGGTTTGTTTACCCAAAACGTTGACCAAAATCAAATTAATTTATTATATAGTCAAAATTTATTTTTTTTACATATAAACTTTCCGGCTATGCGCCCAGATAGAGCATGCAAATTGAGGTGTGTTAAAAGAGGTTTTTAAGGCCTAGGAATGCAGAATTTCCTTTGGAAATAAGTGATGACCTTCTAAGTCATCACAATCTAAGTTTTTTTTATTTAGAGAAGTAATTAAAGTTTTTTATAAAATATATACAAATTCAATGAAAATCTACAATTTTATCTAAAACTACTATATTTTTTTTGTATAGAATCTGATTAAAACTACAATTCATATACAACTTGTATACAATCATGTTAATTGTATATATTTTGTATGTTGTTTCTACACCCGAAATATAAAATATATACAATTTATTTTTGTAATATATACAAATATATATTTTTTATATCATATCTCCAATTTATTTTTTTCTATATCTGACAACCAGTTTGGGTTCATGTCAGGTCGTTCGACTATGGAAGTGATCCACCTTAATAGAAGGTTGGTGGAACAGTATAGAGATAGGAAGAATGATTAGCACATGGTGTTTATTGAGTTGGAGAAAGAATATGACAAGGTCCAATGCCTGGCGATAAAAGGTGTGTCGGTTTCTTACATTAGGCCGATTAAGGACATGTATGATAGAGCTAACACTCTGGTTAGGATAGTGGGAGGTGGCTCGGAGCATTTTTCGATCATTATGGTATTATACCAAGGATCTGCGCTCAGCCCGTTCTTATTTGCCATAGTGATTGACGCACTGACATACTGAATTTTAGGGGAGGTGCCATAGTGTATGTTGTTCGTTGATGACATAGTTCTAATTGATGAGACATAAGGCGGCATTAACGAGCGGCGGGAGCTTTAAATACAGGCGCTTGAGTCTAAGGGTTTCAAGTTGATCAGAACTAAGACAAAATACCTAGAGTGCAAGTTCATTGCGGAGTCGAGGTGAGTGGCTTGGATGTGAGGCTCGAATCACAGGTCATCCACAAGAGAGGTAGTTTCAAGTACCTTGGTTCACGTATCTAGGGGATGGGGAGATCGACGAGGATGTCACACACCGTATTGGGGTAGGGTGTGGATGAAATAAAGGTTAGAATCTGGAGTCTTGTGTGACAAGAAAGTGCCGCTGATACTCAAAGATAAGTTTTATAGAGCGTCGCCAGACCGGCCATGTTGTGTGGATCACAGTGTTGGCTAGTTAAAAACTCACATATCTACAAGATGAAAGTAGCAAAAATGAGTATGTTGAGGTTGATGTATGGGCACACTAGGATAGATAAGATTATGAATGAAGATATTCCAGAGAAGGTGGGTGTGGCTTCTATGAATGACAAGATGCGAAAAGCGAGGCTTAGATGGTTTGGGCGCATGATAAGGAGAAGCTCATATGCCTTGGTTAGCAGGTATGAGCGGTTGGCTTTGGCGGATTCAAGAAGAGGTAGAGGGCGGTCTAAGAAGTATTAGAGAGAGGTGATCAGGCAGAACATGGTGTAGCTTCAAATTTTAAATGACATGGCTTTTGATGGGAAGGTATGGAAGTCAAGCATTAGGGTTGTAGGTTAGGAGGTAGCTGAGCATTTTTCTGCTTCGTACCGGGTGCAAGGCTAGTCTGATAAGATTTTGTCTTAGGCTGCTAGTGATTATTCTTGTGTTCACGCTATTATTTTATTTTTCATAGTATCAGACCTTATTTACTGGTTATTGTTATTGTTTTTTATTTATTTCTGGTTCTTATGATGTCGTTATTATTCCTATGGTTTCTGTTGATGGTACTGATATATTCTCTTTTTGTCTTCTTGAGCCGAGGGTCTATCGAAAACAGCCTCTCTACTCCCGGGGGAAAGGGTAAGTTCTACGTACACACTACCCTCTATAGACCCGACTTGTGGGAATTCACTAGGTTGTTGTTGTTGTCTTCGAGTTTCAATATAAAACTCTAGCCAAAACCACCTCAAATCTTTACCAAATTCTCTCAATACTAAGGTATAAACTCAGAAGGATATTCCTAATCATTTGCAATGACACACAATCCAAACAAATGATATATAATTTTGCAAAACTTAATATTCAAATTCAAAGCTTCGAAATTCGTTAATGTCTGTCAATGGAGTTTTGTCAATGGTAATAGGATTTTCAATTCAATCTACTCTCTTTGGAATAATGTTATTTGTTTTATTGATTCCCAAAATCTAAAAGAGATCATTAATATATGTATGTATGTTTCATGAAATGCAAATCCAATCACATTAATTTTAGTGGGTGTATATGGTAAAACTGATTAGTGACAGTTGGAAGAATGAAAAGATGACACGTGGAGCTGAAGACGGGTAAAATGTGAGTCAGCGAATAGTCAATACCAGTTGCAAGCATGTGACTAGTGTCGAATGATCCCCAAATACATAGTAGCCAAAGACAAAGGTTCAAGGTATTGACATCGGGTAGCATTCAATGAGCAGCCGTTATAGACAATATCTGCATTTATAGCCAATCATGATAAAGCGAGCTTGATTTGAGAATCTTGTCTCCCTAAATAAGATTATAACTAGGATAATTAACATCCTTGTAGACACAAAATATTCTGACACAAAAGCTATATTGTGCTCTCATTTTACAATACCATTCTCAGTCTTTATTCTTGAATAATGTTCTCGCTTTTTCCACCGGACACTTAGCCATGCTTATATTTTCGTTAATTTTATCTCATAACCTTATTTTTGTTCTTTTCATTTCATATTTTTGGATCAAATATATTCACTTGTATATAAATTATATTATAAATTCAATTGTCCTATTTTACGAGTATATAGTTTGGCGCCCACCGTGGGGCATAAACAATTGTTCAATTGATTTAATGCATTCATCTTTTACTAACAAATTTTGATTCCTTCCTTAGTAAGAGAAAAATCAGGTATGGTAGCTAATGATGTGAATAATATCCACAATGTTGGAACACAATGAACCGGAAGATATGTTCTCGCGTGACAATTCAACCAGTAAATCTGCGACGAAGGAGAAGAAGCAACCCTAGTTCGCGAAGGCCAGTATCATCAACATGTAAGGGGCCTAAATCCTGATTATGTGGATGATGAACACATTGTTGAAACGATCAAAATCATGAGAGAACAACAAAGAGTGATTATGGATCACCTCTTAAGACAAGATCAGGTGATGATAGAATTAAAGCAGACATTATCGGGTGCTTCCAATAATGATAATGGAAGGGCTCTGGTTCCTCCCAACATTCCTGCAAATGCAACAATGCAAAGAACAGATAGCAACACCCGGAGGGACGAAGCAGGAAGTACCGATAGTGGATCTAGGAACAATATCTTAAATGACCCTCTCAAAATCAAACTCATGAGATTTATGAGAGAAATGAATGAACCAAAATGCTAAAGATTTTTATGCATGGATGGATGAAATCCTGGGAGCGTCATTGGTGTTAAAGGAATCAGATTCAAAGAAGTATACACAGTTTCCGTTTAAACTAAGTGTGGCACCGGAGCTGATCCCAAAGAGGCTTAAGATGCTAGAGATACCATAATATGATAGGACTTCATATCTACAAGAACACATCACAACCTACACTAAACGACTTGGCGCGGCATGAGATCGAATTGGTTTTGTTGAAGAATTTTGGTGAAACCCTGACGAAGGATGCCTTAACTTGGTATTCTCTCCTACCTGAGAATCATGGATTACTCTGAAATGCTTACAAATTCACTTATCAAAGCTCATGCTGGAGCAAGAAAGGTGAAGGAGAGGAAGGTGGATATATTCAGAATATCCCAAGGAGACTCTGAACTATTACCTGAGTTCGTGATCGAGTTTCAGAAGGAAAGAATGTTGTTACTAGCAGCACCGTGTGAGTGGGCGACGAATACATTTACAAAGGGTCTCAACCCTTGAGTTGTGATGCCTCCCGAAAACTAAAGAAACGTTTTCTAGAATTTTAGGCAAACATATGGGCAGATGCTCACAACAGCTAGGAGTCAAAGATCATAAAGAAGAAGATCAACTTGGTTCGTCGATATCTTTCAAAGGATGGAATGGTAATCGGGATCAAGATAAATTCAAACATGATTTATATGCAGATTGGAGGTCCGCTAAAAGTCATTTTCAGCCTTACGAGAGGGTCGATAGGCGTAGTAATGAAGGATTCTAGTCATCAGATAGGTTCTCTTCCGATAAAATGATGGATCATGGTCGGAGTAGCAGATCGTTGTAGGAGAAAGTGGTGTTGGAGTCCCGAGATTCAGCATATCCCAAGCTATTCGATTACAATTTTAATAGCAACTTGGTAGAATTGGTGTTGGCCATTAGAAATATTAAAGAGGCTAGATTCCTGAAACCAATTCGATCGGATCCTAGCCAAAGGGATCTAATTTATTGTGTAAATACCATGGAACTCATGGCCATAGGACTGGGTACTGTCTGTATCTTCGAGAAGAAACATTGTTGAAATATGGTCATCTCAAAGAATTTTTGAGTGACCGTGCCAAGAACAACTGTAAAGAAATTGGGATGTTGCAGAACCATCAAAATCAACTAGACGGTCAGCCCAGATGATGGTAAACATGATCTTCCGCAAAGATAAAGTCAATAGGGTGATATTTTCGGCAGCAAAGTAAGATAAATATATTGGTGACTCGTGGCAAAAGGATCTGGGAAGTCGTAGAAGATTACATCACTTTCATAGAGGAAGATGTTGATGGACTTCCTTTACCACACAACGATGCTTTAATAATTTCTATTAATGTTTTATATTTTAAATTTAAATGTGTGTTGAAGGATACAAGAAGCTCGGCTAACATCATATAATGGAGAGTTTTGAAGCAAGCGAAGCTGGCAGAAAATATAGTTCTAGCAATAAAGCTTTTGGTCGGGTTCAACTTAACAAGGTCATAACCCGAGGGGAAATTTTGTTGCCCACACATGCCGAAGGAGTAACGAAGACCACCACGTTCGAAGTGGTATATGGAGACATGGTATATAATGTAATCTTTGAAATGCTATGGATACCTAAACTAAAGATTGTGCCCTCAACCTACCATCAAATGTTAATATGTCCAACACCGAAAGGGATCAAGCACATCAGAGGATATCAATCGGCTCCAAGGGACATGAACTCAGTAACCATTTCCAGTAGCTGGGGAAAAGAAATGAGGAAATAGCTTAATTGAAGATGATAAAGATGAGGAGTTATCGAAATTATATCAGGTACCGATGTCTTTTCAGGTACCAAAAGAGATGGATGCGACCAAGTCAACCGCAAAAGAGCTTGAACAAGTGGCCTTGTTCGAAGAATTTTTTGGAATAAAAATTTCATTTAAGAACGGGGTTGAGTCCCGAACTCGGGATAAAAAATTAAATTTTCTTTAATATAAGGTCGATTTTTTTATGTGGTCGTATTCAGATATGAAAGGTTTTCCATTGAGGTGGCAGGGATCTATACTTCCCTCCAGTGAAGTAGAAGAAGAGACCGATAGCAGAGATCAGAAATAGGTTTGATAAGGAAGAGGTATCTCGGTTACTCAATATAGGTTCAATTCGGGAGGTAAATTACCCTGATTGTCTAGCTAAAATAGTAGTAGTACCTAAAAGAATACTAAATTTAGAATGTTTGTAGATTATAAAGACTTAAATAAGGCATGTCCTAAAGACTCGGTTTCATTGCCAAACATTGATCAAATAATTGAGTTAATGAGTTTTTTTTACGCTTATTCCAGGTGTATTCAAATTAGGATGGACCAGAAAGATCAAGAGAAGACTTCTTTCACCATAAATTTTGGCACATATTGCTATAATGTGATGTTTTTTGGTATTAAAAATGCAGGAGCCACTTATTAGAGGATTGTTAATAAGATGTTTGAAAAACAAATAAGTAAGACAATAGAAGTACATATTGACGATATGTTAGTTAAGTCACTTACTGCAGGAGATCATTGACATTCTGAGAAAGTAAAACATGAAGCTCAACCTAGAGAAGTGTGCCTTCGGAGTGGGTTCTAGTAAGTTCTTGGGGTTTATGGTCTCTCAAACAGGAATCGAAGTAAAGCCCGATAAAATCAAAAACATTGAGGATATACCGGACCAGATGACAAGCATGAAGAAAGTACAAAGGTTGACCTATAGGTTGGCAGCTCTAAGTAGGTTCATCTCGAGGTTATCGAAATAAAATGTGAGTCCCAACCGATGGTGAACCAAGTATACAAAATTTTCGACACCAAGAAAGAGCGCATGAAACAATACTTGAACAAGGTTCAAGTAAATTACTTTCCCGATTCAAAGAGTGGTAAATCATCCACATTCCAAGAGAGGAAAATGTGGAGGCAGGTGCATTATCTAATTTGGGTTCCTCTACAGAAATGAAAGGATCTGACTTCAGTACAGTAGGGAAATTGCTACATTTGGTGTTGGATGTGAACGACTAGTGTGAAGTTAATTCAACCAACTTAATCTAGGATTGAAGGAACGAGTTCATTGAATATCTAAGTCATGGCAATTTCATGAAGACCCAAAAGTATCTCGGGCACTATAGACCAAGGCAGCTCGTTATTGTCTTGTTGATGGACAGTTGTACAGGAAGTCATTCAAAGGACCGTTAGCTCAATGTTTAGGGACATAGGAGTTTGACTACGTGATGAGGGAAGTTCATTAAGGAGACTGCGGGAACCATTCAGGTACAGATTCATTGGTTCTCAAGTTAGTCAATGCTGGCTACTATTGGCTCCAGATGGAGCAAGACGCAAACACATTTGTACACATGTGTGATAAATGTCAATTCCATGCACAGTCACTGCATCAACTGGCAGAAACTTTCTATTCGGTGGTGTCACCATGGCTATTCATGAAATGGGAATGGACATAGTAGACCCTTACCACAAGGGCCCAGTAAGGTAAAATTTATTTTGATTTTCACTGATTATTTTACTAAATGGATTGAATGGGGTGAATACCCAAAGATAAGAGAATGAGAAGTGATCCATTTATATGGGATCACATCGTCTACTGCTTTGGAATACCAAAAAAGTTGCTTGTGACAATGGGTCGCAGTTTATAAGTTCCAAAGTCACAATTGTTTCTGGAAGGATTGAAGATCAAACGAATTACAACTGTAGAAAGTTGAGTAGATCAATAAGATAATTATTCAAAACCTCAAAAAGAAGTTAGAAAATGTTAAAGGCAAGTGGCCAGATGAGCTATCGGGTTGTCATGGGCATATCAAACCATGGCAAAATCGAGAACGGGGGAAGCACCCTTATCACTCGTGTACGGATCAAAGGCTTTGATCCCGATAAACGTAGGGGAACCGACCTTAAGGTTTTCCTGAGAAAATGAAGGGACAAAAAATAAAGCATTGTTGGTTAAACTAGAACTTTTGGAATAGGACCATAATCTGCATATGTGAGGATGGTGGCACAAAAGCAAATGATGAAAAAGTATTACAATTGTAGAGAAAACCTCCAATATTTTATTGTTGGGGATTCGGTTCTGAGCAAGGTTACTCAAAGCACTTGGAAAGTTAATTCCTGGAAGTTGGGACCAACATGGAAAGGACACCTTACCGGGTTTTTGCTATAACCGATAACGGTTCATATGAGTTGGAAAATCAATATGGAGTTAAATTACCAAGAAATTGGAACGTGACTCACCTCAAAAGATACTACTGCTGAAGATCCTTATTGATACTGAAAGTATTTGCTGCACTCTTTTTTCCGTCGACCAGTCTTTGTCCCAATTGGATTTTCTATCAATTCTTTTAATGAGGTAACAATGTAAATCATACTACGAAGGAAGGATCATTGGTAGGGATGCACTATATAAGATGCAATCTGTAGATAATCATTTGTCTTCACAAGTTCATCAACAACCATAAGCTTTATTGCCTTCACTTTAACAAGAGAATAAACAGCTCTGTATAGATCAGCTTGTGTGGGAAATAAATTTTGGATGTCTGAAAAATCTTTGGCTCTATAGTGTATCTCATCAACTAAAACTCTCATCGTTTCCATTAACCTATGGAAACTCTCATTTGAATAAGGCAGCAATGTAAAGCTTACTACGAAGGAAGGGTCATCGGTAAATGGAAAACTTCCAGTGTTTGAATTGTCATATTTAGAATTTGAACCCTAGGGAGAAATAATACATGACAAGATGCTAAAAGTGTTATGAAAATCAGAGATTGTTAGAACTGGGATCAATGTATTATCCAAACCGAGGATTGCATGATCAGCATCGTATAAATAAGTTGTACGAGTTAGGCACATGTATTAGCAGCTTTATTTACTTAAGAAATAATATTTATGTAAATTTGCTTTTAAATATAGAGGGAATAAATCAAAGCCCTCTTATTTTTATCTTATTTCTTGTCCTAATGATAAGCTAATTTATTTTATCATTTAAAAGATAACAAAAACTTCTTATACTTGTGCCGGAATAAATAGGAGACATCCAATTCAAGAGAAATATAATTATACAGGGTCTCTCTTGTGAAACCCTCATGGTAAAGGGTAGATTTCGGCACTATTTACGCCTGAAATCAAAAGCTATCGGACGTGAAAAGATTCTCGAAGCTTTGTTAGTTAAATGAAAAGGAATATTTACACAAAGAGTTTTTTTATTAATTAAAATTTCAAACTGAATAAAGAATTTTTGGCATAGTTACAAAAATTAAAGAAAAAGTATATACATTAGTTCTTGGTGCCAGAACCCGAAAGGAGAGAAGAGTTTTTTTTTCTTTATTGAGAGAAAATTGTGCTACTTCTGGTTTGGGGCCTTCAACTTTGTCGCCATCTTCTTCAGCTTCCTCTTTGGTTCCCGAGTACTCGGAGTTAGTATTCAAAGAGTCTGAAGCACTAGGCCGAGCAGGGAGTTTCTAGAAAGCAGTTGTCTCTAAATCAGTAGCTTGGGCAGCGCATTCGTCGATGTTAGCACTGCCTTCTTTGGCCTCCTCCAAAATCTCCCTCTTCATGTGATATATGGCATAGGTTTTCTCAAAGAGTATTGAATATTCTCTATCCATGAGTCTAGCTTGGAGTTTTTCGATCATGGATTGAAGCTTTTTATTTTTAGCTTTCATAATGTTGATTTTGGAGTCAAGCTCAACATTAGTGGTTGAATGAAGTTGATTCTGCTCCATGATTCTTTTCAGTGTTTCCTCCATTCTTTCTCTCCTCTCCTGAGCAATGTTCACCTCCTCCGTTTTAGAGCGTATGATAGCCTCCAAGTTGTTAACTTGTTCTATGAAGGCGAACTCGTGCTCAGCAGCATAGGTCATAGTATCATGAAGTTCGAACCACTTAGCCTTTGCTTCCTTAATATTTTCATGCAGATAGAAAGCTTCTTGGCTATGAGCCATCCTTTCTTGCTCGGATTGCTGCAACAGAACCTCGAGATTATCTATTTGAGCAATTTTTGCCTCCAACACATAGAGACACTCGGCAAGCTGATTTCGTTCGGCTAAAAGCCAGTGTTGTTCTGAAGTAAGCTTTTATTTGTCCAGAATCAACCTTTGGATGCCCTCGGAAGCAAGAAGGTTGGCTTAAAAAAGTCAGTGATAAGGCAATAAATGTGAAGTACAAATTGAAAGAATATAGAAGAAAGTTAGATTGCTACATGCGTCAAGCAATGCATGTTATTTATTAGACACTCCGTAGAAAGAGAGTTTATTTTTCTGCAATCTTTTTCTGAGGTCAGCGCCTTCAGATAATTGGTAAGCTCTACTGACTTGGAAAGTATGTGGCACTCATTCCAAACCAAAATAATGACGCTTTATTTGAGGGTCCTAAGTGGGTGTCGAGTAAATACTTCCCAAATTTTCATGGTTGAGTGGCCGTGGAGAAAGAACACTTCCTATTCATTGAGCATAGGTCGGTGGAGAAGAAGCAGCTAGTGTAGATGGAGAGGTAATTTATCGGCTCTGAAGTTGGTGATGGAAAGTCAGAAATTGAACTCCTTTGACCAGAAGCAGCTGAGGGAATTCGAAAAAAAGATAAAACGTTTTCAGTTATTTCTATTTCCACCAGAGTTCTTGAACTTCTTCTGGTAGTGGAGTTTGGATCTCTCCCAGCTGAGTATCTAGTTGAGCTGATGAAGATCTTTTTCTCTAAAGAGGAGCCTCTTCATCATTGGCTCATTTTTCATCATCAAGGACCACAATGGCCGGTCCATATGGTATTCCTTTCATTCTCTTCTCTTGAGTCCCAGCTGAGGAGGTGTGTTTCCTCTTTGGTTTCATGTTTTTAGGTTGTGGACTCCGAGAGGAGGTACCTTCACTGGAAATGCAAGTAGATTCACAAGCTCTCCTCCGATGAAGGATATTCTGCAGTAACAGTTCGGCATCTACCGAGTTATCGAGAGCCTTGATGTCGGGGCAAACCACGGATCCTTTTAAAAGTCTTGTGTGATACAAGAAGTCAGCTAAATCATTTCTAAGATATATTGAAAGACTGAAAGAATGGAAGAAGAATTCTTGCTTACCATGATTTTTGGCTTTTCACCCATTTTTGGGAGCCATTTCTTTCGACCTTCAGAACTATGGTATAGTAATATCTAGAATTCTTTGTACCCATTAGGTCTTACCTTGAACCAGCAATGGCTTCCGATGAATATCTGGGAAAAGGTGAATATAAAATTAGAAACAAAAGGAAGTATTTAAAAACATGGAAAGAAGAAAAATACTCGAAGACTTACAGAAGAGATTCCATGATTCAGGAAAAGTAGGCATTGTGTCCAAAAGGATATCCCTGATAGCAATGATAACAAACTGTTTTATCCATCCAAGGCCGTTGTTATCGTCGATGTTGGTGAGAATTTCATGATGATTGTGTTTGTTAAATTTTAGCACAACCCCACGGAAAATCTTTGGGGAGTAAGGTTCATCATATATGAATGAGCTAGGGTTTTTCGGTCTCAGAACGCAACTGGCGGAGGCAAGCCACCGTATGCCACATGGATGGGCCTACTTAGTCGATTATATTTTGTACCGATGGTATAATTCTAAGCTTATTGGGTCGATTCCTTCACTCACTCCCAAAGTGAAAGGGTATGTATGCATATATGAACTATGGTTTGGAGAAGGTGACAATTTTTACCTCATTAGGGATAAGGATTTCAATGCTAGTCCATTTACACTCACCTTCATGGAAGGGATGCTAGGAGGACGAATGGGAGAAGGATTCCTATTAATAGGCCAATGTCTGTCACTTTTGGGATTTGCAGCTTCTTTTTGTTCTTGAATGTCAGATTCCGTGCTAAGGTGAAGAGGTATGATGATGCTTATGGTTGGAGATTCAGACTCAACATCAACCTCTTCTATTTTGTTCTCCTTTGGGCCTCCAACGAAGAGAAGGCCAGAGTTTTCGAAGGCAGTAGTGTTAGAAGACATGATGGTACGAAATTTATAAAGAAAAATTTTACTAAGAAAGGTAAAGTTTGCAGTAGGTTTCTAAGATAAACAAGAGAAGAAAACAAAGTTGTAAAAAGTAAAGAATAAAAAAGTGGAATAGTGGAGGAGTTATAGACGGTAAAATTTTGGTCATGATTACCTCGAGAACTGGCAAAAATATTTTTCAAATCGCGAGGTAACACTTGTTCGGATCATTAAATGCGGAGAGATGTGTGTCCTTTTAAATGTCCGAAACTGTTCAAAAACTTTCCTGCTAAAGAAAGATATTTCCTCTACCTCGCATTGAATAAAGTATTGTCACCAAAAAGTTGGGAGACTATCTGTATATTGTAAAATTGGTCAGTGGCAGTTGGATGAATGAAGAGATGACACGTGGAGCTGAAAACAAGTAAGATGTGAGTCAGAAAATAGTCAATATCGGTTGCAAGTATGTGACTAGTGTCGGATGAGTCCCGAAGACATAGTAGCCAACGACAAAGGTTCAAGGTATTGACATAGGGTAGCATTAAATGAGCGGCCGCTACATAGAATATCTTCATTTTATAGCCAATTATTATGTAGCTATCAATGACAGTTTTATTCTCATTCAAGAGGAGCTTGATTTGGGGATCTTGTCTCCCTAAATAAGGTTATAAATATGAGAATTAACATCTATTGTAGACACGAAACATTCTGTACACAAAAGCTACATTATGCTCTCGTTTTATAACACTATTCTGCGTCTTTATTCTTGAATATTGTTCTAGCTTTTGCCATTGAAGAAGCTAAACACTTAACAGGCTTGTATTTTCTTTAAGTTTATCTCATAATCTTATTTCTATTTTTATTCATTTCGTATTTTTAGGTCAAATCGATTCACTAATCTCTGAACCCCGTTATAAATCCAATTATACCATTTTACAAGTAAATAGTGGGTTGCTTTCATGGAGCTCTTTTGGTGGTGCTATCGGGCTTGAGATTGAATTGGAGAGGGTAAAATAGAGAAAGAGAGTGACGAAGAGAGATATTCAGTTACCAAGTTAAAAGGCTACTTATTTAGTATTAAAATGTATAAAAGTGGTAAATAGTACTTGTATCAATTTGTTATTAACTTAAAAATCCAGTAGTGAAGAAGTTGTTGTAGCTTATAAATTACGTAATTCCTCTAATTAGAATCATGGAATCTCTAACTAACTACTTTGTAAAGTTCCTTAAATGAATAGTGTGGTAGAAGCTACGCAAGCTACTAGAACAATAAATAGTACGTACAGCATTTATTTTCACCATCTAATTCTTGTATACGCATTACTTATATAGCAATAGACATATATTCTACCCGACACTGTTGCATCAATTATTGTTGCTGCGTCCTTACTTTTCCACCTTCTATTTCGTATAAATTGATTATAAAACCAACAACAACAAAAAAGAAAATAGAAAGAAATCAAAGAGACCCTTCATAGATAATGAGGGCTGATTGTAGTTGTAATAAAAGTAAACACATGTATGTGACAGATCATTAGATATGGTAATCTAGTTAGGAAGCAGGTAAGATTCAATCTCTTTTCCGTTGCTGAGCCTATTCATGGCTGACGAGGATATATATATAGTGGTGTAAGTATTAATTGTCACAATTCAGCTTGTACACGTATTTGGATTCTGTGGATCCTAAAGCTTTACAACAACAAAAACAATCCAGTATAATCTCATTTAGTGGGGTCTGATGAGGGTAGTGTGTACGCAGACCTTACCCCTACCCTGGGGTAGAGAGACTGTTTCCAAATAAACCCCCGGCATCCTTCCCTCCAAAAGCTTCCCACCTTGCTTTTTGGGAGACTCGAACTCACAACTTCCCGATTGGAAGTGGGGGTTGCTTACCATCAGAGCAACCCCTCTTGTCGGATCCTAAAGCTTTACCTTCTATATATTCTAAATTGATGTTTGTTATATGTCAAGCAGACAAGCACTATCAGACTATTGTATAAATTTTGTGGCGAAGTTGTGTTGAAAGATTTATATGGTTCAAAAGTATGTTCGTTACTGATTTTTGTCACCTAAGATTCTCAAAGATGTCTGAGATATTAGAGCGCATTGTGACAAGAATGGTTGGCTTAGTATTCTAAGCACGTTATTAGTAATTCATGTTGCAAAATGGTGTTAAGTTAGAGGGCGCATACTTGTGTCCCGACCTATGTATGCTGACAACAAACTGAGCATTCTGGATCCAGTCCAGAAACAAAAAAGATTTTGCCTTAAACTCCATTAAATACTAGTAGTATTTATTTAATAAATGAGTAAGGTGAGAAGAACTTAAATTCAAGCAACTACGGTAACCTAATATTCCCTCCATTCCAATTTATGTGAACTTATTTGACTGGGTACGGAGTTTAAAAAAAAAATAAAGACTTTTAGAATTTGTGGTCCTAAACAAGTCTAAATGGGACCAGAATATTTATGTGGTTATAAAATCTTCTCATTAATGGTAGAGTAGTAAATTTAAGCTAAATTGTTACTAAATTTATAAAGGGTTCAGTCTTTTTGGAACGGGCCAAAAGGGAAATACTGGAAGATGGAGAGGGAGTAAATGAATTTGAGTAGGAAAGTATTATATGATGAACAAACCAAGCAACCAACAGCGTACGTAAAGAAACCAAAAGTTGATAGACAAAGTAAAAAGAAATATTAATGCAAGGATGGAAAAGAGAAGTTGATTAATTAAAAGAGATGAACGGAAACTCACGAGTCACGGGCTTTCTCATCTCATTTCCTCGCCACTTCCTTCTTCCTAGCTTCTCTTATATTTTACTTTAGACAAAATAATGACATGTAATTATTCACAAAAACTAGAATTAGTAATATTAAAAATAACATAGATTATGTGCAAAAAGCAATAACTAGTTAAATTTGTTACGTTTTTGCAATATATAATTTAAACTAATAGCATAATCAGTAGAATTTAACTGATTATAACATGTTATTAAGCACTCTACTTATAAATTTTTTTAATTGTTATTGCCCCCGCTTCAATCGGAGAATCGAATTGATTATAGAAATATGAGTCTAATTAGTCGCATGTGTTATTATAGGTCAATTTTATAATAAAAAAATCATGCACTATATATCAGTGTACAGCTTAAACTTTTTGTTACATGCTGTACTGTCTCTTCTCGGCTTGCAATGAGCTGTGTACAAATCTGCCGCCTCTACTACTCACGAGTCTAATTATAATCCCCTCTTCTTTCTCTTCTTATAAAGCCCCACATCATCAAACTCTCATTTATAGAGTCTATACTTACACGAAACTTCATACAAGAAAATATTTTAAAAAATGACTTCTGCTGCTTCCAATACCCAACTTTCCCTTAAACTCATATATGTTTGTCTTGTTATGCTGTCTTCTCTAAATGAAACTGTGGGAATCCGCCAATTATATGCAACTAGTTCCGAAAGTAATTTAGCATTGAGCTCAATAAAGATAGGTGGAGAATACATGATACTGAAACCCGAGCTGATCAGTCACAATAGAGTACGCCCTGGGAAGGAAATCAAGAATTGCCTGCCTAAGGGGTTCAGGCATGCGTCTGGTCCAAGCCGGTACGTGAACTATCATATATTTGGCTCACTTGGATGTTCTCATGTCAAGAATTTCAACCAACCTTAGGCGCACACCAATGTTATGAGAATTTGTCTCTCATCTGGCTTGTGGCTTCTCTCACTATACTGGAGCATACAGTATACTCTATATAAGCTCATTATACTTTACTAGATATTATGATACTTGTCAAAAAAGAAAAATGATAATTCATTATGCAACTTTGTTTCTGATTTTTTTTCGTTCAATCCATTCCTATTGCTTGACTTCATTTTTCTGAACAGGAGGCGGAGCTGGCCTATAAGGGGTATGGGTTCGGCCGATTCCCGTCTCTTTTGCTTAAACATTATAATTCCACTAGGAAATTCATTAAATAAGTATAAATATTTACTTACGAACCAATAACTAAGACGAGTTATGGGTTCTATGCTAAATTCAGAACTCGTAAACTTCAAATCCTGGCTCCCCCTCTAGGAAGGACTGGTGGGCATCATGCAGTTAGTATGGGGGAAGTGCATGATTGACCACTAATAACACATGTATTTACTTTTAAGCCACTGTTTAAAATGTCTATAGTCTTTAGCCACTGTTTTAATAAACTTTAACTGCCCGGTCGAAAATACCATTTTGTTCATGTCCTTAACTTTTGTACTTAACTTGAGGACTTCAAGATTGCATGTCCTAAATTTTTGAACTTGGAACTCTATGTTGAGGACTTCAGGACTAAATGTCCTTAACTTTTGAGTCTGTAACTCTAAGTTCAGGACTTCAGGACTACATGTCCTTTAACTTTTGAACTTGGAAATCTAAGTTCAAGACTTCAAGGCTACATGTCCTTAACTTTTGAACTTGGAACTCAAACTTCAAGACCAAGCATCTTTAACTTTTGAACTTTTAAGTCAAAGTTAAAGACCGATTGTCCTTAACTTTTGAATTGTAACTGTAAGTTAAGGATTGCTTGTCCTTATCTTTTAAATGTGCAACTGTAAGTTAAGGATTGTATGTCTTTAACTTTTGAACTTGGAAATCAAAGTTAAGGACGTATTGTCCTTAACTTTTGAAACTGTAAGTTAAGGACTGCATGTCCTTAACTATTGAACTTAATTTTAGGACTTCAAGACTACGTTTCCTTAACTTTTGAATTTAACTTTTAAGACTACGTATCCTTAACTTCTGGGAAGGAATTGCATTTCCTGTTTACTCATCACTCTTTTTCTTATTTTCACAACTTTTAGATCTAAAAATAAATTCAAGGAGCTAAGATCAAATAAATCTTATTACATTAGACTCACTAGAAAGAAAAATAAACAGCACACTGCCACAAGAGAATTCTTTCTCGCTACTGTTTTTCTTTTGGAGAGGGTTTTAGCATAAACTAGAATTTTGGTAGTTCTTGGTCTTTGTACTTTTCAAGGGCTTCTACTATTATGATTCTTTTATAATTTCTGTAATGAAACTGGTTGTATTATTTCATTACATGCTTCGACATAGCAGCAATTTGTTCCAAGAGAACACCAGAGAATACGAAGTCTTTATGTTTTGAATCCATCAGTGTATTTCCGTTTGGGGAGGAAAGGGTAACCGTCTTTTCATATTAATTTTAATAGACTAGTGGTTACTATTGCTATGCATTAAAAATGCTGGATAAAAAGTAAATACCAGCTTAAACAGTAGCTACCCCACGCCATTTCTACTATATATTTTGATTTGAATAACTACCGTGTATATGCTTTCGTTTTGAGAAACACTTACTTCACGAGCTATGCTAATTAAGTTTATATGTAGACTTGTGGAGTCAAATATCTGAAATCGAACAATGTATTAGCTATACGAAGATCATATTAGATATGTAAGCTTTTGTACCACGAAACCATATTTTATACAGAAATGAAACTTTTTTGGACTTCAAAACCGAATGACCCATTTAAAAAAGGAACAGCAACCTGTCGAAAGGAACTTCAAATTCTTCTGGAAGGAAATAAGCATAAGTTTCTTTCTTTTTAAAGGGACTAAACACAAGTAACATGCACAATATGTACAAGCCTTAAAACTTATCACTCCACTCAATTTCTTTTCCAAGTCCTCAGGTTGTTATTTTTTGTAAACTTCCCCGCAAATAAAAGATTCACTAATTGGAAACAGGTTTAGACGCATTATTATTTCTTATGAAGATTACTTCTGGAGTTCAAACATAATAAAGAGTAATAAATTGGATCATGTTAGTTTTGAGCTGCAGAAAATTTGGGAGAAACAAGGTTGAGCTTCTACCGGGACATAATTTCTGGCATAAGCAGCTCAATATGATTTTAGAATATCATGTTCCATGCTAAACCTAAAACATGAAATCACGTATATATGTTGGCGGTCAAACCAAAAATAGACCACACCCCCAAATATTCACGCTATTATATACTGTCTATTTGTTCTCATACATACACCAAGTAATTTCAACACAACCAAACCCGCAATTCGACTTCCAATTAATAAAGTCAAGAGTAATACCAAGGTACTATCTAATTTCACGGAGACTGGAATAGAGTTTTAAGGGATACCTTCCAAGGGAAAATTAGCACCTAATACACAAAGGCATGCTGTCCATCAAACAGGGAAATAATATAGGATAATAACAAAATGCCCACTATATTAGCAAAGCTATTGAGGTCTTTTAAAATGTCATATATAAACTCAAGATAACAGCATTAAAGAGTGGCCATAAATAAACCATAAGTTAACCAAGTAGCCCAACAGCTTCCAGAAACAAAGTACTAAATCCAGAGATTGTCCTAGAAGTAAATTGCTTAGGCAACTCAATTGCAATAAGGAAAAAAGAGATGCCGCAGCAGAATAACAAGACAATAACTTTAGCTATACAAGTCGTCATCATCAGCTCCAGCATTAGAAGTTGCAAAGGGGTCAGTTGCAGCAGCCCCACCACTTGCCTCAGCAAACCGAAATTCAGTTCCAAAACCTCGAGATTGCTGTAAGGTCTGAGCAAATGCCTGGTATTTACGTATATCTGCGTCACTCACACTTCGTCGTGCATACTTCATGGACTCCTCAAAATGCGAGGGCGTAATTTCTGCTATCTCATCATCAGCATCCTCATCCATAGAATCAGGATTCTCGCTTCGTTTCCTTTCCTTTTCTATATCCTGTAATAAGAACATCATTTGACAAGGATTAGAACGTCAAATATGCCCATTAACTTAATTTTGAAGGAAGTAACATCCGATTGCAAACATCAATATAATATATCAGATAGCACGTTAACATGGAGTTTAAAGCAAGAGACACACATGACGTTGTTTTTCAAGAATGGGGTGGGGATAAACACTTGACTTCAGATATCTGTTTCGGCGAACCAGTGAAACTAGAGAAGACAAAAGCCCCTAGTAAAGTAGGGCAGAGCACCTTTTTTTATACCTAAGTACAGCAGGGCACCTTCGCTTCAATATTCAGCAGGATGACACACGAAAAAAAAAAACCTAAAATGTTGTCCTAGAGAAGTATCAGCAGTGGCAGATCCACCTTTGCAGCAGCATGTGCTGGCACATACACGCATACAAACAGACAATCATGCACACACATGATTGACATATTTTTAGGGATATATCTTTACACTAAGTGACTCTCGACCCACTAATTTAAAATCCTCTATTTACCTCCCAATATCAGTAGATGTACAGCAGTAAACACAGATAAAAAGCTGCAAGAACAAACACACTTGATCTGACCTCAGCTTAAAAGAACAAAACCAAATATAATAAATTAAAGAGCAGATGAAGAGCATACTTTCTCAATGTTCTCCCTTATGGCATATTTGCAGGCCCGTTGACAGATCTCAGTGATATCAGCTCCACTGAATCCCTGAGTATATTTGGCAAGAGCTCTCAAATCGACATCTTTTGAGAGGGGAGATTTTCTAAGACACGCCTTGAAAATCTGATGGCGCGAGTCTTCATCCGGGAGTGGGATATAAATTAACTGGTCAAGTCGACCAGGTCGCAGAAGTGCAGGGTCAATTATATCAGGCCTGTTTGTGGCCCCAATTATAAACACGGTCTTCTTTGCATTCATGCCGTCCATTTCAGTCAGAAGTTGGTTCAGAACCCGATCAGCTGCTCCACCGGCATCTCCAACACTGCTTCCCCTCTGCAATGAAATCAAGCACCATTCTTAGTAAGAATAAATACAAGGATAACTTCTTTTTTTCTTTTTTGCCCTCCTTTTTTTACAGAATTATTTACTTATATCTACTTAATCGGCAAATTGGGATTTGAGCCGCCACAAAGTCTAGAAAATCCATCAAAAATTGCTCCTGTTTGCTACAACCATTTTGGTATACTCAAAAGCTATTTTACCTGAGTAGCAATAGAATCGAGCTCATCAAAGAAGAGGACACAGGGTGCAGACTGTCTGGCCTTGTCAAAAATTTCACGGACATTGGCCTCACTCTCTCCAAACCACATGGTGAGCAGCTCAGGTCCTTTGACACTGATGAAATTGGCTTGACATTCATTTGCAATTGCCTTGGCAAGAAGAGTTTTCCCACATCCTGGGGGACCATAGAAAAGAACACCTTTTGAAGGTGACATACCAAATTTCTCAAACTTCTCTGGATGCTCCACAGGGTACTGAACAGTCTACATGAAATGAAACAAGAGCAGTGTTGAAACCCTCTAATCCACAGAACTTATATGAATGCATCAAGTCCAATTTATTGAAGTCAATTACCTCTTGAAGCTCTCTTTTGACATTTTCAAGGCCTCCAATGTCTTCCCATGAGACATTAGGCACTTCAACGACCTGCGTATAGTTTTCAGAAAAGAACCGAATAAATTTGTGAACTAAAATAACAAAATCCATTTATTCCATCCATAAACCCCATACAGAGAATGACAAAAGAATCATAACCAACAATGGGCGTTACATGATAAGGTACCAAGCCAAATTACATGAATGGGTTGTAATAGACTACTCACTGTTTCACGCAATGCGGATGGATTGCTTGTTCCTAGAGCAGTTTGGAAGTGCTCATTCGTGACAGCCATTGAATTCAATATTTCAGCATCAATGGAATCATCTTCAAGATCAATGACATCCATTTTCTCTCTAATGCACTGAAGTGCAGCTTCTGTGCAAAGAGCAGCAAGATCTGCACCAACATAACCATGAGTATCTTTTGATATTCTTTCCAAATCGACCTGCAGAATCAAATATCCATCATTATATCACAAGTTGATCACAAAACAACACAAAAATAAAAAAAGAAAAAGAAATATTCAATAAATTGGCTCACTTCTTCTGCAAGCTTCATATTCTTGGTATGAATACGAAGAACTTCAAGGCGTCCAACTTCATCAGGAACACCAATGTCAATTTCCCTATCAAACCTACCAAACCTTCTGAGAGCAGGATCAATGCTGTTAGGACGATTGGTAGCTCCCATAACTATGACATGAGCACGAGATTTCAATCCATCCATCAGTGTCAGGAGCTGTGAAACAATCCTTCTCTCAACTTCACCATGTGTCTTCTCTCGCTTGGGAGCAATTGAATCAATCTCATCAATGAATATAATAGATGGAGCATTTTTCTCAGCCTCTTCAAACGCCTTCCTGAGATTGCTTTCACTCTCTCCAGCCAATTTGGACATGATTTCTGGTCCATTAATGCAAAAGAAAAATGCACCTGTTTCATTAGCCACAGCTCTGGCTATCAGGGTCTTCCCAGATCCAGGGGGTCCATAAAGTAAAATCCCCTTTGGTGGTTTGACACCAATGGATTTAAAAAGCTGCGGATGCCTCAATGGTAATTCTACCAATTCACGAATCTGAGCCATCTGTTTTCGCACACCACCAACATCATCATAGCCAACTTCGTCCAGTCTCTCTTCATCCTCCCTTTTAACAGGCTCCCCCTCACAAAAGATTTCAGTGTCTGGAGCAACAACACAATACTCCCCAGGGTCAGTCTCGATGACTTTAAATTCCACACTTCTCATCCCTCCTCTAACAAGGAAATTGTCCCCTTTCCTCAAAGGACGATATGCTTCCAAAAAGTAAGCTGCAAAAAGAAGACGTTTAAAATTGAGGTCAACACAAACAGAGCTCACAAATTTCCTTCAACCTCTATTTTTCACAAATTTGAGGTGGACACAAATTTGCTAACAAAGAAGACAACCCTCTATTTTTCACTGCCAATCAACAAAATCAAAGAGTAGAATGTACAAAATCTAGGAAAGACCATGAATTGGAGATAATTTAAAAATAATGGAGAATTCCAAAAGAGATGCGCAATAGAGGAGGGCAGTCAACTCCACATTCAGCCCAAAAACTAGAATTCTCCTGTACTACCATCTCAAAAGGGATTTATGTATTAATCTCGATTCTAAGCAGATAAAAGTGATTTATAGTATTAATCCTGATTCTAAGTGTAGCCTGGATGAGACTCGGAGGAGACTGAGTACATTGTAAATAATATCATGATAATTGCATGAAAATGCATCGTGATACTACACCACTATAATACAAGAATAAAACCTTAAAGAGTGTCAAACTGCACTTGCAATTGGAAAGTAACACACTTACGTTTCAAGAATGCATCAAACAAATCCCCGGTGAGACCTTCTATTGTATCATCTATGGGAAGTATGTGCACACGTTTTCCATACTTAACATCTGGACATTGGTGCACAGAAACAACATCTCCAAGCCGAACCCTCAAATTTGAACGGACAACCTTGTTCATCCTAATCTTCGGCTCATCGCACGTTTCGTCAGCAAGGGCAATGACAACTGTATCCTTCCTTTTCTTTCCCTGGATAAAATGCAGCAGGAAACTAATGTGTCAATTTGATAGACGGGCAGACAAATATGTAAACAGAATCAGAGAGGTAACCTCATTTTTAACTAGTCAAAATTAAACCACAAGCATTATGAGAAAATTACAACCATTGTTTTTCTAATAGAGGCAAAAAAAAGCGCAAAAAGAAAAGCGCCAAGATCAGTGGGGCTTGAAGCGAAAAGCGAGAATTAAAGCACATGCTTCTTTAAAGTGAAGCGAACTACTTTACGGAAACTAAAGTATATATGAATGTAGTACAGTAATTATACTCCTCAAGGATGAAATTAAAAGAATTGATGGTTTCTCATAAACACTTTGTGCATCATTGTTTGAGCGAGAACATAACAACTACGCATAATTCATCATGACAAACTTGGTTTCATTTGCTTCGAAAGTGACAGTATTCTCAAAATGTTATATGTCTAATAAGATTCAGAAAGTCTTATTCCCTAATGATCTAATATAGCCGAATACCAAGTCACTTATATAACCCACAGATATCTGGTCATCAAGGACAGAGCACAGAATCAACGACACATCGTAAACTAGAAACCCTGATTATCCCCCGTACTGCCAAGGACAAGCTAGCTTGTCACACTTGACTAGAGCTACAAATCCAGTAGCAATGCGAAATATGAAAACAAAATTGAAATCCACTATGAGAACAATCTGACACTCTAACCTAATACAAAATTCTAAATGTACCAATGTTCTACACAGATCTAGAAGTAATTGAGGCTCTAAAACATATACGAAGAGAGTTAGAACCACACATCACAAAATTCACTTTCATACGCAGCGGGAAGCAGTGTCTAAATCAGCAATCAGTCAGCTATACCTCAATCTGAAATTAATTAGAGTCAGCTATAATTCTCTGTATATGTTTTGCTATATTCTAGTCCATTTCATGCCAAAGCCAAATAATTAGCCTTTCTAAGATAAAATAAAGGATTCTCTACAACTAGAAATCTTCTAATCTCACACTTAACTTACACTGACATATAAGTCTCTAATCCACCAGATTCACCAACAAATAACAAAGCAATTTAGAAGTTGAGCTAAGAAACCAAATAATCAATTACTAGCAAATTTACCCTCAATGTAAACAATCAGATTATCCCCATCAAAACCCTAAAAACTCGAGATTTAGGGGGGGAGCCTTAAAAAGGTAGGATAATTATAAACCTTGATGAGGATTGTATCTCCACGGAAGAGCTGGAGCTTCTCCATGGTGGCAGGATTTAGGGCAACGACGGAGTTATCATCGTTGACCGCCTCGTCAACAACTAGCCGATTCGGAGACTTCTTCCGCTCCAAAATCGCCGTAGAGAAATCCTTCTTCGCACCTTTTCTGAAAAGTAAAAAAAATACAAATCTCAGAACTTTCTAGAAACGATTTCAATGTTAAGAAACAATTCAGTCGATTAACCGATCGAGAAGATGTGAAAACGAAGGAGAGAGTACTCACGAGTCAGATGACTCGGCCTGGTGACTCATCTTCGAAGCGTTTTCGAGATCTAAATTAGGGCGCAGCCGATAAATCGAGAGCAACTACGACGAGAGAGAGAGACTTTTGCTGGAGAAGAGAACAATGAGTGCAAAGAAAGGATTTATGGAGGAAGTGATTTTATATATTTTTTACTCCCAATTAGAAATGGAAAAGAAAAACGAGAAATAATATTAATAAAGGAAATACATAAATACGCACTGGCTACTGGCTTCCTATCTGTATTTCCTGCTTTTGGACGGTTCCTCTGAATTTAGTAGGTATTTCCGTATTTGACAACATTTGAGTTTGAAAAGGAAAATTGTATTTTGAGTTGGAAGTGAAATTTTTTTGTGGAAAGCCGAGTGTTTGGACAGAAAGTTGCTTAAAAAAGTAATTTGACAAGGATTAGGAATTTTTTATGTGCAATTCATTTTTAACCCACTATTTTGGTGTTTTTACTGGAAATTCAACTAATGAAATTTGTCATTTACAAAAGGGAAATTTGCACAAATATCCCAAATAAATCTCAACTTACCAACCTCTAGTCACTAATTATAGACTTACCAAAACTAGCCAACAAAAATTGAAAAACCAAATAATAGGATTCTTTCTATTAAAGAATCACATGCAAAATTCACATTCCATAATTTAAACGTGATTAGCAACATTACGAGGCGATGGTCGATTGGAAACAGTCTCTCTACCCTTTCGGGTAGGGTAAGGTCTGTCTACATATTACCCTCCTCAAACACCACTTTGTGGGACTCTACTGGGTAGTTGTTATTGATTAGCAACATTACATACAAGACGAAAAGGAAATTTCACGGACGGGGTAGCCGGGTAGCAAATAAGGTGATGAAAATACAAAAATCTATACAATATTCCAAAAATCTAAACAAAAAAAGGAACTTTTTCAGTGGGTATAGTTGAAATTCATTCAAAATATATAGATAAGTCAATATACAAAATATAAGGAAGATTGGAGGTGATTTGGACTGGTTTTATATCAAAATTCATAATTAGATCGTGTTCAAAAAAAATTTCTACGACACAAGTATCAAACATGTATCTCACACACAGGTATACATGGATATACATGTGATACATAATTGATACAAATATGATACATATGTGATACACAAATGATACACATATTATTTTTTTCATGTTCAGCTTTTATTTCGAATATTCAATTCAAACCACCTTAAAATTTCACCAAATCATCCAAAAACTGAGATTCAAGCTCCTTAACTGGTGCCCAATCAATTCTAATATCACACACTCAAAACAAAGCAAAATTTTGATATTTTTTTGCTATAAATAGCAAATTGGTTAATTTGGCAAATATTAATAATATTTTATCTATTAACTAATTTTTTTAATGAGCTACTTATCAATGGACATAGCTGATAATTTTTCTTTACAAAAACTCATGGTCAAACAAATACAATATGCCAATAATATTATGCCAAACTTGTAGAGTCAAGTTTTGGGCTTGTTCGTATTGCAAAATAGCCAATTAACATGATTGGAAGAGGAAGTGACTTGACTATTTCTACATTAATGTCGTTAGAGTAGGTAAAGGATTGGGATTAGTGTTTGCTTAAGTAACTCGAAGTTTAAGAATTAAGAATAAAAATATAACCCGTCGAAATATAATTAATTAGAAGTTGGAACGGAGATTGGTATTTAGGACGGATTTTCACCATCGATCGTAATCAGGTTATACTAAAACTTCTTTTTAGCCTTTATAGGAAATTAAAACTTTCTTTTTAAGAAATGTCTCAAAATAACAATATTAGAATGTTCAAGACCTTCACGAGACTTCAGCTCCGTCAAACCTCTAAAGTACGGTGAAAAAGTTTAATACTGCAGTCAAAACTACACCCAAAATTCAAATTTATCGTCTCGCTAGCATTGCGCAGAAGACTGGCAACAGTGGAGCGGCTAATGCTCCTTGGGATACAGATTCCTCAACAATGCGTGTTCTGCAAGCAAGTAAATGAATCTTTTGACCATCTATTTTTTGCTTGCCCGATATCATGGGGGCTATGGAATAGACTGCTTGTTTGGCTGGGATACCAGAGAACCATTTGTGACTGGAACAGTGAAGTCGAATGGATTAGCAACATTGCAAAAAGGAAAAATGGACGTGCTGAAATAACCTCCAGTGTGTTTGGAATGTTAATATACTGTCTGTGGCGAGAAAGGAACAAGATTAGGTTCCAAGGCAGAAGCTCAGTTATAAAGGATACATGCAAAGAGAAAGCAGTTCACGTGCATATTCAGGGATTCACGTGCATATTCAGGGATTCACGTGCATATTCAGGGAATCTCTCTTAAACACTGGAAGGGTGTTTTGCGAAGACTGGATCACTACCCGTAGAAAAAAGAAGAAAAGAATTATATGTTTGTCTTGAGCTTAATGTATATACTGCATATAAGAGTGATTCATATTAGACTGTTTGAAAACAGTAGCTAGTCAGCGACTATCGATGAACTCTGTAATATTTTGATCTATTGGATGAAATGAAATTACTATTTTAAAAAAAAAGACCTTCACGAGACAGTCACATAAACAGTGGCAAGGGAATGTAGCAATAGCAGGGCGACTAAACCGGTCATAGTGAATTGGCGAATCCACTTTGAAGGCCTTAAAAAGTCACCAAATGCTTAGTGTTAATATGATGCACATACTTGCAAGTTGTAACTTATGAGGTAGCACTATAAATGAAAGCACAATATTTTAGTTTCTGACCAATATCTAATTGTAAGCCAAATGAATATAAGTGTTATTGATATGAAAATGTGTATCGTGATTGTTTATCGGTAAAACAACATAATTAAATTTTGTAGAAAATCATTCTATCCATGATATGTGTGCTTTGGTTGTATTAGCATGATTTTTAGGTATAGGTTTTGATGAATGACAAACAATGAAGTCAAGTGTCAAACAACGTTATTATATGACAAACAATCAAGATTGAATGCCGAGAAGCATATTGATGAATGGATTGCATAGACAAGCCAAGACGAGCTCAAAAGTTCAAGACCGAATACCCAAGGCTTAGGTCGTTAGGTAGAACCAATGTAAGAACAACGTTTAAGTTATCTTATCTTTTGGCTCAACATAGGTCATCATAAATATGCATAAAATCATTCTATCAAATCATATTTATCATAAACATATTTCAAATACTTCAAATAAAATGATTTTAACGTTTTCATTTTAACCAAAATGGTTTTTGAAGTAAGTTTTTAATTCTGGACAGCATAAGAGAATAATCGATTATGGCAAAGTGTATAATCGATTATTCTGGGAAATTCCATTTATTGAAAATTTCCGCAGAGTAAGATAATCGATTATACACTTGGACATAATCGATTATCTTGTATCTGTTGCCTTCCCAACGTTCCGTTTTATGAACGTTGAGAAGATAATCGATTATGCAAAGTGAATAATCGATTATCTTGGCATAAAATCAGCATTATTGATTGTCAATTAAGCAACGGACATACAACCTCTACCACCTGTAAATAGAGGTCTTTTTGACTCATTTGATATGAACAATATCTCTCATTATTCTTGAACATTTTGATAACATTTCTACATCATATTTAGAGCTTTTGTTGAGCCATTTGAGAGACAATTTTGTGTTGTTCATAGAGCTTATATTGTATCTCTTTATCTACTCTTCTTAGAGAGTTCTTGTTGTAAAAGAGAAAGGTTCTTGAGAAGACCATACCTTCTCATTGAGCGTTGGGTTTGCTAAGTACCTTCAATCTTAGTGTGTGAAGTCTTGTGGTGCGGTATCCACGAGCAAGGTGAAGTCTTGAGGTGAGGTATCCTCGAGCAAGTTGAAGTCTTGTAGAGTGTACATCTACGAGCAAGTGTAACGGTTTGTTAGGCACCTGTAAGCTTAACGGAGTTAGTGGAAACTCGAGAGAGTCTCTCGGGGACTGGACTAACCACACGTTGTGGTGAACCAGTATAAATTTGGTGTGTCCTCTTCTTACTATTTTAATTACTGCACTTACTTTACTCCTGCAATTTTAATTCCGCAAAATTTATTGACATTCTCGTGCCGCACTATTCACCCCCCCCCCCCTCTAGTGACGGGCATAAATCCTAACATTTGGTATCAGAGCTTAACTCTTTGAAAGCCTTAGCCGGTTGACAGAACAATATATATTTCTTCGTTGAGAATGTTGAACGCAGGTATGATGAGCGAAGGACACTCTACCATTAGGCCTCCACTATTTGATGGAACCAATTATACATATTGGAAAGATAGGATGAGAATATTCATCCAATCAAATAACTTTCGATTATGGCACATCATCAAGAACGGTGAACAAATGCCGACAAAGAAAGTTGGGAAAATCATGGTTCCAAAGGAGGAAGATGAATATAATGCCGAAGATATCAAGAAGGTTGAAAATAACGCAAAGGCCATCAATATGTTGTATTGTGCCGTGAATCCGGATGACTATCGGAAGATCTCTTGCTGCACAACCGCCAAAGAAATGTGGGATAAACTTGAGATTACTTATGAAGGTACGCCTCAAGTCCGAGAATCAAGAGTTGATTTTCTAACACTGAATATGAACTCTTTAGAATGAAGGAGAATGAATGCATCGATATTATGTTTGAACGGTTCTCAATGATCATCAACGATCTCCATGCTCTCGGAACAGTATACTCGAACAAAGATCTAGTTCGAAAAATCCTACGGAGTCTCACTCCCGAATGGCGTTCCAAAGCTAATGCTATTCAAGAATCGGTAGGAATATCGGGCGTCACAATTGATGAACTACGAGGTAACCTCAAAACTTATGAAAGCACTATTCTTAGACCATCTTTTGAAAATAAGAAAAATTCGAATATTGCCTTCAAAGCCTCATCTTCTAAAAGAGCAGAGGTAAGTGATTCGGAAAGCGATGATGATACTATTTCCAATGATTTAATTGAAAAGTTTTATAAGTTTATGAAGAAGGAAATAAAGAAGGAAGAACCAAGTCCTTCATGCCAAAATTGTGGAAAACTTGGCCACACCAAGTCACATTGTCCAAAACCCAAGGACAAGAAAAAGAAGAAACACCAAAAGCGCGTGACATGGGATTCGGACAGCTCGGGTGATGAAACTGCCGCCCTATGCCTCATGGCCAACGAGGAAGAAGAGGTAAGTACTCCTAACTCTTACTCTTATGAAGAATTACAAGAAGCTTTTCAAGAATTATATGATGAATTGAAAAGGTCTTCAAAAATCTCCAAAGAGGCCAAGGCTAAAATTAAAGTTTTAGAAGAGAAAAATAAATTTTTGGAAAATGACAATATTGATCTTAGAAATAAAATTAAGGAGATGCATGAAGATTCTTCAATTGATCAAAATTCTAATTGTTCATCTTGTGATTCTTTGAAATTAGGGAACATAGAACTTAGGAACACACTAGAAAAACGCAGTGTAGACAATCCTAAAATAGTTGAAGAAATTAAAAAGAAAAGGCCCAGGAAAAATAAAAGGCGTATGAATCATGTTAGTTGCGATGCTCAACCTAGAAATAATTCTAGGAATTTTGTAAATGAGTCTAGAATTAATCATTTTAGACCACCTAGAAATGATTCTAGGAATTTTATTAATGAGTCTAGAATTAATCATTTTAGACCGCCTAGAAATGACTCTAGGAATTTCAACGCTTCTAGGAATAACGACTTTAGATCACCTAGAACGTTTTTGGCTCAACCAAGACATATGCACAACCCGAATGTTATATGTCATTATTGCAACCGGGTAGGATACATAGCACCCGTATGTTTTGCAAAACATAGGGATTTGTCTTTTAGCTATGATTATTATTTGCCTAACACCCAAGGACCCAAAAGTGTTTGGGCACCTAAAACCTATTTTTTAGGTACGCTTGCAGGTGTGCTTGAAGACTACAATATCGTAGTAGATGCACCAAGCACAAAACCTTATTGCATCGAGGGGGAATTTCGGTTAGTTATCATATTTTTGATAAAAACGTAATAGTTGATAAGTGTTAACGATTGATATATCTTTGTTAACAATTGGTATCAATTATTTTTGTTAATTCATGTTTTGATAACTTTTATTTTGAATAACAATTGGTATCAATTATTTTTGTTAAAAATAATGATTGATTCATGTTTTGATGGATATTATTTTTGGTTTGAATAACAGTTGGTATATTCTTGAAGAATAAATAATTCATGATTTTAATACAATTATTGGTTTGTCAAAAATTAACAGTTGATATGTTGTTAAGTAATATGATTTGCTAAAAATAACCTTTATTATGGTTGTTATGTTTTTGCTAACATTTGGTATCATTTTATGTTGGTATGATCTTTTTTTTCGTCATCATGTATATTCCTCATTGTATTTCCTATCTTATGTTTGACACTAACAGTTTTTTGGTATTCCCAAAAGGGGGAAGTGTCAAAAGGGGAAAGTAGCCTGTGTATACTCTCTTTTTGCTAATGCCAAAAGAGGGAAGAAATTAGGCGATATGCATCTAATAAGGGGGAATGTCTCCACCTTCTAGTATGCTTTAATTGAGGGGGAATACTCAATTAAAGGGGAATGTTTTGCATAACGTGTATGGTGAGATGTAGCATGAATTTAGGGGGAATCCGATATGCATATCTCCTGTTGTTTGTCATTATCAAAAAGGGGGAAATTGTAGAAAATCATTCTATCCATGATATGTGTGCTTTGGTTGTATTAGCATGATTTTCAGGTATAGGTTTTGATGAATGCCAAACAATGGAGTCAAGTGTCAAACAACGTTATTATATGACAAACGATCAAGATTGAATGCCGAGAAGCATATTGATGAATGGATTGCATAGACAAGCCAAGACGAGCTCAAAAGTTCAAGACCGAAGACCCAAGGCTTAAGTCTTTAGATAGAACCAATGTAAGAACAACGTTTAAGTTATCTTATCTTTTGGCTCAACATAGGTCATCATAAATATGCATAAAATCATTCTATCAAATCATATTTATCATAAACATATTTCAAATACTTCAAACAAAATGATTTTAACATTTTCATTTTAACCAAAATGGTTTTTGAAGTAAGTTTTTAATTCTGGACAGCATAAGAGAATAATCGATTATGGCAAAGTGTATAATCGATTCTGGGAAATTCCATTTATTGGAAATTTCCGCAGAGTAAGATAATCGATTATACACTTGGACAAAACCGATTATCTTGTATCCGTTGCCTTCCCAACGTTCCGTTTTATGAACGTTGAGAAGATAATCGATTATGCAAAGTGAATAATCGATTATCTTGGCATAAAATCAGCATTATTGATTGCCAATTAAGCAACGGACATACAACCTCTACCACCTGTAAATAGAGGTCTTTTTGACTCATTTGATATGAACAATATCTCTCATTATTCTTGAACATATTGATAACATTTCTACATCATATTTAGAGCTTTTGTTGAGCCATTTGAGAGACAATTTTGTGTTGTTCATAGAGCTTATATTGTATCTCTTTATCTACTCTTCTTAGAGAGTTCTTGTTGTAAAAGAGAAAGGTTCTTGAGAAGACCATACCTTCTCATTGAGCGTTGGGTTTGCTAAGTACCTTCAATCTTAGTGTGTGAAGTCTTGTGGTGCGGTATCCACGAGCAAGGTGAAGTCTTGAGGTGAGGTATCCTCGAGCAAGTTGAAGTCTTGTAGAGTGTACATCTACGAGCAAGTGTAACGGTTTGTTAGGTACCCGTAAGCTTAACGGAGTTAGTGGAAACTCGAGAGAGTCTCTCGGGGACTGGACTAACCACACGTTGTGGTGAACCAGTATAAGTGTGTCCTCTCCTTACTATTTTAATTACTGCACTTACTTTACTCCTGCAATTTTAGTTCCGCAAAATTTATTGACATTCTCGTGCCGCACTATTCATCCCCCCCCCCTCTAGTGACGGGCATAAATCCTAACAAATTTATTATGTGGTTTATAGATCAGTAAATTGATTTGATCCAAAAATAATAAATAAACTAGATTAAAAAAGATTTAGCGATTAAAATTAAAGGAAATGACAAGCTTGGCTCTAAAAGTAAGTAAAGTTATTTGATTTAGCTTTGAGAATAGAATGTAGCATAAGTTTTGCCAAGATTTTCATTGGCTTACAATGGCTACTGAGTCTAATATTTATAGTTATACCTAAGGAAACAATATTCTAGGATCAAGTCCCTCTTGAATGATAATAAAGATGGCTATTGATGAATATATATCGGCAGGCCATGAATACAAATATTCTCTGCAACAGCTGCCCATTTAATGCCAGGGAATATTCTTCATTGAATGAGATCCGATGGCAAGCATTTGATTCTCCTCATGTTGACCATGTTCCCTGCGGGATCAGCTTGATTTCAACTCTAGTTGTCGTTCTCGGTACTGGCTACTATGTAATTTACTTTCTACATGTCTTTGGTTCCACGTATCACGTTATCATTTGATCATTTAATGTAAACGAATTTTACCTTATACAAATAGTCGCCCTATTTTCTGGTGACATATATTTGTGTCATAGGGAAGTTAGTGAAGATTCTTTTTTTTAGCGAAAAATATTCTAAAACCTTCTTAACAATGTTTGACACTTGAAAGTATGCACGTCTTCTCACATCTAATACCCCAAACATGTGTTGCCCCACGATCTAGCAATTTTTTTGCTGGTTCTCGAGGTAATCATGACCATGAGTTTTGTCGTCTATATATATTCTTATACTCATCATCTTACCTCTTTCACTTGTCGCGGTAAGGCGAAATCGGGTTCGTGATATTTGGGAGGACAACTTGTTCCCTTTTGAGAATTGGGTTTTGAATTGTGAAGTTGTCACCTAATGATTAAAGTGCATTAGGACACTAAGAAGGCTTTGAGTTGAAGAACCAGAGTTGGGGTAAGTACTAGAAATTATCTCGAGGGAAAGGTATTAGGCACCCCAAGATCCACTAATGTGGTTACTAGTCATGTTATGATTGTGACTTCACATAACAAGTAAGAAAATAAGGCTCAAATAGAAGGTGTTTTCACACAACATTGCAAATAAATTAAAATTTGGGGAAAAGTAAAGAGGACATAAATTTTAAGAAAAATTTAACAATTCTGAAAATAAATGAAAAACAAGTAAAGGGGAAGGGGGTCATAGGTTTATGATCAATATAGATCACATCAATGCAATACCCAGTAATCACTCCTCAAGAGAGGGGCTACATGAGGTATTAACACATAGGTAATCATATATAACCGTTCCCACCCCGTTAAGGTATTAAAGCACGGAATAGTACCATTACTTATTGCATGCTATTGCCCGTCCCAATCCTATTAGTCCAGGAGGTATTTGGGACTACTAATCCTAAAGGGGGGGATTTGGGGCTTTTCAGAGTTTAAAAGGATAAAAGCCTAAGGCGACAAACAAAAACATACAAGCAGTTAGCGGGAAACAAATAGCAGTTAAAGGCTCAAACAAGCATCCTTACTTAAAGGAGCAAATTATCTAGCATGACTTCAAATACTGGTTATTGTCTGAATTAAATTTAAATCGTTAGGGCAGACTGATTTATCACATATTTCTCATATGATAAGTCCGAATTAGGCCTTGTCTGGTTGTAGTTTATTAAAACTGAAGCAGTTAATTAATTATTTAATGGTTTGCCTAGGTGGTACCTATAGGCATTATATTTAACAATGCAAAAGGCGTACTGACTTTAAATAAGGATTACTGGTTTTATAGACAAAAGTGTTGCAGCTTTAAACGACACTACCACTGATTTTAAATTCATGGACAAAACAGAGAAGCAGATACAACTTATTACTCATATAGACATGATTTCTAAGCGTTGTTGGTTCAAAACGATTACATAAGTGGGGGAGTCCTATAGGCATGGTGTCTAGAATGGAGTTGATTATTATTAAACATATGATTGTTTTCCTAATGGTAGTGAACATGCAGAAATGCAGAAAACTTAGGATTTCTAATGATATGCAGAAATGCAGAAAACTTATAGGCAGGATCTCTAATGATATGGACAAACGCAGAAAAACTTATAGGAAGGATTTCTAGTGTATAAATAAGTGCAGAAAACTTATATGTAGGATATCTAGTGTATGCATGAGTGCAGAAAACATATAGGCAGGATTTCTAGTGTATGCATAAGTGCAGAAAACTTTATAAACAATGATTCCTACGAGCATGTTGTCTACCCTTTGCATACATAAAATACCCTCCCCTTTTTACTAGAACCCCATAAGTTATTACAACATATTAATGACCAAAATGAATCAGAAAAAGTAGAAATTACATCAGAAATTCAAGCTACAACTAAACAGCCTAATTCAGACTCAAGGTCTAACAATTTGAGATAAACCAACTTCCGGGATCAGATTTCCGTAAGTCTTTCTATTATTTGGGATGTGTCAAAGTTCCCTAAGAGCTTCAAGAGGCTCCGGGTAGTGCTTGCATCCCAAATACATTGCAGAATTAGATTGTAGTGCAGTATGGAAGGGTCAGCCCTCAAATGTCCAAGTTCAGAGGGACCTCAAGGTCCCAAGGCAAGGCTCATAGGAGGGGGCAGAACTTAGAGTCTAAGAGTAAGTGTAAGTGCGTAGAAGGGGATTAGGGAAAGCCATAGCAAATTGGTGGTCATGCCCAACAACTAAGAGTACTGGCATACCCCTGACCAGCATGTTAGCCAAATCTTAGGAGTTAGGATCCATTGAGGATCAGGTTCTGACCTGGGCAACAATTTGAATACCGCCAGGCCATGAGCCTTAACTCAAACACATAGAAGGGAATATGGGGATTCACTACATAAACAGATGGAAGGAAAGGGTAATTAAACATATAGGGGTGAGGAAGAAAAGTTAAATTAGAACATACCAGTTTTAGGGAAAACAAGTAAAAATAGTAGTCTTGAAAAAAGCCAAGTTGCAAGCAAATAGTTCCAAAAGATCTTAGAAAAAGAAAAATGTTGGGAGAGTATTGAACTTAAAACAGTATCGTAAGTGTGTAAGTAAGTTGAAAGTATTGAACTAAAGGTTCGAAGTATTGAATTTGAAGTGTGAATTGCATCAAATTGCAGAAGGGTAGTACCCATTTTATAGTGCAGAAAAACGAGTAAGAAATGTAAGGGAATAGTTTGCAATTAATCACATATAATTTCTCTTCAGTTAAGGGATTTGATTTCAAATGGGTAGAAGCATTTAAGGAAAGAATTTGACTAAAATCTTTCCCAAAGTAATACAAGAAGGGTAAATACATAGAAGTTATTTAAGGAAAAGCTCAATGGTACTCGTTTTGTAAAGAAAAAAGAAAGGGAATCAATCAGATAGCCAGTAAAATCAAAGTGACAGACTCCATTCGAATGAACCAAGTCGAGAAAAGGTAAAGAAGGTGCAATTAGAGAAAATCAATAACAATCAGTCAAGACTCATTAAAAGGAATTCGTAATCAATCCAGTAGTTGGTAAAGATCTTTCGAAAGAAGAGTTCTCATACATAAAGCACACAAACATGTGAATCAAGAAGTTTATTTAGAAGAGAGTTTAATCATAGAGAGGTTCAGAATCATAAGAAAAAGGGGTACAAGTCCAATTTGTAGACTCACAATCCATGGCCTGGGAGACCATGGATTCTGGTGAAAATATGGTGAAGGAAGGTGGGAGGTGGCTAGGGTTATGAAGAGTTTGAGAGACGAGAGGTTTGAAAGGCGGCTGAGAGATGGGTAATGAGGGATTAGGGTAGTCATATGAGTTTAATTAGGAAATGGCGAGTTGTGGCCGTTGATCTGAGTGATCAATGGTCCATATTTGAGCGGGTAGGTAGGAAACAGGTTTAGTCATTTTAAATTGGGTCAGTTTAATTAGGTAGAATTGGGTCAATTTAAGGTTAAAATGGAAAGGTAAAAGAGTTTTAATTGAAATAAAATGGGGCTAAATATTAAATAGCCAATTTTGCCTCTTTATTTTATAGAAACAATAATAATGTTTTAAAAGTAAATTAAAAGTACTGAGCCAACAAATAATATATAAATGCCAATTTTAAAATACTAAAACTAAGTTTACAGTAATAAAATTCTATTAATCTTAAAGTAGGCCATAATTGTAAATATATGCAATTTAGTCTTTTAAATACCAAATAAATTTGTAAAAATATGCAAAATCATCTTAACTATAGTTTGGAGGTGCACTCCTCCCAAGCTAGTCTACCTGCAAATGAGCAATGTGAATGTGACGACCCGGCCGGTCGTCTTTTGAATTTACGCTACGTTCCCCATTAACTGCTTCTTCTAAGTTTATTCTGCTATTTCAGTAATACAATTCGGAGTTTTTTGGGACACTTAGTCCTTAAGTGAGAGCTTAAGTGTTGGAAAATGGTCCGTAATCAGAACAGTGTCAAGACGACATCGGAATGGAAAACCAATGGTTCTGTTAGCTCCATTAGGTGATTTTGGGGTTGGGAGCGTGTTCGGAATGTATTTTGGATGTCCGTAGCTCATTTAGGCTAGAAATGCCGAAAGTTAGAATTTTGGAGTTTTTTGATCAGAGGGTCGGAACGGGTTTCCGAAAGTTGGTGTAGCACCGTCATGTTATTTGGGACGTGCGTGCAAAGTTTCAGGTCAATCGGATATGTTTTAGTAAGGTTTTTGATCGAAAGCGAGTTTTGGAAGTTTTGATAGAACTTAGGCTTTAATTTGAAGAAAAACGAGAATTTTGAAGTTAATGTTGGGGTTTTAAGGATTCGAGCAAGGTCAAATGAGGTGTTAGGAAGCATTGGTGCTTTTGGTTGGGGTCCCGGGGGACCCTGGGTGAATTCGGGTGGTTAACCGAAGAAAATGGAGAGTTTTGCATGGGATGTGGATGCTTCTGTCGTTTCTGCATCTACGGAAGGGGAGCCGCATAAGTGGTTTCCCCAGACGCGGCGTTGGAGTCGCGGATGCGGTCTAAGGGTTTGGTCTGGAAGCGCAGAAGCTAAAAAGGGATCCGCATAAGCGGTCCTGAGCCGCAGAAGCGGTCCCTGGAATTGTTAGTCATACCGCATAAGGGGTTGCTTGGCCGCATATGCGGTGACTGCGGACGCGGTCATTTATCTGCATAAGCGAAAACGCAGAAGAGAAAAAGGGTTTATCCAAGGCTTAATTTTATAAGTTGAAAAATCAGTTTGAGCTCGGACCGAGGCGATTTTGAGAGGGATTCGAAGAGGAGATTTCTGGGTAACGTTTCTATGATCCTTTCTAGCTTTAATCCATCATTTAGTAGTTAAATTCATCTTTTAAATTCGAATTAAGGATAAAAAATGGATGAAATTAGGGTAAAGTTCTTATACCTAACTTTGATGATTTGAAGAGGCATTTGACCTCTGATTTGGGAGCTTTTTATATGGTTGGACTCATGAGAGTACGAAGTTTCTAAAAATATAAAAATTATTCGATTCCTAGATGTTGGCCTGAGGGGCATTTTGGTCATTTTACCTATTTTCGTGCCTTAGATTTAATTTTAATAGTGTAATTAGTTACTTGCGATGTTATTTACAATGTGTAATTGGTTTGAATAGATTTGGGCCACTCGGAGTTGGATACTCGTGGCAAGGGCATTGTTTCTTAGCGGTTTTATACCAATTCGAGGTAAATGGCTTGCCTAACTTTGTGTAGGGGACCTCTCCCCTTAGGATATCTTTGCCGTTGTTTAAAAGCCTTGTGCGCGAGATGACGGGCGTGTAGTTGTGCTAGTTGTTGAAAATTCACCTTAGTCGGCTTATTTAGACTGTGTTTCTTCACATATTTAATTGTTAAAAATGAAACTTCACTTGTTTTGACTTAGGAAAAAATATATTAGTAATTTGTTTGCTCTATTTGACTAAATTGCAATATATGTCTTCTCTTGGAAAGCATGTTAGTAACTTATTTGCCCTATTTAACTAAATTGCAATATTTTGTCTTTCTTGTGAAGCATGTTAGATTCTCGATTTTACTTGTCGTTCGCATTTCGCTTTCTTTCCATTAAATATTATTTGGTGTGGTGTATTTACTATTGGGATAATGGGACAGCATCCCGGGAGCTCCCCTTGTTCGTATGTTATTCCGAGATTTGGAAGTACGGGATACCAAGAGATCCCCGGCAGTGGATTATAACTGGCGGATACTAAGAAATCCCCAGTGCAGGATTGATTAACTGGCGGATACTAAGAGATCCCATGGCAGGACTGATTAACTGGAGGATACTAAGATATCCTCGGGATACTTGGAGATCCCGTGCTTATATGATGAGGATACTGGGAGATCATCGGTATACTTAGAGATCCCTTGTGTGTATGATGAGGATACCAGGAGATCCCCGGGATACCAGGAGATCCCCGATGACAAATAGCCTGTAATGATTGTTCTTGTGTTGTAGAATTGTAATATAGCCTATATCGTTCTTCTTATTGTTTGTTAGGTATTCGAGATTTATGTATTTCCTACTGTTACATCATTTCATATTTATTCTTATGTTTATCTCAGTAATCTTACCAGGCTGGATAAGATTAAGAATGAAGTTATTCGTCAGAAGGTAGGGGTGGCCCCGGTGGACGAGAAGATACGGGAAGCGAGGCTGAGGTGGTTCGGGCATGTACGGAGGAGGGGTCCCGATGCCCCGATGAGGAGCTGCGAGCGGCTGGAGATTGTTGGTGGTCGGCGAGGGAGAGGGAGGCCTAAGAAGCATTGGGGAGAGGTGATTAGGAAGGACATGACTAGTATGTAGGTAACTGAGGACATGACCCTTGATAGGGGAGTCTGGAGGTCTAGAATCAGGGTTGGAGGCTAAGGGCTCATAGAGTTCTTCGTACGCCTCTCTCGGGGCTGGGTGTGGGATAGTAGGGTTACCCATAGATGATTAGTGTTTTAGCTTATGTCCCCTTATGGTTGTTAGTATGGTAGTTACTGCTTGTTATTATTGCATGCGACTGTATTTATGTTTCCTATGTTTTCATAATTATTTACGTTATCTCTGCGGGATTACTTATGCTTTATTATTTTGTTTTGTCTTGCTTTTGTTTCTAATTTTGTCTTTGTTTTGATGCAGCTTTTCATTTTAGCCTATGCGCCGAGGGTCGATTGGAAACAGCCTTTCTGCCCTTTCGGGTAGGGGTAAGGCTCGTCTACATATTACCCTCCCCAGACCCCACCTGGTGGGAATATACTGGGTAGTTGTTGTTGTTGTTGTTGTTTATCTCAGTAGGGGGCTCGACCTTCCTCGTCACTACTCCATCGAGGTTAGGCTTGGCACTTGCTGAGTACCGTTGTGGTGTACTCATGCTACTCTTCAGAGCACTTTTGTTGTGCAGATCTAGGTGCATCCGGCCAGGCGAATTATTAGTGATCTCGGAGTTACACTTGGAGAGTTGAGGTATGCATCTGCCGCATCCGCAGAGCCGAAGAGTATCCTTCTATTCTACCTTTAGCTAGCAGTCTCATTCATGTATTCACTTGTTGTAGACATTTCTGGATGTTAGAGCCATATGTTATATTTTACTCTTAGCCTGTGTTGACCGTGGGTTTCGGGACTTGGAGGTTTACATTATTTTAAGTCGAAGTGTATGTGAAAGGCCGCACCCTATACATTTTTTCTTATGCTACTCATTTTTATTTATCATTTTCGTAAAGATTGTTGAATTTCCGCAATGTGTCAAGCTTACCTAGTAGCGAAGACTAGGTGCCGTCATGATAGGTTCACGATTGGTGAACCAGGTCGTGTCAAGTTGGTAACAAAGCTCAAGGTTCTTAGGAGTCACGAGACACAGGCCGGTTTATTAGAGTCTCGTTGATCGGTACGAAGACGTCTGTACTTATCTACGAAAGGCTATATAACTGCTTAGGAAAAATCTTCACTTCATTGAATTCCTTGTCATGCTATGTTTTTTACACCGATTCTAAACTTCTATCTTCTATTATCTCACAGATGGTGAGGACACGCACGACCCGGGACAAACAGGCACCCGGAGTTGCCAGAGGCATGGGCTGGGGCAAGGGTCGTGGACGTGCGCGGGGTGTAGCCAGAGCACCTGCACGAGCAGCCGCCGAGGTGCTGTCAGTGGAACTAGTTAGGATTCAGGCACCAGAGACGCCCGCAACCACAACTATTCCAGCTGTCCAAGAGGCATTGGCGCAATTTATGAGCATGTATACTACGCTGTGACATGCGGGATTGCTTCCCCTTCCTATAGCCACGTCCCAGGCCGAGGGAGGAGCCCAGACTCCCGCAGCCCGCACTCTAGAGCAGAGGGTGCACATGTGACTGATTCTAGATATCATTCCTGCCCAGCCTGCAGTACTGGTTCAGCCTGAGGATGGGCCACCTGCTTCGGAGGATGAGCAGTGTAGATTGGAGCGGTTTAAGAAGTATGAGCCTCCTATTTTCAGCGAACTAGCTACATACGATGCTTTGGGGTTTTCGGAGGATTAACAACGTATTTTTCACAGCATGGGTATTACTGCTTCGAGTGGGGTTTCTTTTTCAGCTTTCCAGCTTCAGGGAGCCGCCTATGACTGGTGGCGCACTTTTAAGTTAGACAATCCGGACGAGGCTGCCTCCCTGACTTGGACTCAGTTTTTAGATATGTTTCAGAGGGAGTTTGTTCCCCAGAGCCTCCAAGATGCATGGCGCGTGAAGTTTGAGCACTTGCGCCAGGGCCCTATGACTGTCTCTGAGTATGCCATCCGTTATACTAGGTTGGCCAGGCATGCGCCCACTTTGGTGGCTACAGTTCGTGAGTGGGTTCGCAGGTCCTTCCATGAGGTCTGTCATAGCGCGAGAGTTGGAGATGGATATACCCTATCAGCAGGTGGTGAGTATATCCAGGAGGATAGAGGGTATGCATGCCAGAGAGCGAAAGGAGAGAGAGGCCTAGAGGTCTCGAGATTTTGGTAATTTCTCTGGTACCCGTACTTCAAGAGCAGGACATCATGGTAGGGGCTATACGGGTCGCCTATTTCACTCATCTTTTTCTTCACCCAGCGGTACTCCAGCTCCTCCAGATCTCAGGAGCCTCATTATGCACCTCCGATTTCCAGTGCACCTCCCGTGCGGGGCACTTCTAGAGGCCAATTTAGCAGGGGTGGGCCCAGTCAGTCACAACCACCGCGCCCTCGCAGAGCTTGTTATGGGTGCGGGGATACCCGCGATGTGGTGAGGGATTGCCCTAGGCTTGGGAGGAGTGCACCTCCAAAGCAATCTCAGCAGCAACGTACCCTGCGGGACTCTCAGGCCATTGTTCCAGCTCCAGCTGCCACCCCACCTTCCCAGCCAGCCAGGGACGGAGATCGGGGAGATAGAGGTCGACCTCGAGGGAGGGTCCGGGCCGAATTTTATGCCATTTTTTATCGTTCCGAGGTTGTTGCCTTCGATTTTGTTATCACATGTATTATATTTGTTAGTCACATAGAGGCATCGGTTCTATTCGATCCAGACTCTACTTATTCTTATGTGTCATCTTATTTTGCTCCGCATTTGGGTACAGCCCGAGAGACCTTGAGCTCTCCTATTTATGTGTCTTCTCCCGTGAGAGATTCCCTTATTGTGGACCACGTATATCGGTCATGTTTGGTTACTATTTGAGTTTTTGAGACCAAGCAGATCTTTTATTACTTGATATGGTTGATTTCGATATTATCTTGGGCATGGACTGGTTGTCGCCCCAGTATGCTATTTTTGATTGTCACGCTAAGACTGTGACGCTGGCTATGCCAGACATTCCATGTATTGAGTGGAGTGGTACTTTTGATCACACTTCCATTAGAGTTATATCCTTTCATAAAGCTCAGTGTATGGTTGAGAAGGGGTGCGCCACATATTTAGCTTATGTGAGAGATGTTAGTGTTGATACCCCTTCTATTGACTCTTTTCTAATAGTTCGGGATTTCCCCGATGTGTTTCCAGCTGATCATCTGGGCATGCCACCCGATCGGGACATTGATTTCGGTGTTGATTTGTTGTCGGGCACTCAGCCCATATCTATTCCTCCTTACCGTATGGCTCCTCTTGAGTTGAAGGAGTTGAAAGATCAGTTACAGGAATTGCTTGATAAGGGTTTTATCCGACGTAATATTTCACCGTTGGATTCCTATCTTGTTCGTGAAGAAAAAAGATGGTTCTATGCACATGTGTATCGATTATTGTCAGTTGAACAAAGTTACAATGAAGAACCGATATCCTTCGCCTCATATTGATGATTTATTTGACCAGCTTCAGGGTGCATAGGTGTTTTTTAAGATTGATTTGAGCTGAGGTTATCACCAACTGAAGATTCGGGAGTCGAATATCCTGAAGACTACTTTCAGGACTCGGTATGGTCATTACAAGTTCCTTGTCATGTCATTTGGGCTGACCAACGCCCTTGCAGCTTTTATGCATCTGATGCACAGTGTATTCAGGCCCTATCTCAACTCGTTTGTCATTGTTTTCATAGATGATATTCTTGTATACTCCCGGAGTCGGGAAGATCATGAGCAACACCTGAGGACAGTGCTTCAGACCCTCAGGGAAAATAAATTATATGCAAAATTCTCAAAATGTGAGTTTAGGTTGAGTTCTGTGGCGTTCCTAGGTCACGTGGTATCGAGTGAGGGCATTTGGGTAGATCCGAAGAAGGTGGAGGTCGTGCAGAGTTGGCCCAGGCCCTCCTTAACTACAGAGATCCGCAGTTTCCTTGGCCCGGCGGGGTATTACCATCATTTTGTGGAGGGGTTCTCATCGTTTGCATCCCCTATGACTAGATTAACCCAAAGGGTGCTCCTTTTCAGTGATCAGACGAGTGTGAGGTGAGCTTCCAAAAGTTCAAGACGGCTTTGACTTTAGCCCCTATTCTGATTTTGCATACTGGTTCGGCGTCCTATACGATTTATTGTGATGCCTCACGAGTTGGACTCGGAGTGGTGTTTATGCAGGACGGTAGGGTAATTGCCTACGCGTCCAGACAGTTGAAGGTACATGAAAAGATCTATCATGTCTATGACCTTGAGTTAGCTGCTATTGTTCATGCCTTGAAGATCTGGCATCATTATTTGTACGGCGTGCCTTGTGAGATTTATACGGATCATCGGAGTTTACAGCGCTTGTTCAAGCTGAAGGATATGAACTTGCGCCAGAAGAGATGGTTGGAGCTACTGAAGGATTATGATATTACTATTTTTTATCACCCGAGCAAGGCCAATGAGGTAGCTGATGCCTTGAGTCACCGGGCGGAGAGTTTAGGGAGTTTGGCATATTTACCAGCTTCAGAAAGACCCATGGAGATGGATGTGCAGGCTTTGGCCAGTCAGTTTGTGAGATTGGACCTTTCGAAGCCTAGTCGGGTTCTAGCTTGTGTGGTTTCTCGGTCTTTATTGTTTGATCGTATCAAGGAGCGACAGTATGATGACCCTCATTCTCTTGTCATCAGGGACATAGTTCAGCATGGCGATGCTAGGGATGTGACTATTGGAGATGACGCGGTATTGAGGATGCAGGGTCGGATCTGTGTACCCGATGTTGATGATATTCGGGAGTTGATATTGATAGAGGCCCATAGCTCGCGGTACTCTATCCATCCGGGTGCCGCGAAGATGTATCAGGATCTTAGGCAACATTACTAGTGGAGGCGGATGAAGAAGGAAATAGTAGAGTTCATGCCTCAACTGTCAGCAGGTAAAAGACTAAGCACTAGAGACCGGGAGGGTTACTCAAGCAGATGGAGATTCCGGAGTGGAAATGGGAGAAAATCACTATGGACTTTGTGACTGGTCTCCTTCTGATGGTGAGGAGATTTGATTCTATTTGGGTTGTTGTGGATCGGCTGACCAAGTCCGCTCATTTCATTCCAGTGTGTACTTTTTATTCAGCGGAGCGGTTAGCAGGTATTTATATCAGGGAGATTGTCCGTCTGCACGACATTCCAGTTTCTATCATCTCAGACATGGGTTCAGTGTTTACATCACAGTTATGGAGAGCTGTCCAGCACGAGTTGGGTACCCGAGTGACTATGAGTACAACTTTTCACCCTCAAACGGATGGACAGTCCGAGCGTACTATTCAGATTCTTGAGGATATGCTCCGTGCGTGCGTGATTGAGTTTAGAGGGTCTTAGGATCAGTTCTTGCCATTGGCTGAGTTTGCATACAACAACAGTTATTAGTCCAATATTAAGATAGCGTCGTATGAGGCCTTATATGGTAGGAGTTGCAGATCCCCGGTGGGTTGGTTCGAGCTGGGTGAGGCCAGGCTATTGGGCACTAATTTGGTTCAGGATGCGATTGAGAAGGTTAAGGTGATTCAAGATAGACTCTATGCGACCTAGTCTAGACATAAGAGTAATGTGGACCGGAAGGTTCGTGATGTTTCCTTTATGGTTGGTGAGCGGGTTTTGCTTCGGGTCTCACCAATGAAAGGCGTCATGAGGTTTGGAAATAAAGGGAAGTTGAGACTGAGGTTCATTGGTCCATTTGAGATTTTGAAGCAGATTGGAAAGGTTGCTTATGAGCTTGCCTTACCTAGTTTGGCCGGGGTTCACCCAGTATTTCATGTTTCGATGCTTCGGAGGTATCACGATGACCCGTCTCACGTGTTGGAGTTCACTTCAGTCTAGTTGGACAATGACTTGTCCTATGTTGAGGAGCCAGTGGCAATATTGGATAGGCAGGTTCGAAAGCTCAGGTCAACGGATATAGCTTCAGTAAAGGTTCAGTGGCGGGGTCAGCCAGCCAAGGAGGCGACTTAGGAGACCGAGCGGGATATGCGCAGTCGATACCCTCATCTTTTTGCTACTTTAGGTATGTTCTCTATGCTCGTTCGAGGATAAACGAATGTTTAAGTGTAGGAGGATTTGACGACCCGGCTGGTCGTCTTTGGAATTTACAGCCCGTTCCCCATTAACTGCTTCCCCTAAGTTCATTTATGCTATTTTGGTTTTCCGGGATGTTTGGTAATAGAATTCGGAGTGTTTTGGGACACTTAGTACCTAAGTGAGAGCCTAAGTGTTGGAAAATGGTCTGTAATCAGAACAATGTCAAGACGACCTTGGAATGGAAAACCGATGGTTCCGTTAGCTTTGTGTGGTGATTTCAGGGCTGGGAGCGTGTTCAGAATGTATTTTGGATGTCCGTAGCTCATTTAGGCTAGAAATGCCAAAAGTTAGAATTTTGGAGTTTCCGGTCCAATAGTGAAATTTTGTTCAGAGGGTCGGAACGGGATTCCGGAAGTTTCTCTAGCACCTTCATGTTATTTGGGACACGCGTGCAATGTTTCAGGTCAATCGGATGTGTTGGTTAGGTTTTTGATCGAAAGCAAGTTTTGGAGGTTTTGATGGAACTTAGGCTTTAATTTGATGAAAAACGAGGATTTTGATGTTAATGGTGGAGTTCTAAGGATTCGAACAAGGTCAAATGAGGTGTTAGGAAGTATTGATGCTTTTGGTTGGGGTCCCTGGGGCCCCGGGGTGAATTTGGGTGGTTAACCAGAGAAAATGGAATGTTTTGCATAGGATGTGTCTGTTGCTTCTGTTGTTTCCGTGTCTGCGGAAGCGGAGCCGCATAAGCGGTTTTCGCAGACGCGGTGTTGGAGTCGTGGATGCGATCTGAGGGGTTTGGTCAGGGACCGCAGAAGCGGAAAAGGGATCCGCATAAGTGGCGACCGTATAAGCAGTCCTGAGCCGCAGAAGCGATCCCTTGCACTGTTAGTCATACCGCGTAAGCGGTGACCACGGATAAGGTCATTTAGCCGCAGAAGCAAAAATCGCACAAGAGAAAAGGGGTTTATCCAAGGCTTAATTTTATAAGTTGAAAAATCAAGTTTGAGCTCGGACCAAGGCGATTTTGAGAGGGATTCGAAGATGAGATTTTTGGATAACGTTTCTATGATCCTTTCTAGCTTAATCCATCATTTAGTAGTTAAATTCATCTTTTAAATTCGAATTAAGAATAAAAAATGGATGAAATTGGGGTAAGGTTCTTAGACCTAACTTTGATGATTTGAAGGGGCATTTGACCTTCGATTTGGGAGATTTTTATATAGTTGGACTTGTGAGAGTACGAGGTTTCTAGAAATGTAAAAATTATTCAATTCCGAGACGTTGGCCTGAGGGGTACTTTGGTCATTTCGCCTATTTTCGCGCCTTAGCTTTAATTTTAATAGTGTAATTAGTTACTTGCGATGTTATACACAATGTGTAATTGGTTTGAATAGATTTGTAGCGGGGTTATTTTCTTTTTGAAGGCTCGGCGTATGGTTGAGAAAGTGTGTTTGGCTTATCTAGCTTTTGTTCGAGACACCGCAGCAGAGTCTTTGACGGTCGATTCAGTGCCGGTGGTCTGATAGTTCGCCGATGTTTTTCCTTCTAATCTTCCTGGCATGCCTTCAGATCGTGATATTGATTTATGCATTGATTTGGCTCTAGGCACTCAGCCTATATCTATCCTACCATACTGTATGGCTCCTAAGGAGTTGAAGGAGTTGTTGGAGGAGTTATTAGCAAAGGGGTTTGTCAGGCCAAGTGTGTCGCCCTGGGGTGCACCAGTGCTATTTGTAAAGAAGAAGGATAGGACTATGCAGATATGCATTGATTACCGCCAGTTGAACAAAGTCACCATTAAGAACAGGTATTCACTGCCGCGCATTGATGATTTATTTGACCAGTTGCAGGGTGCTAGGGTGTTCTCTATGACCGACTTGAGATCAGGGTACCATCAGCTGAAGATTCGGGATTGAGACGTTCTGAAGACTGCATTCAGGACTAGATATGTGTTGGAAACACGTTCTCAAGGCATTATACTAAACGTGTGTTCGTATTTGTAGGTTTTGATGAATGACAAACTATGCGCAATTTGACATATGACGAGGTCCAAGCACGAGCGCAAAATTGATATATAACGAGATTCAAGCACAAGACAAAGATCGAGATTAAGTTTTATATGAGTCGGTATTTAATTGTGATCTTGATCCGACAACTTAAACTCAAGACTTGGCTTCTCTCGTAAAAATATTTTTAAATCATGCATATTTAATTTAGAGCAAAATGATTTTAAATAATGCATATTTACCTTAGTCAAAATGATTTTTTAAACATGCCTCTAAAATCTGGACTAAGATAATCAATCATGTACTTATGATAATCTATTATGTTTAAGTCAGGTGCTTGACAATCGATTGTGAACTTATGACAATCGATTGTGTTAAGGCAGTGAGCATCAGATTTTTCAAATCTGCATGACAATCGATTGTGAACCTTATGACAATCGATTATGATGAGGCAGTGTACATCAAAGTTTTTCAACGCTCAAAATAATCGATTGTGAAGTTAATGACATCGATTGTGTTGAGGCAGTGTCTTCCAGACTTTTTCAAAATTATTAAATAATCGATTGTGAGTATATAACAATCGATTGTCACGAGGCAGTGTCTAAATTGATTTTTCAAGACTGATATATAATCGATTGTTAACTTAGTATAATCAATTGTATAACTAACCGTTGCCAAAATATTTTCAAATACCGTCAGGTAATCGATTATTGATTTTGTATAATCGATTGTTGAAATCAAAATCTGGAAAAGATTTTTTGAACGTTGCTGAATAATCGATTATTGATTTTGTATAATCGATTATTGAAATTAAAATCTGGAAAGGATTTTTTGAACGTTGCTGAATAATCGATTATTGATTTTGTATAATCGATTGTTTTACGTAAAATCTGGAAATGATTTTTGAACGTTGCCAATAATCGATTGTTGCTCTTAGATAATCGATTGTTAAGCGTAAAATCTGGGATTGATTTGTGGAACGATTGGCAAACAATCGATTGTGGATTCTTGACAATCGATTGTCACAGAGTAAAATCAGCAGTTTTTAATTGGCAATTAGGCAACGGTAATACAAGGTTTTTCAACTATAAATACAGCTTAAATTCAGTCTTTTGAGTACACAATAACACACAAAAACTGATCATTAAATTGCTAAAGCTTGCATACTCTATTGCTTATCATTTTATATTCATTACATAAGTTTTTGAGAGCCAATTTATTGTTCAAAGTTGTTGTGATCTTGAGCGTATTCTTTTACTCATATCTACTCATTAAGGAGTGTCTTGTTTGAGTGCTTAGTGTATTGTACACTTGAAGAGAATTGTTATTCTCTTGTTGTAAGAAGGAACTTGTGTTTCCTTGGTTGAAGTCTTAGAGTGTTGTATCTCCGAGCAAAGGTGTTGAGGCTTGTGTCCTCAAGTTGTAAAGATTTGTTAAGCACCCGTAAGCTTGACAAGTTAGTGGAAATCTCGAGAGAGTCTCTCGGGGACTGGACTAGCCACGGGTTGTGGTGAACCAGAATACATCAGTGCGTTCTTTCTTATTTATTGCACTTATTTATTTCCTGCAATTTTTAAATTCCGCAAGTTTAGGCTAATTTTTTATTATAACGCTATTCACCCCCCCCCCCCCTCTAGCGTTAAGCGTATTATCTAACAATTGGTATCAGAGCCCAACTCTCTGAAGACTTAACCGTTTGAGAGAAACATCCATGGCTTCTACTCGTGACTCTTTTGCAGGAATAGGTGAAGGATAATGCTCCACCCGACCACCGCTATTCGATGGTACAAATTATACATACTGGAAGGAGAGGATGAAAATATTTGTGCAATCAAATAGTTTTCATCTTTGGAATGTCATAGCTAATGGAGAACAAATCCCAACCAAGAAGGTTGAAAATGAATGGGTACAAAAGTCCGAAGATGAATACGATGCGGATGATATCCGAAAGGTGCAAAATAATGCTAAAGCTATTAATTTGTTATATTGTGCTGTAAATGCTGATGATTACGGGAAGATATCTTGTTGCACAACGGCGAAGCAAATGTGGGACAAGTTGGAAATCACGTACGAAGGTATTGACCAGGTAAGGGAAGCTAAAATTGATTTCCTAACCCATGCTTATGAATTATTTCACATGAAGGAAGGTGAAAAGGTGGATGAGATGTTCGAACGATTTTCAATAATCGTAAATGACTTACATGCTCTCAAGAAGACATTCACGGATAAGGAACTTGTCCGAAAATTCTTAGAAGTCTCACTCCGGCATGGCGATCAAAGGCCGACGCGATTCAAGAGTCCATTGGCGTTTCAAATGTCACCATCGACGCATTAAGAGGTAATCTTAAGACTTATGAATCTACTATACTTAACCCTCTTGTTGATGATCAAAGGAGGCAAAGAATCGCTCTAAAGGCAAGCACAAGCCAACCGCAAGTTGATGAGGACGGAGACAACGAGTTTGGACTCGTTATCAAAAGATTTCAAAAGTTCATGCGAAAAGAGTATGAACGAAAGGGCAAAAAGCAAGGAGAACAAATAAAGTGCTATGAATGCGGAGAAACCGGACACATCAAATCAAATTGCCCAAACATCAAAAAGGAAAAGAAACCTTTCAAAAAGCAACGTGCATATATATCTTGGGGAGGAGACTCCGGAGATGAGTCAAGCGAAGGAGAAGAAGAGGAAAGCGCAAACCTTTGTCTTATGGCACAAGAAGACAAGCAAGATGAGGTATGTCAAATCTCTTCTAAAAATTTCTTTTCCCTTGAAGAAATGCAAAATGCTTTTGATGAGTTATATAGTGAATTTATTAAAGCTTCAAAAACTGTTAAAAGGATAAAAGAAAATGCTTCTTCAAAAGAAAAATATTTTCAAAAACAACTCTCATTGAAAGAAAAGGTTGGAAAAACTGGTTTTAGAAAATGAGAAGTTGAAAAAGGAAAACAAGTTTTTCGGAAAAAGAAGCGCCGACAAGCCCGAAAGCTCTATTAGAAATTGTACTTCTTGCATGCATCTCAAAAATGAAGTAGAAAGGCTTAAGGGCACCTTAGATAAGTTTAATTCTTCTCACAAAAATTTGAATGAGGTCCTTGTTAATTTGAAGTCAACCAACCATGGCATAGGTTTCAAGAATGAGCCTAAAGAAAAGGTTGAAGCCAAACCCCAACCACCTAAGGCTCAACCTAGGATTAATAAAACAAATGCTCATCCTAGAAATAACAACCCTAGAACCAATATGCATGCTAGACCAAATGTTGAACACTTTAGAACACCTAGAAATGACTTCCAACCTAGAAATAGTTATTCTAGAAATGTTGTACATCCTAGAACAAATAGTAGGAGAAATAATGTTCATGAAATGCGAAATAGTCATAGTGTCGAAAATAGAGTAAACAATTTTCGTCCGTCTAATTACTATAAACCTAGAAGGATGCATAATCCTAACGTGACTTGTCATTATTGTAGACGAATTGGTCATATTGCTCCTGCTTGCTTTACACGTCATTGACATAACACTCAAACACATCATTATGATATGCCTAACCCCCAAGGACCCAAAATGGCATGGGTACCTAAAACGCATTAATTTGTTTTGTAGGTGTGTTTGAAGGGATCAAGTGTACTATGGTACCTTGATAGTGGATGCTCCAAGCACATGACGGGAGACGAATCCAAATTCCTTCAACTAGAACACAAGGAAGGGGGAAGTGTTATTTTTGGTGATAACAACAAAGGAAAGATTATTGGCATCGGATCGGTCGGTAAGGATGAAATTTCTTCCATTAAGTATATATTACTTGTGAAAGGTTTAAAACATAATCTCTTGAGCATAAGTCAATTATGTGACAAGGGAAATCTTGTTTTATTTGATTCAAATGAATGCCTAGTTTTTAGACGTAGCGATTTTAAAATCATCCTTCGTGGTTTTAGAATGGATAACATTTATATGGTTGATCTTGCAAACTCTTCACCCGATTATGTGAATTGATTAATGGGCAAAGAGGGTGATTCTTGGTTATGGCATCGTAGAGTAGCTCACATCAACATGCATCTTTTGAACAAATTGGTTTCACAAAATTTAGTTGTTGGTCTTCCAAATTTGAAATTTGAAAATGACTCTATTTGTGATTCTTGTCAAAAAGGGAAGCGAACAAAAGCATCTTTTAAATCAAAAAATATTGTTTCAACTACTAGACCATTGCAATTGCTTCACATGGATTTGTTTGGACCATCTCGCATTGAAAGTCTTGGTAGAAATCGTTATGTTTTTGTTATTGTTGATGATTATTCTAGATTTACTTGGACTTTATTTCTTGCCCATAAAAGTGATGCTTTTCAGAATTTTAAATATTTCCTTAAACGTGTTCAAAACGAAAAGGAAACAACCGTCACTTCAATTAGAAGTGATCATGGGGGAGAGCTCGATCACAATCTCTTTGCGGACTTTTGTGACGAACTCGGTATCGAGCATACCTTTTCCGCTCCACGAACACCACAACAAAATGGGGTGGTGGAAAGGAAAAATAGGTGTCTCGGAGAGATGGCTAGAACCATGCTCGAAGAGGCTAAGATTCCCAAACATTTTTGGGCGGATGCCGTGAGTACCGCATGCTACATCTTAAATAGAGTAGTCATAAGGCCAATACTCATGAAAACCCCTTATGAACTCAACAAGGGAAGGAAACCAAACATCTCCCATTTTAGAGTATTCGGTTGTAAAGTTTTTATTCATAACAATGGAAAAGATCAATTGGGAAAAATTGATGCTAAGTCCGATGAGGGAATTTCATTGGTTATTCTTCACATAGCAACGCATATAGGGTTTTTAATAAAAGAACCGAAACTGTGGAGGAATCCCCTCATATTATGTTTTCCGAAAATAATGCTCGCTTGGCGAGAAAGGATTTCGGTTTTGATCTCGCAGGTATTTTAGATAGCTTGAAAGACAAAATACAAGAGGAAACACCTAAGGAAAATCAAGACGAAATCTTGGAACAACCAACGGAGGAAGCGCCACAATTGGAGAAGGAAACTAAAATGCCTAACGAATGGAGGACAATCAAAGATCACCCTCTCGAACAGGTAATTGGCGACGTCGGAGAAAAGGTAAGTACCCGAAACTCCCTTAAGAACACCTTAGGACATACTGCTTTTGTGTCTCAAATTGAACCAACAACCATCTCCGAAGCAATTGGGGATGAATTTTGGACCTTGGCAATGCAAGAGGAGCTTAACCAATTCAAACGGAATGACGTTTGGGATTTGGTGCCAAGACCCGAAAATCATACCATAATTGGTACGAAATGGGTTTTGCGAAACAAATAGATGAAAATGGTGTGATCACTAGAAACAAAGCCAGGCTTGTAGCAAAAGGCTATAATCAAGAAGAGGGTATTGACTATGAAGAAACATATGCTCCCGTAGCTAGATTAGAAGCTATTCATCTATTGCTCGCTTTTGCCTCTTCTATGAATTTCAATTTGTATCAAATGGATGTGAAAAATTCTTTTCTAAATGGTGTTATTCAAGAAGAAGTTTATGTTGAACATGTTAGTTAATACGCTTAACGCTATAGGGGGGGTGAATAGCGTTATAATAATTTAGCGTAAATTTGCGGAAATTAAAATTTGCAGGAAATAATTAAATGCGTTAAATAAACAAAAGGAAAGAACGCACCGATGTATTCTGGTTCACCACAACATGTGGCTAGTCCAGTCCCCGAGAGACTCTCTCGAGATTTTCCACTAACTTGTCAAGCTTACGGGTGCTCAACAAACCTTTACAACTTAAGGACACAAGCCTTAATACCTTTGCTCGGAGATACAACACTCCAAGACTTCACTGTTAAGCTTACGGGTGCCTAACCAACCTTTACAATCTGAGGACACAAGCCTAAACAATCTTGCTTGGAGATACAACACTCCAAGACTTCGACCAAGGAAACACAAGTTCCTTACAACAAGAGAATCACAATTCTCTTACAAGTGTACAAAACACTAAACACTCAAACAAAACACTCCTTAATGAGTAGATATGAGTAAAAGAAGTAAGCTCAAGATCACAACAACTTTGAACAATAATATGGCTCTCAAAATTTATGTAATGAATATAAAATGATAAGCAATAGAGTATGCAAGCTTATAGCAATTGTAAGATCAGTTGTTGTGTGTTGTTGTGTTTAAAACACTGAAATGAAGCTGTATTTATAGTTTAAAAACTTGGCATTACCGTTGCCTAATTGCCAATTAAGAGTTGCTGATTTTACTCTGTGACAATCGATTGTCAGGAAGCGACAATCGATTGTTTGCTAATCGTTCCAAAAATCAACCCCAGATTTTACGCTTAACAATCGATTGTCCAAGATCAACAATCGATTATTGGCAACGTTCAAAAAAATCATTTCCAGATTTTACGTAAAACAATCGATTATACCAAATCAATAATCGATTATTCAGCAACGTTCAAAAAATCCTTTCCAGATTTTAATTTCAACAATCGATTGTACAAAATCAACAATCGATTATTCAGCAACGTTCAAAAAATCTTTTTCAGATTTTAATATCAACAATCGATTGTACAAAATCAACAGTCGATTACCTGACGGTATTTGAAAACTTTACGACAACGGTCAGCTTCACAATCGATTGTGCAATGTTAACAATCGATTATTTATCAGACTTTGAAAATCATTTTAGACACTGCCTCGTGACAATCGATTGTTATATACTCACAATCGATTATTTAATAACTTTGAAAAAGTCTGGAAGACACTGCCTCAACACAATCGATTGTCATATGTTCACAATCGATTATTTTGTGACTTTTAAAAATCTGATGGACACTGTCTCTTCACAATCGATTGTCATTAGCTTCACAATCGATTATTCTGAGTTTTGAAAAACTTTGATGTACACTGCCTCATCACAATCGATTGTCATAAGGTTCACAATCGATTGTCATGCAGGTTTGAAAAACCTGATGCTCACTGCCTTAACACAATCGATTGTCGTAGTTCACAATCGATTGTCATGCAGTCTTGGCTTAACATAATCGATTATCATAAGTACATAATCAATTATCTTAGTCCAGATTTTAGAGGCATGTTTAAAAATCATTTTGACTAATGAAAATATGCATGATTTAAAATAATTTAGCATTAAATTAAATATGCATGATTTTGGAAAAAATATTTTTACGAGAGAAGCCATATCATGAGTCAAGTTGTAGAATCAAGAACACAATTAAGAACGACTCATTTAAACTATAAAACTTTGTCTTGTGCTTGAATCTCGTTATGCATCAATTATGCGTTTGAACTTGAACTTCGTCATTTATCAATTTGCGCTTCGTTTGTCATTCATCAAAACCTACACATAAGAACACACGTTTTTGTATAAAGCCTTGAGAACGTGTTTCCAACAATTTCCCCCTTTTGATATTGGCAAACTTTAAGCGGGATATGCAACGTAAACAATTTATAATGACGATTCAAGACAAGTAAAGATATGCAATAAGTATGCGATTAGTTCCCCCTCAATATATGAATTCCCCCTCAATTTAAGCTTATAAACATTGAGAGTGCATACCCGTTATCTTCCCCCTTTTGCCATTAGCAAAAATAATATAAGAAGATGCCAAAGATGTAAATAAAACTTGTTTATTTATTGGAAAGAAAACGTGATTACATAAAGAGAGTAAAATAACTCAAGTAATAGCAGAACAATCGATTATTGATACGAGATAATCGATTATTAGACGACAGAAACCGATTTTTCTGAAGAAGACTTGATTATTGCGCGTCATGCTTTATAATTCCCCCTACCTTTAGGGCGATACCTGCAAAAATTCGTTAGACGTCTCCGACGCTCAAGTTAGAAATCATGTAAGATAAAAAGATGCAATGCATGACTTAGATCAACGTGGAGTCAAGAATCCCGAGTTCACTACGAATTCGGAAGAATGACTCTTTCTCTAAGGGCTTAGTAAAGATGTCGGCCAATTGGTCTTTGGTTTCAACAAATTCGATTTCGACATCGCCCTTGAGAACATGATCTCTTATAAAATGATGTCTAATTTCAATGTGTTTTGTTCGCGAATGAAGAACGGGGTTCTTCGTCAAGCATATGGCACTAGTATTATCACATCTAAGAGGGATATGATCAAGACTTAGGCCATAGTCCAAGAGTTGTTGTTTCATCCATAGGATTTGAGCGCAACAACTCCCCGCGGCTACATATTCAGCCTCGGTTGTGGACAACGCAACACTTACTTGTTTCTTGCTAAACCAAGAAACGAGAGAGCTACCGAGCAAATGGCAAGTGCCACTAGTGCTCTTGCGGTCCAATTTGCATCCAGCAAAATCGGAGTCGGAATAGCCAACGAGTTGGCATGAAGAACCTTTGGGGTACCATAAAACCACATTTGTAGTACCAACAAGGTACTTCAAAATCCGTTTTACCGCAGTAAGGTGAGACTCCTTCGGACACGATTGATAACGGGCGCATAAGCACACGCTAAATATGATGTCCGGACGACTACCAGTAAGATAGAGAAGAGAGCCAATAATACCTCGATACTTCTTAGTGTCGACTTCCTTACCTTTCTCATCTTTGTCTAGATGATCGGATGTGATCATGGGAGTCGCCATTGCTTTTGCATTGTTCATTTCAAATCGTTTCAGCAATTCTTTGCAATATTTGGCTTGGCAAATGAACGTACCTTCTTTCATTTGCTTTACTTGTAATCCCAAAAAGAATGTTAACTCACCCATCATAGACATCTCAAATTCGCTTGTCATTAAATCGGAAAATTCCTTGCATAAGACATTGTTAGTAGCACCAAATATGATATCATCCACATATATTTGAAATAATAAAATATCATTGTTTTTATGCTTAACAAAAAGGGTGGTGTCAACTTTCCCCCTAATGAGATTATTTTCCAATAGAAATTTACTCAATCTTTCATACCAAGCTCGGGGAGCTTGTTTTAAACCATAGAGAGCCTTTTTGAGTTTGAAAACATGATCGGGAGATTTAAAATCTTCAAAACCGGGGGGTTGTTCAACATAAACTTCTTCTTGTATAACACCATTTAGAAAAGCACTTTTCACATCCATTTGATATAAATTGAAATTCATAGAAGAGGCAAAAGCGAGCAATAGACGAATAGCTTCTAATCTAGCTACGGGAGCATATGTTTCTTTATAGTCAATACCCTCTTCTTGATTATAGCCTTTTGCTACAAGCCTAGCTTTGTTTCTAGTGATTACACCATTTTCATCTAGTTTGTTTCGAAAAACCCATTTCGTACCAATTATGGTATGATTTTCGGGTCTTGGCACCAAATCCCAAACGTCATTCCGTTTGAATTGGTTAAGCTCCTCTTGCATTGCCAAGGTCCAAAATTCATCCCCAATTGCTTCGGAGATGGTTGTTGGTTCAATTTGAGACACAAAAGCAGTATGTCCTAAGGTGTTCTTAAGTGAGTTTCAGGTACTTACCTTTTCTCCGACGTCGCCAATTACCTGTTCGAGAGGGTGATCTTTGATTGTCCTCCACTCGTTAGGCGTTTTCATTTCATTCTCCAATTGTGGCGCTTCCTCTGTTGGTTGTTCCAAGATTTCATCTTTTTTTTCCTTAGGCGTTTCCTCTTGTATTTTGTCTTTCAAGCTATCTAAAATACCTGCAAGATCAAAACCGGAATCCTTTTTCGCCAAGCGAGCATTATTTTCGGCAAATACAACATGAGGGGATTCCTCCACAGTTTCGGTTCTTTTATTAAAAACCCTATATGCTTTGCTACGTGAAGAATACCCAATGAAAATTCCCTCATCAGACTTAGCATCAAATTTTCCCAATTGATCTTTGCCATTGTTATGAATAAAACATTTACAACCGAATACTCTAAAATGGGAGATATTTGATTTCCTTCCCTTGTAGAGTTCCTAAGGGGTCTTCATGAGTATTGGCCTTATGACTACTCTATTTAAGATGTAGCATGCGGTACTCACGGCATCCGCCCAAATATGTTTGGGAATCTTAGCCTCTTCGAGCATGGTTCTAGCCATCTCTTCGAGACACCTATTTTTCCTTTCCACCACCCCATTTTGTTGTGGTGTACGTGGAGCAAAAAAGGTATGCTCGATACCAAGTTCGTCACAAAAGTCCGCAAAGAGATTGTGATCAAACTCTCCCCCATGATCACTTCTAATTGAAGTGACGGTTGTTTCTTTTTCGTTTTGAACACGCTTAAGAAAATATTTAAAATTCTGAAAAGCATCACTTTTATTGGCAAGAAATAAAGTCCAAGTAAATCTGGAATAATCATCAACAATCACAAAAGCATAACGATTTCTTCCTAGACTTTCAATGCGAGATGGTCCAAATAAATCCATGTGAAGCAATTGCAATGGTCTAGTAGTTGAAACAATGTCTTTCGATTTGAAAGATGCTTTTGTTTGCTTTCCTTTTTGACAAGAATCACAAATAGAGTCATTTTCAAATTTCAAATTGGGAAGGCCAATAACTAAGTTTTGTGAAATCAATTTGTTCAAAAGATGCATGTTTATATGAGCAACTCTACGATGCCATAGCCAAGTATCATCCTCTTTGCTCATAAGGCAATCCACATATTCGGGTGAGGAATTAGCAAGATCAACCATATAAATATTATCCACTCTAAAACCACGAAGGATAATTTTAAAATCACTACGTCTAAACACTAAGCATTCATCCGAATCAAATAGGGCAAGATTTCCCTTGTCACATAATTGACTTATGCTGAAGAGATTATGCTTTAAATCTAAGTAATATATGCTTAATAGAGGAATTTTCATCCTTACCGACCGATCCGATGCCAATAATCTTTCCTTTATTGTTATCCCCAAAAATCACACTTCCTCCTTCTTTGTGTTCTAGTTGAAGGAATTTGGATTCGTCTCCCGTCATGTGCTTGGAGCATCCACTATCAAACTACCATAGTACACTTGATCCCTTCAAACACACCTACAAAACAAATTAATGCGTTTTAGGTACCCATGCCATTTTGGGTCCTTGAGGGTTAGGCATATTATAATGATGCGATTGAGTGATATGTCTATGTCGTGTAAAGCATGCAGGGGCAATATGACCAATGCGTCTACAATAATGACAAGTCGCGTTGGGGTTATGCATCCTTCTAGGTTCATAGTAACTTGATGGACGAAAATGAATTACTCTATTTTCATTATGACTATTGCGCATTTCATGAGAACCATTTCTCCTACTATTAGTTCTAAAATGAGCAGCATTTCTAGAGTAATGGTCATGTCTAGATGTTCTAAGAGGTTCAAAACTCCTTCTAGTGTTTGGCCTAGAATATGCTTAATTTTAGGGTAGTCATTTCAAGGTGGTAAGTCATTTCTAGGTCTTCTAAAATGTTCAACATTTGGTCTAGCATGCATATTTGTTCTAGGATTGCTATTTCTACGATAAGCATTTGTTTTAATAATCCTAGGTTGAGCCTTAGGTGGTTGGGGTTTGGCTTCAACCTTTTCTTTAGGCTCATTCTTAAAACCTATCCCATGCTTGGTTGACTTCAAATTAACAAGGACCTCATTCAAGTTTTTGTGAGAAGAATTAAACTTATCTAAGGTACCTTTAAGTCTATCTACCTCATTTTCGAGATGCATGCAAGAAGAGCAATTTTTAATAGAACTTTCGGGCTTGTCGGCGCTTCTTTTTCCGAAAAACTTGTTTTCCTCTTTCAGCTTCTCATTTTCTAAAACCAGTTTTTCTAACTCCTTTTCTTTCAAAGAAAGCTGTTTTTGAAAATCTTTTTCTTTTAGAGAAACATTTTCTTTTATGCTCTTGACAGTTTTTGAAGCTTTAATAAATTCAGTATATAGCTCATCAAAAGCAGTTCGCATTTCTTCAAGAGTAAAGAAGTTTTTAGAAGAGATTTGACATACCTCATCTTGCTTGTCTTCTTGCGCCATAAGACAAAGGTTTGCGGCTTCGTCTTCTTCTTCTTCGCTTGACTCATCTCCGGAGTCTCCTCCCCAAGAAATGTATGCACGTTGCTTCTTAAAAGTTTTCTTCTCCTTTTTGATGTTTGGGCAATTTGATTTGATGTGCCCGGTTTCACCGCATTCATAGCACTTTATTTGCTCGCCTTGCTTTTTGCCCTTTCGTTCATACTCCTTTCGCATGAACTTTTGAAATCTTTTGATAACGAGTCCAAACTCGTTGTCTCCGTCCTCATCAACTTGAGGTTGGCTTGTGCTTGCCTTAAGCGCTATTCTTTGCCTCCTTTGATCATCAACAAGAGGGTTAAGTATTATAGATTCATAAGTCTTAAGGTTACCTCTTAATGTGTCGATTGTGACATTTGAGAAGCCCATGGATTCTTGAATTGTGTCGGCCTTTGATCGCCATGCCGGAGTGAGACTTCTAAGAATTTTTCGAACAAGTTCTCTATCCGTGAATGTCTTCTTGAGGGCATGTAGGTCATTTACGATTATTAAAAATCGTTCGAACATTTCATCCACCTTTTCACCTTCCTTCATGTGAAATAATTCATAAGCATGGGTTAAGAAATCAATTTTAGCTTCCCTTACCTGGTCTGTACCTTCGTACGTAATTTCCAGCTTGTCCCACATTTCTTTTGCCATTGTGCAACACGATATTTTCCTGTAATCGTCAGCATTAACAGCACAATATAATAAATTAATTGCTTTAGCATTATTTTGAACCTTTCAGATATCATCCGCGTCATATTCTTCTTCGGACTTGGGAACCCATTCGTTTTCAACCTTTTTGGTTGGAATTTGATTTCCCTTTTTTATCACCTTCCAGAGATGAAAATTGTTTGCTTGAACGAAGATTTTCATCCTCTCCTTCCAGTACGTATAGTTTGTACCGTTGAATAGTGGTGGTCGGGTGGAGCACTGTCCTTCCTCTATTCCTGCAAAAGAATCACGAGTAGAAGCCATGGAAGTTTCTCTCAAACTGTTAAGTCTTCAGAGAGTTGGGCTCTGATACCAATTGTTAGATAATACGCTTAACGCTAGAGGGGGGTGAATAGCGTTATAATAAAATTTAGCGTAAATTTGCAGAAATTAAAATTTGCAGGAAATAATTAAGTGCGTTAAATAAACAAAAGGAAAGAACGCACCGATGTATTCTGGTTCACCACAACACGTGGCTAGTCCAGTCCCCGAGAGACTCTCTCGAGATTTTCCACTAACTTGTCAAGCTTACGGGTGCTCAACAAACCTTTACAACTTAAGGACACAAGCCTTAATACCTTTGCTTGGAGATACAACACTCCAAGACTTCACTGTTAAGCTTACGGGTGCCTAACCAACCATTACAATCTGAGGACACAAGCCTCAACAATCTTGCTCGGAGATACAACACTCCAAGACTTCGACCAAGGAAACACAAGTTCCTTAAGACAAGAGAATCACAATTCTCTTACAAGTGTACAGAACACTAAACACTCAAACAAAACAATCCTTAATGAGTAGATATGAGTAAAAGAAGTAAGCTCAAGATCACAACAACTTTGAACAATAATATGGCTCTCAAAATTTATGTAATGAATATAAAATGATAAGCAATATAGTATGCAAGCTTATAGCAATTGTAAGATCAGTTGTTGTGTGTTGTTGTGTTTAAAACACTGAAATGAAGCTGTATTTATAGTTGAAAAACTTGGCATTACCGTTGCCTAATTGCCAATTAAGAGTTGCTGATTTTACTCTGTGACAATCGATTGTCAGGAAGCCACAATCGATTGTTTGCCAATCGTTCCAAAAATCAATCCCAAATTTTACGCTTAACAATCACTTGTCCAAGATCAACAATCGATTATTGGCAACGTTCAAAAAAATCATTTCCAGATTTTACGTAAAACAATCGATTATACCAAATCAATAATCGATTATTCAACAACGTTCAAAAAATCCTTTCCAGATTTTAATTTCAACAATCGATTGTACAAAATCAACAATCCATTATTCAGCAACGTTCAAAAAATCTTTTCCAGATTTTAATATCTACAATCGATTGTACAAAATCAACAATCGATTACCTGACGGTATTTGAAAACTTTACGACAACGGTCAGCTTCACAATCGATTGTGCAATGTTAACAATCGATTATTTATCAGACTTTGAAAATCATTTTAGACACTGCCTCGTGACAATCGATTGTTATATACTCACAATCGATTATTTAATAACTTTGAAAAAGTCTGGAAGACACTGCCTCAACACAATCGATTGCATATGTTCACAATCGATTATTTTGTGACTTTTAAAAATCTGATGGACACTGTCTCTTCGCAATCGATTGTCATTAGCTTCACAATCGATTATTCTGAGTTTTGAAAAACTTTGATGTACACTGCCTCATCACAATCGATTGTCATAAGGTTCACAATCGATTGTCATGCAGGTTTGAAAAACCTGATGCTCACTGCCTTAACACAATCGATTGTCATTAGTTCACAATCGATTGTCATGCAATCTTGGCTTAACATAATCGATTATCATAAGTACATAATCGATTATCTTAGTCCAGATTTTAGAGGCATGTTTAAAAATCATTTTGACTAATGAAAATATGCATGATTTAAAATCATTTAGCAATAAATTAAATATGCATGATTTTGGAAAAAATATTTTTACGAGAGAAGCCATATCATGAGTCAAGTTGTAGAATCAAGAACACAATTAAGAACGACTCATTTAAATTATAAAACTTTGTCTTGTGCTTGAATCTCGTTATGCATCAATTATGCGTTTGTACTTGAACTTCGTCATATATCAATTTGCGCTTCATTTGTCATTCATCAAAACCTACACATAAGAACACACGTTTTAGTATAAAGCTTTGAGAACGTGTTTCCAACAGAACAACCCCCCGGTTTTGAAGATTTTAAATCTCCCGATCATGTTTTCAAACTCAAAAAGGCTCTTTATGGTTTAAAACAAGCTCCCCGAGCTTGGTATGAAAGATTGAGTAAATTTCTATTGGAAAATGATTTCATTAGGGGGAAAGTTGACACCACTCTTTTTGTTAAGCATAAAAACAATGATATTTTATTAGTTCAAATCTATGTGGATGATACTCTATTTGGTGCTACTAACAATGTCTTGTGCAAGGAATTTTTCGATTTAATGACAAGCGAATTTGAGATGTCTATGATGGGAGAGTTAACATTCTTTTTGGGATTACAAGTAAAGCAAATGAAAGAAGGTACGTTCATTTGCCAAGCGAAATATTGCAAAGAATTACTGAAACAATTTGAAATGACCAATGCAAAAGCAATGGCAACCCCCATGAGCACATCCGATCATCTAGACAAAGATGAGAAAGGTAAGGAAGTCGACATCAAAAAGTATCGAGGTATGATTGGCTCTCTCCTTTATCTTTCTGCTAGTCGTCCGGACATCATGTTTAGCGTGTGCTTATGCGCTCGTTATCAATCGTGTCCGAAGGAGTCTCACCTAACTGCGGTGAAACGGATATTGAAGTATCTTGTTGGTACTATAAATGTGGGTCTATGGTACCCCAAAGGTTCTTCATGCCAACTTGTTGGCCATTCCGATTATGATTTTGCTGGATGAAAATTGGACCGCAAGAGCACTAGTGGCACTTGCCATTTGCTCGGTAGCTCTCTCGTTTCTTGGTTTAGTAAGAAACAAGTAAGTGTTGCGTTGTCCACAACCGAGGCTGAATATGTAACCGCGGGAAGTTGTTGCGCTCAAATCCTTTGGATGAAACAACAACTCTTGGACTATGGTCTAAGTCTTGATCATATCCCTCTTAGATGTGATAATACTAGTGCCATATGCTTGACGAAGAACCCCGTTCTTCATTCTTGAACAAAACACATTGAAATTAGACATCACTTTATAAGAGATCACGTTCTCAAGGGCGATGTCGAAATTGAATTTGTTGAAACCAAAGATCAATTGGCCGACATCTTTACAAAGCCTTTAGAGAAAGAGTCCTTCTTCCGAATTCGTAGTGAACTCGGGATCCTTGACTCCACGTTGATCTAAGTCATGCATTGCATTTTCCCTTTCACATGTTTTCTGACTTGAGTGTCGGAGACGTCTAACGTATTTTTGCAGGTATCGCCCTAAAGGCAGGGGGAATTATAAAATTTGACGCACAGAACAATCGATTTCTCTTTTATATATTCGATTATCCAGTATCAATAATCGATTGTCTTAACATTATTTGTGTTATTATGTCTGAAATCGTGTTTTTTTAATAAATAAACAAGTTCTTTATTCCATTTTTTTGCTAATGGCAAAAGGGGGAAGATAACGGGTATGCACTATCAAGCACTCTCAATACTTATCGGCATAAATTGAGGGGGAATTCATATATTGAGGGGGAACAAAATTGCATATCCATATACTTGTTGCATATCTTTTCTTGTCTTGAATCGTCATAATGAATTGCTTAATATGCATATCTCGATTAAAGTTTGCCATTATCAAAAAGGGGGAAATTGTTGGAAACACGTTCTCAAGGCATTATACTAAACGTGTGTTCGTATTTGTAGGTTTTGATGAATGACAAACTATGCGCAACTTAGCATATGACGAGGTCCAAGCACGAGCGTGAAATTGATATATAACGAGATTCAAGCACAAGACAAAGATCGAGATTAAGTTTTATATGAGTCGGTATTTAATTGTGATCTTGATCCGACAACTTAAACTCAAGACTTGGCTTCTCTCGTAAAAATACTTTTAAATCATGCATATTTAATTTAGAGCAAAATGATTTTAAATAATGCATATTTACCTTAGTCAAAATGATTTTTTAAACATGCCTCTAAAATCTGGACTAAGATAATCGATTATGTTTAAGTCAGCTGCTTGACAATCGATTGTGAACTTATGACAATCGATTGTGTTAAGGCAGTGAGCATCAGATTTTTCAAATCTGTATGACAATCGATTGTGAACCTTATGACAATCGATTGTGATGAGGCAGTGTACATCAAAATTTTTCAACGCTCAAAATAATCGATGTGAAGTTAATGACAATCGATTGTGTTGAGGCAGTGTCTTCCAGACTTTTTCAAAATTATTAAATAATCGATTGTGAGTATATAACAATCGATTGACACGAGGCAGTGTCTAAATTGATTTTTCAAGACTGATATATAATCGATTGTTAACTTAGTATAATCGATTATATAACTAACCGTTGCCAAAATATTTTCAAATACCGTCAGGTAATCGATTATTGATTTTGTATAATCGATTGTTGAAATCAAAATCTGGAAAAGATTTTTTGAACGTTGTTGAATAATCGATTATTGATTTTGTATAATCGATTGTTGAAATTAAAATCTGGAAAGGATTTTTTGAACGTTGCTGAATAATCGATTATTGATTTTGTATAATCGATTGTTTTACGTACAATCTAGAAATGATTTTTTGAACGTTGCCAATAATCGATTGTTGCTCTTAGATAATCGATTGTTAAGCGTAAAATCTGGGATTGATTTGTGGAACGATTGGCAAACAATCGATTGTGGATTCTTGACAATCGATTGTCACAGAGTAAAATCAGCAGTTCTTAATTGGCAATTAGGCAACGGTAATACAAGGTTTTTCAACTATAAATACAGCTTAAATTCAGTCTTTTGAGTACACAATAACACACAACAACTGATCATTCAATTGCTAAAGCTTGCATACTCTATTGCTTATCATTTTATATTCATTACATAAGTTTTTGAGAGCCAAATTATTGTTCAAAGTTGTTGTGATCTTGAGCGTATTCTTTTACTCATATCTACTCATTAAGGAGTGTCTTGTTTGAGTGCTTAGTGTATTGTACACTTCAAGAGAATTGTTATTCTCTTGTTGTAAGAAGGAACTTGTGTTTCCTTGGTTGAAGTCTTGGAGTGTTGTATCTCCGAGCAAAGGTGTTGAGGCTTGTGTCCTCAAGTTGTAAAGGTTTGTTAAGCACCCGTAAGCTTGACAAGTTAGTGGAAATCTCGAGAGAGTCTCTCGGGGACTGGACTAGCCACGGGTTATGGTGAACCAGAATACATCGGTGCGTTCTTTCTTATTTATCGCACTTATTTATTTCCTGCAATTTTTTAATTTCGCAAGTTTATGCTAATTTTTTATTATAACGCTATTCACCCCCCTCTAGCGTTAAGCGTATTATCTAACAATATGGCCACTACATGTTTTTGGTAATGTCCTTTAGGTTGACGAATGCTCCAGCGGCGTTCATGGACTTGATGAACAGGGTGTTCCGACCTTTTATTGATTTTTTTGTCATCGTCTATATTGACGACATCTTGATATACTCCCGCAGCTTGGGGGAGCACGAGCAGCATTTGAGAGCAGTACTTCAGACCTTGCGAGAGCAGAGGCTATATGCCAAGTTCTCCAAGTGTGAGTTCTGGCTAGAGTCAGTGGCTTTATTGGGGCATATTGTGTCCGGAGAGGGTATTTAGGTGGATCCTTAAAAGGTGGAGGCAGTTCAGAGTTGGCCACGACCTACTTCAGTGACCGAGATCAGGAGCTTCCTGGGGTTAGCAGGTTACTACCGACGGTTTGTGTAGGTTTTTTCTTCTATTGTTTCACCATTGACTAGATTGACCCAGAAGGGTGTCCCATTTCGTTGGTCCGATGAGTGCGAGGAGATCTTTCTAAAGCTCAAGACGACTTTGATTACCGCACCGATTCTTGTAGTGCCTTCCGTTTAAGAGATGTATACCGTATATTACGATTCCTCTAGCGTTGGCTTGGGAGATGTATTGATGCAGGAGGGAAAAGTTATTGCATATGCTTAAAAATGGCTGAAAATTCATGAGAAGAACTACCCAGTGCACGATCTATAGTTGGCATGTATTGTTTATGCTCTGAAGATATGGAGGCATTATTTATATAGGGTGTCATATGAGATTTACACTGATCATCGCAGTTTGCAGCACCTGTTCAAGCAGAGGACCTTAATTTGAGGCAGCGCAGGTGGCTTGAGTTACTAAAAGATTATGATGTTACCATTCTTTATCACCCGGGTAAGGCGAATATAGTCGCAGATGCCTTGAGCAGAAAGGCGGAAAGCATGGGCAGTTTGGCATTTATCCTGCTGCGGAGAAACCAGTGATTTTGGACATTCAGTCCTTAGCTAACAGTGTGAGGTTGGATATCTCGGAGCCCAGACGGGTTCTAGCATGCGTGGTTGCTCAGTCTTCATTGTTAGGGCAGATTAAGGTCTGATAGTTCAATGATCTGCATTTGGCAGCCCTCAGCGAGACGGTACTTTAGGGAGGTGCCAGAGAGGTTGCTATCAGCGAGGATGGAGTCTTACGGCTTCAAGGCCGTGTATGTGTTTCTGATGTGGATGGCTTCAGAGGGGGATTCTAGAGGAGGCCCACAGTTCGAGGTACTCCATTCACCCGGGGTGCCACGAAGATGTATCGTGACTTGAGGTATATTTCTGGTGGCGGAGGATGAAGAAGGACATTGTTGAGTATGTGGCTAGATGTTTGAATTGCCAGCAGGTCAAGTATGAGCACCAGAGGCCAGGCGACCTACTCCAGCAGATGCCCATTCCGGAATGAAAAGTGGGAGCACATCACTATGGACTTTGTGGTTGGGTTGTCGCATACTTTGCGGTAGATTGATTCGGTGTGGGTTATTGTGGATAGGTTGACCAAGTCGGCCCAGTTTGTTCAAGTGACGACTACTTATACAGTGGAGAGTAGGCTAAAAAATATATTCGGGAGATAGTCAGGTTTCATGGTGTACCTGTTTCCATCATATTAGACAGGGGCCCTCAGCTCACATCTCACTTTTGGAAAGTCGTCCATAAGGGTTTGAGTACCAGCGTAAATCTAGGCACATCATTTCACCCTCAGACCGACGGGCAGTCGGAGCGGACAGTACAGATTCTAGAGGATATACTTAGAGCGTGTGTAATTGACTTTGGAGGCAATGGGATCAGTTTTTTCCCTTGGCGGAGTTTGCTTATAATAATAGCTACTAGTCCAGCATAGAGATGGCCCTGTATGAGGCATTGTATGGCCGACGTTGTCGTTCTCCTAAAGGATGGTTTGAGCCTGGTGAGGCTAAGTTACTAGGTACAAATTTGGTACAGGATGCCTTGGATAAGGTAAAGTTGATTCAGGAGAGGCTCCACACTGCTCAATCTAGGCAGAAAAGAAATGCGGACCAGAAGGCACGTGATGTATCATTCACGATTGGTGAGAAGGTTCTCTTGAAAGTCTCGCCAATAAAGGGTATTATGAGGTTCAGAAGAAGGGCAAGTTGAGCCCAAGGTTTATTGGCCCCTTCGAGGTGTTGAGGCGAGTTGGTGAGGTTGCTTATGAGCTTGATTTACCTCCCAGTTTATCAGGAGTCCATCCAATTTTCCATGTATCGATGCTTCAGAAGTACCATGCCGACTACTCTCATGTATTGGACTTCAGTACCATTTAGTTAGATGAGAGCTTGGGCTACGAGGATGATCCAGTTGCCATTGTTGATAGGCAGGACTGTTAGTTGAGGTCCAAGAGAGTTTCTACGGTAAGGGTCCAGTGGAGGGGCCAACCGGTTGAGGAGGCAATCTGGGAGTCCGAGGAGGACATGCGGAGCCGATATCCCCACATATTCAGCAGCCCATGTACTTTTTTATGTCCGTTCGAGGACGAACGTTTGTTTAAAAGGTGGAGAATGTAATGACCCGGCCGGTTGTTTTACTATTTAGGATCGCGTCCCCTTAAATAAAACTTCCCACGCCTTCCCTAGCTAAATAATGACTTGCGGGGGCGATCGGTTCAGAAGTTAGAAGAGTTTGAGTGAAAATAAAATCAAATATTCCCTTAAGATTTTCTGAAAAAAGACAAGTTTAACTTCGATCCACCTTATTGGGAAACGGACCCGAATTTTTAATTTGAGAGCCCCGGGAGGTCCTTAGAAAAATATGAGACCTGAGCATATGCTCGGAATCGAATTCCGAGGTCCCTAGCCTGAGTACAATTTTTTTATGTAAAATTGTCAAATCGATGTTTTAAGGAATTAAAGAATCTAATTATTTATTAAAAACTTATGTATCGGGTTCGGAATTCGATTCCGAAACTTGGTACAAGTCCGAAATATCATATAAGACCTACCCATAAAATTTGGTGGCAATCCGAATGATTTAAGGGCGTTTTGACTCGTTGGAAGGAAATTAAGAAATTGAAATTCATTGAGTTGAATCAATTGGTTTTGGGGTTCAATTCTTTGATTTAGTGTTGTTTTGGGTGCACTGAGGGTTCGACTAGGTCCGCCTCATAATTTTAGAGATGTCGGTATGTTCGTGCGGGGCTCGGGGGTGTCGAGCGTCAAATGGTCGAGGTTCGAGCGAAGTTTAAACTTAGAGAAAAACATCACTTACTGCTCCCGTCAGAACTGCTTCTGTGGCTCTTGGACCGTAGAAGCGGTCTAGTGGATGCAGAAGCGGAAAGGGGAAAGATAGGGGAACCGCAAAAGCAACCATGGGTACCGCAGGAGTGGTCCGCCTTTGCGGACTACTGACTGCATAAGCGGTCTGGCCAGCTCTCCCCCAAACCGCAAAAGCGGCTATTTTGCCGCAGAAGCGGACTCTGCAGAGGCAGAAAAACGCCCGCAAAAGCGAAAATCGCTGGGGCAGTGAGTTCATTAAATACGAACTCCAACCTCTTTTCTCTCATCTCTCATTCAACTTTGGGGCGATTTTGGAGCTTTCAAAGAGAGGGTTTCAATGTAACATCATAAGGTACGTAACCCTCACTTATTCTTAGCTTCAATACATGGACATTAGATAGATTTAACACTAATAATTAAATAAAATCAAAGGTTAGAGCTAGTCCTAGGGTTTTGGTAAAATTAAGATTTAACCACCTAATTAGCTATGTAATGAACCAAAAGTCACATATTAGTTATCCTTAGGTTATAGAGAATAACTTCCTTCGAAAAATCTCGGAATCTGGGCACGTGGGCCCGGGGTCGAAATTTAGGAAACTTGCGGGAAATATTGGAAAATCACTTATATTAGTTAGATTTCAACTTTGTGAGCACTTATTGACTAGTTCTTGCCTTATTTAACTAGTTGGTGCTTGTTCGGCTTCGAATTGAGCTTAGAGCCTATTCTCGTTATTGAAAGAGCGCTTCAGGTGGGTCTCCTTTCTAACCTCGTGAGAGGGAATTGTCCCTCTAGGGTTAATAAATGATAAATTTGTTAGTAAATGTGGGGGCTACGTATGCACTAGGTGACGAGAGTCCGTGCGTAGCTACTATAATATTAATGTTTGGGTAGTTTAGGACCCACGTCATGCCTACTGTGAACTTTTCCTTGTTTGAACTATGTAAACGGTCTTTTATGATTTGCTAGAGATTAGAGGAGGATGAAAAATGAACATATGATTATTTATGAACTTGGAAGGATTTTCCCTTGTATATACTTGATGCCTTATTGCACATTCTTGATATTGTCTTGATACTTGTGGATCGGGCCGATCACCTCGGTGAAATAGATGCATCTATGGTACGGGCCGTTCGACCCTCGGCAGTGCACAAAAATTTATATTCTGTTGGAGCGGGCCGTCGACCTCGGTGTTGTTGCGCATGATTATATATTTGTGCTTGAGCTTAGGCTTTTCATGATTTGTTGCTAAATAAATAAAAAAGGGAGTAATTGTGATAAAAGGAAATATAACAACAAGCATGATATGACTTCTGTGGCAACTGTTATTTAATTACACTACTCATGTTGTACACTGTACATCATTATTATGATATTATATGGATTTAGTAGGTATCAAGTCGACCTCTCGTCTCTACTTCTCCGAGATTAGACGGGATACTTAATAGGTACATATTGTTTATGTACTCATGCTATGCTTCTGTACTTAAATGTACAGGGTCTGAGAGTGATTCATCTGGATACCGTCAGAGTGTGTGGCAGTGAGTAGCTGTTGCGACTTCTACGAAGAGCTGCTTCCCTTCAACATTGCTCGGCAATCGGATGAAGTCTTCTTTTGTATTTGTGCTGTCTTTCCCTTATTTCAGACAGTAGGTTAGAGATGCGTATATATTCTACTAGTTGCCCTTAACATTTTGACACCAGGTCTTGGCACGTACATTTTAGTAGACTGGTCTTTTGTTTCTTTATTTGTAATATTATACTACTCGTCGCGTTTACTGTTTTAGTTCTAAACTCAAGTTAATGGGTATTTCAGTTAAAAATTTAGTAAAACCCCATATGAATGTTAGTAATATTCCGCACTTGGCTGGCCCGGCAAGGTTGTTGGGCGCCATCACGACCTATTTTGGAAACGGGTCGTGACAAATAATATTTTTATATAAAAATAAATTCTTAAAAGCAATCCATGTATAACAATTTGCTTGTGCCAAAGGATATAGCGGACATATGTTTCCAAATGCCGATCTGTCGAAGAGAATTCTTTGAAAGAATAGTTGTTTGTCTCTCAGAATACACACATTAAGTAGAAGAAAAACAAACACACAAGCACTAGAAAGAAAAGAGAACTAAATAACTGTAGTTCTAGAGCTGAAGTTTGACAGTTACAAAACAAATTTCAGCTCTAGAGCTGAAGTTCGCCAGTGACAAAAATAAAAGAACTGAAGTTCGCTAGTTACAAAACAAAAACTTTAGCTCTCAAAAACTTCGCCAGTTACAAAAAATAAAACCTTCAGCTCTAGAGCTAAAATTCGCCAGTTATAAAACAAAAACTTCAGCTCTAGAGCTGAAGTTTGCCAATTACAAAATAAAAACTCAGGCCTTGCTACTAGAATGCTGAAGTTTTGCGTGATTGCCTTTGCTACTTCAGCCTCGTATGCTGAAGTTATGTGAAAGAACGGGTACGCTTGCAATTTTTTTTGCAAAGCGGACATAAGTTAAAACGTGATACAAAAAGCGGGTATAGATGTTAATGCCCCAATGTATTTGACTTTAAAAGCACTTTTATATTCATTCAAATATTCAAATAAGTCTAAAAGTACTTTTAAGCTGGTTTGACGAGCTTTTAAGCTCATCCAAAACACCCTTTTAGTGTTGCCTTCTTCTTGTTTTGATCTTATAAAGGAACTTGAAGTAGAGCTAAAACGTATCATTTAAAAACAAAGGGATATAATAATGGGATTTCTACATACCTATGCCATATATGAAACCTTATTACCCTTAATGTTTAAGGTTTGTGTTTATTACATTTAAGCATATCAAATTATCATTTATATACCATAATTAATTTAGAGATATAATTAATTGGTTACTCATTAATTAAAGGTGTCCATATATTTTACGTTTTTCTCTCCCCTTAATTCCCAAGATCTGACCTGGCCGTTTTCCCTCTCCCATTTCTTTCTCTTCTCTGTTCCTTCTCTTCTCCATTCCAAATGCCACAATTTCGCCTCCATTATATGCTCTTTCAGCCAACTATTATTCAATGTTAACTTTTAAGTCTTGGCGGTTTAGATATTTTCCTATTTTATCTGCCTTTTTCCTAAGCAAGACAGCTAGTTTTTCTCACCGGTCTTTAAATCCTTATCAATTAATGTTCTTTGATGATTGTTTTTAGAATTCAAATAGAGAATTTATTATGGGAATCAAATAAAGATTGGATCTTTGTGGGAAAATCTGAAGATTTACTTGAGGGAATGAATGAATTTTTTTTGACGAAGCTTCTTTTTATTTTTTAATTATAGCACTAGTAATTTTATAGATACCCTTAAAAATAATACAATTCTAAACAATACTTAAACTGATTTGTAGTTTATTTGTAAAAATTTTGTAGATAAAGAGAAAATTTTGTAGTCAATATTTTTTTTCAACATAGATTGTAGTTTAATTGCAGTATAAATGTAGTAATTTTGTCGATGCCCTTAAATCAAATACTGCTTTATACACACATAAACTGATTTATAGTTTTTAGTAGATGTTTTGTAGAAATTTTGTAGATAAAGAGAAAATTTTACAGTAAATATGTTTTTTCAACATAAATTGTAGTTTAATTGTAGTATATATGTAGTAATTTTGTAGATACCCTTAAAAATAATACTGATTTATACAGACGTAAGCTGATTTGTAGTTTATTTGTAAATTTTTGTAGAAAACTTGTAGATTAGGAGAAAATTTTGTAGTCAAATTTTTTTTTCAACATAGATTGCAGTTTAATTATAGTATAACTGTAGTAATTTGTAGATACCATTAAAATAATATTACTTTATACATACTTAAACTGATTTGTAGTTTATTTTAGATTTTTATAGAAAATTTATTGACCCAAGCAGCTGCGCATCAGCTCTTCAAATATGACTGTGGTTGTCCAGTAGATGCCATTAAGGTCTATTAGAGTATTAATAACTTCCGGCTGGAGATATGCTCGGAGACTGGTAAAGTCAGCTCGAGATTCGTCGAATTTTCACCTGAACGCCGGTCCAGGAAGAGAGTGAGAGGAAGTGTTGTTTTGCAATAAACATTGAAAATTTAAGAATGAGGTGCCATAATTTTTAGGATTAGGTTCCCTGCATTTGCTTTTCCTTTCTTGTCTGTCTTCTTTTTTGTCTCTGTGCGTGTTTCTTTCGAAATAAATGGCTGTCGTTCCAGCCTTAGAAAAATACTGGGCGTGGATTAAAAGTTGCAGGGTGAGAACGTGAAAAGTGAGGAAAGAGAAGCCTGCAGAAAAAGGAGTAAACGAAATTGATGTAAATTTGAAAAAATATTTAATCCCAAATTTTTAGGCGCCTAATTTGAAAGGAAGAAGCTATTCGTAGGCGCCTAATTTGGAATTAGCTCTTAATATTAGGTATTTAGTGATTTGTATAAATTTTATAGGAAAAATATAAACATGACGGGTAATAATAGAATTATGCGTATTTTTAATAATAATGTTTCATCAATGGTATAAATAGGAAAAATCCCTAAAATAATTGGCCAATTTCCTTACACTTCAATTTTTGCTGATTAGAGACCCATTAAATCTCGTGAACACAGACTCAGACAAATACGGCAAAATTCTCAACCCATGCGGCCCACAGTACAAAAAAGGAATTTAATTTTATAGATTAATACTCATAATTTAGTTATTTAAAACCACTATTAGTGTAAATATTTTCAGAATGTATAGCTGCAATTCATTTAAACTTTTTCGAATAACTAATCACATGGAAAGAGAGATGGAAAGAAAAGGATAAAATTCAGAAGATGCCTTTTTTGACCTTCTTTTGCGCTATGCATATATAATGTTGGCGTAATGAAAATATGCTTACTCCACTATTCTAAATTTCCAAATTGGAAAACGAAAGAGAATGTGCCACAATCCCTTTTCAGTTATGGGGGTGTAATTATTACAATCTTATTATTAATTAAGACACTTAGCTCCCACTCAACAAAATTCAACTTTCGGGCGCATTTTTTCTTTTAAGGAGGATTAAAAAAAAGGTTTCTTGCCTGTCTCCAGTTGTTTTTTCTAAAAGAACCAAATGCATATGCATAATAATAGTATTGGTTAGACTATAGGCCAAAAAGTTTTGTGCGTTAAATTTCCGCTATGTTTGGAGGTTGACAATATACGTTATTTACACAAAATATGCACAAGTTCAATTGTCCTTTCTTTTTCAATGTCATAAGAAAAATTGAAAAGAATTCTCAATAGACCAATATGGGTAGGAAACTAGGAATTACATTCCATTCCTTGCGTCCGGGTCATAAGGATCCATTAATAATTGGACTCGCACTTTCTTAGTTGCACTGTTTCCACTTCATCATTCATGTTGTGACAAAGTGCTCTTGGGCTATTATTCTCTTCACCTTTTTCCCTCTATGTGCCAATTTGGTTCTTCAGATCCAGGTTCCTACTATCTGTTCATTTCCCTCTTCGTTTGCTTCTTTTTGTGGGCTTCCCATTTTGAAGTTCGAGCCTACTCACAGCTTTTCTGGTTATCATTTGAAGTTCTTAAACTTTTAGTTTTCTCTTTCTTTCTAGTCTGTTTCTGTATTTGTTCTTTTGAGGTTTATGGGTTTATGCGGGTTTATGGGGACTGAAAAGTTTTGTGCTTTATGTTCTCTTTAGTTCTCAAATGACCAAAATTATGCATAACGTTTCTAAACAGAAAGAGAACAAAAGGGTTCTTTGCTATGAATGTTTTTTCAATGTATATGGGATTTATATATAGACATTCTTAAGCTCATATGCTTCCAATACCCACTTGCTTGTTTTTATATTTCTTTAATGTCTTTTTACTTTCAAAACTCAGCCAATCTGAGCTTCCAAACCATAGGAAAGGAGGGTTTTTTTTTGGGGGGGGGGGGGGGGGTAGCGGTTGGTGTAGGATCTGATCCAGCGTAAGAATAGGGTGAAAGAAAGCATGAAAATAGTTTAACTATGATGACTCCTCCAAATACGGAACTAATACAGGTGTAGTTTATTGATTGATTAATATATTGTAATTTTTTTGCAAACTGCCAAAGGCTCAATATTAAAATTTGTCCTGTTGATTAGAATTTTTTGAATGTTACTCCTTCTAGTTGTAGATGTCATTTATCCTTCACTATTGTCTTTTCCTGTTCTTTAGGCATAAGAAATTAGCTATGGTATTTGTTACTTACTGCTATCTATACAGGTTGAAAGTAGTTTTGCAGAACTGGTGTAGTTCTTTCCTAAGGGAAGAAACAGTTTAAATATATTGGAGAATTCTGAAGAATGGAAGAAATACAGTCTCAATCAGATACTTACAGGTCTTCATCATCTTCAGCTAGTAGTCCAGCTAGCAGGGTGCCATCAAGTAATTTCTTCTACTTGCGGAAACCTGGTGCATTTAGACAACCAATTTCTTTTGAAGATTCACCTGTTTGGGATGAGACAGATTTAGAGGTCAAAGTCGACGAAGGAGGTGACTCCATACATGCTGCGACTACGTCACCCTCCCCTTCGCTGTCAAAAATCAATAGTGGTTCCTTACCCTCTCCTCGTTTACCTGAGGAGACAGGTGTTACAAGGAAGATTTCAGGGGCTTCTATTGCTTGGAAGGACTTGACTGTAACTATAAAGGGAAAAAGAAAATACTCTGATAAGGTGGTTAAGAGTTCACATGGTTGTACATTACCTGGAACAATGACTGTAATCATGGGTCCTGCCAAGTCTGGGAAATCAACACTCTTGAGAGCTCTTGCAGGTTTGTGGTGTTCAGTTCAGAGTCAGTATATAGAAGAGCATGTAGTTGTTCGTGTATGATTCTGAACTAGTTTTTTTTTTTAGGAAGGTTACCTGATTCAGCGAGAATGTATGGCGAGGTGTTTGTAAACGGAACAAAAATGCACATGCCTTATGGTTCCTATGTATGTTGTAAGCGTTTACTATCGCTTGTGGTCATTCTTGCATACCCAATACGAAAAGATATATGTCCGAACTTTGGACTTTGACTTTCTGTTTATAGTTTTTACATCACATTAGCTGCTGTTCCCTCTGAACTGATTTTTGGAATATAAAATCATAATCACTCTCATAGTAATGACCACTGGTTCAGTGACCTGTGGGTTCCTTTGGCAAGAAGATGTTCTTTCTCATTTGAAGCAAAATATTCATGCAACTTAGATTATATCGTTCTTTCCACTCAACCAATTGTCCGTATTGCCTAAGGGGCTCTAAAAACCATATTTTGCATAGGTTTGAGCACAATACAATCTGCATAATCTAACACATTGAAAGCAATATCTCAAACATTTTGGTGGTAGGCTAACCATCACGTTAATATTAAATAAGATAAAGTATGAATAGTTATTTTGTTTGAATTACGGTTCAGATGTGTTGGTACTTTTGGGCTCTTTGGAAGAAAACATCAATTGAATCAAGTGGGTTACAAAGGGGGCAGCGGTTTTCTTTGTTGTTGTCAGCTTCTGCCTTCTGACTTGGAAAGCTTGCTCATTCGCAGGGATATGTTGACAGAGAAACTACTCTTATTGGATCACTAACAGTGCGTGAGTTCCTATACTATTCAGCATTGCTTCAGCTTCCTGGTTTCTTTTGTCAGAAAAGGAGTGTGGTGGAGGATGCTATAGATGCTATGTCACTGGGAGATTATGCTAATAACCTTATAGGTGGCCACTGTTACATGAAAGGTCTTCGAAGTGGTGAGAGAAGGCGTGTCAGCATTGCTCGGGAACTTGTCATGGGACCACATATTTTATTTATAGATGAACCCCTTTATCGTCTTGACAGGTTCTCTTCTTACTCCTAGTTAGAAAATCACAGCAGTTTTTGTTGAACTTCATTGAGTTTACGCTGACATATTCAGTATCCATAACTGCATCAAAGATCTTCTTAATGCTATTGGTAGCACCGTGTAGGTGTCAAATTGTGTGTGTCCTATAGCTGCTGTAGTAGCTAAACAGCCAAATATTTGGTATGTTCTAGTTTTCTGTCCAATAAAGTGTAAAATAATACTAATGCTCCATGTTTATTTGACAAAATAATTAGTTATAAACATTGATTTGCTTGTCTTATATAGTATGCATGTGGTGACAGAAAAAGACCACATCATTCATTGAGCTATTGAAGTATGTCAATAAAGTTGGGATGTATCAAATCATGCTGAAAGTTTTTGTGATTTGAAAGGTCAATTAGTAAAAAAGGTCAGTAAATATTTCAGCATTAATGGATAGAACATGTTAATAGAAAAAGGCTGCAATCATTCTTTGGAAAGACCCGCAAATGAAATTTAGGATTGCTAGCTTAGAGCGTATAGGTCTCTCTAGTTCTAGGAGTTAGTTACCAGAAGAGAATGTGAAGATGCTTTGATTGGCTTGGTTACTGAAGTTTTTTCTGTCATACGTGAAAGCATCCATTTAAGGTTGAGGGAGAACATGTGATATCCTGCTGTCTAAATTTTTCCTTATTACTTTTCTCTGTTTTTGACTTGCTATTCATTGTGGTCGAGACTTGATGCTCTTGGCCCTCTTCTACTTAAAATAATGAGCTTACTCGAATTTAGCTGATGTTTGGTACTCCTTGTTATGTTTAGCGTTTCTGCACTTCTGATGATGGTTACATTGAAGAAGCTTGCCAACTCCGGCTGCACTCTGATATTCACCATTTACCAAAGTAGTACTGAAGTATTTGGCCTTTTTAACCGAATTTGCGTCCTCTCAAATGGAAAGACATTATTCTTCGGTGAAACATTGGCTTGCTTACAGGTAGTTTTACCTTTGTATGCTTTGTTACACTGTCCATCTTGGTTCGTGTAAACGGTTGGCTTTTAGTAGTCTTGATTGCATCAGACAAAAGCATTGAATAATGAATGATATTTTTTGTGCTGCAATAGGATAGACCCACTTCTGGGTGTGGGTTATCTGAAGAGAAAGAAGTCAATTGTTAGTCAGATGGTACGCTATTTAAGAGATGAAATGAATGCAGTTGGTTTCTTTATTTATTCTCATTTTGAAATAAAGCAGCCAAGAGTGGTTTAGCAATGTTGAAATAAATATTTACTCAAGTTAGGATGGTTACTCTGGGGAATGTGCCTTTTAATAGAGTACAACTTTGCAGGATAAGGTTGTGTCAGTCGGACATATTTGAAGTGCGAGCGTCTTGATTTCAAAGTCCAAATTGTTTCTTAGAAGCTTATTGCCCTATAAAGATCCCTATAGCTTCTTATAAGATTTCCTTATAAATTGGAAGAAATCACAAAATTTCAGTTTGTTGGTTTCTGACAAAGAGGAAATTGTCTAGAGAAATACTGGGTGAGTGGTGACTAACGTTCCAAATGGACTAAATGTTTCAGAATCCATGGGTAGTTGTTGGAAGAAAGGAAAGGAGTTCCTCTAAACTCGGTCAATGTTAACAGGGATTCAGACTGAACAAACTTAATTAAGGGGCGCAGAGGGAAAATTAGTTCACCAAGCGTGTGCACAATTATAAAATACTTTTAGAAATATGTAGCTCTTAACATGTTTGTTCTCTGGTCATTATGTTTTGAATCAATACCTGTTGTTAATGTTACTGATTGTTAGAGACTGACATATCATTTAATTTGTGAAGCACTTCTCCAATGCTGGATTTCCTTGCCCAATAATGCAAAGTCCTTCTGATCACTTCTTGCGTGCTATAAACACAGAATTTGACAGGATTATTGCAATGTGCAAAAGCTGGCAGGTATTTGCTTATAAGCAGTTCAAAGTTCTGCGTCTTTGCTTTTAAAAACTCAATCATAATGGTTAAAGATAGTGATTGATTTGTTGATTAGTAGTCAGGATATTGAAACAATTTTAATTCGGTTCATTGTGCCACCTCTTTTCTCCATATTCATGCTATTGTTTTATTGCATGGGGGTAGCTCTTTGAAAGAGGAACAGAAAATTTCTTTTATTTTAAGTTGCAAAATGAATGTTCAAAGATTTTCTCACCTGTTCTTTGGCCATCCTATCCCCTCCTGCTCACAAAAGGGAAAATTTTCCTTTTGCGTTTGTGATTTTATCATCTCAACAGGATGACCATGGAGACTTATCATCTGTGAGCATGGATACTGCCGTTGCTATACGTACCCTTGAAGCAACCTATAGATCATCTGCAGACGCTGCTGCTGTTGAGTCAATGATAATGAAGCTTACTGAGAAGGTATGTTTATAACCAAAAAAAGAGGTATGTTTGTAATAGTTAAACTTACGGAGAAGGTATGTTTGTTCACCTTTGTCACTATTGACATCGTGGATTTTCACTATTAACTTTGCTCAATCTTTTCCAAGAAATTTTGAAGGTGTAAAGTAGAGATCTAAGTGATGCACACTTTAATGTGGCCACTAGATACTAGGAAATATTCCCATTCTTGATATGGACCAACTACATAGCCCGTGTGCTCTGGACAGTAACATAATTCAAGCATCCTGTTGAAGGATGCTCTTGTCTGCTTTGGTTTGTTTTGACAAACTAGATTGGCCCAATTACCATTAACTTCTTGTGTGAGTTGAAGTTTTTGGTTTCATTAGGCCTAGAATTTAGCTTCCGTCTATTTCACATATTGATTTCTTATCTTTAAAAAGAATAATTTGTATATTAAGAAACTGCACAGAAAGTCTTTATTTAAAAAAAGCTACGTAAAAAGTACTACAAGTCACAATCTTTTGCAAATTAATTGTAGTTAAAAAAAAATATTTCTTAAATCGTTGTCAAGTAGAGAAAAAGTGGCTTAGGAAGCCCTAGAGGGCTCAATCACAAAAGTTTTAATGGTCAAACAAACCATACTTACTCCCTGAGCTTCAATATAATCTCTGATCTCTTGTTTTCTGTCCTACAGGAAGGTCCATATCTCAAAAGCAAAGGAATGTCAGGAAATGCAACACGAGTTGCAGTTTTGACTTGGAGATCCTTATTGATTATGTCAAGGGAGTGGAGATATTATTGGCTAAGGTTGATTCTTTATATGCTTCTTGCCGTTTGTATTGGCACTGTGTTTTTTGGATTGGGGCATTCCTTGTCGTCTGTCATGGTAAGCTAATAACTAAAGAATCAGACGTGTCTTTTTCCTTTTGCATATGTCTTATTCAGTTGTCCATACTTATGATATTTGTGCACCACATCCTCCAGGTTTTTCTGTTTACACAGCCCATGAAGTATATATTTTCCCTCTTTTTTGGTTGAAATGAAATTGACCATATTTAACTAACTCAAGAACTGCATGTGCTTCTTCATTTATGGCTGGACAACATGAGGAAAACCCTTTCACTTTTATTTTTCCTGTGATCACATAAGAGTGACTTGGTGTTGCTGTTTGATATTTATCTTATGGAAACTATTTGCCATTGCTTGCCCTTGTTTTCAGTTTGCAAACTATGATGTTTTTCTTGCCATGCAGACAAGAGTAGCAGCAATATTTGTATTTGTTTCGTTCACCTCTCTGCTAGGCGTCGCCAGTCTACCTGCACAGTTGAAAGAGATCAAGGTGATGCCAGTAACTTATTTGTGTTTTTTCTGGATACTGCACAAGCATGCTTCTAATTATATGTGACTGCCATGTTCTAAATGAACCCAGTACATGTGTGTATTAAAGAATCAAGGGTTGTTTGGTAGGCTGAGCGTGGACTATGCATACACCTTCTTATGGTCATTTCGTATGCCCAGGGCATTCTCTTCACAGAAATGTGATCCTCATTCCAGTCTCTTCTTCAATCTCATGAACTAAACATGGGATTCAAGTAGACGAGCCTGTACTAAAGTTTCCCCTTTGTAGTATCATATCTCCATATTCCACTGTTCCTGTAGTCTATCTGTTATCAAAAGCACTGTTGTTCATTCAAACTTGTTCAAATTAGTGGGGAGAAATGTAGACAAGTGCAGAGTTGAAGCGACTAAAATTCTGAGAACTAGGCTTCTCCAATAGTTGAAATATCTCGACTTTTCACTAGGACTGTCACATTTCTGGCATGGTTTAGTGAATCATACTCCTGTTTCAAACTCATCAGTCTTGACAAGCAAGCCTTCGAACTTGATTTCACAAAGCAGCTGGGAACCTTTAGTACGTTCGGTGAGGCGCAATATTGATGATTAACATTGCATTTATATGTTGATTGTGCTATGGACATAATTAGTAGTAATAATCTAATCATGTACTAAAGATGCCAAGCTCAAGTGGCAAATCTGATACCGCAATGACATATAGGTCTTGTATTTTGTTCCATTGCAAAATAGAGCATTTAGATAGTGAGTATCCTCTTCATACCAAGTTAAAATTTCAATTTGTCATTGGTTTCGATTAAGTCTTCCTTGCTTTTTAGAAAGTTTGATTTTTGTTTGCCCTGATAATGGGTTGTTATTAGTATCCTCGTCCAGTTAAAAGAAAAACCCTAATCAAACATCTTGATGACTTGCAGATATACACGTGCGAAGAATCAAACCAGCATTCTGGGGCATTGGTTTTCCTGCTTGGGCAGCTTTTTGCCAGCATCCCTTTCTTGTTTCTTATCTCCATCTCGTCAAGTCTGGTCTTCTATTTTCTTATTGGGCTGCGGAATGAGTTCAGCTTGCTGATGTACTTTGTGTTGAATTTCTTTGCTTGTCTATTGGTAAATGAGGGGTTGCTACTGCTTATTGCTTCCATTTGGCAAAATATCTTCTGGAGCATCTTAAGTTTTGTGTCCGTACATGTAAGTTCTGCCTTAAATCATTGATGAAGTTGACAATAGGTTCGCTGCCTTTCCTTTTGGTATAATATTATCATATTCTATTATGTAGAAAATAGGCAGTGATGTATGTCCTTCTACTTTGTTATAAGGGTCAACTTTCTGAAAAGGGGAATCAGTGAAGTTGGGCATTCTGAAATGTTTGCTATGCTAGTGTTAGATAGGATTCTTTTGTGGGAATATTATTTAATACCATTTCATGTTGAGTTGAGACCTGACTGTTCCATTAAACGGCTTTCATCTCTTGTGTCTCAGGTGATAATGATGCTTTCCGCTGGTTTTTTTAGAATCAGAAGTGCTTTGCCTGGACCAGTATGGATGTACCCCATTTCTTATATTGCTTTTCATACTTACTCTATCCAGGCAAGTTTGAGAATTTGCTTGAATTCATTAAGTGTATATTCCTGATCACTAATTATCTCTCTGAGTAAACTTAAAAGTTTTCTTTGTACCAGGGACTGTTGGAGAACGAGTACGTTGGAACTTCTTTTGCTGTTGGGCAGGTGAGAAATATATCTGGTTATGAGGCTCTGGAAAATATCTATGATATATCTGATGACAAGAATGCTAAGTGGAAAAATTTACTGGTGTTGTTTCTTATGGCTGTTGCATACAAAATTGTTTTTATTCTGCTGAAGTTTTGTATCTGGAAAAACCTCTCTGTCCGCAAAATTTTCGTATGTAACCAAAATTCAATGAATCGCAGATAGATGCTATACTATAGACAACTTTTTGTTTCAGTTTGTTGGGTATTTGTTACTCTATTGCTTATATCTCCGTTCTCCAGTGCATTCAACCAATCAGTAGTGCATGTAAACCTTGGAGCTGATATGAAAATCTCTTATGCATAATTTGAGAGAGAAAGGAAACATTAGAGCTAATTTGTCTTCTGTACCATGAAGAATTGTTCTTCCTGGTTTAGTTTATACCCAGGAATCAGCAATATAGGGAATAAATTTTGTCGCATGGATCGAGCTAAATCTGAAATTCAAGATACTACAAGACCTCTTGAAATTCTAGGAGTCTGTCAGTGTTGCTTGGAGATTACTCTACCAAAACCCTAGGTCACTCTTATAAAAAGGATTACGTAATCCTTTAAAAAAAATATCAAAAAATGGAGACCATCTCGAAAATCCCGTAAACTCACGGGATATTCACAAATAGATCAAGAAGTGGCCGGATAATTCTTGATGATCAAATACTTCAAGAAGATCCACAACATACTTCATGGATATCAAATAAATCCATGAAAGTCTGCAACATCCTACGTTCGAGAAACATGCTGTTTTAGCCCCTGAATCACGGAGATAATCAGGAGAGAAGAATTAAGGGAATAAACAGAATTGTACCAGCGTCATTTTATCAATAAAAGTATATTTTTTCATATTATATTGTGGTTGCAATTTATTTTTGTATTCACAAATAATTTGTTGCAAATAAATTGGCACGCCCAGTGGGACTAAATCTGCCATTCATCTCTTCCTCCTGCAAATCGAAATTACAAGCTTCAAAATTTTCTATTGTGATGGTCGGGTACTTCAAGTCTCGTCTTCAAGTTTCGCGAAGGCTACAACCCGACAAACCTTGAAGTAAGGGGCATTTGTAGACATCGAAATCTTAATGGATCAAGCTAAATCCTAAATTTTAGATATTACAAGACCTCTTGAAATTTTAGGAGTTTGTCAGTGTTGCTTGGAGGCTACTCTACCAAAACCCTAGGTCATTTTTATTAAAAGGGTTACATAATCCTTTTAAAAAAATCTAAAAAAATGGAGATCATCTTGAGAATCCCATAAACTCACGGGATATTTACGAAGAGATCAAGAAGTAGCCGGATAATTCTTGATAATCAAATACTTCAAGAAGATCCACAACATACTTTATGGATATCAAATAAATTCATGAAAGCTTGCAACATCCTACGTTCGAGAAACACGATGTTCTAGCCCTCGAATCACGGAGATAATTAGGAGAGAAGAATCAAGTGAACAAACATAATTGTACCCCCGTCATTTTATCAATAAAAGTATGTTTCTTCATATTTATAGTGTGGTTGCAATTTATTTTTGTAATCACAAATAATTTGTTGCGAACATATAATTTTTTTTTGCATTTTGGATTAAATTATTTTCTATTCTCTTTACATATTATAGAAGAAGCAGATTTTTCAAAAAATTTATAAGCTTTTCTTTTTTAAGCATAATTGAAAGTGGAGAGAGCAACCTGACTAAAAAGAAGAAAAAGAAAGTAACTTACTGTTTCTTTTTTCAAGTATATGTTTCACTGCTTTTCGTCAAAATTAACAACAAAATAGGGGGAGAAATTTAAAAATAGCCAGATTTATCATTGGTCGTTGAGAAATAATCAAGTTTCAAAAGTCATCGAAATTTAACTACTCTTTATGTAAATATAAATCTGAGCAAAAATACTGTTCAAAATCCGGAAATTACGCCCGTAAATTTTAGGGGAGTTCCAGCATAAGTAGCTTGAACTTCCGCAAATTTTACGGGAGTTTCAGGATAACTACGCTAGAACTCCCGCAAATTTTACGGGAGTTCAAGCATAATTATGCTAGAACTCCCGCAAATTTTACGAGAGTTCCAACAAGTATAATTGTCCAGTATAATATACTGGAGTTTGGAGCACTGACGCTCCAGTCTTCCGTAAATTTTACAGGAGTTAACAAAGTATACCGGTCCAGCATAATATGCTGGAGTTCGTACATAAATACATCAGAACTCCCGTATGTTATATTAGACTAGTCCCTGTTGCAACAAAATAGTAGCTAATTTTCATTGACTTGGTAAACACTGGCTATTTTTAATTGAATAGTGTAAAAACTGGCTATATCATAATATTTTAACCAAAATATGTCCAATTTGTAACTCACCCCAACAAAAAGCCTAAACCTTAAAATACAGTAAATATTTCATTATTGTTATGAAATAGAAGATTCTTACACTTCTATTTAAGGTGAATGTCTTTAATGTATCTAATTAGAGAGATATTAGAGTTCTATTAGTGGTAGCTAAGTCTTCCTCTCCCCTATAAATAGAGGTGCCCTCTACCATTGTAAATCATCCCTTGAGACCCCTCTCAACTCAATAAGAAGAACTCTCTCTACTCTTCTCTCTATTGCTATTGTTCTTGTTCTATTGTTCTTGTCTTTTGCTTTAGTTTATAACACGTTATCAGCACGAGACTCTACCGTCTCAAGTATCATTCTCGAAAATCCAAGGTATTTTCCCTCTTCCTAATTTAATTTTCGAGTATGTCTGACATTATGAAAAGAAAGTTCGTTGCCCTTGAAATTTCGGGCAAGAACTATATGACATGGGTGTTGGATGCTGAAATCCACCTAGATGCTATGGGTCTCGGAGACACCCTCAAAGATAAAGAAAAAGCATCCACCCAAGATTGTGCGAAGGCCTTGATTTTCTTGCGCCACCACCTTGACGAAGGTTTGAAGATTGAATATCTCACCGTCAAGGATCCACTCGTTTTGTGGAACAGCTTAAAGGAGAGATATGACAACCTGAAGTTGGTCACTCTGCCACAAGCACGATATGATTGGGCCCATCTGAGGCTACAGGACTTTAAGTCCGTTTCTGAATATAATTCTGCTATGTTCAGAATTACTTCTAAACTGAAGCTATGTGGAGATAACATCTCCGATTACGATATGCTTGAGAAAACGTTTACAACGTTTCATGCCTCCAATATGGTACTGCAGCAACAGTACCGAGAGAAAGGCTTTACGAAGTACTCTGAACTGATTTCTCTCTTACTAGTGGCTGAGCGAAATAATGATCTGCTCACGAGAAATCACGAAAATAGACCAACTGGGTCTACACCACTGCCTGAAGCAGATATGGTGCACTCGCATTATGCCAAACATGAAAGGGACCATGATCACGGTCATAAACGGGGTCAAAGCCAAGGACGTGGACAAGGAAGAAATTCCAAAGAAGTCCGTCACCCCCCCAAAGAGAGATAACCACCGAAAGCAGAAACGGGGTCCAGAAGATCCTAAGGCAAATAGTTCAGAAACTATATGTTATCGTTGCGGTGGAAATGGGCACTGGTCTAGGATTTGCCGTACACCAAGACACTTGGTTGACCTTTATCAAGCATCTCGAAAGAGAAAAGGCCCTGAAACAAATTTTGTCTATGACGACAATGAGGATATCACCCACCTGGATGTGGCAGACTCCTTTGAGCAACCCGAGGGGAAAATAGACCACCTAATCGGCGATGGGACCATGATGAAAGAAGATGGAGTTATTTGATTTTATTCTACTTATTTGTATTAGTCAATGAATAAATCAATAGTCATTAGTATTAGCTCGTATTAGCTAGTTCATGATGCAATGTTAGCAGTAGTTCTTTAGAATATCTTCAATATGTTCAAATATCAATAAAACTTTTATTTTCCAGTGGGGGTAATCGACTAGCCTGAAAAACTAGTCGATTATCAACTATTTTCGCATTAAAGTTGAAAAACAATTGATCAACAATCGATTGTCGTTGACTAACAATCGATTGTCTTGAAACAGTGAGGCCTGGAAATTTTCAAAAATAGCCAACAATCGATTGTCTTTGTCTAACAATCGATTGTCTTGAAACAGTGAGGTCTGGAATTTTTCAAAAATCACCCACAATCGATTGTCTATATCTAACAATCGATTGTCGTTAGGCAGTGTAATCTGGAATTTTTCAAAAATCATCCACAATCGATTGTCTGTGTATAACAATCGATTGTCTATGTTCCAACAATCGATTGTATTGGTTTAATAATCGATTGTCTTATGAAAAACGATGAAATTTTCAAACTGCAAAGTAATGGATTATGGACAACATATCTGATTTTGTTAGTCAACTGTTAGTAGCAGATTTTGAAAATATTATGTGACACAAAAGAATTGAACTTGTTTATTCTTATGTTCGTGTATTTCTTTTGTATGTCATACCATGGAAAGTAAATTGATTGAAAGGCTCCGGGAGAGCAAATGTAACTCTGCCCAAAGGCATGACGTTTATCTTAGAGAATGCAATATTCTCCTTCAAGTCTAAGAAGAAACTTGTTGAGTTTTAAAGATGTACGCCGGAATGGCTACAATATTGAGACAATGGATGAAGATAATCTTGAATATCTCGTCCTCACTTTAAAGAATGTCTCCGGCCAAAAGAGGGTTATTGAGAAATTCCCGTCTTTATCTTGTGGCCTGTATTGGACAAGAATTAGTGCAATTAAGGCACATTCAACAGTAAATCTAAAGAATACTGAGTCCAATACATTTGTACTTTGGCATGATCGACTGGGTCACCCAGGATCAACCATGATAAGACGGATTATAGAAAGCTCATATGGGCATCCGTTAAAGAATTTCAAAATTCTTTCAAGTAATGAATATCCTTGCACTACGTGTTATCAAGGCAAGCTGATTATCAGACCATCCCCAATAAAGGTTGGGACTGAGTCACCCCAGTTTCTGGAACGTATACAAGGGGACATTTGTGGACCTATTCACCCACCTAGTGGGTAGTTTAGGTATTTCATGGTCTTGATAGACGCATCCTGTAGATGGTCTAATGTGTGCTTGTTGCCATCACGCAACCTTGCGTTTGCAAACTTAATGGATAATAGATGAGAATAATCTTGAATTCTTCATGAAAACGAGGCTGCCCATTTCGGTTTGGGTTCACGCCATTTTGCATGCAGCAATGCTAGTTCGTCTCTGACTGACGAATTGACACAAATATCCCCCATTGCAATTGGTTTTGGGTCATGAACCCAATATATCCCATTTAAGAAGCTTTGGATGCGCAGTATATGTGCCTGTAGCACCGCCATCCCGCACCAAAATGGGTTTGCAAAGGAGGTTAGGAATATATGTTGAGTTTGACGCGTCCTCCATTATTCACTACCTCGAAACATTGACAGGAGATTTGTTCACTGCACTATTTGCAGACTGTCAATTTGATGAGACACTTTTCCCAAAATTAGGGGGAGAAGTTGGTGAAACCAAACGGGAAATTTTGTGGAAAAATGCATCATTATCTCATCTTGATCCACATACCTCTATTTGAAAGAAAGAGGTACAAAAGATTATCCATTTGCAAAGAATAGCAAATCAAATGCCTGACGCATTTACGGACTTGAAGAGGATAACGAAATCCCACATTCACGCGGAAAATATTCCGATCCGTATTGAAGTCCCTATTGGACAAATATCTAGTGTCATATCCGATGAGTCAAATGCACGCCAGAAGCGTGGCAGACCATTAGGTTCCAAAGATCGAAATCCTAGAAAGAGGAAAAAGAACGATCTAAATGACACTATGAAAGAATCACATGAGGACGCTCATGATTTGATTAATTCCGAGATTCACGAAGAATCTATTGAGCCTGAGACTCTTGAAAATACGGAATGTAAGAATGTGAGGATCTCGAACCTCAGTCTGTGGTAGTACAAAATTAATTGAGAGCTCTCGAAGAGCCAATTATTACTATGTTGGAGAAACACAATTGAGTATTGTGCTGTAGTAAGTCTCAAAGAAACTTATCCAGTTTCCAAAAGTACACGCGAAGGCGATTGATGATATTGAGACTATAAATAAAGGAAGGCTTTGATTCTCCTATTACTACAACTTATAGCGGGGTAATTTGTATATGAAAAGCTACCCGCTTTGTTCTCCAGTTTGTACTACACAAACGAAAGAATGCCACAATAAAGTGGATATCTATTGGTATAAAACCCATGTCATAATAAACCCGAAGTTTATTGATAAGTGCACATGTCATGGTGTAAATTTGAAATTTACCAATATTGATAATTTATTCAGTTGACATTCGTGTTAGCCATCTCATTTGAAGTATGATGTGCAAATTCACATAGGTGAATATCAAAGAACTAGAAGTTCTTGTTCTCAGTAATGAACTGACCAACTAAAGAGTTCGGGTTGAAGCCCATAAATTCTGGAAATATGAAAGGTGAATATGGGCCCATTCACCTGCCATGTATACCACATATGATGCATCTATGATATGGTTACATGCGCCATTGTTATTAACCCGCAGCCTGGCAGTGCTTGCGAGGTAAATCGCTCAGTAATCTAACTTCGAGCATAGTTTCCAGATTCTCTACTCAAGACAGTTCATCTTGATAAGTTGGTTTATATTAAAGTTGGTTTAGCAAGATAATTATTGAGTGCTTCCACTTAATAGCTAAACTGTTTCTTATGAGAACTAAGTTATATATATCAGTTTGATATAAGTTGTATACGAGAGTATATTCTCCCCTCACAAGTGGTTCAGGGTCAGGAACCAAATAATTTCATCTTATTATTAAGGTGCTGTGTATATTGACATAATGCACAAAGATGATTTTCCAAAGTTGAGGAAACATGTTAGCTTTACTAACATGAGGGGGAGACATGATAAACACTTGAGAAAATGTTACATGGGATGAATTCTCATTTGTATATGTATATCCCCGAATATCATGATATGAACCTGTAGTTCATAAAAAGGGATAATTCAAATTGCAACATATTGCAAAGCATGCTTTACGCATTTACTGACTCAAAGAAAGTAACTAAATGGAAGAGATACAATTCAAGAAGAATTGATTCCATATGAAAGACATGTAGCTTTGAACCTATAGTTCATATGCTTGAAAGTATAAAGGCAAAGGTATGTATAGTCAATTTTTCGATATCTTATTTGTTTAGCATGACATGAAACTTTGATATGCAGCTAAAGTCTATTATGTGACTTACATGACTTAACTTGAAAGATTTAAGTTGCTTGAAGCATATGCAATTCTTGGTCCTGAAGTACCGCATCCTAAGTACAATTTGTGTACATATGAATTTTGCCATAACTATAAGCATGATGGCATTGAGAATGCATCTATGGAGATATTGAAGAGCTATTCCACGACATTATATGAAGATGTTCATATCTATCAAGAATGATGATTTCAAGGTACGGAATATTTATTCAAGTCAATATGGTTGATTTGTCAAATCTCTACCAAAGATCGTTCTGAAGATGATGCACAAGATTGGAATGCAAATGCTCAAGGATATAAATCAATGTACTCATTAGGGGGAGTCAATGCGCGTTGCACTCTTTTTCCCTTACAAGGTTTTGTCCCACTGGGTTTTCCTTGCAAGGTTTTTAACGAGGCAACCAATAGGCGCATATTCAAACATGTGTACTCTTTTTCCTTACTTTAATTTTTCCCATTGGGTTTTGGTTTTAAGGTTTTATGAGGCACATCATTGAATAGACATTCAAGGGGGAGTGTTATGAAATAGAAGATTCTTACACTTCTATTTAAGGTGAATGTCTTTAATGTATCTAATTAGAGAGATATTAGAGTTCTATTAGTGGTAGCTAAGTCTTCCTCTCCCCTATAAATAGAGGTGCCCTCTACCATTGTAAATCATCCCTTGAGACCCCTCTCAACTCAATAAGAAGAACTTTCTCTACTCTTCTCTCTATTGCTATTGTTCTTGTTCTATTGTTCTTGTCTTTTGCTTTAGTTTATAACAATTATGCAAAAGATACTTTTCTGTTTTACATTTTCTCTTTTTGAAAATTTGATAACGAATTTTGTTGGTATTTGTATTATCTAAGAGTCCCTCTGCTCTTAGGGTTGATTGGTAGGGCATATAAGAATAGTGTTAAATAAAATATATTTTTTCAGTTTATAATAAGTGTCCAATTTTACTTTTTAGCACGTCCTTTAAGAAAATATTAAATTCTATACAAAATACTTATTATGACTAAACTACCCCTAATTAAATATTTTATGTGAGGAGTAAGAATTTTAACAGTATATACATAGGGGTTATTTTGTAAAAACAAATTAAATTCTTTCTTGATTACATAACTGGACACTTATTTTGAACTAAAATAAAAAAGTAAATTGGACACTTATTGTGAACAGGAGGGAGTATTGATAATGCAGGGATTAGTAATGTATGTGTAATGCAAGTATTATTTATGCACATATTATTTCTTATTCACAATTTGGTGTAGTATATCAAAAATTAAAATGCATTGCATAATTTGTAAAAAAAGAGTAGTTGTTTACAAAAATACCCTCCATATTCTTTAGCTTTAAGGATAATTTTCTCTTTAACCACGCTTGCATTAATAGCACTGGTATTGTTAATACAATTGTTTGCTATTTATTAAGTATACACAGAGGCGGATCAAGGATTTGAGCACAACGAGGGCACCACTGTATGTTACTCATTAGCGATAAAATTCGGCGTGCACCTTTTTAAAAACTTAATGATTATGATGACTTATCATCCAAGTATAAACAGAAGGAAGTTCTAAAGAAAAAAACTCACTGAACAGAGAAATATTTCTGCGCTAAATTGGTGTTATGGGAACAAAAATTGTTTGATTAAGCATGTTTGACACTTTAAAATTTTTGTTATTGAATAAAAAGAGAGGTTAGTGATCAAAAGGGCGTTCAAACTTTAAATTATCAAAAATTTACTAAAGAAATCAAGATTAAGGATATATTAATAGTCAAGGAATTGAAGAAAACTCTCAAACTCTTAGCTTCCTTTGCCTAGTCGGAGTCAAAGTTATTGTTGAACATGTTGTGGCAAAAAGATTTATGTTTTTCTATTTGTGGAGCGATAAGTTGCAATTTGAGACTTTTAATTTTAAGGGAGAATTTGAAAAAGAATAGAATTAATTAAGTTGATCATTATGTATTAGTACTGAACTATAATTGAATTAAAAATTAATTTAAAAATAAAGTAATTTGCTATATTAAGTATAAATAATTTTGTATTAAAAGAACTGAAAATGACAGAATGAGGAAAAAGAGGAAAGTGCACAGGTAGTCACTAATTAGAGATGTTTTTATTCTTTAGCCACTGTTTAAAATATAATTGCCAAGCAATAGCACATGGAAGAGGAAAACATATATTGAGACAAGGACAAGAGGTAGCAGAAAACATGCTAAGTGAAACTAGGTAGATTAACAATTACATGCTAGTAGCAATAAGAGCAACTGAACCATAGGTAAAAGCACACAAGAAATAATATGAATTGCAAAACTAATAGGAGCATGTTGTTTTGGTGGCTATATCTCAAATAGGTGACATACCAGTTGCAGGTAATAAGATACAATAGCAATGCAATAATGCACAAATGGAGAGCAAAGTGTGCAGAGAATGAGAGCATCAGTGTGAGTAACAGCAGCAGGAGAATAACAACAGCAATATGAGAATAGCAGCAGCAACAGACCCAATGTAGACAAACAATAGAAACCAGTAATGTAGAAATAATCAACCCAGGTTATTAAATCTTTGGTTTTAAGTCGATTGAGTGTTCAAATAAGAGAATGAGAGAGTATAGTAATAGCAGAGAAAGAGAGAATTCGGAGATTCTGAGGTTATGAGAGCGGTGTGCGTTGGTGTGTTCAAAGAGAAAGATGATGAGTATTTATAGTACTAAAAACGAGTAAACCAAAAAGGTATCAATCCATATTTAAGGAACTGAGTATCAATCATAATCAAATAAGTATATGGACTCCCCTTTAATTAAGGAATCATAGTCAAAGGGTAATAAGCAGTCATTTTAAAAGGAAAGGAATCACAACGTATGACATGGTCACATAAGGAAACAAAAATAGTATAAGGTATACAATGAAGACTAGGTTCATGATACTTAACCAAGGAAACATGTCGAGCAAATAAATCAACATACTTGTGCACACATATAAGGAAAAATACCACTTTAATTCTGAAAAATAGTTTTCGAGATTGAAAACTTAGGAAATCAGTTATTAATTGAGGAATGTATCCCGCTGATTGAGGGAGAAAATTCGAAATCAATTCCAAAAGAGCAAGGGGAATACACAAAATCACAATTTAAGGCCAGTAATCACATGCTTGAAGAGAGCTTGTAAGAATCAGTATAAAATCACCATATAAACAACCAAAAAAACCTTAGGAGAAGAACACAGCATGGTAGAGGGAATGAAATACTAGCAACAAAATTAGAGCAGAGAGCACGGAACTCGTAGAAGAACCCAGAAGAACATGCAAACAGGAAAATACAGATACAAACATGTAGGGTTAGGGTTTTCACCAAATTTTAACAAAATGTTTAGAAGTAGTACTAATAGTTGCGGGTTAGTACTCAAAATCAGAAAAGTAAAGTGTTTTCGGAAGGGGTTAAGAACCCTAGTTTCAGAAAAGGAACCAAAATGTTCAAAACTCGAATAATCAAAGATATCAAGTAATAGGAAGTGTAGAAGACAAAGGTTACACCAAAAGAAATCATTTAAAAGAAAGAAACCAAAGAGATTTAGGCAAAAAATTAGGGTTTGTAAAATAAATTAGGAAAATGAGAAACCTGGTGGTGAAACTAGTATATAATGCCATAGAAGGCAACATTGAACAAAACCCATCGGAGAAAAGCCGGAAAACAGACCCAAGTGAAGCTTCAGTGACCGTCTTTCATGGTGGAAGCTGCTGGGCTTCAAGCTTAAGAGATAAAACAACAATACAAGGACTTCATGGCTGCTAGAAGACGAGAGATGTGAGGGAGAAGTGAGTCGGAGAGGCGATGATCTTCAACGAAGAAGAAGGAGAGAACCAGAAGGTTCTAGAGAGCAAACGTTTAGAGAAAGAGAGACTGATTAAATATGAGGGGGTCGGAAAAATTAATGGCTGTGGGATATTGAATTGGGTTAAAAAATTGGGCTGAAGAGTTGATTTTGGGCTATATTTAAATAAATCTGGCTATAGTTTAAATAGTCAAATTTCCCCCCAAATAATTTTATAAAATAGATAAAACCGATTAAAAAGAAAAAATAAGATATGGAAATAATTAATAATATATAAATATTAATATAAAAAATTATAGAAATTATTTTATAACTATGAAACACATTTAATTAATAAATTGGCTATAATTGTAATTTTGTGTAATTAGCCTTAAAAATCCCAAATAAATTTGTAAAAAATATGCAAAAAATTCATAAATTATATTTTGTTGTAAATATGGGAGTGAAGCACATTATTAAATAAATAATAATAATTTAGGAAATAATTCTAGCCTTCGTACTGTCAAAATAAGCAGTAAATTGATTTTAAAAAATCTCAAAAATTAAAGAAAAATACCAAAGTTCCCCGGCCTGCTTATATATGCATACATATACTATTTTGAAGTATTCTGGGTGCAAAAAATATATATATAGGGAAAAATTGGGTATCAACAGTATGCGGTCCCGAGGAGTTCGGGTGAATTTTGGATAGGTTTGGGCTGCGTTGTGCTTGTTTTTCTTATGCTTCGACATCGTTTCTTCAAGCATAAATGATATCATATTGAAAAAATAAGCTGCAGTTACTATTTTGAATGAAGAACTAGATTCGTATCGTAATTATGGACCCGTAGCAATAAGAATCATCGAATTTGGACATCGTATGAGGATTTTATGTCCGTTTTACCAAGGTTTACCCAGATTTTTAAGTTAATGACGAAATCGCCCCTGATATCGTATTAAAAACCTGTACTATTTGCAAATGTTAAAACCTACATATCTCCAAGGTCAATTGAGTGATTCAAAAACCTAAATTCATTAGAATTTCACAAGAATCCGTTGGTAGCAGTAAAACGCGTTAACAGTATACATATAATGAGCAGGTCGTGTTTTCTTCCAATTTTTGAACGGGAAGAACCTTCCGAGGCGATTTTTAAGAGAGAAAATCAGTTGGTATCCCAGAGGTAAGTTATTTGATTATTAAAACTCGTTTATAGGTGATTATAAACCATAATCCCAGCCTTTAATTCATGAAAACAGTAGAAAAATAGGATTTTGGGGCTTGAGATTATGAGACTTTTAGGGATCGATTTGAGAGGTCAAACGAACTATGATTTTGGTGTTCTTTATATATACGGATTCGTGGCGAGACAAGGAATTCAAATATATAATTTTCAGAATTTTTCGATAAGTGGGCTCGGGGCTCGGGTTTTGCCAACTTCGTAATTTTTAGTGTTTTTCGAATAATTTTAGTTGGGTTATATTTATTTAGCCCATATTTATGTATTTTTTGTGATTTTGACTAGATTCGACGTGTGAAGAGGTCGATACAGGAGGAAAGGGCATCGCGGGCGAGTCTACGACCGGTTAGAGGTGAGCAGTTTGTATAGATGATGGCCTGAGGGTTTGAAACCCCGGCTTATCACATCGTGACGCTATGTTAGGGCGTGACTCGCACCCCATGGAAGGTGCTTGATGGTATATGATTGGGGATTGCGACTTGGTCAGTCCGAGAGCTGAATATGAATTATTGGCGTCTGATACACACATTATGCTGTTGATAATTGGGCTTAATGCCATGTTTGGAGCCGTGTGCCGACCTGTAGTACCCGACTAGGGTAAATATTTGTGTGATGATATGGTTTCGATAATCATTGATCTCAGTCCTGTGTTTAATCACCGTAATGAAATGCTAAGTCGCTTTTCCTGAAATTAAATAATTAAATTATATTCTTCCTAAGAATTGGAAACTGAAAAAATAAGTTGAATATGTTATGTGATTCCTATGCGTTCTGTGGACTAAGCATGGATCGGGCTACACGCCGTAGAGATTATATACATTGGATCGGGCTACACGCTGTACCGATTATATGTATTGATATTGAGGCCAAGAGCTTGTTTGATGCCAATACCTGGCTGATATTGCGCTTGGGCTGAAGGAGCCCCTCCGGAGTCTGTACACACCCCCAATAAGCGCCGTCAACGATAAATAAATATGAATAGTTCGGGCTGCACGCCGCAGCGTATTCATGTGCATTGCATTGCATTTTTTATCTGATACTTGATTGCTATTTTGATATTGTTTTGCTGTTAATTCGTACCTAAGGACTAGGAGTGTTAGATGTTGCTTTGCTTTGTGGCACTTCGTGGATTTCTTACTTTCAAACATTTTTCGGTTTTGAGACTTAATGTTAAATTGAAAGCGTTTGTTGGTCAGGCTTACCTAGCTTTAGGACTCGGTGCCATCAAGATCGGGTTTGGGTCGTGGCACTTCCCCTTGAGATAATCTCAAAGCCCTTACCTAAACTCTGGTTCTTTCTTCTCAAATTCTTTTCCTTTAAAAGTGTCCTAATACACTACAATCATTAGGTGGCGATTCTCTAAATTTCAAAATCCAAGTCTCGCAAGGGAATAAGAGTTGTCCTCCCATAATATCGTATATCCGATTTCGGACTCTCCTCCATGTGAAAAAAGGGGGCGTCGACATACATCCTGTACCAAAACAACCACTGGATAATCGAATTCCCTCATGATTGGATTTGAAAACTAACAACCTTACCTAAAATAAAATACTTTCTATGGCTGCTAACTCAACAAAAACTACCTACTAAAGCATTCCTTTACCACACAAACATCACCAATAATCCCTACTGCACAATATGTAATAATTCTAGGGAAGATATTCCTCACATTTTTCTACACGGCAAACCAGCACACACATTATGGCATCACCTCCGAATAGCACCACCCTCCTCCAACTTCACTGACTGGTTACATAAATTGTGCACCTATACTAATTCAAATAACTTCCGATGTTATTATACCCTCCTTTATACTAACATCAATCCTGCTATGACAAATTTAGCTAAATCAACCAATAGACTCTGCCACTATTATCTCACTAGCAACCCAAATAACTTACTTAACTAATATCCCTATAAGAAGAACAAAAGCACTAGGGAAGCCACCTCGTGGCACAAACCACCTCCATCACATTATCTTCGATGGATCCCATGAACCAATAAGTCACCGTGGAGGAGTCTTCCGTGACATCTACAACTATCCAGTAATGTCCCACAAAGTGTGGTCTGGGAAGGGTAATATGTAGACGAGCCTTACCCCTACCCGAAAGGACAGAGAGTCTGTTTCCAATAATTTTATGGTTTCGCAAAACACTTACCATGCACCAATGCCTTACAATCGGAAGTTCTGGTGCTCTACCATGGCTTAATCGTTGCACTTAGCCAAAATATTTGCCCCCTAATTGTTGAAACAGACTCACAAGTATTGCTCTAAATTCTTCAAACCGGCAGCCCAAAATACTCACAACTTATTTCCTCTTGTAGGTCGATGATCCAAGAATTGAACATGCAATAACTTAACCACCCAATTAGAGAAGGCAATGGAGTTGCTGACACACTCGCTAAATTTGAAAAATCAAACATGACTATCATCACAAACAATCTTATTATTTGAAGAACCTTCTCCCTTTACTTTCATGCAACTAGATTTTAATGTAACTGGGCAACAACTCCTTTCATTGGGAACACTGCTTGTACTTTCGTTTTCTTAATTAGTGTAATTTTTCGTTTTAGAAAAAAATAAATAAATTATTGTATTGTAAATATTGAACCGCCAAAAAAGACTGTTCTCTTTTAAAGGGAATGATAAACATTTATGCAGTCGTAAAGTTCATATTAGGAAAAGAGAAGATAGCTCTAGGGCTGCTTATCGGGTAGATCGGATGAATATTTACGCTTAACAGTTTGGCTTATCAATTATCGGCTTGTCAATGCATTAATCCGCAGTCACTTAATAAGATATCAAGCATAACGATATTAGATTAGCAATTATGGGGCAATACATTGGTTTAATCAAATAAATTATAAAAATTACATAAGTAAGCAAGACAATAACAATAGACAATCCAATCACAATCACAAGCTACTAGGCTAATGAAGCTCTCATTGTTAATGACAACTTCTTTTTCTTTAATTCTTTTATAATAAGCAAGCTAAAATACAAATTGGGGATCCTTAGCCAAGAATAGAAGTTCAGTTAACATAAATTCTAGATATAGTTTTGTTTCAGTTGCCAAGTTAAGTGATTCAGTCAAGAGGAAAAGTATCAAAAATTATCCAGATCTACGTAGTCCTACCCTAAAAACAAGTTATGATAACGTTGAAGCTCGAGCTTCAAAAAAGTTGCTTCATAATGGGTAAAAACATAAATATAATAGTTCTTACGAGATTAACGGAAGTTGAGTAATCCGCCTCAAACTGATAGACCGTTAATTGTAAAACTTCAATTTGTTCATCAACCGTTAATCCGATAATCCAATAAGTTAATAAGCCACTTTTACGATTCGATTATTGGTTACAGTTTGGTTTTGAACAGCCCTAAATAGATCTCCATTCGATCTCCAGTTAATTAAAGGACATTCCGATACACTAAGCTCCCTCAGTGCTCAGGTTCGAAAAAGGGCCAGACTGTAAGGGTCTAATGCACGCAATCTTACCCTGCATTTCTGCAAGAGACAGTTTCCACGACTCGAACCCATGACCCTAATACGGTTCAAATTATTTGTTTAAAAAATAGGTGAATCTTAAATTGTTCTTGCTAAATAAAAAATACGCGTAAAGATTTTGAAAAGATACTTATTTGCGACCTTGTTCCAACCTTATATAAATGCGAGATATTTTATGTATCGAACTGCTTTCTTTTTAAATGAAAAATATACTTAAAATCTTTGAAAAATATTCCTTGTTTTGTGATAGTGTTTGGGTGAAATTTTCTTTCTACGGTAATTTTTAACACTTTCTAGAAACAAATGCGTGATTTGTTTGATGGTCAGAGTAGGGAGACCAAAAATGTAAACACGAATTCTGAAAAAAAAAATGTAAAAAAGAAAACGGGGTTAAGGATCAAATATACCCTTGTACGATAAAAAATAGGTCATATTTATATTTCGTTTGAATTTTTTATCAAATATGTCCCCACCGTTATATATTAGGGCCATATATATCCCTTAGCCGTTAAAATTTGCTTCCAGATTCTTTTTTAACACGTGGCGTGTTTTGATTGGACCAGATGACCCGCCCATTCGATTAATAAAACCCGCCCGGCCCAACGTACAACGATCTCAAATCGAACCTCGGGCGATTTTATTACGCTGGGTCGGGCGGGTTTAATTAATCGAATGGGCGGGTCATCTGATCAAATCAGAACATGTCACGTAAAAAAAATATGGAAGCAAGTTTTAACGGCTGAGGGATATATATGGCCCTAATGTATAACGGTGGGGATATATTTGATAAAAATTCAAATGAAGGATAAATATGACATATTTTTAATAGTACAAGGATATATTTGACCCTTAATCGAAAAGAAAACGGACGAATATCCGTTGAAAACTTCAAGGCGTAGTTCCACCAACGGAAAGAGAGAAAACAAACAAACGACGTAGTATTGACGCGAAAATCCGAGAAAAGAAAAGAAATCAGAAACGAGGAAAGAAGCAGGTGGTAGATCAGCTGACATTTCAACAGCATATATATACAAAAACGGGTGCGCGCCAAACCCACCGAATTCTCCAGTTCACACGGGTCGCGTGCGTCTACTACAATTCTTCCGATTTACGCCAAAATGGATGATTTCTTCAATTGAATTTCAGCTCGGAAATCCATGGCTTCGTCGCCGTTGTTTCTCACCGGCGAGAGAGCTGTGGTAGCACTCTTCATTGCTCGAATTGTCTTTTCTATCCCTCAATCTCTCCTCTTCGAATCTCTCTCCCTTTCTCTCCTCTCTCTCCTTGCCTCTCTGTCGAGATCTCCGTCGATGCCTCTTCTTCACTTTCCCTCTCTCACTTCTTCAAAACCAGGTTTATTTCTGATTAATTTATGCTAACCCACCGCAATTATCATGATGGTCACTGTTTTTTTATTTAAAAGAATCTTCTTTTGGATTGGCCGATAGAATAACTTGTGAGTTCCAGTTCTAACCACTAGGCTGCATCTGCAATTTACAAGTTTACAGTTTTTGCTTTAAATATTATTTTGTTTATTTAATTGGAAATATGTGGTTGAATTTGGCTAATTTCTGAATGAATATTGTTCTTTTTAATTAATGCTCCTATTGATATATTTTTCCTTGTACTGTTTATTTATGTAAGTTGTGGTACTATTTTTCAGGCCTGGTGCGTCATCAGGTATATTTTTGGGGGCAGTAACACTTCCTGGGCTTATAGTATCAAAGTTGATCCAGATTTCAAGAGCAGTATCTTTAAATCAAGTCAGAACTGAAGGTATAACACTCATCATTTTTTTTATTGAAAATGATAATGAATTGTTTCAGGAAATAAATGAGGGTTTTAACAGCACAACTAGTTAAACATGAAATAGTAATGACAGTTATGATGCCCAAAAGTGCAGTATGAAGAATAAGGATAATTTTGCTGTAAATTGATAGGTTATTAACACTAACAACAACAACAACCACCCAGTGTAATCACACAAGTGGGATCTGGGGAGGGGATGTGCGTAGCCTTACCCCTACCCTTAAAAGGGCAGAGAAACTGTTCCCGATAGACTGCAAGTTAACACTATTTGTTTAATATTTACTATTTTGTGCTTATGTGGCTGTCTACTGTATCTCTTATCTCAAAAGATTGTTAAGTTACGTTCTGTCTTGTGATGTTTGTACATGGAAAAGGGCTGTTTAGTAGGGAAAGGTATAATCTTGCTTCTGCTTGTGTAGTTGAGGAGGAGCGTGGTTGTGTTTTAATATTTATTCACCTAATAGGTCGATTTTCATTAGAAACTTTAGTTAGTATGGTAAGATTGTATTCAGGACTTATGTTGATTCCTACCTTGCCTCACATGTATGACTGACTTCTTTTGATTTTGACCTCTTAACAGAGCTTGAAAACCTGCAACTACTATATTGGGTGACATCTGCAAGTTGCTTCACCGTGCTAGCTTATCTCTGCTTCATTTTTTACCGTCAATCAGACAGCAAGAATTGTGCTACTTTCCGCGTTAGCTTAAGTTGCATAGAGTTGTATTTAGGAGCCTGCTGTGTGTCATTTGCTATGAAATCTCATGGTGGTAGGTCAATTTCTCTTCCTTATATTCACTTATTGATTCATTGGTCAACCCAATAAGTTAGTTTCTTAACAATTCTTGGCCAACATCTCCTGTAGGTTGGGATGCAGTAGCAATCTTATTGTGGCTGTTCTTTCATGGATTTGCAGCAGTAAAGCTAATTCAGAATATTCTTCACACTTTTCCAGCATGCGCATCAATTGGTTGGTCATGTTACTACATTTTTTATTTTACTGGATATATCTGTGGCATCACAACTATCAAATTGCACACTTGGTATGAGGGTCCACTCTGCTGTGCAAAGATTCAGTTCACATTCTCTCTCCACTAATCACAATAAAACTAAGATTTATTTTACTGTTAAACAATATGAAGGAATTTTCTTACCTAGAGCTTCATTCTGCCAGTTTCCCAGTTCAGTTTGGTCACAGTTTAAACAATTGGCAGATACAGTTACATATCTGCTGATGTGTATACGTTCCATCACTACATATCTGTCGATTCATATCCATCCCACTGCTGCATAGCTGATGATTCATATTTAATGGCTCCTATTATAGTCACGTCAGATGACGCAAACAGATGTTATCGACACATTGGTGATAATATCGTGTAAAGACAAATCTACCGAATACGAAGATGATATTGGCTATCTTTTTCACTCTTTTTAGGATTAACCTTTATTTCTTGTTCTTTTCTCATGAAAAATTGTAGTAGAACTATGGGAAAGAAAAAGTCTTAATATAAAATGATCTGAAACTTGACCGTAACTTTATTACTTTTCAAACTTTCTTTTTATATTCTTATTTTAGGGTGGCTTACATTTGGTGTTAGTTGGAAGCATGTCTCGCGTTTTAGAGAAGATTAAAGCTACTTGGGTATTGTAATGTCAATTATGATGTAGGATTGTCTTGTAGTTTGTTGAAGTTATCTTATCTGAAGTTTGAAGGAGGATTCCTACGAATTATATAGAACATTGAATGTTTAGTAGTTAAGTAGATTAAAATAATGATTCCAATAATCACCTCAAAGTTCACAAATTATTTCTAATATAAGAATTTTTTAAGCCTGTATGCAGCTAAAGTGCACTTAATGCTGATCTACGATCAATTTGCTATGATTGCTGACGAATAAAGACCCTCCAATTCCATATCAAATCTGTAACTTTGAACAATGTGTTGAATATTAAGTTGCATTCGTGGAACATACTTTATTCCACACAAAGTGCTGTTTGAACATGGCTTATTTAAGCAACCTATATTTCTTGTTTATATTAGAGAACAGAGGCTCAAAATCATTTGACTTGTCCTATTACGTTTTGTTTTATTTGATGAATGGTCCTTTGTCTTCTGCACGCTAATTTACATTCTTGGTTCACTTCTTAGGAGAAGCGTTGCTGGTTACTGTTGGCCTTGTTATCTATTTCAGTGATATGCTATCTTGTACTGCTGCTAAGGTTAGATTCATACTTTTACTTTCTCTGATATCAGATGAAATGGATACCTAATAAGCAGTATTGTGTCTGTGAACAGTCCCATGGGTACTTTACTGCATCTAAGCTAGTGACGGTACCGTATGGAGTCCAGAGAAGTGAAGTTAGCATTATTATTCAGGTATTGTACAAGCTGTTACTTTTCTAGATTATCCTCTTCTTTCGATATAAAGTAAAAGATTTCAATTCAGAGTACTGATCATGAAAGGTAACACTATGTTCCAGGGATTGATTACTGGCCTTCTTATTTTCCCTATGCTATTTAAAAACGTGCTTCAAATTTTGGAGCGGGTCAGCTCGGCACCTTCTAGAGATAGAGGAGATAATCAAATGAGGCGATCTCTTGTGTTCTATGTTTCCCTCATATGTGTTCTTGTTATAGCTGTGCCGTCATGGATGCAGCTTGTTCAAGATTTTCATGTGCACCCTTTTCTATGGTAAGCCTCCCTTTAGAACTAATTTCTGCCGGATAATTGGACATATTATGTTGCATGATTTGGTTGATGGAGGTCTAATGGTTTGTAGGGATGATTCACTCTTACATTAGACAATTAGGTTTTATTGATGAACAGTTTCCTGATACTATGCAAGAAGTTGTGTGACTTATAGCTGGTAGTTAAAGAATACTTATTTTTAAAAATAAGTACTCGAACAAAAAGGACAAGAGTTGAGAAGACTTTGCTGTATCTTGGATAGGATGTTTAGATGTCTTTCTTGCTTCTTTTTCATTGGTCTGTATGTACTTGTGTCTTCTAACAGTTAAGACTTACTTGGGATAAAGTTTACATTCTTACTCAGTATTCCTTTAGTATTTTGAAGCAAAAGAGAAAAAATATTGTAATTGACCAGGAATTTGATCTAAACAGCGAAGTTCAGCGTTGTTGTTCAGTTTTTAAAAATGTGGTTCCTGAAGTTATAGGATCATTTGTTGGTAACGTGTTAAGCTCTTCTAGCACCTATGTTATACCTACCTTCTCTGGATATTGATGCCATTGAATCAGATTCTGAGCAACAAAATTATGCAATTCTCACCTGCTATTTTCATATTTATTTTTCATCTTCTACTTCACCATCAGTGGCTACCTCCAGCATTTCAGCATTAGTATGTGGTTTTCTATGGCAATTTTCACAAAATTTAGTTTTGAAGATCCTAAATAATTGTGGAGGCATGATTTTTGAGCTTTGATATTTTCACACAATATTAGTTTTTAAGCCAAACTCTAGCTTAAGTAACATCAACCTTTATTTGCCAAGGTTGGTTAAGCTTGAGTTCAAGCCTAAGACCTATGAACTGAGTTGAGCCGTTGAGGCTTTAACTCAGCCCTAGGCTCGTTGCTACCATCTATCCAAGTGGAGCCAAAGACCTATGAACTGAGTTGAGCCCTTGAGGTTTTAACTCAGCCCTAGGCTTGTTGCTACCATCTTTCCAAGTGGTGAACCATCAAGGTAGAATGATAAAACTAAACTGAATTAAGAGGAGATTCTCAACTCTTTGTTCGGCTACCTGCTCCTTCATTCGTACAGTGAATAGCTCTCATATCATTTTTCAGTTTATCAACATATATCTTTTCCTCCAAATAGATGGAAAGTGTTAAATGACACTTTTCTATATTTGGAAGCAATTTAACTTTAAACTTTTCATTTTATCCACTTTACCCTTAAATGTCATGGTCCCACAAAGCTTTTGCCCTTAAGCTTTTAGGATCACATATTTCAAAAGTCTTTTTTTTCTTTTCTTAAACTTTGTGCTAAATCAAACTACATCATCTAAATTGAAACTGAGAGAGTGCTATCTTTTGCTCATATTTTGGTTTTCTCTGTCTTGTGATTGTTGCAGGGTATTGGACTTTGTTCTGTCAGAACCGCTTAAAAGGTTGTCATTGTGTATATATTGGTTGGTTGTTATTTATGTATCAGTTATTCGGTTTTACAACATTTCAAAGAGCAGTAAGATTGAGAGGATTCTTCTTCGGAAATACTACCATTTAATGGCTGTTTTGATGTTTGTTCCTGCTCTCATACTTCAGGTGATTTAAGTTGAAATTCTTTAGGAAACCCTTCTCCTTTTGGGCCTATTATTTGTTTTTATGAGAGTTGAATTGACCATCAATCCCTTTCTTCAGCCGAAGTTTCTTGATCTGGCTTTTGGTGCAGCTTTGGCAGTTTTCTTGATATTGGAAACTATACGAGTAAGGTTTCACTGTACTTGTCTTGTTTCTGGATTTCATTGGGTACAACTATCCGATGTTCCTGTGAAATTTCTTACAATTTTGGATCTTATGGCTGTGGTTGTGGTAGTCCATATGGAGGGAATGTTCAGTGCGGTGTTTTCAAAGGCGCGCTTAAAACGCGCTTAGGAAGCTAGGCTCAAAACATGTTGAGCGTTTCGCCTTGCTTTGTGGGCGCTTTAGTGTCGCATCAAGGCTCTATGGCATACTTTTCCTTGCCAATGAATGTAATCTTGAAAAGGCACTATTAAACAATTGATATTTCGTTTTATCGTTAAAAAAATTCAATTTCTTTGTGGATATTTGTTATTCATGCTTATAATTATTAGGCTTGGACTTACATATACATATTTTTACTTTTTCTCCTATTGCGCCCTTTTTTATTAAAGGTCACGCTTTATTTGCGCTTTGCACTTAAAGCCCTAATGGACCCTAGAGTTGTTTTGCGCTTTTCGCCTTTGATTATCAATTTACATGTCAGATCTTTTTCTTACCCCCCCCCCCCCCCCCCCCCCCCCCCCCAACCCAACAATAAAAGAGGGACATTTTTCAATATAATTATTTTTTAAAAAAAGCAGAGAACAAAGTAGCTGTCAAGTTTAAGCACACTTTTCAACTGAAGCCAAGCTCATCAACTAAAAAATATCTTATGTTCACTTCATACTGGCTTTTGATATGAAACTTCTTGTACATGATAAGCATCAATCGGTAATATAACTGAAGTCTGAATAAATTGTTACACTTTCTTTAAGATAGAAGTATGTAATATATACTTGTAAAATGCTACATGTTAAAATATCATTTTTCTTTTTCTTTGTTACCTATGTTATTGGTGAACTCCTTATAATTTGTGGCAATCCATGAACTATTCATGATGCTAGTTGACATGATACTTCACAATATTTGTCATGACTTTTGGGACAGATATGGAGAATCTGGCCCTTGGGACAGCTTGTGCACCAATTTATGAATGCCTTTACAGATCATCGTGACACTGATCTTCTTATTGTCAGGTTTGAAATGATTCCTCCATAGCATAAAATTAGCTACAGAATATGCCTTTTGTTAACTCTAACCATTTGCCTCCTTTCCGGTTTCAGCCATTTTTCACTCTTATTAGGATGTGCACTTCCTATCTGGTTGTCCTCTGGTTTCAGTGACCGACCATTAGCCCCTTTCGCTGGGATCTTGAGCCTTGGAATTGGAGATACAATGGTAGAGTTGCTTGTCCTATATCTTTCTCCCTGCACTAGAAAATATGCTTTCCAAGAACTCCTGAAATTTAGGGTTCTAGTACGATGCAGAAAGTCTAACATGCTTGAAAAATGAGAAAATCTGGAAAGGCATCTTTTCACTAGATCACTTATTGAAAAGGATTATACTGATGTACAGAATTGGTGTCCCCTGATCTCTTGGTAGAAAGCTTTCCTGCTGTTGGCCTTGTGGCCGGCAGACCTTCTTGTGTCTTTATTGGTGTTCTAGAGGACTACAACAATAAACGATATGCAATGAAGAAAGATTTAAAAAGTTGTGACTTGGCTTTAGTCCAAGCAAGCACAACACTTCTGCAGAAAAAACTAACTGCAGTAGTGAAGAGAGGATTGGTAGATTGAGTAGTATAGAGTGAGTTTAGGATTGGTGGCTCATTATTGATTATCATTTGTGCACTGTAAATATTAATGTTAATCCTCTGTGCAGGCATCAGTGGTTGGCTACAAGTATGGGGTCCTCCGCTGGAGCAGAAGTGGCAGTATCTCTCTGTTCTCTTTCATGTTTCGTCATTGCTTCGTTTGTATCCCTCACCATCTGAATCTATTAATTCTCTATGGCAGAGAAGACAATTGAAGGCACTGCTGCTGGCATAACATCTGTCCTGGCTGCATGTTCCATTCTACTTCCACTTCTAGCTACATCTAGATACATCGTAGATCAGGTAGCTCTTCCCCTCAAGCACATGTACAAAGGGCTATCTGCATGCATCCTGTTCAGACAAAAAAAGTGCTCTTGTACATGTTTATATATTAATGAGAAAGGAAATTATGTGGCCTTGCTTCAGTACAGTTTGTAGTTATGCAGCTTGAACTTATTCTAAATGATGCTGGTGAGGTGCATAATGTGAGATCACCTTAAAACTAATCTCCTATCCTTTAGAATAATGAACCTCATTCTAATTGCTTAGTGGCCCCTAATTATCCCAAAACCTATTGATTTCATGCCCTCTTGGGGCTCAATCCTCGAATTGAAGTAGGCACTGAGATCAGTGAATGGTGCAACCTCACAATTTTTTTTTTAACTATGAAAGCCAACTATTGTTTAGATTCTCATTATTAACTTTGTGATTGGTTTTGATGCTGTGCTGGCAATTGTGCAGAACTGGTTTTCTCTTCTTTTCGCTGTGACAGTAAGCGGTCTGTTGGAAGCCTACACTGCCCAGCTGGATAATGCGTTCATACCTCTGGTGTTCTATAGTCTCCTGTGTCTGTGAACACCTATCTGCTGATCCATGAAATTTAAACTATTTTTTCTGAAAACAACACTCGGATCTTTTGACAGTATGCTTTTGAGCACACATTCTTTTTGTAAATATCACTGTAGTAGAGTTACTTGACATGTACAATCGGTTTGATAGGAGAAAAAGCAAAAGCTACTCTTTTTTGTAATCTAGATGTAGAATTTGTTTCCCGAAAGGTACAATCAATTTCTTTTCCTTTCAAAAGTTGTAGTTTGTAACTTGCCTTTTATACTTCATCCTCCTTTAATGGCATGGATGTAAATAAAATAGTCAATCAGAACTTACAGGCACTTGGAGAGAAGAATTTATCGAAATTTCCATGTATTGTACCAGGGATGTACACAAGAATTTTTATAAGCGGTGTTAAGATTTATAGATGTATAAGATACTTCAATTATCATATTTCTAGACAAGAAATATTCTCTTTCATATATTTGTAAAAAAATGTGCTAGTTGAGGTTTGAACCTCGGACCTATTAGAGTAAAAATAAAGCATATAACCGAGAGAGAATTTATGTTAGTGGAGCACTGCCTTTTGTCAAATTTGTTTTTTTTCCTGATTAAGCTGCACACCTCTCGTCCCTATAACATCAAAGGAACATGTGAAGTCCGGGATACAAATTTCTTCGTAGACGATCATAGTCATTCATTCTTGTCTCCAATAATAAATATTTGTTTGCGAATTAGTTTACTTTCAATCTACCGACAGTTAACTGAAAAACAAAAATTGTTCTCTTGTACCTCAGGTTTGTTAGTTGATACAATAACTTGTTCCACGTCAAGGTTGCTATTTCACGTTTTCCATGTTTCGTTAGAGCCGAATCTCACTTGATTTTGGCTTATTCGAGACAGAAGTACAGAACTTGGAATGAAGTCAATTTTGTCAGCTTAACAACAACAACTATCCAGTATAATCCCATAAAGTCTATCCAGTATAATCCCATAAAGTGGGGTCTGGGAGGGTATATGTAGACGGGCCTTACCCTTACCCGAAAGGGCAGAGAGGCTGTTTCCAATCGATCCTTGGCTCGATGAAGGAAAGGAACAACAAAAATAAAAACAACAACAAAAGAGCATTAGTAGCTTCAGCAGAAATATCGTAGAATAATAGAGACAAAATGAATATCAGCGTGTTGAAAATACCCATTAATATCGTCGTCCTTCCTAAACAAAAGTCGAGATGTCGGCACACCCAAATCTAACAGAAATCTTTTAAACTTTCTTTATACTCGATAACCAATAAAAGAAAGGATAAGAAAGAAAGTGTTCATTTCCTCTTTCATTTTGTTATTTGTTCATTTGCTACGTAACTAGTACTAGTTGGTTATGATACTGCAAGGTATATATATGATTCAAGAGGAAGTGAACTTGTTGTTTAAGTACTGCCCCATAAAATCTGTAGGTTTTTTGCCTTTTCTGAGGAAATAAAGGAGGAAAACAAGAAGAAGAAGAAAGTTAACAAATGGCGGCTTCAGCCCTACCCTAAGTAGGATATTTTGATGATAGCACAAACCATGCATTCCCGAAAACTAAAAGAGAAATAGGGCAACTGATGCGCAATAGCTAATGCTTTGGAAAAAAAAAACACACTTATAAGTTATAACCAACAATGACTACCCAGTGTATTCCCACATGTGGGGTCTGGGACACTTATAGGTTATAACCAAACAAGGAAAGTTTCCTAGGATGTTACCAACAATTGATTCTTTTGAGTTTAGACTTTAGACCACAAGAAAGGCGCAGTAAAATTTTCAAAACTTCTTCATATTTTTGCTAAAGAAAAGTACTACTCTGTGATACCTGATATTTACATCAAAGTTACATGAAAAGTGCTTTCTCCTTGATGCCATCATACTAGAATGCTAGCGAGAGAACAGACTAGTAAATTGCCACTCGCCAAGGGCAGCGGCTTACGGACCATTACGGAAAAATTGCATGTGGGACGTCTTATTTGGTCGCTCCTTTTTAACTTATATTCATTTTGTTTTTTCGTTTGCAGTCGTACCCTTTTTTTGCCCTACTTTAATGAAAGACTATTGATAAAATTGTAGACTGCAGGACAAACCTCTCGCATGTATTAGTATGAAGCTTTAACAAATAAACTAAATAACTTCAGCATGCATTAGAAAAAAATCATTACAAAATTACATACTACAGGACAAAAACTTAAGCATGTTTAGAATGAAGTTTTAGCAAATAAACTAAAAAATTTCAGCTTGTTTAGACTGAAGTTCCGGATAAAACTCAGGACAAAACAATAGACTACGTTATGAAACTTCAGCATGTTTTGGTATGAAGTTTTAGCAAATGAACAAAATAGCTTCACTATGCATTAGCAAAAACTCTCTAAAAAATTACATACTGCAAGAAAACTTAAGCGTGTTAGTCTGAAGTTTTAGCAAATGAACTAAAAAAACTTAAGCATGTTTAGTCTGAAGTTTTAGAAAATGAACTAAATAACTTCAGCATGTTTAGACTGAAGTTTCGAATCATAAAACTCATGACAAAACTGTAGAGTGCAGGATAAATAACTTCACCATACATTAGCATGAAGTTTTAACTTCAATATGTGAAACAACTTCATGCTATATTAGCATGGAGTTTTAGCTTCAGCATGAAACAATTTCGCGCTATTTAGCATGAATTTTTGGCTTCAACGTGAAACAACTTCATGCAATGTGATTCTGAAGATATATTTGGACAAGTTTTTGATTTTTTGATAAAGCTGTTAAGAGGAGAGGAATGAATCTTTTTTCACGAATAAGGTTGTAGATCACGCGATTAAATACGTGATGTGATGGGTGTAATTATCATATTATTACAGATTTTTCGTCAGCTGGCTACCAAATCAATTATTTTTAATAATAGAGTACCTGTTAAAAGGTGGCACAAATATAGGGGTAAGGCTGCAAATCCAATTGCTTTTTTTATTCACTCAACTTCCAGAATAAACTAAATGATACTTCTCAGAAAATATGTGACAGTTATATACAGTGGCGGATCTAGGATGTTGTAGTCGTGGGTGCTCCTCCTCTTTATCTACAGTTGTTACGGCAGAGGCGGATATAGTGTTCTACCGACGGGTTCAATTGAACCCATAACTTTTTATGTAGAGTATAAAATGATATATATATATATATATATATATATATATATATATATATCATTTTATAATGGATTCAGTGCTAAAATCCTTAACAGTCAGTGCTAAAAACCTTAACAGTTAAACTCATAGTGTTTAAATTCTGGATCTGCTTCTGGTTACGGTAGTAACATATAAGTGCACAACTACATCTTATCCCACGATGGTATAAATATTTAACAAATATACTAAAATTAATATTATAGTTAAAAGATTTAATTTATTCACGGTTATCCCTTGTGATTTTCATTTTTTAAATACACAATAAGCAAACAAATATCATTTTCTGCTTATTTTGACGTTTATTTTCAGAATTAACCTTCAGTGCAAAACTATTAGCTTCAGATTGAACATAAATTGAATATTTTAATTAGAAAATAATTTAAACCATATTACTAATTTCCTCCTACCATCACAAAAGATGGAGTTTCGTCACTTTAGGTTTGATGGGGTTTGGGGGAAGAGATTAAAAAAGCAAAGGCACTTAAAAAGAAAAGAAAAATATGAAAAAAAACCATTCATTTTTGGAGCCGAATGGGCCACGATATTGGGGAAGAAAAATTAAAATGAAGCAAATAGTTAAAAGAGGAATAAAAGTACTGAAGGGATTATTAATATCAAAATGGAAAAAATATTTTCACGGATTCATTTCTGCGATTGTTCAATCTAGAGATCTCTCAAGTGCACTTTCTAACCAAAGCACCCACCTGCTTATTTTGTTCCTGGATGCTTACTAAAATTATTTTTTTAATTTAATACTAATTATTTACATAAAATAGTGGTTCCGCACCAAAAGCAATGGGTGCTAGAGCACCCATATGGCTCCACTTGCATCTGCCCATGGTTATATATTAAAATATCTCCACATATAGAGAAACTTCGACATATATATGATCATGAATTTTTCCGACCAATTCATACCTCAATAACGTTCATCAGCTTTGTGGCCGGCGTTTGTTTAACGTCCTGCTAGAAATTTTTTTTTTTTTTTTTTGAGTTTTTGGAGAATTGTGGAGTTTTTTGAGTTTTGAGTCCAAATATATTCATATCATTATACTATTATTCAAATATATATCCTTTTTCCGTTAAGTTTATTCAAAGCGGACATCAAATCCTACGTGACACTGACATTTGATGAGGTGAAGGTCAGATGACTTGCCACCTCAACGCCCCTAACTCATTTTACCTATCTTTTTTTTTTTAACCACTTTTTTTCCTTCTAACTCTATTGTCACACCGCTACCATGAAAAGTATTGTATTTCAAATTTTAGTCTTATATATATATATATATATATATATATATATATATATATATATATATATATATATATATATATATATATATATATATATATATATATATATATATATATGTATCCACCTCATCAAATGTCATTGCCGAGTAGGATTGAATGATCATCTTAGACAAGCTTAACAGAAGAGGGGCATAATTAACCCAATAATATTACGGCAGGGATATATTTAGATCCAAAGTATGATGAATGATATAGTTAAACCTTTTCGCATAGTACATAGTATAGTTGGCCCTTTGTCGTAATATAAATATTCTTTTGAACAGAAAAAACGTAACGGACTATATTAACGTGAAGATTTCATATGTGCCATCACCATGAACAGGTATTAGGGGGTCAGCAAGAAAAGCTTTTCTTTTTTACTTTCTAAAGTAGCGCTACTATTTACTACTGCCATGGTCATCTTATTGGAATTATCATCATGGCAGGCCATTACATAACAACTACTATTAAGAAGATTGTCGCTATTTTGTAGCCAACTATTTTCTAGGCTTGGTTGAGTCCCTTGCAAACCAGGCTTATCAAAATCAAAAGTAAGCTTAGCAAAATCAGGGACCTTCGCAAAAATTGTTGGCCAGCATGCATCCCAAAGTTGTGACCCTCCTTTGCCAAATGATCTGCCACCCTATTTTGCTCTCTGTACGCATGTTTGATTACCGGCTTACCTAGCTAGTCTAGATAGTACCGGCAATCCATTATCAAGTTGGAAAAAGTAATATTCTCAGAATTAAATAGTAAGAGCAGATTATGTGCATCCACCTCTATTTCGAGAGGTGTAATATTGTATTCCTGAGCAAGTTTTAATCCTTGTAGTAAAGTATATAATTATGATAAAATAGAGGACACATGAGGAATAGGTCCAGCAAATCCTATTACCCATTCTGCCTTATTTCTGATGACTCCTCCTATTCCAGCTGAAGTATTAGACAAGGCTCCATCCGTATTGAGCTTATAGCATTGATTGGCCGGGGATACCAATTAATGATTTTATGCAAAGTCTTTTTACTGGGTTGTTTTGGGTTGAAGGAGGCTATATATGTGAATTCTGCAGCCTTCTTAGTGACCATGCTATAAGGAATACAATGTTTTGTGTGTGTCACACCCTTTTTTTAACCAAACTCTACTTAACCCTCTTAAATTAATAAATTTTTTTTAGTAAAAAAGCTTGAAAAGAGTTTTCAAATTCGAAAGTGACAAAATTGTGTTTCAAAAGAATTAACTCAGAGTCGCCACCTGACATTTGATTTCGGTGTGTCAGGTCACTGTTTTTTAAAATAATTTTTCCTTTTAAAACATTTCAGACTCTAAAACCAAGTCCGCACGAGAGATTCGGGTAAGGGAGTTCATTTGACTCGGGGAGAAGGTGTTAGGCACTCCCGAAGTTCCGTGAAGGTCACGGTTGCGTACTCGATCAAGTTGACTTTTAAGATATTCAAATTGAGGTAAAGGCACACAAAAAGGAAATAAACAGTCAAAAGAGGCTCGAGGTCGTCCCCACCTAACAAAACAAAAATAAAATTCTATTCTATGCTTCCTCGAACCGTCCCGTCTTCGGCCTTCAAATACAAATATTTCGGGGCATTCCCCGAAATAAAATATATACAAATCCTTCGGGGCATTCCCCGAATATATTCAACTAAAGGAACGACCTCTTACCTCGATACTAAGAAAATCCTAAGGCTTGCCTACCCGAGTGATCGGCCTAAGCATAATATTAGCGGGTCAATTAGCAAATGCAAAATAAGTAAATAATAAAAGAAACAATAGAAATAAACTTAAGCTCAAAACATTTTAATTTGTAGTTATCAACAGTACCCAATATGTCATGTTAATCCCAAACATTTTTTTTATGTTAAATCCGAATACACCTTCCACTGTTCGCAAATGAACAAAGATTACTCTATTTCTTACTATTTTAACCTCAAACTTATTTTAGTTCATTAAGGCAGTAAAATCGTGTTCAAATGCAAACAAACATATCAAGCCATTCAGTATGAAACTAACAACACCAAGAATATTGTCAATTATAAAAGAGACTTTGTAAATAAAAGAAGGAACGAAGGGACGGGAATATGACCTTTAGTATAAATAAACTAAGTCGAAATTATAGGGCGGCTCTCGACCGAAATCGACCACTAGAGAAGAACTCGAGCGAACGAACTTGTGTATTCAGTTGTTGTTTCGGGCAGATTTTCGCAACTGTTTTTGAGTGTATTTTAGGAAGTTTTGGAGCTGGTTAGCAGGTGGTGTTAATGGCTGGTTGAAGACAAATAAGTAAGGGTCGTTTGTTTGGTGGGGTGTTTGCCGCTCGGAGCTACTGGGATAGAGAGCAAAGAGTGGTCGTTGGGCCTCGACTTGATCCCCTCTTCCACTATTTCTCCCATCTTCAACACATCATTGAAACACTTATGCTATAGTAAGTGGGCTCCAGGGCTCAAAGAAAGTATTTAACCATCTCGTCTTCCTCCATCGGAGGAATGACTCGTGCAGCTTGCTCCCTCCATCGGAACCCATATTCTCTAAAGCTTTCACTAGGCTTCTTTTCTACCTTGGTCAGAGACAGGTGATCCGGGACAATGTCTATGTTGTAATGAAAATGCCGAGCAAAGGCTTTAGCCAAATCGTCCCATATGTACCACCTGCTGGCGTCCTGGCAGGTGTACCATTCTAGAGCTGCTCCACTCTGACTCTGGCTGAAATACGCCAACAATAATTTGTCTTTTCCCCCAGCGCCTCTCATCTTACTACAATAACCCTCAGATGGGCTATAGGATTCTCATGTCCATCATACAATTCAGACATGGGCATCTTGAACCCAACAAGTAATTGTACATCAGGAAACAAATATAAATCCTTATAAGCAACACTCACCTGGCTTCCTAACCCTTGCATGTTTCTCAATGATTACTCTAGACTCTTTACCTTCCTAAATATCTCCTCCTGCTCCGCGTTCTTGGGCGGTTTCTTAGTTTCAAGATGAGGCTCAAGGTGGGAAGTGTAGGAACAAGGATACGGGAAACTGAATGTGGGTTCCGTGGCATAATATTGGGTATCTGGAGCCGGGAATGCGGTTGTTTTAGCTGGTGGAACATGAAAAGTCTCGGAGGAAGTGCCAAGGTAATTTTGGTACGGGGTAAAGCATGGTGTGTGTTGTGGCGAGAGATCAATGGTATAGGGCATCTGGGATTTTGAGGGTAGCGGGATAGTTGTAGGGTTTTCAGTGTAGTTATTGGGGAAAAGAGATGGAGGATGCCCCCTGATCCAAGACTGATACATTTCTGCCATCTGTTGTTTTAACCTTTGGACCTCCTCCTTTAATTCAGATTCCGACACCCCAATCTCCCTCGAGGGGTCGGCAACTCTTGTATCCAAGTCTTTACTAGCCATGGTTTCCTTGCTTTTTGACCTTGTGTTATATGGACAAATCACCAAAGTGCCACAAACTAACCACCCTCTGTTGTAATGAAAGTAACAAAGAGGAGCAAAACAAAGCCAACAGGTTAGCGTTAGAGCATTTATCAGATTGAAATATCACATCGTGTGCAATGCCCCTTGCAACAATTAACGGTTCTAGAATGGCTTCGAGGGTCACAAGGTCATTTGGCCTCATCCCAATTTTGTTCACTTCTTGCCCCTTTTCCTCTTCAATTTTCTCTTTAACCCTCATTGGTTTTTCATTTTCTTTCCTCCCTTTTCTTTTGATTACCATTCTTTCCTTTCCACTAATTTCTTAAATCCCACAATTTCATTCTCTTTTTTCTTTTTAAAGCTTTGATCGAACTCTATGTAGGTTGCCTACGTATCATGTCCCTCATGAATCAGATCAAGCGTAGTTCTTGAAAAAAGTAATGGACAAACAAACTAAAAATAAAAATCTTTTTGGGATTTTTCATATATAACCCCTTTTTTGGTATTTCAAATACAAAATAAGAAGTATGCTAATAAAAGACAAGACAAACTCTTAAACCACCTAAAAGACTCAATAACATGCTCAAAATATAAAAAGACTCCTCAAGTAACTCCTGAATGCAGTGGTCCTGGGTATCAATCATTCTCGAGTTGTGGCAAATGAATCCATACCTGAATGAGAAAAACAAATCCAAACAGATTAAATGACTCGAGACACTATGTGAGACCGCACCTCCTATTGGACACATGCAAGACAAGATTGAGCTATTTTTTGAAAATTAGCCTATATGGCCCAGAGTGGCTATTAATGCAAACTCAACAAAATTGACCTCATGGACATGCAAAAGTGACTAACTAAGACTTTTATGGATTCAAACTCCCAATATCATGACCCAAAAATTAATTTGCAGAAATAACCAATTTTACAAAAACGGCCGATAAGGCCAGAAGTGGCTAAAGACGCAGACTCAAAAAGGAAGTGCCTAAAGTAACATGACACGTAGTTATGGACTCAAGATCCTAAGACACAGTTTATTTAACCGCTTTTGCGAAAATCACCCCATTTTGCAATAATGGCCGATATGGCCACACGTGGCTAGACATGCAAGATTTGGCTAAGGCTCCGCAAAGCCATGAACCTAAGAATAGGAAGACTGGACCCTATGTGGGTTGCCTACGTATCTCACCGCGAAAGACGAGAATCAGGTATGCGTAGTTCGGGAAGATTAGATATGGAAGAAAGCTTTAAACAAAATGTAACTAATTAATTTGAAAAAAACTATATCTTTTTGGCTCTTTGAAAAATAATGGAAAATGTAAAATATTTTGGGTTTTATTTTTCTCCTTTTCTTTTTGAACTTTTGGGAAAATGATGAAAAAATGTGAAATATTTTTGGATTTTCTTTTTTTGGAAAATAATGGAAAAGTGTAAAATCTTTTTGGGATTTTCTTTTTTCCTTTTTTTTTGAATTATTTGAAAAATAATGGGAAAGAGTATTTTTTTTTTTTGGATTTTTCCTCATTTTCATTTTTTGAAATTCTTTTCTGAAAAGTAATGAAAAAGTGTAAAATATTTTTTGAATTTTTCATTTTCATTTTTGTGAATTTTTGGGAAAATGATGGCAAAGTGTAAAATCTTTTGTGTTTTCTATTTTTATTTTTTTAGATTTTTGGAAAATGATGGAAAAGTGCAAAAAAAAAAATTTGATTTTCTATTTTCAATTTTTTTAATTTTTGAAAGACTATGAAAGAAACATGCGAGTGAACCCTGCATGCTTCATTTTTCACCCTTCTTTCCAAATATCGATCCGCCAAATGACCTTTATACCCTCAAAGATGTAACATGTATCACATAGGGATGATTGAATGTCTTTTCGGGCCACGGGCCCATTGTTGACAAATTTTGGATAAGCTTCCTACAAAAGGACACGGTGCTTGGGACCGAGCCCTACTAGGTCTAAATGACCTGATGCAAATAAAAATGACCTAAGTTTGGGGTTCACTAAACAGGCAATTCGGGGGAGCGTATGGTCGATAGTGGCTGCTCAAGATTTCCACCCACTCCATATGTCCGACGGTCCCCCATCTTAAATTAAGGGTGACTCAAAAAAGAGTTTGTGCACGCGACGCATGCTTCGAGACTTGTTGCAGAAAGAATTGACCAAGTAATGCATATGATGACAGTTATAAATCAGTAAACACATAAAGCAAAACTGTACAAAAATAAGCAACTGGCAAATAATAAAACGACGTAAACAAAACAAAAGACAAACAAAGCAAACAAAACACATAAAAACCTCAACAAAATATCCTAAAAAACAAACAAGATCAAGTAGTAGCTTGAACCCGCAATTCCCAAGGAGAGTCGCCAGATATGTCACACCCCTTTTTAACCAAACTCTACTTTACCCTCTTAAATTAATAAAAGGATATTAGTAAAAAGCTTGAAAAGAGTTTTCAAATTCGAAAGTGAAAAAATTGTGTTTCAAAAGAATTAACTCAGACTCGCCACCTGACATTTTCTTTCGGTGTGTCAGGTCACCGGTTTTAAAATAATTTTTCCTTTTAAAACATTTCAAACTCTAAAACCATGTCCGCACCAGAGTTCGGGTAAGGGGGTTCATTTGACTAGGGAGAAGGTGTTAGGCACTCCCGAAGTCCGTGAAGGTCACGGTTGCGTACTTGATCAAGTTGGCTTTTAAGATATCCAAATTGAGGTAAAGGCACACAAAAAGGAAATAAACAGTCAAAAGAGGCTCGAGGTCGTCCTCACCTAACAAAATAAAAATAAAATACTATTCTATATTTCCTCGAACCGTTCCGTCTTCGGCCTTCAAATATAAATACTTCGGGGCATTCCCCGGAATAAAATATATACAAATCCTTCGGGGCATTCCCCGGATATATTCAACTGAAGGAACGATCTCTCAGCTCGATATTAAGAAAATCCTAAGGCTTGCCTACGCGAGTGATCGGCCTAAACATACTATTAGCGTCAATTAGCAAATGAAAATAAGTAAATAATAAAAAAAAATAACTGAAATCAACTTAAGCTCAAAACATTATAATTTGTAGTTATCAACAGTACCCAATACGTCATGTGAATCCCAAACAATTTTTTCTATGTTAAATGCAAATAAACCTCCCACTGTCCGCAAACAAATTTAACCATGAACAAAGATTACTCTATTTCTTACTATTTTAACCTCAAACTTATTTTAGTTCATTAAGGCAGTAAAATCGTGTTCGTATGCTAACGAACACATCAAGCCATTCAGTATGAAACTAACAACACCAAGAATCTTGTCAATTAGAGAAGAGACTTTGTAAATAAAAGAAGGAATGAAGGGACGGGAATGTGACCTTTAGTATAAATAAACTGAGACGAAATTATAGGGACGACTCTCGACCGGAATCGACCACTAGAGAAGAACTCGAGCTCGAACGAACTTGTGTATTCGGTTGTTGTTCCGGGCATATTTTCGCAACTTTTTTGGAGTGTATGTTAGGAAGTTTTGGAGCTGGTTAGCAGGTGGTGTTAATGGCTGGTTGAAGACAAAGAAGTAAGGGTCGTTTGTTTGGTGGGGTGTTTGCTTCTCGGAGCTACTGGGATAGAGAGCAAAGAGTGGTCGTTGAGTGAGTGGTCAGTGGCATGGAGTTGGTCAGCGACGTGAGACGTCTGGCGGCTATGGTTCATGTCGTTAGAGGGACGATGGTGGTTTTTGAGATGGCTACCATGGGAGTCTTTTTTCTGTAGGATTTTTTGTGTGTTGTATGAAGAATAATAGTATATGGGTCATGAGATTGGGCTTTTTGGGGTGGGTTTAAAATTGGGCTCCAAAAATGTGCAACATTGGATAAAAAAGACTGAAAATTCAAATTAAATACCTATAAAAACTCTACTGTTATGAAATAATATAAGAACAAGTAGAATAATGCAAGAACAAGAGCAATAGAGAGAGAATAGAGAGAGAGAGAAGTATTCTTATTGATACTTAGAGAATGTTAGGAGTCATTTACAATGGTAGAGGGCACCTCTATTTATAGGGAGGAGGATGATTTATCTACCAAGAATAGAACTCTAGAATCTCTCTAATTATAGACATTCACCTTAAATAGGAGATTTCATAACACTCCCCCTTGAATGTCTATTCAATGATGTGCCTCATAAAACCTTAAAACCAAAACCCAATGGGAAAAATTAAAGAAAGGAAAAAGAGTACACATGTTTGAATATGCGCCTATTGGTTGCCTCGTTAAAAACCTTGCAAGGAAAACCCAGTGGGACAAAACCTTGAAAGGGAAAAAGAGTGCAACGCGCATTAACTCCCCGTAATGAGTACATCAATTCATATCCTTGAGCATTTGCATTCCAATCTTGTGCATCATCTTCAAAACGATCTTTGATAGAGATTTGATAAATAAATCAACCATATTGACTTAAATAAATATTCCGCACCTTGAAATCATCATTCTTGATAGATATGAACATCTTCATATAATGTCGTGGAATAACTCTTCAATATCTCCATAGATGCATTCTCAATGCCATCATGCTTATAGTTATAGTAAGATACATATGTACACAAATTGTACTTGGGATGTGGTACTTCAAGACCAAGAATTGCATATGCTTCAAGCAACTTAAATCTTTCAAGTTAAGTCATATAAGCCATATAATAGACTTTAGATGCATATCAAGTTTTCCATGTCATGCTAGACAAATAAGATATCGAAAACTGACTATACATACCTTTGACTTTATACTTTCAAGCATTTGAACTATAGGTTCAAAACTACATATCTTTCATATGGAATCAATTCTTCTTGAATTGAATCTCTTCCATTTAGTTACTTTCTTTGGGTCAGCAAATGCGCATAGCATGCTTTGCAATATGTTGCAATTGAATTATTCCTTTTATGAACTTCAGGTTCATATCATGATATTCGGGGATATACATATACAAATGATAATTCATCCCATGTAACCTTTTCTCAAGTGTTTATCATGTCTCCCCCTCATGTTAGTAAAGCTAACTTGTTTCCTCAACTTTGGGAAATCATCTTTGTGCATTATCATGTCAATATACACGGCACATTAATAATAAGATGAAATTATTTGGTTCCTGACCTTGAACCACTTGTGAGGGGAGAATATACTCTCGTATACAACTTACATCAAACTGATATATATAACTTTGTTCTCATAAGAAACAGTTTAGCTATTAAGTGGAAGCACTCAATAATTATCTTGCTAAACAACTTTGATATAAACCAACTTATCAAGATGAACTATCTTGAGTAGGAAATCTGGAAATTATGCTCGAAGTTAGATTACTGAGAAATTTACCTCGCAAGCACCGGCCAGGCTGCGGGTTAATAACAATTGCGCATGTAACCATATCATAGATGCATCATATGTGGTATACATGGCAGGTGAATGGGCCCATATTCACCTTTGATATTTCCAGAATTTATGGGCTTCAACCCGAACTCTTTAGTTGGTCAGTTCATTAATGAGAACAAGTGATACAAGAGAATTCGTAAAGAACTTTCTAGTTCTTTAATATTCACCTATGTGAATTTGCACATCATACTTAAAATGAGATGGCTAACACGAATGCCAACTGAATAAATTATCAATATTGGTAACCATGACATGTGCACTTATCAATAAACTTCAGGTTTATTATGACATGGGTATTATACCAATAGATATCCACTTTATTGTGGCATTCTTTCGTTTGTGCAGTACAAACTGGAGAACAAAGCGGGTAGCTTTTCATATGCAAATTACCCCGCTACAAGTTGTAGTAATAGGAGATATCAAAGCCTTCCTTTATTTATAGTCTCAATATAATCAATCGCTTTCGCGTGTACTTTGGAAACTGAATAAGTTTCTTTGAGACTTACTACAGCACAATACTCAATTGTGTTTCTCCAACATAGTAATAATTGGCTCTTCTAGAGCTCTCAATTAATTTTGTACTACCACAGATTCATCAACATCCATGTGGTGAATATCTTTCTTAAAGAGAAAGTTATACCATTATGGTCATGTCAAACTTATATGCTAGATATGTTTCTTACATTATCGTTGTCCTTTAATAGTCATATTTCCAAATACTTTGGCATACAATAGGTACGTGACCAACGATCATTCATGCCATATATCATCTCAAACCTCCTTCTAGGGGTGAGTGTGGTATCATCTCAAACCTCCTTCTAGGGGTGAGTGTGGTATATTTAATACCAATTTCATGTTCATATTCTTCCAATAATGAATATGTATTCGTGAATCAAATGTTGTCACATTCACTTCGAGGATATGTGATTTTGTTATCCTTTACAAATCTATAAATGCGTCAGGCATTTGATTTGCTATTCTTTGCAAATGGATAATCTTTTGTGCCTCTTTCTCACAAATAGAGGTATGTGGATCAAGATGAGATAATGATGCATTTTTCCACAAAATTTCCCGTTTGGTTTCACCAACTTCTCCCCCTAATTTTGGGAAAAGTGTCTCATCAAATTGACAGTCTGCAAATCGTGGAGTGAACAAATCTCCTGTCAATGTTTCGAGGTAGCGAATAATGGAGGGCGATTCAACCTCAACATATATTCCTAACCTTCTTTGCAGACCCATTTTGGTGCGGGATGGCGGTGTTACAGGCACATATACTGCGCATCCAAAGATTCTTAAATGGGATATATTGGGTCCATGACCAAAACCAATTGCAACGGGGAATATTTGTGTCAATTCGTCAGTCAGAGACGAACTAGCATTGCTGTATGCAAAATGGCGTGTCCCCAAACCGAAGTGGGCAGCCGACGAATTAGTATTGCTGCATGCAAAATGGCGTGAACCCAAACCAAAGTGGGCAGCCGACAAACTAGCATTGCTGCATGCAAAATGGTGTGAACCCAAACCGAAATGGGCAGCCTCGTTTTCATGAAGAATTCAAGATTATTCTCATCTATTGTCTCAATATGATATCCATTTTGAATGATATCTTTAAAACTCAACAAGTTCCTTTTTGACTTGGAGGAGAACATTGCATTCTCTAAAATGGATTCTCAAAACTCAACAAGTTCCTTTTAAACTTTGAGGAGAACATTGATATCATTAAAACTCAACAAGTTCTTCTTAGACTTGGAGGAGAATATTGCATTCTCTAAGATAAACGTCATGCCTTTGGGCAGAGTTACAGTTGCTCTTCCGGAGCCTTCAATCAATTTACTTCCCATGGTTTCACATATAAAAGAAATACACGAACATATGAATAAATAAGTTCAATTCGTTTGTGTCACATAATATTTTCAAAATCTGCAGCTAACAGTTGACTAACGAAATCAGATATGTTATCCATAATTGATTACTTTGCAGTTTGAAAATTTTCAGCGTTTTTCATAAGACAATCGATTATTAAACACACACAATCGATTGTTTGAACATAGACAATCGATTGTTAAACACACACAATCGATTATTTGTTATTTTTGAAAAACTTCAGATCACACTGTCTTAAGACAATCGATTTTTATGCATAGACAATCGATTGTTGGCTATTTTTGAAAAATTCCAGAGCACACTGTTTCAAGACAATCGATTGCTATGCATAGACAATCGATTGTTGGTTATTTTGAAAAAATTCCAGACCTTACTGTTTCAAGACAATCGATTGTTAGACAAAGACAATCGATTGTGGATGATTTTTGAAAAATTCCAGATTACACTGTCTTAATGACAATCGATTGTTAGTCAACGACAATCGATTGTTGATCAATTGTTTTTCAACTTTAATGCGAAAATAGTTGATAATCGACTAGTTTTTCAGGCTAGTCGATTACCCCCACTGGAAAATAAAAGTTTTATTGATATTTGAGCATATTGAAGATATTCTAAAGAACTACTGCTAACATTGTATCATGAACTAACTAATACGAGCTAATACTAATGACTATTAGTTTATTCACTAACTAATACAAATAAGTAGAACAAAATCAAATAACTCCATCTTCTTTCATCACGGATCCATCGCCGATTAGGTGGTCTATTTTCCCCTCGGGTTGCTCAAAGAAGTTTGCCACATCCAGGTGGGTGATGTCCTCATCGTCGTCATAGACAAAATTTGTTTCAGGGCTTTTTCTCTTTCGAGATGCTTGATAAAAGTCAACCAAGTGTCTTGGTATACGGCAAGTCTTTGACCAGTGCCCTTTCCCACCGCAACGATAACATATCGTTTCTGAACCATTTGCCTTAGGATCTTCATGACCCCGTTTCTGCTTTCGGCGGTTATCTCTCTTCGGGGGGTGACGGACTTCATTGGAATTTCTTCCTTGTCTACGTCCCTGGCTATGACCCCGTTTACGACCATGACCATGGTCCTTTTCATGTTTGGCATAATTAGAGTGCACCTTATCTGCTTCAGGCAGTGGTGTAGACCCAGTGGGTCGATTTTCATGATTTCTCATGAGCAGGTCATTATTTCGCTCAGCCACTAGTAGAAGAGAAATCAGTTCAGAGTACTTCGTAAAGCCTTTCTCTCTGTACTGTTGTTGCAGTACCATATTGGAGGCTTGAAACGTTGTAAACGTTTTCTCAAGCATATCATTATCGGAGATATTATCCCCGCATAGCTTCAATTTAGAAGTAATTCTGAACATAGCAGAATTATATTCAGAAACGGACTTAAAGTCCTGGAGCCTTAGATGAGCCCAATCATATCGTGCTTGTGGCAGAGTGACCAACTTCAGGTTGTCATATCTCTCCTTTAAGCCGTTCCACAAGACGAGTGGATCCTTGACGGTGAGATATTCAATCTTCAAACCTTCATCAAGGTGGTGGCGCAAGAAAATCAAGGCCTTCGCACATTCTTGGGTGGATGCTTTTTCTTTATCTTTGATGGTGTCTCCGAGACCCATAGCATCTAAGTGGATTTCAGCATCCAACACCCATGTCATATAGTTCTTGCCCGAAATTTCAAGGGCAACGAACTTTCTTTTCATAATGTCAGACATAAAACAAATTTACATCAAGAGCGTGTTCATACTTACGAGCTCTATTACAATTATCACATTCACTTCAGGGAATGGATCAAAATCATGTGCTTTACACAATCTCATGTCAAATATTACTTTCATAAAGTGAAAGATTATTTTGAGAATCCTTATTGTTCTCATTACCACAATAATGACGATTATAACTTCGTCTATTGCCATGTCCACATCCATTGATACCTTTACGGTAATTAGTCTTCTTTCAGACTTATCACATACTGCTACCACATTCTCTAAAGGGAATGGAGCAAATTCAATTGGACGGAATTCTTTGCCACGTCCACATTCATTGATACCTTCATGGTAATATTTTAGTCTTCTTTCAGACTTATCATATACTGCTTCCACATTCTCTAAAGGGAATTGAGCAAATTCAATGGGACGGATTTTCAATTATTTGCCCACAATCATACATGAATTTAATCATGGCAGGACATAGAGATTTTACCACTTCATGTGGTTATAATTTCTTACAAACTCCATTAGAGTTATAATCAAACTTTGTTGTCTATGCTTTGTATATAAAATCAAATTATAGAATTTCAAGAATTTGAAAGGGAAAAGTAAATTACTTACCTTTAAGGTATACCAAAAAATGTTGTGATATCAAATATACCTCTTGTGTAAATTCCTTTCTTTCTCTCACGTTTTCCTTTTCCTTTTTGTCCGTATAGATATTTGCCTCTTCGGAAAGATGAAAACTTTGGCATAGCAATTTGTGGACAGTTTCAGGACACATAAATGAACGGCGAGAATACCATTGCAATCAGCATCACATCAATGGCAGCTGATAATTTCCTTCTCTTTTGGTCAACTAAACCGAACCATGAAGAGAATATATTTCGTGATGGTTAGAGACTCGTGCTGATAACGTGTTATGAAATAATATAAGAACAAGTAGAATAATGCAAGAACAAGAGCAATAGAGAGAGAATAGAGAGAGAGAGAAGTATTCTTATTGATACTTAGAGAATGTTAGGAGTCATTTACAATGGTAGAGGGCACCTCTATTTATAGGGAGGGGGATGATTTATCTACCAAGAATAGAACTCTAGAATCTCTCTAATTATAGACATTCACCTTAAATAGGAGATTTCATAACATCTACATTAATTTTGATAAACTATTAACATTAACAATAAAACTAAAAATTACAGTTAGAACTATTTTTGGTATTTTTAAGGATTATATTAGTATTAAAATAAGTTAAAAGTAATATATCTTTCTAAAATACCCAATACTGAAATAAATAGAAAGTGAAACTATTTTTGTATTTTTTAATTTTTTTTAATTTTTGTGCCTTAAAATGATGTAAAAGAGTTAAAATTAGTTGAAATAACTATATTAAGCTTAAATTAAATATTTTACGCTAAAATGTATAAATCTCGGGAAGGGTAAAATATTACATGTGTACAGTTTGATTAAAGAGATTGTCATCACGCGTTAGCCAAATATTCCATAAACTATAGGGTAGGTAAGTAAGGGGTTTGAGGTTTAAAGGCAAGCTTATTTTTGTATTAAAAAAGAGCTGGTGCATCCAAGTATGTATATCTAATAGATGACCAAGAGAGTTAAATAATGAGGCTAAACCTATTTGTTTCCAATAATTTTGTGCGTTCACACATTTTACGAAAATGTGCTGCAAGGTTTCCTCTTGTGCTTGGCGGAACTGACAACTAGCATTCTCAGTGATCTACAAGTGTTTTAAGTACATCTTTGTTGGTAATCTATTATGGAAAAGTAGCTAGATGAAGCTTTTAATCTTTGGATGAATAGGATGCCTTCAAATCCAATTAAAATTATAATCCCGATTAGACTGTAAGGTCCCATTATCAACAAGGTTATTGTACATGGATTTGATGGTGAACTTATTATTGGTTAAGCCCCAATAAAGAAAGTCAGAAGTATTATTAAAAAGGGAAACGTAAGTGGCATCCATTAATTGATTCATATTGCTCGTTAGATCAAAACTGAAATGATACTTATTACAACCCATAGGCGTGAGTACTTGAGCAATAGATAACTTTGATTCTTGTAAGGTTAAAGGGCCCTGTATTAACGAACGCATTGTAATTCCTGGCTTTAACCAAGGATCATGTCAAACCTTTAAATTCCTTCCATCACCTATTCTCCATTGGATGCCTCTTTGACAAGAGTTCCAGCCGTTTAAGATATTAACCCAAGTTTTTGACTTGGTTAGGAAAATTTTCTTGTGTAGATACCCATTAATAAGAACTCGTGCCCACATTGCTTGAGATTGTTGGAAAATTCTCCAAACAAGTCCTGCTATGTCACGACCCAAAATCTAACCATGGTCGTGATGGCGCCTATTATGTTACAAGGCAAGCCTATTCCCAAAATATGACTACTAATTAATTCTTAAGGATTTAATAAAATAATACCAACATTCAAGTTTTTTATAAACTAAATCAACTCTAAATATAATTAATATAAAAATACGGATGCTAGCCCCAAACATCAGAGTGTCACTAAGTCATGAGCATCTAAAACTACAAACTAATAGAAACTGTCTAATTGTCCAAACGAATAAATGACAAAAGGAGTAACAAGGCCCTGCAGACGCTAGCAGCTACCTTGCAATCTCCACAGATAGCCAGCCTAAACTCAACGATCACCCCGCTCTAACTCACCAGGATCTGCACATAAAGTGCAGGGTGTACTATGAGTACTACCACCTCAGTAGTAACAGAAATAACTAAGGAAGTGAGCAGTAGTGACGAGCTAAGTAAAACAGTTCAATTATTTATTTGCATAATTTACAATAAACATGAATAAATACGTAATTCCATAACTCAGTAAATACCACAAAGAAATTTAACAGATAAATGCAGCAACAACAAAAGCAAATACAACTTCATAACAATGTCACTCCATCATTCACCACTCAGACTCGCACTCAACACTCAATACTCAATACTCTACACTTTGCGCTCACTGGGTGTGTATACAGACTCTGGAGGGGCTCCCAAAGCCCAAGCGCTAAGAACGGACAACTCACGTGCTACCATATCAATACATGGGTCCGCACGGTGAACTCACATTCTATGTGAACAACATACGCGCTATGGTATCAATACCTGTACCCGCACGATCAACTCACGTGCTACGCGGACAACTCACGCGCTATGGTATTAATATCCTCACAATTAGGCCGTCAGCCTTACTCAATCATGTACCTCACTAGCCTCACCGTCATCAACAAATAAGGGGACACAACCCACATCAAGTATCACAATATATTACCAAATAATATAGTATGAGGTAAAAATATACAATAATTTCTATAACTGAGTACAAATAATGTGAGCATGAATAAAGCCTAAGCATGATCTCTGACACGAAGGTACACAAGTTCAACAACAAGTAAACACATAACCACAGATAACAACCATTATGCCCCACAGCCTCAAGGGATGGACTAAGTCTCAATCCCTTGCGGTGCAAACCCACACACCTGTCACTTAGCATGGGTATCACGACCAAACAATCACATAATATTACTTTCTCTGGGTTTATACCCTCAAAGCCAGAGTTACTGTTACTTACCTCAACCTCATAAAATCCTATTCTGGGATGCCCTCGTCTCTGGACTTGGTCTCCAAAAGCTCATAATCAGATTACTACTATCAACATAGCCTAAATAATTGAATTCCACAATAAAAATTACAAAATATAAATAAAAAGGCTAAATTGGCCAAAACCCGACCCTTAGGCCCATATCTCGAATTCAGTCAAAAATGGAGTAATCATAAAACTCGTTTTCTCTCCAGTCTAACCATATAAAGTATATCAAAATCGAACTTCGTTTCGTCCCTCAAATCCTCACTTAAAGCTTTCTAAAACTCAAACCCTAACTTCCTCAATTTTACTTTGAAATCATCAATTAAATCCCAGAAACGAAGATGGATTCATGAAACATGACAAAAATTGAGTAGATAACACTTATCCCAATCCATATGGTAAAAATCGCCTCCACAATCAACCAAATCCGAGCTCCCCAACTCAGAAAGATGATCGATTGAACAAACCCTAGTTTTATAAATTTTCTTCCAGCTATTCTTCCTCGTTTTTTTGTTCCGAACGACCTCGAAGCTCATATTTTATGCCTTCAATGGATTCCTTATGAAATTCTAATCACGTTAGGCTTTTGAATCACTTCATTTGGCCCTATAATGAATGAGATATGTAGGTTTTATTGTTTGCAAATAGTGCATATTTTTAAATACGCTGCTAGTAGCAATTTCGTAATTAATCTGAAAAATCTGACAACCTAATTCTTAGTAAAATGACCTTAAAACTCTCATACGATGCCCAAATTTGATCATTCTTTTTTATACAGGTCCATAATTACGATACGGATCTAATGCTTCAATCAAAAAAGAAACAAGAGCTCATATGTTCAATATGATATCATTTATGCTTGAAGAAACAACGTCAAAACATAAGAAAAACGAGCGCACCCCAACCAAATATATTCAAAACTAACCCGAAGTCCTCGGGACCTCAACCAATAATTTAAATAATCATATATCACTACCCGAACTTAGTCGAACCTAAAGAATACCCAAAACAACACCAAAACACCAAATCAACCTCGAATTCAACCCTAAGAATTTCTAAACTTCCAACTTTCGCCAATTCAAGCCTAATTCTACCACGGACCTCCAAATTATATTTGGGTATAATTCTAAATCTAAAATCACCCAACCAAGCTCATCGAATCATAAAAGTCCAAATTCGAATTCCTTTACTCATAAGTCAACTTCCGATTGACTTTTCTAACTTAGCTTTCTAACTAAGAGACTAAATGTTCATTTCACTCCAAAACTACTCCGAACCTAAAAATACCAACTCGATACAATTCAAAACAGCTGAACAATACATAAAAAAAATAGATGGGGGAAATGGGGCTATAAATCTCAAAACGACAGGCCAGGTTGTTACATGCTATTAAAGCTTCATTTTTACGCCTAACTTTTGTATACCTAGTCTGCCATTACTTTTGGAAGTAGTTACCAAATTCCAAAAAAGAAGGTGTAATTTCTTCTTAAGCAGTGTGGAGCCCCATAGGAAGTTTCCTTAGTATTGGTCTAATCTCTTGATTATTTGTTTAGGTATAGAAATATATTGCATAATATGGTTTGGAAGATTATTTGAAGTAGATTTTATAACAGTCGATCGACCTGACATAGTTAAGAAATTTGTTTTCCATCCTGCACGTCTATCCTAAAAATTGTCCAATAGAAATTCAAAGTCTTCCTTTTTAGGTCAACTAGTGAACATCGTGTTGGAAACACGTTCTCAAAGCATTATACTAAAACGTGTGTTCATATGTGTAGGTTTTGATGAATGACAAACAAGCGCAAATTGACATATGACGAAGCTCAAGTACAAGCGCACAATTGATATATAACGAGATTCAAGCACAAGGCCAAGTTTTATAGTTTTACATGAGTCGTTCTTAATTGTGATCTTGATCCGACAACTTGACTCATGACATGGCTTCTCTCGTAAAATTATTTTTACAAAATCATGCATATTTAATTTAATGCTAAATGATTTTAAATCATGCATATTTACTTTAGTCAAAATGATTTTTAAACATGCCTCAAAAATCTGGACTAAGATAATCGATTATGTACTTATGATAATCGATTATGTTAAGCCAAGACTGCATGACAATCGATTGTGAACTAATGACAATCGATTGTGTTAAGGCAGTGAGCATCAGGTTTTTCAAACCTGCATGACAATCGATTGTGAACCTTATGACAATCGATTGTGATGAGGCAGTGTCCATCAAAGTTTTTCAACGCTCAAAATAATCGATTGTGAAGTTAATGACAATCGATTGTGATGAGGCAGTGTCCATCAAAGTTTTTCAACGCTCAAAATAATCGATTGTGAAGTTAATGACAATCGATTGTGATGAGGCAGTGTCCATCAAAGTTTTTCAACGCTCAAAATAATCGATTGTGAAGTTAATGACAATCGATTGTGAAGAGACAGTGTCCATCAGATTTTTCAAAGTCACAAAATAATCGATTGTGAACATATGACAATCGATTGTGTTGAGACAGTGTCTTCCAGACTTTTTCAAAGTTATTAAATAATCGATTGTGAGTATATAAAAATCGATTGTCACGAGGCAGTGTCTAAATTGATTTTTCAAGACTGATATATAATCGATTGTTAACTTAGTATAATCGATTGTATAACTAACCGTTGCCAAAATATTTTCAAATACTGTCAGGTAATCGATTGTTGATTTTGTACAATCGATTGTTGAAATTAAAATCTGAAAAGGATTTTTTGAACGTTGCTGAATAATCGATTATTGATTTTGTATAATCGATTATTTTACGTAAAATCTGGAAATGATTTTTTGAACGTTGCCAATAATCGATTGTTGACCTTAGATAATCGATTGTTAAGCGTAAAATCTGGGATTGATTTTTGGAACAATTGGCAAACAATCGATTGTGGTTTCTTGACAATCGATTGTCACTGAGTAAAATCAGCAGTTCTTAATTGGCAATTAGACAACGGTAATGCCAAGTTTTTCAACTATAAATACAGCTTAAATTCAGTCTTTTGAGTACTAAATAACACACAACAACTGATCATTCAATTGCTAAAGCTTGCATACTCTATTGCTTATTATTTTATATTCATTACATAAGTTTTTGAGAGCCAAAATATTGTTCAAAGTTGTTGTGATCTTGAGCGTATTCTTTTACTCATCTCTACTCATTAAGGAGTGTCTTGTTTGAGTGCTTAGTGTATTGTACACTTGAAGAGAATTGTCATTCTCTTGTTGTAAGAAGGAACTTGTGTTTCCTTGGTTGAAGTCTTGGAGTGTTGTATCTCCGAGCAAAGGTAGTTGAGGCTTGTATCCTCAAGTTGTGAAGGAACTTGTGTTTCCTTGGTTGAAGTCTTGGAGTGTTGTATCTCCGAGCAAAGGTGTTGAGGCTTGTGTCCTCAAGTTGTAAAGGTTTGTTAAGCACCCGGAAGCTTGACAAGTTAGTGGAAATCTCGAGAGAGTCTCTCGGGGACTGGACTAGCCACGGGTTGTGGTGAACCAGAATACTTCGGTGTGTTCTTTCTTATTTATCGCACTTATTTATTTCCTGCAAATTTTAAATTCCGCAAGTTTACGCTAATTTTTATTATAACGCTATTCACCCCCCTCTAGCGTTAAGCGTATTATCTAACAATTGGTATCAGAGCCCAACTCTCTGAAGACTTAACCGTTTGAGAGAAACATCCATGGCTTCTACTCGTGATTCTTTTGCAGGAATAGGTGAAGGTCACTTTAACTTGTTGCCGCCAATATTTGATGGAAGTAATTACACATATTGGAAAGATCGGATGAGAATTTTCATCACAGCCAACAACCTTTATCTATGGCAAATCATCAAGCATGGTGAACAGATGACGACAAAAGTTGGGAAAGCCAAGGTAAGTGAATACAACACTAAGGCAATAAATATGTTGTATATCTGCTTGAATCAGGAAGATTATCAGAAAATTTCCCACTACAAATCTGCCAAAGAAATGTGGGATAAGCTTGAGGAAATGTATGAAAGCACACCTCAAAAAGCGAACAGCTCATGTGGTGAATCGACTGGCCGATGTCTCATGGCAAACGAAGAAGAAGAGGTAAGTACGTCTAACTCTCACTCACTTGAAGAAATGCAAAATGCTTATAATAAATTATATAGTGAGTTTGTTAATGCTTCCAAGACCATTAAAGATTTGCAGAAAACTCTTTCATTGCAAGAAACAGATTTTCAAAAACAACTCTCATTGAAAGAAAAGGATTTGGAAAAACTGGTTTTAGAAAATGAGAAGTTGAAAGAGGAAAACAATTTTTTCGGAAAGAGAAGCGCCGACAAGCCTGAAAGTTCTATTAAAAATTGTACTTCTTGCATGCATCTCAAAAATGAGGTAGATAGACTTAAGGGCACCTTAGATAAGTTTAATTCTTCTCACAAAAATTTGAATGAGGTTCTTGTTAATTTGAAGTCAACCAAGCATGGCATAGGCTTTAAGAATGAGCCTAAAGAAAAGGTTGAAGCCAAACCACAACCACCTAAGGCTCAACCTAGGATTAATAAAACAAATGCTCATCCTAGAAATAGCAATCCTAGAACCAATATGCATGCTAGACCAAATACTAGAAGGAATGTTGAACATTTTAGGAGACCTAGAAACGACTTTCCACCTAGAAATAACTACCCTAGAAATGATGCATATTCTAGGCCAAACACTAGAAGGAATTTTGAACCTTTTAGAACACCTAGAAATGACTTCCAACCTAGAAATAATTATTCTAGAAATGCTGTACATCCTAGAACAAATAGTAGGAGAAATGATTTTCATGAAATGCGCAATAGTCATAGTGTCGAAAATAGAGTAAACAATTTTCGTCCGTCCAATTACTATGAACCTAGAAGGATGCATAATCCTAACGTGACCTGTCATTATTGTAGACGAATTGGTCATATTGCTCCTGCTTGTTTTACACGACATAGACATATCACTCAATTGCATCACTATGATATGCCTAACCCCCAAGGACCCAAAATGGCGTGGGTACCAAAAGACCATTAATCTCTTTTGCAGGTGTGCTTGAAGGCTACAATATTGTAGTAGATGCACCAAGCACAATACCTTATCGCATCAAGGGGGAATTTCGGTTAGTTATCCTTTTTGACAAAAACCGAATTGATAATATATGCAAGCAACCGATATTAACATATGTGTTGTTAATTTGGCCTTATATTGTTAAAAATTTTGATGTGCTTAATCATAATAGTTGATATGTGTTGAGATATCCTTGTTAATAATTAATATCAATTATCCTGGATGCATATGTTGAAAATTCGTTGTTAAACAACAATTGGTATATTAGCTTGCTTCTAATAAAAACATTTATGATTTGATAACTGTTATTTGTGGTTTAAATAAATGTTAGTATATATCAGAAAAATAAATTATTTCCTCTGGTGTGTATTAACTGTTAGCATATTTTTGGCAAAAACTTTTTACTCATACTTTTGATAAATGCTATTTTTGGTTTGAAAAATAATTGATATATTCCTGAAATAAATGATTCATAAAAGTATTTCTGTTAAAAATCGACTCTTGATGAATGTATCTTTTGGCCTGAATAATGGTCGGTATATTCGACTTTTGGTTGACTTGGTATATATTAATGTTTGATATTTTTTTAATATGTTTTCTAAAAATAACATTTAGTATCACTGTTAATAAAATAACATTTGATACATTTGTTATGTTTGCCAACAAATGATTTTATCACTATTTTATAACAATTAGTATATCTTTGGTTTGTTGGTATGTTTTGATAAACTTCTCATTAAGGAGGAATAGATTGCATGAATTTTATCTTGAAGACATTATTGTTGTATTTCAAAACAACTTTCCATATTGGTAATATCATTCTTCAAAATTATGTTGATAACTTTTATGCTATTAATATTTTGCATTCCAAAATATGTTGAAAATGATATTGTATTATTTTTTGAGCAACTAATGAGTTTTATGCAAGGAGTCTCTAAAATTTCATTTGATATGTCCATGATGGACAAGCGAAATTTCCTCTCGGAGCTGCAAGTTAAGCAAATGAAAGTGGGAACTTTCACTTGTCAAACTAACTATTGCAAGAAATTGCCGAATCAATATTGAAAAGAGCAACACCAAAGCAATGATCACCTCAATGAATTTATAAGACCATCGTGCCAGAAAAGTGAAAGGTAAGAAGAACAATACCAAGAACTACGGAGGTATGATCGTTCCTTACTTTACCTTATTGCCAGTAGACTTGATATAATATTTAGCGTTTATTGATGTGCTAAATACAAATCATGTCCAAATGAAGTGTCTAATGCGGGTAAGCGTTGATCTAAATGCATACTTTCTAGGTTGCTTTTATATATTGAATATTACTTACTTGAGCGTCGGAGACGCGTATTTCCTTTTGCAGGTATCGCCCTAAAGGTAGGGGGAATTATAAAGAAATGGCATAGAACAATCGATTGTTACAGCAAATAATCGATTATATACTGTGCAGAAAATCGATTAGCAAGTATCACTAATCGATTATTTATGGTTCATGCTTATTATGCAGTTTTGTTTAACAATCGATTTTTTAATTGTTTAATCGATTACTGTCTCAGCCATTCAGTACTGCTTTTCTAAGACAATCGATTGTTTCATATATATAATCGATTATTTTCCGAGTCAGAAAATCACCGTGCACACTATGTCACAACAATCGATTACCATAATTTGACAATCGATTATGTCATGTCAGTAATTCAAAAATTTGTTACCGTTTGGTCCTGAAATCGATTTGTGTCAGTTCCGAGATTCAGTCAAATCCTCATAACAATCGATTATTTCATTCCAATAATCGGTTGTCTAACGGTCAGTGCAATTTATTTTCACCATTTCTGACCGTTTTGGCTTTCAATTTTCTGCAGATTTTCACCATCAATGAAAAGCCACTATCCCCATTATAAATAGGCACCTCATATCTTCATTTCATTCACTCAAGCATCAATTTTAGCTCTCAAACTATCAAAACTCTTTTAAGTTTTCTTGCAAAGCTCATTACCTCCTATTAAAAATGTCGGGCCGTCACTCTAAACGTTCCCGTTCAGCTAGGCATGGTGCATCCTCCTCTGCTGCCCCACCTTCTCCAAATTACCCTTATCAAGATGGGTCCATTTTACAATTTAATTCTGACACCAAGCTTACTCGGTTTTTGACAAAATTTGAAAAGCGCGACATTCTTCCTCCCCGCTTTTCAACAAACAAGTATCTTGAATCATACGCCCCTGCTGCCAACATGCTTAAAGAATGTCAACTTCTTGACTTTTTATATCTTACCTACCCTTATATTAATCCTCCATTGATTCAAGCGTTTTATTCAAACCTTCATGAGGATGATGATGGTGAGCTTGTGACAAATATTAATGGTGTTCAAATTCTTTTATCCGATGAAAACCTTCATTCCATTGCCCGTCTTCCTCGAAGTGGCGAAAACATTACTCGCTACATTAGAGAGGCCGGCGCCTTATTTGATGAGAAAGCTCTCCTAAACCAAATAGGTATTATATCTTATGATCCTAATCTATCCTCTCGGCGTCCTACTATCACGGGAATGCTCCCCGAGTATCATTTGATTTTCTATTTCATCACCCGAGTCCTCAAACCTCAGAAGCATAATCACACCACTCTTTCCCAAGAAGACGCTAAGCTCATGCATGCAATTATAAACGGAGCTCACATCAATTGGTGTAAATTCGTCAAGATTCACATGCGTGACGCCATCAGAGATGATAGACCTCTTCCCTATGACCTCCTTATTATGAATTTTCTTGAAGCTTCCGGATTCAACATTTCCATCGGTCCTCTCAAAAAGAGCACCAAGAAGTGGGAAATTTCAGAATCCTCCTTTCCCCATGACGGCGATCATGTAGCTCCTGCTCCTCTTCCAACTCGTCGGTCGCGTCAGCCTCAAGAACCTTCTCTTCAATCCATTTCCGACCAAATTGCTTCATTGAACACCTCTGTCGGTCAATTGACACATGAGATCCATGGATATTTTGACCATGTTCATTATCCATATGCCGGTCTTGTTCCTTATGAAGCAGCGCCGGATGATGAGGCGGGAAATGATGATGAATAATTTCTTTATTTGTTTTTCTTTTTTATTGTTCTATGTTTTATTGTTCCCATTATGTACCCGTTTTATTTTCAATAAACAAGTTTTTTTTCAATCCTTGCCATCTTATTACATTTTTTTTTGCTAATGGCAAAAGGGGGAAGATAACGGTATCAGCATAAATTGAGGGGGAATTCATATATTGAGGGAGAACTAATTGCATACTTGTTGCATATCCTTTCTTGTCTTGAATCGTCATTATGAATTGCTTAATATGCATATCCCGCTTAAAGTTTGCCATTATCAAAAAGGAAGAAATTGTTGGAAACACGTTCTCAAAGCATTATACTAAAACGTGTGTTCATATGTGTAGGTTTTGATGAATGACAAACAAGCTCAAATTGACATATGACGAAGCTCAAGTACAAGCGCACAATTGATATATAACGAGATTCAAGCACAAGGCCAAGTTTTATAGTTTTACATGAGTCGTTCTTAATTGTGATCTTGATCCGACAACTTGACTCATGACATGGCTTCTCTCGTAAAATTATTTTTACAAAATCATGCATATTTAATTTAATGCTAAATGATTTTAAATCATGCATATTTACTTTAGTCAAAATGATTTTTAAACATGCCTCAAAAATCTGGACTAAGATAATCGATTATGTACTTATGATAATCGATTATGTTAAGCCAAGACTGCATGACAATCGATTGTGAACTAATGACAATCGATTGTGTTAAGGCAGTGAGCATCAGGTTTTTCAAACCTGCATGACAATCGATTGTGAACCTTATGACAATCGATTGTGATGAGGCAGTGTCCATCAAAGTTTTTCAACGCTCAAAATAATCGATTGTGAAGTTAATGACAATCGATTGTGATGAGGCAGTGTCCATCAAAGTTTTTCAACGCTCAAAATAATCGATTGTGAAGTTAATGACAATCGATTGTGATGAGGCAGTGTCCATCAAAGTTTTTCAACACTCAAAATAATCGATTGTGAAGTTAATGACAATCGATTGTGAAGAGACAGTGTCCATCAGATTTTTCAAAGTCACAAAATAATCGATTGTGAACATATGACAATCGATTGTGTTGAGACAGTGTCTTCCAGACTTTTTCAAAGTTATTAAATAATCGATTGTGAGTATATACCAATCGATTGTCACGAGACAGTGTCTAAATTGATTTTTCAAGACTGATATATAATTGATTGTTAACTTAGTATAATCGATTGTATAACTAACCGTTGCCAAAATATTTTCAAATACCGTCAGGTAATCGATTGTTGATTTTGTACAATCGATTGTTGAAATTAAAATCTGAAAAGGATTTTTTGAACGTTGCTGAATAATCGATTATTGATTTTTTTTTACGTAAAATCTGGAAATGATTTTTTGAACGTTGCCAATAATCGATTGTTGACCTTAGATAATCGATTGTTAAGCGTAAAATCTGGGATTGATTTTTGGAACGATTGGCAAACAATCGATTGTGGTTTCTTGACAATCGATTGTCACTGAGTAAAATCAGCAGTTCTTAATTGGCAATTAAGCAACGGTAATGCCAAGTTTTTCAACTATAAATACAGCTTAAATTCAGTCTTTTGAGTACTAAATAACACACAACAACTGATCATTCAATTGCTAAAGCTTGCATACTCTATTGCTTATTATTTTATATTCATTACATAAGTTTTTGAGAGCCAAAATATTGTTCAAAGTTGTTGGAATCTTGAGCGTATTCTTTTACTCATCTCTACTCATTAAGGAGTGTCTTGTTTGAGTGCTTAGTGTATTGTGCACTTGAAGAGAATTGTTATTCTCTTGTTGTAAGAAGGAACTTGTGTTTCCTTGGTTGAAGTCTTGGAGTGTTGTATCTCCGAGCAAAGGTAGTTGAGGCTTGTATCCTCAAGTTGTGAAGGAACTTGTGTTTCCTTGGTTGAAGTCTTGGAGTGTTGTATCTCCGAGCAAAGGTGTTGAGGCTTGTGTCCTCAAGTTGTAAAGGTTTGTTAAGCACCCGGAAGCTTGACAAGTTAGTGAAAATCTCGAGAGAGTCTCTCGGGGACTGGACTAGCCACGAGTTGTGGTGAACCAGAATACTTCAGTGTGTTCTTTCTTATTTATCGCACTTATTTATTTCTTGCAAATTTTAAATTCCGCAAGTTTACGCTAATTTTTATTATAACGCTATTCACCCCCCTCTAGCGTTAAGCGTATTATCTAACACATCAAAAATCCTAAATATTTACTAAACGAGGTTGCTTCCTTAATAGAAAAGGTATCTTTAATTAAATCTTTATTAGTCTGTGGGTAATTCTGAGAGAAGAAAGTCTTTGATTTTTCATAATTATTTTTTTGCCCTGAGCAGGATGTAAAGTGATTCATTACATCAACAATTGCATGACAACTCTTAGTTGGAAAGTTGAGGTCCTTTATTTGCTACACTAATAGGTTGCCACTGCAGGTAGAGTAATCTACCGATAAGGAGAAGCTACGAGAATGCATTTCCATACACAAGATAAATGAGTAAGGTGAGAGAGGATCACCCTGACGAAGACCTCTAGTTTGATTAAAATAAGGGGTTCGAGAATCATTTATTAGAATAGAAATTGAAGAGGTTGTAACACATGACATAATTAATGAGACCACTTGAGAAGGAATATTAAATTAATTCAGTGTTCTCCTAAGAAAAGACCATTCTATTCTGTTAAATGCCTTTTCTAAATCTAATTTAAGAAGCATGTAAGAGATCTTTCCTTTAGCAAATCTAAAGTAATTTATAATCTCATGCAATATAATTGCATTATCAGAGGCTCGTTTACCTTGCTGAAAACTAGATTTGGTAGGTCCTATAATTTTTGCAATTAGTGGTTTCAACCTGTTTGCAATAATTTTAGTAATTAATTTGTACAAAGTATTGCATAAACTTATAGGACGATATTGCTATATAGTGATGGGATATTGAACTTTGGGGATAAGGCAAATGAACGTTTGGTTCAACTCCTGAGGCATAACCTTAGTAGAGAAAATTTGTTGACAGAATGAACTCACTTTACTACCCACATCTGGCCAGAATTGTTGATAGAAAAAAGAATGTAATCCATCTGGGCCTGGGGACTTATGAGGTTGGAAACTAAATAAGGAACCATTAATTTCTTGAGTTGTAATTGGTTTATCCAACATGTATTGTTCTTCTATTGAAATACTAGATTGGAGGATTCTTGATAATTATTAGCAAAGCTTAGTTGATCAGTAGTGAATAACTTCTTGTAAAAGTTAATGATGTGTTCTTCTAAAGCCTCTGGTTGGGAAATCTGGTTACCTACCAAATCACGAAGGCTAAAGATCTTATTTCTTCTACGCCTATGCATAGTAGTCATATGGAAAAATCTAGTATTTTCATCTCCTTGATTTAGCCAATTTACTCGTGATTTTAATTTCCAAAGATCTTCTTCTAAGAGTAATATTCTATTATATTGCATTGTAAGTTCTATCTCTAAATCTTGTAAAAACCTACTTGTAGGGTAATGCATTGAAGCCTGGATACCTACTAATCTTGCTATAAGTTTATTTTTTTGTTAGAAAATATTTCCAAAACACTGCTTGTTCCAATGGGTGGCAGCCGTTTGAAAGATTTTTGTTGTCTGAGGCAAAAGATGCTCCCCAGACCAAACATTATGTACTAAATTATGAAATTGAGGATGAGAAGCCCACATTGTCTCAAAACGAAAAATTTTATTTCTCATCCTAACAGTAGGTTGAAGAGTTTTTAAAAGAGGGCAGAGGTCCGAGTGGCTACGAGGAAGATATTGCACCACTGCTTCAGGATACATATTAAACTACTCATAATTGGCCAAAAATCAATCAAGCCTTTCTAAATTGGTATTACCTCCTTTACTTATTTGTCCAAGTAAATCAACTTCCATATATAGGAAAGTAGATTATGGCAAAGTAGCTAGATGAAACTTTTAATCTTTGGATAAATAGGAAGCCTTCAAATCTAATTAAAATTATAATCCCGATTAGACTGTAAGGTCCCATTATCAACAAGGTGATTGTACATGGATTTGATGGTGAACTTATTATTATTTGTTAAACCCCAATAAAGAAAGTCAGAAGTATTATTAAAAAGGGAAACATAAGTGGCATCCATTAATTGATTCATATTGCTCGTTAGATCAAAACTGAAATGATACTTATTCCAACCTATAGGCGTGAGTACTTGAGCAATAGATAACTTTGATTCTTGTAAGGTTAAAGGGCCATGTATTAATGAACGCATTGTAATTCCTGGCTTTAACCAAGGATCTTGTCAAACCTTTATATTCCTTCTCACCTATTCTCCATTGGATGCCCCTTTGACAAGAGTTCCAGCAGTTTAAGATATTAACCCAAGTTTTTGACTTGGTTAGGAAAATTTTGTTGTGTATATACCTATTAATAAGAACTCGTGCCCACATTGGCTGAGATTGTTGGAAAATTCTCTAAACAAGTCCTGTTATGTCACGGCTCAAAATCTAACCATGGTCGTGATGGCGCCTATTGTGTTACAAGGCAAGCCTATTCCCAAAATATGACTAATAAAATAATACCAACATTCAAGTTTTTTATAAACTAATTCAACTCTAAATATAATTAATATAAAAATACAGAAGCTAGCCCCAAACATCAGAGCATCACTAAGTCATGAGCGTCTAAAACTTCAAACTAAAAGAAACTGTCAAATTGTCCAAAAGAATAAATGACAAAAGGAGTAACAAGTAGTGTATACAGACTCCGGAGGGCTCCCAAAGCCCAAGCGCTAACTCACATTTTATGCGGACAACTCACGCGCTATGGTATCAATACCTAGACCCGCACGGTCAACTCACGTGCTACGCGGACAACGCACGCGCTATGGTATTAATATCCTCAAAACCAGGCCGTCAGCCTTACTCAATCATGTACCTCACTAGCCTAACCGTCATCAACAAATAAGGGGACACAACCCACATCAAGTATCACAATATATTACGAAATAATATAATCTGAGGTAAAAATATACAATAATTTCTAAGACTGAGTACAAATAATATGAGCATGAATAAAGCCTAAGCATGATCTCTAACATGAAGGTAGACAAGTTCAACAACAAGTAAACACAAAACCACAGATAACAACCATTATGCCCCACAACCTCACGGCACGGACTAAGTCTCAATCCCTCGCGGTGCAAACCCACACACTCGTCACCTAGCATGGGCATCACCACCAAACAATCACATAATATTACTTTCTCTGGGTTTATACCCTCAAATCCAGAGTTAAAACTGTTACTTACCTCAACCTCATAAAATCCAATTCTGGGATGCCCTCGTATATGGACTTGGTCTCCAAAAGCTCTGAATCTAACCATAATCAGATTACTACTATCAGCATAGCCTAAAGAATTGAATTCCACAATAAAAATTACAAAATATAAATAAAAAATGAAATCGACCAAAACCCGATCCCTAGGCCCATTCTCGAATTTAGTCAAAAATGGAATAATCATAAATCTCGTTCTCTCTTGAGTCTAACCATATAAAATTTATCAAAATCGAACTTCGTTTGGTCCCTCAAATCCTCACTTAAAGCTCTCCAAAACTCAAACCTTAACTGCCTCAATTTTACTTTGAAATCATCAATTAAATCCCAGACACGAAGATGGATTCATGAAACATAACCAAAATTGAGAAGAGAACACTTATCCCAATCCATATGGTGAAAATCGCCTCCAAAATCACCCAAATCCGAGCTCCCCAACTCAGAAAGATGATCGAATGAACAAGCCCTAGTTTTATAAATTTTCTTCCAGCTATGCTTCCTCGTTTTGGCCTTATAATGAATGATATATGTAGGTTTTAATGTCTGCAAATAGTGCAGATTTTTAAATACGCTGCTAGTGGTAATTTCGTAATTAATCTGAAAAATCTGACAACCTAATTCTTAGTAAAATGACCTTAAAACTCTCATACGATGCCCAAATTCGATCATTCTTTTTTCTACAGGTCCATAATTATGATACGGATCTAATCCTTCAATCAAAAAAGAAACAAGAGCTCATTTGTTCAATATGATATCATTTATGCTTGAAGAAACAGTGTCAAAACATAAGAAAAACGAGCGCACCCCAACCAAACATATTCAAAACTAACCCGATGTCCTCGGGACCTCAACCAATAATTTAAAAAATCATATATCACTACCCGAACTTAGTCGAACCTATAGAATACCCAAAACAACACCAAAACACCAAATCAACCTCGAATTCAAGCCTAAGAATTTCTAAACTTCCAACTTTCGCCAATTCAAGCCTAATCCTACCACGGACCTCCAAATTATATTTCGGGTATACTTCTAAATCTAAAATTACCCAACCAAGCTCATCCATTCATAAAAGTCCAAATTCGAATTCCTTTACTCATAAGTCAACTTCCGATTGACTTTTCTAACTTAGCTTTCTAACTAAGAGACTAAATGTTCATTTCACTCCAAAACTACTCCGAACCTAAAAATACCAACTCGATACAATTCAAAACAGCTGTACGATACATAAAAAAAATAGATGGGGGAAATGGGGCTATAAATCTCAAAACGACAGGCCAGGTCGTTACATGCTATTAAAGCTTCATTTTTTACGCCTAACTTTTGTATACCTAGTCTGCCATTACTTTTGGAAGTAGTTACCAAATTCCAATAAAGAAGGCGTAATTTCTTCTTAAGCAGTGTGGAGACCTATAGGATGTTTCGTTGGTATTGTTCTAATTTCTTGATTATTTGTTTAGGTATAGAAATATACTGCATAATATGGTTTGGAAGATTATTTAAAGTAGATTTTATAAGACTCGATCGACCTGACATAGTTAAGAAATTTGTTTTCCATCCTGCACGTCTATTCTAAAAATTGTCCACTAGAAATTCAAAGTTTTCCTTTTTAGGGCAACTAGTGAACATTGAAAATCCTAAATATTTACTAAACGAGGTTCCTTCCTTAATAGAAAAGGTATTTTTAATAAAATCTTTATTAGTCTGTGAGAAATTCTTAGAGAAGAAACCCTTTGATTTTTCATAATTATTTTTTTACCCTGAGCAGGATGTAAAGTGATTCATTACATCAACTATTGCATGACAACTCATAGTAGTAATCTTGGACAATAGCACAATGTCGCTACAAATAGAAGGTGGGAAAGTTGAGGTCCTTTCTTTGCTACACTAATAGGTTGCCACTGCGGATAGAGAAATCTACCGATAAGCAGAAGCTACGAGACAACATTTCCATACACATGATAAATGAGTAAGGTGAGAGAGGATCACCCTGACGAAGACCTCTAGTTGGATTAAAATAAGGGGTTCGAGAACCATTTATTAGAATATAAATTGAAGAGGTTGTAACACATGACATAATTAATGAGACCACTTGAGAAGGAATATTAAAATAATTCAGTGTTCTCCTAAGAAAAGACCATTCTATCTATCAAATGCCTTTTCTAAGTCTAATTTAAGAAGCATGTAATAGGTCTTTCCTTTAGCAAATCTAAAGTAATTTAAAATCTCATGCAATATAATTGCATTATCAGAGGCTCGTTTACCTTGCTGAAAACTAGATTTGGTAGGTCTTATAATTTTTGCAATTAGTGGTTTCAACCTGTTAGCAATAATTTTAGTAATTAATTTTTATAAAGTATTGCATAAACTTATAGGACGATATTGCTCTATAGTGATCGGATATTGAACTTAGGGGAAAAGTCAAATGAAAGTTTGGTTCAACTCCTGAGGCATAACCTTAGTAGAGAAGATGTGTTGACAGAATGAACTCACTTTACTACACACATCTGGCCAGAATTGTTGATAAAAAAGGATGTAAATCATCCGGGCCTGGGACTTATGAGGTTGGAAACTAAATAAGGCACCTTTAATCTCTTGAGTTGTAATTGGTTTATCCAACATGTATTTTTCTTCTATTGAAATACTAAGATTGGAGGATTCTTGATAATTATTAGCATAGCTTAGTTGATTAGTAGTGAATAACTTCTTGTAAAAGTCAATGATGTGTTCTTCTAAAGCCTCTGGTTGGGAAATCTGGTTACCTACCAAATCACGAAGGCTAAAGATCCTATTTCTTCTACGCCGATGCATAGTAGTCATATGGAAAAATCTAGTATTTTCATCTCCTTGATTTAGCCAATTTACTTGTGCTTTTAATTTCCAAAGATCTTCTTCTAAGAGTAATATTCTGTTACATTGCATTGTAAGTTCTATCTCTAAATCTTGTAAAAACCTACTTGTAGGGTAATGCATTGAAGCCTGGATACCTGCTAATCTTGCTAGAAGTTTATTTTTTTGTTTGAAAATATTTCCAAAACACTGCATGTTTCAATGAGTGGCAGCTGTTTGAAAGATTTTTGTTGTCTGAGGCAAAGGGTGCTCCCCAGACCAAACATTACGTACTAAATTATGAAATTGAGGATGAGAAGCCCACATTGTCTCAAAACGAAACATTTTATTTCTCATCCTAATAGTAGGTTGAAGAGTTATTAAAAGAGGGCAGAGGTCCGAGTGGGTACGAGGAAGATATTGCACCACTGCTTCAGGATACATATTAAATTACTTATAATTGGCCAAAAATCAATCAAGCCTTTCTAAAATGGTATTACCTCCTTTACTCTTATTTGTCCAAGTAAATCTACTCCCATAAAAATTTTCATTAGATTTTCACACGTGCTTAATTAAAATGTTCAATAAAAAAGCCAAAAGTTATTACATAGCTGTTTGGAGATCGTATTCTAGGATCTTGAATAGATAAGTCATCAAACAGGGCGGTCGGGTTGTACCACGCTTGTCTTGCAAAAATATCAAGATTTATCATATGGTTTCTAAGTTGGTCGGTGTACAAAACTCAGAAAATAATTTATTATTTATTCTTATCATGTGTACACCAACTTGTAATGCAAGATGTCACTTTAATTTTATTTGATATGGACGATGAAACACATCTTATATTTTAATATTCACTTTTTTTCAATTTATATATTGCAACTTTTATTTTAATTCCAGTTGAACAGACACGTTTAATTTTGCTAAAGAAAATGATAGTTCGGTGTACAATTTCGATAATATGATCCCTAAAGAGTTTAATACCAAATTAGATAGTTATGACAAAGCACTACTGGATTGTATTAGATATAACTTGGCAAAATTCTTTAACAAAATCTTATTTGGTGAAGACTTTTAATAATCATGTGAAAAAATGCCTGAGAAACTTGTAGATGCATGGTTATGAGTCTAAGTGTGAGATTATTGGGGCATATACTATTAACCTTGCATTTGGATATATTATATTCTAATTATTATCATGGTTAAAAGTCTTATTAGTGGGAGGTTGTTGGGATATATACTATTAACCATGGTTTGGTTTAGATATACTATTTATTATTAAATAATTGTTTATCAAGTTTTAATAAAGTTTTAAATAGATCATATATTAGTCTGTGTCCTTTGCTTATATAGTAGATGATAAGCTTATACACGGAATAATTTAATTCCAACTTCTTGTGCTAGTATATTTTCTATGTGTTGAACGAACCAAGTAGAGATAAGTATTTTATACTGACTAAATAAAATAATTCTCTAGCCATTAAATGTACTTATACTCTTAATCTTGATATAATTATTATTAACTGTGTACATTATTATTATTTTGATTTATGAAAAGACGAGATTCTTTCGTGGGTCAATATGCCTGGTAAATTGAATAATAATAATGTATATTGACGAAATAATAGTTAGTTGATGGAATCCATGTCTCGATTTAGAAATTGATGATGTACCTTTATGAAAGCTTATAAATTTTCATGTGTAAACTCGGCCGGTAGATTTTCTATCTGACACATGAAATAAGTTAAGCGAAAGTCTAAAGGAAATAATCAATAAATTAAATCATCAGTAATTTAATTTAATTAATTATTATCTGAATTTTAACATAAGGAGTTAAATAAGATTTAATGGATGAATTTTAAAACTGATAAGGAGTGCAATTATGAATTTTTAGTGAATAATTCGTAATTAATTATGGTGAATATTAATTTCGAAAATTACAAATTAATTTCATAATTGGAAGCCTTGTTAATTAAATTTTGTGGTTCCTAATGTGCCTAAATAATAAGAATTAAGGAATCCTTTTTCTGGTAAAAAAAACAACCATCAGGTTTTGAAAAAGGCTTTAACCCTTAAAAGTTATGTTATAAATACATAAGGTTTTCCACCTAAAGGGATGAGTACATAGTGGCCGAATTTCAGCATATTTTCCTTAGAAAATTTCGCCCACATGAACTTACTATTTTCGGGTATTATTTGGATAATACGGTAGAAGACCGTAGAACGTTTGGAGACTGTAGTCGTGCGGGTGGTGGAGAATTCATTGAGTTGCCGGGGAATTGAAAACTTACGAGATAAAAGAGCTTTGTTCACCTTTCAAAAAGTTATAACCCGTAAAATTTCGTTTATGCTAGTTATCTAGATTACATGTAATTTTAATATTGAAATTGTTTCCGTTGCTTATTATAATTCATCAAATTTATGTTTCGAATGACTAAGACCACTGAGATAAAGTGAAACAAATATCGCACTCAAACGAATTGAAAGAGGACGGGGAATTAGATAAAAGAGGAAATGAGAAGAACAGACTGCAAAAGCTGCACCATAATACTCATAATCCCTTCTTTCCAACCCTTAATCCTTTTAACCACTTACTAATTGCACCTGAATCTCAAATAAAACTTTCCAATATTTTACTCGACCCAATAATCTCAATTGACCCACTCTCATTAATTTCTTCTGGTGTATAGACCCTTACAGAGTTTACTTGGTTCACAACATAATGTGTACATTCACAGTTATCCTATCAAAATGAAGTCATTATTTTCTGTGTCATATCCAAGCCCTTGTTACTTATGTTTGCTCTATAATGCATATGTGATGCCACTATTGACATGAATTTGGATATATAAATGGAAATGAGCAAATGGTAATAGTTATAGGAGTAATTAATTATTTCTTTAACACTCCTAATCGATCCTTTGTTTAACCTTCCTCATCGTTTATCGTAATAGTACCTTAGCTTTATCAAGTAGTATTTTTTTTTCAAAAGAAAAGAACTAATATTTGCTTCTGATAACTTGTTTCAGAAAAGAATAATGCAAAATAACCAAAAATAAAAATGCTTCACATTACGTTGAAGATAAACATAAGAAGCAAATAGTGAGGCCGAAGCTATAAATAAATAGGATACTCAAAATTTTGTCTAATATAATCTCTCCTAAACCTTATCCTTGATTTATAAAACTATATGTTCTCTCTACAATTTGATATAACATATAACAATATAAAGAGCTTACTCCATCTCTTGAAAATTTACAGTTACAAAATTTACTGTAACCATTAGGGGTGTAGGAAAAAAACCGATAAATTGCACCAAATCGATAATTCAAGTCAAATAGAAAAAATGCGATTAATAATTCGATTTGATTTGATTTGGTAATAAAAAATTCGGCAATAATTAATTTGATTTGGTTTTAAGTACAAAAAATAAAATGAAATCAAATCAACCTGATAGTACGTATATATAATTTTAAAAAATATTTATAGTAATATAATTTATAAATACTTCTTAAATATTTTTATAGTTTTGTCATTAATATATTATTTTAAATTTGGACTTAGAATTTTTGAATGGTCCAATACGTTCAATAGATGTTAGTAACTCAAATAAGCCCAAACAAAAATCAAATGCTAACAAAAAAATGCAATTCAATACTAGAAATGTCAATAGTATTGGATATCTATTTGGTAGTTTTGCATTGATTTAGAATTTAGATAGTGAAAATGCATAGCTTAATTATATATTTTTTTTCTCTAGTGTTCACTTGTATAATTAATATTTATTAGCAATATTTATTTTAGCATGACTTTGTATTTTAAAGTTATGATCATTTTTATTATGACTTATTAATTAGTAATATGTCTTTTGTGTGATTTTATTATCTTTATATTGAATATTTTAGTATGAATGCCATTACCCATTTGTCTGCTTCGGCAATTAAAAACTCGAACCAATTCGATATATATACACTCCTAGTTACTACCTACGGACATGGGCGGATCTAGAAAGCGGAAGAGAGTTCGTCCGGACCCACTTCATCGAAATTATACTGTGTATATATAATTAGTTTTAAATGCTATGCATTTATTACAAATTGAATCCCCTTGAATATCCATGAACCTTAGCTGGGTGGACAAGAAGGTTCATACTTTCCTTCAAATCCTATTTTCTAGATTTCTTTCCGGGCATTAGTAAAAGACACAAGTAGTTGTTTTTCTTCTTCTATGCTTAATTGTTGCACTAAATTCACATGACATTATCAACGAACCTGAATCACACAAACTATTCGAGCCAAACTTTAATTCTCACTGCCTACCGAGTATATGTATATATGAAAGTTTTTGCTCCAACGAATTATTATTTTCCATAAAAGCTCACATGAATTACTGGACCCTTTCTTTACTTTTAATCTTCTTGTTCTTTTTCCCTACCACGTACGTACTATCACTTTTTGTTTGACTTGTCAAGCTGTTTTAAATCTTCCCTTCCCTACTATTGCAGATATTTCCAAGAGACACTACTTTTTTCATTCCGAGGTGGTAATCTCCCCACGCCCCTTTCCAGATACCCTCTTCATTTTTTTAAGGTTGAGAACCAACTATGAAGAGAATTTAAATATAGTATATGTCATTAGCCTGATCCTTTGTAGATTGTAAGATAGTTTGTTGTTTTGAATTTAGAGATAGTGGGATTGTTCTCACATCGAAAGTGAGGGGTCTTTTTTGGAGTCTTATTAGCACTTGTCACGTTACTTTTATGTTTTTGATTTAGCCCACATCCTTTTTAATTGTATGCAATTAAATACTCTATATATTTATGTATCATATAATCAAAGACTTGACTCGGACACTATATATAATATATTTACAATTAATTAAGTACACTATATATTTAAATTTTAAAATTCGAATAAACAAATATGTCTTTTTATGAAAGGATCTGTCCAGATATCTCTCTTTGTGAAACAGAACATCTTTTTTAAAAGGATCACAAATATTATACATATTTTGTTGTATCCCGATGAGAATCATTTGTATTTTTTCAAAGGACAGTCAATTTTCACGCCTGAAAGACGTTTTGTTTATAATTTCCGTATTACTTTCTATTAAGTTTTGAACACCTTTAACACAATTCAAAAGTAAGTTTAGTGATCAAGGGGGTTCAAAATCTACATAAAATCATGGGTTCAATTCCCACTAGCTACAAAAAAAGTTTTGAACCTCATTCGTGGAAATCCTGCCTCCGCCATTGATTACAAGAAATTGTAATAAAAAGTGGGGTAAAATTGAATAGGCGAGGCATGCATGCATGAGTATATAATTATATGGTACTCGTCTTCCAACAAACAATTTTCAATTTTGTGTGTATATCAAATAATCTCTTAATAATTTCAAACAGTGTAGTGCGTACTGCTCATCTATGGTTGGGTAGTATTTTGAGTCCAGACCCATTTAACTCGCTCATTCGCACAACGTTGAGCCAATTATTACCTCATTTGTTTGTTAAACCCAGTGCATCTCGACTCTACTCATCTCAGCCTGGAAATTGGGTTGATTTCTAGCCCAAATGGATCCATAAATAAATATGCTAAAATATTTAAAATAATCCATTTTTTGTTTCATATGTAATATTTGACCATAACAACAGAAAAAAATTCTTATTTGATACAATTTATAAGAAAACAACACACATCATTTAAGCTTGACAAATATTAGAAGGATTGGGTTATGATCCAAATTTTAGTCCATTTTAACTTAGCCCTTCTCAGTTCATATAACATTTGGGCGGGACATTGACCGTCCATTTATTTACGTTACCCATTTTAAGCCACCTAAAATTAGATCAATCCGCCAATTTGACACACTTATTTGTGGTTCTCAGAATGTTCCGTGTATGCTAGCCCTGCAACTAACTTGTGCAATAGTTCAAAGAAGGATTGACCTATATAATTTTCTCTCGTGACAATCAATTTGACGTAGGGCGGTTCATTCGGATCAGATATCTGAAAGTCGAACGGATCCATTCAATTTCGGATTTTAAATTTCGGATTGGATCGGATTTCGGATTGTGTTTCTTAATTTTTTTGAATTTCGGATTGGATTCGGATTGGTATATTTTAATCTGAATCGAAATTCGAAATTATTAGGGCATGTATATATACTACACTTTAATTTCGGATAGTCAGTATTTCCTTTACATCAACCTCCAAGTTATTATCTTTACAATTACTAGATTTAGTATTGGCACCATAGTACTCTCATAATTGCATAAACATGATTTTTCTTAATATATTGCCTCGTTTACAAAGAAAATACACATATTAGTTTAACTTTGAGGCATAATAATACGATCCAAAATCCAATCCGATCCAAACTTTAAACTCTGATCCAATATGATATAATTCGGATCGGATTGGGATTGCATTTTCTAGAATCTGAAATCCGAAATTCGAATCCAAAATGTGCTAAATTCGATGTTAAAATATAAAAAGGTAGTTTAGTCTTTTCATAATTAGTGATTAAGTTAGTTAGCCTATTTAAACTACCTAGTATGTATTAGAATGTGGATTTTGTTATTTTTTCTGTTAATGAACACATAGAGACTTCCGCCTACTCTCTCTCTCTCTCTCTCTCTAAGCCTCTATTCTTCTATCTAACTCATCTTCATCTTCTTCATACTTCTCATCTGTGATTTAGTTGAAATATAACATGCTATCAAAGCTATACAAGCTGTAGAATCAAAGCTTGTAAATCGATCATTTCATTATTGCATTTCTTGAAAAATTCTGACTACTGAAGGTCAAGAATCTATGGCTGATGAACAGACAAGGGGAAATCTTGCAAATCCGGGCATAGGAAAGCAGAGTACTCAAAATTCTGAAAACTCGGTTGTAGGATTGGACTATAATCATCCATTGTTCATGTCACCTGCCGATGTAAGTGAAATTCAGATAATCTCATTTCAATTAACTGGTATTGAGAACTATTCCATCTGGAATAGATCCATGAGGGTAGCCTTGTTTGGAAGAAACAAACTTGTCATGGTTGATGGGACATGCAGGAAAGAAAATTTTCCAATAACTATGGGAAATCACTGGGAAAGGGTAAATGCAATTGTCCTATCCTGGATAACGAATTTTGTTGCTAATGGGCTATTAGGGAGAATTATGTATGCCTCTAGTGCATCAGCTGTTTGGGAAGACTTATTAGAAAGATTTAATAAGGTTGATGGGTCAAGAACCTTCAATCTACACAAAGAAATTGCAACTTTAACTCAAGGAAATGCCTTAGTTGCTGTATATTTTTCAAGGTTAAAAGATTTGTGGGAAGAATTTGAGGCATTAGTCCCTGCTCCTGGCTGTGATTGTGAAAAGTCAAGAGAGTTTGTGCTATATCTACAAAAACTAAAGTTGTATCAATTTTTGATGGGGCTAAATGATTCATATTCACAGGCCAGAAGTCAAATTTTAATGCGTAGTGCCTTACATGCTGTAAATCAGACATATGCAATGATAGTTAGTGATGAGAGTCAAAAATCAATTGCAGCTGTGTCTGGTGTGCTAGGATCTAATTCTAATGTGGTTCCTAGTGGTTATGAAATGGCTATGTACTCAAGAAATGAAAATTCCAACAATCAGACTCAAAGGTTCAAGAAAAATTACAACATACAGTGTGAGTAATCTTAAGGGACATAATAAGGAAAATTGCTACAAGATTGTGGGATACTCAGCACATTTCAAGTTCATGAAGAAAAATTCTGGTGCTCACTATCCTAATCATCGTGCAAATGCAGTTAATGCTCTCACAGACAACCCTCAGATGGATCAAAATAACACCATGACATTCAACTATGAGATGAATACAAATATAGCAGAACAAAATACAAGCAATGGGATCAATGTTAATAAAAAACCGATGTTATGTGATAGTACTCCTGGAAATCAGATAGGAAACTACACATTCACAAAGGATCAATATGATCAAATTGTACAAATGCTAAACCAGATCTCAATACCTTCATCAGACAAATCTGCAGCAAACTTGACAGGTACTCCTAAAGCCCTACTAGTATCTGATGAGTCTTATGGTTGGATTATAGATACTGGAGCTACAAATCACATGGTTTCTAATATTAATATGTTAGACACATCATCAATAACTGAAATTGAAAAACCAAAAAAGGTTTTCATACCAAATGGTGATATAATACAAGTCACACATATAGGAGAAAGTACCTTATCATTTTAAAATACAATATCTAATGTGTTTCATGTGCCACAATTCAAATTTAATCTATTGTCTGTGTCTAAGGCTACTAAGGAACTAAAATGTTCAGCAACTTTTTTTCCTAATTTTTGCTTCTTCCAGGATCTCTTCACTGGGAAGGTGAGGGAGATTGGTAAGGAAGAAGATGGACTCTACATTTTACTAAGACAAATAATGGAGAAGAATAAAAGGATTGCATTAGCAGCTTCAGAAGTTGAAAATCTAAACAAGCAGCTAGATGTGGATCTGTGGCATAGAAGGCTTGGTCATATATCTACCATAGAATTACAAAAAACTTTACAGACTATCTTATCATTCATTAGAGAAAATGTCAGCAAATGCACTGTATGTCCCTTTCCTAAACAAACTAGATTACCTTTCCATTCTAGTAGTATTAAAAGTACATATGTTTTTTACTTGATACATACAGATTTGTGGGAACCTTACAAAGTGAATACATTTGATGGTAATATATATTTTCTTACAATTGTTGATGACTACTCAAGAATGACTTGGATATTTCTAAATTTGATGTGTTTTTATCTCTACAACATTTCTTTACTTATGTTAAAAATCAGTTTGATAAGACAATAAAGATTATAAGAACTGATAATGGTACTGAATTTTTAAACTCACTGTGTGATGATATGTTTAAAAGCTTAGGTATTATTCATCAGAGAACATGTGTCTATACCCCTCAGCAAAATGGAGTAGCAGAGAGGAAACATATACATATTCTTGAAATAACTAGAGCACTTAGATTTCAAGCTCAAATTCCACTCAAATACTGGGGTCATTATGTGCTAGCAGCTGTATATTTGATAAATTGTATGCCTAGTTCAGTCATAGGTAACAAAACACCTTATGAAGTCCTATATTTGAAGAAACCTTCTCTAGTACACCTTAGAGTATTAGGTTGTCTATGTTTTGCAAAAGTTGTACAATAGAATGACAGACTTATGGCAAGATCTAATAAAGCTATTCATATGGGATATTCAGAAGTTCAAAAAGGTTATATTCTATTTGATATTGTTAAGCAATCTTTCTTTGTTAGCATAGATGTAATATTTAGGAAAGACATATTTCCCTTCAGTCACAGAAACAAAAATGCATATCAGCCCTTATTTATAGATCCTACACTACATACAGGAATACCACTAGATGATATACCTGAAATTGACTTTACAAACAACCAGTAAAACACTATATTTCAACAACAAAACCAAGATCTTGAAATATCACAAACTGATACAAACAATTTCACTTCACAAAGTACAAATATTCAGGATCTAGATGGTCAGGCTTACGACCAGTACCTAGAACAAACCATATTAGATCAACAAATAAATCAACTGATTCAACCTCAACAAATAACAGTAAAAAAATTAACAAAAGACAAAAATCCACCCATATGGATGAAAATTTTATTTCACTGAATATTCATAAGGATGAACCCTATGCAATAAATAAATACTTAGAATATGATTAATTATCAGACAAATATCAATCCTATATGAGTGTGTTTTCTTCTGTTAGTGAACCTACAAACTATTATGAGGAGGTAAAGGACCCTAATGGGTAAAAGCTATGAATGAAGAAATAAAAGTACTTGAAAATAATAACACCTGAAAAATTGTAAATTTACCAGAAGGGAAGAAACCTATAGGGTGTAAATGGATATTCAAAATAAAATACAAAGCTACAAGTGACATTGAAAGGTTTAAATCTAGATTAGTAGCAAAGGGGTACAATCAAAGGGAGGGAATAGATTATCAAGAAACTTTTTCCCCTGTAGTAAAAATGGTAACTATCAGAACTATCCTAGCCTTAGCAGCAGCAAATAAGTGGCATATACAACAAATGGATGTATATAATGCCTTTCTTCAAGGAGATCTTCATGATGAAATTTACATGGACTTGCCCCAAGGATTTTCAAGTCAGGGGGAGAACAAAACAGTGTGCAGACTAATCAAATCCTTGTATGGGCTTAAGCAAGCTCCAATGTAATGGAATGCAAAGCTATCAGAAGCTTTATTAAAATTTCAGTTCAGACAAAGTCAATTTGATCACTCTCTATTTATAAAAAAAAGCAAATGAGGGAAGTGTAATGGTTCTAGTGTATGTTGATGATATGTTAATCGCAGGAGATAACTTAAAATTAATTAAAGAAACTAAACAATCTCTACATAAAGCTTTCAAAATGAAAGATCTGGGAGAATTAAAGTATTTTTTAGGAATTGAATTTGCAAGGTCAAAGAATGAAATCTTAATGCACCAAAGAAAATATGCTCTAGAACTTATATCTGAAGCAGGATTATCAGCAACAAAGTCTGTAGTAACACCTATAGATACTAATATAAAGCTCACATCAAAGACATATGATGATCAAATTAGAAAACTTAGCAAATCTGAAGAAGATCTTCTCACTGATTAGCAATCCTATCAAAGGCTCATTGGAAAACTGTTATGTCTAACATTAACATGACCAGACATATCATTTGGTGTTCAGACACTAAGCCGATTCCTTCAACAACCTAAACAATCTCACATGGATGCATCTCGGAGAATTGTAAGGTATATAAAAAATCAGCCAGGTCAAGGAGTACTTCTATCTAGCAAACCTAGCAACAATATTACTGCATATTGTGATGCAGATTGGGCCTCTTGCCCTCTTACCAGAAGATCTGTAACAGGATTTCTTATTAAACTTGGAGACTCTTTAATTTCATGGAAATCTAAAAAGCAAACTACAATGTCTAAGAGCTCTGCCGAAGCTGAATATAGAAGCCTAGCAACAGGTGTGGTAGAGTTGATTTGGCTCAGTGGATTATTAAAGGAGGTGGATGCTGATATCAAATTACCAATTAAAATACACTGCAACAGCAAAGCAACTATTCAAATAGTTGCCAATCATGTACACCATGAGAGGACAAAACACATAGAAATAGACTGCCACTTCATAAGAGAAAAGGTTCAACAAGAACTGGTAACCATCAAGTATATTGCAATACAAGATCAACCAGCTGACATACTCACAAAAGGGCTGAGTAAAGTTCAACATCAATATCTAAACTCCAAGCTAGGTGTCTTAAACATTTTCACACCACCTAGCTTGAGGGGGAGTGTTAAAATATAAATGGTAGTTTAGTGTTTTCATAATTAGCGGTTAAGCTAGTTAGCCTATTTAAACTACCTATTATGTATTAGAATGTGGATTTTGTTATTTTTTTCTATTAATGAACACATAGAGACTTCCGCCTACTCTCTCTCTCTAAGCCTCTATATTTCTCTCTAACTCATCTTCATCTTCTTCATACTTCTCATCTGTGATTTAGCTGAAATATAACACGACCCGATCCGATCCGTGCACAGCCCTAGTTTAAAGTGCAACTAACTCTTCTTAATTAAGAATCAAGTAAACCATAAAGAGGTTCATATCATCATGTGTTTGATCAAGAAATTGACTCACATACGTATCTTGGTTTAGTCTTTAATTTTGATCCTAAAAACATACAATTCTCATGTTTGGAAACTAGATGCTAGTGACAGTTCCTTTATTCTCCTGTTTCGTATTTATGCTATAATATATAGATCTCATGGCTGCATATGTAATTTCTCACATGTTAACTAGTGTTATATACAGTGACGTGGCAGTAGAGACTAATCTTAGCCCGTCTGGGAACACATTAATTTACAACATTAAGTTTTAAATATGTATCTTTAAATATTATCCCAAGTGTTTGTCTACTTAAATCACATACATATTTGGAGACGGAGTTAATGGTAAATAGGTTATATTATTTCAGCTAAGTGTTGTTTATCCATTTTTAAGCTTATAATGCTAAATCATACACAACTGATTATTTTTTTAATCTCTTTTTTGTACAATGATAGGTTCTTTATTAGGAACTAATAGTGATTTATTAATAAGAATGCTAAATATATAGGGAAGTTGAAATTATGTCCGATTATTATGTAATTGGAAGAAACGGCAGATATGACGTTTATAGAGATGTTCCACAGATGAAAGGAAACTTCATGACTTCATTCACATGCTTTTGTCTCACAATATTTACACCAATTGACAGTCCAACCATGTCAACACCAACCTTATCTCTGACTCTTCCTTCGTGCACTCACACTATAAATATATTATATATATATAACCTACGTAACATGCTTTAAAAAATTAAAGGTACCCAAAGAAACCCCTACATAATAAACCAAAGCAAATAAAAAAACCTAGCTAGTAGATTTACTTATTATTTTTCTCTATCATAATGTCAAAGGGTAGAACAAAAGGGAAGAAAAATAAGAGTGGGATAGTGAATCTGAAAGTATTGGTAGCAAAGCTACAAAAGAGTCTTGTATTAGGGAAGAAATTATCGTCCGACGAGTGGGAAAACGAAGTGCCGGAGGACGTGAAGGAAGGCCATTTCGCCGTTGTTGCGGCGGAAGATGATGAAGTGAAGAGATTTGTAGTTCCATTGAGTTGCTTAACAAACCCTTCATTTTTGAGGCTATTGGAACAAGCTGCTGAGGAATATGGTTTTGATCATGAAGGTGCACTTACAGTACCATGCAGGCCAAGTGAAATGGAGACACTTTTGGCGCTTATATATACTGACTTCTCTTGTCTCAGCTTAGACAAGAGGGGTTGCTCTGATGGTAAGCAACCCCCACTTCCAACCGAGAGGTTGTGAGTTCGAGTCTCCCCAAGAGCAAGGTGGGAAATTCTTGGAGGGAAGGATGCCGGGGGTCTATTTGGAAACAACCTCTCTACCCAAGGGTAGGGGTAAGCTCTGCGTACACACTATCCTCCCCAGACCCCACTAGGTGAAATTATACTGTGTTGTTGTTGTTGTTCTCTCGTCTCAGCTTAGTAGCATAACTCTTTCTACTGGCCTAGCACTGTTTAATACTTCTGATCAATACATATAAAGAAGAAGAAGATATAAAACTTATGTTGAACATTTATATGTTTGAGTCTATCATTTCCAAAATCTAACAGAATATTAATTAATCCAGCCTTTTCCTTTATCGTAGCCATGATTGTGAATTTGTATATCATGCCTGCATGTGGAATATGTATTATGTACATGCTATTATTGTAGTGTGGAGAAAGAATTCTAGTTCCATTTAAGGAGGAAAAGTGATTTTAGCCGTGGATAAAGGACATTTTTCCTACTACTTAGTACTCCATTTGTTTTCGGTTTTTCCTAATTTTTCATATCCTCCTCCTTTTACTACAATCCTTTTTACCCCTTTTGTTGTTCAGTATGATAAGATAATGAGTTTGGTATAATTAGCGCCTTATAGTGCTATTATTCAGTTGTTTCTTAATTAGACTGAATCAAGAAAAATTGTTCTATTTGTCCGATTATAATTACGTGATACTGCAGATGCTGAATCGGAAGGTTTAGGGTTTGTTGGATATCTAAGCGTTATTTTATTTGATTATTTAAATATAAATTGATTGTACCCAAAAGCTAGATGATCGACTTATTTGAATATGAGCAGAAGTCGCTAAAAAAATTTCAAAGTCCTGTAAATGGTTAAAATATGCAGCCAAAGACTTCATTTTACTGGCTATCCTCGCTTGTCACTACTACCATTCTGAAATCCTTTCCTTTTGCCACCACTGTTTTTTCTTTTCTTTTTGATATATTGAGCCCAATCCTCTTGTCATTTTTATCTTCCATTTTTACGGGTAAAATTTTAAAGTATTATATAAGCTTTTGTTCGAGGAAGACTATACACAGGGAAAAAAGCACACCCCTCACAGCTTGTTTGGATGGTTGTTACACATCATTTATTATATAACATATTCGTATTATATTATATTGTGCGGTATCGCTTGATAAATATAATACTTAGATAGATTATATCATTTATTATTATTTCATGATATTACGTACCAGCAATATGAAGAATAAACTTCTAATATTATAAAGAAAAATTATGATACGGAATAAATTTATTAAATAAAAAGGTAGGGTACATAATAAAATAAAATTATTTAATAATAATGAAGGGTGAGATTAGAGAAAAAGACAAGATAATGACGCAACTACACCAAACTGGTCGTTACGTAAAATGACACATTTCGTCGTTACGTAACAATAAATTTAACGATACGATACAATAAAATTCAAATAACAACCAAAACAAACATCGTATTTAAAATAACAATACAGATATAATAGGTAATAGAGATAGACTTAACTAGTGCATATTGTAGCATTGTAAACAAAACATCATTAGTGAATATTGAATAATTAATAAATTTGAAATCACTAAGATTAATGAAGTACTATTCTATGCAAGAAAACTTGTAAAATCTAGAAGCAAAAGAAATTCAAGATTAATAGTTGTTAATGTATGCAACAACCAACACTAATACGTTAATAACAAGTGACCTATGTATATGTCACGATTCGGATTTTCACTCTCGAAAATCGTGATGGCACCTACTATAGTATTTTTAATTTTTAACTTCTTAACAATTGAGAGCTAACATATTATAAACAACGGAAATATATGAGAACAAAATTTAATGATTATGCAATATCCATACGAATCCATAAACATAAACCACCCAGAACTGGTATCACAATCTTACGGATTATCTAAGAATACGACAAATAGGGTTCGAACAAAGTAAATACATGCCTATTTCCGAAATATAAAGAACAGAAAGAAACTAGATAAAAAGGGGACGACAAGGCCTGCGGACGCCTGCATGAATACCTTGGGTCTCCTAATGGACTGAAGGCAGCAACCCCTTGCTAAGGTTCGTATCCTCCAGTACCAGGATCTGTACAAAAGAGTGCAGAGTGTAGTACAACCGGCCCCATGTACTGAGTAAGTGTCGAGCCTAACCTCGGCGAAGTAGTAAGGAGGCTAGGACACAACAAACAATCATAACCTGCAGTAAAACAGTATCTAGCAGAATAACAGTAATAGAAGTATTCAAAAGTAATAGGGGAGGGTTAACATGCTATGGGGGAAATACCAACTTAAAGAATCACAGTAATAATGCAATAAGACAGTTAAGGTATTTGAATCGAAAACAACAAGAAATCATAACAACAGGCAATAAGTGCACGGCATCACCCTTTGTGCTTTTACTCTCAATCCTCACCAATGTAATCAAGTATGAAAATGTGCATGGCATCACCCTTCGTGCTTTATCTCTCTTCCTCACTACATGCACCAATATTAATAAAAATGTACACGGCATCACCCTTCGTGCTTTATCACTTTTTCCTCACCATATGCATAAATATGAATGTACACGGCATCACCCTTCGTGATTTATCTCTCTTTATTTTCCCAAACAAGAGAAATAACAATATCCCAGAAATGGAATCAATAGTAAGAGATCTCGGCAAGGAATCAGCTATAATAAAACTTATACCAACAATTAACTATACTAATAAACCTCAACTGGAGTCAATGATCAATAATAAACTGATACCAAGAAGATAATCATAGGTCTTGCTCAACTTGGATAATCAACAATTTAGGCACTTGTAGTACTTATTAAGAAACACCACGATCATAATTTAAGACTCACGTACATGCTTAATACCAACATATAGATACTCGTCACTACACCTATACATCATACACTACACTAGGACATAGCAAATAAAGCGCAATACCTATGCCCTCAAGCAATACCAGTTGAACACACACGTTTAATTTTGCTAAAGAAAATCATAGTTAAGTGTACAGTTTCGGTAACATGATCCCTAAAGAGTTTAAATTTACGGGATAAATTTATTAAATAAAAAGGTAGGGCATAGTTTCGATACAGATACAGGATAAATTTATTAAATAAAAAGGTAGGGTACATAATAAAATAAAATTATTTAATAATAATGAAGGGTGAGTTAGAGAAAAGACAAGATAACGACGCAAATACACCAAATTGTTCGTTACATAAAATGATACATTTCGGCGTTACGTAACTATGAATTTAACGATACGATACAAGAAAATTCAAATAACAACCAAAACTAACATCGTATTTAAAATAAAAATACAAATGCAATAGGTAATAGAGATAGACTTAATTAGTGCATATTGTAGAATTGTAAACAAAACATCATTAGTGAATATTGAATAATTAATAAATTTGAAATCACTAAGATTAATGAAGTACTATTCTATGAAAGAAAACTTGTAAAATCTAGAAGCCAAAAAGAAATTCAAGATTAATAGTTGTTAATGTATGCAACAACCAACACTAATACATTAATAACAAGTGACCTATGTATATGTCACGATTCGGATTTTCACCCTCGGAAATCATGATGGTGCCTACTATAGTATTTTTAATTGTTAACTTCTTAACAATTGAGAGCTAACATATTATAAACAACGGAAATAATATGAGAACAAAGTTTAATGATTACGCAATATCCATAGGAATCCATAAATATAAACCACCCAGAACTGGTATTACACTCTCACGGATTATCCAAGAATACGAAAAATAGGGTCCGAACAAAGTAAATACATGCCTATCTCCGAAATAGTAAAGAACAAAAAGAAACTAGATAGAAAGGGGACGACAAGGCATGCAGATGCCTGCATGATTACCTTGGGTCTCCTAATGGATTGAAGGCAGCAACCCCTAGCTAAGGTTCGTATCCTCCAGATCGGGATCTGTACAAAAGAGTGCAGAGTGTAGTATCAGTACAACCGACCCCATGTACTGAGTAAGTGTCGAGCCTAACCTCGGCGAAGTAGTGACGAGTCTAGGATACAACAAACAATCATAATCAGCAGTAAAACAGTATCTAGCAGAATAACAGTAATAGAAGTATTCAAAAATAACGGGGGAGGGGTAACATGCTATGGGGGAAATACCAACTTAAAGAATCACGGTAATAATGCGATAAGACAATTAAGGTATTTGAATCGAAAACAGCAAGAAATCATAACAACAGGCAATAAGTGCACGGCATCACCCTTTGTGCTTTTACTCTCAATCCTCACCAATGTAATCAAGTATGAAAATGTGCATGACATCACCCTTCGTGCTTTATCTCTCTTCCTCACCACATGCATCAATATCAATAAAATGCACACGGCATCACCCTTCGTGCTTTTTCCTCACCATATGCATAAATATAAAATGCACACGGCATCACCCTTTGTGCTTTTACTCTCAATCCTCACCAATGTAATCAAGTATGAAAATGTGCATGACATCACCCTTCGTGCTTTATCTCTCTTCCTCACCACATGCATCGATATCAATAAAATGCACACGGCATCACCCTTCGTGTTTTTTCCTCACCATATGCATAAATATGAATGTACACGGCATCACCCTTCGTGATTTATCTCTCTTTATTTGCCCAAAAGAGAGAAATAACAACATCCCAGAAAGGGAATCAACAGTAAGAAATAAATATGTCTTGGCAAGGAATCAGCTATAATAAAACTTATACCAACAATTAACTTTACTAATAAACCTCAACTGGAGTCAATGCTCAATAATAAATTGACACCAAGAGATAATCATAGGTCTTGCTCAACATGGATAATCAACAATTTAGGCACTTGTAGTACTTATTAAGAAATACCACGATCATAATTTAAGACTCACGTGCATGCTTAATACCAACATATAGATACTCTTCACTACACCTATACATCGTACACTACGCTAGCACATAGCAAATAAAGCGCAATACCTATGCCCTCAAGCTAAGGTTAGACCAAACACTTACTTCGAACTTTCACGGCCAACTCAAGCCTCAAACACCGTTTTTCCTTTAGAATTCGCCTCCAATTTACTTGTATCTAGCCCAAATTATTTTAACAATTAGGAATTCAAAACCTATGTTTAATTATAGATTTTCTGTTATTCCTCCAAAAAGTCAAAATCAACCCCAGGCTCGCTTGGTCAAAACCCCAGGTTCGGACCAAAACTCGATCACTCATTCACCCACAAGACCGAATATGCAATTAGTTTTGAAATTCAACCTCAAAATGAGATCTAAATTCCAATTATTTAAAAGCCCTAATTCTACCAAAATTCCTAATTCCACCATGGAAGAATAATATTTAGGCCTAGAAATCTAATGTTTGTTGATGGAAAATAAAGGAGATGGGTTTTGGGACACATACCTATGATTTGGTGTTGATTTTACTCTTCAAAAATCGTATAGGTTCTGATTTTAGGGAAGGAGATGTGAAAATATGGCTTATTCCCATTTCTGCTATTGTTTAAGTTTTGGGGGACAGTGTTCATCGTGTTCGCGAGAGAATTTTCGCATTCGCGAAGAGCTGCCACTAGTGGAATTAAGTGATTGCGGGAGAAGCTTTGCGTTCACGATGGCTTAGCTCAGCCTTGCCTTCGCGTTCACGATAGAGGGGCCGCTTTCGCGTATGTTTCCCTAGGTTCCACAGCCAGCCCATCCTAAAGCTAAGCATTCGCGGTTGACCGGTCGCGTTCGCATAGAGCAAAACCCCACATTGCTCCGTGTTCGGGACCAGGGTGTCGCGTTCGTATAGGCTATTTTCCACCCCCGGTCCAGTTCCCCTTCGCGATCGTGAGAGTTACTACGTGATCGCAATGCACAAAATGTCTATGTAGCAGAAGCAGCAAAACCTACAACTTTCCTAAGTGTAAAAATATTCCGTGGCCTATCCAAAACCCACCCGAGCCCTGGGGCTCCAAACCAAACATGTACACAGCCCAAAAAAAATTATGCGAAATTATTAGTGTGATCAAATTTTAAGTATAATGCCTCGAACTACGAATTTAGCATCAAAATCAAAGAAAAATCTCTATAACACATAAGTTCAAATTTTAACAACCGAGGGTCCGATTCACGTCATATCAAATCGGTTTCTTAGCAAATTTTACAGGCTCAATTTAAATACTATATAAGGAATGTATCAAGCTCCAGAACCAAAATACGATCCTGATACCATAAAATCCAAACACATTTAAATTTCCAAAAACTCCTAATATTTCAGTTAAACAATTTTCTTCAAAACTTCATTTCTCGGGCTTGAGACTTTGGAATTCAATTTTGGGCATACTCTCAAGTTCAATGTTCTTCTACGGACGCTCGGGGACCATAAATTATGGGCCCAGGTCCGTTTACCCAAAATATTGACCGAAGTCAACTTAAATTTAATTTTAAGGCAAAATTATCATTTTATCAAATTTTCATATAAAAGCGTACCAGATATATGCCCGGATAAGATAAAAGAAGGTTTTTAAGGTATCACAACACAAAATTAACTCGTATATGAAGTGATGACCTTTTGGATCATCACAGTATAATATGAATATTCATATATGTTGGCCCAAGAACAGGTGAAGTTTTGAAGAATGACAAATGAACACAGTCATGGACTAGGTCCATCATGTGAAGCACATTAATGATCAACCTACACATGTGAGATGTACGTGAAAAAGATAAGACCCATTTATCAAGCAGCAATATCTCCTAATCTGATCTAAAAGGTTCCATATTAGATAAAGAGAGAAAGTTTTCTTATGAGAAGAGAACACGATCCGAATAAAAGATAAGGTTGGAGTTTGTGTTGTTCAAGGAGTCAACTTTGATGGAAGAATATCAATTGAGTCTCAATCAAACTCTAATTACTAACTCATTAAATAACAGTTATTGTTCTCTATTTATAGTCATTGCACATACACAGAAGTAAAACTAAATTAAGAACAAAAGAGCAAGGCGATTTCGCAAGCAATTTATGTGAGATTCGAGTGTGCACTCCTGAAGCTACTTGAACGAGATATAAAAATCAGTTCCATTGTATTTTCTTATTGTAGTTCAATTGTAGTAGGTGGTTTAAAGTTGTATCTTTCAGCTTTCACAAAAGCATTTGTACTAGGTACTTTTAGTGTTTAAGTTATTGGCTAACTTGAAGTTTTCACAACTGTTGAGGCTGTTTGCTACAAAGGGATTAGAGTTAATACTTAGGTTTACAAAGCGTATTTGTAAATGCTATTTTGACTTAGTGGTTTTAGTGGAAGTTTGGAAAAATCCTACTAAGTAGTAGGTCGTGGTTTTCACCTTTTGAGCCAGGTTTTTCCCACGAAAAAATCTATGTGTTCTTTATTTTATGTAGTTTTAATTCCGCAAACAGTAGTAGTTAGATTACCTAGAAGAACCTAGTTCTTCTAGAACAAAAATTGGGTACCATACAAATCACCCCCCCCCCCTCTTATGTGATATTGACGTTTAGAATATCAATTGGTATCAGAGCGGGTTATCCTAAAGAGGCTATCACCTTAGGAAAAGATCAATGTGAGTGCACCACCTGGGAACTAGGAAGGGCAATGCGCTGCTAGGCCTCCACTTTTCAATGGACAGTACTATTCTTGGTTGAAGAACAAGATGAGGGATCACATCATAGGAGAAGACTATGAAGTCTGGGACATAGTCACTGATGGTCCTCTAGCAACTACAAAAAAGAATGTTGAAGGAGTGGGTATGCCAAAGATAAGGGTTGACTGCACTGCTGAAGACCTTAAGAAGTGGGAGAAAAATATCGAGTCCAAGAAATGGCTTGTGTGTGGACTAGGTCTAGATGAGTACAGTGGAATTGAAAGTTGTACCACTGCTAATGAAATATGAGATACTTTGCAAGTGGCTTATGAAGGAATGCCTCAAGTAAAGAGGTCCAGGGGAACATTGTTGTATTCTCAGTATGAGAACTTCACCATGAATGAAGGAGAAACCATCCATGAGATGTATACAAGGTTCACCACTCTAAAAAATGAACTTAAATATCTTGGAAGGATTATTCTAGAAGAAGATAAAGCTGAGAAGACTTAGACAAGGGTCCTGCCAGTCTCTTGGGAAAGTAAAATCACTGCCATTCAGGAATCAAAGAATATTGCTACCCTAAAGCTAGATGAACTAATTGGAAACCTTACTGCCTATGAACTGAGAAGGCAAACCATGAAGATGGATACACCCAAGAAGGAAAGAAGTCTGGCTCTCAGAATTGCCGAAGATTCAGATATGGAGGATGATGAAATGGCCATGATCGCCAGAGATTTTAAAAAGTACTTGTTGAGAGGAAATGGTACTTCAAGAGGTACAAACTTCAACAAAACAAGGGCTCATGAGAAATAGACCAATGAGGGTTGCTACAAGTGTGGTAATATTGGTCACATGATCAAGAACTGCCCTCAATGGGAAATTGAGTGGAATAAAGAAAAGGTTGGACGAAGGAACAAAAAGAATGAACATGTTCAACCAAAAAGGAACAAAGGATCAACAAAGGCTATGGTTGCTTCCTAGGGAGAAATATCATATGAGGACTCAGATGATGAAGCTGGAGATAAACAGGCCCTATGGCCATTGGAGAATCAGATGATGAAGCTGGAGATAAACAGGCCCTATGGCCATTGGAGAATCAGATGATGAACAAAAGGTAAGTACCATTCATGTCAAAGACAAGATTAAATTCTAGTCTAAAGAAAGGTTATCTAAGCTATTACTAGACTTCATTGATGAGTTTGAGATAATTAACAATGAGAAGGAAGAGCTGTCTAGGGATTGCATGATTTTAAAAACCAAGTACAAAAAGCTAGAGTCTAGGGCTAATGAGAATGAATGTGAAAATGCTGGGTTGAAGAACCAGGTTCTTGAACTTATCACTAGTGTCCTATAACTTAGGTCTGAGAATTTAAAACTGAAAGAAAGAACTGGAAAGAAGAAAGCTGACCACACTCATTTTACCCTAGAAGAAAAACTTAGGAAAAATGAAAGATGAGTTGTACAAGAAATATGAGCAGATAAAAGTACTAAAAGAAGACCTAGGAAAGGTAAAATAAGAACTAGATAGAACTTGGAAATGGAACAAGGCTTCTGATGCACTCATCTGGCTACAAGAACATCATAGTAGCAATAAAAGAGAACTTGGTTAGGGACTCAAACACCTAAGTGAGATCCTAAAATCAAGTACCTCACTCTACCTGAAAACAAAATTTGCACACATTGTGGCAAGATTGGTCATTACAAAAATGAATATAATACAAAAGAAAAGGCTAGTCAAAAGAACAAAACTTTTGTTTAAGAAAAGAACAAGCTGCCTGGGTGGGTTAGAAGAAATCTGGTTTACCCCTTTGCCCATTGAAAGGGACCCAAACTAGTTTTGGTTCCTAAGATCAACCCCTGATTTCTTTTTGCAGGTCCAAGTGAAGGGAAGTAGCCAAATATGGTACATGGATAGTGGTTGCTCAAACCATATGATTGGAAGCAATAACCTATTCCTTTTACTTGAGGACTTAAAGATAGGCAATGTATCCTTTGGAAATGGGAAGAAAGGTGAGATTATTGGGTTGAAAATGTAGGTAAGATAGACTCTCACTCCATTGATAATGTCTACCTGATAGATGGCTTGAAATATAGCCTGATCAGTGCGTCATAACTGTGTGACAGAGCTAACCTTATAGCATTCACCTCTACTAAATGCTTTGTGATTATTATTACCACTGACAAGATTATTTTGCAGGGAAAGAGTGTTAACAACATTTATATTGTAGATTTGTTCTCTCTATCAGAAATGAACTAACTTGTCTAACACAAAAGACTTGGCCATGGCAGTTTGAACCACCTGAACAAATTAGTCTCCAAAGACTAGGTGATAGGGTTACCTAACATAAAGTTCAAGGAAGACAAATTTTGTGAGGCCTGTGCAAATGGGAAGCAGGTAAAATTATCCTTCAATATCAAGAACATGGTGAGCACATCCAAGTCATTGGAATTGGTCCATATGGATCTCTGTGGTCCAATGAGAACTATGAGCAGAGATGGAAAGAAATAAGTAATGGTGCTTATTGATGATTATTCTTGATTTACCTGGGTTCTATTTCTAACTTCTAAAGATGAAGCATTTGACATGTTTACTGCATTTATTAGAAAAACGCAGAAATAATTAGGAAATCAACTTGCATCCAAGGTCTCATCATGGAACTGAATTTGAAAATTCCAAGTTTGCTGAATTCTGTGATGAAAATGGTATACATCATAATGTCTCTGCCCCTAGGACTCCTCAACAAAATGGAGTAGTTGAGAGAAATAATAGGACTCTTGAAGACATGGCTAGGACTATGCTTCTTTCTAGTAAGCTGCCATATAGCTTCTGGGTAGAGGCTTTAAACACTGCATGTTACATTATCAGTAGATACATGACCATACCTCTTGTAGAGAAGACTCCTTCTGAGTTACTTAACGGGAGAAAAACATATATATCCCATCTTAGGGCATTTGGATGTAAATTATTTGTGCACAATAATGCAAAGGACTCCCTACGTAAGTTTGATCATAGAAGTGATGAGGAAGTATTCTTGGGCTATTCTTCACATAGAAAAGCATATAAAGTGTTCAATAAAAATATTTTATATGTAGGAAAAAGTGTACATGTAGTATTTGATGAAACTAACTTTCTTTCAGAGAGACAGGAACATGAAGATAAAGCCATTAGATTGGTAAAGGACTTGATTGAAGCCTCAGCACAAGTCAAAGTGGCACCAACAGAAAGAATAGGTGATGGAGTAGGTTCTTTCATCCCGGGCAACCTGAAAGGGGGAACTAATCAAAGATGAATTCAAATAAATCCCTTAAAGGAACTTGTTCATTACCCTATTTCTCAGTAACAGAACATGGAAGAAACAACTAGCAGAAACAAGTTGGTTGTAATACCTCAAAAGTATCAAAGTTCTCATCCCATTAAGAACATTATCACTGATCTAAAATCTGGAGTTAAAACTAGATAACAATTAAAGAATTTGTGTTCTTTTGATGCCTTTTTGTCTCTTATTGAACCTAAAAATATTGTTGAGGCTTTGTAGGATGCAGATTGGCTGAATGCAATGCAAGTGAACTCAATCAGTTTTATAAAATTCAAGTTTGGAATCTAGTTCCAAGACCCAAGGACAAATCAGTTATTTGTACAAAATAGGTCTTCAAAAACAAACTTGATGAAGATGGAACAATTACAAGAAAATGGCAAGTCTTGTGGTCCAAGGGTATCGTCAAGAGGAAGGCTTGGATTATGATGAGACTTTTACTTCAGTTGCAAGACTAGAGGCAATCAGACTCCTCATAGCCTTTGCAGAACACATGGAATTCACTCTTCATCAAATGGATGTCAAAAGTACCTTCCTAAACAGTTACCTGAAAGAAGAAGTATTTGTGAAATAACCTCCAGGGTTTGAGAGCAAGGAATGTCCTGAGCATGAGTACAAGTTAGACAAGACTCTCTATGGACTCAAGCGGGTCCCAAAAGTATGATATGAAAGATTATCCAAATTCGTGCTGGAGCATGGTTACAAAAGAGGTAAAATTGATAGTACCTTATTCTTAAGGGAAAAAGGTAAGGATCTCCTTGTTGTACAAATATATGTCGATGACATAATCTTTGGGGCCACTACTGATAAGCTAAGTAAGGACTTAACAAAATTAATGGGGAGTGAGTTTGAAATGAGCATGATGGGTGAGCTTAACTTCTTCTTAGGCTTACAAATCAAACAGAGTCCAAATGGAACCATGATCCATCAACAAAAGTATGCGAACGAGCTAATCAAAAAGTTTAAAATGTAAGAATCAAAAGAAATAGACACACCCATTGCAACTGCTACTAAATTAGATATTGATGAACGTGGTTCATCAGCTGGTCAAAAGTTGTATAGGGGTATGATTGGTTCACTTCTGCATCATACTATTGATAGACCTGACATTTTTTCAATGTAGGGATTTGTGCTCAGTTTCAGGCAAATCCTAAAGAGTCTCACATAACTCTTGTCAAAAGGATAATAAGATACTTGAGAGGCACCACTGATCTGTGTCTTTGGTATCCCAAAATTAGCAATATTAATCTAGTAGGATATGTTGATGTTGATTATGCAGGGTTTCTAGTGGATAGAAAGAGCACCTCAGGTATAGTACACTTTCTTGGTTCATGTCTTATGTCATGGGCTACCAAAAAGCAAAACTTAGTGGCCTTATCTACTGCTGACGCTGAATATGTTGTTGATGCCTCTTATTGTGCTCAACTGCTATGGATCAAACAACAGCTGGTAGATTTTGGTATTGAAGTTGGTTGCATTCCTATATTATGCGATAACTCTAGTGCTATAAGTATGACAAAGAACCATGTTCATTATAAAAGAAATAAGCACATAGATGTTAGGCACTATTTCTTAGGAGACAAACAGAGAAAGGTCTGGTTTCCATAGAATTTTGTGCTACAAATAAGCAAATTGCTGACGTCTTCAATAAAACACTGAGTAGAGAAAACATTACGAGGAATTGGTTGGAATTATGGATGATTAAGATCACCTAATAGACCCAGCTTAGAATGAAAAAAACAAAAAAAATAATTGAAAAAACAAATTGGTCTAGGAATTCTAATTTTATGTAAATATCTAGATTAATTCTTACTTAGATTCATACTTTAATTAATATACTCATGTGATATGTGTATATTTGATTCACTGATCTCTTACAAAGTTTTTTCTATTATAGCATTTGAGGCATGTTCAAGAGAGTTCTTCGTGAAGAACCTGGTTCATCAGTATGAGTCATATAAAAGCTCAGGTATGTTTTCAATACTTTGCACAATTAAAACTATTAATAATTCAAGCATGAGCAGAAGTCCTATAATTACCAAATTCTTAGAAAATTTTTTCTGTAGAGGCATTGAACCAATTTCGTCCATTTAGAACTCTAAAACCATGATTTTTGCCTAAAATCTAGGGAAGCCAAATAATCATTAAAGGGCTAAAATTCCAGGTTGATTAGACTTCTATTTGACCTTTGAAAATTTGTTGTTACTGAGTTAATGTCTAATTGCCTTTAAATACACACCACATCTCTAATCTTCTTCATCATTCTAAAATCGTCAAAACTCATCTTCAAATTCTAATCGCCTTCTTGTCCAAAATTCCCAAAACTCCTTACGAAACGAAGAACCATAACACACAAGATCATCCTGGCACTCTTCCACCACCATCTCCATCCAATTCATCATCATATACTCCACCCAGCGTATCCCCAAAATCTAGGTTTCAAAGGCAAAAAATGCGTGCTCGAAAAACTGTAGCATCTGGAGCTCTGAGAAAAGTGTTAAATGAGAGGTTGAAAGCTAGCCAAATGAAAGAAAGCCCAGCTCCAAATCCTACTTCTAGCTCTGAGTCTGAATCTTTCCAATCTGCGACTGGGGAAAAGGATATGGGTATTCTAACTATGAGAAGACTCAAGAATCCCATACTGAGGTAAGTTCTTCTATTTTTGAAAGCCTAGAAACTAAGTTTGTGCTGGTTGGCCCCATTAGAAATGTTAAATTGCCTTAGGTGAGTATGAGTGGAGGTAAAGAAAAAACAGAAAAAGAAAAAGAGAGAGAGGGTGCATGTGGTGAAGAGAGGGAAAAAGGGAAGGGAGCAGTTCTTGTTATATGTGAGGTGCAGAAGAGAGTGGCATAAAATCAAGGGGAAGTGGTTCGGGAGAAGCAGCTGAAGGGTTGGTTCATCTATGCAAACAAAGAGATGAACCTGGTTCATCTACTGAGAAAAATCTCGTTGACCTTCTGAAAAGGGTTGGGGCAAGTTATGATCCAAAGAAACACAAAGCTACCTGACAAAAATCCCCAACTATTCCCAAGACATCCAAGAAAAGAAAAACATCATCCCCAAAACCTACTACCCCTTCAGTGCGTAAGGGAAGAGCCACTAGAAGCAGGGTAAAACAAATTGAAGTTGGCCTACAAAAAGCTCTAGAAGAAAGCGAGAAAAAGAAAATGGAGAATGGAAAGGGAAAGGTTGCAGAATCCTCTGAGGTTGCAGAAGAAGATGAGATGGAACTGGTCCATCAAAAAAGAGGAACAACAGTGGAGGTTCCTACACCCAAAACCAAAAAAGTCCAAGACTTCTTCCAAGAAGTCTTCCTCTATACATGTGTCTACTGAACCCTCACTAGCCAAGACGACAAGATCTGCAGTGAAAGGCAAGAAGGTGAAAATTACTGAAAAAGATGATGAATTGAGTGGAGAAGAAGAAGAAGAAGAAGAAGAAGAAGAGGAAGAGGAATCTGAGAAGGAAAAGGACAAGTTTGCACTTTTTGCCAGGAGAAAAATCTTGAAAGGTAAGCTGTTGAAGGACCTGAACGAACCAGGGATGAGGAGACTGGTGGGTGCTTTAGCTACACAAGGTTGGAAGGACATGGTCCTTAAGATGGATGGGAAGCTGGCCAGGAATGAACTGATTGAATTAATGGCCAATGCTGTTGTGAAGGATGGAATAGTCACCAGTCTGGTAAAAGGGGTCAAAGTGAAGTTTGATGCACTCAAACTGGGTGAGATCCTGGACATACCTACTAAAGGGTATGATGACTATACAAGGCAAAGGTGGCCATGTCAGGATTCTCTCCCTACTGCTCTTGAAATCACTAGGAGTTCTGTGACTCTAGAGATGTGCCTGAAGCCAGATTTGTGCAGAAAAGTGAAATTAGGCCTGAGCACAAGGTCTTGTTTGAATTTGTCAAAAAGTGTCTATCGCCCAGACAGGAGAGAAGGCACACTGCAAATTACATGAACCTAGTTTTTATGGAGTGTCTGGTGAGAGGAATGAAAATCAACTGGCCTGCCTTCATTATCAAATTGCTAGACAGGGTCATAAATGGCTCCAAGCTCATGCTACTCCATATGGGTTCACACTGATTACAGTTATGGACATGTTGAATGTGCCTTTGAAGAAATGGGAAATGGCATCAAGCAAGGAATATTTTTGTGTTAAGACTCTGATGGCTTGTGGCTATCTAGTCAATGCCATCCTAGTTGAACCTGTTACATCTCTAAGGACACCCATCAACAGCAAGGTTAGGGCTTTGGTTCAGGAATGTGGAACTAAGAATGATGAAATTTCTAGGCTCAAGACTCGTGTGGCTGAATTGGAAACTGAGAGAGATGGCCTTAGAAGTGAGGTAGCAAAAGAAAAAGAGAAGAGTGATGAAATGCTTGAGAATATGCCGAACCTTCTCTAATCTCAAAAATCTAGTTCTTCCAAGCCTTAGGTCTCCTAGAACTTGTCTTCTGAACCAAACTAATACCCTCAGTGACCCAGATTAGGGATTTTTCTATTTTTTTGCTCATATTTTGAAAGTTTTTCTTTCTTTTTGTGGTCTGTTTGTAGAAGCATATCTCTATCAATGACAACTGCTGTTTTCTCTTGTTCAATGATGATTCTGATCTTGATAGTTTAAATATGTTTGTTGATTATTGATAATTGCACAATGATTTCACTTGTTGTTACCTCAGTGGCTATGAGTACTTTTTAACATGTAGGATTCACATTAAGTATGCAACTTTTCGATGATACCAAAAAAGGGGGAAAATATTGTTCTTTTGTTTTACATTATTCTGAATGTGATATTTATAACCTAATTAACCTGGTCCTTGATGATAAGTAAAATTTCTAAGAAGAGTGTTGATGGTTGAGCTGAGTTCTTACAGATTCTTTGATCAGTAAAAAGCACGGATTTTGTCATCATCAAAAAGGGAGAATTTGTTGGCCCAAGAACATGTGAAGTTTTGAGGAATGATAAATGAACTCAGTCATAGACCAAGTCCATCATGTGAAGCACAATAATGATCAACCTACACATGTGAGATGCACGTGAAGGAGATAAGTCTCATTGATCAAGCAGCAATATCTCCTGATCTGATCGAAAAGGTTGCATATTGGATAAGGAGAGAAAGTCTCCTTATGAGAAGAGAACACAATTCGGATAAACGATAGGGTTGGAGTTTGTGTTGTTCAAGGACTCAACTTCGATGGAAGATCATCAATTGAGTCTCAATCAAACTCTAATTTACTAAATCATTAAATAACAGTGATGGTTCTCTTTTATAGGCATTGCACATACATAGAAGTTAAACTAAATTAAGAGAAAAAGAGCAAGGTGATTTTGCAAGCAATTTATGTGAGATTCGAGTGTGCACTCCTGAAGCAACTTGAAAGAGATATAAGAACCATTTCCATTGTATTTTTTATTATTCCTGTTCAATTGTAGTAGGTGGTTTAAAGTTGTACCTTTCAGCTTTCATAGAAGTATTTGTACTAGGTACTTTGAGTGTTGAAGTTATAGGCTATCTTGAAGTTATCGCAACAATAGATGTTGTGTGCTACAAAGGGATTAAAGTTAATCCTTAGGTTTACAAAGAGTTTTTGTAAATGTTGTTTTGGCTCAATGATTTTAGTGAAAGTTTGGGAAAATCCTACGGAGTAGTACGTTGTAGTTTTTTCACCTTTTGAGCCAGGTATTTTTCACGTAAAAATCTCTGTGTTCTTTATATTAAGTACTTTTAATTCCGCAAACATTAGTAGTTAGATCGCTTAGAAGAACTTGGTTCTTCTTGATCAAAAACTGGGTAACACACAAATCAGCCCCCCAAATCTTATGTGGTATTGACGTTTAGAACATTAATATACAATTCAAAGGAAAATGGGTATAATTAGCGTACAAATCAGCACAGGTACGAGAAGTTAAGAAAAATCAAGATACAAGGTATAGATACAAGCTAACAAATAGTGTGTGGAGTAAATAAATTTGAATAATGAATATATGTCATGCCCCAAACCTAAAGAGGTGTGGTTGGTACGTGGTGTCATACTCGGTTCGAGCGTTCCGCTCTATAATTGTAAATTATGGAGGGGTAACCTTCAACATAGGCCGATGAAGCCATATTCTGAATCATCTGAAAATAACATCTACAACCAGCAATACCAAACTAAACATCTATATAGGGCTGGTAAAACCACAATACTGATATATAAAATGTACATACTTGCCTACAGTCTCTAGGGATAACTGAAATATATCATGGTTGGGACAGGGCCTCGACCTACCCATCAGACATGCATATATAAAATGGACTCCTAGGTATATATCTGTTAACTTCGAAGAAGTGGAGCTTACCAAGCAAGTTGATGTTTGAATTTTTCTATTGGGAAGGTCTATCCAGCTGTCTGTAGGACCTGCAGGTAGGAAATGCAGCCTCCCCAGTAAAAGAGACATTAGTATGAATAATGTACCGAGTATGTAACGCAACAAAATAGCTGAAAGCTAAAATGAACTGATAATATAATAACTGAAAGTACTCTGGAAAAAAATACAGTTTGAAAATATGCTTACCTGTTGATATTGGCTCATCTTTCTCAATATAGTATGTAAAATAGATGTCCGACCCTATAAAACTCAGCATGTGTAACTGCTCTGCCATAGTAAGTTGGCTTATAGGCGCTCGACCATACTAGGCTCTGTATCTCGGCCATTCTGGGCTAGCTCATAAGTGCTTGGTAATAGTAGGCTTGGTATATAACTTACCATATGATCAGATATTTCCTAATATACGACTAGAAATTCGGGCAAAACCATTCAAAAAACCGATCAAAGTTGGTCAGTAATGGCCAATAACCATCCAAAATGCAACTATTTACAGGTGGACGGTATTTTGAAGGTCGGGGCATACCGATTAAAGGTGGTCGAAAATTACCGAGAAACTTTGGTCGTTCAATTAAATTAAAAAAATATTACTGAAAAAACCGACCAAAGTTGGTCGGTTTTTTCTGACTAAAGTTGGTCTATATTTTAATTATGTAATTAAAAAATACACCATCTGGGAATCGAACTCGGGTGGGTCTGTACTGTGGTAGGATACTATTCTACCACTAGATCATTTGTGCATTTTGTTTAAGACTATCTTTTATTTCATTTATACTCTCTTATTGTATTTTCAAATGGAAATAACCCGACCAAAGTTGGTCGGTTTCTTAAAAAATAAATTTTACGGGACTCAAAAATAATTTCGTATTTTTGCACCAAAGAAAATCAAACAAAGTTGGTCGGTTTCGTAAAAAAAATTTCAAACAAATAGTTTAAAAAATCAATCTACTTTGGTCGATTTTTTGGCCGGTTTTTTCTGCCAAACAACCTAAATAATGTAATGACGAATGACCAGCCCACCGTTCCGTCATTATGTGGTGTTTATAACCAACCTTTCTCCTCCAAAATTCCGTAAAACATCACCACAAGGGGCCAACACGAGAGAACTACAAAACATTCAAATAAAAGTGAAATAAATCGTACTCATGACTTTCAATCACTGTCCCGTGAGTTCTAACTATTAGGAAATAAATTTATCTACCTTCCTTGAATATAAAAGCTTAAATACAGAAATTACACCTTTTCTTAACTATGGAGTACCTTCCAAAACTCAAATTACAAAGAAAAAGAGAAGCGATATAGTGATACGTCGTAGGATTGTTCTAATGTTATCGCTTTCTGATGTCATACTCGGGATATTAATCATCTTTGGAACCCTTATAGAGAGCTAACAGTAAGTTTTTGGGGGTTCTATGGTCTTGTTATATGAAAAATAAAGAGGAAGACGATTTGAAACCTTATATATATATATATATATATATATATATATATATATATATATATATATATATATATATATATATATATAGAATTTTGAAAAGTCAAAGAGGTGCTAGCGTGGCGCTCTAGCATTGATCTATCTTTCGTTACTTATATCTTTTTATTCGAATATTGTATGAACGAACGATTAAGAGTGTTAGAAACTAAATTCAAGACCTTCAATTGGGTATATAATATATCCCAAAAAGACCCCATATAATACATGAAATGTATTGCTCAAAAAGCTTGAGTGACACACCTACTTGTCACCTATGAAGTCTGCGCAGTCTCGCAAAACTGCAAATATCTATCTACTCCTATTTCATATCAATAAAAGGTTTAATGCGTTAGAAACTAGACTTGTAGATCCTCAATTTGGTGTCAGATCATCCCCTAATTCCAAGTATATTGGGAGAAAAGCTCGGCTATATTTCACCTAAGTGTCAACACATTTATGAATATAACTTGTGATGACCTTTTCCAACTTTTGTTCCACAACTCGCTTGACTTTAAAACATAATACACATATATCATACGACTAAAATAACTCATAAAATAATCTCCTTATAATTTTTAGCACTCTATTCTCACCCCAAAAGTACAACAACAACAACCTAGTATAATCCCACTTAATGGGGTCTGGGGAGGGTAGTGTGTACGCAGACCTTACCCCTACCCCAGGGTAGAGAGGCTGTTTCCAAATAGACCCCCGGCATCCTTCCCTCCAAGAACTTCCCACCTTGCTCTTGGGGAGACTCGAACTCACAACCTCTCGGTTGGAAGTGGGGGTTGCTTACCATCAGAGCAGCCCTCTCACCCCAAAATACATGTTATAATATTCTCAACTTGTCGACTTTTGACGAAACATATTTTCTTCAATATGTTTAGCTTCTAAGCCTTCCAACCATCATGATATTTTTTATTCATGATCTTATATATTTGTAACATCCATGGTAACATGATTAACTTACTTTATGCACTTTTAAAGATGATCTCATTTTTTGAGCTTACATCAATTGACTTAAGACGTACTCTTACGTACGAAAACATGAGGTGTAACAACATATTTTCAATATTAGATGATGGAAAATTAATTATGTCAAAAGATTATAGAATTTGAAGTTTTAAGACCGATGAACAAGAAACTTTGGTGTTTAGACATGAATTGGGTGATATTTGAAAAAATATTATTTGAAGTTAGGTTCTAAAAGAATATAATTGGAAGTTGATCAACTTGTGTTTGGACATGAAACACCTTAGAATTAAATCTAGCCATAATATTTTAAATATGAAAAAGGCGCATTTTGTCTCATACTTTCTTCGTTTATTTTTACTTGTTCAATATTTTAAAAATAAATTTTCAATTTTACTTGTCACTCTTAATATATCAAGAGAAGATAGTTTCTTTTTTTCCTGTTATACCCGCAGCATTAATTACTGATTTCAAATTATTTTTTCAAATTCTTTAAAAATACGCATAAATTAATATGAGTATCGTGGTAAATTACATAATTTATTTATTATTTCTTAAAATGTGTATAAAGTCCATAGTGGACAAGTAAAAGTGGATGGAGTGAGTATTTGTAGTTTCTTAATGTTTCATTTTTTTCTTTAAAAGTCCAGCCATATTATTTTTTGTGAAAACAGACAAATCTATTCTCATTCAATTGGGAATTGATATGCAGACCAATAAAGATACATTGACAAGAATTATCCCCCCTATGCTTTCCTCTTTTATATAAATATCGCTTTTCCCCCCTCTCCTGCATATATATAATGCCCAAATTTTCAATTATTGTGATGGTAGGCAATGTTAGGCCCATTCTCCACAAGCTATTGAGTTGCTTTTATGGAGAGGAATATGAATGAGAAATGTTTAATTGAAAAGTCAAAAATCCTTCTCATTCAATGTGGCTGCTAAAGGTACAGACACTGTAGTGTGTGGGATCCACTTATGTTTCTGGTTCCTTTACTTTCAAAAGAGTAATTGCTCCTACGACTTCATTTTCATTTTAGACCTATACGTTTGTATGGACTTATTTTAAGTACCTTTTAAGTTAAAATAATTTTTAAATCATAAGTTAAAATTTTTAATTTTTGGATTTTGATTTATTATTGTTATTTTAGCTTAAAATAAGTACTTAAAAAATTTTTTTTACTTTATTCAAACACTATAAAATAGCTTAAAAGTAATTAAAATAAGTCAATCCAAACGGATTCCTAATTTTTAACTTCGACTTATTGATGACTTGATAGCGATTGGGTAATAATTGATAGTCAGTCGAGAAAAACCAAAATGTGAAGTTCTTATGCTAAGTAATGAAATAATTAAATGACGACAGTTAAAAAGAACTCGTAGGATAAATAGGTGAGGGTAGGAGGAGAATCACGAGGAGAAGGAGAGAATTTGTGGGAGATGAGTCGTCACCGAAGAATCGATTAAAAACATGACTACTTAAAATTTTGAGAATGACAGTGGCTAGATCTAAATAGGGGTGTCAAATGGGACAGGGCGGGCGGGGCAAGCCTTTGACCTGCTAATATTTTGACCCGCCCTGCCTTATTTAGTATTTTTTTAAATTTTGTCCTGTCCCGTTTAGGCTTTTTTGTATTTCTTTTTCTAATTTGTAATATTACAAGTATCGCTGGTATATTTGCAACTATTTTGCGCTTCGTGTAGGAAATCACAGAGCTGGCATCTAATCCCATCTCAGATGGTATAATTGGTATTCATCGATATGCGCATATACTACTGTAATATAATAATATCTATTGTGGTTGGTGGAGAATGATAAAGAGAGATTGTGATTCTTGTTATATCATAATCCTCTTAGTATTATGAATTTAATATGCAATTCCGTCGTCGTTTGTTTTAATCAATGTAGTGAAGTAAACGTGAGGCTACATTATGCATGAACAGATAAGCAGCATCACATATATGGTCTTGACTTTCAAGACAAACTTAATATATCAAAGAGAAATCAATTCTTCATTTGAAGGCCGACAAACAAATTGTGGATGATGCTAGTGAAAGATAATCTTCTTCTTTTCTTCAATTTGGTAGATCAAAGTTAACAACTTAACTACAGTTACATGCCAAACTTTAAAAACTACAGTTCAAGTGCCTCTTTCCGTAGTTGCACAATACAAGCTTGACACCACTAATTGCACCACCTAAAAAGTCAATATTTAAACAGTAGCAATGTGGCAATCCAAATTTGAGAGGAACAAAAGGAATGTAAGCATGTCAAGGGTCTCATAGTTGCGATAAACCATTTGAATCTGGCTCGTCCTCTTCATCAAGCAATATTGGACATGAGACTTGATCAACCGTTAAAGTCATACCTAAAATGAAAAATGTATAGTTCAATGTATCAATATAGTAATTAAACAATTGAATACCTATTAAGACAATAATGAGAAAATTACTTACTATTTAAGTCATTCCATAATCACGTGCGAGCACACATTAAAGCTTCCAAAATAGTGGGGTGGAGTCTACTCCGATGTGGGCTAATCAACCTCCCACTAGTGCTAAATGTTGATTCTGAAGCAACAGTAGACACGGGAATAGCTAAAAGATCACGAGCCACTTTTTACAATGTCGGAAATTTCAATCCATTTGTTTTCCACCAACTCAAATTGTCAAATGATTGCCACATTGCTACTGTTTTCTAAAACGAAAAGATAGAAGACGTTGGTAAATTATTGGGGAAATAGTATGGGCCAGCCGGTTTTCAGACGAGTAATTAAAAAATAGTTAGTCTTTGTAAAGCCATTGAAAAATAATCGTTGTTTCGGTGAAACACGAAAAGTTCCAGCATAATATGTTGAATTGTGAAGGTCACGCGTATAAATTTCGAGCATATTATGCTGGAATTTTTCCGAATTTTTTAAAATGTTTTTGTTTAGATTCCATCTTTACGTGAAAAAGTAGTTAAATGTCTATTACCTTTGAAATTGTGGCTAATTTTCAATTACCAGTTGTAAAATTTGTTTATTTCTAAATTTTTTTCCTTAAAATATGATTATTTGAAAAAAGAAGAGGAAGACAAATAAAAGAATAGTGGTCGAAATTCATTTTTTCCAATCTACAAAATTTATTCTCTTACAAAGGCGTTTTCCGTAAATGCTAAAAAAATTCGAGTATCAAACATATCATATTAACAATATAGGGTTCATTTGGTTCAATAAATGTCATAATCCATTTCTAAAACAAGTCATAATGGCGCCCAACAACTTTATCGGGCCAGTCAAGTGTGGAATATTATTAACATTTCATATAGAATCATACTCTAATTTAAGTGAAATACCCATTCAACTAGAGTTGGAACGAAAAGAGTTAGTATAGTAGGAAATAAAATATACAACCCCAAAAGCAAGTCTACTAATGCATGTGTGTGCCAAGACCTGGTGTCACAATGTACGGGCATCTAGTAGAATGTACCCATCTCTACCCTATCGTCCGAAATAAGGGAAAGACCGCAAAAATACAAAAGAAGACTCCATCCGGCTGCCGAGCGATGTAGGAAGGGAAGCAGCTCACCGTGGAAGTCTCTACAGCCACTCACTGGCACGCGCCTGATCTGTATCTAGATGAATCCGCCTCATACCCTGTATATTTAAGTACAGAAGCGTAGCATGAGTACATAAATAATATGTACCCTAAGAGTATCCCGCCTAATCTCGAAGAGGTAGAGACGAGAGGTCGGCTTGATACCCACTAGGTCAAGATAATATCATGATGATGTTGTACAATTTAAAGCATAAATATTTAATAAATACTTATATTCTTTAATTCCTCAAAACTCCGATTTAATAATTTTACATTAAAATTCCATACTCGGGCTAGGGACCTCGGAATTCGATTCCGAGCATACGTCCAGGTCCCATATTCTTTCACGGACCTCTCGAGACCTTCAAATCATGAATCCGGATCCATTTCCAAGAAAGTTGACCGAAGTCAAACTTGGCCTTTTAAGAAAACCTTAAGTGAATAACTGGTTTTATTTGACTCAAAACTCTTCTAACTTCCGAATTAATCACCCTCACAAGTCGAAATTTAGCTAAGGAAAGCGCGTGAAGTTTTATTTAAGGGAATGTGATTCTAAATAGTAAAACGATCAATTGAGTTGTTAAAGTAGATATGTATTTGATAACTTTAGGTCTTTAATATAGGCCTGGGCTAAACATAAAGTATCCAAATTAATAACGAGGTTAAGTTTAGAAGATCATCCGTTACATCTCTTCTTTTATTGAACTCATATCTTGTCTCGTTTTTTAGTACATTCCTATTTTATGATACTATTATTATTCTGAAATTTTCAAATACATTTTATTTGATTGTGATATTTTCAAATTGTTTAAGGTATTACAAGTAAATTCTTATGGTAACTATGAATTGATAACTTGGTAAAATTATAACAATCCGTTATATACCACCTCACCTGTTAAACTACAGTATTATGTTAATATAAAATAAAAAATTATTAGTTCTCCTTCGATTTTTTTTTCTTTTGTTTCTTAGAGCTAAGGCCCAATGGCCCATCGTTGAAGTTTTTTTTTTTTTTAAATGAAATTTTCCCAGGTTGTCTGGGAGTGTTATATTAGCAAAAAATATAGTTCGATGATACAATACAAGGGTGTTGAAGACCCTTCAAAAAAATGAGGCATAGGCGATTATAAATAGTTCGCCCCCTTATAGAAATTACAATCTTGCTAACAAAAAGATGTCATATTTAACTGTATATCCAAGTAGAAAGGACATTTGGCCTCTCTAGGAAGCTGCTGCCCTGAGAGGAATAGAGCTCCAACCTGTGCTTTTGATGCCATCTTTTCTAAAGTATCCATTAGCTGGTTAGCTTCTCTATAGAAATGGACAATATCTATACTAGTTGCACGTCTTTGATGGTGATTTTTTCGGTGATCCGCGCCATATTATAATTGCTCTCTGACTCCTCTTTTAGCAAGTCAGCCAGAATTAAAGAGTCCATTTCTAAAGTGAAATTTGTGTATCCATTTTCTATACACAATGAAATACCAAAAAGAGCTGCATTAGCTTCTGCAACATTATGATTACTGCATCTGTATGGGACAGAAAAAGCCATGATCAAATCGCCGTTATCATTCCTTGAGGCACCTCCCAGGCCTGCGTTAAGCTTCATCTTACCCGTCATAGGTTTTTCCAGTGCACGACCTTAATGCTTTGCTTGGGGTGTAGCCTTACCAATATGTCAACAGAACTATTCCATAGCATTGGAAGATCACATTTTGGATATGCTTTGAGAAAAGCAGCTTTCACAGCCCAACATGTTTGTTGTTGCAATTTATAGAGGTTGAATTTTTTCTGATCGACATACCTGCAAGCACAATATTCTTTCCACAGCATCCAGCATATAATAATGGGGGTAATTTTTAAAGTTAACTTATGAGTCACTTGTCAGTGCTTCATTTCGCCAGGGCTTCCGAGCTTCTGATTGCGAACTCGACATTTCAGAAGAGGGAGGAGCATTTGGTCACCTTCAAGAGTTCGGCGGCGAGGACTCAGATTGATTACCTCCTCCTCAGAAGGAGCGATAGGGGTATGTGCATGGACTGCAAGGTTATTCCGGGAGAGTCCCTTTCGACTCTTCATAGACTCCTAGTGATGGATGTCGTCTCTGGATGAAGAGGAAGAGGAAGGGTGCTCGGGGACAACCGCGGATTAGATGGGGTGTTTTGATTAAGGAGAAAGCACAGGAGTTGGAGAGGAGGTTAGCTGAGGGCGGAGCTTGGAGAAGTTTTGGGGAAGCGGACGTTATATGGTCAGAGACGGCAAACTTGGTAGGGAGGTAGCACGGGATATGCTCGGGGTAGCCAAGGGCTATTCAGGCAGACATCAGGGGTGACTGGTGGTGGAACGATGTATTCGAAGGAAAAGTGGCGGTGAAGAAAGTGGCGCTTGCTAAGTTGGCAGGGAGCACAAGCGAGGAAGAGCGGAGAGCGAACCGGGAGATCTACAAGGTGGCGAGGAAAGAAGCAAAGCTGGCGGTTACGAAAGCTAAAAACGCGGCGTTTGGTCGCATGTACTAGGAATTTGGGGAGAAAGGCGGGGACAGAAAGTTATTTTGGTTAGCTAAAGCAATGGAAAGGAAGGCGCGTGATCTTGACCAAGTTAGATGCATCAAGGGCGAGGATGGTAGAGTTCTGATGGGGGAGTCTCAAGTCACGCAGAGGTGGCAGGCATACTTTCGAGACTTACTTAACGAGGAGGGGGATCGCAACATAGAGCTAGGGGAGTTGGGGCATTCAGAGCAACATAGAGACCTTGGGTACTGCAGGCGCATTAGGGCGGAGGAGGTCATGGGGACTTTGCGTAGGATGAGTAGGGGTCGAGCGACCGGGCCTGACGAGATTCCAGTGGAGTTCTGGAAATGCATGGGTAGGTAAGGAGTGGAGCGGCTCTCCAGGTTGTTCAATGCGATCTTCAGGACCAAAAGGATGCCGGAGGAGTGGAGGTGGAGTACAGGCTGCCCTTGTACAAGAACAAAGGGGACATTTAGTGCTGCAACAACTATAGGGGTATCAAATTAATAAGTCACACCGTGAAGGTCTGGGAGCGGGTGATCGAGGCGAGGGTGAGGGAGATGACATCTATATCTGTGAACCAGTTCGGTTTCATGCCGGGTCGCTCCACTACAGAAGCTATCCACCTTGTCAGGAGGCTGGTGGAGCAGTTCAGGGATAAGAAGAAGGACCCGCACATGGTGCTTATCGACTTGGAGAAGGCGTATGACAAGGTACCAAGGGAGGTGCTGTGGAGGTGCTTGGAGGCGAAGAGCATGCCGGAAGCCTACATCAGAGTAATCAAGGACATGTACGATGGAGCTAAGACTAGGGTTAGGACGGTGGGTGGTGACTCAAACCATTTTCCAGTGGTTATGGGGCTCCATCAAGGATCGCCGCTTAGCCCTCTCTTGTTTGCCTTGGTGATGGATGCTCTAACCCGACATATTCAAGGGGATGTGCCTTGGTGTATGCTATTTGCTGATGACATAGTCTTGATAGACGAGACGAGGGTCGGTGTTATTGAGAGGTTAGAGGTATGGAGACAGACTCTCGAGTCTAAGAGTTTCAAAATAAGCAGATCTAAGACAGAATACCTGGAGTGCAAGTTTAGCGCCGAGCCGAGCGAAGTAGGCAGGAACGTGATGATTGGATCTCAGGTCATCGCCAAGAGGGACAGTGTTAGATATCTTGGGTCGCTGATTCAGGGGGACGGAGAGATTGACGGGGATGTCACTCATCGTATAGGAGCGGGGTGGTCAAAGTGGAGGCCTGCATCAGTAGTCCAGTGTGACACGAAAGTTCCACAGAAACTCAAGGGGAAATTTTATAGAGTAGTGGTTAGACCTGGCATGTTGTATGGGGCGGAGTGTTGGCCAGTGAAGAACTTTCATGTTCAGAGAATGAAGGTTGTGGAGATGAGGATGCTCAGGTGGATGTGCGGGATCACCAGGTTAGATAAGATTAAGAATAAAGTTATTCGAGAGAAGGTGGGGGTGGCCCCGGTGGATGAGAAGATGCGAGAAGCGAGGCTGAGGTGGTTCGGGCATGTGCGGAGGAGAAGTCTTGATGTTTCGGTGAGGAGTTGTGAACAGCTGGCAATGGTCGGCGTACGGCGAGGCAGAGGGAGGCCTAAGAGGTATTGGGGAGAGGTGATTAGGCATGACATGGCTAGAATGCGGGTTTCCGAGGATATGGCCCTTGATAGAAAAGTGCGGAAGTCTAGTATCAGGGTGTTAGGATAGGGGCTCCTAGAGTTTTTCGTACTCCTCACCCGGGGTTGCGTGAGGCTTGGCAGGGCTATCCATAGATGATTTGTGTATTGGATTGTGTCTCCCTTATGGTAGTTATTTATGCTAGTTATTTATGCTAGTTACTGTCTGATATTATTGCATGCTATTTTATTTATGGTTCTTATGTTTAGATAACTATTTACGATATTTCTGTTGGAGTTACTAATGCTCTTTTGTTTTTGTTTTTGTTTTTGTATTTGTTTTTCCTTTCCTTCACTGAGCCGAGGGTCGACTGGAAACAGCCTCTCTACCTTTTCGGGTAGGGGTAAGGCCCGTCTACATATTACCCTCCCCAGACCCCACTTTGTGGGACTATACTGGGTAGTTGTTGTTGTAAATTATGAATCTCATTTACAGCTCTAACATTCCACCAATTATTTAAGATATTTCTAATGGGTTGGGGATGATATTATACCAAGTTGATGACCAAATAGTTTCCAGGCATAACTGGCTGCTTGTCCTTCAACAAATACATGTTACATATTTTCATCTACAAGATTCTCACAGCAGTTACACCTAGAAACAATTTATCTCCCGAACCTCAAAATAAATTCATCAAAGGGGAGCTTGCCATTCCAAAGCCTCCACACCAAAAATGACATAGTAAAAGGAGTATTAGAATTCCAGATCTTACCTATGAGATGTTGTTTGGGTTTAGATTTTATTACCAGATGTCAAGCTGTCTTGTTGGAGTATTTTCCATTCTCAGTGAGATCCCAAAAGATTTTTTCTTCCTTGTCAGAGCTTCCAATGTCAATGCTAAGGATATGATTGATCATCCGTTCAGGCAGAACTGCTCTCAACTTAATGACATCTCACTTGCCTTCTGATATGAATTCATTGACCCTGGTTTTATGGTTTTTGTAGTGACGCTAATTAGACCTGCAAGGTGACCTTTTAGGATCCAATTATCCCACCAAAAATTGTTACTAGAGTTAATGCACCATGTCATGTGATTTTCAGCCACATTCCTAATCTTACGAGCATGATTCCACGTATGAGAATTACCATGAGCCATTTTTTTGATTCCAAATGTGATCTAATGCAATACTTACTTTTGACATATGTAGCCCAAAGAGACAATGTGGACCTAATCCTCCACCATCCTTTTGGCCAACATATCACTAATTTCTTCCAACCTACGCACTCCAATGCCACCCTCATCAATCGGAGCTGCTAGGTTACTCTAAGCGCTCCAATAAAAATTTTTGTGCTCAGCTGAGGTACCCCAAAAGAAGTAGTCAAATATTTTTCAATTAATTTAAAAGTATGCTTGGGTGGGGGGGGGGGGCGTAACATATAATGTATAGATAGGAAGAGATTGCAGAGCACTATTAATCAATACAGTCTTACCTCCATAGGATAAAATCTTTCCTTGCCAACCATTTAGTCTTTTCACAATTTTACTGATAAGGGGGTCAAAGTATTCAGCCTTTTTCCTACCCACATATATTGGACAACCAGGATAATTGAGAGGGAAGTCTTTATCCATAATACCAGAAAACTTTCTAATTCTATTAATCCTGTTAGCAGCAGTCTTATAAGCAGGAAAGAAAAAAGTCTTGTCCCTATTAACAAGCTGGCCAGAGCTATCCTCATAGTCACTAATTTGCTTCAAAAAAAGTTTAATAGATTTAGAATTACCACTACAGAAAATAACAATATCATCTGCATATGCCAAGTGATTAATTTTGGGGACATTATTATGCATTGAGAAGGAACTGAAATCAGGATTATTGTATAGGCTATTGAGAGATCTGGACAACATTTCAGCAGCTATAATAAACAAAGAGGGGGAAAGGGGGTCACCTTGCTTATGTCCTTGTGATGAAGAAAAGAAACCATGTCTAGCTCCATTAATAATAACTGAGTAGCACACTTTAGAAATTAAGTTATGAATCATGTCTATCCATTGATTGGAAAATCCAAATTTTCTTAATACCTCAAGGACAAAGTGCCATGACATTCTATCATAAGTTTTAGCCATATCAAGTTTGATGATCACATTCCCACATTTATTTATTTTTTTGAAATATTATGAGTAATTTCTTGAGCTAGTAACACATTTTCATAAATTAGCCTATCCTTCACAAATCCACTTTGATTAAGAGAGACTAGTTTATGTAAAAGAGAGTTTAATCTTAAAGAGAGTATTTTGGAAATGATTTTATTAGAAAAGTTAGACAAATTAATTGGTCTAAAATTAGAGAGCCTAGGTGGGAATCATTTTTTGGAATCAAAACTAAACAATTATGGGAGAAAAACTTAGTCAAACCTTTGCCTTTAAATACCACTGTCACAAAAGCAACAACCTCCTTTCTGATAATATCCCAACAGCTATGGTAGAAGGCTCCATTGTATCTATCTGGGCCAGCCGTGCTTTCCCCACTAAGGCTCATTACAGCTTTCCTGATTTCCTCTTCTTCAGGCATCTGATTTAGATAATTGTTTTCCTTATATGTGATGCAATTTGGTATGCATTCTAAAATTTTAGGATGGAACTTTGGTTCTGGGAGGTTGAGCTGTGCTTTGAAATGTCTGACGCCTGCTTTCTGAATTTTCTTATCACCTATTATCCAATTGCCCCAGTGGTTCTTGGTTCTGTTTACTTGTTATTTTCTTCTCTTTTCCCTGAGCATCCAATGAAAATACGGTGGTATTCTTGTCTCCATCTTCAAACCATTTAACTCTTGATTTCTGTTTGAAAAGGGATTCTTGAATGCCAAGCCATCTAGTATATTCCGCATGAGCCCTGTTTAACTCTTCTCTACTAATATCCGAGTTGTCCTCAATATCCTTCTCTTCTAAGATTTGAATTTTTCTTCCCAGTTGTTAAACCCTTCATGAGTGTCCCCAATATCCTCCCTAGACTGTTGTGTTAACCTTTTACTAAGAGTTTTTAACTTAGTTTGCAACACCAACATAGGGTTGCCTTTAACATTGTTATTCTAACTTTCCCTAACAATATTGAGAAAACAGGCATACTAGTCCAATAGCTAAGGAACCTGAAGTACCTGAGACAATTATTAGGAGCACTGATGGTAAGCAACCCCCACTTCCAACCGAGAGGTTGTGAGTTCGAGTCTCCCCAAGAGCAAGGTGGGAAGTTCTTGGAGGGAAGGATGTCGGGGGTCTATTTGGAAACAGCCTCTCTACCTAAGGGTAGGGGTAAGGTCTGCGTACACACTACCCTCCCCAGACCCCACTAAGTGGGATTATACTGGGTTGTTGTTGTTGTTGTTATTGTTGATAAATTTTTCATAAGTAGAGGTCTATGGTCAGAACCTGTTCTTGCCATATGAAGAGTAGAACTGCCTTGAAAAAGGAAGTCCCATTTGTCGTTTACAAAGACACGATCCAATCCCATCCAGATCCTCTTCTTTGGACTCTTGTTGTTACACCAAGTAAATTTTGGCCTAGTACAACCAATGTCCGTAACTCCGCAATTATCCATACAACTCTGAAATTCAGTGCTTTTGTACGTACGATGGGTTTACCCCCTAGATTTTCATCCGGGTCAAGGATCACATTAAAATCACCCCCGATGCACCAAGGATCATTAACTCTAGCACTATCTTGTTGTAGTGAGGACCAAAGGTGTCTTCTTTCTATTGTCTTACACTTAGCGTAATAGCAGTAATTATAATATTTTGATTATTGATGGCCTTCACAAAATTGATAGTAACATGCTGATCACATTCAGAGACAATCTGATAGTTGTTGACGTTGTTCCAAAAAACACCAAATCTGAATGTTCCCATTGGAGTGACAGAATTGAAGTCCTAAGAACCTTCTGTAGCCATCTATTTTCTATTTCAAGATAAAAGGTTCAAATATCGTCACGAACTGAGTGTTGTTGATGTCAATGAGTTTTTAAGCCTGTGAATGGCTTTTTTGGATCTTATACCCCTTATATTCCATAAGAAAATCATGGGAAATATTAGGGGGGTTATCTTCTTTTCGTCTCCTCTTATGAGAAGGCTGATTTCTACCTCTCACTTCTCCCTCTTCTGTTAGGATTAGGATTCTCGATGTCTTGACTTTCCGAAACTTCTTTTGTGTCTTCCTTGTCTGTATTACTGCCCCTGCTATTACCTGTGTTTATTCTGCTTTTGTTGCCCTCATTGGCATGTAATTCCCCTTCTTTGCAATTAAGGTCAACAACCAAGTTTATCCATGGAAGATTTCTTAGTATTGAAGGAACAATGGAACTATTGGAGTCCCCTTGTAGCAGACTGCCTTGCCTGCCCGCCCCGCCTTCTTCACTCCGCACTATCTCAATACCACCAGTAGTTTCTCTAAGTTCTGCTAAGAATTGGTCATTCTGCTTACTAGTCGACATAGAAACAAAATTTTTCTTGTTATTATTCTGGGCATATTTGAACTTGACTTTGCTCTTCTTCTTCGGCATCTTTTTGTTTTTCTTCCTTTTTATTTTCTTTTTACTGTTTTTCACGACCTTATCTTTAATGGTCTTAATAGAATCAAGACCCTCCCCTTGCTGTATTTTTCCAGTGTCAATGTTGTTGGAATCCGCCTGATCAATTACTTCTCTGTCTTCTTTGTTTCCTTCCTTTTTCTTGTTCTTAGAATGTGCTTCATCTTCCTCTTCACGATCTTCATTCTCCTGGACAGTCTTGAGTTTTTCAAGAGCTCTACAATTCACCATGTAGTGGCCTAGTTTTCTACAGTGTTTGCAGTATTTCAGCACACCCTCATACTCTAATTTTTGAGTATATCCTTTTAGCGGCGATTCATCAAACTTTTGTCCCACAAATACACTTTGTGGTAAAGGATAAAGCAAATCCACCTCCACTCTGATTTTCGCCATGCTAGGCCTAGTTCTCCTAAAAGTTGCAGCATCAAGAGCCAAAGGTTCACTAACAGTATTCAGCTGTTGCTTTATGAAGTGCCAATCGTGCAAATGAAATGGTAAAGCAGGCAGGAAAACCCAAGCTGGAGCAATTGGAAGGTCCTCCTCCGGCTTAAAATCTGGCGACCATTTTCGTAACCACATCTGCATTCGGTCTATTTCAATAACTCTACGAAACCACACTGTCTTCCAGTCATCTTCACTAAATAGATCAATAAAGACGTTATGATTATCATAGACCCCAATTCAAACCGTCCCCTTTAAAGGAACAATTTCCTTAAATCTTGACCTAATTCGTTTAATTTGGGGCGTGGTCTAAGAAATCTGCCCACAATTGTATACTTACATGATTCAACCATTATCTCATAGTAGTCCTTCACTTTGAAAATTACCATTTGCATGCCATTGTGAGTCGTGTGCCTTGCAATTACTTTTTCCTTTTCTTGCCGGATTGAGTTTGAGAGGGGGATAGGAGCGGACGAGGATGGGGGGCTGATGATATTAGCATACGATGTTTTGTCCGATTTTGAGCTTTCGATGGTAGTCAGGAGCATTGGAGCCGTTGTACGCGCCGGAGGGGTGCCTCCCGGCGGCTCCATGATATGGAGTGTGTCCCCTACGCGTTAGACAGAGCAATTACAGAAAAGAAGTCTTTTAGAGTATGATGCTTATTAGAGTATGAGCCCATCGTTGAAGTTTGGTTTTTCCAGAGTAATATTTACAATCTTAATCAGACAAATGAAGTTTTAGCTTGTGATTTTGCAATGAAGCTACATGAGTCCTTCTCACGCAATCTTTCATTCTTCCCAAGTACAAAAACATAGGAATTTTATTAGTTTCAATATTCCGAATTCATAATTAGAAGATATAATTACCAGTAATGTTTATGACCTAGGTTCGATATAACAGCTTCTATTGTGGCGGACGCAGAGCTCCACGTCACGGACCGGATAACTCCCTAGCTATCTTCCGTGTGGCCTTAGTCACAATTCGCCCTGCGATGTGCTAAGTCAGCCTTTCCCCGAACTATTGCCACAACAAAGCTAAGAGAAGCTAGAAGAGAAGCTTGCAAGAAAGCTTTGTATTAAACAAGAGAAAGCTTTATACAAGTGTTGGATTGCTCTGTGCCTTCTATGATTCTTGTTGATCCAAATGCCAAATGCTACTAGCCTATTTATAGTAGCTAGACTCCCTAACCAACGGCTAAAATCTATTTGAATAAATGGCTATGATCAAAGCTCTAGAGAGTTCTACAAATCTCTACACCTAGTAGAATATACAAGATAAGTCTAGATGGGTCTAAAGTCTTCCATTGGAAGGATCTAGACTTAACTAGAGAAATGCTGCCATACGTGTGCCAAATCATTGCATGCGTGTCGCCCAGTCATTGCCCGTATGGCATAACCTCTTAGAAAATGGCAGGGCGTGACAACCTCCCCCACCTATTGCGTCGACGCCCTCGTCGACTCTTCATGGAAGGCCCGGATTTGATCTTCGAATTGCCAAAGCGCCTCCTTTGGCTCCCAGATTGCCTCGCTTTCCGGTAGTCCCTTCCACTTGACAAGGTACTCATGTAACGGTTCCCTGAACCGTCGCCGAATCACCCGGTCAGCAATGATGCTTTCAACTTCCCTGTCAAATGATGTCGTAATGGCTGGTGGTGCCCGATGTGACTCGTTCCTTATGCGAGGCCAATAGTAGTTAGCCTCTATCAATGCCTGAGTGCGTTCTCGTCCCGGATGACCCGCCCATCGGGTGTCATGGCACTCCTTAATGATGCTCGTGCGCAACCTCTTCCATTTGGGAACATAAATCTGTTGTCCCTTGGTGCGCAACAAGTCGCCTTTGACCCAAAATTGTTTAGTTTTGCCTTCTTTAGCCATCCGCACAAGTTGCTTGGCTAAAGGATCATGCGCCATGCCTTCCTTGATAGGATCCAAGAGCTCTACCTGAACTCTTGGCATTGCCGCCAATTCTGCCTTGCGGCTAAGCGCATCCGCCACATAGTTGGTCTGGCCCGGTTTGTGCTCCGACTGAATCTTGTGTCCCACCCTACGCCTGGGTGGCAACTTACGGGGTAACTCGGGTGGCATCACATCCTTGGATTCTTCTAGCACGTCCTCGGTGCAAGTGGGGGTATCGCCATCATCTCCCCCTTCTTCCTCTTGCTGAAGAACGGCTAACCCTGTCTCCTCCCCAGGTTGGCGTCCCTTGGCCAGCTTCATGGCACTAAGTTGAGGAGATTTGGATGTCTTGGGAGGGGCAACAGTTGGGATCATGCATGGTTCGCCTTCCAAGATCATTAACATGTTGAATCTAGGTAACGGGACAGCATTGTACTGTCGAAGGAACTCCATCCCTAGAGCAATAGAGAAATCATCTATTGGTGCCACCGAGAAATCCACCTTGCCTGTCAAGTTGCCAAGCTTCAACTCGGTCCCTTTTGCTACGCCGTCCACGGGTCTGGCCTCGGCATTTACGGTCTTGAGCCAACCCTTGGAGTATGTCACCTTGAGACCCAACCATTCCGCATCGGTTGGAGTCATGAAATTGTGAGTGGCGCCCGTATCAATCATAAAGTGGGCAACCTGGTTGTTGACGTGCCACTGCACGTACATGAGACTCCTGTCACCCGTCTGGTGAAGAGTGGGCTTTACGTTAAACGCGTTAAGCAGCTTAAGACATCCCATGGTTGCTTCGTTGCCATGCTCTTGTCGCTCCAACATCGCGCTCATGGCTTCGCGCTGTGGGCAGTCCCTTTCCTAGTGCGGCCCTTGACATAGGAAGCAAACCTCCCTTGGTTTGGCCTCCTTCTTGTTGTCTCTGGCCTGTTTTCCCTTATCACCATGGGTTGTTGGCTTGGGGGTTCCGTACTTGGCTCCCCCACCTGTAACCGACCAAGTCCTTTGAGTCGTGGACTTGGGTGAATCGCCTTGGTGCTTGACATAAAACCCTTTGTCAGCACTAGTGTAATCCTCCAATGTGGCAGCTACCTTGAGAGCCGTCGAGATGTCGTCGGCCTTGGACCGTCTTAATTCTTGAACCGCCCAAGGTTTGAGCCCGGATAAGAAGTTGAACAAGAGATCCTCATCGCTCATGTTGTCAATTTGTAGCATCAAGTTGGAGAATGCCTTGACGTACTCCTTGATCGAATTGCCCTGCTTGAGGTCCCTCATTTTTGCCCTAGTCTCGCGACTTACGTGCACCGGGTAGAACTCTGCCTTGAGTTCTTTCTTTAGGGCTTCCAAACTGTCAATGACGACTAGTCCTTTGTCCATGTCGGCTCGTTTTCTGCGCCACCAAAGTGCAGCCATGTCGGTAAAATGTAATGTGGTAGTATGTACCTGGGCTAATCCTGATAAGTTGAGCGCCTCAAAGTAGCACTCCATATGCCAAAGGTAGTTGTCTATAACTACCGCGTCGCGAGCTCCATCATATTCCTTTGGCTTTGGCAAGTCTAAGGTACGGGCAGTGTCTCAGACTTGCACGGTTGATGTCGAGGCTACTTCTTTTGCCAGGAAGGCACTTCTGCACATTGCCCAGTCGGCCTTTGTTTCCTCTATGGCAGCCTTGGACGCCTCCAAGCTTGACTTGGCTCCATCAACGTCCTGCCTCAAAAACTGACAATGCTTGATTCACTTTGGCTTGAAACAAGCTGTTCTCGTTGGCTAACTCTGCCCCAGCAGCATCAATCCTTTCTTGGAAAGTATCCAACGAGGTGTCAACCTTCTCGACGTACTCGTCCAAGGTTTGCTCTGTGCGATCCAACCTCTCTCTCGTGTCCGCCATAGCTATCTCAAGCTTTACTAAGCGAGCTTCAAAACCAGCAAGAACGTCACGTACTTACCACCCTTATGTGTTGGTGGGATGGTGCGCTCCTCCTCGCGACCCTAGCGAACTTGCTCCTCGCCGCCGCTAGCCATGTCGTGTATGTGCCCAAGCTAACCCACGAACCCTTTCGTAGCGTTGCTCTGATACCAACTGTCACGGACCGGATAACTCTCTAGCTATCTTCCGTGCGGCCTTAGTCACAATTCGCCCCTGCGATGTGCTAAGTCAGCCTTTCCCCGAACTATTGCCACAACAAAGCTAGAGAAGCTAGAAGAGAAGCTTGCAAGAAAGCTTTGTATTAAACAAGAGAAAGCTTTATACAAGTATTGGATTGCTCTATGCCTTCTATGATTCTTGTTGATCCAAATGCCAAATGCTACTAGCCTATTTATAGTAGCTAGACTCCCTAGCCAACGGCTAAGATCTATTTGAATGAATGGCTATGATCAAAGCTCTAAAGAGTTCTACAAATCTCTATAAATCTCTACACCTAGTAGAATACAAGATAAGTCTAGATGCGTCTAGAGTCTTCCATTGGAAGGATCTAGATTAGCTAGAGAAATGCTGCCATACGTGTGCCAAATCATCGCCTGCGTGTCGCCCAGTCATCGCCTGCATGACATAACCTCTTAAAAAACGACGGGGCGTGACATCCAGCAGTGAGGGCGATGTTACCTAAAGCGTATATACTACAAAAGTGGAGTTCCTATTCAGCATGCTACCAAAAACTGACAGTATCGTTGTACAGTTAAGCACCACTCAGTTTACGCCTAAAAGACCATCTTGAAGACATATATGGTAAAAATATGAAGTGCACTTAAAATAAAAAGATAAATTCATAAATAATAATAGTAGTAAAGTCCCAAAATCTAAAGTACAATATAGCTATGATATAGCGTGGATAACAAACAAGGTGATGTTTAATGTAAGACATCAATTTGGCTGCTGCTATTTCTCCACTTGGTTCGTATCTTGTGATATTGGAGAAAGGCCAGAATGATTTGGACAACAAAAATATTGCACCAAGCTAAACATCAGCCAGTCCAGTCATACGGTGACCACTATCGCTTCTTCTCTAAGGTATTCAGCTGGCATGCTGTCACTAACGTTGCTAGCTGCTGATGGCCTGCTGCTGATGTTGACCAATTTCTCTTCGGACCACGCTATTTGCCAGGAGAAGCAGCCATATTTTCACTTGCTATAGTACCCCAAAACTTTGGAATGTCTGCTTTAATCACCTAATCCGGCCCTCGACTTCAAATGTAGCTTGAAGTCCATTATGTCACCCTCCCACCGTGTCACAGTTTGATTTTCACATACCCATATCTCGTGGGCAACCTGGTTTATGAGCCTGAAATCATGACTAACAAGAACCATGCCACCATCCCATTCATTCAAAGCCTCGGCAAGTGAGTCAATAGTCTCAATATCAAGATGGTTGGTCGGCTCATCCAACAGCAGCATGTGAGGTTGCCTAAAAGCTAACCACCCGAATATCACCCTGCTTCGTTGACCGTCTGACAAGTTCTTCATAGGCATTACTTGAGCTTTACCAGTAAGACCAAACCTCCCAATTGCTGCTCTCATCTTCTCCTCCTCATTCCCAGGATACTCTTTTATCATATATTGGAGAGCAGACATTTCCATGTCAAGCTTCTCAGCCAAATGCTGGTGGAACTGTGCAATCCGCAGGTGATTATGCCGCCTAACCATGCCATCAAGGGGAACTAAATCCCCTGTCATCAGCTTAAGCAGCGTGCTCTTTCCAGCTCCGTTAGGTCCCACCAGTGCTACCCTTGAATCAAGGTCTACACCAAAATCAAGGCTCTTGTAAATAAGATTATCAGGTGTATAGCCAAATGTCACTTCCACAAACTGCAGAACAGGAGGGGGAAGTTTGCCAACATCAGGAAACCGGAAGACCAGGACCTTGTCCTTCACCACCTTCTCTGTTAGCCCTCCACGCTCCATCTTAGCCAGCGTTCTCTTTGCTTTGTGCTTGACGGGCTAGTTTGGCTGATCCGTGTCCAAAACGAGCGATGTATTCCTTCATTGAAGCAATCTGCTCCTGCTCCCATCTGTACTGTTTCATCTGATTCTCTTCCAGCTCCTCACGGGTTTGGACATATTGATCATAATTACCTGTATAGAGCTTCAACTTCTTATTTTGCATATGGATGATGTTGGTGCACACACCATTTAGAAAATCTTGTGAGTGTGAAACAACAACCAGAATGCGGTCAAACTTCTTCAGGGTTTCTTCTAACCACACGCAAGCCTCAAGGTCTGCATTCAGGAGAAAATGATCATAAGCATGTGAAATCTAAAAATCAGTAAAATGAAGAATCTACCACACCTTCATTAGATCCACGTGCGATAAAAACAATAAAGATACTATAATATCTCTGTATTTCCTTTCAGTTAAGATGGAACTTCACGTACTTAGCAGAGGGAAACAAAAAGAACGCTAGGAAAAAAGCTGTAACAAGAGTGCGAAATTAAGATTTAAGGTCCCATATAAAATCTGCAATATCAGTTTTCATTGTATGTATTGTTCCTAAAAGAAAATTAACTATGTCCAGATACTCAAAAAACAAATCATGTCGCAACTATTTGATATACTATAAAAATGAATCGGAAGATTACCAAGATGATTTGTGGGTTCATCAAGCAACAAAATGGTCGGATTCATAAACAGGGCCCGAGCAAGAGCAATCCTCATCCTCCATCCACCAGAAAAATCTCGTGTTTTCTTTTCTTGCATTTGCTTGGTAAATCCAAGACCAAACAAGATCTCAGCTGCACGCTTCTCAGCAGTTGATGCATCCAAAGCTTCCAAACGCTCATAGATTCGTTCAAGTTGCTCTCCGCCACCATCATCCTAAAGATAGACATAAAACAAATCATCACATTTGCCCCAAAAAAAGATAAAGCCGATGGAACGGAATGTAATTTATTACTCATCGCACAATACCTGTGCAGCCAGGACTTCAACTTCTTTCTCCAGTCTCAACCTCTCTTCATCGCAACTAATAACAGCTTGAAGTGAGGACATGTCAGAGGCTTCAATCTCACGTGTTAGATGAAAGATATCCATATGATCTGGGATGGGAAGTTCACGACATCCAATAGCAGCAAGAAGAGTAGACTTTCCACAGCCATTAAGCCCGAGCAAACCGTATCGTCTGTGAAATTAAGATCACAGAATTTGACCATCAGCTATCAGCCCTACTAAGAAACAGCCATACAAAGAGATCATTAACCGTACCTTCCATAGTTGAGCTCCAGTTCAGAGTCAACTATTAAATCATGCCCATGGAAAGTAAGTGATAAAGATTCTATCTGCAAACAAAGAGTATCAAAATAAATAAAAAATTTTAGGTCATTTGCATGGCCAGTCTTGCACTTCGTCTTTTGTTCAAAAATACTTTTTAGACTTATTACTCAAATACTAAAGATAATTTCTGATTGGCAGTAATACGACAATTTGTCAAAATTTAAGTGTTAACTTGAAGCAATCAATTAGGAGTCCGGAAAAACAGAAGCAACAGAAACCAAATTGAAATTAGAAAGGAAGGAGCAAGAGCACACCCTCCATTTACAGACAGAATCAAAGTCTTTAAGTATTTATTGATATTCAAGTAACATTTATCCAAAACAACACATTTCCTCTTTTCGCGCACACCCTACATTTACAGGCAGAATCAAAGTCTTTATTTTTAATTGATATTCAAGTAACATTTATCTAAAACAACACATTCCCTCTTTTCCTTACTAAAAGAGAGATGTGTGAACAATTTTAACTCCCTGTTGCAACAATTTTAGGGTCCTCTCCAGTGACAAGTTATAGCGCTTGGCAGCCTTAACAGTTATATACTCTCCTCTGGCATTAAAGAATATAGAACTGGCATGTGATATTTAATTGTTCAGCAACCATTAAGTGTGTTATTGATCAAGAAAAAGTTAGAAATCTTGTAGTATAAGAAAACAAGTAACTAAATCCAAAATAAAAAGAAATAATATAACCTACTTCCTAGTCCAAAAAAAAAAAAAGAATCAACCCATCTATTTTTGGGCGTGAATTTGTACATCCATCTATTTCTAAATAATTTCAAGATACAAGAAACTATATAAAAGAATGACAAAGAAAACTTATTTATATTTGAAATGATCAATTTGTTTTTGTAACCTCGCAGTGAAAGGAAAAAATATTTTGACTCGCCAAATAAGATAATAATAGGACCAAACAGATTGGATAGAGAGAACGATAACATCTTATTTTCAGAAATTGATTGAAATGGTTCCTACTTCATATATTTTCAGCTCCCCAACTTTTATTATTTTGGATTACTTTCAATTCCTAAACCATATAAAATGTGTGTGTTATAGCCATTTTGAGCATTTCCCGTATGACAACACTGCTACCACTACAAACAATAATACAAATTAATTAATCAAAATAAGATTTTTCGGTTCTTACAGAGTAACATATGGACGAGCGAAAACTCAAAAGTACAATTACGAATTTGGGACCTTAATTCCAGAAATAAATAAATAGATCAAAAGAAACTAACCCGAATATCTCTGGAAAGTGGATGTGAACACAAAACACCGGTACAAGTCCTATCAGATAACTGAATATCCCCTACACCATTCGTTAAATCATCAACACTGTTGCTCTCCGCGGGAGAAGCCGTTGCAGCAGCAGCAGCCGCTTTCATCGCCGCCGCCTTCGACTTCCCACTTCTCTTGGCAGCTGCGACTGCCTTCTTCTGCGCCTCTCTCTTCTTACTCGCATCCGACACCATCTATTTATTTTCAAAAATGAAAAACACCACTTCCAATCAGAAAACACAAAAAGAATACAAAAAATACAGGAAAAAAACCTACAATAAAATGTGTTTTTGAATCAGAAAAAATTACCTTAAGAAGATCAGATGGCTGTCTTCTTATGTGATTACTGGTCAGAGAAAGAGGAGAGTCCAACGATGAGGGTTTCTGAGGGGCTAGGAGATGGTGGAGGAATATTTATAAGAAGAGTGTGGGAAGAAGACGGTACACGTGTCGTTTCTGTGTTGAGTGAGAATTTTGGAGCGGTGATACTTTGAGAGTTGCGACTTTTTTATTCAAGTTGCGTAGCGTGCCTAGGAACTGGCGATGAGTCACACTTTTTTTGTTCTTTTTAGACTATCGAACAGTTCTCATACGCTTTTTTCTATTCAAATGAAAAAAGCACTATTTCCTAATGTACAGGGAATTTCAAATGGTACGTTGGGAATAGCTATTCAAATAATGTAGTGTGGTTATCCATTTTGGCTTCCTTTGTCTTGTGATGTGTACTTGAAGTACAATCTGTCTTGCTCTCTGAGATGCTTCGTTCTTCGACTGTTGAAACCTTCGGGCGTCCTTTCCATCCAAATATTGTATACAACTGCTGCGAACGCCACTCCCAATATCATTTTACTTGGGTGCCTATTGTTTACCCTGCTAGTAACCCGTTGCACTTCTGCATCCCATCTTTCTATTGTTCTGGTAAAGTTCAACCAATGTAGTATTCCTTGCCATAGTTGCCGGGAATAAGGACATTCAAAGTATAGATGGTCATATGTCTCGACAATGTCTCTTTCACAGAGCACGCATGATTGGTCAGTGTATATACCCATTTTGCTAGCCTGTCAACTGTGGCCAGTCTTCTATGCAGTGCCATCCATAGTATGAATTGTTGTTTGGGTAGCATTCCAGTTATCCTTGGTAGCTTTTCCCATACAACCCTGGGATATTGTGGAGTAGATTGTATATATGCCTTCCTAATGCTATAGGTGCCATTGTGCGTGCAAGTTTGCAGTGATGTGTTTGTCCACCATTCTATTGCTCCAAATAGCTTCCTGACTAACCAGCTTGCTTGTTTTGGTATGTCCATGGTGTGGATATCCCTTTTTTAATGTATTGGCAGTGGATCCATTAAATCCACAATCTGTATTGTTTCATCATTAAAGCCCATAGCAGTTTAGATACAGCTGCTTGATGAGTTACACTTGATTACTTGATTTTATAGTATATACTTGTTATATAGATGTCAGTTTTTAAAACTAATGGCGTCTAACGGGTGGGTCGGGACGGTGCTTTTTTAGCCGAATAGGTTCGGGTCTGGATCGATTACGGTTAAGTTTTGACGAATTTGACAAGTTCGAATTAATTCGGATAAAAATTGAACCATAAGAGTTACAGTTTGAGGGGTCGGGCTGGGCCGGGTTTAATGTATTTTTAATTTTCTTTTAGAATTTTATATAATTATTGTAAGTTATATTAATACTTTGTATTAATTTAAAAAATACAAAGAAGTTGGGAAAAAATTACACTTATAAATTGCAAATACTATATTTATTTCAAAATTTAAAATTAAAATTTGTATTTAAAAAGTAAATTAACAGAAAAATAATAAAACTAAATTTTCATGCATATTAAATTAATAATACTTCAAATTAATATAACAAACTAAAACATTAAGCATAAATACGTCTAATAATTTAAAAATAATACAAATCGTCTTAAAATCTTAAAATAACACATATATAGCATATTTTAAAAATAATACGTTACCATCATATTCTATGATTTGAGCTTTATAGTTATATCCTAAATATATACATTATACGTTAAATTCCAATAATTTTAAATTATGTTAATTAGTATGTAATAATTAGTATATTCATGATATATTTATAGTATATTTGATAGAATATTCATGATATATTTACAGTATATTCATGTTATATTCGTGTTCCGGGCCGGTACGGACTGGGCCGGTTAACCAGTTTAATAGCACTGTTCATTTAACGGGGTTTACCGGGCTGGGTAACCCGATTCAAAATTTTAAACCATCCAAACTCAGCCCAGCCCCCCTACCCAGCTCAACCCAGCCCCCCTTATCGGTCCGGTCCGGTTCCGAGTTCTACCGGTCTGGGACGGTCCGAAACCGGACTAACCCGGCATGTTTAACACTCTATTTTTAATTTGGCTCGTGTTATTTTCCACCTAGGAGTCATGGTCAGCCAAAACAAATGGTCGTTTCACATCGAAAAATTAGCTCAAAGGATATATAAATTGATTTTTCTTGGTATTATTTGATATCTAGAAAATAATATATTTTTTATTTTGTGTAAAGCAAATAGAAAAACGAAAATATAACTAGATTAACAATGTAATATTCACTCTCGTTCATTAATGTGTTTGACATAAACTTAAAGAAATTAAATAAGACTTTTTAATATGATGATCTTAAACTAATTGTGCGTATAATATATAAAGATATTTTTTGAATCTTATAATTTTAAACATATTATATTATTCTTATAAAAGTATCATTAAAACTAAATGAGAATGTTAAAATTTAAACGTTATATTAAATATAAAAACATGGAATTCTTTCCTTGATGCAGAAGAAGGGTTAGAAGTATTATTAAATATGGACTATAGGAACGTATTCAGTCATTAAAAAGAGGATTTGATTGAGTATCAAGGAGTCAAGAGATTTAGGCCAAAATACCAAATAAAAGTAGATCGATTTTCTTTCATTCCTGAAAAGATGCATATCTTGCCCAAATCTTCTTCCATAATGATACAGAACAATAGTATTGTTGCTGTAAATACAGAAATTACCTTACATCTAAGAAGTCGAGTCGGTGAGTTGGTCTAGGTGGAGTGGAATAAAAATAAATTGAACTTAAAAAATATCTTATGAGATATCTATATTCCTGGAGAGACAGATAAGATATCCCGACATATGATACCGCCAGGAATAGGAATTCTTTTTCAAGGAATCCGAAAAAATGATTCCTTGAGAGATAGATAAGATATCCTGACATATGATACCATCAAAATCAAGGAAAAAAATCATGGAATCTAAAAAAATGAAATATTAGATCTATGTCGAAGAGCTAACACAGTAAAAAAAAAAAATTTATTCTAGTTCAACCTGTATAAATTTAGCAACCCTCTTTTCACTGGATCCATTGTTGAAAAATGATTATGTGCAACTTCGAATTGTCAATACACTTTTAAGAAAATTGCAAATTGATTCGAGGAATATAAACTCCCAAATTTATTTTCAAAAATTTGATTTGGATGAAATTTGGTTTGAAGATGAAAATTTGTTTGGATATAATTTTTTAAAACATATTTCTCTTCTTTTTTTTTTGAAAAAATATGAAATGTGACTTATATCCATAAGTTTTAAAAACTATCAAAAATACCTAACAATACAAAACAAACAAACTCGTTAATCTTGTAGATGCAAAGCTTTCATCGATACTATTCGTTATTATTATCACCAGTGGTCGGTCTAGGAATTCAAGTTTGTGGGTGATAAATTTTTTGTACATAAAATTAATGGGTATTTTTGTAAATTTTTATACGTTTTCTAAAATTTTCTATATAACTATACATACTCTGCGTCGAGGTTAATGGGTGCTCGAGCATCAAATTTTAATGAGTACATCAGCCACTGATTATCACGTGTCATTATCCTGAAAATAGATAAGTTTGGCGCAAACCAGCGGATCTAAACAATCTTATTTTTTTGAACATGAAAAAATAAAGAAGCCATTGCAATTGATTATTATTTTTATTGTAAACCACATAATATACTATCCTAAAGTTACAACAAGATATTTTACTATCAATTACTAGTAATACAATTACTAACCACTATAATTCATTAAATTGCAATAATATTACAGGATCCAATAGTCAAAAAACATGAAAGTAATTAGATGGTGGTTAGTTGAGTCATAATAGATGGTGTGCTTTTTCATAAGAATAAAAAAATTTGGGTAATTCTTGAAATTGTTAATAAATCCAACAATGATATTTTGGATAAAAAATAGGTCTAGAGTTGGTTTTGGGATATGAGAATTTTGTTTTCAAAATTTTTCAAAACATGAATAAAATCTATAAACAAACATGTTTTAACAAAATCTTTTTGGAAAAAACTTGGCAAAATCTATGGTCAAACAGGAACCAATTAATCTTCTTGGCCGGAAGGTCGTGCTTTTGTTGAATAAGGACAAATGATTTCATTCGACGAAAAATAATAGCATGTTTGGAAAGCCACCTAAGAATTGGATTTGGGTATAATTGAGTGTAATTACATAGTTTGCCATATTTGTTTGGTCAAATAATTATTTAGTCAACATGAAATTAGGTGTAATTGGAGTAGTGCAATTACACTCTCCAATTCTCAAGGGGGAGGTGAGAATTGGTGGTAATTACAATGTAATTATGACGTTATTTTTTTATTTTCTTTCCTTTTTATTTTAATTTAATTTATTTTCCTTATAACTTTTTATTTCTACTATTTTAATTTTTTAAATTTATTTTTATCTTTTAATTTCTTTTAAAATTTTAAAATACATTTTTGTTAGTACATTATTTATCTTTTATTTATCTTTCTTTATTTCGTGTTATTTCATGTAATTGCTTATATTTTATTTTTATTTATTTTATTATTCTATTTTTTGAAACTAGACCTCCTAATATTATAAATAATGAGTTACAAATTTATCATATAATGAGTGATGTAATTAAAGTGGAATTTCATTGTTGAATATGATTATAAACTTATTGTGTTTCCTAATGTAAAATTATAGTGGGACTTACTATTATTATGTTGGAATTTTATATATACTAAATAATTTTTTTAAAATTTTGAAATTGTGTTATAGTTATGGTTCCAATTTACTTGTTTTAGTAGTATTGGCTCACATCGCATGTTGTTCATTTTAGTTAGAATTGATAGATCGGTTTTGTCATATATTTGAATAATATTATGACATTATATTTATAAATATTAATTTATTTTATCAACTATGAATTCCATGATGTTCTTATGTATCTAAACTAAATAATAATAATTTTATATATATATATATATATATATATATATATATATATATATATATATATATATATAAAAATTATTTTAACAATATTAGTTATAAATATATGATTACTCATTAATGTATATTCACTAAAAATATATATCTTAAATATCAAATATAATATCATTTATACTTATAAAAATTTATAGGCATATATTTATTATTAACTTTTAAGTTTTGATAGTTACTTAATTTAAAATTTAATCTAACTCTGTAATTACACTTATGCAATCAAACAGTAAACTTTTAATTACATTGTAATTATACTATGACAAACAAACAGATTATCGTAATTACACAACTGAATAATTACTAGGTTGTATAATTATTACCCTAGTAATTACACCAATTTCAATTATAGAATGACTTTCCAACCAAACTCTAAAAGTTAAAACATATAAAGAAACGGATGAAGTAATTTAATATTATGTATGTTACAATTATTTGTTCGAGAAAATAATAGTGCTGTGCTCTGTCTAAACTTGTAATCGGTGTAATAGAATCACATTGTTGTTGGTCGTATAATTTCATTCCATCTCACTATCATAGTTCCCAAATGACTAGCAAAAAAGAAAAAATATAGTTCCCAAATAAAAAGGTTGGTTCGTAAATTTTAAGTAAACCAACAGTTCCTCCTCTCATTTCTCCCCTACTAATTCATAGACTTCTTGATTTTGCTAACCGATACACATAAAAAAATTAATTAGATTAGTCTTGCTGTATCTACATTCACTTTCTCAATTTCGATATGAAAAATCAGTACACTAAGTGAAATTGGAGTTTCAGCGATCCAAGAATGCATGTTTTTTCAAAATATGTCGACTGCAAATACTTTTTTTTTCTCACTCGGTGTCAGGTTTCATATTAGGACCCGATTAAATTCCGATTCGCACCGAAAAATTTCACAATATGGGATAAAGCGCTTCCTAATAAAGGCGACTCCATCCACAAGGCTCTAATTCGAAACCTCTGATTAAGAATGAGGGAGTACTTACTGTTTAACCAAAAAATATTTAATTTAGTCAAAGCGTGAATTTTGAGAAAAGAAGTCGGCCTACTGATAATCAAAGAGACCGAAATATAATAGGCTTTCAAAGAGTAAGAATAAAGCAATAAGAAGTTTGTATTTCATTATGATGTATCTGATATTTCGTGTGTTTACAAATGATGAAACCTCCTCCTTTTATAGCTAACAAGGAGTAACATCTCAATCTAAATAATAAAGACCAATTAATAAGACGTCATACAATCATTACTATTAAATAATGATTCAGTAACGTATCAGGCATTTAATAATGAATTTAGACTATTTTTTGTCATCAGATTCTTGTCTTCAGTGCCATTTTTATCCGTTGGCTTTAAATGGTTTGAACAGATACAAGACTCGTATCTAAGACTCCCTCTCGTGTCTGTTTACTTTCCTCCTCCCGTATATGTTGTTCTCCGTATCTCTTAGTCATTTATTACTATTTGACTATTTGACCAGTCCACGTATCATGCCACATCATCTTTGATTCAAATTCAGTTCTTCCCAATACAGATAGTCCCGCCACTTCTCATTTATTTATCAATTAAATAATTGGGAAGTGGATCTTCATAAAAGAGAATTTTTGTCACAATTAATGCGGATGACAGTGTTGACGTCTCATATGTCTTTCACATTTAATGCTCCACACACGTGTCACCTTCTGTTGGGATCTACAATTGTTTACCCACTTTTCTAGGCTTATTCAACTTCCACTTTTCACGAAGTGATAGTTATCTTTAATTTAGGCTTTCCATCATTACACCTTTTAATTTGACGGTTGCTTCCATATGACCTTTTAATTCATACTTCCTTTGTCATATTCCTCGACAAACATTCCTTTACTTTCTTTTACTTCTCCTTACTTCAAACTCGCTCAACAATGGCATCACCAAACCCTAACCCCAGAAAGGTTCTAGTTCTTGATCAATTTCCTAATGCCCCTACTCCGATTAGACAACAAGAGGCAGAGGAGGAAGACTTAGAAGTTCAGGATCTACACGTGGTGGTTCGACTAGTTCTGCTCCTCCTTCTTCAAGTTCTGGTGTCACAGGTTCCTCTTCTAAAACTCCATCTTTGAAAGGTAACGAAGTTTCTGATCCTTCTCAAGAACCCACAGTTGAAGAGATTATACCGAGTGATCTATCTTTTGTAAGTGATAGAACATCTCTACAAAGCAAATTGCAAAATTAGAGAAGACTGATGCTTACCCCTCTTATAATGTTATCCTTGATTTTTGCCGTTTCTTCAATATTTGCTTAGCTCAAATTGGCCCTTTAGTATGGAGGGTTGTAGCTTGTTTGAGGTTTTTGTCTACTAAAGCGAAAATCAATTTTACGATTTTCCATCTCATTCATTTATACCACCCCAGCTTACTGCATCATGGGGTTTGTACCTTAACTGCGAGGAGCAAGAAAGTTTTGGTAAACCCTGAAGATGATAAAGACCGTGGGTGTTATCTTCGTTATATTGCTGTTTGTACGTCGGATTTGCTGGGTGAGTCAAACATTCCCTTCCCTGATAAGTGAAACTTTGCACGTAAGTTTCTACTTACTTTCCCATACTTATTTTTAGAGATTTTGATTTTCTCCCTAACTTTTTCCCTCTTTTGGTTTTTTGTAGCAACCATGGGGAATGTGGAGCCTATCCCCAACTTCCGTGGTTGGGTAGATTCGATTTTGAAAATTGCCTCCAAAGAAGATAGAACTTGGAGATCTATTTCTTCCTTATATGGTTGGAAAGTGAAAACACACGGTATACATCTATGTTTTTAGATATATAGGATAAACCCCAATAATGAATTCAAATCTATCTTTTTATCAGGATTTGGTGTAAAAGGAATGATGGCTGATGTTGCTTTGGCTATGCGTGCCTCTGCTAATGCCGCCCTTGATTTGGACAAGGCTAAAGCCTTGATAGCTAAGAGAAAAGCTATGGTAGTAGATATTGAAAATGAGGAAGAAAGTAGTACCTTATTGGTATCTAGACCAAGAGTTAGGAGACGCGTCATTATTGAAGAAGAAGCTGAGGATACTCCTACTCGCACCCCTCCTGCTCGTACTTATGCTTCCGAACCTGTTCTAATTCATTCCAATGAAGATCCGGTACCTAGAGACACAAGTGAATCTGTTCATCGTCTTTTTGTGAGTGATTTTGAAAGTGGGGAACTTGGCCCTGTTCTAAATGAAATTCCTTTATCTACTTCAATGCCCATCTCTCCTGTTCCCTCCTTCAGCTGCGAGTGTTTCTTCTTCTATGACGGCCTTTTCTGCTCCTTCTGTAGCTCCTGCTATTTTCACCTCTGCTACTACTCCTCCTTCCATTTTCCCTTCTCCCTCTGTCATACATTCAGAGCCTGGCCCCAATAACAGAGGTATGGCTATGAGAAAAGTTACAGTTGAAGTACCTGATACTCATAGCCTTTTGAGGAAGATTGGTGGAGCTGATGATTGGCTCGAGCCTCTCATTGGAGCTGTGGAGAGGACGAAGATGCAGAGCCACAACTGTTATACCTTGATTAACTACATAGTTCATTCGACATTGAAGGTAATTTCCTTTATCTTGATTATTTGCTCTTCCTTGGTTATAAGTTCTTATTTCTGTGCCTTACATTCCATATGTTCGTAGGCCAACCTGATAGGAACCGAGTTAATGGGGAGGATCTCCCTTTTAGAGAAGAAGGCACGTGAGTCTGCAAAGGCCGTTTTTGATGCTGAAAGAATAGCTGAGAGAGCACAGCTTGAGGCCCAAAAATGGAAGGAACAATTTGAAAGTGCTCAAGGGAGCATACAAGAGTTGCAAGCTTGTAAATCTCAGTTGGAGCAGCAAAATCGTGCTTTATCCACATACCTAGGGATTGCCAAGGCCTCCATGAACCAAGTAAAAAGGGATAAAGAGATTTTGAAGAGCTCATTGTCAAAGGCTAATGAAGAAATCAAAGAACTCAAAGCACTTATGGAGAAAAAAAAATAATATGCTAAGGAGTTAGTGGAGAGTTTGAACCAGGCTCGGGCTAACTTATAGATTTCTTCTAACAAAGTTCATGCGTTGGAGAGTTCATATGCCAATCTTCAGACTTCCCTTGATTCCCAGCTAGCTGAGCAAGAGATAATGAAGAACACCCTTACTATGTGGGGAAGGGATTATGAAAACTTGGAGAAGGATTACAATTCTCTTGCGGAGAATTTTAACTATGAGGTTAATTGGGCTTTTTTGAAGTCTCGTCGTGATGTTTTATTGGAGGCTTCTCAAGAAAATTTCAACTTGCAATCTGAGTTAGCCAAAGTCTTAGACAGGATTGAGAAGAATAACCAACCTGTTGACATTCCTTCTCCAGACTAGCCAATTGATATTTCCTCTCCAACAATTGAAACTCCTGTGGTTGAAGAACCTTTGAACTTTGAGGCAACTGGTAAAGCAATTAAAGTTGTGATTCCAGTGACCGAGGGTGAAACACAGCCTATGGAAATGGAAATTCCCGTGACTATTGCTTCGCTCGAGGATGTTAATACTTCAAGTTCAGCTGAAACGGCTCCTGTTTCTGCTTCCTTAGAAGTTGCTATCGAGCCTAATGAGGCTACAATTTCTAATTTTCCAATCCCTTCAGTGACAACCAAAGTGTCTGACTTTACTTTTTTTTTATTTATAATTGATGGTGTAATCTCTTGACTTTTTTAGTAAAGTCCAAAGTTTCTATAATGGAGCATTTGTTTTAAAAACAATTGTATTCTAATGACTAAGTTTTTCCCTTAGCCTTTGATGTTAAGAAGTTTGACTAATACTTCTTTATTTTATTCTTGTCTATTTACTTTGTTTTAGACTTTATAGAATAATCTTCTATTTACCCTATCCTTGCCTATTTTTCTTTTTAGGACTTAGAGAATAGGTTAGCATAAATAACCAACCATTTTTTCTTGTTTGTCCTACTCATTGGACAACATAAACAACCAATCGTGTATGAGGGCAATGATATACTGTGCAAATCTTGTGGCAGACTAGGACACACGACTCAATATTGCACACAAGGAAAGCTGCCAACCACATCAAGAGAAACCAATGCAAAGGAAATCCATGCAAAAACGCAAGGTAACAGCCAACAAAATTCATAAGAACAAAGGAGAATGGATGACAGTCAAGTTCCCCAGAAAAGGTAAAGCCAAAATGGCAAATGCCCACACTTCCACAACTGAACCAAATCCCCTTCCAGGTATGAATGTCCGCTTGTTCGATGCAAGATCAGGTAAGTACCTGAAAACTCAACACTTATACTATATTAACAAGCAATTATTAACCAATCCTCCTAAAGCCCTATCAATAAATGCAATTTCATCTGCTAGCTTTGATCAAAGTTTATTCAATAATTACACGTCTTTGGACCAAATGGAGGAAGACAAAAGTAGTTTAAAAAACTCACAAAACCAGCCCATGGTTTTGAATGATCTACAACAAAAAAAAATTTCAATAATAATTCTAATATTTTGCATGCAAGTCAAGTGACAAATGGCACAAGAATGCCCACCCATCCGGCTAACAAAGTGAATAACAAAAAAATGCATAATAACTTGAAAATAGACTCCACCCCCAACCCATCCAATAAGATTGATAACAATACTATCATTACCCTTAATAATACTAACCTATATCCTAATGATCATCATACCCCCATGCATGCATGTCCGTTAACCACTACCCAATCAAATGACAAACATTTGGATGATCTCCACGGCCAAGTGGCAAATGACATCTCCATGGGAGATTTTGTTATAAGAAACATGCAAGTATGTGCCTTCCAATCACAAATAGAGCCAATCATTAGAACTACTACTACTTCATCCACTCCTCCACCCATTATAAACACTATCCCATCTTCGAAAATGGCCAAAACCTCCCCACCCCTCAGGAGAAGATACCGACTCCTCCAAATATTCCGCTTATCACGCAACTAAAATATGAACAACCTTCCCAACTTCCCTCCCATCCTCACAAAATCCGGCAATCTATGCCCAACCACCAACACCACCAAATCACCTTGCCCAGTCGTGGATAGAATTGGGACTTCAAGGCCATGCAGTAACTTTCAATATGGAAATCAATGGCCAGGAATCGATCCTAGTGATACAAAACACTCACTTCCTTGCCCACCTCATATCGGAGGGCATGAACTTAGGAATGAACAATTATGTGAACCAAATATGGTTAAACAATATACTCCAACCATTAGCTCCCAACATGAACCAAAACTTGGTGAACAACATGTAGCAAACGTGGAACATTCCACATCACCCAAACCAACAAGTCTTACAGAACCCTCCCCTCAATCTACCCTTCTTTGCACCAGAGGACATGATGCTCCTCAACCCAATCTTCATCCAATGAAATGCTCCAGTCTTCCCCAACAATCAACACCCACAACCATATCCCATGGAAGAGCAAGTTCAACAAATGAACGTACCAAATCAAGTTGGGAACCAAGAGGGAGACGAGGCAGTGGAAGACTTAGCACACTTAGTGGAACCAGCTGTGACCCTTTCAAGTCTAAACGAGGTAAAAATATTGATATTCAGGGAGATGCTCGACAAGAAGTATATCGTCAGCTGCCCGATGACATTGTACAAGTGCTCGTTGGACATCCGTCCACCTCAGGATCCAACAGTAGGAAAAAATGTAGTGATTATGATTCCATCCCAAAGAGTGATGCAAAACACAAATCCACCAAATAATATGACCATGCACCAGCCCAATAACGTAGTCATTTGGAATGTTAGAGGTGCAAATAACGGAAATTTCACCAGAAACTTTCGGGAACTAATGGACTCACATAGGTCGTGTCTAGTCGCTCTTCTAGAAACAAGAATGGAAAGCCACCTCTCCATATTAGAAGCTTTTAGTTTTACAGAGATGATATAGGTGCCTTCCAATGGACAAAGTGGAGGTTTTTTGATCTTTTGGAACAACGAGGTGGTCACTGTCAAAAGCTTCAATAGAAATGGACAAACCATTCATGCCAATATTGAGGTTAGACCTAATAACTTAACTTGGCTAATTAGTGTTATATATTCTAGTAATGATGTTAATTATAGATATATGCTTTGGGATAAGGAAAATATATGATGGTTACAAAGGGCCTTGGCTAATAGGCGGGGATTTTAATGAAATAACTAACATATCGGATAAGTTTGGTGGTAGGGCTATTAACCAAAGGAGAGCAAAACCCCTCAGAAATATGCCTATACTATTGTAACCTATTAGATTTAGGCTTTATAGGGTGCAAATATACTTGGACAAATTTAGAAAAAATAATAATGGGTTGATCATGGAAAGACTTGATAGGGTCTATTCAAATAAAGGTTGGCTAGAAGCCTACCCCAGTGCCACTGTCACCCACCTCTCTAAAGTCCATTCGGACCATAATCAGAGTTTGATAAACTTGAACAACACCGTTAATTCCATTAGGAATAAACCTTTCCGGCTAGAAAGTTTTTGGTGTAATCATCCAGAATTTAGCAACTTAGTATCCGTCAATTGGGGTGAAAAAGACTTACTAGAAGTCGCGAAAAGTTTCAAAGATATGGTGATAAGTTGGAAAAACCAAACCTTTGGAATTATCTTCTACTAGGAAAAAGAAGCTCCTAAATAGAATCAATGGCATCCCAAATTCCCCAAACTACCAAACAAGCAGTTTCCTTAGGAATTTGGAAACCAAACTAGTTGAGGAATTTAATTCAATCCTGAGACTAGAGGAAGATTATTGGAAAATAAGATCAAGGGTGGATTGGTTACGCGAAGGAGATGCTAACACTAGGTTCTTCCACATCAAGGCCACAAATAGAAAACGAAGAAACAACATAGTTTTCTTTAAGGATGACTTAGGAAAATGGATAGGAAACCCTTTGCTAATAAGAAATCATGTCACAAATTACTTTAAAAGGTTATTCACCACCTCCCATAAGAGCTCTATCAAATGCAATAACACTGCTTATTACTCGCACAATTGTGAACTATCAGTCCTTGATAGACCCCTTATAAACCATGAAATTAGAAAAGTTATCTTTTCATTTAAACCATTCAAAGCACCAGGACCGGATGACTTTCATCCTTTCTTCTTCCAGAAATTTTGGCATCTATTAGGAGGGAAAATAATCAAGCTTTGTCACAATATATTTTCTACCAACAAAATTCCTCCAGAGATGAGCCACACGTACATCTGTTTAATCCCCAAAATAAACAATGCTAACCTATTAAAAAACTTTCGTCCTATAAGTTTATTCAATGTTATTTACAAAACCATTACCAAGATAATTGCAAGTAGAATTAAGCCCTTCCTAGACCACCTTATAAACATTGAGAAATTCAGTTTTGTTAAGGGAAGAAGAGGAAGTGACAATGCTATTATAATTCATGAAATCCTAAGATACTTCAACAAATGTAAGGGAAAAGGAAAAATGATCCTAAAGCTTGATCTAGAGAAAGCCTTCGATAAGCTCGAATGGTCCTATATCTATCGAACGCTTAGGTACTATAATTTCCCTAAAAACATTACAAATCTCATAATGAACGCTGTCACAACTAGCTCATTCTCAATCCTCGTCAATGGAAATAAAACTGAAGAATTTACCCCTTCTCGAGGAATCAGGCAGGGTGACCCCCTATATCTTTACCTTTTTATTCTATGTATGAATATATTATCTAACAATATTAAGCATGAGGTGGATATCAAGAACTGGACTCCACTTAGACTTAATTCCTTGGCACCTAGAATATCCCAGCTTTTTTCGCGGATGATATAACTCATATGGGAGAAACAAACTATACGACCATCACCAGCATTAATCAATGCCTAGAAAATTTTAGTAGGTTTTCAGGCCTAAGAGTTAACCAAGCTAAATCTAAACTAATAGTGTCCAAAAATTGTTGTAATGACACAAAGACTCTTTTAACAAATACACTGGGAATAACATCAAGTACTAGCTTTAGGGACTACTTAGGCTTTCCCGTGCTAAATTCCATCCCAAGGCATACAGACTACCTTCATCTTCTTGATAAAATGAGAGCTAAACTCAACAACTGGAATGCTAAATGGATCAGTATGGCTGGTAGATGTACTCTCATAAAGTCTACCCTTAACACTCTTCCCAATCACGTTATGCAAACACTCATTCTTCATAAAAAAACTTTAAAAGAAATCGACAAAATCGAAAGGAATTTCTTATGGGGTACTACCCAGGACCAAAAGAAACTACACCTAATTAACTGGGACGTTGTCACTAAGGAAGTTTTCAAAGGGGGGTTAGGGATAAGAAAAGCCTACCAAAAAAACCAAGCCCTAATCACAGGCCTAGCTTAGAGAATCCTCAACAATACTCACTCCCTATGGGCAAAGGTACTAATTAGTATTTATGGGAGAAAATAGAAAATAATTGGCTCTTCAATCACTTGGAAAAGTCTTTTGGAAGGATGGACTATTTGTAAAAAAGGCATTAGATGGCCAGTTCATAACAACTCATGTCACAACATTTGGGACACAAATTGGATCCCTAATTATAAGAACCTTAAGATCAGTATACAAGGGCATCTTCCAAAAGGAGAGGATAAACTACAAATCAAAAATATTAGGGATAATAACACTTGGTGCTTAGAAAAAATTTCCTTTGAACTACCAACCTCTTTAAAGAATTGTATAAATTCCATTCCCTGTAATAATGAAAACTCAGTTGTCCTAAGTAATATATGTTGGAGTCTCACCTCAAATGAACTGTTTACAACCTCTTCATCCTACCAACTAATTGATAATAACAACATCAATTCCTTAAATAGCATCTGGCTCTGGAAGCTCCAATCTCCTAACAAAATAAAATTCCTCCTATGGAAAATATACAATGGACGCCTTCCCACCAGAAGCTTATTATCAAAAATTGGTATAAACATTGATCCTTTATGCCCAATTTGTAAATATAACAAGGAAACTATTCGCCGCATATTTTGGGAATGCCATATAGCCAAACACCTTTGGCACAACTTTAGTATCAACACTTTTGACAACCCTAGCAATAAACTTTGGATGGACTTTCTCTGGAACACACAACCAAAAATAATCGCTAAATATGTTCATTGGCACCAATTACTTCCCTTTATAATATGGGAAATTTGGAACAACAGGAATCAAAACAATATTAATAATAATACCAACCCTATCAACATTAAAAAATATTTGCTTACACAAATAAATATTACTTCTACACTAATAAAATGTGATAGTGGAGAGGACTATATTATTACAAGTAAAGTGGATGAAACTACCCTTAGGGTGGTACAAAGCAAATATTGATGCTGCCTTCGACATAAAAATCATGGAAGGTGGCATTGGAACTGCAATACGTGACACGAAAGGATGCTGGTGAGTAGGATCATCAATGAAAATTCTTGCAACATCACCATTACAAACAGAACTTATGGCTCTACGCCACAGTCTTCAATTAATAATCAAGGAAGACCTCTTCCCCGTGGAAGTGGAAACTAATGCAACGGATATATTAAACATAATATACAATAACACCCTTACTAACGACAAACTTTCCTTTGAATGCAGATCATTAGTGGAGGAGACAACCAAGCATGAGAGGATATCATTCATGCATAGCTTCAGAAAAGGAAATGGCGTGGCTCGCACTTTGGCAAATGAAGCTCTAAGAAACAAGACCGTTGATAAACTATGTATTTTTGCAAAGCCTCCTAATTTTGTAATCGATCTCTATGAAAGAGATATGGAGGACTATGTTTATGTAAGATCGTGTAGTACAAAATAATGCGAAACTCTAGTTGCTCTAGGAAATATTAGTGCCATAAATAGCCTAATGGTTGGCAAAAGTGATGCATGTATAAACAATATATATAGGGAGGAGACAACCCTCCCTACTTAGCCTTATATATATAATATATACTTTTTCTTTAAAAAAAAAAAGATTACTAAAGGACACTTTGGTTCAGGTTTTTTCCTTCCTGGTGGAAGATAAGGGTCGAGTTAGATTGTGTCCCAACGTTGAATACCAGGCGGTGCACATTTTTAAATATTTTTCTTTGTATACGACGATTTGATCTATTCATTGGAATATGTAAAAAATGAAGAAACTAAGGTACAAATTCAGAATACAAATCCATTATTCTTTTTGGGACAAAAGAATGATTAGCATGGTATTATTATATATGTTTCTCCCGAACGAACACGCAAGTATACATAATCGATAAGTAATATAGGATTGTAAGTTTAAATATAGTATTTACGGGGATTTATGATTAACTATCAACTAAATTAAACCAAACAATTAATCTATTCAAGCGAATCCTAATGTATAAATATTTAATTAAAATTTAATCTAGAGTAACAAATTAAGAGATTAAAGAAAATAACGACAAGCTTAATGATCAATTCAATAGGAGAGAATATTTTAGAGCTATGAGTTATCTAACAATCCCATTGAGTTTTCTACCTAAATTATCTAAATAATTTATCTAATTTATTGATTGATGGAGTTAATATTGCTCGTTGCCTTCTCCAGATGTACAACTCGCCTATTCAAGTTAACCTAACGCCTATATTCCTATAGAATTTGGATTAACAAGAACACATTTATAATTCCTGTATAATAACCAAGTAAGGTGATTAGGTATATTCCTATCCTAACCGCAAATCCGTCCCTCCCCCTCCCCCTCCCCTCCTCAAAGTTAAGATCTTGCTATACTCAATTTTATACGCAATATAGAATTCCCTCTCCCGAGTTCAATCCTAGATCCGTAGATAGTATTTAATTTTTAATCAAGCAATCAAATAATTAAGTGCAAGATTGAATAAATAAACCAATATGATAAATTAATAAGAACAATTCAAGCTTCAAACCAACAGCGTTCATGTAGCACCCAAAACTCTAGAACTAATGAATTATGAAATTAAAGAAAGAGAAGAGAAGAAAAACAAGTTAGAAGCACTCTTCCAAGCGTGGTTTATGTTTCTCACGTGAATTCTCATTCAAAGTATGTTAGATCTGCTTCAAATTATGTTTAGAACTCTTTTTATTCAAGTTATAATCATGTAGGACTGGAATAACTTTATCCCCATCGAAATAGAAAAACCTCGCACTATAGCGTCCAGGCCAGTGCCTCGCATTGGCCATGGCGCCGAAGGCAGAAAGTTTTTGCTACTTAAATTCTTCTATAATCTGAAATGGATTTCATTATTTTTTGTCTTATATTTGGTGTTTGCCCCCTATTTTTATAATTTCTTTTTGTCACGACTCCAATTCCATACCCGGTCGTGATGGCGCCTCTCGTGAAGAGAAGGCCATACAACAACCCCAAATACTTTTTAGGCAGCTATTAAACATAAATGAATAGGAATATTACTTAATGACATTTAACTATGAAATTTCATTTCAATACAACCCGACCGGGGTGTCACAAGTCATAAGCATCTAATGAGTATGGACAATACTATTGGGCCAACAAAATATATATACAAGGTAAAATTTGAAACACAAAGTCGGAATGCGGTGCCGCGAACGCTGGCTGTCACCTTGCTCTACTACCACGATCCTGCTAATAACCCGCTACCGGGTGAACAATACCTGCAACTGCACGCAAGATACAGGGAGTAAAGTGAGTCTTCAAACTCAGTGTTAATAAGAGAGAATAATATCTGAGCGATAAGAAAACACGTATGAGCACACCAAACTGCAATGTAGGCAAAACAACCCTTTTTGAGAAAAAGTGAAATACTGTGAAAATCGCTTTAGAAAATCTCAAGATCAGTTCAAGATCTCTTTTAAAAATATGCTTTTTTAACAGTTGTAAAGATAATTTTAACAAATAGGAAGTAATAAAAAACCTGCCCCTCGGGCTCAGCATCAACCTCTCAGTACAGTATTAGGCCCGCAGGCTCACTCCCGACTCACAACATATAACATCAGCCTCTCGGGCTCAACACTCCTTAACATATAACACCAGGGTATCTGGTCAACAAGTCAAGTAATAGTATGTATGCTAATGATATATGAGTGCTAAATGTCGTGCCACGTAGTACAAACAGGAGTGAATGTGTGAATGCAATGCAATGTAATGCACATGACCGCTACGGCGCGTAGCCCGATCTATGGGTAACCTGCGCTCATTGGGAGTCTGTACAGACTCCGGAGGGGCTCCTACAGCCCAAAAGCAAAAATGTTGCGGCGTGCAGCCCGATCCAATATGTATAATGCTGCGGCGTGCAGCCCGATCCAATATAATATATATAATGTTGCGGCGTGCAACCCGATCCATGCAATAAGCTACTGCGGTGTGCAGTCCGATCCATGTATGTATATGTACATGCTCACACAACACTCGAGGCCTAAAATCCGCCTTATAGCATCTTCATGTCCTTACATATGGACCTCAGCCTCAATCAGTCCAAAATAGTCAAAAGCCCCTCGGGCATCCGTAAACGATAATACTCAGCTCAAAAAATAGTTCAAATATAAGTTAAATCTCCAAGTTCGAGAAAAATATAGCTGAGTTCATGAAACAGTATAAATCTCATGGACTAAGTTCAAATAATCTTTCAAATAGTGAGGAAAACTGTGATGATAATTCATAAAGAGTTCAAATAATCGGCAATAAGCCCCAAGTATGGCAATGAGCCCAAGTCATAATGATAACAATAAATCATTTGCAATTTCGCGGTGAAAACTAACAACCGGGATAGACCAAGTCACAATCCCCAACAGTGATCTATCCCACGCTCAAGTCCAGCGTGCAAGTCACCACAATACAATACTAAGATGTGCAAATTCAGGGTTTCAAACCCTCATAATATCATTCCCAAGTATTACTCACCTCGAACCGGCGAAATCTCAAGCTCGCAATGCCTTTGCCCCTCAAATCGGCCTCCACGTGCGTCGAATCTAACCAAAAATAGACAGAATACATCACAATATGTAAATGAGACAATACCCAATCGAAAACAATCGAATTATAGCAAGAACCTCGAAACTAGCAAAACCTGAGCCCCGGGCTCGCTTCTCAAAAAATTATGAAACTTACCTTTTGGAAATCCTCGTCTCTCCACGAGTCCATACATACCAAGAACTCCCAAATCCGAGCACAAATGACCGATCAAACCCAGTTTGGAGATGCCAAAAACTCAAGCCCTAGTTTCTTCAATTTCATATCCAAATTCAGAGACTTAATGGATAATTCTTTGATTAAGTAATGTATTTAACTCATAAAACTTACCTCCAATCGATTTCCAGTCGAAACCCTCTTAGTTCCTTGCAAAAAGCTCCCAAGCTTGCTAAAAAATAGTGGAAAATAAACCCAAGTCGCGGATGAAATGTTTAAATAGAAACTAATCTGCCCAGTGATATCTTTCTATACCATCGCAGCCCCTGGCTTGCGATCGCAGAGCACAAATCTTGAGCCTCTAATTTTTCTCTTATGAGATCGCACTAAACACCACGCGATCGCAGTGCTCCTCTTCCCTTCCTTACGCGAACGCGGCCCAGCTAATGCGAACGCGTAGGCCAACCAAGCAGGGCCCCAGACCCTCTTTATGCGAACGCGATCCTTCTCACATGACCGAAATGAAGAACGAGCCACTGCTACGCGATCGCATGCACACTCCTGCGATCGCGATGACCAAAATTGGTCTGCACTGCTGGTGCAATTTCTGCAACTATTCAAGTCTAAAAACCTCTCGTTAACCATCCGAAACCACCCCGGGGCCCATGGGACCTCAACCAAAAATACCAATCTACTCCAAAACATCATACAAACTTGTTCCAATCACAAAAACACACACAACAACACAAAAATCATCAAATTACCAAGGATTCAAGCCTAAATTTTCATAAAACTTCCGAAACTCATATTCGATCAAAAACCCGACCAAACATATCCATAATAGCCTAAAGAAGCTACTGCAACTCTCCAAATTCCATTCCAACCCTCGGATCAAAATCTCACCTACCAACCGGAATCAGCCAAAATTCAAACTTCGCCAATTGAAGCCTAATTTTATACTGAACCTCCAAATTAAATTCTGATCGGTCTCCTCATTCACATATCATCTCCCGAAGCTAACCGAATCATCGGAAATCACATCCGAGCCTTCTACTCACAAGTCAACTTCCAGTTGACTTTTCCAAAACAAGCTTCCTTCTATGAGGCCATGTGCATTATTTTCAACCAAAACCGATTCAATTACACCCGATCGACTCTAATTCTGATATTGAAACATGAAGCAACAAAATGAGGGGGAAACATAGCAGTAATACATAAGACACGGGTCGGGTCGTCACATTTTTTTCTTCCGTATTTTATTTAATTGTGCTCCAAATCTTTTCATCTTCAAACCGCTTTATTCCAACACAGTTAAAATATGGTGTTAAGCATAACTGTAATATAATTAATACTCAAAAGATAATTAAAAGTACTAGAATGTGAGGCAACAATGAGAAAATATATCCACCTTTGGCCGAACATAAACACCACACACTTAGACTCTTGCTCGACCTCGAGTAAGCATTAAAATTACTCTCAATAAATCAAGCCTAGAAACACCACAACTTTAATAGATACTAACAATTAGGACCTATAGCAACTCAAACCATCAGATATACACTTCCGCATCATAGTGCAAGATATATAAATCACAACCAAACAATAAACTTCTAATTCCCTAGCCTCAAAGAGGGAGTCTAGATCACCAAATTTATGCTCGCTCACCAACTCTGTCAAATAAAGCTAATAACATCACATATCTATGTCACGACCCTAAATCCGGACCCGGTCGTGATGGCGCCTCTCGTAAAGACAAGTGATACGTTCAAATTATACTTTAATAAATAGTGTAAGGCGATCGGTGTCAAATATAATAATTCTACTAGGTTGGGTCGAATCCCACAGGGAATAGGTGTGAAAACGCTACACGAATAGTGTGTTGCACGACTAAAGTCGTAATTTTATTCAGTTAACAGTAACAAAAGTATGAATTAATAGTAACAAGAGTATGAGCTGAGTTTGTTGTGAAGAAACAACTACTTGGAATATTGAGAATGTAAATAAATGGATTAAAGAAACCAAGGTAGTATCCCCTTTAATAAAGTGTAATGCTATCGGTGTTAATATGATATATTTCTAATGGAAGGTCCTTTTGATATGCAAATGATGCCTAAATGACTACCCAATATTTCTCAATAGTTGGGTAGTATTTTCTCTTTATGATTTTTCTAATTATAAAAGAGTTGCAATTAAGAACAATCAATATATGCCAAATAAAACTCACTTATTCCTAAGCGATTTATTAAATAAGGTTGAAAGCCTCGAGTCTTTGATATTTACTTCTACCAAATTCTAACCCACTTTCCCAAGTAGAGAAAGAGTTTAATGGCACTTCTCAATGTTTGCAACCACCAACAATAAATGAAGAATGAGAAATAAATAAATATCGACCAACCATTATATATATTCAATGTTAAACACCCATTAAAATAATACCCGTTTAGGGTCCACAACCTTAGTATTTAAAGTTGGAAACTCATACTACAATACAAAACCCAAAGAGTATTTACTGTCACAACGCTTACAAAGTGAAGATTCTTGACCCAAAAGCTTACAAAAGTGAAGAATATTTAAGTCTTGGAATGTAGCTCAAAAACTACACAAGATGAGCCCTCAAAATAACCATAAATCTATTTATGGAGGGATGAAAATCGAGACAAAAAACAGAAAAAATCCCCTTTCATGTCAGAAATGTGACCGCATTTCTGTCGCAAAGAAGACATGCGGATTTCTGACAAGTCCATCACAGATTGTAACCTTAGTTTTCAGGCCTTCACCGCATTTTTGGTTTGCACTCCGCATTGTTGAAGTGTGATCGCATTGTGTATCACATTTTCCTTCTTCAGCAGCCGTCATGGTTGGTTTACGGTCCAATTTGCGGTCTGCAAACACATTATGCGATCGCAAAAATGACCGCATTCTTTACATTGAACTTTTCCCAAAACTCTATTTTGCTTTGCGATCTCAGTGTTGATTCTGCGATTTGCATATGTATTTTGCGATCGCATAGTGCATTGAATTATCACATTTTTTCTATATTTTACTCGTTTATTGTCTTTCTGCTTCTATTTCTATGCTCTTGGGTCCTTAGTCTTGATGTGCTGCAGAAACACCAAATCTACATGAGTAAAGGAGATTGTTGCATTCAAAACAAGCTAAAACCTAAGCAATTAGTATTGAAATGTACCAAAATTCTCTGACACATCAACACCCCAACTTAAACTCTTGCTTGTCCTGAAGCAATCAACACATACTATCCTATTCTAGACTCTATTTACAGAATATGAACCAAAAATGACCATTACTGGTGTTTGTTGCTAGTACTTCAAGCATGTGACTTCTATTGTTTTACCCTTCCTGAACCAATTAATATATACAAGGAAAACTAATCAACTTGTGAATTTTGAGGCTCAAACAATGTGACAAAATGTTATCCCCAGCTGAGTGCACTTGCATTTGACTCAACAACCCAACTTGTATTTACCTTATAGTTCATGTGCCCTCACTCGAAAGAAAATCCAAAAGTCACAATATTTACACTAACAACAAAAAGGAACGAATTCACTAATACATTCACTCTCAAAAAAGAGTTTCAAGTGTTACAACATACCACGCCATAGGCTTGCCCTTATTTTAATGCGTCTCTTACTTCGAAGAACGCTCATTTGTCGATCCCATAAGGACCTTTTAAGCTTGTAATGTAGGTTTTGGGAAGGGACAAATAAGCATTTAGATACAAGTGACTACACCCTCCTTGAACACTAATCACATTTTCTTTCTTGTTGCCCTTTGCTTCTTTTCTAACCACATAACTTTCATTAGCTTCAATTTTTCCACCATTTAATCACCTCAACTACCCTATTTTATTCTCTTCAAGGCTCCTTATGTGCAACTACTCACAACTCTTATAGTATAAACTTTTCTCTTTTTTTTTTCTATTTTTGTTTTGTTTTTTTTACATTGCTTTTGGAACATGAGTAGTTATATATTTTGAGATTCACTCTCCCATGCTCGTTGTACAATCTTTCCAACTTTCAACTTTACACCACACCCCCAACTTAGGCTTTTAGCCTCATTCTTAATGCTCAATGAGGGACGGATTCAAAAAAGGGAGCTATTTCACAAAACAGGAGCGGTGTGTAATGAGGTGGCCAAATGAGAGGTTAAAGGCTCAAATAGGGTGACTAGTGATACTATTTGTACAATGGGTGGCTTGAAAGGCTAACTGGTTTTCCAACAAATCACAAAGACTACCTAAGGTCATTTCTCCGACCGAGTGTAATTAATATAAGCATAAAAAAGCCAACCGTGCAAGTTCTAGATGGCAGCAGCAAACACAAGAATTATTTACACAAAGAACTCACACATACATGGTACACGAACTATTTGGCTTACATAGTTTGAATCCCTCGAGTCAACACTTGGCAACTCAAAGCTTTCATCATATATACATGCATAATTCTAGGTAGACAGAGTCACAGAGCGAGCCTCAAATTTACAAAGCTGATCACTTTATTTTTTATATATATGGAATGGTATATGCTATATACAGAGAGACACATACTTGAGACTAGGCAATTACACCAAACAAGTCAATATGATTCATTACTCTCCTGGTTCTACTATTACACCATTGGGAATGAACCTGGAGAAGAAAAACCAATGGAAATTCATTACTAATTACTATCGACTTGTTTTGTTGCTTTTCTTTTATACATGCACAAAGGTATCATATTCACAAGGGGTGTACAAAACACTAATATAAACATAATCACGAACTACCCAACATATATAAAGAACAAAATACACATGAGTACATAAGTTTGTTTATGGCAAAAAATATAGATATGTACAACAGTTTTTGATGTCACGAAAATATATGTAATGCTACCACCCACCCCCAACTAAAATTATGAATTGTCCCCAATGCATAAGAGCATAGAGTAGAGTTTAAGGGGATCGTTGAGGCGGACTAAGAGCTATGATAGTCAGCAGTATGTTGAGTGATAGTGGTTTCACCCTCTGATGCTGAAGTTGGGAACGATGAGAGCTTGGCCTGAGGAGTGACCTCTATTGATGGAGAAGTGATCTCTAGCTGTTCCAGAGCTGGAGCTAGGGCCTGTGAGCTGCTAGCCTCGCCCTCTGATGGCTAAGTGGCCGATGGCACTACAAGGGTGGCAAAGTCTACGAGTGAATGTTTTATTGTTGTCTGAATGTCTGCTTGCTCAACTTCCTCAACTGTAGGAACAACAATCTACTTTCCCTTCTCCTAAGGGCCATTATCAATCTTCTTACATTTCTCCTGAAGGGCATCATCCTCCTCGGACCATGAATTTACCTCATCCTCGCCCTCATCTTCCTCCTGATCCTCGAACTCAACAGAACATCCAGAATCCTCCCTAGAATGGATCACAACGTGGGCTAGATGAGCTTGAGGCTGGGAAGCTCTGACAGTCGGAGGGGTACTATCAATCATAAGTGCAGAGAAGTCAAGGCCCAAATCTGGTGCAATTGTGCCTGCACTTTGCTCACCTCCCATGGGCATGAGGGATTATATGTCAAACTCTAGAGTCTGCATCTTTTAGAGTTCGGTTTTCATTGAAGCAACGTCTTCTTAATGCTTCGATAAATCACTAACCTCTCCGGTGCTCAATCTTCTTAAACCCTCAACTCAAGCTGCTGCAGGCGGTCCCCATACATTATTTGCTATTTTTGGAGTGTTGTCACTGATGACTATATAGGGGTCAGAGCTTGTTTGATGAGGTTGGGCAAAGTCTTCAAGAGTTAGTCTACCTTGGCATTGGCATGCTGAGCAATGAGACCAAGCCGTAGTGCATCAGGAGGCTGAGCGGTGCTGGACTGAGGAGCAAGCTCTGAAGTAGAAGTAGATGTCATAATAACCTGAGAAGTCACAAGAGGCTGGGAGTCGGAAGTCTCTTCATCAATTGGATCCCGAGTAAGAACCGCCGGTGAGGCAACTGCATCATTAATCCTTGTGATATCAATGTCCTTTGTCTCCTTCCCAGTCCTGTCAGCGTGTTCCATGATAGGGACCCCCACAGCTTTACAAAGAAATATGATTAAATAAGGGAACGGAAGGGAAGTGGCATGTTGCGTTGCCCAGATCCCTATCTCTTGGAAGATCAGTGCTCCCACATTAATCTTGATTCCGCCATGATACATTCAATGATAAGATACTTTTCAAGGGCTACATCAGTCTCATTCCGGGACAGTATCAATCTAGAGGTAAAAAAGCTCAGCCAGAATTGACCCTCTCTTGAGAGATCCTCCTTATATTTCTTGTGCCCAGGATTGATCCAAGTAGTGGTCCCTTTTGCTATCAGTGAAACAATCCAACCACACTCATTTTCCCTGTCTTTAAATTTGGCATTGTATTTAGCTGTGCCTTCTTTCCAACCAGGGAAGTACAACTCATTAATGGCCTCACTATTGCGGAACACAGTCTTCCCCCAAACAAGTACAGTGTCAGTGAAAATTCTATTGCGTGTGTGGTGCTTAGACCTAGAGGCCCTATATGATGCATAAAATCTATGGGCAAGGGACTCGTTATACTCAGCAGGTGGTTCAGTAAAGCACTCTTATCTTCTTGTTTTTGTGTTCTCTAAGATGTCGGAGTAGTGTTCTTGTATTCAATCTCAATTGCTTCTCGCCCAGGATATTTCGTTTGATGGGCCTTCTCCGTACAGTTCCCTGGATCCCTCTACCCCAAAGCGGAGGTAAAAGTCATATCCTTGTTTCCTTCTTGCCTCAGCCCGTAAGTTAACCTCAGGCAAGACCTCCTCCTCATTAAACTGGGAGGGGCGTGGCACATTTGATTCCGTTTGTGATCGTTTTGGTTGTGATTGGTGACGAGTGGAGGATTCCCTTTTATGGGAAGAAGAAGTATTCTTCTTGGGAGCCATATCTGCATAAAGGTGAAATATGAGTGACACATAAGCAATTGCGAGAAGAAACAGAAGAATTCAAAGAAAATGTGGAAAATACGACACGATTTGCGGTCGTATAACTACTATGCGGTCCCCAAACATGCCACAAAATTGTTTGGTTCCTGCGGTGGGCTATGCAATCGCATAACCATTACGAGGACCGCATAACCATAGCAGAGTTGATTTGCTCACAACGTACACTACAAAAATGTGATCATAAACTCCATCGCAAAGTGGAAAAAATGGCAAGGTTTTTAACAGGGTGGTCTGTTTCACTTTGCGGTCCGCATATCGATTATGCGACCGCAAAAGTCACCATATTTCATCATCATCCTCAGGAGATCAAGGGTTTAATTTGTGGCAAAAATGCGACAATATTTTAATTTCGGGCCAAAAATGCCTTCGTCCTTAGGATTCCAATCATCATTTCAACAATGGCGAGCCTATGCCTCTCTACCCATTACCTCAAATATACTACCTACCTAGAAATGACTATTCCTATGGAAAAACAACTTACAAAAACAACACACAATCCATAATTTGCAAAATGAAAGTAAAGAAGAATGAAGAAGAGATAACAAGAAATATGAACTGGAGAATCAGAGCAAGTATACATACCAGTGAAGATGAATACTAGCACTATGGAGATTAGGGATGAGTGTTAACCTTTCGTCCGTTTTGATCTGAGTGTTACCCCTCTTTTCTGTTCGTTCTTTCTCTTTCTCTTTTTTTTTATTTTCCTCTGTTAGAAAAGTATTTGTTTTTTGACTGTGTGAGAGATTAAAGGATGTGATGATTTACCTGACCACTTTGTGGTTGCTAGGTCACCACATAACACATTATGCGACCGCATAAGTGTTATGTGGTGGAAGCATTTGCTTGCTGAGGGGTGACAATTGCGGTGCAAATGCTAATAAATAAGTGAAATGCGGTTTGCAAAATGCACCACCTTACCGCATTTTCACCAACAATTTTAGCCAAACTCTCTGCTTGGGTTTGAGACTAAAATGCGGTCCGCATAGTGAAAATGCGACCTCATTGTTGTTGCAAACTTCACATCTTGGTTTTTCTTCCTTGTCTTATGCATTCCTACCAAGTGTTGTGATATTTCTAATCCTTTGGACTCTAACACGCACTTTAAATTGATCAAGTAAGTCTATCTATCAAAAATTAAAATTTTGAAGAAAAAAAGAGTGTTACCACGCATAGGTTGCCTCCCATGAAGCGCTTGATTTAACGTCGCGGCACGACGAAGTTGATGTTCCTTTCAATCAATAGTCGGGCATGGACCATCTTTGAGAGCCAGCTGCTCTAGTAGATGTTTTTCTCCATCTGTGCCCAAGTAGTGCTTGATGCCTTGGTCATTTACCTTGAATGTCCGGGACCCATCTTTCGATTCTAGTTCCACCGCTCCATAAGGAGAGACATTGACCACATTGAATGGATCGGGCCATTTTTATTTGAGCTTGCCTCGAAATATTTCAACCTTGAGTTAAAGAGCAAGACCAAGTCGCAAGACTTGAACTCTCTTTTCGATATCTTCTTGTCATGGACGAACTTCATTCGTTCTTTATATACAGCTGAACTTTCATAAACATGGAACCAGAATTCCTCCATTTTATAAATTGCGTTAACCTCAATTTACAGTGTCAACCCAGTCCAAGTTCAACCTTTTCAATGCCCACAGAGCCTTGTGTTAAAATTTCACGGGTAGATGACAAGCTTTACCAAATACTAACTGATAAGGAGAAGTACCAATAAGAGTCTTGTACACCATGCGGTATGCCCACAGTGCATCATCTAGCTTCCTTGACCAGTCGGTCCTATATGCGTTAGCAATTTTTTCTAGAATGATCTTGATCCCTCAGTTAGAAACCTCAACATGACCACTTGATTGCGGATGATAAGGTTTGGCCACCTTGTGCTTGACGCCATACTTCTCAAGTAGCCCCGAGAAAGCCTTGTTATAGAAATGAGATCCACAGTCACTAAGAATGGATCTATGAGTGCCAAACCGAGTGGATATGTTTTTCTTCAAAAAGGGGGTCACACTCCTTGCCTTGTTGTTTGGTAAGGCAATTGTTTCAACCTATTTGGAAACATAGTCCACAGCCACCAAGATATATTTCATACCACAAGAGCTTACAAAGGAACCCATAAAATCAATTCCTCACACATCAAAGATCTTTATCTCCATCACAAAGTGCATTGGCATTTCATGCCTCTTGGAGATTGATCCTTGCCTTTGGCATTGGTAATAAGCCGTGACCATCTGATTGACATCATGATAGATGGAAGGCCAATAATAACCACATTCAAGAACCTTAGCCGCCGTTCGATTTTCTCCATGATGACCCCCAACTGTTGAGTCATGGCATGCCTTAACAATTGGCATGACCTCTTCTTCGGGAACACACCTTCTGATAATATTGTCAGCACAAACACGGAACAAGAATCGTTCCTCCCAATAGTATTACCGGCAGTCTCTCAAAAACTTCGTTCTTTGATATGATTCTAATCCGTCCGGGATAAGGTCACTAACCAAGTAGTTAGCAATATCGGCATAGCAATGAGCAAAAGTTCTAGATAGTGCCAATATGTGTTCACCGGGAATGCATCGTTGATTTCAAGATCTCCTTTTGGCCTCCCTGTCTCCTCAAGCCTTGACAAATGATCTGCCACTTGATTTTGAGTTCCTTTGTGATCCTTGACTTTGAAGTCAAATTCTTGCAACAACAAGACCCATCAAATCAACCGAGGCTTTGCATCCTTCTTTGCCATGAGATACCAAAGAGCCCCATGATCGGTGTATACTACCACCTTGGATCCCAACAAATTAGCACGAAACTTGTCAAAGGCATAAACAATGGCAAGACGCTTTTGCTCAGTTACCATGTAATTCGTTTGTGCCCCATTGATTGTTTTACTTGCATAGTAGACCGGATGGAAAATTTTGTTGTGACGTTGGCCAAACATTTCTCCAATGGCTACACCATTGGCATCACACATGAGATCAAAAGGAAGAGACCAATCGGGTATGACAATAATAGGTGTCGTGGATTCCTCAAAAGCTTTGAAGAATTTCTCATCAAACACAAACTTGGCATCTTTTTCAAGGAGTTTTCACATAGGATTAGCAATTTTGGAGAAATCCTTAATAAAGCGCCTATAAAACCCGACATGACCCAAGAAACTTCGAACACCTTTCACGGAGGTAGGTGGAGGAAGCTTAGAAATAATCTCAATCTTTGCCCGGTCGACCTCAATGCCATGTTTTGAAATTTTATGCCCTAGCACAATGCCTTCGTCCACCATGAAGCGACACTTCTCCCAATTGAGCACACGGTTGGTCTCTTCACATCTCTCAAGCACTTACCTAAGATTGTCAAGACAGTGCTCAAAAGAATTACCAACCACCGTGAAATCATCCATGAAAACATAAAGGAAGTTCTCTACCATGTCGGAGAAAATGGACATCATATACCTTTGAAAGTAGCCGTAGCATTGCACAAGCCAAATGGCATCAGGCTAAAGGCAAAAGTGCCAAACGGGCAAGTGAAAGTTGTTTTATCTTAATCTTCCAAAGCGATGTTGATTTGGTTGTAGTCAGAATACACATCAAGAAAGAAATAGAATAATCTCCCTGCTAGAGTATCAAGCATTTGATCAATAAAAGGCATAGGGAAGTGGTATTTGCATGTAGCATTGTTAAGCTTCCGATAATCCATACAAACCCGCCATCCGATCATGGTTCTCGTTGGGATGAGCTCATTCTTATCATTTTCGGTCACGGTCATACCTCCTTTTTTCAGCACACATTGCACCGGGCACACCTAAGAACTATCGGCAATGGGGTAGACAACCCCGACATCCAACCACTTGATAATCTCTTTCCTTACTACCTCTTGCATTGATGGGTTCAACTGATGCCAATGTTCCACACTTGGTCTCATCTCACTTTCCAATTGGATTTTATGTTCACGAATTCCCGCGGGGATCCTACAGATGTCCGCAATTGTCCATCCAATGGCTTACCTATGCTCTCTCAAGACTTCCAACAATTGGTTTACCTGAACATCATTTAACAAAGACAAAATGATTACCGGTAAAGTATCATTAGAACCAAGAAATTTATACCTCAAGCGTTGTGGAAGTGGATTGAGATCTAGTTATGGTGGCTCAATGATTGATGGTTTTGCGGGAGGTGTGACCCTATTATCCAAGTCAAGAGAAAGCTTTGCCACAGTATAGTTATAGGAACCAAGACCTTCCAGTAGATTCATCGACTCCATGTACCCATCCATGTCTTCACCATCAAAGTTTACCAAAATAGCTGCCGATGCCTTACCAAGACATTGTTCTTCCATTTTCATTTCGACAGCATCTTGCACCTCATCAACAACATCTTTCACTAAAATGCTCTCATACTCATTGGGTAGTTTCATCCCCTTACTTGCTTGAAATGTGACTTCTTCATCATTCACTTGGAATTTAATTTTGTTCTGCTCTTAATCCATGATTGCTCTTCACATGGCTAGGAATGGTCTTCCCAAAATGATAGGGATTTCTTTGTCAACCGCACAATCAAGGATTACAAAATCGGCGGGCAAATAGAACTCTCATACTTTCACAATCACATCATCAACAATTCTTACCCGGTCACTTAATGGAACGATCGGCCATTTGTAATCTCATGCTTGTTGGCCTTGACATCCCTAATCCCGCTTTCTTGTAAATGGCAAGTGGAATCAAGTTAATGCTAGCTCCATTGTCACAAAGGGCTCTTGCAAAATTACGCGCCCCGATAGTGCATGGAATAGTAAAGGCTTCCGGGTCTTCTCTCTTTTGGACAGTGGTTGCGGAAATAATAGAGCTAACCCGATGAGTCATGTTTACCACCTCATTCTTTGTGGTCCACTTTTTGGTAATCAAATCCTTCAAATATTTGGCAAACCCCGGCATTTCTTGAAAAGCTTCCAAGATTGGAATGTTCACCGATAATTTCTTGTGGATGTCATAAAACTTCTCAAGTTTTCTATCATAAACTCTTCTCAGAAGTCTTTGAGGAAATGGAGGAGGAGGTCTAGGAATAGCTGGGGGCTTTTGATGTTTCTTTCACTTTTTCCTTTACCCCTTCTTGGTTCACTTCTTGCACTTTTTCTTTCTCCGGAACCCTTTCAACTCCAATAATTCTTTGCTCTTCCACTTCAACTTCTTGTTCGACCTCTTCTATTTCAACTGGTTGCTCAATTTATTCTTGTAGCACCTTCCCACTTTGAGTAGTTATTGCCATGACGTGAGAAAGCGAACCATTTCCACCACCCTTTTGGTTTGCTATAGTGTCAGATGGAAGTTGCCCTTTTTGCTTTGGGTTTTGCTCCCTTGAAAGGTCTCTCATTTGCATCTCCAAATTTTGAATAGATGTAGTGCGAGAGCCAACAATCTGGGTCATGTTCCTCATGGATGCGTCAGACTTTTCTTGGTTTTGCAATACTTTTTCAATCATACTTTCTAGCTTAGACTCACTTGATGACCCTTGATTTGCAAATTGAACCTTAAGGGGAACATAAGGGTTGGAGCTACGGTTTGTAAAGTTGTTGTTGTTGTTCCAATTTCCTTGATGCGAGCAACCTTGGTCATTTCTTCATTGTTGGTTGCCTTGTCTTTGCGGGTTAGGCCTCCATTGGTTTTGTTGCCCTTGACCATGGTGCGGTTGCCTTTGATACCCTCCTTGAGGGTTGTAGATATAATTTTCTTCCTCAAAATCCTAACTTAATATGGCCCGCACATCTTCCACTGCATTCCTTTCATCGTTTGGTTCTCAGTGAACATCTTTGTCAACACATTGACATTTATAGCAAGCCCTGCAATCACCTGATCCCTCTCTTGATTTTCCTTGATCATGTTGCTCAAGGAAGGAGAACCATATGTAATTCCACATTTTGTGTCCTCGGAGTGCCATGCTTGGCTATGCTTTGCCATTTTGTCGAGGATTTGTGTCACCTTTGCGAATGATTTGTCCATGAAAGATCCATCAACTGCATTCTTGGCTATAGCTTGGTTCATAGGATTCAAACCCATATAGAAATTTTCCAATAACATAGAATCTGGAAAACCATGGTGTGGAGACCTCACCAAATATAATTTGAAACGATCCCATGCCTCATGCAACTGCTCTCCCTGTATTTGCTTGAATAAAAAGATCTTATCCCGCAGCTCAGACTTCTTACTTTGCGGGAACCACTTAGAAAAGAATACCCGGACAAGTTCGGACTAAGAATGGATAGCACCCCCAGCTAGAGAATACTTGAAGCATCCCAACCTCAGGGCATCATCAAAGACATTGTTTTGATTGTGCATTGCACACACACCCAAGAAGTTCCTAAGGTGTTGTGTTGGATCATCATCGTTGGAATTTCTGAAGAACCCCTCTGCTTTGAGCATAAGGATTAAATCGTGTTCCACTTTAAACGTTGCAGTGCCAACAGTTGGAGATACAATAACATTTGTATCCTCAATATACTCCTAGATGTCTGCAAAAGGGATTCTCTCCCATTTCTGCCTGTATGTCATCACCATATTCAGACATGATTTCCTATCAACACCAAGCAAAAAAAGCAAAGTATGATGGAATAGAATAAGACGTAAAGTAAAGCATACACTAAATAGTAATTTCAAAACCGTATTCCCCGGCAACGGTGCCAATATTTGATACGCTCAAATTACACTTTAATAAATAGTGTAAGGCGATTGGTGTCAAATATAATAATCCAACAAGGTTGGAGTCAAATCACACAGGGAATAGGTGTGAAAAGGCTACTCAAATAATGTGTTTCTCGACTAAAGTCGTAATTCTATTCAGTTAACAGTAACAAGAGTACGAATTTATAATAACAAGAGTATGAGTTGAGTTTTTTGTGAAGTAACAGCTAGTTGGAATATTAAGAATGTAAATAATTGGATTAAAGAACCAAGGTTGTATCCCCTTTAATGAAGTGTAATGCTATCGGTGTTAATATGATATTTCTAACGGAAGATCCTTTTGATATGCAAATGATGCCTAAATGACTACCCAATATTTTCCAATAGTTGGTAGTATTTCCTCGCTATGGTTTTTTCAACTATAAAAGAGTTACAATTAAGAACAATCAATATATGCCAAATAAAACTCACTTATTCCTAAGCGATTCTATTAAACAAGATTTAAAGCCTCGAGTCTTTGATATTTACTTCTACCAAATTATAACCCACTTTCCCAAGTAAAGCAAGATTTTAATGGCATTTGTTAATGTTTGCAACCACCAACAATAAATGAAGAATGAGAAGTAAATAAATATCGACCAACCATTATATATATATTCAATGTTAAACACCCATTGACATAACATCATTTAGAGTCTACAATCTTAGTATTTAAAGTTAGCTACTCATACTACAATACAAAAGCCAAAGAGTATTTAATGTCATAAAGCTTACAAAGTGAAGATTCTTGACCCAAAAGCTTCTAAAAGTGAAAAATATTTAAGTCTTGGAATGTATCTCAAAAACTAGACAAGATGAGCCCACAAAATCACCATAAATCTATTTACAGAAGGCTGAAAATCGGGATAGAAAGTGGACAAAAATGCCCTTTCATGTCACATATGTGACCGCATTTTTGTCGCAAAGAAGACATGCAGTCCGCATTTCTAACAAGTGCATGGCAGATTGTAATCCTAGTTTCCAAGCCTTCATCGCATTTTTGGTTTGCGGTACGCATTGTGGAAGTTCGACCACATTTTGTATCGTATTTTCCTTCTTTGGTCCAATTTACGGCCCCAAACAAGTTATGCAATCACAGAAATGACCGCATTCTTGACATTGAACTTTTCCCAAAACTTTGTTTTGCTTTGCGATCTCAATATTGATTCTGCGGCTTGTATATGTGTTTTACGATCACATAGTGCGTCGCATTACCATGTTTTCGCTACAATTTGCTCTTTTCATGTCTTTTTGCTTCCATTTCCGTGCTCTTGGGTCCTTAGTCCTTATGTTTTGCAGAAACACCAAAGTTACATAAGTAAAGGAGATAATTGCATTCAAAACAAGCTAAAATCTAAGCAATTAGTATTGAAATGTTCCAAAATTCTCCGGCACATCAACAGGGCCATCCTACACACTTCCAATTCATTTTAAGCAATTAACTAACGATAAGTATTAAGACTTTAACATAATAAAATCCCAAATTAAGGTGAATACTACAGATTGCATAATAGACATAGCCCGACATCGGGGTGTCACAAGTCACGAGCATCAACTAAGGTCTAAATACAATGGAAAATATGAAAGTTCACTAAATACATTCTGATAAGATCAAGAAGGAGAAAAGTAATGCTGCAAATATCGAGCAGCTATCTTGCTAAACTCCGATGACTCTGCCTCTGAGCAACCAATACCTGCTACAAAGTTCAGAAATACCAGAATCTGCATACAAGGTGCAGGAAGCAATGTGAGTACTCCGACTCAGTGAGTAATAATAATAAATGAAGATTGAGCGATAAGAAATCACGTAAAGGCACCTCAACATGCTATAAAGAAGTAGTATAAAGCCAGTAAACACTATGAACAGTGAAAACATATAAAAGCCACCTTACTTCTGTTTAAATTTTCTTGAAATGTCTTTTTAAGAGTTAAGAAAGTAAATGGCAGTAAAATAGGAAAGATAAACACATAAAAGATCGCCCCTCAGGCACGATGTCAACCCATCCGCCCTACGGGCAGTATCTCAGAAACAAAACTAGTTTCGCGCTCACTAGGAGTGTGCAGACTCCTGGAGGGGCCCCTTACGGCCCAAGCGCAATATCAAGCCATCTCGTGGCATAATCAATAGGCTCTCATCCTCATATAAACAAGCCACCTCGTGGCATACAAATTTCAGGTCCTCGACCTCATGGTCAAAATCAGTATTTCCTCACTACATAGGCCCTCGGCCTTACTCAATCATGCCATGTTAACTCTAGTTTAACATAATATCATTTAACATAGTAGAATATGGCATGACTGAGTTCAGGTATAAAGTCAAAACAGTGAGAAAGTATCAATAAAAATCCCCTAAGGGTTAAAATAGTTGGGACGAGGCCCAAATATGGTATTCAACCCAAAATATGATGATAGCACATAGTTTTCTGTCAAATATGTGGTAAAATAGTCATTCGAGGCGGACTAAGTTACAATCCCCAACAATGCACGGCCCCACACTCGTCATCTAGTGTGTGCTTCACCTCAATATAATAAAATGTGCAATCCCGCATTTCATACCCTCAAGACAACATTTACAATTATTGCTCACCTCGATCCAGCCCAAACTCTAGTCCGCGATGCCCTTGCCTCTCGAATCGGCCTCCAAATGCTCCAAATCTAACCACTACCAGATTTATATCATCACAATATGCTATGGGAATAAAGCCTACTCGGAAATATCCAATTTATACCAAAAAAACTCCCAAAATTGACCAAATCCGGCCCCGCGCCCACGTCTCAAAATCCGACAAAATTAACATCAACTGGAACCTCATCCTCTCACGAGTTCATACATATTAAGAATACCAACATCCGAGCTTAAATGACCCCTTAAATCTCCAGTCAAAATTCTATTAATATAAGTCCCCAATTAATAGTTTTTGCACTGATTATTCCCAAAATTTCACCACTAATTAGGCCTTTAGTCACATATAATTGAGTTACTAAGTCAAAAATTGTAACGACCCGACCGGTCGGTTTGAGCTCTAGCGCATCCTTCAGCAGTTGAAAGTAATGAACAACTTCATTTCAGGTATATTGACTTGAGCATATCGTCAGAATCAAATTTTGGGAAATTCAGAGTCAAATTGGAAAGACAAATTTCATTGTGGCAGCTTTAAGTGAAGAAAATGGCTAAGATCGGAATTATGAGTAAACGACCTCGGAATTGGGATATGAAAGTTCCAGCATGTTCATATGATGATTTCGGACTTGGGCGTATGTCCGAATTTAGTTTTGGATAACCCGTTAGCAGTTCGGCGCATATTGTGGAAGTTAGTATTTTAGAAGAATTTCATAAATTTAGGTTGGAAGTAATTTCAGTGATATAGATGTCTGTTTGGGATTCCAAGTTCGGGAATAGCTCCGTATGGTGACTTTGGAGTTGGGAGCGCGATCGGAAGTGAATTCGCTTGTCCGGAGGTTATTTTGAAGCCATTTAGCTAAATATAGAAATGTGAAGGTTTTTAGAAAATTCGACCGGAAGTGAAAATTTTGATGTCGAGGTCGGAATATGATTCCGAAATTTGGGGAAAGTCCATAATGCCGAATCTGACTTGTGTGCAAAATTTAAAGTCATTCCAGAATAATTTTGGTATGGTTTGAGACACTTAGTCTCTTTTAAGAAAGCTTAAGTTGGAAAAGTCAACCGGACATTTGACTTATGTGTTAGAGTGCTCGAAATGCAAATTTTATGGTTCAAATAGCTTTTTAGGTGATTTGGGATCTAGGAGTGTATTCGAATTATATTTGTAATGACCGGTGTAGAATTAAGCTTGAATCGGCAAAGTAAGCATTTTGGCGAATTCCGGTTGATAGGTGAGATTTTCATCCAAGGGTCGGAATGAAATTCCGAGTGTTTTTTATATTTGTTATGTCATTTTATACTTTTTTGCAAAATTTGAGGTCATTTGGACTAGTTTTGACGTGTTTCGGCATCGAATGTGAAATTTAGAAGTTCTTGAGATTCATAGGCTTGAACCGATGATGATTTGATGTTTTAATGTTATTTTTGGTGTTTTGAAGGTTGGAACAAATATGAATTATATTGTGGAATAAGTTATTATAATTGGTTAAGGTCCCGAGGGTCCCAGGTGGATTTAGGAAGATTAACAGAATGGAATTCGGACAAAAAAGAAAAGAAAAAGCTGCAAACATTTCTGCTGCTAAACTGTCTTTGGACAGCAAAAGTTGCATAATTTAGAGGCCTATATCTTTTGAACTACAAGGAATATAGAGATGATTCAAAAACAAAAGTTGTAGCCCTTTGTGTCTAGTTTTTGGAAAGTGAAAGAAATCATAATATGGACATCTCTAGGTAAAGTTATGATCGATTATAAATGGCTGGTAGAGCAGTTCCTCCAGAATTTTCTGATTTCATGGAGCCTATTTTAGAAGTTCATATCTCGGGATATATAAAGACTTATATAGTGTAAAACCTATCATCTGAAATATCTTCGAGTCTAGTTTCTAAATCTTCAAACCGTTTGTCATTTGGATATTTATACAAGAAGTTATGAGTGTTTAAATAGAAAGTGTCGACAAGGAACAATTTTAATAGGATGCTCAATTTGTACATCACAAGTGCAAGGTACAACTCGACCAAGCAGGGACAGATTCTTTTTAACACGGATGTGGCTTATTTCTTTCATTTCTTTCATTTGGTTTGGATGATTTTGGAGAGAATTTTAAGAGGGCTTTCATCAAGCATCAAAGGTGAGTTATTTCTACTAATTTTCAAGTTAAATACAAGATTATATATTAATTAGAACATGAAAATTAGTATAAAAGTGGGGTTTTAGGGCTTGTGATTTCAAGATCTTCTAGGGCCGATTTGAAGGGTCAAACGAGCTTTGGTTTTTGTATTCTTTATATGTACGGACTAGTGAGAGGACGAAGAATATTTTGTTATAACAATTTCTAAGTTTCGAGATGTGCCGTCGGGGCTCGAGTTTTGTCAAATTCGTGAATTTTTATATTTTTCGACTGCTTTCGATTGGGTATTGTCTCTTTATCATAATGCGATATATTCGTTGAGATTTGGGTAGATTCGTCGCACGAGGAGGCAAATTCGAGAGTCACAGGCATAACGAACTAGACTTTTGGTCGTCTTGAGGTGAGTAATGCTTGTAAATGATATCCTGAGGGTTTGATTCCCTGGACTTTCACATCGTAACACAATATTGAGGCGTGACACACATTCTATGACAAGTGCAGATCGTTTACTATTGGGGAATGTGACTTGGTCCATCCCGAGTGTTATTTTCTACTATATTGGCGATTGATACACATACTTTACTATTGAGAATTGAGCTTACTACTAAGTTTGGGGCCTTCGACCAGTAGAATCCTTAGGGGATCCTTATATGTTTTTCCTCACTTGTTTGCATAAAACCATACTCTCAGTCATGTTTTCAACTTTTAAAAATGTTATAAGAATTGTATTTTTGAACATGAATATTTAATGAAAAGTATATGAGGGCGAATATTCCTATAACTTGTTATGCCCGAGAGGCTGTGCATTACTTGACCGAGATGGGTCGAGGACACGATAGTGAAGATGTTTATACACGATATGGATTGGGATCCACGCCGTAGCAATGATATATTCATATGGATCGGGCTGCACGTTGCAACAATGGTATATTGATATGCATCGGGCTGCACGCCGCAACAGTGATATATTGATAAAGATCGGGATGTACGCCGCAGCAACGATATATTAAAATTCAAGCCGAGAGCCTATTTGATGCTAATATTGCGTTTGGGTTGTAGGAGACCCTCCGGAGTCTGTACACACCCCATTGAGCATCGTCGATGATAAATAAATGGAGCGGGCTGCACGCCGCAACGGGTATTAGAGTGTAGCATCATATGCATTGCATTGCACTCATTCATTTGTTCCTTATCTGCATTATCTGCCATAATAATTATATGCTCTTATTTTATTTTTTGGTTTCTTCATACCGTTCTGAGACTGAGATGCCGATACTGTTCTGAGATACTGATAATGAGCTCGAGAGGTTGATGTTGTACCTTGTGAGTTGGGAGTGAGCTCGGGAGCCTGATGTTGTACTTTGTGAGTTGAGAGTGAGCCCGCAGGGATGATACTGTACTGAGAGGTTGATATTGAGCTCGAAGAGCAGATTTTTGATTATTTCTTACTTGTTGAAATTATTTGTGCAACTGTTGAAAGGATCATTTTCAAAAAGAGGTTTTAAACTGAGCCAAGATATTTCTAAATATTTCATAGTTTTCAGTGATTTTCTCATTCGAAGGGTTTTTCTCTACTTCTATGCAGCATGACGATATGTTTTATGTGATTTCTTACTGCTCAATTATTATTTACTTTTATTACTCACTGGGTTTGAGTACTCACTTTACTCCTTGCACCTGATGTGCAACTACAAGTATTGATCACACGACAGTTGCATATTAGCTAATTGAAGATTTTACTGTTGTAGCTGAGCGAGGTGACCGCCAGCGTTCGCGGCACCGGACATTGTTTTTAGAGTTTCAGAATTTAATTTTGTATATTATTGACCTTGTAGTTGTGTTCAGGTTTTCTTTAGATTCTCGTGATCATGACTTGTGACACCCCGGTCGGGTTATATTGGGCTGTAAACACTGGTTATTACTGTCGTTAAGCCGTATTTATCTATTCATTTATGTTTATTAATTGTTAATGTGATTATTTGGGTTAGTTGGTTGACCTTGTCTTCACGAGAGGCGCCATCATGATCGGTTTAGTAGAGTCTCGCGGATCGGTACGGAGAAGTCTGTATTTATCCTTAAGAGGTTGCAGAACCTTTAGGAAAACTTCACATTCTTGAATTTTAATTGTGTGTCCTTGATTCATCTTGAAGAGAAACTTCTGAAATTCCTTCCACGGGTTGGCATGCACGCATGAGCGTTCGATATCAGACGTGCCCTGATTTCTTGTGATTTCCTCGATCGAGGGGAGAGATGTGATTTCTATGAGTTGATGTTGGGCTAGTATGGAGGACTTGAGGCCGGATCTTCGCTTATGGCTTGAGCACCAAGGTGCTGATGGTGCGAGCTAGTGTTTTGAAATTATATGTTCTTCATTGTCCCTAATGGTGGGAGTGATGGCTGGATAGCTATGTGATGAATATGTTAGTACTGCGTGATGTTTTTATATGACGTGGATGGTCGAGGAAGATTTACTAGATTATAGGTAAACTACTAGGTGTTCGATTTCCATTGTGGTTGGATGTGTAACTCCGAGTTATAGGCGCGTGAAGAATCCTTTCATGTAACTTAGTTGGCAGTAAAGTAAATTTCACGTTACCGTGTGAGTTTTGACTTGGGGAGACTAAGTGATTGTGTAATGTGTTTGACGGTGGAAGGTATACAAAAATGTTAATTGGAGGCAAAAAAGGTGGGTTATCTCATGCAGAATAATCTACGTAGGTGTGTTCCTTACAATGTTCACTATAGAGTTTCTTTTCTACTGACAGGGTGTATGTGTTGAGATTTGAATTTGACTCTAATTAAGAAAGTTGAGTTGATTGTCACGAGAATGAAGGTGATCTTAGTAGTGGAATTGAGGTATTACGGTCTGTGTTACCTAAGTTTGTGAAGAATTTTTGTTGAACTAGTTGTACTAATATGGCAATGTTCTTGAGTTTGCGTGGCCTGGTTGAATTAGAGGAATTTAGTTATGATAGCTTGTGTAGGAGAAAATGGATTTCCAAGTGTTCTTGATGGTTTCTACCATGGTTTAAACTAGATACTTTCTACAGGTATGGGGAACATGTTGTGTATTGTGAGTTCTTATATATTTCTTCATTATTGATGGGGTACAAAGGTTTTGGAGCGAGGTTATATTTAATGTGGGGTTTCCTACTGGTACTTGTTTGGTTTGAGTGGTTATGGTGATCGAGAATGGTGTTACGAGCATATGAGTTGTGTAGTATGTTATGCGATTATATCTAAGGTTATTGTTGTGGCTTGACACAGTTTGTTCGGACTTATTCAATATGCGTATATGAGGTTTGGGTCTTGAAAAGAATTCTGGATGTTAGAAATTGGGCTACAAGGATTTAGGGTAAGGTTAAAGTAATGTTTATTATTCACTACAATGGGTTTAATATGTTTCGAAATAATTGGTTCCAACTTTTTTTATGAATTATATCACCTACATGTATAAGGGCTCGTTATGTGCTATGAAAAAAATGATTAAGAAACTTATTGAGAAGAAGAAAGAAAAGAAATTGAAAATTGTAGTTGGCACAATGTGAAATATTCAAACCAGGCTGCAAGCCACGGTGGAGGTTATGTAAGGACGAGGTCCTTGTGGTAAATATTTATGAGTTTAAAGTTTCCCTTTGTAAAGTTTAATTTGTACGATAATATTTAAAAGGGAGTCATGCCAGTTAGGTTGATTTGATAATTCTTGTATACTTTATGTTCATATTCAGCCATTTTCCTACTGTAAACATTGAGTTTTAGCTTATTAGATGAGTTCTCACGTGGCATTAAATGTGACTCATTATTCCGAGTAAGTAATTATGAGGTCTGCATGTCTCACATTCTGTTGTCAGTATTGTGAAATTTTGAAATGAGGTGGTGGTTAATATGAGATTTATTGATAATGATGGAATTATTTATGAACAACTATTAAGACAAGAAATATGGTTGTGATAATACAAATGATGTGTTTCATGTCAAGATATCATTGTGATAATGTCGGGCTTGTAATGCGGAGATTAGTGTTATTGATGTACATGTGGTACTTGTTGGGTTGTGGACATGCTATTTGGAGTTGTTTTGGTTTTACTATGATAGATGGATATGCCCAATTACAAGGGAGACTCTACCGAAATATTTGAAAAAATAAATCTAGGAGTTAGTTAAATTTTGGGGACTTAAGAAAGTTTAAATGTTAGAAGAATATCTAAGATCTATATGAAGTTGTCGGTTTACTTGGTTGTGGATTGTGAGGTGTTTTCCCATCTATGGTGGTAGTTCTTGCGTGTTATGAGAAGAAATGACTTATTACGGGTCTAGGAAAGGCTATCATCCTAGTTCAGTGCGAGCAGAATTGACCTGAAGTGCGTGAATGGATTTAAATAGGATTATGGGCTTCATGTGAGTCAGATGTGTTCATTTCAATATAACGTTCCTTAAGGAGGGGTGTTGGAATACCATATATTGTTCCGTGTTTGTCAATTCATGTAATATTATAGTTGTGCCATGTGTGCTGTGAAATGACTTGATAAATTCCTATTCTTTGGGGAAAAGTCCATATTAGTTGTGTGAGTTGAGCAGCCGACTCCTGAATCATTTCCTTATGTATCTTGTTCTCGTTATGGCCTATTGGCGCATTTTTGCATCATGTGAGACCGTTGGTCATTGTCTGTGGTGATTGGTTGTCTGAGCAGCTCGTAGTAGGTGAGGCGAGACTATTGGTATCGGGGGCCATTGTAGTGGGATTATGTGAGGTATATTACAGGGCAGTTACCAGTATTTGGGTAGTATTGAGGTGATGATTTTAGTTAAAAAGGAGAGAATTAATGTTGGGTTAACTCTGCAATTGGTTAGAAATTTCTGCACGTCTCCTCCATTGTGGTTGTATCATCAGCATTATAGCAGGATGTATAGGTATATCATCATATGCATTGGGAGCATTAGAGTCGTGGAATTTTGGCTATTAAGATTCATGGAGTGTCATTGTGGTTAGATGGTGAACTGTGCGATGCATGGTGCTAATTCAGCAAAGGTACGCAGTCATGTTCTGGTACCTCGTATGGTAGTTGATACAATGTTTATATATAGGGAACATGTCTGACAGAGAATTTCATGTGTTGGAATTGGATTCTAAGCTTATTATATGGATAAAAGAGGATATCTGCATATTTGATCAAACTAATGTGTCCATATGAGTTGTGGTAGCACGGGCAGGTGCATGAGGTGTTAATGAGAGATTTCAGATAACTTAAGAGCAGTTCTTGGAACGTTCGAGGACGAACGTCTATTTAAGTGGGGGAGAATGCAATGACCCGACCGGTCATTTTGAGCTCTAGCACGTCGTTCAGCAGTTGAAAGTCATGAACAACTCTATTTCAAGTATATTGACTTGTGCGTATGGTCAAAATTAAATTTTGGGAAATTCGGAGTCAAATTGGAAAGAAAAGTTTTATTGCGGCAACCTTAAGTTGAAGAAAATGGCTAATATTGAAATATTAATAAACGACCTCAGAATCGGGATCTGAAAGTTCCAGCATGTTCGTATGATAATTTCGGACTTGGGCGTATGTCCGGATTTGGTTTTGGATAACCCATGAGCATTTCGACGTATATTGTGGAAGTTAGTATTTTAGAAGAATTTCATAAATTTGGGTTGGAAGGCATTTCAGTGATATAGATGTCTATTTGTGATTCCGAGTCTGGGTATAGCTCAGTATGGTGATTCTGGAGTTGGTAGTGCGATCGGAAGTGAATTCGGATGTCCGGAGGTCATTTTGAAGTCATTTGGCTAAATATAGAAATTTGAAGATTTTTGAGAAAATTCGACCAGAAGTAAAAATTTTGATATCGGGTTCGGAATGCGATTCCGAAAATTGGGATAGTCCGCAATGTCTAATGTGACTTTTTTGAAAGATTTGAAGTCATTCCGGAATGATTTTGGTAAGGTTTGAGACACTTAGTCTCTTTTAAGGAAGCTTAAGTTGGAAAAGTCAACCGGATATTGACTTATGTGTTAGAGCATTTGAAATGCAAATTTTATGGTTCGAAATGCAAATTTATGGTTCGAAAAGCTCCGTTAGGTGATTTGGGACTTAGGAGTGTGTCCGGAATATATTTGTGATGACCGGTATAAAATTAAGCTTGAATTGGCAAAGTTAGCATTTTGGCGAATTCGGGTTGATAGGTGAGATTTTGATCCGAGGGTCGGAATGGAATTCTGAGAGTATTTGTAGCTTCGTTATGTCATTTTAGACTTGTCTACAAAACTTGAGGTAATTCGGACTAGTTTTGACATGTTTCAGTATCGGATGTGGAATTTGAAACTTCTTGAGATTCATAGTCTTGAATCCGATGATGATTTGATATTCTGATATTTTGTGGGTGTTCCAAAGGTCAGAACAAGTTTGACTATTTTGTAACATATTGTTTTAATTGGTTAAGGTCCCGAGGGTCTCGGGTAGATTTCGGAAGGTTAAAAGAATGAAATTCGGACCAAAAAGAAAAGAAAACGATGCAGAAATTTTTGCTGCTAAGCAGTCTTTGGACAACAAAAGTTTCATAATTCAGAGGCCTATATCTTTTGATGTACAGAGAATTTTAAGATGATTTAAAAACGAAAGTTGTAGCTCGTTGTGTCTCATTTCCTAAAATCTAAAGAAATCATAATTTGGACATCTGAAGTGAAAGTTATGATCGATTAAAAATGACTGGTAGAGCAGTTTCTCCAGAATTTTCTGATTTCATCGAGCCTATTTTAGAAGCTCATATCTTGGGACATATAAAGTGTTATATGGTGTACAGCCTATCAAATTAGATATCTTTGAGTCTAGTTTCTAAATCTTCAAACTATTTGTCATTTGGATATTAATACAAGACGTTATCGGTTTTTAAACAGAAGGTGTCTGACAAGGAACAATTTTAATAAGATGTACAATTTGTACAGCACAAGTGCAAGGTACAACTCGACGAAGCATGGGCAGATTCTTTATACACGGATTTGCCATATTTCTTTCATTTCTTTCATTTGGTTTGGATGATTTTGGAGAGAATTTCAAGGGGGCTTTCATCAAGCATCAAAGGTAAGTTATTTCTACTAATTTACAAGTTAAATACAAGATTATATATGAACTAGAACATGAAAATCAGTAGAAAAGTGGGGTTTTAGGGCTTGTGATTTTAAGATCTTCTAGGGTCGATTTGAAGGGTCAAACGAGCTTCGATATTTGTGTTCTTTATATGTACGGACTCGTGAGAGGACGAAGAATATTTTATTATAAAAATTTCTACGTTTCGAGATGTGGACCCGGGGCTCGAGTTTTGTCAAATTCGTAAATTTTGATATTTTTCTATTGCTTTCGATTTCTTGCGATTGGGTATCACAAATCGTCAGGATTGAAACCTTCTGTCTCAACCAAGCTACGTAGGACACTAAAACCTAAGAGCATTGCTGCGAAACACCTGTAAAAACTCTTTATCTCATAAGCACCCAAAGAACTCATCATATCCTTTCCCATGCCGATTTGACCTACTACCATGATATCCTATCTATACAAAATCCTTTGAATTTGCCTTCAACTTGATACTTCTTCCCGCTATCACATCACAATCCTCGACCCGGACTCGCCACACGAGACTCAAGCATAACACCACACCATGTAAGACTCACAAGCCACTGAATACTTTCTTAAATATTCCCATAAGGACCACATTCCAAATGCCTATCCTGAAGTGACTTCCTGCGAATCCGAAGCCATTACCTTTCTGATACTGATATATAGAATCCCATAATATATCGAAATATCACAAGTCTTGGCACCCTCCAAATGCAAACCTCAGTTTCTAGCTAAAAGTACAGCTTGAAAATCTCCAATTATTACATGTAAAATCTTGAACACATTACACTCATTCTCGAGAGTTACCCACTCCACTCAAACTACATTTAACCTGATCAAACGAACCGAACAACCTGTGTCTCATTAGCACTCCGACACCGTAGAATGTAACCTCACCCTAATACAACCAAGAAACATCCTGCTCTATGCACTGCACATCCTTTACCAATAACCACTCAGGACATTCCGTGATTCTCATATACCTAGGAAGCATAATATAACCTTTGCCAAAATTTCCCTTTACTCGAGTGATCCTCGGCCTCAATCTCCGTAAGCCATAACTGATTCGCTAGCACAACTAAAACTGGAAGCAACATAGCACGTAACCGTGCAATCACCCAATCAATAATAGACTCCCCCACTTGGCTCGAAGCCATAGATAAAATCATATAATAACTCATAATGTGTATACTCTATCACTGCCATAATAATAGTGACTCAATCCCCTATAAGCTCGTACATCACCGACCATCTGGTACCTCAAATCTTCCGCAAATCTCGCATTCACCCTCATAGAAGTCAAGACCACTCTCTTAAGAGACCCAACTCAAATTGCAGCACATACATGTCGCTGGTAAAGAAGACATTCCAACAAACCACATAAGGATCACACAACATTCAGAACACTCCGAAAGAGATAGCCCACCTGCTTTGCCTCAACTAACATACCTTTATACCTTCCACCGTAATAAACATTACGCAGTCACTTAATCCTCCTGAGCTGAACTCATACTGCAATATGAAGTTTACTTCACTCCCAATTAGAAAACATGAAAAAATTCTTCACACACCTATAACTCGGGGCTATACCTCAAATCAAGATGGAAATCAAGCACCTGATAGTTCTTCAATCCTCCAGTGGACCCTTCTCGTCGCTTCCAAATCATATGGATACATCTCACAGTCATATCATACTCATCACATAGCTACCCAATCATCACTCCCACTAATAGGGACACTTCTGGAAATACAAATCCAAAAAACACGTCCTCACACAATCAACGATTCAGTGCTCAAGCTGTAGGCAAAAACCCGACCTCAAGTCCTCCAAACTGGCCAAACATCAACTCACAGAGATCACGTCTCTGCCCTCGATCAGGAATCACAAGCCATTGATACACATATGTTACTAAGTGCTCATGTGCGCATAGGAATGCGCGGAAGGAATTCAAAGAGTTACATTTCAAGCTGAATCAAGGATGCACGATAAGAATTCAAGAATGTGAACTTTTTCGTAAAGGTTCTGCAGCCTCTCGAGGATAAATACAGACATCTCTGTACTGATTCATGAGACTCTACTAAACCTGATCATGACTCGTGAGACCTATGTAACCTAGACTCTGATACCAACTTGTCACGATCCTAAATTCGGACCCGATCATGATGGCACCTCTCGTGAAGAAAAGACCAACCGACAGACTTGTAGTTCATTTTAAACAATTAAATAACAATAAATATTAAGACTTTAACGTAATAAAATCCCAAATTAAGGTGAATACTATAGATTGCAGAATAGACATATCCCGACATCGGGGTATCACAAGTCACGACCATCTATTAAGGTCTTAGTACAATGGAAAATTAGAAAGCGTACTAAATACCGTCTAATGAGATCAAGAGGGAGAAAAGCAGTGCTGCAAACGTCGGACAGCTACCTTGCTAAACTCCTATGACTCTACCTCTGAGCAACTAATACCCGCTACCGGGTTCAGAAATACCTAGATCTGCACACAAGGTACAAGGAGTAATATGAGTACTCCGACTCAGTGATTAATAATATTAAATGAAGACTGAGCGATAAGAAATCTCGTAAAGGCACCTCAACAATCTATGAAGAAGCAATATAAATCCAATAAATACTATGAACATTGAAAACTTATAAAGTAACCTTAGTTCAGTTTAAGCTTACAATGCCTTTTTAATAGTTAAGCAAGTAAATGGCTGGCAAATAGGAAAGATAAACACATAAAAGATTGCCCCTCGGGCACAATGTCAACAAATCCATCCCTCGGGCAATATCTTAGAAACAAAACCAGCTCCTCGGGCTATATCTCACATCACAATGGCTACCCGCGCTCAGTGGGGGTGTGCAGACTCCTGGAGGGGCCCCTAACGGCCCAAGCGCAATACCAAGTCATCTCGTGTCATAGTCAACATGCTCTCAGCCTCATATCAACAAGCCACTTTATGACATACAAATTTCAGGCACTCAGCCTCCTGATCATAATTAGTGTTTCCTCAAAACATAGCCCCTCAGCCTTACTCAGTCAAAATTCTCACAAGCCACTCGGGAAATAGTAAAACATGATGCTCAGCCCAAAATATCATTTTAAAATAAGTGTTAAAGTAGAGTAAACATGGCTGAGTTATGAAAATAGTAGAATATGGCATGAATGAGTTCAGGTATGAAGTTAAAACAATGAGAAAGTATCAATAAAAATCTCCTAAGGATTTAAATATTTGGCACGAGGCCCAAATATGGCGTTTATTCCAAAACAAGATAATAGCAAGTTGTTTTCAGTCAAATATGCGGTAAAATGCCATTCGGGGCGGACTAAGTCACAATCCCCAAGCATGACCCCACACCCGTCATCTAGCATGTACGTCACCTCAATATAGCACAACGATGTACAATCCAGGGTTTCATACCCTCAAGACAACATTTACAATCATTACTCACTTTGATCCGGTCCAAACTCTAGCCCGAGGTGCCTTTGGCTCTCGAATCAGCCTCCCGATGCTCCAAATATAACAACAATCAGATTTATATCATCATAATATGCTAAGGGAACAAAGCCCACTCGAAAACATCAAATTTATACCAAAAATCCAGAAATTGACCAAACTTGACCCTTGGGCCCACATCTCATAATCCGACAAAATTAACAACAGTGGTAACCTCATCCTCTCACGACTTCATACATATCAAGAATACCAAAATCAGACCTCAAATGGGCACTCAAATCCCCACTCAAAGGTCTCTTAATCTCAAGCCCTAATTACCCATTTTGCACTGATTATTCCCAAAATTTCACCACTGATTAGGTCTTTAATCGCATATAAACGAGTTATGAAGTCAAAAATCTTACCTCCACGAGATTATTCTTGGTTCCTCTTGAAAATCACAACCCAAAGCTCAAATCCCGGCCAAAAATGGTGGAGAATGACCAAAATTTTGGGAAGGAGCCTTTATATACTCTCTGCCCAGCACTTCCGCATCTACGGTCCCATTACGCATCTGCGAGGCCGCATCTGCGCAAACTCTCCGCTTCTGCGGAAATTCATTAAAAGACATTTTCTCTTATGCCATTACCTGACTGCACCTATGGTCATCAGGAGATGCGAGGACCAAATGCACATGCGACCCCTTCTGTGCACCTATGCTTCATAATCTCTTATGTGGAGATTGCACCTGCGGTCCCCAACCCGAAGGTGCAGAAATGACAGGAACAACAAAAATTTGCAGCACATATCAAATTCCAAACTTTTCGATAATCAACCGAAATCACCCAGAGGCCTCCGGGAACTCAACCAAAAGTATGAACAAGTCACATACCTTCATTCAAACTTGTACCAATCAAAACACCTCAAACAATATCGAATCACCCAAAACATTCAAGTCTAAGCTTCCAAAATCTTTTGAATAACACTTTCGATCAAAAAGTATATCAAACCACGTCCGATGACCTGAAAGTTTACATGCACGTCAAATATGACACAGTGGACCTACTCTAACTTTTGGAATTCTACTCCAATCCCTATATCGAAATCTCACATGTCAACCGGAAAATGCCAAAATCTCAATTTCGCCAATTCGGGTCTAAACCTTCCATTGACCTCCAAAACACATTCTGATCACGCTCCTAAGTCCCAAATTACCTCACGGAGCTAACCAAATCATAATATTCCAGTCCTATATCATCTACTAACTAGTCAAAACTTGGTCAAATTTTTCGAATATTAAACTTAAAACTGAGGACTATTTTTTCCAATTCATTCTGATTATCCTGAAAACCAAAACCAACGATTTACATAAGTCATAATACATCTTATGGGGATTTTCATTCCCGAGAATTAGTGAACAAAGTGAAAAATCTCAAAGCGACCGGTCGGGTCATTATAATCTATCATGAAACAAGTTCCCTCATATGAAGAAATAGTCCATACACTCAAACCAAAGAATGAATATAATTTATGGACTTTGCATTAGAAAATAATTCTCACACTCACAAATGAATTCACATGTATGCACAAAGAATCATAGGCTTGCCCATTATGTACATCTCTACGGATTAAGTGTTCTTGTATAAAATCAAATAGGATTTTAACGGATTGTAATGTCGGCTAGGGGAGGGGTAGGAGAATCATATAATAGTGACTTACACTTTCCTAAGAACTTTGTGTCACGACCTAGATTTTTCCACCATCGGGAGTCGTGATGGTGCCTACTGTCGACGCTAGGCAAGCCAACCCTCTTCATTAATTTTCGCAAAATACTTAATCTAAAACATTGTAAATATTGAATAAATTAAATATAATCATGCGGAAGACTTTTAACATCAATAGCAAAGATAAAGTGCCGTTATTAATAACATGCCTCTACCCAGTATCTGGTGTCACTACTCACGGACGACTAAAAGAGTACTAAAACAACAGTCTGAAAGAAATACGTAACATGTCTGTTTGATACAACTAAACAAACTGGAAAAGATAGAGGAGACTCATGGCCCGCTAACGCCAGCGAGCTACCTCAGAGTCTTTGGACTGAAGGAGCTCCCCTAACTACTGCTGCGGTCCGTAGGCTGTGTCCTGACTGTGTACAAAAAGGCACAGAGGTGTAGTATCAGCACAACCGACCCCATGTGCTGGTAAGTGCCCGACCTAACCTCGACGAGGTAGTGACAAGGCTAAACCGGACCTACCACAAACAACCTGTACAGATATATGCGCAATAACAGAAAGAGAACAAGAATTTAAGCAGATAAAAGGGGAAGGGTCATGCTGGGGGAGTAGCAGTTCAACTATTACTTCAACAAACAAGAAATGGAACTTAATATATAATAATTAAATAAAGAAGACCAGTGAAATCAACAACTGCACGTCATCACCTTTCATGCTTTTACTCTCATTCCTCACCAAGAATTGCCAAATATAATGCACGGCATCACTCTTCGTGCTTTTACTCTCATTTCTCACCAAGAATGTCAAATATAATGCACCTTTGTGCTTTTACTCTCATATCTCACCAAGAATATCAAACATAATGCACGGCATCACCCTTTGTGCTTTTACTCTCAATATACAGTGCACAACATCACCCTTCGTACTTTTACTCTCAAATACATAATGCACAGCATCACCCTTCGTGATTTTATTCTCTCATCCTCACCCAATCAATAGTCACAACCAAAATGGCAAAGGAATATACAACAAGACAAAATATCCCGGCAAGGGAGAATAACTCAACAATAGGCCCCAGTAACGGAGAATAACTTAACAGTAAATCCCGGCAAGGGAATACAGCTCAACAATAAGTCCCGACAAGGGAAGAGTACCAAAATTACCTTTATGTTCATTTGCTTCTCAACTATCACTTCATAGTTCATTTAACAAGTAATTAGCACAATGGTTCACTTCTTTCGCAATTTCAATAGCAAGTATGACTCATAGTCATGCTAGACTCGCGCGCATAGGTAACCGTCACCATACCTATACACCGACTCCACGTAGCACATAGCAAATATCAACCTAATCCTAATCCCTCAAGCCAAAGTTAGATCAAACACTTACCTTGAAAGCTTCCAACTCAACTCACGCCTCTAGAATAGCTTTACCCCTCAAATTTGCCTCAAAACGGGTAGAATCTAACCACAATTTACTCAAATGTATCAAAAAATGCTAGTTAAATCAGTTTGAATACATAAGAGTGAAATTTCTAAAGTTTTACCCAAAATTCCCAAAATGCCCTCGAGCCCTCATGGTCAAAACCCGAGGTTCGAACCAAGACCGGGTTATCCATTCCACCACGAGTTCATATATGCAATTTGTTTTGAATTTGGACTTGAGGTCCAAATCCCCAATTTTAAGAAAACCTAGGTTCTACCCCAAGACCCCAAATTTTCATTTGTGAAAACCTTTGGTTGAAATTGAAATCATGTTAAAAGATGTTAAAGAGTAGGAATTATTTAGTTAGAAATCACTGAAGAAACGTTGTTTGGAAAATTGCTCCTTAGGTTTTGGGTTTTTGAAAAGTAGAAAAAGACATAAATTTTCCGAACTTTTATACCTCTCTGAGGGCCTGGCGCGGACCGCACAAAAATGTTGTGCAGTCGGACCGAGTGGGGAAAATTCGGTTCCCTCTGAACCCTTCCAGCGCAGACCGCACTGATTTCGTGCGCGGCCGAGCTGGTCACCCAAAATCTCCTAGCCTCAGACTCAGCCACGCGAACGCACAGAAGTGCCTCGCGGACGCATGGCTCCAGCGCGGACCGCACAAAAATGGTTGCGGCCGCACTGGTATCTTCAACACCTGAACTGTTTTTCCTGCAAGCCTAATACCTCCCGGACCTCACTCAAAACTCACCCGAGCCCTCGGAGATCCAAACCAAAAATGCACACTAACTCAGGAACATCCTACGGACTTACTCGTGCGATCAAATCGCTAAAATAACATCATTTACATAGAATCAACTCTCGAAACACATGATTTTCATTTCAAAGTTCATAACTTTCAAATTTTCCATTTCTAGTCCGAAACACGTCAAACGACGTGCGTTTTCAACCAAACTACACAGATAGCGCTTAAAGCTCATTTATGACTTGTACCGGGCGTCGGAACCAATATACGAGTCCGATACCATTACATTTGATCAAATATCATTTTTTTTCTTTTTTCCTTAAGCATTTTCAGAGAACAATTTCACAGAAAAATTCCATACTCGGGCCTGGGACCTAGGATTTTGATTTGGGGAATACGTTCGGGTTTCAAATTTCCTTACAGACCCTCCGGGACCGTCACATTACAGGTCCGGGTCTGTTGACCCAAAACGTTGACCAAAGTCAACTATTGCAATATTATTATCAAAATTCATATTTTTTAACACGGAATTCAAATATTTCTACATAAAAATTTTCTGGCTTTGCGCCCGGACTGAGCATGAAAATCGAGGCAACCAATTAAGAGTTTTTCAAGGCCTCACAAGCACAAAAAAGGGAGAACTAGAGTGATGACTCTTTGGGTCGTCACACTTTGCACTTTTATACTTGATCACCCATTACTTTCATCTCTTAATTTTATTTTTCAGCCTTCTATTCATCTATTATTTCACAAGTATTTCCCTCATATCAAGAACGTTTCATTTTTTTAAAACCAATTCTCTTCATTCTCTTTTTTTTTCATGTCACGTTCTTTTCAAGAAGGCCTTTTCATCACCTTTCAGCCATCATCGGTCACCATTTTTCACTTAACCATCTCATTCTTTAAATTTATCAATTTATATCACAGTCTAAGTAACAGTACTCAAGAAAGCATGGTGCAAAAACTAGGGATTCAACAAAAGAGTCAAGACAAAAATATGGCTTCCAAATAAAATGCTACAGGCTCAAAGGGCTATCTAGTGGTACAATATCTAAAAAGGCTAAATTCACAAGACATATCAAAGAAAGCCTATTATCATCTTCTAAACAAAACAACACTCTTATTTCGCTTCAATAACATGCATGGCAAGTTCTAGACGAAGTTGCAAAATATAAAATATATGTAATAAATCCTCACCTCACATGGCACAAGTATCAATCAAGATGGATCAATTTCACTCTAAGAAAGACATGGTCATAGCGATCGACAAAATAAGAATAAGCTATTTACAGATCACAACCACGAGCCTATGGATCAGAAAGTTTGCTATTTTATTTATTATTCAAGCACTCAGAGGAAAGTACTACTCAAACTTAGACGTAAATATGCTAGTATCAAACAAGTCACAAAAGTTTTTCTTCTCCTTAAAAAATATAATCCTAAAAATAAAATAATTTACCCGGTTCAAGTTACATTCCCCGAAAAATAACCGATGCAAAAAGAAAAACCAAGGGGGATTATTACCTAACTAAAACTAACTAGAAAAGAAAGAAAATCTTTTTGCATTTTTTATTGGACCTTATTTTCTCAAGAAAGCTGTCCACAAAATCCATCGTCAGGAAAAGTCCAAATTTTCTGATTTCTTTTCTTTTTATTTTAATAAAAACTACTACACTAAAAATGAGTGCTACAACCAAGCTAAGATAACACAGAAAATCAGCTAGACAATCTCCTCACCTCACAATTAAAATTATGTAATGTCCTCAATGCATACCGAAAATAAGTATAGGGTAAAAGAGACTCCCTGGTAGGCCAAAGTTTGAGGCATTAGCAGCTCACGGAAGACTCAAACTTTTCCCAGGTACAATACCTTATGCGGGTACCTCATACTTGGTTTCAACAACCTGCTCGCTTTTGCACATGCCTATTAGCTTTGACTCCTTGCTCCTACTTCTACAAAATACAAAAATAATACTACAACAATAACACACTATAAAAATAAAAAAATAAAAAGAAAATAAGAAAAAAATTAGGCTGCCTCCCAACAAGCGCTTGATTTAACGTCGCGGCGCGATGCCATCCTTTCACCACTTTTCCTTCCACTTTAAGGATATAAATTGTTCCCCCAATTTTGCATCAACTTTTTTGATATGTTCATGGGACGGTGGTGTAAAAATAAAGGAACCAAGCAATAGATATCGCATCCTGCACTTCTTGGACCTTAAGTGAGGAATGTTGTTTTGCCTCCTTGGAATGACAATTTTCAGAATATAACACTTTGTTCCTCATTCATTGAATCCTCCATATGCTCGACTGGATCAATTTCCATATCACCAACCAAACACAATGTTTAAAAGTATTTAGAATAAGGTCCAATACGCTCTAACTCCAAAATTACATTATTTTTTACATCCCAATTTTGCACTCTTCGTCAACCATGGCATCATTAATAATATTTTGGTCGAATAGTTGGAATTCCTTTTTTTGCTCCATAAGTTGGCCAGTATCAATAAAAATTGATTGTAGGGCGTCATACGCCTCAACCTTTTTATTCAATTGAGCCTGTATGTCATGGATATCTGAGTCAAATCGGTCTATCTCTTGAGCTCAGTTCTTCTTTCTATCAGTTTTTCTGTCATATTTGAAGGACCATCATGGAGAAACACTTGAGATTTTAGCAGTTGAGCTTGTTCCTCAAGCCAAGATTTGCTCACTACATCTGCTTCTTCAAAATTTGCCACTTGCTAGTACTCATTGTCTTCATTTAGTTCTTCCATACTGACCTTCATTCTTATTATTGCTGCCCTCATTATTTTCATATCTTTTTTGAGTTCATCATGTTGCTCTGCTACTTGCCTCAAAATATCCGTAATATATGCATCAGGTTTCATATCATACACTTCATTACCCCTATCAAACTCACAAATATTATTAGAAACGTCATAATAAGAGTTATTATAAGGATAATAAGAATTAGGAAAAGCATCCCAATGACCACCTTGACAACCAGACACATTACAAAAATTCCATCCATATGATTGAGATTCACAATGTTTCCACAAGTGTGGTTCCCCACAGTACGGACAAGGATCACCATAATTAGAATAACTAATATTTTACCAATTATCATTCCAATATGTCATATCAACAAAGATGGTAAATATTAAACGAAGATAAATATAAGAAAAACAAACTTGAGTAGACAAAAGTGGAAATTTAACCAAGTAGACTTGTTAATTTCTAAGTCCACGGAAACGGCGCCAAAAACTTGTCGCTCCCAAACGAACATGCAAGTATACGTAGTCGACAAGTAATATAGGATTCTACGTCAAGAAATCGTACCTATGGGGACTTGTGATTAACAATCAACTAAATTAAACCAGACAATTAATCTATTCAAGGCAATCCTAAAGTATGAATAATAAACTAAAATTTAATCTAGAGTAACAAATTAAAAGATTAAAAAAAACAACGACAAGCTTAAAGATGAATTCAATAGGAGAGAATATTCTAGAGCTATGAGTTAGCTGACAATCACGTTGATTTTTCTACCTAAATTATATAATGAATTTATCTAATCTATTGATTGACATGGTTAATGTTGCTCGTAGCATTCTCTCCAAGTACAACTCTCCTATTCAAGCTAGCATAACGCCTATATTCCTATGGAATTAGGATAAAAAAGAATACATTTACAATTCCCGTATAATAACCAAGCAAGGCTATTAGGTATATTTCTATTCTAACCGAAAATCCCCCCCTCCCCTCAAAGTTAAGATCTTGCTCTAGTCAATTTTATATAAAATCTAGAATTCCCCCTCCCAAGTTCGTGACGACCCGGACGATCGTCTTAATAATTAACACCCCGATTTCCCATTAACTACTTTCCCTAAGTTTATTTATGCTAATTTAATTTCCGGGGATATTCGGTTTTGAGTTTCGAAGAGTTTTGGGACACTTAGTCTCCAAATGAGAGCTTAAGTATTGGAAATTTATCCGTAGTCGGAATAATATGAAGACGACCTTGTAATAAAAATCTGATGGTTTCATTAGATCCGTTAGGTGATTTTGGAGTTGGGAGCGTGTTTGGAATGTATTTTGGAGGTCCGTAGCTAATTTAGGCTTGAAATGCCTATGTTTGAATTTTTGAAGTTTCCAGTCCGATAGTGAGATTTTGATCCAAGGGTCGGAATGGAATTTTGGAAGTTGCAGTAGTTCTGTCATGTCATTTGGGATGTGTGTAAAATTTCAGGTCATTCGGACGTGGTTTGTTTGGGTTTTTGATCTAAAGCGTATTTTGAGGAAAATTCGAGTTCTTAGGCTTCAATCCTTGATTAATTCGAGTTTTCGGCATTGTTTTAGGTATTTTAAGGATTGGTACAACATTGAATGAGGTTTTAGGATATGTTGGTGCATTTAGCTGTGTCTCGGGGGACTCTGGTGTGTTTCGGGCGGTTAAACGAATCTTTTAAAGTTGGAAAAAGTTGCAGATTTTGCTTCAGGTCTATCGCAGACATTTTCTTCTTCGTGATCGCGGCCCCCTTCACGCGTTGGAATAGAGTAATTCCAGAGGCGGGGGGGGGGGGGTGGGGTGGGGTGGGGGGGCTAATTCCTTATTTGTGATCACATGGATTGTTTCGCAATCGCATAGCGCTGATCTTTTCCTCTTTTGCGTTCGCAGCTGCTCCTTCGCGTTCGTGTAGTATAGACTAAGCCGATGGCTTAGTGGCCCATTCCTTATTTGCATTCGCGTGTCTTCAGACACGACCACATAAGGTTATCTCATCCACTTTCGAGATTGCGTGCCTTTCCTCGCGTAGATCAAACACGGCTTTGCCAGCTGCCTGTGGTAGGAAGAAGAAAACTTGATCAGATAGTTCGTGCGGGGCATTTCCTACCTCGGCTTTGATCTTTCCCTTGCCATGTAGGTAAAGCTAGAAGAGCCTCATTGGCCCGACATCTACCAAGCAAACCTTCCATCGCATTCGAGTAGGCTATTTTTCTGGAGCCTTCATTTTACTCTTCGCGATCACATGCCTTTTTTCGCGATCGCAATTCACAAATTACCTGGGCAGATATAAGATTTCAGAATCGAGGGTTTAGCCATTTTTACCAATACTTAAGATTGAAAGCTCGGATTTGAGCGAGATTTCGAGGGATTTTCAGAGATATCGATTGGATAACGATTCTAAACTCCTCTTTGCTTGTAAGCCACTAATCTAAGCATGGATTCCTCCTTTAATTTTGAATGAAAAATTGATAAAACTTCGTAGACCGAATTATTGAGTTTTGAGTGGGATTTTGACATCCGATTTGGAAAATTTTTATATTGTTAGACCCGTGTGAGTACGAGCTTTCTGAAAATGTTAATTTCATCTGATTCCGAGACATTGGCTTGAGGGACATTTTGGTCATTTTATCTAACTTCGTGTCTTAGCTTTGAATTAAATTGTAGAATCAGTTTTGAGATGTTATTTACAATATGTAATTGAATTGAATTGATTTGGGCCATTTGAAGTTGGATACTCGTGGCAAATGTGTGGTTTCAAGTTGATTTTGAGCCGGTTCGAGGTAAGTGGCTTGTCTAACCTTGTATGGGGGACCTTTCCCATTAGGATATGATGTTTGGTATTTGAATGAGCGCGTACTTGGGTTAATTGTTGAAAATTTGGTTTTACTTTAATTATTTAGATTGAGTTCTTTTCTTACATGTTATTATTGTACTTGCAAACGTAACATGTGTTAGTTTAGAAAAAGCATGCTTAGTTAATTTAATTGCCTATTTGCTTAAACTATCTTGTTTGTATTTCGTGAAGCATGTTAGGCTAGAATTAACTGTTACTTGTTATGAGTTTAGAATTTATTCTAATATTCTTGAGCTTTTGTTGTGTGTTTAAAGTTGGGACTATGGGCGGCCTCTGGGAGATCCCCTGCACGTGTTTACGATCTGGATTGGGGTGCGTGATACTAAGAGATCCCTACACATATATATATTGAAGATACCAAGAGATCCTCGGATACCAAGAGATCCTTGACATACTTATTGAGGATACTAAAAGATCCTTGGGATACCAAGATATCCCTAGAGTATATGGTGAGGATTCCAAGAGATCAGTGGGATACCAAGAGATCCCCGGTTATCATCCTTGTTGTGAACGGTATTTCCTTATGTTTGCCTTATTTCTATTTTTCGTTACTGTATCCTTATTATCCTGTTTAGATTCTTGCTGTAGATTCTTATTACAGTGTTTCTTTATCCTGTCATTTGCTATTCATTTTTATCAGTAGAACCCTGTCCTTCCTCGTCATTACTCGATCCAGGTTAAACTTGGCACTTAGTGAGTACCGTTGTGGTGTACTTATGCCCCTTCTGCGCATGTTTTTCATGTGCAGATCCATGTATATCTACCAAGGCGTATCACCCTTGAGGCGGAGAGATATATCAGAGACTTCAAGATACATCTGCCGCGTCCGCAGACAAAGGAGTCTCATCTTATTCTATCTTTTAGCAGTTAGCCTTCCTTCTTATATTTGTTATAGGCATTCTGAAGTAGAGCATTGTACTACGTTTCTTTCAGCTTATGTTCCTGTGAGTTTTCGAATTTTGGGATAATATTGTAGGCTTATGTGATGTTGATTTGTATATGCCGAGCGGCACTAATTATACAATTTTCTTCCAGTTGTTCGGTTTTGATCATTTATTTTTGCAGGTTAGTTTGTTTATAAGTATTGTTAGGCTTATCTAGTCGTAGAGACTAGGTGCCGTCACGACATGTTCACGGAGGACGAACTGGGGTCGTGACAAGTTCAATCCTAGATTCATAGATAGTATTCAATTGGGGAGCAAACAATTAATAATTTAGCGCAAGATTGAATAAATAAACCAATATGATAAATTAGTAAGAACAATTAAAGCTTCGAACAACGTTCATGTAGCACCGAATACTCTAGAACTAATAAACTATGAAATTAAAGGGAAAGAAGAGAAGAAAATTAGTTAGAAGCCCTCCTCCAAGCGTTGTTTGTGTTCCCCCACGTGAGTTCTCCTTCAAAGTATGTTAGATCTGCTCCAAATTAGGTTTAGAACCTATTTTATACGAGTTGGAATCGTGTAGGGCTGAAATAACCTTGAATTCTCCGTCAAAGTATATTTTAAACATATAATTTTAATTTAGTGAGAAAAATTTATCCAATTAACTCACTCAATCTTACGTATACTAAATATTAAAAATTATTAAAATTTAAAATCTTTTATTAATAATTATATAAATATAAATTCTGAAGTACATATACTATATAATAATATAATAATAATTTTTATTTTTGGGACCTTAATTGTTAGTGCGTCTATGGCAAGTGCTTCACTTGCCTTGCCCTAGAGCCGCCATTGGTTATAGTCTCTAGATATTAACATCTCTATTTTTGTGTGCATAATAACTCAACATTTGGTGAAATAAATATTTTCATCTTTAGGGATATAAACCGATATAGTATAATAAATTACTTAATCTATACCAAAATATGGAATCACATCTCATTACCCTATTCGGGTCATTTAATGTACGAAAATGCATCGCTGCTCGCTGGACAAAAATCTGTCGCAAAAATTTCAAATCTGGAACTTTGTCGTGTTACGATTGAGCAAGGAATTCCTACTGTTGAATTCATAGTAGAAGAAGTGAATTCATTCACCAGGGAGGAAGGTCTTCATCAAGCAGTTATTGTTAAATTTTTATATGGAAAGCCAGAACTTCAGGAGCTGCGTAGGATTTTACCAGAACATTTCGACATCAAAGGCAATTGCAACATTGGACAGCTAGAATATCGGCATATTTTGGTAAGATTCAATCTATTTGAAGATTTTGCGAATGCGTTCTCAAAAACATCTGGTTATGTTAAGTCAAAAGGCGATGAGTTCTTCTTCCGGACATTCCCATGGACAATGGGATTTAAGCCCCGTGAAGAAACTTCAAAAGCCGTTTCTTGGATTTCTTTTCCAGAATTGCCAGCAAATTTCTTCGCAAAAAAGTCATTACTGTCCATCGCATCCGTTGTGGGAAAACCTATTGCTGTAGATAAGGCTACTCAAGATCGCACTCGACCTAGTACGGCTCGAGTTAAAGTATTGATTAATTTACTCAACAAGCATCCAAAGAAAACTAAGATCAAGATAGTAGATAAGAAATCTGGAAAAATTGTTGAACACGACCAGCAGATTGTATTCGATAATTTACCAAAATACTACACGTGTTGCAATCATCAGTGACATGATGTTAAATCTTGTCATTGGAGTTCAGCTGACTTGCATGAACAAGTAGGTCACATTGGCGAACCTGAAGGACGGGACAGTTTGGATAAATTAAGAGGTGATGCTAGGGAGTACTTGAATGCTAATATTGCAGGACATCGAATTGAAGGGGTTCTACCTAATGCAATTGATGGACAAACTTCAGCAGATGAAAATGCAAAAGGGGCAGACGTGGTCTTGACAGACTCTTTTGTACTGGATAAGGCCATACAACAACAACACTTGATCCAGAACAATCTAATTGCTGTATCAGTTGAACCACAGGAAAAGCCAACACAGACAGTTTCTGCAGTTCCAAGTTGTCCTGAAGATCGAGATGGATGTGATCACCAGGATACTCTGACTGAATTGATTCAAAGAATTCCAAATCCTGATATGGTCCAAACAGAACACAGTATGTCTACTACTGAGGCAGTTACTATAGTGTCTAGGATATGGTCCTATGCTTCAGTGCAGTCTCCTATTGATGCATCAGGTATATCAACAGGTGAAAATGCAAAAAGGCCAATCCTGGTGTTGACAGACTCCTCTGTGCAGAATGATGCTACAGAACTTTCAATGCCAAATTCTCATGGTGCACCTCTTAGTAAAGCTTCATCTAATTTTCAACTGCAGTCTCCTAAAAATGTTTTGTCTGGAAAACAGTCAGCTATGGTTGCATCAAATCTGAAACCTTCTACTGCATCTAGTATACCAGCAGAGGAAAATGCAAAAAGGACATACCAGTTCTGGATAAACTCCTCAGTGCAGAGTAAAGCCATCGAGCAACAGCACTTGATGCAGAATAAACCAATTGTTGTATCTGTTGAACCACAAAACAATTTAACACTGGACAAGGATCAAAATGCTCCCAATAGATCATTGCTTAATGAAGCAGTCACTGCAGTTTCTTTAGAGCCAAAGTTGGATTCTACACTTCCAATACATAGTCTTGCCGATCGAGCTACAATTAGGAGAGAAGATACAACTCAGGCAGCAATTTCAGTTGAGTCGATGGAGGAGATATTGAAGATGGAAAAAGGGCCTTCTAAGCCTTCCACAGATGTACCTGTTTCTAATGTTGGGGCATTGCAGTCTACTGCAGGTAATGCTTCTTCTTGTATTCAGACTGGGCAGGTGAATGGTCTGGAGGGTGTGAAATTACAGCTGAATCCAAAAACAGTTTTAGTTACTTCTGAGCATACCAAAACAGTTGAATCCAAAGATCAAAATCAATGCTGCAATGTACAGCAGCTAGGAGGAGAGGCCAGGGAATTACTCATTGATGTAACTAAATCCTTATCTGCTTCAAATGGTACTTCTACAGAAGCTCTCCAAAGGCCAAAAGATGCTTCTGTGCAACATTGCATAACGGCATGTTCAGTTCCAGTGATTTTAGCTGCTGCTGATGTGGCTGAAAAAAACATATCCAATTTATATCCTACTGATCCATCTGAGGCAACAGAAGCTGGCAACACAAAAATTCAAGAAGATATGCTAACTGGGCAGCAACATACTTTGCAGAATACAAGCAACAAGAACACAATGCAGGTTAGTCAAGCAAATGCTACTGAGGGGAGGTTTCAGATTCCATAATCGTAACACACTGTGTAGATAAGAGTCCAGCTTTACATGCATCTCCAAACTCAGTTATTGCACTTTCAAAAGTCGACAATAAGGAAGCAATCTTCACTGGACAGAATAGGCAGATGGCCAATGTTCAGTTTTCGCCAAACATACCTTCTTCCACTACACATGTCGAGACAACTTTCAAAGATTATGGAATACCATCAACTTCCACTGGAAATAACAAACAACTATTTGTTAACATGAGGGACATGGTCATTAAATCAAAATTGTGAAAAGACCAACGAGATTATGACAACGAGGAGGGCTGGGGAGAAGGATTTGCTATTTTTTTGTCTTCAGATGATGACCAAGATTTTGAGGACGAAAGTGAGGATCAGTTCATAACTCAAAGGAAGTTAGCGACAGTTAAGTGTACTGCCAATCTGCAAACAGTAGCAAACAGAAGCACCAATTTGAACCATAATGCTCCAGTATATTTTCCAAGAAATAATACAAAACCAGGAGAAACTTCAGCTGCTAATCGAATCGCAACATCACTGCCTATAGCTGCCCAGAATCAGATTGTACCAATTAATTTAATCACATCTTTGGGGAAGGGACAACAACAGATTGTGTTAACTGCTTCAGAAGTCAATCTCCAAAATAGAAATTTTCTGAAAGAGGAGATAGGAAGACATATATATGAAGAAGGGGAGGAAGAAGATATCTTATCGCATTGTCGAGCAGAAGCGTCAAGAAATGGAGATTTATCACCAATGCATAGTAAAACAAGTACGAAATCTCGTGAAAGAGATAGAAGTGGTGATGGCAAGATGTGTGAAGATGCTAACATACGGAGACCCCCGATGAGAATCACAAAGCAAAAACAAGTCATGCAACCATCTGTTACAAAGCCTAATCGTTCGAGGAACAAGCGTGAATTTTAAAGCCATATTGTGAAAATTGTTCACAAATATAGAGAAAAGAAAGCAACGTATCCTCTTTCTTTACCATCACATAAGTAGTTATCGGTGTATTATCATTACAGAGTTCGTTATAAACTCTGTGATGATCATGTTTGTATTTGATTTTCTTTATTTTTCTGTTTTCTTGCTTTTTTGATCTTGAGGCTTTTTCGGGCCTCGATAGGATTAATAAGATAAGGTTTCAACCAGTTATTGTTATATAGGTAACAATACTGGTGTCTCCCCCCTTATCTTATTTTCCTATTTGTTGTAATTTTCATTTTCTTTTTATTAATTGAAACTAACCCTAGGCATTTGCCTAGTGGATTCCCAAAAAATAAAAAATAAAAAATAAATAAGTGTCTTCAACTAGCCTCAATGACACTAGCTAATATTTCAACCAAAAGTTTAACTAACAGAAAGGTAACGGTAATATTGGTCAAAGTTAAGCGACTTCAACAATAATTAGCTTCCTATATCCTAATGACTGACATGTATGTAGTATAAAATTGGATAACAATCTCCACCCCCTATTGTTTATTTACAATTCTCATCCTTTCCAACCAAAAAAAAACACTAGCAACTTTCCTCTACTCTGTCACATAATACTGCAAGCATTAGCATTTTCATCACTGAAAATCTCAGAAGCCTGAATTGCAGAGTACATATCCATGTACGGATACCCATAGTGAACCTGCACTCCATTATTATCCATCTGCCCTCCCTTGTTGTTGTCGCCACCTTGCCCATCCTTCCCTTTTCCGTTCCCCCCGCCGCTGGCTTTCTTCTCTCCACCGTCCTTCTTCGGCGGCACAATTACAACATCTTTTTTCAGCTGCCTCTTCACTTCCTCCACCAATTCCTTCATATCCATTGAACCTGTCACTGTTACCAAGTCCTTTTCCATGTCCATTTTCATCTCCTTGTAACCTGCAATTTATCGACATTCGGTTAACGTATTGACGCTATTAAAATAGAAGGATTAATGTTTAATGAGTATTAATCTCACCTTTGTTTTTAGTGATAACTTTCTGAATCTTTTGGATACATCCTTCACAGTGCAGGTGTATCTTCAGTACCGCTGTTGTAACCGGAGGCTACAATGGATAATTAATTAATTAAATAAGCACTGTAATATTCAAGTTTCTCAGAAATGAAGAACGCACAAATAGCCGCCACTAAGCTGTACCAAATTCCCACTATATTCAATATCGGAAAATCACCACTTGCCATGTTTCACTAAAATGCGCTGCAAGCGCACGTAAATTTGAAATATACTGAGAATTGAATAATGACAGCGAATAGTACAATAAAATTCTAAATTGCGCCACAGGCATAACAAGACAAATTAAAGAGAAAAGAAGCAGCATGCAACAGAATGAGGTGCAGAATCAGTGAGCAGATAGAATATGCAGTGTAAGAGTAGCCAATACCTCTTTCTCTTTGGGTTTCTGCTTCTTATCTTCTCCATTACAGCCACCATTTTTTCCAGGGACTTTCTCTTTCTTGCAATCCTTAGGTAACGGAGAGACAATCTGAACTGCCTTTTTCGTCTTCCGCTCAACCTTCTCCTTTAGCTTCAGCGGATTCACTTTCCCGATTACCGTCACCTTGTTGGCTTCCCCATCATAGGTCGCCTTCTCCACGCCTATAATTTTACTCGTAAGAAACCAGATATATCGAGAATAAATGAATAATAATATTCAGAGATGAGGAAACAAAAGCAAAAACAAAGCGGAAAATTGAAGAAGCCGATCAGATTCACTACTCACAATAATCAATCTGTCTAAGAACTAAATTGACGGCAAAACAGAGCAAGATATGACGATGAAGAAGTGGAAGAAGAAGAACAACAAACAGTACAGTTTAGGGAAACCAAAACATTAACGAAGAATATTAGAGAAATTTTAAGGAATAATCATGCATTATATTGTACCTTCAAAACTTCGAACGGCTTTGATAATCTTAAGGGTGCAACCATCGCAGTGAAAATCAACTTTCAAAACCACGGTTAGGTTGCCTCCTTCCTTCTTCTGCTGCTCTTCACCCTTCATCTTTCCTTCATTCTTTTCTACTACCTTCTTCTGCTGCTCTTCGTTCTCCATCTCTCCTTCATTTTGTTTGTTCTTATTCTGCAAAACCACAACCACAGTTAGTCAATAACATCGTTATCAGTCAGTCATTTAAAGGAACAATGTGAGAAATAATCAATTTCATGTCTTACCTTACTCATTGTGTCCAAAATCGCTCCTGTTGAAAATCAATTTGGAAACAGAGAAGAAAACCCTCCTGTGTATTTATTGGGGGGGGGGGGGGGGCGGGGGGCGGCTAGCTAGTGTGAAAAACAACAAGGGGTAGTTGTACGGGAAGAGAGTGGAGACTGGAGAGTGGAATCGTCACGTACGGATGTGATTATGGCGTAGCCGCGTTGGCATACAGGACATATATTCTGATGAAGATATACAGTTTATGCAGGCATAAGAAATTAGAATCAATAGGCTAAATCAGGGATTTCACTACAAGTTAGTAATACTCACAATCGTAGTAAATAATTTCTTTTGCACTATCAAATCTTAAAAAAAAAAAAAAAATACAGATAATTGTGTATAGTAAATGAAATTATTAATACGAAAAATATGGTTCAATAATTATTGTGTATAAACAGCATTAATGATGGAGAAAAGAACCTAGGCGGACAATAATCATCTTATCAAATAAAAATATGGTTCAGTTTATGATTTCTTAGTCATAACTGTATTTCAATGAACCAGATGTCTCAAGATTGATGCACTAGGAATAATGCTTACCAAAAGAAAAGGAAATGATGAGTGAAGGCGCAACAATACGTTAGACAACGAGATTTGTGGATAACCAAACAGGACAAAGCACAAGGTAAGGAATTATAAAAGGAAATGTGAACAAAACGAGAATGAAGGTTCATCTGATTTTCTAAATTATCATTTGGCAATTACCTTGAAATTTATTTGAAATCGCGAAGTCAGAAATTTTACGAAGGTGTTCAAGGTTTAATGTATATTTATAAGAAGTATTTTCTTTTATTTGTATACATAGTATGCTTTTCTATATGGTCAATATAATTTTCAATTAATAAAAGGTGTTCTAACTCTATGTGTGGCTACGCCATTGCCAGGGGCGGCCTAACGGGTTTTGTGGTCTAAAGTCAAATTTTATGAGGGGTTTTAATTTTTTTTAAAAAAAATTATTTATTGAAGTCTATTTTTTTAACATTTCCTAGATACAAAGTTAATTATAGTTTTTTTATAATCAATAACACCTAATAAGTTTTTGTTTATTAACAATATAGCTAATCCATTTAATCTTTATTGAGACATTGTTGATCTTAGGTGAGATTTTATCATTTTTTATTTTGATTTTTTTATTTTGCTGAAACGACATAAATAAGAGTTAGTAAATTATTCCATAAGTATTATAAGCAGTGGAAAAAAGAATCAAATTTTTTATATGACCGAGTGTATCAATTAAACTGTTATCTTCTAAATGTATTATTGTTCTTAGTATTTTTAATTTTGAAAATAAATATAAACTATTAGTATTATTGATTACTAGTATACGTACCCGCGCGATGTGCGGATTGTTATAGTAGAAATAGGTCTTTATTGTAGAGTAAATTTAGCGATCACATTCAAAAAAGTTAAATCAAAAAACAAATATGGGAACTTCGTAGGATTGTATCTATGCTAGTGACCACCAATATTTATATACAAAAACATGATTAGCGGAGAAGGTTGGGTAACTGTAAATTGCCAAAAGTTGAAGTAGATTTTCCAAAATTCACTTCCAATTCATACACACATCGTCCATAGTTGTATGAAAAATAAAATGATGATACAAAACCTCAACCAATAATCAAACATATATTCATAGTAGATGTACAATAACCTATATTTCTGTTATAATCAATTTTCGATAAACACCAAATGCAAGAGAATATACGTGCGATAGAAGGCATCATAGTTCAATTTTTACGAATAGTTACAACATTTCTAAACTAAATTAACAAATTTTGTGCAGATTCGGATAGATTAGCCGTTACAATATACTTGAGTAATGCTACAGAAGTACTCGGCTTTAAAAAAGATTGGTCCACTTGAAAAGGCAGAAACTTTTATTTCAAGTTATGATCAGAAAAAATAAAGAACAATTATACATATGTGTAATTCAAAGTAGAAAACTGATTTGATATAACTGAAATCATGGTACTAAGAATCCAAGGAAGAAAAAATCGTGGGCGAGGAGATGAAATCGTGGCGAGAGATTGTGGTTGAAGCGCCAAATTTGCAGTTTCTAGTTCACTATTCTTATGATAAGAAGTTATGTCTCATTCATGTGATGAGAAAGCTGAGAATGAAAATTAGCAAATTTCACATCTACGGCAGATTCTGTGCCCCAAATCATTTAGACTTATGAAACTAAGCGGGCGGACTGGAATCCAATGCAGAAAAATTCGTGGGCGAGGAGTTGAAAGAGATCGTGGGATTGATGCCCGAACTTAGGGGGATTGGTATTTTTAGGGCAAATAGGCGTGGAAATAGTGTTCCTTACTTTTTTTTGTTTAAAGACTACTTTCTTTAATGTATAATATATAAGTTAATTTTCAAGAATCAATTCTATTTGTTTTTAGTATATTGTTATTTTAGGTTTATAATAATAATAAATTAAAAAATTTTGATGAAAAACGTGAGATGAAAGGCAGTATCCATTGTGAAGTATTTTGTTACCCACGTTTGAGACCATGATCAAATCGTGGAGTTTTTTTTTATTTGCTTCATTACTATATCTATGTAACAAGCTTTTTGATGAATTTTTAGGTTTATAATAATAATAAATTAAAGAAACTGATGAAAAACGCGAGAGTCTGGAATTGGAATAATATTTTTCATTTTTTAATTTTTAAAAGTATTTTTCAAAAAATGTGGGAATTCATGATGTTGATTAATAACTGAATTGGTTAATATTAAAATGATGTAATTTCTTGTCTACTTTTAAATTTTTTAAATCTCCAAAAGTATTGGAGTTTTGTCTTAAAGATTAACACGTGTCAAATTTTCGTTTTGATACTTGCACAATATTATTAGTTTACCTCTCCTATTCTATATTAATAAATTATGTTTTAAGGAAGATTTAACATTAAGGCAATACTTTTTAAAATTTTCATCATCTAGTGATCTTAATTTTTACCGCTTAATAAAAAATTAAAAATATTTTCATATGCTTCGAATTGTTCAAATCAATTTTAAGTGAAAAATAGCCTTATCTACTATATAAAAGTAATCAACGGACTCTTCGAAAGATTTTGAGATTTTATTATTAATATTCTAATCAAATTTTTACTTCCTATATATCTTACGTTTTTTACGAAATTCGAGTTTGATATTCATTTCAACTGTAATTTTTTTTGCAGAAATTATAGCAGTTGTAAATCCTGTCTTCTCTATATTTATTAAAGAAAGAAATCAAAACTTTTTCGCCTATGCTTACCTCTACGAAATCTCTTGCAAATTTTGAATCTCCAGTTGTTACAAAAAGTTTGGATATTGCAAAATTTATGGATTGTGCATGAGTTACAAGTTGCAGAACCATCATCTTGCTTATGCTTTTTATATTTGATGGGTTCTCCTTTTTTCTAAGAAGAAATAAAAGAAATACAAACTTCACCGATTCCTTGTTCATCAGTGCTTTTGGAGTCTTATGTAGGCGTTTGGACGTAAATGATAAGGACCTGATATATTTCTTTATTTTGTTTTATTGTTTATTTCTGTTTTCGCCTAAGTTTATTTTTGCCGTCCATGAAAGTTTTATATTTGTTTCTATTTTAACGGCCGGGACACGTGACACATTCTGAATACGAAAAAGGGCTTGATATATCCCTATACTTTATTTATTATTTAATTCTATCCCTCATTATACTTTCCGTCCAAGTTTACTCCTGCCGTACATCAAAGTTCTATATTTGCCCCTATTTTAACGGCCGGTATACGTGGCATATTTTAGGAGAAGAACCAATACAAAAGCAAAAAAACTCCAAACTGCCCTAGATTCCATGAGCCGCATGTTCGTTTTTCCTCTCTTAATTTTTTTTCAAACTTCTCTTAAGTAAGAACTTTTAATTCGTATAATAGATTATCTTAGTCTGACAAAGAGATGAGGTTCAAAGACAGAATTTTCGGCGCCGGTGTGACTTCGTGAATGACCTTAAGTACTTGGGCATGTATGAAATCTTACTATAATTATTTTAGCCGTAGAAATTACTTCCCCAGCTTCATTGAACTGTTCGAAATAGGACCAACCTCATATCATTGTTTTGAGATCGCCGGAGAAAGAATTCCATCAAGCCCGTCTGAAGTTTCAAATTTTCTGTCACACCTAGTTCAAGTCCGTCTGAGGAAAAACGAGCATGCGGGTCATGGGTTCTATGGCGGTTTGGAGTTTTTTTTGTTTTGTATTGGTTCTTTCTCCTAAAATATGGCACGTGCCCCGACCTTTAAAATAAGAGCAAATATAGAACTTTGATATACGACAGGAATAAACATGGATGGAAAGTATAACGAGGGATAGAATAGAACAATAAAATAAAGTATAGGGATATATTAGGCCCTCTTCCGTATTCAGAATATGTCACGTATCCCGGCCGTTAAAATAGAGGCAAATATAGAACTTTGATGGACGGTAAAAGTAAACTTGAACGGAAAATATAACGGGGGACATGATTGAACCATAAAACAAAATAAAGAAATATATCAGGTCCTTTTTTGAATTTAAAATGGTATTACCTCTTCTTCAATTAATATTATAAGCCTAAAAACAACTGTGTCTTGAATTCTTATATGATCTTATTGAACCTCCCCGATGAGTAATACTTTTATCACCGCGTAAACTGAAGGGGGATGATGATAGAGTTTAATTTGATCATTTCTCTTGAGCTATAATCTGAAAATGACTTTGGAAAAATAGGCCAATAGTCATATTTTCTTTTATAGTTTTCCCATAATAAAAAGGCCATAAAAAATCGTGTGACTTGTAATAAAGAGAAAAAATAAAATAAAAATTAAAATAGAGAGATGATTGAAGTCCTCAAATATATATTAACTTGGTTCAAAACGTGAAAAAAATGACAGTGACAAAGAAAATAAGGGAGATACTTTTCGATTTCGGCTATGGTTCGACTGAACATATAACTTTTTACACGGAGTATAAATATTTATGTAAAAATTTATTAAAATCTCAATAAATATTAAATTTGACCTCATAATTTAATAATACAATGTTAAATTTCTTAAAAATTAAACCCATCAAATTTATATTCTCGATCTGCCTCCGCATCCGACTATTTCGGTAAAGATTCCTTTTTGTTTTTCAAAAAAGTTCACTCTATCCAGTAATTTTAGAACTTTGAACAAAGACAATAAGAAAAGTTTCCGCGAATGGGCAGGTGGTATGATCACAAATTACAACCAATAAGAAAAAAATTCCTTGAAAACAAATGTACTTTATTTCCGTAAAATTCTCTATATTAAAAAATAATAAAGACATTCTTATGTAAAATGAGATCAGAACACTTAATAATAAGAGGTAATTAAATATATAAGATGAGAAAAAATTATTATGATTAAAAAAATTCATTGAGAATTACAAAAATTTCGACCATTGTATCACAAAATGGAGGAAAATAAACATATATAGGCTCCAGAGCTTTTTGTTGGGCTTCAGCAGTACCAGCCCAATACACAGTCGGTCAGCCCAAGCATGCAGCAGCCACGTAGTAGCCCAAGGGTACATAATATATTTATTTCTTGTATAAGTTGTATATAAGTCAGGGGCACAAATGTAATAACACACACACACATTAGATTTTTTAGTATACATTGAATAGTGGGACGGAAGGTTCCATACATCAGTCATTTTTACAATTTCAGTTTCATTTTTTCCTCTCTTCTCTCTCTTTTCGACTGTTCTTCTTCTTCTCCAATTTTCTTTCAATCGGATGAGATAAAATATTGACATGGTATCAGAGCGGGTATATTCTGGTTCTCCTCATCATCAGCATTCGATCGATGTTACCCTCACCGATTTCCATCCATGTTTCTGCTGATTCTCAAAATCTAGGGTTTTTCCTATTCGGTTAGTCTTCGATGAACCACTCGTATTTTTGTTGTTAAGCTTGTTACCTAGTGTGTAAACATCATAGGTTGTATTTTGTTGTTGAACTTGTTAGATTCTGTGATAGAAATTTGTTGTAGTCACGGTCTGTTATTTTGTTGAGTTTAAACATCATCAGTACTTAAAAATGGTAGGAATCGATGATGATTCTTCCTCTGCTCCTACTAATTTTGTTCCTAGTCCTTCGAACCCTCTATTTCTTATGTCATCCGATGTTCCCAGAGTCTCTTTGGTTACCAATCCATTCTCAGGGATTGGTTTTGGGGGTTGGAGGAGAAACGTAATAGTCTCTTTGTCCACTAGAAACAAACTAGGTTTTATTGATGGTTCTGTGCCTAAACCCCCTGAAAACTCTCCACAATTTAGACAGTGGGATAGGTGCAATAATATGGTTATTTCGTGGCTCACAAATTCCCTTACCCCTGAGATAGCAGAGAGTGTCCAATACTCTGACACTGCTCAGAGTATCTGGACTCAACTTAACAATAGATATGGGTCAGTTAATGGTACAAAGATTTTTGAAGTAAAACAACAGCTAGCATCTACTACTCAGGGTTCCTTAGATATAGCATCTTATTTCAACAAATTGAAGAGGTTATGGGATGAATTGAGTTTTATGAGAACCTCAAGGGGTACTGCATCTACATGTGGTGCTACATGTGCTGCTAGAATTGAATTTCAGAAAGAAGATGATGAGAATAAACTGCATCAGTTCCTTATGGGGCTTAATGACACATACATAGGTGTTAGAAGTAACATCCTTATGATGCAACCCCCACCCTCTTTGGACAGTGCATATAACATACTTCTTCAGGATGAGGCAAAGACAAGTCACTCATTCAGATTATTTGCTGTAACAATCGATTGTTTTATGCCATTTCTTTATAGTTCCCCCTACCTTTTGGGCGATACCTGCAAAATAGAATTAGACGTCTCCGACGCTCAAGTAAGTAATTTGTAAAGAAATAGTAACTTAAACTAGTGTGGCCGAGTGAGAGCGTGATCTCTTAAGAAGTGTGTCCTAGGGTGTTCTTAAGAGTGTTTCGGGTACTTACCTTTTCTCCGACGTCGCCAATTACCTGTTCGAGAGGGTGATCTTTAATTGCCCTCCACTCGTTTGGCATTTTCGTTTCATTCTCCAATTGTGGCGCTTCCTCCGTTGGTTGTTTCAAAATTTCGTCTTGATTTTCTTTAGGCGTTTCCTCTTGTATTTTGTCTTTCAAGCTATCTAAAATACGTGCAAGATCAAAACCGGTATCCTTTCTCGCCAAGCGAGCATTATTTTCAGCAAATACAACATGAGGGGATTCCTCCACAGTTTCGGTTCTTTTATTGAAGACCCTATATGCTTTGCTACGTGAGGAATAACCAATGAAAATTCCCTCATCGGACTTAGCATCAAAGTTTCCCAATTGATCTTTGCCATTGTTATGAATAAAACATTTACAACCGAATACTCTAAGATGGGAGATATTTGGTTTCCTTCCCTTATAGAGTTCATAGGGAGTTTTCATGAGTATAGGCCTTATGACTACTCTATTTAAGATGTAGCATGCGGTACTCACGGCATCCGCCCAAAAATGTTTGGGAATCTTGGCCTTTCGAGCATGGTTCTAGCCATCTCTTCGAGACACCTATTTTTCCTTTCCACCACCCCATTTTGTTGTGGTGTACGTGGAGCGGAAAAGGTATGCTCGATACCGAGTTCGTCACAAAAGTCCGCAAAGAGATTGTGATCAAACTCTCCCCCATGATCACTTCTAATTGAAGTGACGGTTGTTTCTCTCTCGTTTTGAACACGCTTAAGAAAATATTTAAAATTCTGAAAAGCATCACTTTTATTGGCAAGAAATAAAGTCCAAGTAAATCTAGAATAATCATCAACAATCACAAAAGCATAACGATTTCTTCCAAGACTTTCTATGCGAGATGGTCCAAATAAATCCATGTGAAGCAATTGCAATGGTCTAGAAGTTGAAACAATATTTTTGGATTTGAAAGATGCTTTTGTTTGCTTCCCTTTTGACATGAATCACAAATAGAGTCATCTTCAAATTTTAAATTGGGAAGGCCAATAACTAAGTTTTGAGAAATCAATTTGTTCAAAAGATGCATGTTGATATGTGCTACTCTACGATGCCATAACCAAGTATCATCCTCTTTACTCATAAGACAATCAACATATTCGGGTGAGGAATTTGCAAGATCAACCATATAAATATTATCCACTCTAAAACCACGAAGGATAATTTTAAAATCACTACGTCTAAACACTAAGCATTCATCCGAATCAAATAGGGCAAGATTTCCCTTGTCACATAATTGACTTATGCTCAAGAGATTATGCTTTAAACCTTTCACAAGTAATATATTCTTAATAGAGGAATTTTCATCCTTACCGACCGATCCGATGCCAATAATCTTTCCTTTATTGTTATCCCCAAAAATCACACTTCCTCCTTCTTTGTGTTCTAGTTGAAGGAATTTGGATTCGCCTCCCATCATATGTTTGGAGCATCCACTATCAAGGTACCATAGTACACTTGATCCCTTCAAACACACCTACAAAACAAATTAATGCGTTTTAGGTACCCATGCCATTTTGGATCCTTGAGGGTTAGGCATATTATAATGATGCGATTGAGTGATATGTCTATGTCATGTAAAGCATGCAGGGGCAATATGACTAATGCGTCTACAATAATGGCAAGTCATGTTGGGGTTATGCATCCTTCTAGGTTCATAGTAACTTGATGGACGAAAATGAATTACTCTATTTTAATTATGACTATTGCACATTTCATGAGAACCATTTCTCCTACTATTAGTTCTAAAATGAGCAGCGTTTCTAGAGTAATGGTCATGTCTAGATGTTCTAAGAGGTTCAAAACTCCTTCTAGTGTTTGGCCTAGAATATGCATCATTTCTAGGGTAGTCATTTCTAGGTGGTAAGTCATTTCTAGGTCTTCTAAAATGTTCCACACTTGGTCCAGCATGCATATTTGTTCTAGGATTGCTATTTCTACGATAAGAATTTGTTTTATTAATCATAGGTTGAGCCTTAGGTGGTTTGGGTTTGGTGTCAACCTTTTCTTTAGGCTCATTTTTAAAGCCTATGCCATGCTTGGTTGATTTCAAATTAACAAGGACCTTATTCAAATTTTTGTGGGAAGAATTAAACTTATCTAAGGTACCATTAAGTCTATCTACCTCATTTTCAAGATGCATGCAAGAAGAGCAATTTTTAATAGAACTTTCGGGCTTGTCGGCGCTTCTTTTTCCGAAAAACTTGTTTTCCTCTTTCAGCTTCTCATTTTCTAAAACCAGTTTTTCTAACTCCTTTTCTTTCAAAGAAAGCTGTTTTTGAAAATCTTTTTCTTTTAGAGAAGCATTTTCTTTTATGCTCTTGACAGTTTTTGAAGCTTTAATAAATTCAGTATATAGCTCATCAAAAGCAGTTCGCATTCTTCAAGAGTAAAGAAGTTTTTAGAAGAGATTTGACATACCTCATCTTGCTTGTCTTCTTGCGCCATAAGACAAAGGTTGGCGACTTCGTCTTCTTCTTCTTCGCTTGACTCATCTCCGGAGTCTCCTTCCCAAGAAATGTATGCATGTTGCTTCTTAAAAGGTTTCTTCTCCTTTTTGATGTTTGGGCAATTTGATTTGATGTTCCCGGTTTCACCGCATTCATAGCACTTTATTTGCTCGCCTTGCTTTTTGCCCTTTCGTTCATACTCCTTTCGCATGAACTTTTTAAATCTCTTGATAACGAGTCCAAACTCGTTGTCTCCGTCCTCATCAACTTGAGGTTGAGTTGTGCTTGCCTTAAGCGCTATTCTTTGCCTCCTTTGATCATCAACAAGAGGGTTAAGTATTGTAGATTCATAAGTCTTAAGGTTACCTCTTAATGCGTCGATTGTGACATTTGAGATGCCTATGGATTCTTGAATTGCGTCGGCCTTTGATCGCCATGCCGGAGTGAGACTTCTAAGAATTTTTCGAACAAGTTCTCTATCCGTGAATGTCTTCTTGAGGGCATGTAGGTCATTTACGATTATTGAAAATCGTTCGAACATTTCATCCACCTTTTCACCTTCCTTCATGTGAAATAATTCATAAGCATGGGTTAGGAAATCAATATTAGCTTCCCTTACCTGGTCCGTACCTTCGTACGTAATTTCCAGCTTGTCCCACATTTCTTTTGCCGTTGTGCAACACGATATTTTCCTGTAATCGTCAGCATTTACAGCACAATATATTAAATTAATTGCTTCAGCATTATTTTGAACCTTTCGGTTATCATCCGCGTCATATTCTTCTTCGGACTTGGGAACCCATTCGTTTTCAACCTTTTTGGTTGGAATTTGATTTCCCTTCGTTATCACCTTCCAGAGATGAAAGTTGCTTGTTTGAACAAAAATTTTCATCCTCTCTTTCCAGTACGTGTAGTTTGTACCGTTGAATAGAGGTGGTCGTGTGGAGCATTGTCCTTCATCAATTCCTGCAAAAGAGTCACGAGTAGAAGCCATGGATGGTTCTCTCAAACTGTTAAGTCTTCAGAGAGTTGGGCTCTGATACCAATTGTTAGATAATACGCTTAACGCTAGAGGGGGGGGGGTGAATAGCGTTATAATAAAATTTAGCGTAAACTTGCGGAAATTAAAATTTGCAGGAAATAATTAAGTGCGTTAAATAAACAAAAGGAAAGAACGCACCGATGTATTCTGGTTCACCACAACACGTGGCCCGAGAGACTCTCTCGAGATTTTCCACTAACTTCTCAAGCTTACGGGTGCTCAACAAACATTTACAACTAATGGACACAAGCCTTAACACCTTTGCTCGGAGATACAACACTCCAAGACTTCAACCAAGGAAACACAACTTCCTTACAACAAGAGAATCACAATTCTCTTACAAGTGTACAAAACACTAAACACTCAAACAAAACACTCCTTAATGAGTAGATATGAGTAAAAGAAGTAAGCTCAAGATCACAACAACTATGGACAATACTTTGGCTCTCAAAAGCTTTATGGAATGAGTATAAAATGATAAACAATAGTATGCAAGCTTATAGCAATAGAATGATCAGCTGTTGTGTGTTGTTGTTTTTAAAACACTGAAATGAAGCTGTATTTATAGTTGAAAAACTTGGCATTACCGTTGCCTAATTACCAATTAAGAGTTGCTGATTTTACTCTGTGACAATCGATTGTCAGGAAGCCACAATCGATTGTTTGCCAATCATTCCAAAAATCAATCCCATATTTTACGCTTAATAATCGATTGTCCAAGATCAACAATCGATTTTTGGCAACGTTCAAAAAATCATTTCCAGATTTTACGTAAAACAATCGATTATACCAGATCAATAATCGATTATTCAGCAACGTTCAAAAAATCCTTTCCAGATTTTAATTTCAACAATCGATTGTACAAAATCAACAATCGATTATTCAGCAACGTTCAAAAAATCTTTTCCACATTTTAATATCAACAATCGATTGTACAAAATCAACAATCGATTGCCTGACGGTATTTGAAAACTTTACGACAACGGTCAGCTTCACAATCGATTGTGCAATGTTAACAATCGATTATTTATCAGACTTTGAAAATCATTTTAGACACTGCCTCGTGACAATCGATTGTTATATACTCACAATCGATTATTTAATAACTTTGAAAAAGTCTGGAAGACACTGCCTCAACACAATCGATTGTCATATGTTCACAATCGATTATTTTGTGTCTTTTAAAAATCTGATGGACACTGTCTCTTCACAATCGATTGTCATTAGCTTCACAATCGATTATTCTGAGTTTTGAAAAACTTTGATGGACACTGCCTCATCCTAATCTATTGTCATAAGGTTCACAATCTATTATTTTGTGTCTTTTAAAAATCTGATGGACACTGTCTCTTCACAATCGATTTTCATTAGCTTCACAATCGATTATTCTGAGGTTTGAAAAACTTTGATGGACACTGCCTCATCACAATCGATTTTCATAAGGTTCACAATCGATTGTCATGCAGGTTTTGAAAAACCTGATGATCACTGTCTTAACACAATCGATTATCATTAGTTCACAATCGATTGTCATGCAGTCTTGGCTTAATATAATCGATTATCATAAGTACATAATCGATTATCTTAGTCCAGATTTTAGAGGCATGTTTAAAAATCATTTTGACTGAAGTAAATATGCATGATTTAAAATCATTTAGCATTAATTTAAATATGCATGATTTTGTAAAAAATAGTTTTACGAGAGAAGCCATGTCATGAGTCAAGTTGTCGGATCAAGATCACAATTAAGAACGACTCATTTAAACTATAGAACTTTGTCTTGTGCTTGAATCTCGTTATCCACCAATTGTGCGCTTGTACTTGAACTTCGTCATATATCAATTTGCGCTTGTTTGTCATTCATCAAAACCTACACATAAGAACACACGTTTTAGTATAAGGCCTTGAGAACGTGTTTCCAACATGCATCATGTCCTCTACATTCCCAGCTTTCATTACGATCTCATTTCTGTTTCCAAGCTTGTTCAACAGTTGAATTCTATTGTCCTATTTACTAAATTTTCTTGTTTAATACAGGTCCCTTCTCTGAAGAGGCCACTGGAAATTGGTAAACTGGATGATGGTCTTTACTGGCTTGTACAATCATCTCTTTCTACTTCCTCTCAATCTTACCATTCTCCATTAGCTGTTACTTCTTCCTCTTATTGTAAATTTCATACTGAGTTGAATAAAATGGAGATATTGTGGCATAATAGACTTGGACACATTCCTTTTGTTAGAATGAAAGACATATCTTCTATTCCATGTAAATTTGCAAATAAACAGCCTTTTATATGTACTATTTGCCCATTAGCAAGGCAGTCTAGGCTGCCCTTTCCTGAGAGTTCTATTAAAACATCCCAACCTTTTCAGCTTATCCATCTGGATACATGGGGGCCTTATGCCACCCCTACCCACAATGGTTGCAAGTATTTTTTGACCATAGTTGATGATTATACAAGAGCTACTTGGACTCACCTTATGGGGTCCAAGAGCAATGCCCTTTCCATTATCCAGGCATTCATTGCCATGATCAAAACTCAGTTTCAGGCTGTTGTCCAAACCATTAGAAGTGATAATGCCCTTGAGCTTGGGTCCAGTCATGCTGGAACGAAATTCTTCACTGAAAATGGTATCCTTCACCAAACATCCTGCTCTCACACTCCACAACAAAATGGTGTTGTTGATAGAAAACATAGACATCTTCTAGAAACCTCCAGAGCACTACTTTTTCAGTCCAAACTCCCTCTCAAATTCTGGGGAGATTATGTTCTTACTGCCACCTATCTCATCAATAGATTTCCCTCTAAACTTCTTAACAATGTTTCTCCTTATGAATCACTGTTTGGGCAGAGTCCCTCTTATCTCCACCTTAAGACCTTTGGTTGTCTCTGTTTTGCTTCTGTACCTAAGCAACATAGAGACAAATTTCATCCAAGGGCTGACCCTTGTGTGTTCCTAGGATATCCACTGGGTAAAAAGGGATACAAGTTATATAATTTGAAAACTAAACTTACACTCATATCCAGGGATGTTGTTTTTCATGAGGATGTTTTTCCTTTTGCTTTTTCTTGGAGTACTTCCTCTGTTCCATCTTCTATTAATCATTCATACCCTGACTATCCCTCTACTGCTGATGCACCCTCAGTCAGTCCTTCCTCATCATCTGATACTTCCCCTTCTTTCCCTGCCTCTACCTCTTTTTCTCCACCTTCTGCTGTCATGCCCTTGCATACTCCTGTCCACACTTCTCCTTCTCCAGACTCTCTGCTGCCTGCTCCTAGGAGATCTAGCAGGCCCCTCCTGCACACCTCCAGAAATACATCTGTGACCTCCCTCATTCCATTTCTGGCACCAGTTCTTTTTCCACTTGCTGTAATAGCTCTGTTAGCACTGCACTGGTTGAGCCTACTTCTTACAACCAAGCTGCCTCTGATCCTGCTTGGAAGGATGCCATGACCAAAGAATTTGAGGCCTTGGCAGCCAATAATACATGGTCCTTAGTTCCTCTTCCTCCTGGCAAGAGGCCTATTGGGTACAAATGGATTTACAAAATCAAATATAGAGCTGATGGGAGTGTGGAGAGGTCTAAAGCTAGGCTAGTAGTCAGGGGTGATACTCAGGTTGAGGGTGTGGATTTCACTGATACATTCTCTCCTGTTGTCAAGTTCTCAACCATCAAATCCTTAATTGCTGTTGCTGTGAAACAGTCTTGGCCTTTATTTCAGTTGGATGTCAATAATGCATTCCTCCATAGTGATCTCAATGAAGAAGTCTATATGAAGTTACCTCCTGGTCTAACAGTTTCTTCCTCCTCTTCTTCTGCCTCCTCTTCTTCTTCTTCCCTTTTTGTATGTCTTCTCCAGAAATCATCATATGGTTTAAGACAGGCCTCTAGGCAATGGTATGCCAAGCTTTCCCAGGCCTTATGCTCTAAAGGGTATTCTTCCTCCCTCAATGATTACTCTCTTTTTCATAAGAAATCTGGTCCTTCTATTGTACTGTTAGCTGTGTATGTTGATGATATTATTCTCACTGGTAATGATCATGAGGAAATCACTGCCTTAAAGGCATTCCTGGACTCTACTTTCAGGATAAAAGATTTGGGTGTTCTTAACTATTTCCTTGGTATTGAAGTTACTTATTGTGCTGATGGTCTTCTACTTCACCAGAAGAAGTTCATCACTGATCCTCTCCTCAATTATAATTGTATTGATGCCTCTTCTGTGACTTGCCCTCTTGACCTTTCTGTTAAACTAAAGCATGACATAGGAACTCCTCTTTCTTCTCCTGAATCATACAGAAGCCTAGTTGGCAAACTTAACTTTCTCACCCACACCAGGCCTGATTTGGCCTTTGCTGTGCAACATCTTAGCCAATTTCTCCAAAAACCTACTTCTGTCCACATGCATGCTGCTTTACATACTCTTAGATACCTTAAAGGCACATCTGATCTTGGAGTTTTTCTCAATAATACCCCTGATTTATCCTTGACTGCCTACTGTGATAGTGACTGGGCTTCTTGCCCAGATACTAGGAGGTCTGTTTCTGGTTTCAGCATATTCTTGGGGGGTTCCTTGATTGGTTGGAAAGCAAAGAAACAGCCAGTGGTTTCCTTGTCCTCAGCTGAGCTGAATACAGGGCTATTAGCAAAACAGTTGGTGAGCTTACTTGGCTCATTCGGCTATTCTCTGATTTTGGTGTCCCTGTTTCCTCTCCTGTGCCTATCTTTTGTGATAACCAGGCTGCCATACACATAGCCAAAAATCCAGTTTTCCACGAGCGGACTCAACACATTGAAGTTGATTGCCATTTCATTCGCACCAAGCTTCAGGATGGTCTCATCTCTCTGCATCATGTTGCATCTAGTGGTCAGCTAGCTGACATCTTTACTAAGCCCTTAACAGGTATATTGCACCATCATTTTTTGTCCAAGCTGGGTGTTTGTTCACCCTCCAGCTTGAAGGGGGGTGTTGGGCTTCAGCAGTACCAGCCCAATACACAGTCGGTCAGCCCAAGCATGCAGCAGCCCAAGGGTACATAATATATTTATTTCTTGTACAAGTTGTATATAAGTCAGGGGCACAAATGTAATAACACACACACACATTAGATTTTTTAGTATACATTGAATAGTGGGTCGGAAGGTTCCAGACATCAGTTATTTTTACAATTTCAGTTTCATTTTTTCCTCTCTTCTCTCTCTTCTCGACTGTTCTTCTTCTTCTCCAATTTTCTTTCAATCGGACGAGATAAAATATTGACACTTTTTCACCCTGGACTAACTTATTCTTCTAAACAACTTTAGAATAATTTGAACCAACATAGAAGATGTGTCTTGGGAGATTTAAATTTTTGAAGAGAACCAAACTAAAAGTGGCAACTCTTCGCGACAGGCGTGTGGAATGCTGGAGTCTCTTTCTAGGCGTATGTTTTTAAATATATAAATAAAATAAATAGGATAGTCAGGGAAGTAAGAAGGTTATGGTAATTTAGCATTTCAGTTTAGGCTTCCTACTTTTATAATAATATAAATTAGGAATTGAAAGATAGAGAGACATATAGTGGATAGAGAGATGGAGAGAGAGAATAATGATGAAAAATAATTAATTTCTAATATAAATAGATATTTATTTAATTCTTAAAATTTATATAATTAATAAATTTGTATATAAGATGTAATTAAATTAAAATCTGAGTAGGAAAGATAATAAAGTTTTTAATAATGTATAGATATATAAAAATCCATTTTATGTGTCTTTGAAAGAGTATTTTAATTTTCAGAAATTTGGGCCTCAAGTTACTAGGAAGGCCCACGACACTTTTTTACCTTGGGCTTCTCGCTAATGAGGGTGCTTATGAATTCAGGCTTCCCTACAAGAATTAGAGAGATAATGAGAAAATAATACTGTATAGTCATTTTTGAAATAATAGCTTTTATATATATATATATATATATATATATATATATATGTATGTGTGTGTTATATTTAAGAATATATAAATTTTGTATACTTTTATAGCTACCGAATATAAATAATTTTTCTGCGGGCTAAAATAATCTTTGTCCTAGGAAAATCCTAAATGAAAGCTAACAGAAGAGGGAAGACACGGATTGAAATATATACTATTCTAATCTCAAGTAAGTTGAAGCGTAGAATTAGCTTTTACATAGTGATTAATTTCCCATTTTGGATACTAATTCCCATCTTTTTTTGTCTAAATTTATTTTTGTTTTCAACAAACAAAAGAGACCTGTTTGTTGTTTCAATTTCTCTTATTTTTCTGTATGTCCGGAAAGCGCTGTATTCATTAATTTCGTTTCTTTTAGTAACGATTTTTATACAGCAGTCATTGTGTATTTTGTATGACGAGACAAATTTGGCAAAATATTTTTCAGAAAAGACTTACTTTTTGAAAAAAGTTTCATGTTTGGTTTGAGAGTAAAAATATTTTCTGAAAAGAATATTTATTAACAATCGGCAATAATGTTAAATCTGAATAGAATATTTATTTCCTGTTTTATTTTGAATATAGTACTCCACTACATTATAGTGTAGACATAATGGGCAGATAAATTAATGTTTGTCCATTTCTATTGGAATTATATTTATCAGATTGTTCAGCAACTTACCATATATCTTTACCAAGCTTTCAACATCCCACCTGTATGCAATTTCAAACAGATTATTTGTTTTACCAATAATAGTAAACTTATTTAATGGTTTCCTTCCTTTACAAGCAATATGGATGAATTGGTAACAATTTTGTGTTGGTCAACACAATATGTGGAAAAGCTTTTCATACTTATTTTACAACTCATCATCTTTTGAATATAAGATTTGGAAACTCATTCACTCAAACTATAAATTATTTCTCTTACCCAAATTAAGTAATTAAAGCCTGTTGACAATTATTTGCTATAATATACCCATAGGTTCTGCCATTCTTAGTACGTTCTTTCTCCTCCTCAACGTGTGACGACATTATTATAATTTGTAAAAAGAAAATGATTTAAAAAACTAAAGAATTATAAACATTAGCAGTGTGACTTAGTAATTAATTAGAAATATATTTGATTTAGGATTTTGACTTGTACGAATCCTTTAGAATAGTAGAGTTTGTCTGATTCGACCATACCTAACTGCGAGGGAGGCGGGACAATGCGAAGTGGATAGTTTATTTAGGGAGGATGCTTTCTAAAGAGTGCGAAGATGTGCGAAGGCAGGCTCAAGCTAAAATTTTGTTTGTGACCATAATGATATCAGCCTACCTGATTGTGAGATCAACTGATCGAACATAGACGAAAATTGACCATAGTGGTTCGTGAATCCCCTGTGAAAGGCCTCTCGCTCAACGAATCAAAAGCATGCTAGGAATAACAAATCGAACTCGATGAAGTTATTTGGCACGATGTCGGCTCATTACACCTTTCAATAATATCCACTATTTCAGTTTGCATACATGACAAAAATAACAAAACAAATAAACAGCAATTGAAATCGAAATCCTTCCGAAATAGGAAAAGTAAAAGAAGGATCTTCCGAGGTCTAAAGAGATAAAAAAACATGAAGTTTGGAACTTATAATAAAATAGAGGAAAATAGATCCATTCCCTTTTTTTTGATTCATATTTTGTCAATAAACATTGTACACAAGTTACATTCGTTTTTTCCTCATTAACACCTATTTTTTCTTCGACCTCCTATTGTATAACTTCTTACTTTCCATACATAACACTTCAACATTTTTTCTCATTTGATACATTCATATGTTGCGAGGGCAATGAAGATCCAACCGACTCTAATGAAGAAGCAGTTGAAGCGAACCATTCAACTTCTTCTCTAGAGAACTCCATATTTTCTAGTTCCAATCCATGGCAGAAAACAAAAGGAGGAAGCACGGTTTTGTTTCGATGAGTCGATGTAGGAATTGAACTCTCAACAACAGGAGGAAGACGTTGTGGCGATGGCAATGCCGATGGTTTTTTGGCAAGAATAGCATTAATGGAGGACTCAGCCTGCATTAAGAGCCATTCAATCGTGCAGCCAACCGTCTTATGACCAAGTTTTTCTGTTAGTGAAAAAACACGTTGAGCACATGATGTAGGAAGTCGAATTCGTCGATCCTTTCCATTAACCCTCAAATGGCGATCACGAGTTCTCGTGATAGGGTGATTTCCAAGAGGAGGAGAAGAAGGAGGAGGAGGGGTGACGTCCATCAAGGTTATGGCTTTAGGAGGAAATATTTAGCAAAATGATCGCTTTATATTTAAAACAGAGTAGAAACCCGTAATTAGGTTATTAAAATGTTGTGTTCATTTATATTTGCAAAATCTACTTGAATAAACTTTGGAGTTAGAGTACATAAATATATAGAAACTAGTTAGTGATTTATAGGTATATATTGAAAAATGATTATCAAATAAGAATGTTGAAAGATTTGATACCATTATTATTTGTTTCGAAACATCTATTTCATTACACACACACACACACACACACATATATATATATATATATATATATATAGTTTGTTTGTGATGTTCCAAACGTCAGTACCACACAGGGGGAGGGGGGGAGGGGTGGTGATTTGTGTAGTACACAGTTTTCGATCTAGAAGAACCTGGTTGTTCTAGGTATTCTAACTACTACTCATTGTGGAATTAAAAACAGAAATAAAGAGCACAAAGATTTTTACGTTGAAAACATGTGGCTCAAAAGGTGAAAAACCATGACCTACTACTCACTAGGATTATTTCAAATATCCACTAAACACAATGAGCCAAAAACAACATTTACAAACTCTTGTAAACCTAATGATTAACTCTAATCCTAGTGTGCACACAACTGCAACTGTTGCGATACATTCAAGTTAACTCTAACATGAATACTCAAAGTACCTAATACAATTGCTTCTATGAAAGCTGGAAAGGTACTTCAAATCACCTACTACAATTGAACTAGAATGAAAATAAACACAATGGGGGTTCTTCTATCTTGGTCAAGTAGCTGCAGGCGTGCACAGTCAATCTCACATAAATTGCTTGCAAAATAGCCTTGCTCTTTTGCTCTCAATTTTGCTTAACTTCAGTGTATGTGCATACCTGTAAAAGAGAACAACTCAGTTCTTTATTATATTAGTAATTAGAGTTTGATTGTGACTTAATTTCTGATCCTCCATTGAGCTTGAGTCCTAGATCAATCCAAACTCCAACCCTTATCCGGATGTGTTCTCTTCTCATAAGGAGACATATTCTCCTTATCCCATATGCAATCTTTTCGATAAGTTCAGAAGATATTTAGAAGAGATTGCTGCTTGATCCCCAAGGACTTATCTTCTTCACGTGCATCTCATGTTCATGGGCCATAACAACTGTGTCGCCTAAGATGGACCTGGTCATTTACTAAGTTCATTTGCCATTCTTCAAAACTTCAACTGATCATGGGCCAACAAATTCCCCATTTTTGATGATGACAAACTCTATGCTATTACTGATCAGAGAACCTGTGGAACTCATCTAAAATATCATCACTTAAAAAATTTAACTCATCATTTAGGGTCAGATTTAATTAGGTCATAAACATCACTGTTCAGAAAATAGACACAATTTTTTGTTAAGCTCAATATCTTCACCCTTTTGGTATCATCGAAAAGTTGCATAAACATGTGAATCTCGAATATTAATCATTGCTCATGGCCACTAGGGAAACTGAAAGTGAAATCATGCTTTAGTTAATCAAAAATCAACTTGACAAAAATTACTATTAAGAGCAAAATCATCATAAAACAAGAGAAATGCAAATTATCATTGATAAGGCACTGCTTATACAAGACAATCCACAAAAAGGAAGAACAAAAACAACCAACCATGAGCAAAAATAAGAAAAATCCCTAATCTGGTTCACTGGCAGGGGGAGGGGGAGGTAACTGAATTGGTTCAGAACTAGGATAAAGAGGGCTAAGGCTTTGAGGGACTAGAGTGTTGGTATTCGAGTAGGTTGAGCATTGTTTGTCGCATCCCTTCACTCTTTTCCTTTTCATTTGCAAGCTATGCTTTCAGCCCATTCCTTTATTCTTCCAGCTCAACTACACGAGCCTGAAGCTTAGCAATCTAAGCATATTTGGTCCCACATTCTTGAACCAAAGCCCTAACCTTGCTATTCACTGGAGTCTTCACTAATGAACCAGGTTCAATAGGGCCTACACTTAGCAGATAGTCATAGGACTAGAGGGTCTTGATTCCAAATTGCTCCTTACTGGAGGCCATTTCCCATTTCTTCAAAGGAACATTCAGCCTATCCAGTTCAGACTTCTCCTTTTCTTCTTCTTCACTCAACTCTTCATCTTTTTCTTCAGTAATTTTTACTTGTTTCCCTTTACTGCAGACCTAGTTCTTCTAGACAAAGAAGGTTCCGCAGGTACTGACTATGAAGAGTTCTTTGTAGGATTGTTGGTTCTTTTTGGTTTGACATTGGGAACCTCCACAGTTGTACCTCTCTCTTGATGGACCAGTTCCATCTCCTCCTCATCTTCTTCAGCACCCTCGGAACTTTCCACTATTGTTTCTTTCCCCTTTCCTTCTTTTTTTTCTTACTCTTCTCCAAAGCTTCCTGTAGTTCTGCCTCACTTTACTCCTTGTGGCTCTTCCCCTAGGTACAAAAGTAGCAACAATCTTGGGAGATGAAACTTTTCTTTTCTTTGCTGGTTTAGAAGCAACTGGGTCCTTTGTGAAGACACCTTGTGCTTTTTTGGGTCATAATTGGCCCCCACCTTCTTTAGAATATCTGCTAAAGTCTCATCCACAGAAGAATCATGCCTTTGGTGTTGCTTACTCAAATGAACAAGTCCCTCACCAGCTTCTCCTGATCCGCTTCCCCCTGACTTTAAGCCACTTTCTTCTCCACCACCACAGATAGCAAGAACCTTCCCTTTATTTTTCTTCCTCCTTCTGCTTGACTAATCCCCTTCAACATTGTTCACAGAAGCCACCAATACAAACCTACTATCTTCCTTCTCTGCCACAACAGAAAATACAAAACAGGTGTTTACCTCACCTGGGGTTTCTTGATTCTTGTCATTGTTAGAAGACCTAGGTTCTTATCCTTCAGTAGCAGAGATAAACTTTTTAAACTCAGAGCTTGAGTCAGATTCTTCAACTGAAACCTCTTTCTTTTGACTGGCCTTTAATTTCTCGTTCAAAGTTTTTTTGAGAGAGCTGGATACTACAGTTTTTCTGGCTAACATCTTTTGCCGGCGAAATCTGGGTTTTGGGATTTTAATAGGAGGCGTTGATGATGAAGTATTAGGGGAAACAGGTGGGGGGTTTCCAAAATTGTCTTGAGGATTACTCATGGTGGAGTATTTCTGGAAATCTTTGGAGAAGAAAAGGGATTATCAAAAGTGTTGGAGAAGTGAATGACGGTTATGAGTGATGAAAGAAAGTGTGGAGAGTATTTAAAGATGGATCATGATTAATCTTGTAACGATAGTTTTTTCAGTGATCATTAGGAGTCTAATTAAACTAGAATTACGGTCTCTTTAGAGATGAATAAGCGACGCTAGTTTTAGGAAAAAATCTCATTTTAGTTAGACTCCTACGATAATGAAACTGGTTCAATGCTCAACGGATAGAATTTCTAAAAGTTTGGTGTAATTAGGACTTCTGCTCATGATTGGTAATTTTATCTTTCTAATTGTGCAAAGTATAGAAACATACCTGAATTTTCTCATGAGCATATACTGATGAACCGGGTTCTTCAAGTAAAACTTCTCTTGATCATGCCTCAAATGTCAGAATAGAAAAATTTTGTAAGAGATTAAAGATTCATATAAATACATGTCACAGGAGTATACTAATTAAAGAATGACACTCAGTAAGAATTAGTCTAGATATTTACATTGAATTAAGAACTCCTAACCAAATTGTTTTTCAATTTTTCGTTTTTTTTCATTGTGCATTCTGAACTGGACCCTTTTTGGTGATCTTAATCATCCCTAATTCGAACATGTTCCTTCCAAAGTTTTCTCTACTCAGTGCTTTTGTGAAGATGCCATCTATTTATTTATCAATAGCACATAATTCTATGTAGATTAACCCTTTGTCATAGTTATCTCTTAAGAAGCGATGTCTAACATCTATGTGCTTGGTCCTTTTATGATGAACAAGGTGCATTGTCATACTTATTGCACTAGCGTTATCACAAAATATTGGAATACACCCCACTTCAATTTCAAAGTCTACCAGCTGCTGTTTGATCCATAGAAATTGAACACAATAAGAGGCAACAACAACATATTCAGCTTCAGCAGTAGACAGGGCTACTGAATTTCGCTTTTTGGTAGCCCATGACACTAGACATGACCCCATGAAATGTGCTATACCTGAAGTACTCTTCCTGTCCACTAAAAACATGCATAATCAGCATTACCATTTCATACTAGATCAAAATTACTATCTTTAGGATACCAAAAACACAAATCAGTGGTGCCTTTCAGATATCTCAGTACCCTCTTGATAGCAGTCAAGTGTGACTCCACTAGATTTGCCTGGAAACGAGCACAAAGCCCTACATTGAAATTAATGTCAGGTCTGCTGGCAGTAAGATACAAGAGTGAAATAATTATACCCCTATACAACTTTGATCAACTGATGAACCAGGTTCATCAACATTTAATTTAGTGGCAGTTACAACAGGTGTATATATTTTTTTTTGGAGTCTTCCATTTTAAACCTTTTAATTAGTTCTTTTGTATACTTCTGCTGATGGATTATGGTCCCATTTAGGCTTTCTTTGATCTGCAAGCCTAGGAAGAAATTTAGTTCACTCATCACACTCATTTCAAACTCATTTCCCATTAACTTTGCAAAGTCCTTACTTAGCCTGTCAGTAGTGACCCCAAAATATAATATCATCAACATATATTTGTACAACAAGGAGGTCTTTACCCAAGCTTTTGGGGTCTGATTTAGCCCATATAGAGCCTTGTCCATCTTGTACACATGCTCAGGACATTCCTTGCTTTCAAATCCTGGAGGTTGTTTCACAAATACTTCTTCCTTGAGGTAGCCATTTAGGAAGACACTTTTGACATCCATCTGATGGAGAGTGAATTCCATATATGCCGCAAAGGCAATGAGGACTCTAATTGCCCCTCGTCTTGCAATTAGAGCAAAGGTCTCATTATAGTCAATGCTTTCCTCTTGGCTGTAGCCCTGAACCACCAGCCTTGCCTTGTTTCCTGTAACAGTTCCATCTTCATCAAGTTTGTTCCTAAAGACCTATTTGGTGCCAATGACTGACCTGTCCTTGGGTCTAGGAACTAGATGCGAAACTTGACTTCTTTCAAATTGATTGAGTTCCTCCTGCATAGCGTTGACCCAGTCTGCATCCTGCAAAGCCTCAACAACATTTTTAGGTTCAAGAGATAGAAAAGCATCAAATGCACACAGATTCTTTAATTGTGATCTAGTTTTGACTCCGAATGTTGGATCATAAATGATGTTCTCATTGGGATGAGAACTTTGATACTTGTGAGATTTCACCAACAACTAGTTTCTACTAGACGATTATTCTATGTTCTGTTGATGAGGAACATGTTCATGAACATGTTATTGTAGATAATTTGTTTCATTTTCACCCTGATTAGTTCCCCATTTCAGGTTGCCCAGACTGGAAGAACCTGTTCTATCACCCGCTCCTTCTTTTGATGCTGCTTCAGTCAATTCTCTTACCAAGCCAATGGATTCATCTTCATGTTGTTGTTTATCTGAAAGAATGTTAGTTTCGTTAGATACAACATCACACTTTCTTTACATACACAGTTCTTTTATTTAATACTTTATATGCTTTGCTATGATAAGATTATCCCAAGAATACCCCCTCATAACATCTGGGATCAAACTTACCTAGGAAGTTTTTCCATTATTTGCACATAGCACCTGCAACCAAATGCCCTAAGGTGGGACATGTTTGGTTTTTTCCCTTTAAGTAACTCATAAGGAGTTTTCTCAACAAGAGGTCTAGTCATGCATCTATTGATTATGCAATATGCCGTGTTTACAGCCTCTGCCCAGAAGCTGTGGGGTAATTTATTAGAGAGAAGCATGGTCCTTGCCATATCCTAAAGGGTCTTGTTCTTTCTTTCAACTACGCCATTTTGCTGAGAAGTCCTAGGGGCAGAAAAGTTGTGATCTACACTATTTTCATCACAATATTCATCAAATTTTACATCTGCAAATACAGTTCATGATCAGACCTAATGGATGCAAGTTGATTTCCTAATTGTTTCTGCGTTTTTCTAACAAAGGCAGTAAACATTTCAAATGCCTTATCTTTGGATGTTAGAAATAGTACCCAGGTAAATCTAGAATAATCATCAACAAGAACCATCACATATTTATTTCCACCTCTAATCATGGTTCTCATTGGACCACAAAAATCCATATGAACCAGTTCCAACGCCTTGGACATACTTACCATTTTCTTGGATTTGAAGGATGAGCTTACCTGCTTCCCCCTTGCACATGCCTCACAAACTTTGTCTTCCTTGAATTTGATATTAGGTAACCTTATCACCAAGTCTTTGGAGACTAATTTGTTTAGCTGATTTAAACTGGCATGGACAAGTTTTTTGTGCCACAGGAGGGGATCATTAATTAGCACACTTAGAGAAGTGAGTTCATTTTTTGAAAGAGTTGACAAATCTACAATTTAAATATTGTTAACTCCTTTTCCCTGCAAAACAATCTTGTCAGTGGTAAGGTTAATCATAAAACATTTGGTAGAGGTGAAAGCTACAAGGTTACCTCTGTCACACAGTTGTGGCATACTGATTGGGCTATAGTTCAAGCCATCTATTAGGTAGACATTCTTAATGAAATGAGAGTCTGTCTTACCTACCTTTACAACCCCAACGATCTCACCTTTCTTTCCATTTCCAAAGAAGACATTACCTCCTTTCAGGTTCTCAAGTGAAAGGAACTGGTCCTTATTCCCAGTCATGTGTTTTGAGCAACCACTATCCATCTACCATATTTGGCCACTCCCTTTCACTTGACTGCAAAAAGAAATCAGGGGTTAGTATTAGGAACCCAAACTAGTTTGGGTCCCTTTCTATGGGCAAAAGGATGAATCCGATTCTTTCTTGCCCAGCCAGGCAATTTGTGTTTTTTTTGAACAAAAGCTTTGTTCCTTTGACTGGCCTTTTCCTTTGAATTGCATTTATTTTTATATTGGCCAGTCTTACCACAGTGCGTAGATCTTATTTTCAGGAAGTGTGAGGTACTTGTTTTTGGGGTCCCATTTTGGAGCTTGAGTCCCACAACCAAGTCCTATTTTGTTGCTACCATGATGCTCTTGCAACCATGTGAGAGCATCAGAAGCTTTGTTCCATTTGCAAGTTCTGTCTAGTTCATGTATCACCTTTCCAAGATCTTCTTTTAGAACCTTAATCAATTCATCTTTCTTGTACAATTCATCTTTCATTTTTCATAGATTTTCTTCTAGAGTGAGAAATGGGTGATCAACTTTCTTCTTTCTTATTCCTAATTTCAGTTTTAGATTTTGTGACCTAAGTTCTAGAATAATATTTTCAAGTTCAAGAACCTAGTTCTTCAACTAAGCATTTTTGTTATCACTCTCATCAGCCCTAGATTATAGACTTTTGGATTTTGCTTTTAGGATAACACGTTCCCTAGACAGAACTTCCTTTTCATTGATAACTATTTCAGACTCATCAATGAAGTCTAATAATAGCTCAGCCAACCTTTCTTTAGACAAAAAATTAATTTTGTCCTTGAGATGTAGAATACTTACCTCCTGCTCATCATTTGATTCTGCAATGGCCATAAGAGCTTGCTCTTCTTTAGCTTCATCTTCTGAGTCTTCATCAGAGGTTTCACCCCAAGCAGCAACCATCGCCTTGGTTGAACCTTGTTTTTCTTGGGTTGAACCTGTTCCTTCTTCCTGTTTCTTCGTTCAACCCTTTCTTTCTTCCACTCAATTTCCCATTGAGGGCAATTCTTGATCATGTGTTCAGTCTTACCACACTTATAGCAGCCATCATTGTTCTATTTTTAGGAGATCTTGTCTTGTTATAGTTTGTACCTCTTGATAAACCCTTTCCCCTCATCAGGTATTTTTGAAATCTCTAGTGATCATAGACATCTCATCATCTTCTAGATCTGAACCTTCTGTAATTTTGAGAGCCAAGCTTCTCTCCTTCTTGGGTGTATCCATCTTTCTGGTTTGCCTTCTCAGTTCATAAGCAGTAATATTCCCAATCAGTTCATCCAGCCTGAGAGTGGCCATATACTTGGACTCCTGAATGGCAGTGACTTTGCTTTCCCAAGAAACTAGAAGAACTCTTGTCAAGATCTTCTCAACCTTGTCTTCTTCAAGAATAACTCTTCCAAGAGACTTAAGTTCATTTGTCACTATAGTGAACCTAGTGTACATCTCTTGAATAGTTTCTCCATCTTTCATAGTAAATTTCTCATATTGAGAATACATCAATGTTCCTCTGGATCACTTCACTTGAGGTGTTCCTTCATGAGCCACTTGCAAAGTGTCCCATGTCTCTTTTGCAACATTACAACTTCGGATCCTACTGTATTTAACTGGACCCAGTCCACATAAAGTCATTTCTTAGCTTTAGGATTTTTCTCCAACTTTTTCAAATCTTTAGCAGTGCAGTCAGCCCTTGTCTTTGGCACTTCCACCCCTTCCTCATTTTTCATTGTAGTTGCCAAAAGACCATCAGTGACTATGTCCCAGGGTTCATAGTCTTCTCCTACGATGTGATCCTTCATCCTATTCTTCCACCATGAGTAATACTGTCCATTGAACAGTGGATGCCTGACAATGGATTGCCCTTACCAGTTCCCAGGAGGTGCACTCATGTTGATCTTTTCCTAAGGTTTCAGCCTCTTCAAGGATAACCTGCTCTGATACTGATTGATGTTAATGTCACTACCACACAAGAGGGGGGGTTGATTTGTGCGGTACCCAATTTTTGATCTAGAAGAATCTAGTTCTTCTAGGTGTTCTAACTACTACTGTTTGCGGAATTAAAATACAGAAATAAAAAGCACAAAGATTTTTACGTGGAAAACACCTGGCTCAAAAGGTGAAAAAACCACGACCTACTACTCAATAGGATTTTCCCAAACATTCACTAATCACAATGAGCCAAAAACAACATTTACAAACTCTTGTAAACCTAAGAATTAACTTTAATCCCAGTGTGGCACACAACCTTAACTGTTGCGACACTTTCAAGTTAACTCTAACTTGAATACTCAAAGTACCTAATACAATTGCTTCTATAAAAGGTGAAAAGGTACAAGTATAAATCAACGACTACGATTCAACTAGAATAAGAATAAACACAATGGACCGTGTTCTTCTATCTTGTTCAAGTAGATGCAGGCGTACACATTCAATCTCACATAAATTGCTTGTAAAATAGCCTTACTCTTTCGCTCTCAATTTTACTTAACTTCAGCGTATGTGCATACCTGTAAAAGAGAAAAACTCAGTTATTTATTAGATTAGTAATTAGAGTTTGATTGTGACTCAATTTTCGATCCTCCATTGAGTTTGAGTCCTAGACCAATCCAAACTCCAACCCTTATCCGTATTTGTTCTCTTCTCATAAGGAGACATCTTCTCCTTATCCCATATGCAATCTTTTTGACCAGTTTAGAAGATATTCAGAAGATATTACTGCTTGATTCCCAAGGACTTATCTTCTTCATGTGCATCTCATATACATGTGCCGTAACAACTGTGTCTCCTAAGATGGACCTACTCCTCTACTGAGTTCATATGTCATTCTTCAAAACTTCAACTGATCTTGGGCCAACAGTTGGGTTTTGTGTATATTATAAATTACATATTAAAAAGAGGGTGAATGGGAAATGAAGAGAAATAAAAATTTTAAGTGAGATTTTAAGTTTCCCCTTGGTAAATGTACATTGTCTCATATTGGAATACGAAGTTGTTTTATGGGTATATAATCAATTGCTCTTCTTCTAGCTCTTAAAGAGTTGAGAAGAAAGCAAGCCTTGTGTCGTCGTCGTCGCTCATTCGGCTTTAGCTTCGGCTTCGAATTTGGTCAAATGATTGATTGATTAATATTTTGGACCAAATTTATTTGTTAATAGTAAAATATTAATTAAAATATTATTAAATATTTATATTAATAACAAATATTAATATTAAATAAATATTAATATTAAATCAATTTTAATTTTATGTTTTTGAACAGAAAAATTAACTATCCATTAATTTTTCCTATTTATTTTTCCTATTTATTGTTGATTAAATAGCCACTTATTTAATGAAATTTATGATGTGGCTGTTATGAAGAAACAACCATTCTGAAGAGTTGCACCTTTTCAGATTTCACCCTAACTTTTGGCTATAAATACAACACTATTCTGCTTAGAATTTCACTACGATTTTTTGAGTTTCTTCTCCTTCTTCTGCATACTTTTAGCACCAAACAAAGGAAAAAGTAAGTATGATTTGCTATCGAACTTTGTGTTCCCTGAAACACTGGGGGTTTGAAGTACAACTACACCAGTGTGTAATTCATTATATCATGGGAGAAAATAATCCATAACCTTGGGTACTAAGAGGGATTAAATTTCTTACGGAAACACTGTGAATTCAGTGGGCTCGAATTGGGTTTTTGTGATCTGTTTATGTTCATTTCTATTTAAATTTTCCAGAATTAGTTTACAAATATAGTATACTAACAAGCTTAAGGATTTAATTAAATTTATGTATTTGTACTTATTATTTCTGGAGAGTAAAACCTTTCTGGTTTTATACTCTACTAAAATATATGTGATTTTAACGTTGGTGTCATTCTTTTACAGAAATGACTAATGATAATGGAAACGAAGCTGTTCCGATGGTGACTGCCAAAGCTTCAATGAGCCAAACACCAACAGCATTGGCACCGGCAGGGAAACTTGAAAAATTTCCGGGATTGATTTCAAGCGCTGGCAGCAAAAAATGTTCTTCTATTTGACAAGTCTAAGTCTCCAGAAGTTCATCAAGTAAGATGTTCATGTGCTGTCTGATGAAACTCCAGAAAATGAATGCTTACTCGTGACTGAGGCGTGGAAGCATTCAGATTTCTTGTGCAAGAATTATATTCTAAGCGGGTTGGAAGATACTGTGTATAATGTCTACAGTGGCGTGGAAATTTCAAAAGAACTGTGGACTACGCTTGAAAAGAAATACAAAACCGAAGATTCCAGGTTGAAGAAGTTCGTTGGCTGTGAAGTTTTGGGATTACAAAATAGTAGATAACAAGTTTGTTATTACCCTAGTCCAAGAACTACAAGTGATTATTCATGAACTCCTTGCTGAACGTATAAATAAAATTAATATAGATGTTGAAAGTAGTAATCTTAGTATTTTTACTAACAGAAATTTCATTGAAGGTCTAGTCATCAATGAAGCATTCCAAGTTGCAGCGATGATTGAGAAGTTGCCTCCTTTGTGGAAGGACTTCAAAAACTACTTGAAACACAAATGCAAGGAGATGTTCCTCAGAAAATTAGAGCTCTCCCTTCTCTCTTCTTTCTCGCTCTAGATTTTGACGTCTTTTTCTTGAGCTTGGTAGCCATGGCTGCTAGTGATCTCTCCCCAGCCTTTGGCTATGGGAGACAATAAAAAACACAACTGAACAGCCAACAAATTCAATTCCCAAACCATCATACGCAGCCCAGCTTCAACCAAAACAATCTGCCGCACCGAAGCTTGAATTAGTTCCTGTAGCAGTCGTGCATGAGGAGCCATCGATTGAGTTCACCATGGACCAAGTCAATGAATTTATTAGAGAAGAAGGACTTCATCAGGCAGTAGTGGTGAAGTTTTCATATGGAAAACCAGAATTACAAGAGATTAGAAAGAGTTTTCCAGTGCAATTCGATGTTCATGGTCGATGTAATATTGGTCTATTGGAATATCATCATCTGCTGGTTCGTTTTGATTTATATGATGACTTTTTTAAGTTCTTATCAAGGACGACTGGATATATGAAAGCAAAAGGAGACGAATTCTTTTTTAGAACGTTTCCATGGACACTAAACTTCAATCCAAAGGAACAAACATCCATGGCTATCGTATGGATCTCGTTCCCAGGCCTTCCTCCTAATTCTTTTGCCAAAAGATCGCTTTTTATCTATTGCTTCTGCTGTGGGTAAACCTTTGGCTGTGGATAAGGCAACACATGAGAGAACACAACCTAGTGTGGCGAGGGTTAAAGTAATACTGGATCTTATGGACAAACATCCAAGAAAAATCAAGATTTTTGTGACGGACAGAATTACTAGAAAATCAGTCGTCCATGAACAAGCAGTTGTATATGATATTCTCCCAAGATTTTGCACATACTACAAAAATCAAGGACATGAAGAAAAATCGTGTCAAATTTTGAAGAGACAAGCGGACGAAGAAAAGGTTGAAAAAGATACGGTAGATGTGAGTAATCTTCCTGTGATCGATACATCCCTGACTAAGCAGCTTGAAGGCGATGCAAGGGAATATATTAATGCAAAAAGAAGTATGTAATGGGAAGATATTGAAACAAAAGGAAGTTTGGGTGATGAGCAACCTCTACAAATCGAAGGAGCTGTTTTATCGACTGTGTAGTCTCAAAAGGAGCAACAACAGGAGCTGGGCAACTGGAAGATGATGTAGAAAAGATAGAACAACAACAATTTACACAAAATGGTGAAGGAAATCAAATTGAGAATCAGAAAAATGACAATGAATCCAATCATGTTGCTATGGACAATACTGTAGCTAATGTTTCAACTTTGGATACTGCAGCTACTGTACGTGATAAAATTGTAGTTGTTGACATGCCTCATTACACAGTGGGCCCAACCGCAAGAAATGGGATTCCAATGCCCATAATAAAATCTGGCGACAATGTTATTGATGTGGGATAATTTGGTCAAAAAGGAAATGACATGCTGCACATGGGCAGTGGGGTCGTGAATCTGCTTCTACTTTTCTGAAGGAAAATGTAAAAAATGTAGCGGATGATCGTCTGAATGAAGACCAATCGGACGCTACAGCTAGAAAGGATGTCCAAAATTATTCTTTGGGAAAAAATGGACATAATGGGAATGGAAACATTATTAAAGTGCAGCAAATAGAAAAGGGAGTGGGCCATCTTGGCCAAGTGATTGAGGAAAAGCAAAAGGAAATGGGCAAAAGTGGCATAAACATGCCTGTGAGCCATGTACCTTTTTTGTTAAGGAAAGAGTGCAACAACCAAGTTTATGTGCATGCCTGTGGGCCGTGTACCTTTTTTGTTAAGGAAAGAGTGCAACAACCAAGTTTATGTGCAAAATTTTAAAAATTTGTAACAAATTGTAGTCCATGCGGGCCATGCTTTGAATTGTAATGAAAGATTCATTTGGGGTTGGATCACATGGAAAAAAAGATGGGAATAATGGTTTGCAACAATTAAATAACAAGTCAGTGGACCATTTATGTTTGGTGATTGATGATTCTGAAGAGAATAGGAAGGCAAAAGTTGCCAAGGAACAAAGTCTTTCACATGTGACCGAAAATTTTGATAAAATGGAAAAGAGGGCTGAAAAAGTTGACAAAAATGAGGGCCATGATGCAGTCCAAGGTGATTTTGAAAAAAAGAAACATTTTGCAGCTGTTTCAACGAGCCATTTGAATGAAGCACTTGCGGCTACAGGCTGTAACGCACAGTTTCAAAGGGTCCACTCAAAGGAATTAATAATACAATTCCTACAGTTTCAAATGATGGAGTGCAATATGCTTCGCTATTGCTACTACACATGAAGTACAACAAAAAAGCCACTGCTACTGGAAAAAGCTTCTGCTAATACACATGGCGTGCAACAATTTAAGGAAAATGAGGTGGGCCATGTGGGGCGTGTGATTGTGAAGGAAAAGGAGAACAAATTGAAATTTTGGTTACGACAACATGAAGAGGATGACGAATACGATAATGATATTATCAAAGAAAATGTGAGGGAGCCAGCAATAAATTCCAAGATATGGAACAACGAGAATTCGATGATGAAGAAGATTTTGGAATTGATTTTGTGGATAATTCTTCAGATGATGGTGAGAAATGTACTGGTTATGAAGAGATTCCATTAGTAGTGTCTCCAACTCCAAAAGGAGGTAGCTAAGCTAAGATAGGATCTGGAAGCAGGCTCAATGCATTTAGGAAACCACCAGTGAAACTTGTGCATTCTCCAATTTGTAGCTCTTTTGCTTCTTCTTCCGCTTTCTTCATATAATTGAAGAGAACAATAAGAGGAAGAAGACTTCTGGTCTGAAATACTACCCAAGTAAGAAGCGGTTCAGTGGAAACTGCTATAACTGTGAAAAATCGGACGCAAATCTATGGAGTGCCGTGCTCCGAAGATAAACAAGAAGAAAGATCAAGCCAACATGGTTGAAAAGCATGGTGATGTTGATGACTTATGCGCCATGCTTTCCGAATGAAACTTGGTGGGCAATCCTAAAGAGTGGTGGATTGATTCTGGAGCCACTCGCCACGTTTGTGCTGTTAAAGAAGCTTTTGCTACTTATGCCCTGTTGGACCCGATGAGATAATTTTCATGGGAAATGTTGAAAATGCAAAGATTGAAGGATTTGGGAACATATTTCTCAAAATGACTTCCGACAAAGTAGTGACTTTGAACAACGTCCTTCATGTTCCTGAGATTAGGAATAATTTAGTCTCTACTGAACTTCTTGTTAAAAATGGTTTTAAATGTATTTTTGTTTCCGATAATGTTGTAATAATTAAGAATAATTTTCTTGTATGAAAAGGTTACCTCACCAAAGGCCTTTTCAAGCTGAATGTAATGGTTATGGAAAGTAATAATAAAATTGTAGCTTTTTCTTACATAATTGAGTCAAATAAATTATGGCATATACGATTGGGTAATGTCAATTATAAAACCTTACGGAAAATAAGTAATTTGAAAGTATTGCCTAAGTTTGAATGTGAAAGATAAAAATGTGAAGTATGTGTGGAATCTAAGTATGTTAAACATACTTGTAAGTTAGTTGAAAGGAATTCAATTCCTTTAGACTTAATTCACACAGATATTTTTTTTGACACGAAGTCAATACCATCTCGCGGTGAAAAGAAGTATTTCATAACTTTTATTGACGATAATACTAAATATTTATATGTTTACTTATTTAATAGTAAAGATAAAGCAATATACACATTCAAGAAATACAAAAATGAAGTTTAAACACAACTTAACAAGAAAATCAAAATGATAAGAAGTGATAGGGGTGGTGAATATGAATCTCCTTTTGAAAAAATATGTTTAGAATATGAAATTATTAATCAAATAACGACCCTTACACACCCCAATCCAATGGGATTGCAGAAAGAAAGAGTCGTTCATTAAAGGAGATGATGAATACAATATTGATAAGTTCTGGTTTGCCTCAAAACATTTGGGGGAAAACATTCATACGGCTAGCTGAATACTAAATCGAATACCCCATAGCAAAACAAAATTCATTCCATATGAAAAATGGAAAGGAAGGAGCCCAACTTGAATTATTTTAAAGTGTGGGGGTGTTCAACAAAAGTGCAAGTTCCTAAACCCAAAAAGGTTAAAATAGGACCGAAAACTGTTGATTGTATTTTCATAAGATATGCAACTAATAGTAAAGCATATCAATTTCTGGTTCATAAATCAGAAAATCCCGACATTCATAACAATTTGGTTATAAAATAAGATAGTTCTAAGTTATTTGATAATATATATTCATATAAAAAGGAATGTTAGTCGATAGGTGAAAGATCTAAATGACTCGGGAAGAAACAAAAGAAAGAACGCTTAACCAGGAGGATCTAAAATGCAGTAAACGTCAAAGAACGCCTACTTCATTTGGACCAGATTTTATGACTTTCTTATTGGAAAATGAGCCTAAATCAATTAAAGAAGCTATGTCTTCTTCGGAATCATTGTTATGGAATGAGGCAGCCAATAGTGAAATAGAATCCATATTGAAGAACCATACATGAGAATTCATTGATTTTCCTCCTGGAAATAAACAGTTGGATTTTAAATGGATATTTAAGAGGAAAATGAAAGATGATGACACTATTGACAAGTATGGTGCAAGACTTGTGGTCAAAGGGTATATACAACGAGAAGGTCTTGACTATTTTGATACATACTCTCTAGTTTCAAGAATTACGTCCATACGAACATTGGTAGCGTTAGCTGTAGTTTATGGTCTTGAAATTAATCAAATCCATATTAAGATGACCTTATTAAATGGAGAGTTGGAGAAAGAAATCTGCATGGAACAACCTGAAGGGTTTGTGGTTCCAGATAAAGAAAATAAGGTCCTTAGACTTGTTAAGTCCATTTACGGACTAAAACAAGCGCCCAAACAATTGCATGCGAAATTTGACCAAACAATATTGTCAAATGGGGTTAAAATAAATGAATGTGATAAATTTGTGTACATTAAAAATGTTTGAAATCACATAGTCATTGTTTGCTTATATATGGATGATATGCTCATAATTAGTAATGACATTGCCAACATAAATGCTACTAAGCGTATGCTAACTAGAAATTTTGATATGAAAGACCTGGGAGTTGCTGATTTAATTATGGGAATTAAGATCCATAAGACTTCTCAAGGTCTGGCATTGTCACAATCTCATTATATTAAGATTGTACTTGGAAAATTCAAGAACTTGGGCTTTAAAGTTGCAAAGACTCCAATTGACATGAATCTTGCATTAGCAAAGAACAAAGGCCAAAGCATATCACAATTGGATTATGCTCGTGTGTTGGGATGCTTAATGTACATCATAAATTGTACACAACCAGATATAGCTTGTGCTATAAGTAAATTGAGTCGATACACAAGCAATCTAGATCAATCTCATTTGATGGCCATGAAACGAGTTTTGGGGTATTTAGTACATACCAGGACTTTGCTTTGCACAACAGTAAATATCTGGCGGTCATTGAGGGATACTTTGATGCAAATTGGATCACTGGATCAATTGATTCTAAGTCCACAAGTGTATATGTATTCACTATTGGTAGAGGAGCGGTATCTTGGAAGTCGTCCAAACGAACTTGTATTGCCTGCTCTACAATGGAGGCTGAATTCATAGCCTTAGATAAAGCCAGTGAAGAAGCTTAATGGCTCCGGAATTTCTTTGAAGATATTGCATTTTGGCCCAAACCTTTGGAACCAATATGAATATAATGTGATAGTCAAGCGGCAATTTGAAGGTCTGGGGGCATTATGTGTAACGGTATGTCTCTCATATACAGGGAAGACATAAAACCGTTAGACAATTACTCTCTAGAGGAATTATCACGATTGACAATGTAAAGTCAAGTGATAATGTGTCAGATTCACTTACAAAAGGCCTAACTAGAGAGGTAGTTGAGAAGTCATCAAAGAGACGGGACTATTTCCAAGAACAAATCATAGTGGCGGTAACTCTACCTAGAAGATTGGAGATCCCAAGATCTAGATTCAAGGATATCAAACAAAGTCATTAATGATGGTTTAATATTGTCAACTAAACTTTTGGTCCATCATCGTGATGAGACAATGTTCAGTACCGAGGATAAAATATTAAGGCTTCATAATGGTTTCTAAATTAGATACAAGGTATATCGAATAGTATATCTACGGGATGACACGTTTAGGAATCACCTAAGTAAGTGTAAAGTGTTGGCCGCTTCAAGAAGAATTTTGTATGGCCAGTTGTCTACGCACTTATGAAAGTAGACGGTGTTTATGGCTGAAACGAATACAATAATGAGAATCAAAGACTGTTAAGGATTGGTTGTGTGACTTGTAGTTGTCTAGGTATACACCAAAGTTTGGCGGTTCAAAGATATCAAATCTGCCGATTGATCTAGTGTATACGACATAAGTTCACTACGGAAAGTTCAAAGAGAAACCTACTTATCCAGATACAATTAATCCTTGCTTGCGAATCACACAGTTTTTCATGCATACTTCCGTGATATAGACATTCTCCATTCACTTGGGGGATTGTTGGGTTTTGTGTATTTAATATAAATTGAATACTTAAAAGAGGGTGAATGAAAAATGAAGGGAAATAAATTTTTTGAGTGAAATTTTAAGTTTACCCCCTTGGTAAATGTACATTATCCCATATTGGAAGAGGAAGAGGTTTCTATAGGTATATAAGCAATTGCTCTTCTTCTAGATCTTAAAGAGTTGAGAAGAATGCAAGCCTCGTGCCGTCGTCGTCTTCGTTGCTCGCTCGCTCGGCTTGGGCTTAAGATTAAGATTTGGATTTGGATTTGGATTTGGATTTGGTAAAATGATCGATTGATTAATTAACTTTTTGGACCGAATTTATTTGTTAATAGTAAAATATTAACAGAAATATTATTAAATATTTATTTTAATAACATAATATTAATATTAAATAAATATTAATATTAAATAAATATAAATATTAAATCCATTTCAGTTTTATATTTTTGTAACAGAAAATTAACTACCCATCAATTTTCCCTTTCTATTATTGAGTAAATAGCCATTTATGTAATAACATTTATGCTGTGGCCGTTTTGCAGAAGTAGCCATTCTGAAGAGTTGCACCTCTTCAGATTTTAGCCCAACTTTTGGCTATAAATAGAACACTATTTTGCTCAACTTTTCGCTAACAAACTTTTAAGTAAGTGTGATTTGCTACCGAACTTTTAAGTAAGTGTGGTTTTTCTTTTAACATCAAACAAAGCAAAAAGTAAGTGTTATTTGCTACCGAACTTTGTGTTCCCTGAAATACTGGAGTTTGAATTACCACTACACCAGTAGTTTATTCCTTCTATCATTGGAGGAAATAATCCATAACCTTTGGCACTAGGGGGGGATTAAATTCCTTAAGGAAACAATGTGAATTCAGTGGGCTCGAATTGGTTTTCTGTCATTCTGTTTATGTTCATTTCTGTTTATATTTGTTTATATTTCCAGAATTAGTTTATAAATACAATATAATACATTACATACTATCAATGTTCATATGATATCCATTATAGCACATTTATGAATTAAAATCTGTCGGACTATCAATAATAGACTGTCAAGAAACAACATCGAAATTTTAGAACTCATATGGACCTTCAGAGAAGATGCAATTGTAGCTGGCTGATTTTCCTCTTTCTGCTCTACGTTGTGTTTGAATCATTCTCAAGGTACTATTTTAGGAGTGTTCAAAGAGCACACCTAATGTATAAATATATTTTGATAAAAATAAGTGATAAGCAAGCTAGGTGTTCTTTTAGTGAGAGAATATATACCTTCTCACTACATCCCCCACCGGAAATATCCAACTTAATACCACCAAAACCACCTGACATACAACAATTTTCACAAAATCCCCTACCAAATAAATCCATAACTACAAACAAAATTGCTTTCTATAAGGAGAAATTAGCACAAAGAGAACTATTCTCTATGGGCAACACCTCATATGTTGGGACACATTGTTCACCAATAAACACACAAGTTTATGAGATGCAGAGACCTTGTTGGACCCAATATGCAATAATTTGAGGCAAATCGCACTAAGTGAAGAAGACAAACAACGAATGTACAAACCTTGGAGGTATTGGCTAATAATTAAGTTATTGAGCAAAAGACTAATGCATCAATACCTAAAACGGAAAACACAGGATCTTTGGACGCTTGATGAATATTACCCCCTAATTGACCTAGGGGAGGACTACTATATTATGAAACTAATGAAGGAGGAAAGCATGATGAAAATCGTTCATAATGATCCATGGTTCATTTATAGACATTTTCTATCAATCCAAAAATGGATCTCAAATTTTGTTGCAAATAAGGCATGCGAAAGTAGCACGGCAGTTTGGATTTGATTACCTCAACTTCCTACTGAAATCTATGATGGGATAATTCTTACAAAAATTTAAAATTATATTGGCAAATTTCTTAAGGTGGATGCATGTACATCGGCCACCCTAAGAGGAAGATATACTAGACATTGTGTGGAAATGCTCCTAGATCATCCAGTCCAAACCTCCATCCTTATTGGCCAACACACTCAACCTTTCCTATATGAAGGGGAGGGATTCCTTTGCAAGGATTGTGGAAGGTTGGGACTTACAAGAATTGAATGTCAATTCAAAATTCGGCCAACCGGGCAACGTCAAGGCAGGACCAAAGAGCAAGAAGAAATCTCTTAAACTTTAGACTCGAATGAATGAAAGACAGTGCACTTTCCAATAATAGGGAAAGGAAAATAAGCCAATCCACAAAGAGCGCTGACAATCAGCTGAAAAGCAACAAGTAGTAATGCCTCCCTTTTAGTACATAGGCCAGGTAAATTGCCCGTCACCCCAGGTATGTATTTCTCCATTGCCTCTGCTATTTCGAAGTCAGGTACTTCTAACTCCAATATAGATACTCAATAGGGCCTAGGGGGAAAAATACCTTGGAATTACATAAGCTAACCAGAAAAACATTAAATAATAATCTGAGTAGTTTAGGAGAAAAACCACATGAGTCCATGATTTTTGAAAATCCTAGGGGAAAATTATTAATAATAAAATTAGTTTGTATGTCACTTGTGCACAAACTCAACAAGTGGCCAAAACGTGTCTCTACAAAATCTATTCAATAATGAAGAAATCCTTTAACCCAACCAAATTAATAAAAACTTAACTAATGGACTAAAGCAATTATTAAAAGGAAATAACAATATGACAGCTACTCCTAATCAAACCGGCAACCCTCACACCCAATCATGTAACACACAAGATTAAAAGCTTACTAATAACATACAAACAACCTATATTAACGACCAATCACCCATGCAACGCTTGGCAGAAGAAACATGCCAAATGGACGTGACCAAATCCATGCAAGATTTAGTATCATTCAATATAAACTACACGCAAAGGCCTTCACTCTTCTACCACTCTACACCACATAACTACCAACCCTACTACCAAAATACTCCATTCCTCACATGTATCTTCTCCAAAGTTCAACAATGGCAACAACACCACTCACATTAAGGAGAAGATACAGACTTCTTCAACTCTTCCATCTATCAAGAAACCCCACAATGAACAATCTTCCACCTCTACCACCCCTACAACCCCAAACCCAACCTGAACCAATAATATATGCTCAAACCCCAAGCCCCCCAATCTTGTACCCTAATCTTGGGTGGAACTAGGGCTACAGGGCCAAGCAATCTCCTTAAATATGGAGATCAATGGCCAAGACTCCATTATAATTATCCAAAACATACACTTTCTAGCACAACTAATTTTGGAGGGAATGACCCTAGCCATGAACAATTATGTCAACCAAATATGGATGAGCAACATTCTCCAAGCTCTTGCCCCATCAATGAACCAACATTTAGTTCAAAATATGCAAGAGATGTGGCACATCCCCCACAATGCCAACCAATAACTCCCAGCAAATCCCCCAATCAACCTACTATTCTTTACCCCGGAGGATATAATGATGTTGAATCCCATCTATATGCTATTGACACCACAACAACTACAATAACATATGCAAGGCCAATCACTAGGTCCATAACCAGAGCCAATGGAGGTGAATCCTCCAGTGCCAAACATGCAAGGTTAACAGGAAGCTCAAGAGGAGGAACAGGAGGAGGACGATGACCTAGAGATACTATTGGAGCCGCCAGTGGTCTTTTCAAACCTAAACGAGGTAAAAATACTAATATTCAAGGAAAGGATAGACATGAAGTGTATCTTCAGTTGCACAATGACACTCTACAAGTGCTTCTTAGACATCCGTCCTCCCCACGATACAATAGTAGGCAAGAATGTGGTAATGTTAGTCCCCTCCTTGAGAAGGAACCCAAACAACAACCCAAATATGAGCCCAATGATACAACCTAGTCCCATTATTGTTTGGAATGTAAGGGGTGCAAATAATGAAAATTTTACTAGGCATTTTCGTGAGATAATGGATACACATAGACCTAGTCTAGTTGCTTTGTTAGAAACTAATATAGATAGTCATATCTCTTTTTGGAGGGTTACAACTTCAATGAAATGGTCGAAGTCTCAACTGAAGGCAACTCCAGTGGTATGGTTGTACGATGGAACATGGCCATAGTGAATATGTACAACTTCACAAGGAATGGCCAGTCCATCCATGCAGTGATAGAGCTAAAATTTAAAAACCTTACTTGGCTTTTCTCTACTGTTTATGCTAGTAATAATAGGTTGTTATTATGGGAAAATTTTAAGTATATTTATGATAAGTACAAGGGACCCTGCTTAGTAACGAGTGATTTTAATGAGTTAACTAACTCCACGGATAAATTCAGAGGAAGAACTATTAACCAAAAAAGAGCTAGTTCACTCTGAATTGTTTTGATTATTGTCATCTAACGGACCTAGGGTATAAGGGCCATAAATATACATGGTCTAATCACCGTAGGAAGAATAGAGGCTTAATTATGGAGAGATTAGGCAGGGTTTATGCTAATGAAAATTGGTTACATGAATTTAATATAGTGACTGTCACCCACCTACCTAAAGTGCACTCGGACCATAACCCCATTCTTATTAATATTAACAATAACTTGAACAACTATAACTCTAGACCTTTTCGAATGAAAACTTTTTGGTGTTCTCATCCGGATTTCCCAAGACTAGTTCTCCATAGTTGGAAAGATAATGATATTTTAGAGAGTATAGTGGAATTTCAAAAAGATGTATGGAATTGGAAAAAGGAGACATTTGGGAATATATTTGCAAAAAAAGGAAGCTTCTCATACGCATCACAGGAATACAAAATTCCCCTCGCTACCCATATAGTACCTTCTTGAAAGACCTAGAAATTACTGTAATAAATGACTATGAATCAACCCTTAAAATAGAAGAGGATTATTGGAAATTGAGATCTAAGATAAATTGGCTAAATAATGGCAATGCAAATACTAGATACTTTCATACTCAACCTACAAATCATAAAAGGAAGAATAATATTGTCTTTTTCAAAAATAATAATGGTAGCTGGATTGAAAATCAAAAGGATATTATGTATTATGTGACAAATTACCTCCATAATATCTTCACTACTTCTCATGAATTTACTTCTTGGAATCAAGCAACTAATAGTAGCTCTAATTTTAGTAAACTAGACTTATCCTCTCTTGATAAACAACTTAGGAACTATGAGGTAAGAAGCGCTATTTTTCCTTTAAACCTACAAAAGTTCCTAGTCTTCACGGGCTACACCCGTTCTTTTTTCAAAAATCCTGGCCTATATTAGGACATAAAGTGATCAATTTATGTCAATAAATCTTCACTTCAAGGCAGATTCCCAGTGTCCTTAACAAGACTTATGTTTGTTTAATCCCTAAATTCAACAATGCTAATAAACTTGAGAATTTTAGACCCACTAGTCTTTGTAACACCCTCTACAAAGTAATCACTAAAATCATTGCTAACAAACTTAAGCCTTATCCTAGCAAGTTAGTTAGTGAACATCAAACCAGCTTTATAAAACATAGACGTCCTAGTGATAATGCCATCATTATCCAAGAGGTCCTCAAGCATTTTAGTAAGAAAACAAAAAAAATGCAATTGGCTTCTAAAACTAGACCTGGAAGAGGCATTCGACTAATTGAAATGGTCTTTTGTTCATCAAGCACTAAGATATCATAAAACACCTCTTAATATCTCCACTCTTATTATGAATTATATTTCTTCGTCGTCCATATCTATCCTTGTTAATGGAATTACGACTGGGTACTTTACCTCTCTAGGGGCATAAGGCAAGGTGACCCTATGTCATTATACATTTTTATTTTATGTATGGACATGCTTTCAAAAAATATAGAATATCAAGTAGACACTCTACGATGGGATCACATTCTTTTAAATCAATAAATCCCCCCTTATCTCATCTATTTTCTTGTTGATGATCTTACACAAATGGGAAAACTAATAGAAAGACAATTACTACCTTGAAACAAAATATGAATATCTTTTTCCAATTATATGGCCTAAACATAAACAAGGCAAAACCAAAATTACTTCTTTCTAGAATTTGTACGAATGAAATGAGTAATTGGATCACCTCTCTATTAGATATTAAAGTCAGTAAGGGTTTTGGTGACTACCTAGGATTTTCAATGAGTGGCCTTTCTCCGAAACACAAAAAATATTTACCCCTAGTAGAGAAAATGAGGGCTAGTTAAATGTTTGGAATGCAAATTGGCTTAATATAGCTGGTCGATGAAACCTTATTAAATCTACTCTTAACATAATTCCTAATCACCAAATGCATTTGTTAGTGCTCCCTAGTAGAACTTTAAAAGAAATAGACAAAATTCAACAAGACTTTCTATGGGGCTCTGCCTCTGAAAAAAGAAGAAAATTCATCTTGTCAGTTGGGATAAGGTTACAATGCCTAAAGAGTTAGGAGGTTTGGGAATAAAGAAAAAAAAAAAAAAACCTTGCCCTACTTACAAGTCTAGCATGGAGATTTCTAAATAATCACTCTTCTCCATGGGTACGTATTATTAGTAGTTGTTACAGTCTCAATAAATGTACTAACAATACATCTCACACATAGAAAAGCATCATAAAGGGTTTTTTTTTTTGTTGCAAAGAAGACATTAGATGACTAATAGTAAGTAACCCCAATTGGTCTATTTGGGATACATATTGGATATCAAAGTTTGGTTCACTAAGGAAAAATATCATAAGCCCTATTAATAAAGATGACTGCAACCTTACTCTAAGAGATATCCATAACCACATAGAGTGGAATATGTCTCGTCTTTCATTCAATCTCCCCAGCAATATTCTCAATAGCATTCACTTCCTAACGAACTCAAAAACCCAGGAGAACAACTTTATTTGGTCTATTAATACTAATGGCATATTTACAACATCTTCTTGCTAAAATTTTATTGATAACAAAATTTGTGATAACCAAAATTGCAAGAACTATAAATTCGATTGGATATGGCAGTTAGAATGCCCTAAGAAAACCCAATTCATTATATGAAAATTTTGTCATACTAGGTTACCTAGTTGAGAATACCTAGGGAAAATAGGTATAAATATTGATACCAATTGCCCTATTTGTAATGCAAATGAATCTCTTCTTCACATATTCTGGGATTGTAACGTAGCTAAAGGTTTTTGGTCATCTATTGGAGTACCCTTCATCAACCCTAGACCTCAAGAAAATTGGGTAGAATTCCTAAAAGAAAGATACACTCAAGCTCGACACAGTGCTATGAGATGGCAAAATGTCTTTCCTTTTTCCTTGTGGTCTATATGGAACAAGAGGAATGAAAATAATATCAACCATACCAACCATAAAATAAATACTAGCAAAGTTTTTAAATAACCCACAAGAATTCAGTTATTACCCTCATCAAATCACAACACTACCACCCCTATTAAAATTCGAGTAAAATGGTACCCCCTCCTAAAGGATGGTACGAAATTAATTTTGATGGTGCCTTCAATGAAGAAAATATGCAGGGTGGTATTGGTGGACTGATCCAAAACAATAATGGAGATTGAATATTGGGGTTTCATGCCAATTGTGAAAGCACTTCTCCAATACACTTAGAATTACTAGCCTTTCGGCATGCTTTACAATAACTCATGCAAGGAAACTTCATGCCTTGTGAAATCGAGACAGATGCCACAGATGTAATCCGCTTTCTTGAAAAGACTATCCATCTTACAAAGATTGGCTTGATGAATGCATATTCTTAATGGAAAAGCTAGCGGAGAGGGGGGAGATGAAAATGAAGCATAATTTTCGTGAAGGAAACAAGGTGGCACACCTCCTAACCAAGGAAGCTTTAGAACAATGCATCTCTATTAGTACTGGTTTTATCAAGGAACCTCCTAATTTGTGGAAAAAATATAGCTTAATGACAAAGAGCGCAGCTGTAATATTCAGGATAGTACTTTATCAGCATGTAATATTTTAGCATCACTTGGAAAAGATAATGCCCTAGAGGGCATAAGATAATTATGCAACTATGTTGGCCTTGGACACGTCCCGCAGGGCACTGCATGAGCTTAGTATTATCAATATATAATGTATCCTTTAATTTTCAAAAAAATAGATTTTTAGTTTTTTTCGTAGTGTTGAATATTAATTGTTTTTCATTTCCATATTGAAATTGGTTTTGTTGTCGATGTGCTTTATGTGGTTGATGTATAAATAGATTTTTAGTTTTCTTCGTTGTGTTGACTATTAATATTTTTCCCTTTCTATATTGAAGTTGGTTTTGTTGTAGATGTGCTTTATGTGGTTGAAAATTATTTTTTTGGAGTTGCAATTTGGTCGGTGATGTTTAATAGCATGCAGGAGTGGCAAATGTGTTCGGGTCGAATATAGTTTGGGTCGAAAACAGGTAATGAAAAACGAATTAATTATCCGACCCGATCCATATTTAATATGGATAAAAAATGGGTTAACCAGCGGATAATATGGGTTACCTATATTATCCATGACTTCTTGTATATGATCACTTTTGGGAGAATTCTTAGTTTCCCTCACTTGAGGAACCCCCAATTTGATGCTTCACAAATATAAAAGTTAGATTCATTGGTTATCCATTTTCTAAATGGATAATATGATTCTTAGATATATTTAACCCGTTTTTAAAAAGTTTATTATCCAACCCATTTTTTGGTGGATAATATGGGTGATTAATTGTTTTATTTGAACCATTTTACCGCCCCTACTAGTATGCCGTTTTCGAAATGTGTCATTTATGGGATTTAGAATTCAACCTATTTGATTGTCAATAAGCTCTGTTGTTTCTTCTTCTCAGTAAAATTGTGCTGTTTGTATACACAAGTTTAGTTTCGCCTACAAGTATCGAAGGAGAAAACAACATAATCTGGGATATAGACAAAGAAGTATATAGGTTGTTGATTTCTCATATTGCAGCAGAGCCTACCTCAATTGGGTTTGGTAATTTTATCTATTTTTTACACTATCAAATGTAATATACTTTTGCTTTATATGAATTGGGAATGTCAAAGGATTTATTATGAAGTGATTGCATGATTTTACTGTCTTCTTTAGGAATTTTTATATTATCTCTTTATGCTAAGCACCGTTTTGATTCCAATACTAAAGTAAACTAGATAATATTTTTCTCATTCTTATTATTGCATATATTTTGTTGCATATAAGAGACAGTCGTAATTCTCTTGACTAAACTATAAAATATGAGTAAACAATCATCCTATATAATTATCAGAACTTTAACTTCACCTTTTTATTAACTTATAAAATTTTATAATGTTGTCGAGGTTACTAACTCTTCTTTTCTCATGGAAATTGTAACGACCCGACAGGTCGTTTCATGAGTTACCGCTCTGTTTTCCTTATTTTTGCTTTTTATTACCTTGTTTATTGGTATTATATGTTATCAGGTTGGTGGCTTAGGTTCGGAAAGGTTTTGGTGAGATTTGAGATACTTAGTCTCTTTTGAGTGAGTTTAAGTTGGAATAGTCAACAGGATGTTGACGTATATGAAAAAGGGCTCAAATGTGAATTCCGATGGTTCATATATCTTCCGAAGATTATTTGTGTCTTAAGACTGTGATCGAAACGTGTTTTGGAAGTCCGTAGTAGCGTTAGGCTTGAATTGGCGAAATTAAAATTTTGGCGTTTTCCGGTTGATAGAGATTTTGATATAGGGTCAGAATGGAATTCTGACAGTTCCAGTAGGTCTGTTGTGTCATTTAGGATGTGCGTATAAAATTTCAAGTCATTCGGAAATTCGAAAGATTTGGGATCGTTAGACTTGAATTCGATGTGATTTGGTTGATTTGATATTGTTTGAGGTGTTTTCAAAATTAGTATAAGTTCGGATAGTTGTATATGATTTGGTTGTGCTTTTGGTTGAGGTCCGGTGAGCCTCGGATTGATTTCGGATGGTTGGCGAAAGATTTTAAGTTGGGTTTTGGCAGTTGATGACTTGCTATTGCTGTCATAACCGCACCTGCGAATAGGGGACCGCAGGTGCAGGCTTGCATACGCATCTAGAGGGTCGCATATGCGGATTGGCCCTGGGGAGCTGGAACTGCAGAAGCGGCTGAATAAGCGCACTTGCGATAGCGCAGGTGCAGTTATTCCATCGCAGATATGGAACTTGGTTTTTAAGTGAAAGCCGTAGATGCGATGCTTTAATTTGGCTGCAGAAGCAGGACCACAGAAGCGGAATTAGGCCGCAGGTGCGAAGACCTTGGGCCAGAAAGTATATAAACCATCCTTCGCAATTTTTAGCCTTTCTTCACAATTTTAAAATCGATTTGGAGCTTTTTGGGGGATTTTGGAGAATGAATCAGAGGGAACTTTATTGAGGTAAGATTTTTGATCATAAAACGCGTTCCTACGGTGTTATCTCATTGATTAGGCTTGAAATTTGGAAGTTTGTGCATAAATATTTAGGAAACTAGGGTTTAAGATTGGAGACTTTTGAGTGAGGGTTTGAGGGGTCATTTGTGGTCGGATTTTTGTACTTTAGATACGAATGAACTCGTGGGAGGATAATGAGTTTATTGATATAATTTTTATTGAATTTCGAGACGTGGGCCCGGGGGTTGGGTTTGGTTAATTTTGGGATTTGTGGTGTAATTTGATTATAATCGCATTAGCTTCATTCCCTTAGCATATTTTGACATGATAATTCTGAGTTTTGTTTGATTCGACGCAAGTTGAGGCTGAGACAAGAGACAAAGGCATTGCGGGGTAGAATTTGGACCGGATGGAGGTGAGTAATGATTGTAAATGTGTCGTGAGGGTATAAAACCCGGACTTCACATCGTTATGTTACTTTGAGATGATGCACATGGTAGATAATGAAGGTGCGGTCGTACAACGTTGGTGATTGTGACTTAGTTCGTCCCGTATGACTATTAAACTGCATATTTGATCGAAAACTGTTTGCTATCATCACGTCTTGGGCTAAATGCCATATTTAGACATTATGCCAACTCTTTTGAACCCTTATGGTATTCCTTTTTACTATTCATCACTGTTTAACTTTATATTTGTACTCAGTCATGTTATATTCTACTATTTTTAACTCAGCCACATTTACTCCGTTTTGACATCTTAAATGATATTTTGGACTCAGCATTATATTTTAATGTGGCGCGAGTGGCTTTGAGAGATTGTGATAAAGTGAGGCCGAGGGCATGTGTTGTGAGGTTATTATAGGATCGGGCTGCGCACCGCAGCAGTATTGTACCGATTCATGATTGTCTGAGTTGTTACACTACAAGATGGCTTGATTTAAGGCCGAGATCCTGTTGATTTTGCCACGAGATGGCTTATTATTGCTCTTGGACCGTAAGGGGCCCATCTCGGAGTCTGTACACCTATAGTGAGCGTTAGTACCTAGTGTGATATATGATATAGCCCGAGAGGCTGATATTTTTCCATTCTATTGCCCGAGGGGCTAGTTCTGTTAGTATTTTTCCCAAGGGGCCGATTTATGTTTCTGTCTATTCTCACTGTTTTTCATTCACTCGTTCAAGCTGCTAAATGATGTTTTAAAGAGGTTTTCACTAAATTGAGGTGTTTTTACGAGCTTTCACCGTTTTATTGCGTTGTATTGGTTTTATACTGCCTCATTGTAGCATTGTTGCTGTATTTTACGTGTTTTCTTATCGCTCAAATGCCTTTACTTTTATTAATGACTTTGAGTTGGAGTAATCACAATACTCCTTGCACCCAGTGTGTAGATTCAATAGCCTTAGGTCATGCTAGTGATTGCTGATTTGCTCTCCAGCAGGCTGTTCGGAGTCGACCATGTAGCTGCCGCCATCTGCAGCCCAGTGCTTCTCTTCCTATCTTTACTTTCCTTTTTCTAGCATGTAATAGACTATGTAGTCTTTTCATACTCTCAATCGGATTTTGGATGCTCATGAATGGTGATACCCGATGTGGGGTTGTGCTTTGTAGAGTCTCGCGGATCGGAACGGAGATGTCTGTATTTATCCTCGGGAGATTGTAGAACCTTTAGGAAAGTTTATATTATTGAAATTCTTGTCGTGCGAATTTGTTGATTCGAGTACTAAACTTCTGTATTCTATTCTCTCAAAGATGGTGAGGATACATGCTGCCGGTCTGGATGGATGACCACTAGTACCACCAGCTGTGGCCACTAGAGGCCAGGGTAGGGGCCGGGGTGTAGCCCGCAGAGTAGTTATGGCAGCACTTGTAGATCTACCAGCCACCCCAGTTCATGATTAGGTCATAGTTGTGGATGCTCCAGCAACACCAGCTCGAGCACTAGCTGTGCCCATTATGATTTCGGGTCTTCAGGAAGCCCTAGCCCTGATTCTATCAGTATGCATTGGCCTAGCTCTGACGATCTTAGTAACTATAGTAGCAACTACTTTTCAGGCCGAGGGAGGCACTCAAACTCTCACCGCTCGCACACCAGAGCAGGTCGTGCAGGGACTTCAGACACCAGGGGCACCTCCATCCCAGCTGGTTGCAGCTATTTAGGACTACGTGGCTCCATTTATGCCAGAGGATTAGGAACATAGATTTGAGAGGTTTGGTAGACTTTATCCTCCAACTTTCAGTGGTGCAGAGGGCGAGGATGCATGTTTCTTGGACAAATATCAGGGGATTCTTTGTACAACGAGAATTCTGGAGATCAACGGTGTAGCTTTCACTACATTTCAGTTTTATTGAGCTACCTTCACTTGGTAGGAGGCTTATGAGAGGCTTAGGCCTGTTGGTGCAGCACCAAATAGCTGGCAGTAGTTCTCCGTTCTGTTTTTGGAGAAGTATGTGCCATAGTCTCGCAGAGGGGAGCTGCGCAGACAGTTCAAGTTGTTGCATCATAGAGATTTGACTGTGATGTAGTATGAGATGAGGTTCTCCGAGTTAGCTCGTCATGCTTTTTGGTTGGTTCTGACAGATAGAGAGAGGGTCAGGAGGTTCTGGTGGCCTCACGTATCAGCTTCGCATTTTCATGACTAGGGAGACGGTGTCTGGTGCTACTTTTGAGGAGGTTGTTGACATTGCTCACGATATTGACTTAGTTCGTTACCAGAAGCGAGATGATAGGGAGGCCAAGAGGCCTCAGGGATTTGGTAGTTATGGCGGAGCTCTTTCGAGGGGTCAGTTTCATCACGTTAGAGGCCGTCCATTCAAGCTTGCTCAATCAGCTCACCTGGGTCATCGTGGGGCGATATTGGGTCATTGTTCTCACAGTTCTCAACAGGGCTATTCATCACTCAGTGCCCTTCTAGCCCAGAGTTCTTCCCGCGGTCCATCAGTTCATGGATCTTCTATGTCAGGTGCATCTGCTAGTCATCCCAGTGCTAGAGGTTACCTTTTGTCCCCGTCTCCAACACTAGTGAGTTGTTATAAGTGTGGAGAGTTGAGTCATATGTGGAGGCAGTGTCCTCAACGTCTTGGGGGTTCATCTCAGCAGCGGAGAAAACCATCGACTTCAGTGCCGGTTACTTCACCACAACCCACCCAGCTAGGGATGGAGGTCAGTCAGCCAGCGGCCTCCTTAGAAGGGGAGGTCAATCAGGTGGTGGTCAGGCCTGTTTCTATGCACTCTCAGCTAGAACCGATGTTATTGATTCAGACACTATGATTACAAGTATTGTCTCAGTGTGCCACCGAGATGACTCTATATTATTTTATCCTAGTTCCACTTTTTGTTATGTGTCATCATATTTTGCTCGTTATTTGGATATGCCCTGTGAGTCTCTTGTCTCATCTGTTCATATATCTACTTTGGTGGGGGATACAATTGTTGTACACCGTATATACCGGTCGTGTGTGGTGACCATTGGAGTTCTGGAGGCCCAAGTGGGCTTGTTATTGCTTTGTATGGTGGACTTTGATATGATATTGGGCATGGATTGGCTATATCCGTATCGTGCTATTCTAGACTGTCATACTAAGACAGTGACATTGGCTATGCCGGGTGTGCCTCGGATTGAGTGGCGAGGTTCGACTGATTTTGTCACCAGTAGATGATTTTGTTCTTAAAGGCCCAGCGGATGGCTGGGAAGGGTTGTCTTTCATACTTAGCATTTTTGAGAGATGTCGGTGTAGAGAATCCCAATACTAATTCTGTTCCTGTTGTAAGAGACTTTCCTAATGTATTTCCTACAAACCTGCCGGGCATGTCACTAGACATGGATATTTATTTTGGTATTGACCTCGTGCTGGGCACTCAAACCATTTCTATTCCAATATATCGTATGGAACCTGCGGAGTTAAAGGAGTTAAATGAGCAGTTTCAGGAACTCCTTGATAAGGGGTTTATTCGGCCTAGTGTATCGCCTTGGGGTGCACCTTACTTAACCAGCTTTAGGGAGCGAGAGTGTTCTCCCGATTGATCTCCATTCAGGATATCACCAGTTGAAGATCAGGGAATTGGATATTCTTAAGACAACCTTAAGGACCATATATGGTCATTATGAGTTCCTTGTTATGTCTTTTGGGATGAAAATTGCCCTAAAAGCATTCATGCATTTGATAAACATCGTGTTTCATCCTTATCTTGACGCATTCGTGATTGTTTTTATTGATGACATTCTAGTGTACTCGTGTAGTCAAGGGGAGCACATAAAGCATTTAAGAGTTGTGTTGAGAGGTTGATTGAGGAGAAGCTTTATGAAAAGTTCTCCAAATGTGATTTTTGGCTAATTTTAGTGGCTTTCTTGGGGCACATGGTGTCCATTGAGGGTATTCAGGTTGATCCGAAGAAGATAGAGCAGGTTTAGAGTTGGCCAAGACCGTCCTCAACCACAGAGATTTGTAGTGTTATTGTTTTGCGGGTTATTACCGCCGGTTTGTTTAGGGATTTTCATCTATAGTATTGCCCTTGACCAAGTTGACTCAAAAGGGTGCTCCATTTAGGTGGTTGGATGAGTGTGAGGATAGCTTTCAGAAGCTCAAAACTGCCTTGACCATGGCTCTAATGTTAGTTTTTCCATCAGCTTCAGGTTCATATACAATGTATTATGATTCTGACAGTTGGTATTTGGTGTGTGTTGATGCATGAGGGCAGAGTTATTGCATATACTTCTCGTCAGTTGAAGCTCCATGAGAAGAACTACCCTGTTCATGATTTGGAGTTGGTTGCCATTGTTCATGCGTTGAAGATTTTGAGGCATTATTTATATGGTGTGTCTTGTGAGGTATTTATTGACCATCGTAACCTCTAACATTTGTTTAAGCAGAAGGAACTCAATTTGAGGTAGCGGAGATGGTTGGAGTTGCTAAAGAATTATGATATTACTATTTGGTACCATCAGGGGAAGGGCAATATGGTGGCTGATGCTTTTAGTCGAAAGGCAGTGAATATGGGGAGTTTGGCATATATTCTTGTTGGGGTGAGACCTCCTGCAATTGATGTTCAGTCCTTGGCCAATCGATTTGTGAGGTTGGATATTCTGAAGCCCAATCGAGTATTGGCTTGTGTTATTTGTCGGTCTTTGTTATTTGATAGCATTAGAGAGTGCCAATATGATGAACCTCATTTTCTTGTCATTAAGATTCGAGTTCAGCACTATGATGCCAGAGATGTGATTATTGGTGATGATGGGGTATTGAGGATGCATGGCCGGATATGTGTGCCCAATGTGGATGGGCTTAGGGAGTTGATTCTAGAGGAGGCCCACAGCTCGCGGTATTCCATCCAATCGGGTACCTCGAAGATGTATCAGGATCTGAGACAATTATTGGTGGAGGATAATGAAGAAGGACATTATGGGATTTGTAGCTCGGTGTCTCATTTGTCAGCAGGTGAAGAAAATTTTGGAACCTTAGACTTGAATTCGATGTGGTTTGGTTTATTCGATGTTGTTTGAGGTATTTTGAAGATTGGTATATGTTGGGATAATGGTATATGATTTGGTTGTGCTTTTGGTTGAGGTCCTGGGAGACTCGGGGTGATTTCGGATGGTTGGCGAAAGATTTTGAGTTGGGTTTTGGCAGCCGATGATTTTCTATTGCTGTCATAACTACACTTGTGAATAGGGGACCGAATGTGTGGGCTTGCAGAAGTTCCCAGAGGGTCGCAGTTGCGGAATGGCCTTGAGGAGCTAGAACCACAGATGCGGCTAGGTGAGCACACATGTGATAGCGCAGGTGCGGGTGTTCCATCGCATATGTGAAACATGGTTTTTAAGTGAAAATTGCAGATGTGGTGCTTTGTCTGCAGACGCGGGACTGCAGAAGCGGAATTGGGCTGCAAGTGCGAAAACCCTGGGCCAAAAAGTATATAAACCTTCCTTTCCGATATTTAGCCTTTCTTCACCATTTTTAGATTGATTTTTGAGATTTTTGGGGGATTTTGGAGAAAGAATCAGAGGGAACTTCATTGAGGTAAGACTTTTGATCATAAAACTCGTTCCTATGATGTTATCTCATTGATTAGGCTTGAAATTTATGGAAATGTTGGGGTAAATGTTAAGGAAACTAGGGCTTGAGATTGGAGACTTTGAGTGAGGGTTTGAGGGGTTATTTGTGGCCGGATTTTGGTTTTTTTTTTTAATATGAATGAACTCGTGGGAGTATAAGGAATTTATTGATGTAATTTTTATCGAAATTCAAGACATGAGCTCGGGGGTCGGGTTTGGTTAATTTTGGAATTTATGTTTTAATTTGATTATTTTCGCATGAGCTTCGTTCTCTTAACATATTTTGACGTCATGATTCTGATTTTGGATAGATTCGACGCGAGTTGAGGTCTAGACGAGAGGCAAAGGCATTGCGGGCTAGAGTTTAGAGCGGATATAGCTGAGTAATGATTGTAAATACTGTCCTGAGGGTATGAAACCCCGGACTTCACATCGTTGTGCTACATTGAGGTGATGCACACGCTAGATGACGAGCGTTGGGTCGTACACCGTTTGGGATTGTGACTTAGTCCGTCCGATATGACAATTAAACTGTGTATTTGACAAAAAACTATTTGCTATCATCATGTCTTGGACTGAATGCCATTTTTGGGCGTCGTGCCAACTATTTTGAACCCTTAGGGGATTCCTTAGTATTTTTCCTCAATGTTTAATTTCATATTTATATCCAGTCATGCTATGTTCTACTATTTTTATAAATCAACCATATTTACTCTATTTTGACATCTTAAATGATATTTTGGGCTAAGCATCATATTTTACTGTTGTTGAGTGGCTTTGAGAGATTTCTGACCGAGTGAGGCCGAGGGTCTCTGTTGTGAGGCTATTATGGGATCGGGCTACGCGCCTCATCGATATTGTACTAATTCATGATTATGAGGCCGAAGGCATGAGTGGTTATGCCATAAGGTGGCTTGATTTAATACCGAGAGCCTGTTGATTTTGCCACGAGATGGCTTGTTACTGTTCTTGGGCAATAAAGGGGCCCCTCCTAGTGTATGTACACCCTAGTGAGTGCGGGTTACGTAGTGTGATATGTGATATATCTGAAGAGCTGATGTTGTTCAATGTTATTGCCCTAGGAGATGATACGAGTGATTATGAGATAGCCTGGGGGACTAGTTCTGTTGGTATTTTGCCCGAGGGGCCGATTTATGTTTCTATCTGTTCTCACTACTTTTCATTCACTCATCTAAACTGCTCAAAGATGTTTTAAAGAGGTTTTCACTGAATTAAGGTGTTTTTACGAGCTTTCACTATTTTATTGCATTGAATTGGTTTTATATTGCCTCGTTATAGCATATTTTGTGTGTTTTACGTGTTTTCTTATCGCTCAACTGCCTTTACTTGTATTACTCTCTGTGTCAGAGTACTCACATTGTTCCCTGCACCATGTATGTAGATTCAGGAGCCTCATGTCGCGCTATTGATTCGTCATTTCCCTCCAGCAGGTTGTTTTGAGTCGACTAGGTAGCTGCTTGCGTTCGCAGCCTAGTGCTTCTCTTTCTTATCTCTATTTCCTTGTTTTAGCTTGTAATAGACTATGTAGTCTTTTCATACTCTCAATTGGATTTTAGATGCTCATGACTTGTGATCCCCGTGTCGGGCTGTGTTTGTTTCCACGTTTATTCTATTTCACTATATTTTCGGATTTAATTCCTATTAATGAATTAATTATTTATTATTATAACTATTAATTGGTTTGGGGATTTGTGTCAGTTGGCCTTATTTTACGAGAGGTGCCATCATAATCGAGTCCGGTTTGGGGCCGTGACAGAAATATTATAAGTTATAGTAAACACTTTTGCTCAGATAAGTCCCTATCGGTGACATACTAATCTGATTATGGATAAGTTTCACTTCTGAAAGGTTTTATATCAGTACCTTCCAATGGATAAATAGTGGATTGGAATACCTAGAAGTACAACAAAATATTTGCTTGGTTTGAATAAACTTCTTAATTTTCATTTAAGAATGCATCTATAGGAAATAGAATAAAATGTCCGTATCCTCATGTGATTTTGGGAAGTGGTAGATTAGAAAGATAGTGTAGGATCATTTAATTAGCAAGTCATTCCCTCAAAATTATGTCACTTTGATTCTTCATAGGGAAACAAAAGTATTAGAAAACTCTAGAAGCACAGAGGTTATACAGATGCATTGCCTCCTAAAATCCTATGAAATTGTTGAAAAATGAAGCATTCATAGGTTTAAGGCATGAGGGCATTGATGCAGATCCGTCACTAGTAGTTTGAGAAGAAGAAATATAATGGCTCGGCCGATCATTTTGAGCCTTAGTACGTTCTTCTGCCATTTGAGGCCATGAGCAGCTTCGCATCAGGCATTATGACTTGCATGCATGGTCGGAATTAAATTTCGGAAAGTTAGGAGTTGATTTGAACACATGTTGATTATGAACACATGTACCTGTGCATGACATGACATTCATATGCATATGCATGGCACTATAAGTATTTCATGATTTACAGAGTTATCCAGACTTACAGGTTGAGTCATTTACTCTATATTTCTTCCATGTCTGTTATGTACTTATTTATGTGCCTTACATACTCGGTACGTTTTTTATACTGATGTCCCTATTTGCATGGGGATGCATTATTTCATGCCCGAAGGTCCTGATATACAGGTCGAGAGCCCTCCAAGTAAGCTATCAACTCAGCGGAAGATGTTGGTGCGCTTTATTTGCTTCAAAGTCGCTTGATTGGTTAGTACGATTTAGACGTATATTTGGTATGGTGGGACTCTGTCCTGGACTTTATGAAAATTATATATTCTTAGAAGCTTGTAGACACATTTCATTTACGTAAAAGATTGTATGGACTTGTAGGCTCATGTTCAATACACGAGTGACTATTTTGGTCTTATAGGCCCGTACTTCATATGTATAAGTTTGTATTCCCTCATTCTTTACTCCGGTTCATTTACTTATGGTAGAATTATATGAAAGATACGTTACATTTATACTCGGTTGAGTAAAGTACCGGGTGCCAATCGCGGCCCATCAATTTGGGTCATGAAAAAAGTGGTATCAGAGCAATTATTTCCTACGGAATCTACAAGCCGTGTTTAATAGAGGCTTATTTATGGGTGTGTCGTGCACCACACTTATAAGCAGGAGGATACAAGGCATTTAGGACTGTAACTCTTTCCTCTTACTCTAGATCGTGTGGTAGAGCCCAGTTGAAAGAACTCAATTTTATAAATTCTATCTTATTCATAATACAATGTTACCTATACACAGAAAGACAGTTGGTAAGAAATATAGCCGCGGAAGAGTTGAGTTAGAAGAGCTCAATTTTAGCATCATGAATATGATGGATAAACGTGAAGTATTTAGCAGACCATGTATTTACTAATATGTGTAAGCATCTAGATAAGGAGCATTTAGGAAATAATACTTATCCATTCTTGCGCTAAAAAGGAATAACAGAATTGGAAGTTAGACGCAAGTTTCAGCAAGTAAAGAAGTAAGGTGAAGAAGGGTACAAGGTACTCAATAAATAAAGATTACCATTATTTACCATTCAGGAAGAGAGATATATAAGTATTTTGAATTACCTTCAACAGTAATAGATGCATGTTGTGGCCAAACGAACACGCAAGTATACGCGGTCGTCAAGTAATAAAGTGACTAAAATTCGGATGTCGAACCCACGAGGACTTGTGATTAACTATTAATTAAATTAGACTTTCCTAATTATCTAAACTAGAATTAAACCTAGAAGTATTTGGTTCTAAACTAATTAAATAAACAATATAAATAATAAATTTTTAACAGAGAGAAAGAGCAGATATTTGTGATATCAATATAATAAAAACGATCTAGGGTTATGAGCTATCTAACATTCCTATTGTATTCTTCAATTGAATTGACTAACTAATTTATCTAAATTATTGGTTGACAGGGTTAATATTACTCATAAGAATCTGTCGAGTTCTTACTCGACTATTCAAGCTAACCTTACTCCTATAGGTCTATGGAGTTAGAATCAACAAGAACACATTTATAATTCCTGTAAATCAACCAACCAAGGCAATTACGTATATGTCTATCCTAACCGTGAATCCGTTCCCCGATGACCAGGTTCAAGAACTTGATCTACTCAATCCTATATGTAATCTAGGATTTTTACTTTTGAGTTCAACTCTAGATTTGTAGATATTATTCAATTGGTGATCAAGCAATCAAATAAGTAAGTGAAGGATTGAATAAATAAACCAATATGATAAATTAAGAAATCAAAATCAATATCCGAATAACAATAGTCATGAAAGAAGCAAAACACTAGAATGTGAAGTTTAGCTCCACATAGACATGGTAGCAAAATAACAAATCATATAAAAAAACATAAAAAGACTAAGTTGATGGAAGAAAAGATGAAACCCAGCCTCCACAACGGCTTTGTACTTGTGTTTCCTCCCAAAAACGTCCCCCCCCCCCCCCCCCCCCCAAAATACCATTTTTTCATGTATACCAAGTAGGGTTGGGCCCAAATAATCATACCTCATAAAATGTGAAAAAGGACATTTTTCCAGGGTTTGACTAGTGCGGTAGCACATCTGGGCATGCTAATGGTCGCGCTAGTTGGACAACTTTCTGTCTAGGGCTATTGACTCGCATTTTTCACCCTGTTCCGTTTGAAATTTGGAAAAAACATAAAACATCAAAGTTGTAGCCCGTTGAGTTAGTTTTCCATCCATATATTGTAAAAATCAAATAGAGTTTCGAGCAAAAAGTTATATGTATTGTACTAGGTAGTACGCAATATGCCTGCTCGATTTTTTTGTTCGCTTTAACTATCATCTGTTGACCCCCAAATGTGATCCTGGCTTAATTCGTTGAGTTTTTACTCAGATTTCAAAGGTCCAATTCACATAAATTTATTCTATAACATTTATATAGCTCGAAATATCTCCAATAAGGCATAAAACACACAGTTAGTGCAATACACTAGCGATTAAAACCCAAACTCAACTAAAATGCAGTAAATTAAAGTGTAGTAATCGACTAATATATGCAATTATAGCTTATCATCAATGCATGTACAATCGGCCACACCCACATCATTTATGCCCTGTAGAGGGTAGCAGAAGTAGTATAAGAGAAGAACAGAGTATCAAGATCTAGGTGGGGTTAGAGTAACCCAAAATGGTGGATGGATTATTTGCGTTTAGTTGACATTTCCGAAGGATATTGAAAATGTGCTAACAGACCACCTTCTGAAACACCTAGATGGTGCAATCTAGAATAGTACAGCTGGATATGAATATTAGAATGTTCAAAGACAGGCAATGAAAGCCTGAAAGGGATAAATACTACCTTAGTGTGACACTCGTCCCTAGTAGAGAGAGGACGATAAGCAACCCGAAGAGCCGATAAATGAAGCCATAAGAGCTAAAAGTGAAGGAATGTCATGTTGAAGTTCTCACAAGAAAAGAATGGGCAGAAATATTAGCATAGCAATAAGAAGATAGATAAGGGATTATGAGTGATATGTGGTACGTGGATGACTACGGGAGTGTTATAGAACCTATATTCAAATAAAGAAAGAGATAAAATGTGATGAGCTTTAAGACAACAAAAGAGTATAGTCCGTACAATCACATCCTTATTGCGATAAATATGTTCGCGAGTCTAACGTAATTAACAGAAGGAAAAGTTAGACCCCGGAGTAATAGAAATTAGTATGGACTGGTGAACAAGATAAACTAAGCATGAATTATAAACTAAGTGATTTGATAATAGTCAGTATCATGAGAATTTCAGATTGCATTCCACCAATAATAGAATGGACAATGGAAGAAGATCCATGATGAATTCAGAGAATGGCCATTTAGGGAAACGCTTCCCTAAAACAAGCAATATGAACAAAGTTAATCTTAAGGGACTGTATGTTCCAATTACACTAAGTATCACCATCACGAGTAAGGAATTTTATTATCCTTGGTACATAAGGGTTACCGCAAGGCGAGTAAAGATCATCGATGATGTGAAAGGGCGCGAAAGATGAGGAGGAAAAGATCTATAGGCAGGTCATCATAGCTCCAACTCCTAGTACATTCCTAAAGGGAAAATATGGAGTTATGTGGCATTAAGTCAGAATTACGTGGTTCTAGTAACTATGGAATGATAAAGGAAGAATGCGATAAAAATAAAAAAGGAATGATATTTCACTTATCCAAATCCTACAGTTATGTTACGATTCCAGAATATTATGCAAGCACGGCGTTACACACACACACACACACAAATATATATATATATATATAAGCAGCTCTGAATCAAGTGAAGCACGCCAACTCTCACTGATCAAGGATCCTAAGAAGGGGCCGTCAGCTTACCTACCTGTACCTGCGGGCATGAGACGCAGGCCCTGTGAAATAGGGCATTCGTACAAAAATATACTGAATATGTAAGGCATGAAAATTAGTACGTAAAACACATAGATGAAACATGGAATAAGAAAGCACATCTTTCAATTTGAATAACTCCTAAATTCTAAAACGTTTATAATATCATTCACGTGCGTATAAATGCCGTGCCATGCATAGGTATGGGTGCACATGATATCATCAACCTATTGAGGGTATTCCATCATATCATTTCAGCCACTATGGGCAATATCATCAACATATACCAGCTGATCAAGTGGTGGTGCGTATATAACGCCATAACATTTTCCCATGCCCCATATACATACATACATTCATACACCCAAACTATATATATATATGAAAAATACGTAAAAATCTCAATATTCTTTCCTGATAATTTTTTCCAACTGCATATTATTCTGAGACCCATGAATAGTAGATAATAATAATAATTCTCATAGGGAATCAAGAATAAGACACCCAAACTATTTCTATGAATAGAGTAATTTATAAAAATTGTGTATTTGTTTGTTTCTTCAATATAATTTGAACCATGTCAAAAGAAAGAAGAGAGAACCTTAATATACATGTTTCCTGAATTATTTGAATGAATCTGCTTCTGCAAAATTCTTGGATTTGGAATTGGAACAGAATTGTCATCTGCTTCTAGCGTTTTTCACTTGGATTGAAATGGAAATTTTGAACGAAATGTTTTCGTTCAACGTTCTTGGTTTCAAAACCAAGAACAGATTTGTCGACTTGAATTCTTTACAAAGAATTGATGCCCAAGTTCATGGTCATTAACAAAATCAGAAAGGCTATTTTTTCATATCCCTTTTTGGATTATGGATTATCACCTTGGTTATTTTAAGCCAAAAAGGTGTCTTCCATCCAAGACATTAAGTTACTACCTGGGATATTAGACTAAAGAGTCATTATTTTTGGCAGGGAGGGCTGCCACGTGAGGGGGTTGTAAATTATTAAATTTTTAATCATTTATTAGTTAATTTGGTAATGTCCCATTACATGACAATTAATCAATTACCTGCATAATTTAAAAATTATCACAAATAACATAAAATTTTATTTATTTTTAAAATACTTTATATACACTTTATATATTATACTATAGTAGTCATATAATACCTTGCATGGCACTAGTTCATAATTATCAGGTATTATCGCTCGACCCATATTTTATTCCAAATTGGCCATTTTCAACGAAATTCAATTCTTTAATTCGTGTACCCCTTTATCCTTCATAACATCGCTTGCTACAAATAGCTTAAGTACGCTAACTTCAAGATGATGTTATCCCCGAGTCTACATTAGTTAACTGAAAATGAAATTTTGACGTACGAAAACGCGAGATGTAACATCCTTCCCCCTTAGAAACATTTTTCCTCGAATGTTTATCTCTCCGGGATTTATATAACCTTGATAGAGACGCCTTTGTAACAATTCTATTACCCACTCTTCCTGTAAAAATCCAATAATTTAATGCCACGTAGGACCACAATCAGTAATAAAGATGGTGGCTTTCACACGACAAATAGCAATGGCTAGGACAAGAATCAGGTGGTTAACTAAGTAGGGATATATATACTTCATGTCTTCCTCGGCCTCCCAAGTCAGTTCTTCCACATTGTTGTTCCTCCAACGTACTTTCACGAGGCTACCTCCATATTCTGTAGCTTGAGGATTTGTCTGGTCTAGAATGGCAAGCAGAATTTCCTCGTTTGACAAGTCCTCTATAATCTATAAATCATTCGTGGGTACTACTCGTGTAGGATCGCTAATGCACTTCCATAATATAGATACGTGAAAAACCGGATGGGCAGACTCAAATTCCGAGGGCAATTCTAGCTCATAAGCTACTTGGTCCAATTTCCAAGTGACCCTATAAGGCCCAATATACCGTGAGCTAAGTTTGCTTTTCTTGCCAAACCTCATCATACCCATCATGTGTGACACCTTGAAGAATACCTAGTGATCAACCCCGAACTCTAAATCTTGACGCCACATGTCAGAATATGACATCTGATGACTCTGAGCTGTCAGTGTTTGATCTCAAATCAATTCTACTTTTTCTATGGCTTGCTGAACCAGGTCTAGCCCATGTAATCAAGATTCTCCAACATCAAACCACCCTGTAGGCGACCTACACTTCCGTTCGTAAATAGCTTCGTATGGAGCCATCTGAACACTAGAATGATAAATATTATTATACGCGAACTCAATAAACGACATATGATCATCCCAACTACCTTTGAAGTCTATTATACAAGCTCGTAATATATCCTCCAATATTTGAATAGTACGCTCATCCTGTCGGTCTGTCTGTCTGGGGATGAAATGATGTACTAAGACTTACTTGAGTCTCCAATCCTTTTGGAAGGACCTCCAGAAGTTCGTTGTAAATTGAGTTCCTCTATCTATTCTAATAGATGCAGGGACAACATGCAGTCGTACTATCTCCATAATATAAAACCTTGCATAATCCTCCGAGGAATATGTAAGTCTAATGGGTAGAAAATGGGCTGACTTGTAAGCCTATCAGCAATCACCCATATCGAGTCAAACTTATGCTGGGTACGAGGTAAGCCTATGATGAAGTCCATATTGATTACTTTCCATTTCCAAGTCAGAATCTCCATAACCTGCAATAATCCACCGGGGTTTTGATGCTCAATCTTAACCTGCTAAGAGTTAGGACACTGAGAAACAAATTCTGCTATATCCTTTTTCATTCCGCCACATCAATATACTTCACTGATGTAATGATACATCATTGTCGCTCCTGAATGGATAGAATAATGAGAATAGTGAGTTTCTCCCATAGCCTGCCGAAGCAGCCCTATAATATTAGCCACACATAATTTTCCTCGATATCTGAGTACCCCATCTCCTATAATTTTGAATGGCGTTTTCTCCTTCTAAAGGGTGCCATCCCTATAATGAACTAACACGGGATCCTTATACTTGCGTTCCTTTATTTTAGTTACTAAAGAGGATATTTCCATATGCTGAAGAGTAATTCCATCATCACTTGAGTTCAGTAACTGAACTCCAAGGCTAGCTAGTTGATGAACCTCATGGGCTATTCCTATTTTTTCAAGCTGTAAATACGAAAGGCTACCCATATATCTACGGCTGAGAGCATCGTATGCTATGTTGGCCATCCCCCGATGGTATAAAATATCAATGTCATAGTCTTTAAGTATCTCCAACCATCTCCTTTGACGTATTAATTCCTCTTTCTTAACGATGTACTGGAGGCTCTTATGGTCCATATAGATATCAACATGAATTCCATACATGTAGTTCCTCCACATCTTTTGTGCATGAATCACGCAGCTAACTCTAAATCATGTGTCGGGTAGTTCTTCTCGTGCTTTATTAGTTGTCTAGAAGCATAAGCCACAACCTTACCATGCTACATTAGCAGAAAACCCAATGTAATGCCTGAAGCGTCGTAATATATAACATAACCATCAATCCCTTCTAGGAGAATTCGAACCGGTGCTGAAGTTAATCTGTCCTTTAATGCTTGGAAACTCCGTTTATAAGCATCAGTCCATTAAAACTTTTCTCCCTCCCGAGTTAAAGTTTGTAAAGGTGCTGAAAGGGCAAAAAGTCCTTCCAAAAATCTCCTGTAATAACCTGTCAAACCAAGAAAGCTACAAGCCTCTGTCAGAGTTGTGGGCCTAGGACATGTCTTTTCTGCCTCAATTCTTTATGTATCCACCCAGATGCCTTCACCCGAGATGATATGCCCAAGGAAAGATATGGAGTTCAACAAGAATTTACATTTAGAAAATTTTGTATACAACTTTCCTTCTTATAGAACTCTGAGCACAGTACGCAGATGACCAACATGCTGATCCTCTTGAATAAGAATACACAAATATATCATCAATAAATACGTTTACTAACATATCTAAGAAAGGAATGAACACACGGTTCATCATATCCATGAATACTGCTGGGGCATTGGTCAGACCTGTGTCGACCCAAAGGGTCATCACTGTAATTTCCTTTTATCTGTACTTTCGAGGCCTTGAAATCCTTGCTTTTACTTGCCTTAATTTTCATGAGTAGTCCGGGCGTGACACCAGAAAATTTTATGTTAAAATGTGTGAATTCTGTAAAAAATTTGAAGAATTTTGATATTAATATTGATATAGTTTACTTTGATTAACATTTTGTGTAAACGGACCCGGACCTGTGATGTGACATCCCGAGAGGTTTGTACAAAAATATGGAACTCGGGCGTATTCCCGGAATCGAAATCCGAGGTCCCAAGCACGAGTATGGAATTTTTAAGGAAATTGTTTTCGTGAATATGATATGGAATTTTGAAAAGAAAATGCATTAGAAAATATAGTTATCGGGCTCATATTTTGGTTCCGACACCTGGTACAAGTCTTAAATATTCGTTAAGCACTTTCTGTGAAATTTGGTCAATATTCGACGCCATTTGACGCGTTTCGTACCTAAATATCAAAAGTTAAAGGTTTATGAAGTTTGAAATGAAAATGATGTTTTTGGGATTTGATTCATTGAATTTGATCTTATTTTTGCGATTTGGTCACTTGAGCAAGTTTGTATGATGTTATTGAGTTAGTGTGTGTGTTTCATTGGGAGCCTCGAGGGCTTCGGAGTGATTCAGTGGTGGTTCGGGGTGGTTTACACGTAGAAAAAGACATCTGATTTTCAAGTTTGTTGCAGACCACCAATTGCTCTTCGTGACTGCGGCCACAGCCTCGCGTTCACATAGCCCAGCCTCCATCCTTCTTTGCGTTCGCGGAAGCGTCACACTGCTTTGACAACTCCTTCAATGCATTCACATGCGCTCCCTCGCGAACACGTAGACTAACTGGACCCCTCCAGATTCCTTCTTCGCGTTCGCACACTTCCACCCGCGATCGCAATGCTTTCCACCCTGTCTTCTTCGCGAACAGGACTAGCGCCCGCATTCGCATAGTATTATTCCCTCCAGTGATTTTTGAAGCTTAAAAACAGAACCGTTTCGGGATTTAATCAATTCTTCACACGAGCTCCTCCCTTAAACACTCCATAGACGAATTCCAAGCTCCTCTTTCTTCATAGCTCTTTGAGTAAGTGATCTTAACTTCGTTTTCTCTTAATTTATTCATCTAATTTCTAAGTTCCTAGCCCAAAATCATGAATCCAAGGTAGAAATTGGGGGTTTCATGTAGATCTAGAGCTTTGGGGATTTTGGGCGATTCAACCTCAATTTGGAGTCGAATCTTGAAACAAATTACATATTTGAACTCGTGGGGTTATGGGTGATTGGGTTTTCGTCCGAGCCTCAAGTTTGGACCTTGTGAGACCGATGTCGGATTTTAGCATTTTTGGAAGAATGATAGGAAATTCATTTCTAGGCTATAGAATTGTGTCTTCAAGCCCTTATTGATAATATTGAACTAAATTGTGCCTAGATATCATTGTTTCGGAGTTGGATTCTAGAGGAAAGGCGGTGTTGGAGACTTTATTGCTATTTTCGGATCGAGGTGAGTGTTTGTTCTTTGGCTTGAGGGATTACGATTAGGGCATTATTTGCTACTTGCTAAATATGGAGTAAAGTGTATAGGCATGGTGACGGTTATCGATGCACCGGAGTCTAGCATTACCGTGAGTCTTATATTTGTTGAATTTGGAATTAATGATACATCTTTCTTGCTTGGGTTGATAAGTATAATACAAAGTGAATATTGGAGGAAGGTTTATGATTGGTTTGTCATTTGGAAAGTTGGCTCGGACTAGTTAATGTTACCTGAGAAATAAGCAATTAAAAGAGGAACGTGTAGTGAATATTCCCTTGTCAGGACGTAAGTGTTTATTGTATTTTACCTTGCCGGGATAGCTAAATTGTTAATCATATTCCCTTGCTGGGATTTATTGTAGTTATTGTTACTCTCCTCGCACTTGAGTTGCGGTCATTGTTTGGGTTAGTTCCTTGTATTAAATGTTAAGGATCGGGTTTCACGCCGCAACGGTATGGATGAATATTGAGGATTGGATTGCACGCGGCAACGATATTGAATATTGAGGATCAGATTTCATGCCTCAACGGTAATTGATCGTTCAGGATCAGGTTGCACGCCGTGACGGTGATATCTATTAAGGATCGGGTTGTGCGCCGCAATATAGTATGGACTGAGTGTTTTATTTTCGTATGTAGAGACTTTCTGTGCTCTCCTTATCAATTGTTATTATTCAGTTTCATTTGTTTACCGGTGATTTCTATATTTAGACTGTCGTACCCCACAACATGCTCCCCCCCCCTTTAATTGCTTAAATTAGTGTACTCCCTGTTATTGCACATATATCTGTACATGTTATTTATGGTAGGTCCTGTCTAGCCTCGTCACTACCTCGCTAGGGTTAGGCTAGGCACTTACCAGCAGATGGGGTTTGTTGTGCTGATGCTACGCACTATGCATTTCTTTTGCACAGATCAGGATGCAGATTTCAGACAGCAACAGTATTAGATCGGGAGCAGACCTTCTGTCCAGGTGCTCTTGAGGTAGCCTCGTTGATTTTTGCAGGCACGGGGTCTCTTCCATCCTTATTCAGTTTGTTAGCTATTGCATTGAACAGACAGTTATAATTTCTTTCAGACGATTGTATTTTGTAATCCTAGAAGTTCGTGAGTAATGTGGCACCAGTCTTGGGTAGAGGATTTGTTAAAATTTCACATTTCTTTCAGTAAATTATATTTGAGACTTGAGCGCGATTATTAAATTTTTTAATGTTGTTAATATTGTTGGTATTCGCTAAAGAAGTATTTAATATTTGGCTTGCCTAGATCCTATAAGTAGGCGCCATCACGACTCCCGATGGTGGGAAATCCAGGTCGTGACATGACCAACGACATTATTCGAAACTCAAAGTGCCCATATCTAGTTCTGAATGTTATCTTTGGAATATCTTTATCCTTAACCCTTACCTGATGGTTCCCGGATCTTAGGTTTATCTTTGAAAAACACTTGCCACCTTGTAACTAATCAAATAGATCATCAATTTCTCGGGAGTGGATACTTATTCTTGATCGTCACATTATTCAGTTTCTTATAATCAATACATATTTGTAAGGAATCATCTTTCTTTCTCACAAACAACACAGGTGATCCCCATGGTGATGTACTAGGTCTTATAAAACCTTTTTCAAGCAAGTCCATTAGTTGTTCCTTTAACTCTTTTAGTTCTGCGGGGGCCATTATATATGGAGGAATAGATATTGGATGAGTATATGGTGGTAGGTCAATGGAAAACTCAATTTCTCACTCCGCGGAAGACCCAGAAGTTCACCGGGAAACTCATTAACCACTGGATGGACTGAATGGTTGGTGACTGTACTTTCATATCCTGAACCCGAACTAAGTGATAAATACACCCCTTTCTAATCATCTTCATTGCCTTGAGATAGGAAATAAATCCACCTCTTGGCGATTATATGTTACCTTTATACTCCAAAATGGGTTCCCCTGAAAATTGAAATCATACTATCTTTGATCTACAATCACCATTGGCATGACAAGAAGCCAACCAATCCATACCCATTATAATATTAAATTTACCATATCTAACTCAATTATGTCTGCTACGGTAGGTCGAACATGAACTATTACTATACAACCGCTATATACCTGCTTAGATATCATCGAGTCCCTAACAGGTGTGGACACCTCAAAAGGATTAACCAATTCAGGTTTTGTTTCAAACTTACTAGCAACCAACGAAGTAATGTATGATAAGGGGGAACCTGGGTCAATCAGTGCATATACATCATATAAGGAGACTGATAATATACCTGTAACAATACCAGGCGATGACTCCTGGTCCTATCGTCCTTTCAACGCATAAATGCGGTTCTGAGGGCTGCTCGAGCTAGATGCTCCGCTTCTACGTCTACCACGACCCATTTGTGCTTGGGGACCTTGCCCCGGGGGTGTACTGATAATGAAAAACAAGCTACGGATCCCGACGGCCGAGCTATGCTTGCATCACCTGTCATCGGTCAATCCCTCATGATGTTACCCGGATAACCACAAGTATAACAAATACTTAATCCCATACGGCAATACCCAGTATGCTGCTTAGCACATTGAGTACATAATGGCAAGGGTGGCCTCATCTGATATGACTAACCCTATATTGAGAATCTGAGGCCCTGAAATTCTTGCTAGACCCTGAATATGTAGAACGGACAAATCTCTTACCGCCAAACTGAGGGGGCGCGCTAGCCAAGGATTGGGATGGATACATGGAGTACTTCAGTATAATTTGGACTATGCTAAAAGAAAAAAAGGAGGGCCTTAACATAGCTGTTTTTTGAATTATTTGAATAAATTTGCTTCTGCGAAATTCTTGAACGAAGTTTGTACTTGGATTTGGAATTGGAACATAATTATCTTCTGCTTCTAGCGTTTTTGGCTTGGATTGAAATTGAAATTTTGGACGAAATGTTTTCTGTTCAACGTTCTTGGTTTCAAAACCAAGAACACATTTGTTGGCTTGAATTCTTTACAAAGAAATGATGCCCAAATTCATGGTCAATAACAGAATCAGAAAGCCTATTTGTTCATAGCCCTTCTTGGAGTATGGATTATCACCTTGGTTATTTTATACCATAAAAGGTGTCTTCCATCCAAGACATTAAGTTGCCACCTAGGATAGCAGACTAAAGAGTCATTAATTTTTGTAGGGAGGGCTTCCATGTGTGGGGGGAGTAAATTATTATTTTATTCACTTATTAGTTAATCGGGTAATGTCTTATTATTCGATAATTAATTAATTGCCCGTATAATTTAAAAATTACCACAAATTACATAAAATTCTATTTATTTTTATAATACTTCATAGATACTTTATATATTATACTACTGTAGTCATATGGCATCTTGCATGGTACTGTCGCGCCCCATTTTCTATCAATCCCGGAGATACTTGAGTCTACTAATCCTAAAAGGGAGGGAAGTTAGGCTTATGTGTGGCTTCAAAGGTGAAAATATTAAGGCGACAAGCAAACTATATATAGCAAGTATGGGGAAGCACATAAACAAATAAGGTTCACTGACCTCCTTAAATCAAAGAAAAGCATAAAGTTTAGCATGTCTTACACGTACTGATTTAGGTCTGATTAAAACTTGAAAGTTGAGGCAAACCGATTTATTGCATATTTCATATAAGAAATCCGAATCAAGCCTGCCTGCTGGTTGTAGTTAATAATCTAATTCAGTTTAAAAGCCTTTACCCTAAGGCTTTCCTAAATGTTAGACAGGGCTCCTATAGGTATGATTTCTGCTGATTTCAGAAGAGTTGAAGTAACTACACTCTGATGTTAGAAAATTTGCCAAGTTTAAAGAAAAAAGGAGTTTTAAATTCTGCAAACATTATACATTGTTACTATAGGTTTTTAGACTTGCAGGCAAACGAAAACGTTTCATACTTGGTTATTAATTCCTATAGGCATACTTTTTATACGTTGTTGATTTTCAAAACATTTTGATGAACATAAAATGTAGCAACCCTATTGGCATGCCATCTAAATGCAATTGATTATTTAGGACCTATAAACATATTTGCCTATTGAAGGATGCATATGCAGGATTCAGATTTCCATTTAACTATAACCATGGTATCTATATGAGAGAATTCAAAATTCTATAGGCATCGTATCAAATGTGAGTGTAATTTCCGAAAAGCTCCTATAGGCAGGATATCTATTTGAATTCAGGGTTCATAAACCCGCAAACATCAGAAATCCTAATGAGTAGAATATCTACATGATGTGTAGAAATCAGAAATTTCGTATGAACAAGATATCTACACGGTGTGCAAAAATAAAATCCCTATGAATAGGACATCTGCATGATGTGCAGAAATATGAAATTCCCTATAAACAGGATATCTACCCTTTTTACATGCATGGTTACCCTTCCCTTTTCGTTAACCATCTTTAAAAGTTATTACAAGTTATTATAGTCCAAATAAAAATAAAATGAAGAAAATACATTAGAAATTGAAAATTACAACCAAGGAGAGCCTGATTCAGACTTCTTGCCTGAAGTGTGAAGTAAACCAACTCCAAAGAGATCATGATCCAAAGCCTCTCTCTCATTTGGATGTGTCAATGTTCCCTATGAGCTACATATGGACTCTGGGCAGTGCTCACACTCAAATGTGTTACCACATTAGGACATAGTGCAGTGTGGAAGGGCACATCCTCAAGTGTCCAAGTTCAGAAGGAACTCAAGGTCCTAATGTAAGGCTCACAAGAGGGGGGCAGAACTTAGAGACTATGAGAGAATGTAATTGCAGAAGTGAAATTCTGAAAGGGAAAAGGGAAAAGGGAATAACATACAATCAGTACACATAAGGGCATAGGGAAATTGGGAATTTGGAAGAACACAAGAACAGCAGGCTAATGTGCATACCCAGCAACGGGATATGTTGGCACGACCTCCAGCCTGTTTAGAGGTTAAGACCTCATTGGTTCAAAACTCAGTACATGCAAAACAACTCATATTGTCATACCATAAGTCGCCACTTACAAACACATAGGGGTAATGGGATAGAGAGCAAAGATTCACAACAAAAATAGACAGTGGAACATAGGCATACTAAGCTAAATGTCAAACTTCTACATAAAACAATATAGTAGACATGGATACAAGGACTATAAGTAAATACATTGGGGTGGTGTTGAAACTTAAATTAGGACATACCAGTTTTAAAGAAACAAGTAGAATAAGCAGCAGTCTTGTAAAGGCCAAAGTGGAAACAGGAAGACAGAATACTGTAAATGTGAGTTCAGAAGAGATTGTGAAATTGTGAAGTCAAAAGTCTGTGTTTGTGAAAAAGGGTCATGTCATTTATAGTGTAGAAAGCAGGCACAAATAAAATAAGAAAATAATTTGAAAACTTTATTGTCAATCAACTACACAAGGTTTCCCTTAATTAAGGGATTCAGATTCAAACAGGTAAGACCATTTAAGGAAATGAATTAAATAAACACTTTGTGTAAAGCATGCAATTAAGGGAAAATACATATAGGTTATTTAAGGATAGGGTTTTGACAATGCATGGTTTGTGAAAATAAGGAAATTAAATATTAACAGCCAATAAATCACACGGTCCGAGATTTGGTATGAATGAACCAAGTTAGAAAATATGAAGAAGGGTTTTACCTAAGTCAGGTCTTAGAGGAAATCACTAAAAGATGGAAAGAAATAAATTAAGCTATATTCCGAAGAAAGTTTATAAAATTTGAAAACCATTTAGAGGAAAATTCATCATATATAAGGAGCATGTGAGCATGGAAGAAGACTGTCGGGTAAATAGTAGAAAAAGTCCAATGTAGAGGAGTTTAGTAAAAAGTTCGGCATTGTATGAAAACAAAGATGTCCAAAATCAGTCTGCAGACTTAAAATCAGTCTGAAAGAGATAAGGGTTCTAATACAAAACCCTAGTTCAATCAAACCTATGGAGAACCCCCAAATTCTAGGGTGTCCTCCTTGAATCAAGTATATAGATGAGGAGGCAAGTAGTCGAATGGAAACATGTCTAGGGATTTCAGAAAAGAACTAAAACTTCAAACATGATTCTTTTAGCAATCAAAACTCATGAATAGCATGTAAATACAATAGAATAATTCAAAGCAAACAGAGCAAGAAACTAATTCAAAGCATAATGAGAAAAGGCTAATAATAATAGTAGAATAAAGCATGCTTAACAATATCCTCTTAAAAGAGATTTAACAAGGTTAAGTAGAAGAAAAATAGTAAGAACACTTAAGAACACGATAGAAGAATTCAATAGGTGAAATATACCAGAACATTGTAGAAGAAAAAGAAGAACATAGTAGAAAAGCATACAAGAACGTAGTATAGAAAACACAGTAGAAGAACATACAAGAACAGAATACAGAAAGCACAGTAGACGAACATATTTGGTAGAAGGAAAACATAGAACACAGTAGAGGCAAATACACATAAAGAAAAGGAAAACAAGGTTAGAGAAACACTTAAGCATTTTCAGAAAATCCTAGATCGTAAAAGAAAGACTTTGAAAAGTAATTGTTTTTTGAAGGAAAAGTTAGGAAAATTGTTTGAAAACTCAAGTAGAGCATGAATACACAACAGATCTAAAAAAATCGGAGAAAACCTCAAAGTTTTAGGGTTTCAGAAGAACCCTAAAATGAGAAAGGCTTTGAAAAGGTCACCGATCTGGGTCGGAGAAGTCAGAAGCATGCTCAAAACACCATGGTACGTAGGAGCAAGGCCGTCGATAACTCTAGAACCTTGAACGACAGACGTATGGATGCAATCCTTCAAGTTCTAGCCTCAAATCTTAAGGTATCAGGTGTGTAAAAGCAAGGGGAGGTGAGTATAGGACTCTCATAACCAGAGAAGCCATGGTTTCCGGTGGGTTTCAAGGTGGAAGATGATGAGAGGTTGTAAGGGTTAAGGAAATTTTGAGAGTGTTTGAGAGAGGAGAGGGGTTTTAGAGGCGGTGGGTGAATGAACATGATTTTAGGGTTGGGGTATTTGTGAATAAAAAAAGGAAACAGGGAATTGTGGCCGTTGATCATTTTGATCAACGGCCAGGATAATAAGGCGAGCCGGGCTGGTTGAATAAATGGTTCAGAGGTCGGGTAATTTAGCAATAGGGCCAGGTAATTTGAAATTCCAATAAGGTTTAATTGGGTGATTGATTTCCGCTACAATTGAAACGAAATAGGGCTAGTATTTAAATAGATATTTTCCTTTTTTTTATTTATTACAATAATAAAATAATTTTTGAAAACAAATTAAGTAATAAATTATTTAATAATATATAAATATAAAATTAAAAATAATGGAATTAATTTTGTAATTATAAATGCAATAAAATCTTATAATAGGCTAAAGTGCTATTACGTGCAATTTAGCTTTAAAAATGCCAAATAAATTTACAAAAAAGGTGCAAAAATTACCTTAGCTATATTTTGGTATGAATATAAGAATTAAATAAGTTAATCACCAAAAATGATAATTTGAGGAATAGTTATTGGTTTTTGTACTGCCAAAATAGGGCAATAAATAGATTTAAAATATTCAAAAAAAATTAGGAAAGATACTAAAATATTTGGACACACTTATATATACATAAATATGCTATTAAAGTATTTTTCATACAAAAATATACAAGGAAAATTGGATATTAACAGTTGCATGATACTAGTTCATAATTATCGGGTATTATTGCTCGACCCGTATTTTATTTCAAATTGTCCATATTCAATAAAATTTAATTTCTTTAATCCATGTATCCATTTATCATTCTTAATACTTATTTTTCGCTTGTTATAAATAGCATAAGTACGTTAATTTCAAGATGATATCATCTCGATTAACTAAAAACGAAATTTTAATGTACGAAAATGCGAGATGTAACATATTCAATAGATAAATTTTGTATAGACATCATTATTTATTCAGTGGAGTTTTATTTTTTATTATTTAATGTTTAAAAGGAATGATTTCAAAAATATTTAAAACGAGAAATTACCAGTTGTTTGGTGTTGGTTTGCCTAACAGCGGTGTCTGACGCCATCACGACCCTTAGTAGAATTTGGGTCGTGACAAAATGAAATTAGAGCACTAGGTTCCCTTAGGTGGCACGACCCTTAGTAGATTTTGGGTCGTGAGCAGGTAGCGTAGCGTGGTTGGCAAGGTTTCTACGAAGGACTTTGCTGGCAATCCAGTAAGAGTCAAATATGTGATGATGCTAGAGATTTAGAGTGTTCATGAAATACTAACACAAGGATTTTGAGGAATTTGGGAGTTTGATTGCGTAAGCTCAGGTCAATAAGAGATAAAGGAACTTGGTGGGTTCCAGGGTTGTGTACTTGTATCTTTATGCTAAGTGGGAGACTCCCACCGCCTACGATAGGGTTGCATGGTCGTCTATTTATGAGATGTCTGGTTATCAATATATTAGAGGGATATATGACTGAGGAAGAGAGTCATCAGTATTGATTTGAGCAAAGAAGTTGAAGAATGTGTGCTATTATTGGCCTTATCGATTATGTTTAGACTTGAGAATGATCAGGATTTTTTTGTATAGATGCGAGTTTCAAGGAAGTGATTCAGCCGGGTGCTTCGTTGAGAGGGTGTTCATGTGCAAGAAGAGTCTTAGAGTTGATAATATTCGGGACCAAGTCAGAGTGGGTGGCCCTCAATAGTGATCCTAGTGGATTCAAAGGTTAAGGTGTGGTTCCTAAGGATTTTGAGTCCATAAGCATGGTTAAGAATCGAGCTTTTATAGTAGATTATGAAATGAGGATTGGAGTGTTCTACGATATATTCGGCTTGTAGTGTAACATTTGGGGGAATGAGAGAAAATGGATTCAGATTCGTAAAAGAATTTATAGAATGTCTGCGCGCAAGGATGGTATGAAACAGTTCATGGGTTTGGAGACAATGTGATCTCGTATAATATGGTCAATCAAGATAATTATGGGTGTTGCTGATGTAAGGAATAGAGCTATTATTATATCTAAGGATAATTGAGGATGAATTAGAAGAAGTTAGATTGGTTAGCCATGGTTGAATTGGCATAATGGTGGCAGTGACTAGTTCCTTCAGCATGATTAAGTCATGTATGTGATATGTGGCAATATGTGCGAGGCTCGATGGGCTCCGTAGTTGATTTTATTGGGTGTATTCAAGTAATATAGCATGCTATGCGTAGGCAGACCCCGAAAGGGTAATGGTGGTTTATACCACCACTTGAGGGTTTGAATGTCCTACGGGGTTCTCTTGGAATGAGTTAAGTAAAAATTTTCCATGTGATGAAGTGTTTACCATATTAGTGGTTTAAAAGTTATGATGAAATTCTTGTACTATCGCGTATTGGCTTGTTAGGTGCACTGGGAAGTATAAAATTTCAAAATGAGGATCAAGGTTATGGTTTGGTATGTGACGAGGATATCACAAGCTCGGACAAGCAGGAAAGGGATTTGAATGTTTAGGGGAAAGCTGATATTGTCTTCAGCGTCATATGAGATTGGTGTTTTGTGAAAGAGGCTTTGCAACTTCGTGATAGATTCTTGATTTGCTTTGCAGTGTTAGTGTGGCTGGTGGCATGGATGTGCAGACTTGTTATCTGGTGCGGAAGGTCGTGGGAGCATATCTCACGGGGAGATAGTATGAGTGTGAATGAAGTCACTTGATTGATTTGAAATTTAAACCGAGTGTGAAGATTTGTGCTAATATCACTAATTTGAGAATTTATGAAGGGCACTCGGCTTATTGGGCTGTGGACTGTGGAGGTTTACTCTGGTTATGATGGTTTTTCTTGAATGTTATAGGAAAAAGGGGTAGTGATGGACCCTTGAAGGGTTATTTGCCTAGGGCGATACTATCAGAATCGGCTTGAGGTATGTGGATAGATTTTAATATGAAGATGGTCTCTAAATTAGGCCGGCTATTTTATTTTCATCATAACGCTCCTTATGAAGACAGAGATGAAGGCCAGTGTTAATGAGAGGTTAGAGGTATGGAGACAGACTCTCGAGTCTAAGGGTTTCAAAATAAGCAGATCTAAGACAGAATACCTGGAGTGCAAGTTTAGCGCCGAGCCGAGCGAAGTAGGCAGGGACGTAATGATTGGATCACAGGTCATCGCCAAGAGGGACAGTGTCAGATATCTTGGGTCAGTGATTCAGGGGGACGGAGAGATTGACGGGGACGTCACTCATCGCATAGCAGCGGGGTGGTCCAAGTGGAGGCTGGCATCAGGAGTCTTGTGTGACAAGAAAGTTCCACAGAAACTCAAGGGGAAATTTTGTAGAGCTGTGGTTAGGCCTGCCATGTTGTATAGGGCGGAGTGCCGGCCAGTGAAGAATTCTCACGTTCAGAGTATGAAGCTTGCGGAGATGAGGATGCTCTGGTGGATGTGCGGGCTCACCAGGTTAGATAAGATTAAAAATGAAGTTATTCGAGAGAAGGTGGGGGTGGCCCCGGTGGATGAGAAGATGCGAGAAGCGAGGCTGAGGTGGTTCGGGCATGTGCGGAGGAGAAGTCCTGACGCCCCGGTGAGGAGTTGTGAGCGGCTGGCGATGGTCGGCGTACGGCGAGGCAGGGGGAGGCCTAAGGGGTATTGGGGAGAGGTGATTAGGCACGACATGGCTATAATGCGGGTTTCTGAGGACATGACCTTGGATAGGAAAGTATGGAGGTCTAGTATAAGGGTTGTGGGATAGAGGCCCCTAGAGTTCTTCATACTCCTCACTCGGGGTTGGGTGAGGCTTTGCAGGGCTATTCATAGATGATCTGTGCATTGGATTTTGTCTTATGCTAGTTACTGTCTAATATTATTGCATGCTATTTTATGTATAGTTTTTATGTTTTTTATTTTTAGGTTTTTATGTTTAGATAATTATTTACGCTATTTATGTTGAAGTTACTAATGCTCTTTTGTTGTTTTTGTTTTTGTTGTTCCTTTACTTCACTGAGCCGAGGGTCGATTGGAAACAGCCTCTCTGCCCTTTCGGGTAGGGGTAAGGCCCGTCTACATATTACCCTGCCCGGACCCCACTTTGTGGGACTATACTGGTAGTTGTTGTTGTTGTTGTATAACGCTCCTTATGAAGGAGTATTCGGATGTTGGATGCTATTTCGTCATCGGTTATTTCATATAATGTTACAATGGGCAGTATGAGTTGTGAAACGGCTTGATAAGTTTCTTATGTTTTGAGGCTCCGCGTAACAATGGTGTTATGTGAGCAGGATGGCTCTTGTGATTCAGATTATCCATTGCACCTCAGTTGTGTTTGAGTTTGTAGCTTATGGTGATATCTGTCTCCGCACGGATGGTATTATGCACTTAGCGTGCTTGCAACCGATATTTGGTACTTAGTAATAATGGGCAATTTAGCTCGGTATGTATCTCCTTATATGAGTTCTATGTGTTGACCGGGTGGCACGCCTCCAAGGGTATGTTGTTTGGATCGCGTTGCACGCTGCAACAATATGATGTTGAGTACAGTTTCCTATATCTGTTATTGTGTGTTTTGCTTCTCATTTTCCAAAGAAGGTTCATAACACCTTTTCCGTTGTCAAATTAGTTATATGGGTTGAGTAGTCCTTTCAAAAGTTCATTTCATATGTATCACATGTGAGTTTGTAGTCCTTCCGTTGTTTTGCTTAATGCTTGGGCAACTTATACTGGGTAAGACGAACTCATTGGACCTGGAATTCGGTGCAACCGGGTTTGAATGAAGTACATTTAAAGGAACATAAAGTTATTTGGTTCACATTGAGGCAATGATTTTAGTCAAGAGGATTTGTTGAATGTCACGACCCTAAACTCGGACACGGTCAAAATGGCGCCTCTCGTGAAGACAAGGCATATCAACAAATCCCAATACAATATTAATCAGTTAAACAATAAGAAACAATCTACGCATGAATAAATAAACCAAAGTTTAAGCAAATTATTGTATAATATGCGGAATATAGCCAAAACACAGCCCGATACTAGGGTGTCATAAGTCATGAGAATCTAACAAAACGGAATACTCAGAATCAACTACAGAGTTTAATGAAGAAAACAAAAAACATGAGGGAATGAGATAGGGAAGAGCTCCGGACTGCGAACACCAATAGATACCTAGAGACTCCTCGGATCCGCCTAAAGCCAGAAGGATCAGCACTCGGGTACGGGACCAGATATGCCTGAATTTGCACACATGGTGCATGGACTAAAGTGAGTACTCCAAGTCAGCGAGTAACAAATGTAAATAAAGACTGAAAGCAAGAAATCACATAAGGCACAAAGCATTCTAAAATGAAGCAGCAAAACCGTTCAAAACAGTAAATCAGTGAAAGATAGGTAATAATCCTTTACCTCAAATGTAATATCATGAAAGGACCTTTTTCAATAATTAAACAGGTAATTAAGGAAAATAAACACATAAAGGTTCTCTCCTCTTATACAATATAAACAAATCGCCCCTCGGGCAACATCTATGAACGATACAAGCCCCTGGGGTTCAATCTCACGCCACAATGGGTACTTGCACTCACTGGGGGTGTGTAATCTCCTTGAGGGGCCCCTTATAATCCAATCGCAATATCAAGCCATCTCGTGGCATACATCACCAGGCCATCAGACTCATATAAATTAAGCCACCTCATGGCGTACATATATTAGGCCCTCAGCCTCAAATCATGATTAGTGTTTCCTTACAACATAGGCACTCGGCCTTACTCAGTCAAAAATCTTCACAAGCCAATCAGGCAATAGTAAAACAATGAACCTTATCCCAATTGTCAGTTAAACGATCAATTAAGTATTAACACAGCAGAGTATGAAAACAGTGGAAAATAACATGACTGCATTAAAGTATAAATTCAAACAAGTGAGAAAATATCAATAAGAATCCCGAAGGGTTCAAATTATTCGCACGAGGCCCAGATATGATAACAACAGCAACACCAACAACTATTACCTAGTATAATCCCACAAAGTGGGGTCTGGGGAGGGTAATATGTAGATGAGCCTTACCCCTACCCTAAAGGGTAGAGAGGCTGTTTCCAATCGACCCTCGGCTCAGTGAAGGAAAGGAAAAACAAAAACAAAAACACAGGAGCATTAGTAACTCCAGCAGAAATAGCGTAAATAATTATCTAAACATATGAAACATAAATAAAATAGCATGCAAAAATATCATACAGTAACTACCATAAGGGAGACACAATCCAAAATACAAATCATCAATGAATAGCCCTTCCAAGCCTCACCCTACCCCGGGTGAGAAGTACGAAAAACTCTAGGAGCCTCTATCCTACAACCCTGATACTAGACCTCCAGACTTTCCTATCAAGGGTCATGCCCTCGGAAACCTGCATTCTAGCCATGTCATGCCTAATCACCTCTCCCCAATATTTCTTAGGCCTCCCTCTGCCTCGCCGAACACCGACAATCGCCAGCCGCTCACAACTCCTCACCGGGGCATCAGGACTTCTCCTCCGCACATGCCCGAACCACCTCAACCTCACCTCTCGCATCTTCTCATCCACCGGGGCCACCCCCACCTTCTCTCGAATAACTTCATTCTTAATCTTATCTAACTTGTGTGCCAGCACATCTACCTGAGCATCCTTTTCTCCGCAACCTTCATTCTCTGAACATGAGAGTTCTTCATGGGCCAGCACTCCGCCCCATACAACATAGCAGGTCTAACCACCGCTCTATAAAATTTCCCCTTGAGTTTATGTGGAACTTTCTTGTCATGATGATAGCAAATAGATTTTAGTCAAATACGTGGTAAATTAGTCAATCGGGACGGACTAAGTCACAATCCCCAATAATGCACGACCCCACGCTCGTTATCAAGTGTGTGTGTCACCTCAATATAACACTACGATGTGCAATACGGTGTTTTGAACCTTTAGAACATTATATACAATCATTACTCACCTCAAACAGGCAAAATATCGAGCCTGCAATGCCTTAGCCCCTCGAATCGGCCTCCACTCACGTTGAATCTATCTAAAATCAGAACGAGGGCATCAAAATATACTATGGGAACGGAGCCCAAGCAAAAATAGTGAATAAATGACACATATCCCGAAATTACAAAAAACCCGACCCCAGGCCCACATCTCGAAATTAATAAATTTTCACATGATTAGATTCTTTATCTCCCCATGAGTTCATACCTATCAAAAACATCAAAATCCATCCACAAATGACCCTTCAAATCCCAAATTTAGGTCTCCAATTTCAAGCTCTACTGTTTCAATTTTATGGTTTTGTTTCTATGATTATTTTGGTGGAATTCATATTCGAATCGAGTTTTAAGTCCAAGAATCTTACCTCCAGGCGATTCCTCTTGAATCTCTATTCAATGTCCTTCAAATAGTTCCAAGAATGACCAACAATGGAAGAATTAAAACCCACATTCGCGGACAAGATGACCTTTGAAACCTTCTGCCCAAGCCTTAATTCCTTCTTCGTGAATGCGGTCAATGTCTTGCGTTCGCGAAGCACTAATATAACTTTGACCAAAAATCCTCTTACATGAACGCAACAAGCCCATCGCGAATGCGGTGGTTCCTCATAATGATTCTTTGTGAACGCACTCCCTCTCTACATTAACACGCTGCCCTTCTTGCGAATGCATGCACGAACATCTAGCCCTTTGCGAATGCGGAGCCTTCCTCGCGAACGCGAATGCTAAAATTCCACCCTCCTCAACTGACTCTTCTTGAACGCAAAGAGTAAAATACGTGCAACAGTTGAAAAAAAATTCTGCAATTTTTCTTAACATAAAATGATCAGTTCAACCCTGCGAAACTCGCCTGAGGCCCTTGGGACCTATACCAAAGGCACTAACATATCCAAAACCTTATTAGAACTATTTCTAACCTTCGAATGCTCAAAACAACATCAAAACATCGAATCACATCGGATTCAAGCCTAAGGAGTAAAAATCTTCAAACTTACGTTTTTGATAACAAAATCCAACCAAACCACGTCCGAATGACCTGAAAGTTTGCACACATATCCCAAATGACACATCAGAACTACTGCAATTCCGACCCTTAATAAAACTCTGGCCTGCCAATCAGAAATTGTCAAAATATCAACTTTGCCAATTCAAGCCTAAATCTACTCCGAACCTCCAAAACTTATTCTGATCACACTCCTAAGTCCCCAATTACCTTCTGAAGCTAACCGAACTATCAGAACTTAAATTCGAGCCCTCTAATACATAAGTCAACATCTAGTTTTCTTTTCCAACATAAACTTACTACAAAGAGACTAAGTATCTCAAACGTTACCAAAATCATTCCGGATTCGATCCGACCAACCCGATACCACATAACACGGATAAACGAAGCATAAAAAAGTAGAAATGGGGGGAAATGATGCGGTAATTCATAAGACAGCTGGCCGGGTCATCACATCTGCCCCAACTTAAGCATAAGTTCATCCCGGAACGAATCAAGAAACATACTTGAAGCCACAAATAAGTGAGGATATCTGCTCTGCATCTTCCGCTTGGTCTCCCAGGTAGCCTCCTCTATGGGCCGGCCTCTCCATTGCACTTTTGCTAAAGCTATATCCTTTGACCTCAACTTCCGAACCTGACGACCCAAAATAGCTACTGGCTTAACATCATAAGTCAAATCATCATCCAATATAACCGTGCAAAAATCTAGAACATGAGAAGGATCCCCAATATAATTCTAGAGCATAGAAACATGAAAGGCCGGATGCACACTCGACAAGCTGGGTGGCAAGACAAGCTCATACGCCACCTCCCTATTCCTTTAAAGCACCTCAAAAGTCCTAATGAACCGCGAACTCAATTTCCCTTTTTTCCCAAAGCTCATAACACCCTTTATGGTCAAAATCTTCAATGGAACCTTCTCACCAACCATGTAGGACACATCCCAAACCTTCCTGTCAGCATAACTCTTTTTTCCTCGACTGCATTGTACGAAGCCTCTCCTGAATCGCGATCACCTTTTCTAAAGCATCATGCACCAAGTATGTCTTTAATAGCCTAGCCTCACCGGGCTCAAACCAACCAACTGGAGAAATACACCATCTCCCATACAAAGTCTCATGTGGAGCCATCTAAATACTCAACTGGTAGGTATTGTTATAAGCAAACTCTGCAAGTGGTAGAAACTCATCCCATAACCCTCCGATATCAATGTCATAAGCATATAACATGTCCTCCAATATCTGAATAGTGCACTCGGACTGCTAGTCAGTCTGAGGATGAAAAGTTGTGCTTAACTCAACCTGAGTATCTAACTCTCTCTTCACGGCCCTCCAAATCTGTGAAGTAAATTGAGTACCTCTATCTGAGATAACAGAAACTGGAACACTGTGCAAACAAAAAATCTCTCAGATATAGATCCCTGGCAACTGCTCCGAATAATAGGTAGTACACACATAAATGAATTATGTAGACTTGGTCAGCCGATCCATAATCACGCAGATGGCATCAAACTTCTTCAATGTCCGTGGAAGTCCAACTACAAAATCCATAGCGATCTTCTCCCACTTCCACTCTAGAAAATCTATCTGTTGAAGCAAGCCACCCGGTCTCTGATGCTCATATTTCACCTGCTGACAATTGAGACATTGAACTACAAATTCCACAATAAGTTTCTTCATTCTCTGCCACCAATAGTGCTGCCTCACAATCCTGGCACATCTTTGCGACACCTGGATGAATGGAATATTGCGAGCTGTGGTCTTCTTCCAGAATCAACTCCTGAAGCCCATCCACATTGGGCACACATATCCGAGCCTGCATCGTCAACACTCCATCATATCCTATAGTCACATCTTTGACATCATCATGCTGAACTGTATTTTTAATGACAAGCAAACGTGGGTCATGATACTAGCACTCTCTGTTGTCATATAAACAAGACCGAGAAACCACACAACCCAATACCCGACTAGGCTCCAAAATGTCTAACCTCACGAACTAATTGGCTATGTCCTGAACATCAACTACAAGAGGTATCTCCCCAACTGGAATATATGCCAAGATCCCAATACTCATCGACTTTCGGCTCAACGCATCGGTCACCACATTACCCTTTCTCGGATGATACAATATAGTAATATCATAATCCTTAAGCAACTTCAACCACCTCCGCTGCCTCAAATAGAGATCTTTCTATTTGAACAAGTGCTGGAGGCTACGATGATCAATAAACACCTCACAAGGCACACCATACAAATAATGCCTCCAAATCTTCAACGCGTAAACTATGGCAACCAACTCCCAATCATAAACGGGGTAGTTATTCTCATAGGGCTTCAACTGGAGAGAAGAATAAGCAATAACTCTACCCATATGCGTCAAAACACAACAAATACCAACTCTTGAAGTATCACAATACACAATATATGAACCTGAAACTGATGGAAAAACTAACACTGAAGATTTGGTTAAAGATGTCTTGAGCTTTTGAAAGCCTCACTCTCATTCGACAATAAAAATGAAGCACCCTTCTGAGTCAACTTGGTCAACGGTGATGCAATAGATGAAAATCCCAAAACAAGCCGGCGATTATAACCCGTCAAACCAAGAAAGGTGCGAATTTATGTGGCTGAGGACGGTCTAGGCCAACCCTGAACTACTTCTATCTTCTTCGGATCAACCTGAATACCCTCAGCGGACACCATGCGCCCCAAGAAAGCCATTGAACTGAGCGAGAACTCACATTTGGAGACTTTGCAAGATTTTCCTCCCTCAATCTCTGCATGACAAGTCTCAAATGCTCTGTGTGCTCCTCTTGACAATGCGAGTATACCAGAATGTCATCAATGAAGACAATCATAAAAGAATCTAGATAAGGCCAAAACACACTGTTCATCAGATGCATGAATGTTGATACGAGCATTGGTCAGCCCGAAAGACATAACAAAGAACTTATAATAACCATATCTAGTACCAAAGGTTGTCTTGAGAATATCCGAGTCCCTGATCTTCAACTGGTGATAACCTGAACAGAGATCAATCTTGGAGAACACTCTCGCTCCTTAAAGCTGGTCAAATAAATCATCAATGCGAGGCAAAGTATACTTGTTCTTAATTGTTACCTTGTTCAGTTGCCTATAATCAATGGACATCCTTATTGTGCCATTGTTTTTCTATATAAATTGAACTGGCGCACCCCAAGGTGACATACTAGGCCGAATGAACCCTTTTCAAAGAGTTCCTAAAGTCCCTCCTTCAACTCTGCCTATGGCATACGATACCGCGAAATAGAAATGGGATGAGTGCCACCACTAGGTCAATACCAAAATCAATATCCCTGTCCAGTGGCATGCCCGAAAGGTCTGCATGAAACATATCGAGAAAATCCCTCACAACTAGAACAAAACTAATATTGGCAGTATCAGCTCCGACACCCCTCACAAAGGCTAGATACCAAAGAAATCTCTTCCAAACCATATGTTGGGATTTCAAGAATAAAATCACTCTATTAGGAATGTAATCGGACATACCTCACCACTCGATCCGCAGCACACATGGTATAGCCAATGTGACTGTCTTGGCATGGCAGTCAAGAATAGCACGACACAAAGATAACCAATCCATGCCTAAAATAATATTGAAATCCACCATACATAATAGTAAAAGATTCACACGGATCTCTAGACTCCCAATAGTCACCACACACGACCAGTAGGCACGGTCTACAACAATAGTATCGCCCATCAGGGGTAGATACATGAACAGGTGAGGTAAGAGACTTACCCAGATAACGAGCAAAGTATGACACATAAAAAACGGTTGAACCAGGATCAAATAATATAGAGGCATCTTTGTGGAAGACTGAAACAATATCAATAATAATAACAGCCGAAGCAATAACATCGGTCCTAGCAGAAAGTGCATAGAAATGGGCCTGACTGCCTCTTGATCTACCCCTCCAGTGGTATGGCCTCTGGCTGACTGACCTCCACCCTTAGCTATCTAAGCGGGTGTTGATGAAGTGAATGGTGCTGAATCCAGTGACTAACCCCTCTGCTTGGATGCACTATCAAAATGATGAGGACGCTGCCTCCACATATGACCATCTCTCCACATTCAAAACAACTCCCGGGTGCTAGAGAGGGGACCGAAGGGAACCCCTCACAGCGGAGTAACTAGCATATGCACCTGGAATAGAAGAGCTCCTGCCGTCAAATAGACTCAATCTCATGGTCAATATCCACAACCTCCCTGAAAGTAGCACTAGACACTTTATCTCTGGTTATGAGAATATGAAGCTGAAAAGTGAGGCCATCAACAAACCTCCTAATCCTCTCTCTATCTGTCGGAACCAACTAGATAGCATGATGAGCTAAATTAGAGAACCTCAACTCATACTTCAACACAGTCATCTCTCCCTGACGTAACCACTCAAACTGCCTATGCAGCTCCACTTTGCGATACTGCGGTACATACTTCTCCAGGAAGAGAATGGAGAACTGATGCAAGGTACGGACTGCTGCACCAATAGGCCTACGCCTCTCAAAATTCTCCCACCAAGTGAAGGCATCTCCAAAAAATTGATAAGTAGTGAAAGCGACCCCGCTGGTCTCCAGAATACCCGCTGCATGAAGCATCCTTTGACACTTGTATTAGAAACCCTAGGCATCCTCACCCTCTGCGCCACTGTAGGTCGAAGGTTGAAGAGTACCAAACCTCTCCAACCAACGCTGCTTTGTCCTCTGGCATGGTAGGAACTACATAATCATGAGCAAATGCAACCAGCTAGGCTAGATGCGCCCCTAACGTCTGAAGTCCTTGCAGATCTACTCAGGCGTGTGAGAGGCGTGAGTCTAATTGCCTCCCCCGTCCTGAGAAGTAGTTGCGGCTATAGTGGCAGAAACTTCCTGAGCTAGGCTAGAGCAAATTGATAGAATCTGAGCCAAGGCCTCTTGAAGTCCCGAAATCACAATGGGCACAAATGGTGCCTGAGCCGGTGCCACTGGAGCATCCATAACTGTAACCTGGTCCTGAACTAGGGCAGTTGGTGGATCTGTAGGTGCTACCCTAGCTGCTCTATGGGCCACACCTCTGCCCCTATTGCAACTACGACTGTGTCCTTCGCCTCCCGCGGCCACAACGGGTGGTACTGGTAGTCGTCCATCCTGGCCGGTAGCGTGTGTCCTCACCATCTGTGAGAGAATAGAATAATAAAAGTTTGGTTACTCGAATTAACAAATTCGCACGACAAGAATTTCAACAATATGAAGTTTTTCCTAAAGGTTCTGCAGCCTCTCGAGGATAAATACAGACGTCTCCATACCGATCTACGAGGTTCTACTAAACCTGCTCATGACTCGTGAGACCTATGTAACCTAGGCTCTGATACCAACTTTTCACGACCCTAATCCTTGACCCGGTCGTGATGTCACCTCTCGTGAAGACAAGGCCAGCCAACTAACACCAATTCAATATTGATCAGTAAAACAATAAGAAATGGTCTAAGCATGAATAAATAAACCAATGTTTAAGAAAATGCTACTATAATATGTGAAACACATCCCAAACACAGCCTGATACCGGAATGTCACAAGTCATGAGTATCTAACAAAACGGAATACTCCGAATCAACTACTGAGTTTAATGTAGAAAACTAAAGACACGAGGGAACGCCAACAGCTACCTAGAGAATACTCGGATACGCCTGAAGCTGGAAGGATAATCACTCAGGAGCGGGACCAGATACGCCTTAATATGCATATAAGGTGCATGGATTAAAGTGAGTACTCCAACTCAGTGAGTAACAAATGTAAATAAATATTGAAAGTAAGAAATCACGTAAGGCACAAAGCATTCTAAAATGAAGAACTAGAATCATTTAAAACCAGTAAATTAGTGAAATACATGTAAAAATTCTTTAACTCAGATGTAATTTCATGAAAAGACCTTTTTCAACAATTAAGCAGGTAATTCACCGACAATTAAGGAAAATAAACACATAACGTTCGCCCCTCGGTCATAGTATCAACAAATCACCCCTCGGGCAATATCTCATAACAACAGCAGCCCATCGGGCTCAATCTCACATTACAATGGATACCCGCACTCACTAAGGGTGTGCTGACTCCTAGAGGGGCCCCTTACGCCATTTCATCGCATATATCACTAGGCCCTCAGCATCATATCAATCAAGCTACCTCGTGGCATACATATCTCAAGCCCTTGGCCTCAAATCGTGACCAGCGTTTCCTCACAATATAGGCCCTCGCCCTTACATAGTCAAAAATCCTCACAAGCCACTCGTTCAATAGTAAAATAGTGAACCTCTACCCAATTATCATTTAAAAGATCAATTAAGTATTTAAAATACAGTAAACATGGTTGAGTATGAAAACAAGGGATAATAACATGATTGAGTTCAAGTATAAATCCAAACAGTGAGAAAATATCAATAAAAATCCCCGAAGGGTTCAATAGTTGGCACAAGGCTAAAACATGGCTTTCAGCCTAAATCATGATAATAACAAATAGATTTCAGTGAAATACCTGGTAAAATAGTCAATCGGGACGGACTAACTTACAATCCCCAATAGTGCACGACCCCACGCTCGTCATCAAGCATGTGCGTCACCTCAATATAGCACTACGATGTTCAATCCGGGGTTTCAAACCCTCAAAACATCATCTACAATCGTTATTCACCTTGAACAAACCAAATCTCTATCCCACGATGCATTTGCCCCTCAAATCATCCTCCACTCGCGTCGAATCTATCCAAAATCAGAATAAGGGCATAAAAATATGCTAAGGGAATGAAGCCCAAGCGAAAACAATTAATAAATGAAACAAATCCCGAAATTACAAAAACCAACCCTCGGGCCCATGTCTCAAAATTCAAATATTATTACGTCAACAGACTCCTTATCTCCCAACAAGTTTATACATATCAAAAATATCACAATACATTCACAAAAGACACCCATTAATTCCCAAATTTTAGGTCTCCAATTTCAAGCCCTAGTTCTTCAATTATTTGGCTTAGTTTCCATGATTATTTAGGTGGAATTCACATTAGAATCGAGTTTTAAGTCCAAGAATCTTACCTCTAAGTGATTCCCCTTGAATCCCTCTTCAATCTCCTTCAAATTGCTCCAAAAATGACCAATAATGGAAGAATTAAACTCCACATTCGTGGACAAGAAAACCTTTTAAACCTTCTGCCCAAGCCTTAATGCCTTCTTGGTGAACGCGGTCAATGCCTCTCATTTGCGAAGAACAAAAATGACTTTGACAAAAAATCCTCTTACGCAAATGCGACAAGACCATCGCGAACGCGATGGTTCCTCAGACTTGCTCTTCATGAACGCACTCCCTCTCTCGCGAACACGATGAACAACTCGACCTCAAATTCAGCTGACCAACTTCCTCAACGCGAATGTGCTTCCCTTCTAACGAACGTGATGCACAAACATCCAGCCCTTCGCGAATGCGAAGCCTTCCTCTTCCCTTCTCGCAAATGTGTTGCACGAACATCCATCCCTTCGCGAACGCGGAGACTTCCTCGTGAATGCGAAGGCTAAAATTCCAACCGACTCTTTGTGATCGCGAGGGTACACTCACGAACGTGAAGAGTAAAATACCTACAATAGCTGAAACGAAATTCTACAATTTCTCTTAACTTAGAATGATTCGTTCAACCCTCTGAAACTCACCCGAGGCCATTGGGACATCAGCCAATGGCACAAACATATCTCAAAACCTTATTCAATCTTATTCCAACCTTGTGAATGCTCAAAACAACATCAAAACACCGAATGACATCGGATTCAAGCGTAAGAATTCTAAAATCTTCAAAATTATAGTTTTGATCAAAAACCCTATTCAACCACGCCCAAATGACCTAAAATTTTGCATACACATCCCAAAAGACACAACAGAACTATTGTAACTCCCGGAATTCTATTCTGACCCCTATATTAAGATCTTTCCTACCAACCGGAAATCGCCAAAATATGAACTTTGCCAATTCAAACCTAAATCTACTCCGATCTCCAAAACACAATCTAACCACCCTCCTAATTCCAAAATGACATCCCAAAGCTAACTGAACTATTGTAAATCACATCCAAGCCCTCTAACACATAAGTCAACATCAGGTTGACTTTTTCAACCTAAACCTACTCCAAAGAGACTATGTGTCTCGGACCTAATAAAAATTATTCCGGATTGGATCAAACCAACCTAATACCACATAACACGGATAAATAAAGCATTAAAAGCATAAGTAGAGGAAACAGAGCGTCAATTCATGAGACCAATTGCCAGGTCGTCATATTGAGTCAGCAGTCGGTTATGAGTTTCTACACACCTCTTTCGTTGTGGCAGTATTGCAAGAGTTCGAACAATACATATATGTTTCATGAGGTGTGTTGCGAGTGTCATATTAGTTAATTTCATTAGTTATTATCAGAGGATGTTGTTATGGCCACGTGGGTTGTGAAATGCATAGTTTGGATTCAACAAAGGTATGAAATCATGTATGGGTGCCTTATGTGGTGATTGATATGGTGTTCTTATGTTGGAAGTAGTCATTGCTCTAAGGCTTATTTGCCTAAATGAAAGAGAATATCTTCAGATTTGATCAAGCTAATGTGCTCAACTGAGTTATGGTAGCATGGATAGGTGCACGAGGATTAAATAGTGAGTTCAGACAACTCCTGCACAGTTCTTAGCACGTTCGAGGACAAATATATGTTTAAGTGGGAGAGAATTTAACGACCCGACCGAATCGCTTTGAGCCATAGAGCATTCTTTGGTGGTTTTAGGCCATGAGCAGCTTCATTTCCGGCATTATGACTAGTACGCATGGTTGAAATTGAATTTCAGGAAGGTCAGTGTTAATTTGGAAATAAAATTCTCAATTCGGATGCTTTAAGATGAAAGAATAGACTAAGGTTTGATTTTTGAGTAAATAGCCTCAGAATCGAGAGTTGAGAGTTCCAACAGGTTCGTATGATTACTTTGGACTGGGGTGTATGTCCAGATCGAATTTTGGATGATCTAGGAGCATTTCAGTGCCTATTGTGGAATTTTGCATTCTTGGAAGAATTTCATAAATTTGTGTTGAGGTGCACTTCATTGTTATTGATGTCCATTTGGAATTTCAAATCCGGGAATAAATCCGTATGGTGATTGTGGTATGGGGGCGCGTCTAAAAGTGGAATCAGAGGCGTTAAGTCATTTTTGAGTCATTTGGCTAAAGTTAGAAATTTGAAGGTTTTTGAGAAAATTTACCGGAGGTGGACTTTGTTAGAATATACGCTTAACGCTAGAGGGGGAGGGGTGAATAGCGTTTTATTAAAAATCAAGATAAATTTGCGGAATTAAAATTGCAGGAGTAAAGTAAGTACAGTAATTAAAGTAGTAAGGAGAGGACACACCGAATTTATACTGGTTCACCACAACGTGTGGTTAGTCCAGTTTCCCGAGAGACTCTCTCGAGTTTCAACTAACTCCGTTAAGCTTACGGGTGCTTAACAAACCGTTACAAACTGAGAACTAGAATCACACAAGTCTGAACGATGCTTGCTCGAAGATACCGCACTTCAAGACTTCAAGTCAAGGAACTAAACTTTCCTTCTTACAACAACAAGGGATTAGAACTTCCCTTCAAGTGTATGCAAACACTTAGCACTCAAGGCAAGACTCTCTTATAGAGTAGATCTGAGTAAAATTAATACGCTCAAGAACACAACAACTTCTTCAAGAATTTGGCTCTCAAAAACTATGAAATAAATATGAAATGATTGAGATGAGAGTATGTAAGCTTATGTAAGAATTGTATTCAGTTGCATTACTTAAAAGAGAGGTTTTGAGGTGTATTTATAGCCCTCAAAGTCCCAAAGACCGTTGCTCAATTGCCAATCATTGATTGCTGATTTTATGCTAGAATAATCGATTATCAGATTTACATAATCGATTATCAGCTTAACGTTCAAAAATCAGAAGCTGATTTTATGCTAGAATAATCGATTATCAGATTTACATAATCGATTATCAGCTTAACGTTCAAAAATCAGACGCTGATTTTATGGTAGCATAATCGATCATGCCTTGTGCATAATCGATTATTTTTTCAGCGTTTAAAAACTTCGGCAACGGTCAGTGAATAATCGATTATGCTAAATTCATAATCGATTATGTAACCTCTCGGTAATTCCAGATCGAGCTGGATACTGAGGATAACGATTATCTTAGTGATAGTCGATTATATTGATGTACTGTAAATTCCAGTTTTAGCTGAAACTCAACATAATCCATAATCACATTTAGATAGTCGATTATCTTGCTGTTCTGTAACTTCCGCTTTTAGCTGAAGCTTAACATAATCGATTATCATGTTTTAGATAATCGATTATCTGGCAGTTCTGTCCAGATTTGGAAAACACGTTTAAAAACCGTTTTGGCTAAAATGAAAACGTATGAAAATCATTTTGCTTTAAATCAAAGATGCATGGTTTGATGAAAATGATTTTTCGAGAGAAGCCAAGACTTGAATCTATTGTCGGATCAAGATCACAATATAAAACGACTCATGTATATATTCGTTGCTTTTCTTGATCTTGTTCTTGTTTCTTTTGTGCTTGGACTTTGGCTTTGGTCCGCTAGTTAATCATGCGTTGCTTTGCGTCATTCAACACACCTACAAGAGTGAACACAACTTAGTTTAATGAAAATGAAAGTGCATTTCAATAATACCTCACGACGTTTTAACATATGTCAATTTTCCATGCGCGTCGGTTTGTCATTTATCAAAACCTACAAAGATGAACACACTTTTAGTTTTAGCGACTTGAGAGCGTGTTTCAACAATTTTCACATTTTTGATAATGGCAAACCGATATGGGGATATGCATATTAAATAATTGATAATGACAAGCCAAGACAATTTTAACTCATGCCAAATATATAAATATGTTAATGAGTTCCCCCTCAATTTATGCCAAATGTATTAATATGCATAGCCCTTTTTCTTCCCCCTTTTGACATTAGCAAAAATAATAAAGTTTTATTTAGCTAAAGAAGTATTGAAAATACATAATGTAAGCAAGAGAAAAAAAATAGACAAAATATTATTCAAACGATGGGACCGTCGTCATCGTCGGCATCATCATCCGCCTCGGCATTCGGCACTTCTTCCGGAAAGGCAACTTAGGCATAGGGATAGTGGACGTGGTCAAAATACCCATGAAGCTCATGAGTCAATATTTGCACATGACGTTCCGTGCGAGCGACATTCTTATCAATACGAGTCATGGAGGTAGACAAAGAGGCAAGTTGCTCCAAAATTGTTTGGAGGGTAGCAACGGAAGGGGCCTGAAGACGACGTCTTTGAGTAGGAGGAGGAGCCGGTTGTTCACCGATATTAGGAAATGAAGATTCTTGAATTTCCCAGTGTTTTGTTGTCTTTTTGCGAGGACGGACGGTGGTGTCGATATCGGAAGCTTCAAGAAGAGCCATTATGGCAAAGGCATAAGGGAGTGGTCTATCATCCCCGATGGCATCATACATGTGGGTCATTACGAACTTGCACCAATTGATGTGAGCCCCGGTGATTATTGCATGCATGAGTTTGGCATCCTCATGAGAGAGAGTGGTATGATTGAATTTTCGGGGTTTGAGAACACGGGTTATGAAATAGAAGATTAAACGATATTCCGGGAGCATGCGCGTAATGGTTGGGTGACGTTGCTCAGGACTTGCAATAAATTCTCCAATGCCAATGTGGTTGAAGAGGAGTTGCTCATCAAATAAAGCTCCTTCTTCCCTAGTGTAGAGTGTGATATCTTCCCCATTTCGTGGAAGTTTAGTGAGGATTTGCATGTTTTCCTCATTTAAAAGAATTGGAACTCCATTGACACTTGAAACAAGTTCACCATCGTCGTCCCTCCGTAGATTGGAATAGAAGGCACGAATTAGAGAAGGGTGAATGTAAGGGGATTGAAGATATATGAAGTCAATAAGTTGGCTTTGCATAAGAATGTTTGCCGTTGATGAGGGGGCGCTGTTGTCAAGATATCGACCAGTTGAGAAACGAGGAGGAAGGATTTCTCGATTCTCAAATTTTTCGACGTATCGAAGGAGTTCGGCTACACTGTCGAACCGCAGAAAAGATCCGTCTTTATAGCAGTAAACGGGTGGAGGAGCGACGGAAGAAGAGGCAATATGTTTGCCGGAACGAGCTCGTTTAGAATTCTTGCCCGCCATTTGTATAAAAAATAAGAGCCTTTGCAAGAATTTTTGGAGACTTTTTGAAGAGTGTTAGGAGCTAAGAGTGATGTTGAAGTGAAGAGTTTGAAGGGTGGAAGCACCCATTTATAGAGTGGAAGAAATGAAGGCATTTAATTGAACAAAATCTGCAGATTTACTGTGCCAAACGGTCAGAAAACGGTAACAAATTTGAAAGACTGACCGTTGATAATCGATTTTGGAATCTGATAATCGATTATCGCTACGCAGTTTGAATTACCGATTCAGGGAATAATCTATTATCGTTTTGAGATAGTCGATTATTTCAGGAAGTGCAATAACAGACGGAAAACAGAAATGGTAAAAAGTCGATTACGCGTTTGTCGAAAATTGATTATTTTATCTTTGGCTTAAAAACCTGAAACAGAAATGTCAGATAGTCGATTATTGTTTTTCAGTAATCGATTATTCCTTTCGTTTATTAACAGATGGTTAAAACAGAACCTCAACATAATCGATTATGTAATGTGGATAATCGATTATTACATATGGTCACCCAATTCCTGCAAAACAGAATTGTTAGATAATCGATTGTTGTACTTTAAAAATCGATTATTGCATTTTGTCAGCAAATATGTGTAAAAACTGAATCATAAAATTATCGGTTATAGTATTTGAGTAATCGATTGTGTAATTTGTCCGCCATTTTCCTGCAAAACAGATACTTATTATAATCGATTTTGTCAGTTTGATAATCGATTATTTTATTTTTCAGCAGAATTTTTGTAAAACAGAAAGAAGTAATAATCGATTATTGAATAGAAAAAATCGATTATTCACCAATGCCCGAGAATTCCCCCTGACTTTGGGGCTATACCTGCAAAAAAGAATTAGGCGCCTCCGACGCTCAAGTCAGTAATCGTTCAAAGAAAAATGCAATGCATGAATTAGATCATCGTGGAGTCAAGTATTCCGAGTTCACTACGAATGCGAAAAAAATGACTCGTTCTCTAAAGGCTTTGTGAAGATGTCGGCCAATTGATATTTGGTTTCAACAAACTCAATTTCGACATCACCTTTGAGAACGTGATCTCTTATGAAGTGGTGCCTAATTTCTATGTGTTTCGTTCTTGAGTGAAGAACAGGGTTCTTCGTCAAGCTTACGGAGCTAGTATTATCACATCGAAGAGGGATATGATCAATACTAAGACCATAGTCCGAGAGTTGTTGCTTCATCCAAAGGATTTGAGCACAACAACTCCTCGCGGCTATATATTCAGCCTCGGTTGTGGATAGCACAACACTTACTTGTTTCTTGCTAAACCAAGAAACTAGAGAGCTACCGAGCAAATGGCAAGTGCCACTAGTGCTCTTGCGGTCCAATTTGCAACCCGCAAAATCAGAATCGGAATAGCCAATAAGTTGGCATGAAGAGCCTTTGGGATACCATAATCCCACATTTATAGTTCCAACAAGGTACTTCATTATCCGTTTTACCGCAGTTAGGTGTGACTCCTTCGGACATGATTGATATCGAGCTCATAAACAAACGCTAAACATAATGTCCGGTCTACTTGCAGTAAGATAAAGAAGGGATCCGATCATACCTCGATACTTCTTTGTGTCTACTTCCTTACCTTTCTCATCTTTGTCAAGATGGTCGGATGTACTCATTGGAGTAGCCATTGCTTTGGCATTGTTCATTTCAAAACGGTTTAGCAACTCCATGCAACACTTAGATTGACAAATGAAAGTTCCCTCTTTCATTTGTTTCACTTGCAACCCCAAGAAGAAGTTTAGCTCACCCATCATTGACATTTCGAATTAACTTGTCATTAATTCAGAGAATTCCTTACACAAAGAATTATTAGTAGCACCAAAAATAATATCATCGACATATATTTGAACTAATAAGATGTCATTGTTTTTGTTTTTAATGAAAAGTGTAGTGTCAACTTTCCCCCTATTGAACTCATTGTCCAAAAGAAATTTGCTTAAGCGTTCATACCAAGCTCGGGGAGCTTGTTTAAGACCATAGAGTGCTTTCTTGAGTTTGAAGACATGATCGGGAGATTTAGAGTCTTCAAAACCCGGGGGTTGTTCAACATACACTTTCTCTTGAATAAACCCATTGAGGAAGGCACTCTTGACATCCATTTGATATAATATAAAATTCATAGATGAGGCGAAAGCTAGTAATAAACGAATAGCATCTAAACGTGCTACCGGTGCATAAGTTTCTTCAAAATCAATACCTTCTTCTTGATTATACCCTTTAGCAACAAGTCTAGCTTTGTTTCTAGTTATTACTCTGTTTTCATCTAGTTTGTTACGGAACACCCATTTCGTACCAATTATGGTGTGATTATTGGGTCTTGGCACCAATTCCAAAACGTCATTTCGTTTGAATTGGTTAAGCTCCTCTTGCATTGCCAAGGTCCAATGCTCATCCCCAATTGCTTCGGAAATGGTTGAAGGTTCTACTTGAGAAACGAAAGCCATGTGTCCTATTGTGTTCTTAAGAGAGTTTCGAGTACTTACCCCTTGTTCGATGTTGCCGATTACCTTGTCGAGAGGATGGTTTTTGTATGTCCTCCAGGCGTTGGGCAGCATCGTTTCTTCCTCCTATGGTTGTGTCTCATCCGAGGGTTGTTCCACGACTTCGTCTTGGACTTCCTTTGGGCTCTCCTTTTCCTCATTGTCTTGAAGACTGATTTTGTCCAGTGAATCTGCAAGTTCATCACAAAAATCCTTTCTCGCCAAGCGAGCATCATTTTCGGAAAACACAACGTGAGGGGACTCCTCGACGGTTAAAGTTCGTTTGTTATAAACTCTATATGCCTTACTACGCAATGAGTATCCAAGAAATATACCTTCATCAGATTTTGCGTCAAATTTTCCTAAGTTATCCTTTCCGTTATTATGAAGAAAGCACTTACAACCAAAGACTCGAAGATGAGAAAGGTTAGGTTTCCTTCCCTTGTAGAGTTCATAGGGAGTTTTCATGAGTATCGGTCTTATGATAGCTCTGTTCAACACATAGCTTGCGGTACTCACGGCATCCGCCCAAAAGTATTTGGGAATCTTTGCCTCATCGAGCATGGTCCTAGCCATCTCTTCGAGACACCGACTTTTCCGTTCCACCACTCCATTTTGTTGTGGTGTACGTGGAGCAGAGAAAGTATGCTCAATACCGAGTTCGTCACAAAAATCCCCAAAGAGATTTTGATCGAACTCTCCCCCATGATCACTTCTTATGGAAATGATTGTTGTGTTCTTTTCATTTTGAACATGTTTAAGGAAACTTTTAAATACTTGAAAAGCCTCATTTTTGTGAGTAAGAAATAATGTCCATGTAAATCTAGAGTAGTCATCATACAATAACAAATGCATAGTAGTTTCCACCAAGAATTTTAGTTCTAGATGGTCCGAAGAGGTCCATATGTAAAAGTTGTAAAGGTCTTGTAGTTGAAAGAACATTTTTCGATTTAAAAGAGGTTTTTACTTGTTTCCCTCGTTGACATGAATCACAAATAGAGTCCTTTTCAAATTTTAGATTTGGAAGACCAACTACGAGATTTTGTGAAACTAATTTATTCAAAAGATTCATATTGATATGAGCTACTCTACGATGCCATAACCACATGTCGTCTTCTTTACTCATAAGGCATTTCGCAAAACTTGATGAAGAACTTCCAAGGTCAACCATATAAATATTGTTAATTCTAATACCATGTAAAATGACCTTATTATCACTACGGCGTATAACTACGCATTCTTCTGAATCGAACATTACACGATTTCCTTTGTTACATAATTGACTTATGCTCAAAAGATTGTGTTTAAGACCTTTATCTAATAATATTTAATCAATGGAGGAGGGTTTGTCCTTACCAACCGAGTCAATGCCGATTATTTTTCCTTTGTTGTTATCTCCAAAGACTACGCTTCCTCCGTTGGTTGGTCTTAGTTGTAGGAATTTTGATTCATCTCCGGTCATGTGCTTGGAGCATCCGCTATCAAGGTACCAAAGTTCACTTGATGCCCTCAAGCATACCTACAAGGAAAATTAATGAGTTTTTGGTACCCAAGCTATTTTGGGTCCTTGTGTGTTAGGTGCAAAATAGTGGTGTGATTGACATGTAGTGAGATGTCTATGTCTAGTGAAATAAACAGGAGCTATATGTCCTATTCTATTGCAATAATGGCAAATGACGTTGGGGTTATGCATTCTTCTAGGATGATAATAGTTAGAGGGTCTAAATTTCATTAACTCTATTTGTAGAAGTATAATTTTGATGCACTTTTTGAAAATCTTTTCTAGGTGTTCTAAATTGCGAAACATTTCTTCTAGAGCTTATTCTAGGATGTATGGCGATCCTAGGATTATTATTTCTAGGTTGAATATTTCTAGGTTGCAATTTTTGAAAATCTTTTCTAGGTGTTCTAAATTGCTCTACATTTCTTCTAGTTCTCATTCTAGGATGTATAGTGGTCCTAGGATTATTATTTCTAGGTTGTTTAGGATTGGTCTCAACTTTTTCGTTAGACTCATTTTTGAAACCTATTCCATGTTTAGTATATTTCAAGTTTACAAGAACCTTATTGAGATTTTTGTGAGAGGAATTGAATTTACTCAAGGTGCCTCTAAGATTTTCTACTTCATCTTTTAGAGATTTGCAAGATGTACAACCTTTGTTTGAACTTTCGGGTTTATCGGCGCTTCTTTTGCCATAAAATTTATTTTCATCTTTTAGCTTCTCATTATCAAGAGTCAATTTCTCCAAATCATTTTCTTTCAAAGAGAGTTGTTTCTTTAATTCTTTTATGGTTTTGGAAGCTCTAATAAATTCACTATATAATTCATCAAAGGCATTTTGCATTTCTTCAAGAGAGAAAAATTTCTTAGAAGAAGTTTCACATACCTCTTCTTGAGTTTCCTCATGTGCCATGAGACATAAGTTTGCAGTTTCATCTTTTTCTCCGTCACTTGATTCATCCCTGAAGTCACCTCCCCAAGAAATGTAGGCTCTTTGTTTCTTGGCGAATTTCTTTTCTGTTTTGATATTTGGACAGTTGGATTTGATATGCCCAGCTTCTCCACATCCATAGCATTTGAGTTGTCCTCCTTGCCACTTTCCTTTATACTATTTCCGCATGAACTTTTGGAATTTCTTAATCACGAGTCCGAACTCGATATCTTCATCACTTGATTCCTCATCGTTTTGAGGTTGAGTCGTGGATGCTTTGAGTGCAATCCTTCTTTTCCTTTGATCATCCAAAGGAGGGTTAAGAATAGTAGATTCATAAGTTTTGAGATTACCTCGAAGCCCGTCTATGGTGACATTTGTGATGCCGATTGATTCTTGAATAGCGTTGGCTTTGGAACGCCATTCCGGAGTGAGGCTTCGTAGAATTTTCCGAACGAGCTCCTTATCCGTGAATATCTTATTGAGAGCATGAAGGTCATTTACGATTTTTGAAAATCGCTCAAACATATCATCTATTTTCTCATTCTCCTTCATGTGAAACAACTCATATTCATGGGTTAGGAAATCAATTTTAGCTTCTCGGACTTGGTCCGTACCTTCGTAAGTGATCTCCAGTTTATCCCACATTTGCTTGGCCGTGGTGCAACATGAGATTTTTCGATAGTCATCGGATTTACAGCACAATACATCATGTTGATGGCCTTTGCATTATTTTCCACCTTTTTGATGTCGTCCGCATCATATTCGTCTTCCGACTTTGGGACGAGTTCATCTCCAACCTTTTTGGTGGGTAGTTGTTCTCCATTCTTTATAATTTTCCACAATTGGAAATTGTTTGATTGGATGAAAATTCTCATCCTCTCCTTCCAATAAGTGTAGTTGGTGCCATCAAAGAGTGGTGGCCTTGTGAAGCATTGTCCTTCACCTAGTCCTGCATAAACGTTACGAGTAGAAGCCACGGATTGTTTCTCTCAAACTGTTAAGTCTTTCAGAGAGTTAGGCTCTGAAACTAATTGTTAGAATATACGCTTAACGCTAGAGGGGGGGTGAATAGCGTTTTAATAAAAATCAAGATAAATTTGCGGAATTAAAATAGCAGGAGTAAAGTAAGTACAGTAATTAACGTAGCAAGGAGAGGACACACCGAATTTATACTGGTTCACCACAACGTGTGGTTAGTCCAGTTTTCCGAGAGACTCTCTCGAGTTTCAACTAACTTCGTTAAGCTTACGGGTGCTTAACAAACCGTTACAAACTGAGAACTAGAATCACACAAGTTCAACGATGCTTGCTCGAAGATACCGCACTTCAAGACATCAAGTCAAGGAACTAAACTTTCCTTCTTACAACAACAAGGGATTAGAACTTCCCTTCAAGTGTATGCAAACACTTAGCACTCAAGACAAGACTCTCTTATAGAGTAGATCTGAGTAAAATTAATACGCTCAAGAACACAACAACTTCTTCAATAATTTGGCTCTCAAAAACTATGAAATAAATATGAAATGATTGAGATGAGAGTATGTAAGCTTATGTAAGAATTGTATTCAGTTGTTGTACTTAAAAGAGAGGTTTTGAGGTGTATTTATAGCCCTCAAAGTCCCAAAGACCGTTGCTCAATTTCAATCACTGATTGCTGATTTTATGCTAGAATAATCGATTATCAGATTTACATAATCGATTATCAGCTTAACGTTCAAAAATCAGAAGCTGATTTTATGCTAGAATAATCGATTATCAGATTTACATAATCGATTACCAGCTTAGCGTTCAAAAATCAGACGCTGATTTTAAGGTAGCATAATCGATTATTGCCTTGTGCGTAATCGATTATTTTTTCAGCGTTTAAAAACTTCGGCAACGGTCAGTGAATAACCGATTATGCTAAATCTCATAATCGATTATGTAACCTCTCGGTAATTCCAGATCGAGCTGGATACTGAGGATAATCGATTATCTTAGTGATAGTCGATTATATTGATGTACCGTAAATTCTAGTTTTAGCTGAAACTCAACATAATCGATTATCACATTTAGATAGTCGATTATCTTGCTGTTCTGTAACTTCCGGTTTTAGCTGAAGCTTAACATATCATGTTTTAGATAATCGATTATCTGGCAGTTCTGTCCAGATTTGAAAAACACGTTTAAAAACCGTTTTGGCTAAAATGAAAACGTTTGAAAATCATTTTGTTTTAAATCAAAGATGCATGGTTTGATGAAAATGATTTTTCGAGAGAAGCCAAGACTTGAATCTATTGTCGGATCAAGATCACAATGTTGAATATGACTTGCTTGCAAAATATAAGGTCAATCGGATGTTATTTGATAATTTTAAACATTGAAAGAAGAAATTTAAAATGACAAAGTCCATTAAGCTTGATTTGGAGTGCGATTCATGGTTCTAGAATTCTTTGATGTGATTTGAGGCTTTAACAAGTCCACGTTATGTTATTTAGACTTGTGCGAGTGTTTGGTTTGGATCCCCGGGGCACGGGTGAGATTCATGATAACTTCGAAGTGGTTTGCTAAGATATGGGATTGCTCGTACTTGTACGGCCACATTTGCGGTGTTTTGGTCACAAACGCGACCATCGCATTTGCGAGATGGAGCTTGCATTTGTGAGCCTGGGCAGCTATGGGAAAGTTTGCATTTGCAAATTAACGGTCGCTTTTGCGAGGCTGTCACCTTTTACATTTGCGAAGAATCTGGTCGCAAATGCGACCTGGGCAACGATGGCCTAACTTCGCATTTGCGATGCATTTGTCGCAAATACGGCCACCGCATTTTCGTGCCGGATGTTGCAAATGCAACATATACGACTGGAACCTCGAGATTTTTATCCTGGGGCTTAGCCTATTTCCCTCATTTCGCACTTGATCTTAGGCAATGTTTTGAGAGCATTTGAGAAGGGGTTCAATCACCACCAAAGAGGTAAGTGATTTATTCTAGTTATGTGTTTAATGCAAGGATTATATCTTAAATTAAACATGAAAATTATGGAAATTTAGGGATTTTGAAGGAAAATCTAGAAATTAAGATTTTTAGATTTTGACCATGATTTTTGGCATGGAATTGAGAATAAATTTGTATTTGAGTCCGTGTGGCTATGGGTAGACTTTATCTTCAATAAATTTCAGAATCCAGGCACGTGGGCTCGAGGTCAATTTTGTTAACTTCTCGATCGGGGTTAGGAACTGTTATAAATTGGACTATAATGAGTAAATAAACGTATGTTAATGGGTTTACATAACTATTTGCTAGTTTTGGAGCATTTTGCATCAATTTAAGTCTTCATAAGGGCGTGGAATACCAGCTATGGGACACCGTTGCAAGGTGATTCTTTTTTCTAACTTTGTAAGAGGAAGTTGTCCCCAGAGGTGAATTAATTAGTTATGTACTTTTATTTGTGGGGCCTCTATGTGCACGGGATGATGAGAGTCCATGTGTAGCTACTATTATACCTATGTACGGGTAACTTTAGGCTTACATCATGCCATGATTGATATCATTATTAATTTGTGTTATGGTTGCCTTGAGAAGAAAAAAATCTGGGTTGCGTAATAATTGTGTGGAAAGGAATTTAAATTTAAGAGTTTTAAGGGTTTCTACGAAACTTCATATTTTCGAAAGAACTGAAAAATATTATTGTGGCTTAAGAAATCTATGTGTAACCGCATCGCATGTGCATTTCGCGAGCAATGAAAATCACTTTAAAAAATTCACATTGAATTGCCCTTATTTTGAAAGGAAGTCAAGAAAAGGATTTTGATTTATTAATAAATTATATTTGGCCGCATCGCATGTATGATTCGCGAGCGGGATAACTTCATAAATTATATTTGATTGTTTCACACGTATTCACGAGCGGGGTATTTCCCCTTTTACTACTCTTATGGGATCTGGCCGTTTACCTCGTCAGGATTATGTATCATACTTTTATGGCATTGGGTCATTCGCCCTTGCAGGATCAATGTATCACACTCTCATGGGAGCGGGCCATTCACCTCGGAAGGTTAATAGATGCATCTATGGTTCGCGTCGATCGGCCCTCGGCAGTGCACATTTTACTTTATGTTGGATCGGGCTGTATACCTCGGCATTTCCTATATATATATATATATATATATATATATATATATATATATATATATACACACACACACACACACACATCATTCATATGGAATTCGTGCGTAATATTTGGCTAGAATCCATTATCTCTTTGGATTTTTCCCCTGATGTGATTCATGACAATCTCGTGATGTTTGTTGGAAACACGTTTCAAATGCAATATGCTAAACGTGTGTTCTTTTGTAGGTTTTGATGAATGTCAAACAAAGCAATAAGCGATATATAGCAGTGCTCAAGGACAAGCACAAAATGGATGCATTACAAGAAGCTCAAGACAAAGTTTAGAAATGTTATAATTGAGTCAATATTAATTGTGATATTGATTCCTCAATCTTGGCTCATAACATGGCTTCTCTACTAAAATTATTTTTCCAAAATCATGCATATCTAACTTAAGTGTCAAATGATTTTAAACTATGCATATTTATATTTGTTAAAATGTTTTTCAAACATGCCTCAAAAATCTGGGCTAAGATAATCGATTATGTACTTATGATAATCGAGTATCTCTAAGCCAAGACTGCATGACAATCGATTGTGAATTAATGATAATCGATTGTGAGTAAGTCAGTTAACATCAGGTTTTTGCAAACTGCATAACAATCGATTGTGTACTTTTGATAATCGATTGTTAACTGAGGCAAAGTTTTCAAAACTCAGAAAAATCGATTATGAACTAATGGTAATCGATTAGAATGAGAAAAATGTCTCCCAGTGTTTTTAAATAAATTAATAATCGATTGTGGCTTTTGATAATCGATTATATATGAGACAGAAAGTTTTGAAATTAATTAATAACCGATTATGGCTTTTGATAATCGATTATATATGAGACAGTAAGTTTTGAAATTAATTTATAATCGATTGTTCTATTTGATAATCGATTGTTGGAACTAACCGTTGTCACACATTTTCAAATTACCTTCAGGTAATCGATTGTTGATATTTAACAATCGATGTTTTGCGTAAAATCTGGAAAAGATTTTCTGAACGTTGTTAAAATAATCGATTGTTGATTTCCTGATAATCGATGTTTTATGCCAAAAATTGGAAAGGATTTTTTAACGTTATAAATAATCGATTATTGATTTGAAGTAATCGATTGTTGACGTAAAATCTGGGATTGAATTTTTGATCTGATAGGCAAACAATCGATTGTTTAGTCTTGACAATCGATTGTCACTGAGTAATTTCAGCAATCCTTAATTGGCAATTAGACAACGGTAAGACTGAGTTTTTCACCTATAAATACAGGCTTAACTCAGTGTTTTCACAACAACAACATATACAATTTAAGTATTTTCATTGCTAAAAGCTTTCTTACATTGATCATCATTTTCATTTATCCATAAAGCTTTTTGAAGAGCCATTCTATTGAGCTAAGTTGTTGTGATCTTGAGCGTACTATTTCTACTCATATCTACTCATTGAGGAGTACTTTGTAAAGTGAGTTTGTTTTGTGTTTGTAAGAGAATTGCGATTCTCGTTTGTTGAGGAACTTGTGATTCCTCAGTTGAAGTCTTTGGGATTGTTATCCCCGAGCAGTTGAAGTCTTTGGGATTGTTATCCCTGAGCAGTTGAAGTCTTTGGGATTGTTATCCCCGAGCAGTTGAAGTCTTTGGGATTGTTATCCCCGAGCAGTTGAAGTCTTTGGGATTGTTATCCCCGAGCAGTTGAAGTCTTTGGGATTGTTATCCCCGAGCAATTGAAGTCTTTGGGATTGTTATCCCCGAGCAATTGAAGTCTTTGGGATTGGTATCCCCGAGCAATTGAAGTCTTTGGGATTGTGATCCCCGAGCACCTAGGTGAGGCTTGTGTCCTCAGCTGTAACGGTTTGTTAAGCACCCGTAAGCTTGACAAGTTTAGTGGAAATCCAGAGAGAGTCTCTCGGGGACTGGACTAACCACGTTTGTGGCCAACCAGGATACATCATTGTGTAAGTTTATTTTACTGCACTTGTTTTAATTTCTGCAAAGTTTTTAAATTCCGCACTAAAACGCTTAATATTTTTAAAACGCTATTCACCCCCCCCTCTAGCGTAAAGCGTTATTTCCAACAATTGGTATCAGAGCCATACTCTCTGAAAGACTTAACCGTTTGAGAGAATCTTTCCATGGCTTCTACTCTAGACTCTTTTGCAGGTATTGATGAAGGACAGTGCCCCACAAGACCTCCTTTGTTCAACGGGACTAATTATTCATATTGGAAAGAAAGGATGCAGATATTCGTCAGATCAAACAGCCCTTACTTGTGGAAGGTGTACACCAAAGGAAATGAGGTTCCTGTCAAACAGGTGGAAGGAATATGGGTGCCAAAAACAGAAGAGGAATTCAACGCCGAGGATAATCGAATGGTCCAAAATAATTTTAAAGCTATTAATTTATTACTCTGTGCTGTTAATGCTAATGATTACAGGAAAATCTCCTGCTGCAAAACAGCGAAAGAAATGTGGGACAAGCTTGAGGTCACTTACGAAGGGACTGACCAGGTAAGAGAAGCTAAAATTGATTTTTTAACTCATGCTTACGAATTGTTCCATATGAAGGAAGGCGAAAAGGTAGACGAGATGTTTGAGCGGTTCTCATCAATAGTGAATGATCTCCACGCACTCAAGAAGACGTTCACAGACAAAGAACTAGTTCGAAAAATTCTTAGGAGCCTAACACCAGCATGGCGATCAAAGGCCGATGCGATTCAAGAGTCAATTGGAATCACGAACGTCACCATAGACGCTCTTAGAGGTAATCTTAAGACTTATGAATCCACTATTCTTAACCCTGTTGTTGACGAACAAAGAAGGCAAAAGATTGCTCTAAAGGCGAGCACAAGTCAATCACCAATTGAAGAGGATGGAGATAGCGAATTTGGACTCATCATCAAAAAGTTCCAAAAATTCATGCGAAAAGAATATGACCGCAAAGGGAAAAAGCAAGGTGAGCAAGTTAAATGTTATGAATGTGGTGAAACAGGGCATATCAAAACAAACTGCCCAAATCTTAAAAAGGAGAAGAAACCCTTCAAGAAGCAACGAGCATACATATCTTGGGGAGGAGATTCCGGAGACGAATCCAGTGAAGAAGAAAACGAAGAAGCGGCAAATCTCTGCCTCATGGCACAGGAAGAAAATCAAAGTGAGGTAAGTCAAATCTCTTCTCAAAATTTTTATACTCTTGATGACATGAGAAATGCCTTTGATGAATTGTATGCTGAATTTCTCAAAGTTACAAAAACCGTCACTAGTTTAAGAGAAAATGCTTCTCTAAAAGAACAAGATTTTCAAAAACAGTTTTCATTAAAAGAAAAAGAATTAGAAAAATTGGCTTTGGAAAATGAGAAGCTACTAGAACAAAACAAGTTTTATGGGAAAAGAAGTTCTGACAAGCCCGAGAGTTCTACAAAAAATTGTGCTTCTTGTGTAGACCTTAAGAATGAAGTAGGTAGATTAAAAGGCACACTAGATAAATTCAACTCCTCTCATAAAAACTTGAATGTGGTGCTTGATAACTTGAAATCAACCAAGCATGGAATAGGCTTCATAAATGAAGAAGAGGTTGATGCAAAAACCCAACCACCTAGAGCTCAACCTAGGATTAATAACAAAAATGCCTTTCCTAAAACAAACATGCATGCTAGACAAAATATTAGGAGACCTAGACATGACCTTCCGCCTAGCAATCGTCACCATAGACATGATGCATATTTTAGGCACAACAATGATCATGCTAGAAGATCCCGAAATGTTCAACCTAGAAATGACTATGGTGTTCAAATTAGGAGAAATGAAAATAGAGTAAACAATGTGCATTATTCTAGCTACTATGAGCCTAGACGCATGCATAATCCAAATGTGACATGTCATTATTGTAGACGAATTGGTCATATTGCTCCCGCATGCTTTACTAGACATAGACATGCTACTCAAACATATCATTATAGTATGCATAACCCTCAAGGACCCAAAATGGCATGGGTACCAAAAGAGCATTGATTTGTTTTGCAGGTGTGCTTGAAGGAATCAAGTGTAGTGGATGCTCCAAACACTTGACGAGAGACGAATTCAAAATTCCTTCAATTAAAGCACAAAGAAGGAGGAAGAGACGGAAAAGTCGACTTATGTTTTTTTAAATCAGAAGTATTTTCGAAAAATTCAAAAGGCAAAATTGTGGAAAAAGCTTCGTAAATTGGAGAATGAGCCAAAAGACCAAAATGAACGGAGGATGTTCAAAATCAGGTAATTGGCAAAGTCGAAGGGAAGGTAAGTACCCTAAACCCTCTTAAGAACATCCTAGGACAAAATTCTTAAGAGTTCATTTTTTTTCACCCGACTACACGAGTTTCAAAGTTATTATTTCATTTATAGATTACTGACTTGAGCGTCGGAGATGTTTAATTCTATTTTGCAGGCATCCCCCAAAAGGTAAGAGGAAAGTATGAATTATCTTGATACAAGAAAAAAAAATCGATCATAATCGATTATTTATGCTTACAATCGATTATCAGTATCAATAATCGATTATTTGTTGATTCAATTTTTTTGCCATGAAATCTTGTTAAATGTTTACATTGCCTGATAGAATTAAGTCTCATCATTTCAGCATCCCCCTTCCAAACAATCGATTATTTGTTCTGCCAATCGATTATTTGCCAAAATTCAAACTCTCTGTGAGTGAAACAATCGATTACTATATATTGACAATCGATTATCTGTTTTTAACTTATGTTACCGTTTTGGCTCCATAATCGATTCCTGACAGGTCATAAATATGAAAAACAATCGATTACCAAGTTTGACAATCGACTATCTTTTTCAAATTTTCTTACCGTTCTGGCGTGTAATCGATGTGTCAGATCATTTTCATTAATGACAATCGATTATTCCATTCAAACAATCGATTGTTGAACGGTCAGTGAATTTATTTTTACCGTTTCAGACTTCAAATCTCTTCAAATCATTTCCAATAAATGTAAGATTCATTCCTTCTCTATATATAGGCTGCACATATGCTCTTGTATACTCACTCAAGCCTCCCAAGCATCAAATTCTCTTGTTTTCTTTGAAAAATCCTAGCACATCCTTTCAAAAAAAAAATGTCAAGCCGCAACTCAAAACGTGCTCGTTCCAAACAAGGTGCTTCTTCTTCTCGGCATCCATATCAAGATGGATCGGTTCTATTCTTTGAATCCAATGAAGAGCTCACCCGTTTCTTAACCAAATTTGAGAAACGCCTTATTCTCCCTCCTCGCTTTTCAACAAACGCTCTTGTTGCACCATTCATTCCAGCCGCAAATATGCTAAGAGAGTGCAACCTTTTCAATTTCCTACTCCTTACTCACCCCTACTACAACATTTCTTTGGTTGAAGCTTTTTACTCCAACCTTCACAAAGATGATGAGGGTGAACTTGTTACCAATGTTAACGGCATTCCCATTCTAATTTCTGAAGATAACCTCCACCTCATTGCCGGCATTCCGCATGATGGTGAAGACATCTACCAGTACATAAATGATGCCGGGGTCATGATTGATGAAGCTAATCTCTTCCGCCAAGCCGGAGTAGCCTATGATGAGTCCTCTTCCCGTCGTCCCACCATAAAGGGTATGGACCCGAATTATCGTTTCATTCTCTATTTCATCACTCGTGTTCTCAAACCCCGTAAACTCAATCACACCACCATTTCCCAAGAGGATGCCAAATTTCTTCATGCCATTGTCACCGGTGTTAAAATAAATTGGTGCAAGCTTATTCTATCTCATATGTTCAATGCCACCAGAGATGACATACCTCTCCCCTATGCCCTCTTAATAATGAAATTTCTTGAAGCTTCCGGAGTCAATATTGCTAATGGTCCTCTCAAAAAGAGCACCAAAATCTGGGAAATTTTGGAGTCTTCCTTTCATCATGATGGTGATCATGCTCCCGCTCCTCCTCAAAATCGACAAGCCCGTCGTGCTCATCCTCCTCAGGAGCCTACCCTCCGGACCATTTCTGACCAAATTACTCAACTAACCCGTGAGGTCCATGGTTACTTTGATCACGTGCATATGCTCAGATGATGCCATATCAAGCGCCTACCAATGATGATGAAGGGGATGGGGGTGATGAATGACGAAATTGTTGTTGTTATGATGAGAAATTGTTGTTTTTGGTCTGTTTGTTCTTGATTGGTTAGTTATGTTTGGTTTCACCCTTGTAATGTTATCTTAATTTTCCAATAAATAAACGTGTGTTTATTTCACACTTCCCTTGTGTAAATTTTTGCTAATGGCAAAAGGGGGAAGAAACGGGATATCAAGAAGTATGCTATATCACTCTCAACTTCATTCATGCTTAAAGTGAGGGGGAACATGAATTGAGGGGGAACATCAAATTGCATACTTTACTCTTGTCTTGGATTATCAAAATAATTATTGCATATATCCCGCTTATGTTTGCCATTATCAAAAAGGGGGAAATTGTTGGAAACACGTTTCAAATGCAATATACTAAACGTGTGTTCTTTTGTAGGTTTTGATGAATGTCAAACAAAGCAATAAGCGATATATAGCAGTGCTCAAGGACAAGCACAAAATGGATGCATTACAAGAAGCTCAAGACAAAGTTTAGAAATGTTATAATTGAGTCAATATTAATTGTGATCTTGATTCCTCAATCTTGGCTCATAACATGGCTTCTCTACTAAAATTATTTTTCCAAAATCATGCATATCTAACTTAAGTGTCAAATGATTTTAAACTATGCATATTTATATTTGTTAAAATGTTTTTCAAACATGCCTCAAAAATCTGGGCTAAGATAATCGGTTATGTACTTATGATAATCGAGTATCTCTAAGCCAAGACTGCATGACAATCGATTGTGAATTAATGATAATCGATTGTGAGTAAGTCAGTTAACATCAGGTTTTTGCAAACTGCATAACAATCGATTGTGTACTTTTGATAATCGATTGTTAACTGAGGCAAAGTTTTCAAAACTCAGAAAAATCGATTATGAACTAATGGTAATCGATTAGAATGAGAAAAATGTCTCCCAGTGTTTTTAAATAAATTAATAATCGATTGTGGCTTTTGATAATCGATTATATATGAGACAGAAAGTTTTGAAATTAATTAATAACCGATTATGGCTTTTGATAATCGATTATATATGAGACAGTAAGTTTTGAAATTAATTTATAATCGATTGTTCTATTTGATAATCGATTGTTGGAACTAACCGTTGTCACACATTTTCAAATTACCTTCAGGTAATCGATTGTTGATATTTAACAATCGATGTTTTGCGTAAAATCTGGAAAAGATTTTCTGAACGTTGTTAAAATAATCGATTGTTGATTTCCTGATAATCGATGTTTTATGCCAAAAATTGGAAAGGATTTTTTAACGTTATAAATAATCGATTATTGATTTGAAGTAATCGATTGTTGACGTAAAATCTGGGATTGAATTTTTGATCTGATAGGCAAACAATCGATTGTTTAGTCTTGACAATCGATTGTCACTGAGTAATTTCAGCAATCCTTAATTGGCAATTAGACAACGGTAAGACTGAGTTTTTCACCTATAAATACAGGCTTAACTCAGTGTTTTCACAACAACAACATATACAATTTAAGTATTTTCATTGCTAAAAGCTTTCTTACATTGATCATCATTTTCATTTATCCATAAAGCTTTTTGAAGAGCCATTCTATTGAGCTAAGTTGTTGTGATCTTGAGCGTACTATTTCTACTCATATCTACTCATTGAGGAGTACTTTGTAAAGTGAGTTTGTTTTGTGTTTGTAAGAGAATTGCGATTCTCGTTTGTTGAGGAACTTGTGATTCCTCAGTTGAAGTCTTTGGGATTGTTATCCCCGAGCAGTTGAAGTCTTTGGGATTGTTATCCCTGAGCAGTTGAAGTCTTTGGGATTGTTATCCCCGAGCAGTTGAAGTCTTTGGGATTGTTATCCCCGAGCAGTTGAAGTCTTTGGGATTGTTATCCCCGAGCAGTTGAAGTCTTTGGGATTGTTATCCCCGAGCAATTGAAGTCTTTGGGATTGTTATCCCCGAGCAATTGAAGTCTTTGGGATTGGTATCCCCGAGCAATTGAAGTCTTTGGGATTGTGATCCCCGAGCACCTAGGTGAGGCTTGTGTCCTCAGCTGTAACGGTTTGTTAAGCACCCGTAAGCTTGACAAGTTTAGTGGAAATCTCGAGAGAGTCTCTCGGGGACTGGACTAACCACGTTTATGGCCAACCAGGATACATCATTGTGTAAGTTTATTTTACTGCACTTGTTTTAATTTCTGCAAAGTTTTTAAATTCCGCACTAAAACGCTTAATATTTTTAAAACGCTATTCACCCCCCCCCCCCTAGCGTAAAGCGTTATTTCCAACAATGTTATCACACTCTCTTCTTTACAATTTTACTCAAGCTCTCAACTAGCAAGTTCTCTCCATAACTGGATCATATATATGGAGAGAACTTGCTAGTTGAGAGCTTGAGTAAAATTGTAAAGAAGAGAATTTTACTACGTGTTTATTACATGCTTAACTCATACATTTACTCTATTTCATATTTATTCATTCCTTACTGAATTTGATGTTATTGGACAACTAGCAAGGATCAAACTCTACTTTTCGTCTCTATTTCTACGAGGTTAGACTGTATACTTACTGGGCGTGTTGCTATTGTACTCACACTACATTTGCTGTGCATTTTGTTGCACATGTACATATATGTCTCGTGGCCTAGTTGGGCACAATGACATGGTTGATACAGAGACTTAGGTGATCTGTATCTCTCGAGACAACCCATAGCCAATAGAGTCTCCTTTAGAGTACTGTATTTTCTTTTCTGTCCGATTTTTATTCCGGATAGTGATTACATTACACTTTGTTTATCCTAGAAATTGCATATGAACTTGTGGCACCAGATTCTGGGATGATCACGGGATTATTCAGTAAAAAAATATGTACAAACATCATTTTTTATTCAGTGGAGTTTTATTATTTATAATTTAATGTTTAAAGGAATTAATTTGAAAAATAATTAAATGAAAAAATTATCAGTTATTTCGTGTTGGATTGCCTGACAGTGGTGTCCGACGCCATCACGACACTTAGTGGATTTTGAGTCGAGGCAACATATATTAAATGATATGCTTTCTTTAATTAACAAAGACTTTTTTGAGTTGTTTAGAGAAGGAAGTGAAAAATTATATGAAGGATCTATTACAAGTACTTGGTGTTGATACCCAATTTTTTCTTATGTATCTTTTTATTCAAAATACTTTCAAAATAGCTTGTGAATGCATGTATGAGCATCCACAAGAGGTTTGGCATTTTTCTATAATTTTTTAAGCATTTTAAAACCAATTTATAACTTATTTTTTATACTGAAAAATCTAATATTTAGTGTCAAATATTGTTATTTTAATAAACAAATTATTTTATTCTCTCATTTTAAAAAAATATAATTTATTTAAATGTTTACAGGTTTTACAAAGCCATTAGGCAATTTTAAACAAAAATTGCATTAAATTGCAATTTTAGCATATTTATCAATTTAACAAGTATTCCAAGTATAAAATCGTTCCTAGTATTTTTACTTAATTCCTAAACATATGTTATTAGCTCAATAATTTTACAGGATTTTTATAAAACTGTTTACTATTTTTACATTCAAATTTGGAAATAATTGGTCATTTAAATTCTAGCCCATTTGTCTTTCAATTTCAAGCACATTTTCAACCCATTTCCAAATCCAATAACCCAACCCAATCTTAGAATTAACCCGACACTTTTTCCCTCTTTTGATCCTGGCAGTTGATCTCATAGACCAACGGCCCACATTATTACTTACCTAATTGAACACCCAAACCCCCATTTACCCTAATCATTTCTCCCAAACCAGCCGCCTTTGAATCCCTAAACACTCTCTAGCCCCTTTCAAACCCTAATCATCTCCAGCTGTATTTCGCCGGTGTTCATGGTTGCTCAAGCCATCGAACACCTCTATCCGTCATTTATCACCATCCCTGGCCTTTGGGTTCGAAGATTGGGACTTTGTTTCGCGGGAGACTGGACCATAGGTCCTTTAATGGGGTTTCACGGCCGTGTCAGGCTTCTCTCCGGCAAGCCTTTGAAGCCTTGGGTCCTTAACAAGCTCCTATGAGTCGTCCAGGCTTCTCTCGCCATTTCTGAGGCCTTTTATGAAAACCCTAACTGATTCGAGGTTCTTTTTCTGTCTCTCTGTATTATTTTATGATCTTCTCTAAGTTTTGTGTGTTTTCTAATGTTTTTAATTATCTCTCATCTTTTCTTCACCTAGGGGTGTTTCCAAAGACTGTTCATCTTTTTCAAAACCTAGGTTTTTTTGTGAACTGTTTGATCCTTTGATTTTGCTGTTTATTTCTTGTTACTATATGTTCTCCTTCGTGATTTTAAGAATCTTCTAATTTAGCTCTAAATATTTTACCTTACTGATTACCTTCCTAGGGTTTTCATCTAGTTTGTTCTATGATCTCTTCACAATGTTCTACTCTTGTTCCTCTCCGTCTGTGATATTCTTTGTGTTCTGACTTGTACAAGAAACCCTAATTTCTAAGGGTATTTGTCATTCATCTTTCTCTGTGAAACCCTAGCTACCTAATTGCTTTCTCGTATATGTTTCGCTACATGCCTCTTCTGCTATGCCTAGTTTTTGCATGATCAGACTTATGAATCTTTTATAGTAGTGTTCTTCCCTTTTTCCTTTGTCCCCTGTACTCTGATTAAGTTCATGCGAGTAAAATCTTGACTCCTTGATTTCCTGGGTAATTATGTACCTTACATGTTCAACCGTGTGATTTTTATATTTTCCTATGTGTATATACCCTATATTCTGTGATCAGTACTATATTTTCTTTCCAAAATTGGACTTAGGTATATTTATTTCTTTCATCCGGTTCCTTAATTTAAGGGTCCCTTCTCCTTAGTTGATACTAATTGATTTTCTGAATATTTTCCTTGTCTTACTATTGCTTCTCTTTCAACTATAAATAGGATCTCTCTTTTCTTACTCATACACACTGATTCTCGAGTTCTCTCTACTCTCACTCACGAAAACTCTCTGCTTTTCTCTTCTTGCTACTTGCTCTCTCTGTTAAAGGCTAGCCGGCTGAAAGCTGAGGCTAGTTATAGAATTTCTCTTTGTTCTTGTATTTCAAGTGCAACTGGTAGGTTGTAATCTCAATTGTTGATCTTTCAACTACTTGTTTACTTCCACCCTGTCTTTGCCTGATATACTCAACGTTTAATTTCATCATGTAATCCCTTTCCCTCCCCCTTGCCTGTTTCTTTCAGTACTTTACTTGAGTTCTAGCATATTTAAACTCCCTTTCCCTTTCCCTGGGCTGTCATGCTTCAGTTAAAAGTTCTAACATGCTTAATCCCCTTCCCTTTATTCCCTTGTCTGATTATTTTATTTCATATGAGTCTTTAGTGTGTTTAAGTCCTTATCCCTTGTCCCATTGTTTTTGTTGTAGATTTCAGTTATGTTAAACCCTCTTTCCCTTTATCCCTCACCTGTTTGTGTTAGATTTCAGCATGTTAGTCCATTTGGTTGTTTATATTCAGTATTTCAGCATGTTAAATTCCTTTCTTCTGCTTGTGTGTTGTCCATTACTATGTTTTATTTCCTCCTAGTCTTTTCCACTTAATTTTGTCTGTAAAATCCTATGTGATTTCCCCTTCCCCTTTACCCTTGTTTTCTTATGAGTTTGTTTTTGATGAGAATGGCATCTTATTGCCACTTCTAATCTAGAACCAACTCGTAGTTGCCTATACTCAGAATGATCCCACTCCCTTTTCCCTCTCTATGTGTTTGAGCCTGGACACGAGCCTGTTGGTGTCTTAATCACCTTCCAGACCCTTGTCTGACTTGTTTATAAGTCTGCTCCTGCTTATAACCTTTGTAAGGAGTCTGGGGTGTGCCAGTCTCAATCAATAGGTTGGGTATGACCACTTCATACATTGGTTCCCTTTTATCCTCACTTTGCACTTATTCTTAGCCCTTTAAGTTCCTACCCCCCTTTTGGTAAGACGAGCTTAGGGACCTTGGAGTCTCCTCTGAACTTGGATGCCTTAGGGCTGGTAATTCCACACTTTCACTATTCCAACTAGGGTGTAAGCAATTCCTGGATCTCTTTGAAGGCTTTTGGAACTTTGTAGCACTCTAAAAATGAGAAAAGCCTCGCATCTTGGGAGCTTGAATTTGGTAGAAGGCATATGTCGGACATTAAAGTTGCTTCGAGACCCCTGGGGCCTATTATAGTTGCTGATGTACTTTTAAATTTTTTATTTCTTTAATGTCCTTACTTTTCTGCCTAGTTTGTAATAGTGTGTAATGTTAAAACTCTGGGTATAGTGAAAGGGACATGTGGGATTTACTTTCTCACCTGCATTAGAGATCATGCCTATAGGGTCAATTTACTTCATTGCACCAGTTTCTATATAGTTGCATCACCATATAGTTAACATGCCTATAGGAGCTTACCTTATTGCATCAATGTCATATAGAAACCATGACTATAGGCTTATTCATATTTGCATCAGTAGAAACCATGCCTTAGGACCTTTATATTATCCATGTGAACTATTACTATGCCTATTTTTTACATTGTTGCATATTCATGTAGATGTCATATCTATAGGCTCTTTCATATTGCACCAACTTCACATAGAGACCATGCTATTAGGTTTGCATCTTATATACTCACCTAGAAAGTATGCCTATAGGAATTATATAAACGCTAGGAAAACAGTAGGACGTCTAATGGTATAAAAGCAACAACTGAAGGGTAACAACAAGTCATGAGTTCAGACCGTTAACGCTTTCAAACGTCTCAGTTTCATAAAACTTGTCCTAACATGACTTTTTTAAAACAGGTCCAGCCTAGGTCTGCTCTTTTGTAACTGTAAGTTACTTTCTATGTCGAGTTTGTGATTACTCAGATCCAGTGCTTTAGGATTTTAAAACTCCTTCAAGGTCTTTAAAACTCCCCTTCTTACTCGATTTGTTCAATTGATTTACAGCCCCTTTATCTCAAAATATTCGTCTGCAATTTTAAAAATTTTAACAGACTTCCGTCTAAAGCTCATGTTTTTCTTTCTAAAACCTGTCTGCAACTCTAAATATTTTTAAACAAACTCCTGTCTGCAACTGGCACCTTTTCTCTAAAGTCTTACTAATTTTTTAAAGTCTGTCAACTTCTAAAAAGTGCCCGGGGAGCTCGAAGCAGATTTTCTATCCAACTCTTATGTGTTAAACTAATCCGCCCCCTCTCCTAACCTTTTTTAAAGACCAAATCAGTAATTGAAGCCATCTTAAACTACTTGGTGTATGTTACGGGGTTTACTTGAGCCTTTAGTTGTTTATTTGCATCCCTCTTATTTGCTACTTGTTTTTTTATTGTCGCTCTAGCATTTTTACCTTTGAATACTCCATATATGTATCCTACTTCCTTTTCCCCGTTTTAGGATTAGAAGTCCTAATACCCCGGGACTAACAGGTTTGGGCGGGTATTAGCATGTAGTAAGTAAACAGTACCAACGCGCTTTAATACCTTAGCAGGATGGGTGGGTAGAATATGGAGATGATGACGATGCGATAATATCATAAAGCGGCCCCTCTTTGGGAATATGAGCTAGATATTACATCAAATGATCCATATAATAATTAAACCTTGGACCCCTCTTTCTCTTACGTGCTTTATTTAAATATTTTCCTGATGCTTTTCAAACTAATCCTCTCTCCTATTTCAAACTTATGTCCTTTTCTTTTAAGCTTTCAAATTATGTGAATATGTGCACTTCATTTGTCTACTTTCTTCATTTTCTTTTTAAAGTCACAATTAGCACGGCCGGGAACCACATTTGTGGATTTTGAGAGGTGTCTAACACCTTCCCCTCGAGATAATTTCAAGCCCTTGCCCAACTCTGGTTTCTCTCTCAAAAACACTCTCTTCACCTTAAAGTGTCCTAATGCACTATAATCATGAGGTGACAACTCTTCCAAATTCTGTGACCCAATTCCCAAACGCAAAAAAGAGTTGTTTTGCCCATAATGTCGTAATACCCGATTTTGCCTTTGAAAAATGGTGCGTCGAAACTTGGGATTAGAGTTGTTTTTGGAAGAGCTTTTAGATAGACAAGACTTTTTCATAGTGATTTGAATGCTTCAAGTTATAATAGTAGTTCATGTTCTTCCCAATGCCAAGAGAAGTACAATCAAATATTGAATGCTCACAACCAAAGCCAAGAGAACTACAGAGAAATGACGAATGTTAACACTCAAATAATGAATGCTTTTAAGGCGTATATGATAATGAAAGAATGGAGGATACATGAAGAATTTGCACGGATCTTTGTTTCTCCTCCTTATTCAATGGTAAGAAAAGTTCATAACTTTAATATTGAATAAATCAGTCCAAGTGTAACTCTTAACTGGGAAAGAAGAAAAATGTTGTGCTATTTGGTATTTGACACTTTTTCTCACTTTCTTCACCCATATTCATACACATGCATCTTTTTCTTCTTCTTTTTATTCTCCTTGTTCTTCCCCTTCTCCTTCTACTTCTCCTTATTCTTCTCCTCCTTCTTCTCCTACTTCTTCTCCTTCTTCTTCTCCTCCTTCTTCTCTTCCTTTTTCTCCTTCTTCTTCTTCTCCTCCTTCTCCTTCTTCTCCTTCTTCTCTTCCTTCTCCTCCTTCTCCTCCTTCTCATTCTCCTCCTTCTCCTTCTCCTCCTTCTCCTTCCTCTCCTTCTCCTTCTCCTTCTCCTCCTCCTCCTCCTCCTTCTTCTTCTTCTAGGAGGAAAAAAAGAGCCACGACAGGGCTAACTTCCAGGATGACGGTAGCCCCACAGGTTTCCGGCTCGGCATATGTGGCACTCCAAAATTATTTTGGAAAAGGAATCTATGGAGCCAGACAGGTATCAAGCGGAGCATGCGCCGCTTTATCCGGGGTGGCTAGAAGATGATCACATTGGCTTGGGAAAAACGGGTTTCGTCCATGGTCACAAGGTTATTGATGAGGAGGCTGCAGGAAAGGTCAAGTATAACCAGTTGCGCAAGCGTATGCGAGAGTGTGAAAGTGAACATCGGGAAATGCTAGAGGCTCAAAAGAAGGTAATCAATGAATGGAAGGACATGGCTGTGCACGCAAACAGCCGTTTAGGGTACTTGGAGCGGGGTCTAGTGGAACTGGAAGGCAAGTTTATGAAAAGGATCAACGAATGTCAGGAAGCTGAAGGTAACAAAGGTGGGTACTTGGCTCGGGCTTACTTGTTGCTGGGACTGCGCAAGCTAATGAAACTGTACGAGGGAGGCAAAGATACCGAATCTGTGAAGGTCCTTCTGGGACCAAGTAGTTAGGATTTTACTGCTTGCTGATGTAATAAGGCCTCTGGCAATTAGTGACAATTTTTCTTTTTTTCAGTTTGTTTTGACTCGTTCTATTTTCTGTCAATAAAATGAGGCATTTAGTATTACGAGTTCTCCAAATCATATTTGTTGCTAGTCCTACCTCGGGCACAATAAGGCACCCAAATAGGAAACGACTTATATTCCTGCAACAACGTGTTTAAATATCGCAATGTTCTCTTTCTCAGAATCCGCACTAACTTTTTACCTTTTAGTTTTTCTTTTATTTTTATTCCCCTCCCCAAAGGTTAGTTCGTGCATTCTGACACCATCAGCATACTCAACAAGATCAAAGGGTCCTCCTCCTTCTCCTCCTCTAAGTCTTCCCAGAAACAGGAACAAAGGAAATATGGGAGATAATGAAGCAAGGAAGGAGATTGAAGGAGCTTCTAAGGGAACCCGGATCACCAAAGAAACTGCTGCTCACTTGGAGCAAACTTTGCTAAGGTTTCGAGAGGAACTGGACCAGGTCAGGAGTTTGGCAAGCTTATCCATCTCCCTTGCTGCTGCAGATGTCAACAACCAGGTCCCTGCACTTCCGCAGAAGATCACAACCCAAGCTCGCAAAAATGCTCCACCGCTCATCCCAGAGCCCCAGAATGATCCAAACTACCAGGATACCCCTATCATTATTGATACTGTACCCTACTATACCCAGCCCGTATCAGATGTGTCAGAATCAGACTTACTCATTCAGAACTTGGCTGCTGAACTTAAGAAACTCACTAGCAGGGTTTAAGGCGTGGAAGGTAATAAAGGCGTGGAGGGTCTAACTTATGAAGACCTTTGTGTTCAACCTGATGTCGAACTCCCAGAGGGGTACAAACCTCCTAAGTTTGAAATGTTTGATGGTACGGGTGATCCCAGGGTTCACCCCAGGATGTATTGTGACAAGTTATTAGAAGTTGGTAGAGATTAAAAGATCCGCATGAATCTGTTCATGAGAAGCTTGAAAGGTGATGTGTTATCTTGGTATATCAGCCAAGATGGGAATAAGTGGACTAGTTGGGTAAACATGGCATCTGATTTTATGGACCTTTTCAGGTTCAACAGTGAGAACGCCCCGAACGTGTTCTATATCCAGAATTTGAAGAAGAAGCCTACTGAAACCTTTCGCGAGTATGCTACTCGTTGGAGGTCAGAAACTGCCAAAGTCAGGCCGGCTTTGGAAGAAGAACAAATGAACAGATTTTTCGTTTGTGCTCAGGACCCGCAGTATTATGAGAGATTGATGCTGATAGAGGGGCAAAAGTTCACTGATATCACCAAATTGGCAGAAAGCATTGAAGAGGGGAACAATAATGGTATGGTTACTAACCTTGAGGCACTGCAGGCCACCAACAAAGCCTTGCAATATGGTGGTACGTCGAAGAAAATGGATGTAAACTCTGTAATGGCTGTGCAAAGAAACCACTCTCCCATGAAATATCAACCCTACCCTCCAACTCCACTCACATACAACCCTCTCTAAATTACCAAGCACCTTCACCTACCTATCAAAATCCACATCCCGTCTACCAAACAACTGCCTCACCAACATATTCGCCCACCTCGCCAGTATATTCCCAACCCGAACCCGTATACCAAGACTACAACTCTCAACCTCCTCACTATCCATCACCGCCTACCCGCCAAAACATCCCACGGCCAAGACCAAACTTTGACCGCAAACCGCCCAGACAGTACACTGCTATTTCTTAACCCATTAACCAATTGTATGAGAAGCTCAAAGCCGCTGGATATGTTATACCCATCTCGGCCATAACCCCAGAAAACCATTCCCAATGGATCAACCCAAATAAAACATGCGCATACCATTCGGGGATGAAGGGTCATACCATCGATGAGTGCCGCTCGTTGAAGGACAAACTCCAGAACTTAATTGACAACAAGATCATCATAGCTAAGGAGCCTGCTCCTAATATTCGTAACAACCATCTACCATATCAGAAAGGTGGAGGCATCCACATGATTGAGGTAAAAGACGACTGGGACCCCGAAGGGCAATTGGTTTGATATCTGAGGGAGATGATCCCAAGAAAGCGGTGGTCACTCTTAATCCTATTATTGTGCAAATCCAGCCATCTGAGGACAACATAGTGAATATATCTGTACCATATGACTTTGAGGAACCTCCTGCAAAAGTGCCAAAACCAATTGAGGTGGAGTTCGGGACTCCAAAGACACCCGCACCAATTGAAGTTTCTATATTGCCTCCAAGGGTGCCCATTCCATTCATCATGTCGGACATAACCCCATTTCAGTAAAATGCCATACCCTGGGACTACACAGCCGAGGCGAGAAGGAAAGGGAAAGCGCGCACCGGTGAAGCAATTGTCGGGCAAGGTATGACTACAACAGGTAGGGTATGCACACCAGACCACCTAGCTGAGTCCAGCAAGCAGGCCTCTGGGCGTCCCAATGAAATTGGACATGATGATCTCTGGAGAAAGATACAGGCTAAGGAATATTAAGTTGTTGAACGGCTAAACAAGACTCCGGCGCAGATTTCCATCTTAGCATTGATGTAGAGTTCCAAGGCGCATAAGAATGCCTTGATGAAGATATTGAGCGAGGCTTATGTCCCGAGCAACATAACAGGAGGAGAAATGGCAAACATGATAGGGCAGGTACTGGAAAGTCACAAAATCACTTTCTACGAGGATGAATTGCCACCTGAAGGGCTCAGCCATAATAAAGAACTACACATCACTGTGCAATGTGAGGATCATTTCATCACCAGAATCTTAGTCGATGGAGGTTCCAGTCTCAACATCTGTCCATTGATCACCCTCAAGAAGTTAGTCAAAGGATTGCACGAGATAAAAGACGGGGCTATTAATGTTAAGGCTTTTGTCGGTTATCAGAGTTACACTCTCGGGGAGATTATCCTGTGTTTGCAAATGGTGCCTACTTGGTTTGATGTCGATTTCCAAGTCATCAGCGTACCAGCATCTTACAACTTATTGCTGGGATGACCCTGGATCTATGTCGTTGTGGTTGTAGCATCAACCTTACACCAGGCTGTGAAATTCGAATGGAACCATCAGGAATAATCATCCATGGCGACGATAGTAACCCCATATATAGTTGCCAGACCATTTCAATGATCGGAAGCAGAAGGAGAATAAGCGGAGAAACACATCATCATATTGAACGGGTCAACGTAGTGGACAAGGACAAATGGTGGAGAAATAAGGTCGAGGGCATTCTAAATTGGAGCGGGTATGAGCCAGGGAAAGGGCTTGGTAAGAATATTCAAGGTATAACCAAACCTATTCAGTTGAAGAAACATGGTACTACCTTCAGACTGGGGTACGATTACACTTGGCAAGAATTCAAGAACTGGTCACCACCAGGTCGCAGCCCATATAACCCATTGGAACGCCCCATACCTCTGTTGGAATAGACATTTCAGCCAGCCGACACTCTCTACGGGTCAGACGAATACGAGCCTCTTGCAGCGATGAAAAACTTGTTTCTGGAGGACATCGACTGTTGTGTGATTTTTGAAGAGGAAGGGGAGGAAGGCCCTTCCATTCAGGCTGTGAACCAAGGGGAGCGCCTCACCAACAGGTCAATCAGGACCACCATCGCCCGGAAACCTGCGGGATAGCAAGACTGAACAAGCATCATGCATCTTTGTTTTAGTTATTTTCTTTATTTTTCGCATTTGTCTTTACTTTCCAAAAGAGCTCTGATGTTTTGAACATTTATGAATTTAATCAAAAGATTTTTTAGTTTACCAAATATCTCGCTATTCATTACTTTTCTCCGCTATTCACTTTATTTTCACACAATATTACGATAACGTATCTTGATGATGAACCAACAACTGTAACTTGCAATGAGGCTATGCAACAAATGGACATAGACTCAGAGGAGGATAATATACCAGAAGAGGTTGTCAAAGAGGACAAAAATTTTGATAATAGACCTAAGTCCAACTTGGATGAAACCGAAGTCGTCAATTTGGAAGATACGGAGAATGTCAAAGAAACGTGCATTAGTGCACACTTATCACAAACAGAGAAAGAGGAATATACAGAGTTCTTAAGTGAATATGAGGATATCTTTGCATGGTCTTATGACGATATGAATGGCCTCAGCACATCCATCGTCGCTCACAAGTTGCCGACAAATCCTGCATGCCCGCCGGTAAAATAGAATCTCAGAAAATTCAAGCCAGATATGAGTTTAAAAATCAAAGAGGAGGTCACCAAGCAGGTCAAAGCCAGAGTTCTTCGAGTGGTAGAGTATCCAACTTGGTTAGCTAACATTGTGCCAGTACCAAAGAAGGAAGGGAAAGTTAGAGTATCGGGATCTCAACCGGGCCAATCACAAAGATGATTTCCCCTTGCCAAACATACACATTCTGGTTGACAACTTCGCCAAGCATGAGTTGCAGTCGTTCGTCGATTGCTTTGCGGGGTACCATCAGATATGGATGGATAAGGAAGATGCAGAGAAAACGGCGTTTATCATGCCTTGGGGAATGTATTGCTACAGGATGATGCCGTTCGGATTGAAGAATGCGGGATCTACTTACATATGGGCCACGACTACCCTATTCCATGACATGATACATAAGGAGATTGAGGTATACGTGGACGACATCACCATTTAGTCCAAGAAGGCTGCAGAACACCTGAAGGACCTCCGAAAGTTTTCAACAGACTATGAAGGTATAACTTGAAATTGAATCCCGTCAAGTCTGCATTTGGGGTCCCTGCGGGAAAGTAATTGGGTTTATCGTGAGTCGCCGAGGAATAGAGCTGGATCCATCAAAGGTCAAATCTATTCAAGAGTTGCCACCACCGAAGAACAAGAAATACGTAATGAGTTTCCTAGGGAGACTAAACTATATCAGCCGGTTAATAGCTCAATCTACCGTCATCTGTGAACCTATCTTCAAGATGCTAAAAAAGGATGCCACCACTAAATGGACCGATGAATGTCAAAAGGCTTTTGACAGGATCAAGAAATACTTGTCTACGCCTCTAGTACTTGTTCTGCCTGAGCCCGGGAGGCCCTTGTTGCTCTATCTCGCAATTTCGGATGGAGCATTTGGTTGTTTCTTGGGACAACATGATAAGACGGGGAGAAAGGAGCAAGCTATTACTACCTCAGCAAGAAATTTACCCCGTACGAGGCTCGGTATTCTTTGCTAGAATGCACCTGTTGAGCTTTGACTTGGATAGCTCAGATGTTGAGGCATTATTTCTGTGCTTACACAACCTACCTTATATCAAGAATTGATCCACTAAAGTATATTTTTCAGAAAGCCATGCCCACCGGCAAGCTTGCCAAGTGGCAAATTTTATTGAGTGAATTTTGACATTGTCTATGTCACCCAGAAGGCAGTTAAAGGACAGGCTTTGGCAGATCATCTCGCAGAAAATCCTGTGGAAGGGGAGTACGAACCATTGAAGACGTATTTTCCCGATGAGAAAGTAGCCTTCATAGGAGAAGATATTGCAGAATCCTATAACGGTTGGAGGATGTTTTTCAACAGAGCCTCAAATTTCAAAAGAGTTGGTATCGGAGCAGTCCTGGTATCAGAAATCGGTCAGCATTATCATGTATCCTCCAAGCTCAGGTTCCCATGCACCAATAATATGGCCGAGTACGAAGCCTGCATTTTGGGTCTTAAACTGGCCATTGATATGAACAATCAGGAGCTGCTAGTGATTGGGGATTCAGACCTAATCATACACCAGGTTCGAGAAGAATGGGCAACCAAGAATTCCAAGATACTCCCTTATTTGCACCACATACAGGAGTTGAGGAAGAGGTTCAGAAAAATAGAATTCCAGCATGTTCCAAGGATATAGAATGAGTTCGCAGATGCGCTTGCACCTTATCATCCATGATCCAGCATCCAGATACAAATTTCATCGACTCTATCTAGGTCAAGATTCATGATCAACCGTCTTATTGTACAAATGTTGAGGAAGAAGCTGACTGAAAACCCTGGTTCCATGACATCAAAAGGTAAGTGACAACAGGGGAATATCCAGAGCTTGCTAATGTTACTCAAAAGCGCATGCTTCAAAGGTTGTCCAACAATTTCTGTCACAACGGAGGAATCCTGTATAAGAAGACTCCTAATTTTGGGACTATTAAGGTGTGTCGATGCGACAGAAGCAACCAAGTTACTAGAAGAAGTGCACTCAGGGACTTGTGGGCCGCACATGAATGGTTTTGTTCTAGCAAAGAAGATACTCATGGCAGGATATTTTTGGATGACTATGGAAACAGATTGCATTCAGTATGTACGGAAGTATCACAGCTGCAAGATACATGTCGACATGATAAAGGTACCTCCGAACATACGCACCGAAACGAGTTCACTATGGTCGTTCGCCGCTTGGGAATGGATGTTATTGGACCAATCGAGCCTGCCGCATCAAACGGACACAGGTTCATTCTAGTGGCAATTGACTACTTTACTAAATGGGTCGAAGCAGCATCATACAAAGCAGTAACCAAGAAAGTTGTGGCAGATTTTGTCCGGGATCGTGTTGTCTGTCGGTTTGGGGTTCCAAAGTCGATCATCACTGATAATGGTTCCAATCTCAACAGCGACTTGATGAAAGCGATGTGTGAAACTTTCAAGATCAGACAGAGAAATTCTACGGCCTATAGACCTCATTTGAATGGAACCGTGGAAGCAGCCAACAAGAACATCAAGAAAATACAAAGGAAAATGATCGAAAGGCATAAGCAGTGGCATGAGAAGTTGCCATTCGCTCTATTGGGTTTTTGTAGTACAGTGCGCACATCGACCGGGGCAGCTCCCTACATGCTGGTTTACATTAGAGAAGCGGTAATTCCCACCGAGGTAGAAATTCCGTCCTTGAGAATCATACAAGAAGTTGAGTTAGAGTACGCAGAGTGGGTCAAGGTTCGCTACGAGCAGATAACCCTTATAGATGGAAAGAGAATGTAATCTATCTGTCACGGTCAGTTATATCAGAACAGAATGGCTAGAGACTTCAACAAGAGAGTTTGGCCGAGGAAGTTTACACCAGGGAAGCTGGTGCTAAAAAAGATATTTCCAAAACAAGATGAGGCCAAAGGGAAGTACTCTCCTAATTGGCAGTGTCCGTACATGGTTCACCGTGTTCTAACTAGAGGAGCCTTTATTCTTGCAGAAATGGATGGAGAAATCTGGCCAAAATCGATCAACTCAGATGTAGTGAAGAGATATTACATTTGACCATTGTGCTTTCCTTTATGATGTAATTTGAACTACGCCCGACCTGATTCCCATTTAAGAGGCGATACGTAGGCAGCCCTATGGGTTCGGTCACATCTATAATAAAATTCCGTTTCCCCCCGCATTTGGAACTGGGGCAGAAGTTTTAGTAGGATCCTATAAATTCCGAAGTCAGCTTGTCAATTTTTGCGTCATCATCGACCCAGTAAACTGGGACAGAATTTTGAGGAGGACCCTCAAAATTCAAAGGTCAATCCACTTTCAGTCAATTAGCACCGCCGTCAACAGCGCAGCCCAGTAAACTGGGGCAGAATTTTTAGGAGGACCCTCAAAATTCCAGAGCCAGCGAGGTTGCCGTGCCTTGAACCACGTTGCAGTTGTGGTTCATCATCAAACAAAACTATTTTTTCTCTACTTATATATATATATTTGCATCATGTGTGCCAAAATTTGCATAAAATCATTTAGATCACTGTCGTTCAACAAAGCTACCCAAAATGGTACAAGACACCACGAGCCGAAGGATACGAACTAACCTCCCCCATTTACAGAACTCATGATTTTCTTTGGATGCAGGACACAAGCCAATAACGCAACTGTTCCTGGGACTCAAAATTCCCAAAACGACCCCAACTTCGTAGAAGTTTACTATCTACATGCAGACATTTCCCCAGCAGTCACAATATCACAATCATCTACCAGCTAAGCAAACGCTACCATCTTCCCCTTTATATTCTCGCATTGCATAAGGCTATTCTCTGCCTTACGAGGTTAAGCTCTACCTCCATCCTGCATAAGGCTATTCTCTGCCTTTCGAGGTTAAGCTCTTCCCCCATCCTGAATAAGGCTATTTTCTGCCTTTCGATACTACGCTCTGTCTCATCTGCATTGCTTACATTGTATAAGGCTATTCTCTGCCTTCCGAGATTAAGCTCTACCTCCATCCTGCATAAGGCTATTTTTTTCCTTTTGATACTAAGCTATGTCTCCATCTTTCATTGCATAAGGCTATTCTTTGCCTTACGGGGCTAAGCTCTGCATCCATCCTGCATAAGGCTATTTTTTTCCTTTCGAGACTAAGCTCTGTATCCATCTACATTTCTTACATTGCATAAGGCTATTCTCTTCATTCCTAGGTTAAGCTCTACCTCCATCCTGCATAAGGATATCTGCTACCCTTCGAGACAATGCTCTTTCTCCATCTTGCATTTTGCATAAGGCTATTCTCTGCCTTCCGAGGTTAAGCTCTACCTCCATCCTTGCATATGACTATCTTCTGCCTTTCCAGACTAAGCTCTGTCTCCATCTTACATTGCACAAGGCTATTCTCTTCCTTCCGGGGCTAAGCTCTGCCTCCATTCTGCATAAGGCTATCTTCCGCCTCTAGAGACTAAGCTCTGTCTCCATTTTACATTGCATAAGGCTATATTCTGCCTTTCGAGGTTAAGCACTACCTCCTTTATTTTGTATTTTTGCTGAAATATCGCCACCTTATTTCATTTTGGCTGAAATATCGCCACCCCACATTTTAAATTCCTGCTCGGCTAAAAGATTGCCACCCTCTACATTTATTCGGCTGAAATATTGCCACCTTTTCATGGGCTGAAATATTACTTATTCAAAGGTGTAATAGTTCGGAGGCACCATCTGCATGGCTCGAGAACACCATTTAATGGCCTGCGAATCTTTACTTTCATGCTCTTCATAGCCCGGACGTCATCGTCTGAGGACGCCATCCTAATCGTTTGAAGACAGTATTCATGGTCCAATGGGAACTTGCATCACGTTTAAATTATTCAATATTCACGCACATCGTTCATTTGCAGGTATACCGACTGGCACGGCTGTATCAGCAGGAGCGCTGCCACTCCAGTTCTGTGGCTCGTCCGATCCCCGAACCCTTGCCAAATCTCAAACCCCCGTTGCGTCCGCCTTTTTAAATTTTCATTGGCATATTCCGCCAATGGCTCCTGAACTATATACGGCCTGATTCCTGTAAAACCAGGGATATGTAGGTAGCTCAGAAGCCATAGCACGGTCGAAATTCTCGTACAATTGTCATTTCCGGTCAAAATTAGCCATCTTATTTTTACCTGACAACTCTTTCATCTCGGGTAAAGAGGGGCAGCTGTTGATACCAAATTTTTCCCTATGTATTTTTGTATCCAAAATACTTCCAAAATAGCTTATGAATTCATATATAAGCATCCACAAAAGGTTTGGTATTTTTCTATAATTTTTCCATCATTTTAAAATCAATTTACAACTTATTTTGTACTATAAAATCTAATATTTAACCTCAAATCTTGTTATTGAGTAAATAATTTATATTATTCTTCATTTACATAAAAAAATTATAATTTATGCAATTTTTACAGAATTTTACAAAGCCATTATGTATTTTTAAACTAAAATTGCATTAAATTGTAATTTTAGCCTATTTCTCGATTTAGTAAGTATTTCAAGTATAAATCATTCCTGATATTTTTTAGTTTCTTCCTAAATATATTTTATTAACTCAGTAATTTTATTGGATTTTTACAAAATTGTTTACTATTTTTATAAAATCAAATTAGGAAAAATGGCTATTTAAAATGTAGCCCTTTAATCTTTCAATTCTAGCCAAAATTGAAACCTAAAATCAACCCGAAAATTAGCCCCCAATTGCCCGACCCGAATCCAAAATCACCCGACCCAAACCCAATTAAATCTAACCCACCCGGTCCCCTTTCTAATCCTGGTCGTGGATCTCACAGATCAACGACCCACTAGACACTTACCTAAATTAAATCCCTAATACCCCCAAGCCCTAGTCACTTTTCCAAACGAGCCGCCTTTGAATCCTTAATGCTCTCTAAGTTCTCTGAAAATCCTAGTCGTCTCCGGCCTTTTTCACCAGCGTTCATGGCTGTCCTGGACCTGAAACTCCCTTATTCGTTCACTCCTCACCTATCCTGGCCTTTGGGTTCGAGGATCGGAGCCTTATTTCAAAGATGACTGGACCAGAGGTCCTCCAATGGGGTCTTTTGCAGCTATGTCCGGCCTTTCTCCGGCAAGTCTTAAGGCCTTGAGTCCTTTGCCGACTCCTTTCTCTAAAAACCCTAATGTTAGAGGTTCGTTTTCATTTTTCTCTGTGTTTATCTTCCGATCTTCTCTGAGCTCTAGCTATTTTTTAAAACTTTTATGTATCTCTCATCCTTTCTTCGTCTATTTGTGTTTTCAAAACTATTCGTCTTTTAAACCTAGGGTTTTCTACGACTTATCTGATCTCTTTGATTTTGTTGTTTATTTTTGCTACTGTGTGTTCTTCTCCATGATTTTGAATGTTTTCTACAATGGCTCTAAAGTGTTTTGCTTTACTGTGTATTTCTAGGGTTTTCAGTTCATGTGTTTATACTTTCTTTATGATGTTCTGCTTTTGTTCATCTTCGTCTATGATGTTCCTTGTGTTCCGACTTGTAGTGGAAACCCTAATTTCTACGGGGAATTTTCCATTTTTCTTTCTCCGTGAAGCCCTAGCCGCCTGTGGTTGCTTCTTATGCTTTGCTACATGTTGTTTCCAGTCTTTGCCTGTTCAAACATATGCATCTTTTATAGTACTATTTTCCCCTTTCTCTGAAACCCTAATTGATTTTGGTACTGCTGTTTGATTCTCTAATAGCTCCCTATTTTCTCACTAAGTTCGAATGCAAGTAGTATCTTGACTCCTTGATTTCTTGGGTGATTACTTTCCATATATGTTTACCCGTGTGATTTTCAAATTCTTTACATGTATTAACCCTATATTATGTGATTAATACTCGATTTCTTTCCAAATTTAGACCTAGATTTATTTATTTCCATCTGGTTCCTTAATTGAAGGGGTTCCGTTCTCCTAAATTGATACTGATTGATATTGCTGAATATTTCCTTGCCTTATTGCTGCATCTTTTCAAAACTATAAATAGGCCTTCTCTTTTCTCACTAATACACGAGTTCTCTCTACTCTTACTCACTGAAAACTCTCTAGTCTTCTCTTCTCTGTTATGTACTCTCTTTGCTAAGAAATAGCCGGCTGAAAGCCTAGGCTAATTATAGAATCTATACTTGCTCTATTCTTCAAGTTGCACTGGTAGGCTCCTAATTTCAATTATTAACCTTCAACTATCTTTTTACTTTCCCCTTTCTTTGTCTGTTATGTTATTTCAACTTAAGCTCTTGCATGTTTAATCCCTTTCCCTTGTTCCCTTGCCTGCTATGTTCAAGTTGAAATGCTCAACCTTTTTCCCTTTCCCTGGTCTGTTTATATTAAGCTTTAATATGTTTAACCATCTCCTCTCCTTTCCCTTGTTTGTTTACATTCAACACTTTTCTTTAAGCTTTAACATGTTAATTCCTTTCCCCTTTTTTCCTTATCTATTTGTGTACTTCATTTGAGTTAGCATGTTTTCCCTTTTTTCCCTCACATGTTTGTGTATTTCATTCAAGCTCTAGCATGTTTAATCCATTTTCCTTGTTCCCTTGTCTGTTTATGTTAATCTTTAGTATGCTTAATTCTCTTCCCCTTGTTCCCTTGTCTGTTTTGTGTTTAGGTTCAGCAGGTGTAATCCTTAGCACTGCTCCTTGTATGCTTATGCTTTTAGTTTAAACTAGCATGTGTAATCCCTTTCCCTTGCATGCTTGTTATTCATTGATTTCATGAATCATTTTAGTTTAATCTTGTTCTTTCAATGTTCTTATGTGATTTCCCCTCCCCTTTAGTCCCTGTTTGCATGTGAGTTTGTTCTGGATGAGAGTGGCACTTCATTGCCACTTCTAATCTGGAACCAAAGGCTGTTAACAGCCTATACTTAGAGTAATCCCACTCCCATTCCCCTATCTTATGTGTTTGAGCCTTGACAAAGGCCTGTTGGTGTCCTAATCACCATACAAACCCTTGTCTGACTTGTTTACAAGTCTACTCTTGTTTGTTAGCCTTTGTAAGAAGTTTGGGGTGTGCCAGTCTCACTCTATAGGCTAGGTCTGACCACTTCCTACAATTTTCTTCCTCTAATCCTCACTTTGCACTTATTCTTAGTCCTTTAAATCCCACCCCCCTCTGGTAAGCCACGCTTAGGGACCTTGGAGTTTCCTCTGAACTTGGATGCCTTAGGGTTGGTAATTCTACACTTGCAATATTCCAATTAGAGTGTAAGCAATGGCTGGGTTTCCTTGAAAGCCCTTGGAACTTTGTAACACTCTAAAAGAGAAAATCCTCAGATCTTGGGAGCTCATATTTGGTAAAAGGCATATGTTGGACATTAAAGTTGCTTCGAGACTCCTCGGGCCTGTTATAGCTACGATGTATTGAATTTTTATTTCTTTTAATGTTCTTTTCCTTTCCTGCCCATATTTGTAATAAATTTGTAATAAAAGAACTTGGGTGTATAGTGAAAAGGGACATGAGAGGGATTTATTTTCTTGCAAACATTAGAAACCATACCTATAGATTTGCATCACTTGTTAGTACTGATACCATGTTTATAGGCTTCTCATTACCATATAGAAAACATGCCTATAAGGGTTTACTTTTCTTGCATCTATATCGCATAGAAATCATGTTTATAAGCTTAGTTTTCTTGCATCAGTTAGAAACCATATCTTAGGGCCTTGCACTATTGCATCCATGCCATATCATTATCACGTCTATATTGTTGCCTTGACCCCATGTAGATACCATGTCTATAGGCTTTTTGTATTGCATCAACTTCATATAGAAATCATGCTTATAGGTTTGCATTTTTAATCTCGCCTAGAAGCATGCCTATAGGAACTAAATAAACGCTAGGAAAAAATAGTAGGTCGTCTAACAAGCTGTAACTAAAGGGTTAATAAGTAAGTCATAAGTTCAGACTCGCCTAATGCTTTCAAACGTCTCAGTTTTCAACTTGACATAATTTTTTTTATTTCAGAACGGGCCCAAGTATGCCCCTTTCACAATGCTCTGAAGCTGTAAACTATTTTTTATACTGAACCTGTGATTTTGCCTAAGTTCAGTGCTTTAAAAACTTCTTTAAGTTCTTTTAAAGTGCCATTCTTGCATCTCCCTTTTACTTGATTTATGTGGCTTACTCACAAGCCTTTTCAAACTTGTACGTAGCTTTGACTCTATTTTAACAGACTCTTGTCTACAATTAACGTTTTCCTCTAAAATCAACTGATTTCCTAAATCTCGTCAACTCCTAAAATGGGCCCGGGGAGCTCGAAGTAGATTTTCTATCCAGCTCTTATGTGTTAAACTAATCTGCCCGCTCTTCTAACCTCTTTTAAAGACCAAATCAGTAAGTGAAGTCATGTTAGACTATTTGCTGTATGTTACGGGGTTTACTTGAGCCTTTGATTATTAATTTACGTAGCTCTTACATGTTATGTGTTTTTGACTGTTGCTCTAGTATTTTTACCTTTGAATACTCCATATATATATCCTATCTCTCTCTCCCCATTTTAGGATTAGAAGTCCTAATACCTCATGATAGGCAGGTTGGGACGGGTATTAGCATGCAATAAGTAAATGATACCAACGCGTTTAAGTACCTTAAACGGGTGGGAAGGGTAGAATATGAAGATGATGACTGGTACGCTAACACCATATGCGACCCCCCTTTGAGGAGTGTGTGCAGGGTACTGTGCCGATGTGATCCATATTATAGTTAAACCTAGGACCCTTCTTTCTCCTTTATTTTCTTTATTTAAATGCTTTCTTCTAGTAATGCTTTTCAAACTAATCCTCTCTTATTTCAATCTTATGTCCTTCCTTTTCTTTAAAGCTTTCAAGTTATGTGAATGTTATACATGTGCACCTTATTTGTCTACTTGCTTCATCTTCTATTAAAGTCACAATTAGCACGGCCGGGAACCAGATTTGTGGATCTTGAGGGTGCCTAACACCTTCCCCTCGAGATAATCTGAAGCCCTTATCCAAACTCTGGTTTTCTTTTCAAAATAAACTCTCTCAAGCGTCCTAATGCACTATAATCATTAGGTGACGATTGTTCCAATTCCATAACCCAATTCCCAAATGGGAAATAGAGTTGTTTTGCCCATAATATCGTAAAACCCGATTTCGCTCTCTTTTAATGAGGGAAAAAGGGAGCGTCGACAGAAGGCTTATGCACATGCGAAATACTTCAGCTTGTGCTTTGTTGACTTGTAGATGGTGCTGATGAAGGTCGATCAACCAGTAAGCTCACACGATGATCATACTTAGACTCAAAGTCGTCCATACATTTTTCCAAAGATTCTTTTGATTTTTTAGTTTCATTCAGCTCGGCCTGTAGTGATTCTTTTTCTTTTTGAGTTTCATTAATCTCAATCAGTATTGCAGCCTTTGACGAGCTGCCGCCTTTCAGCTCCTTAGTGGTTATACCACCCCCTAATCCGACCACATGACTCTTGTTTTGAGGTCCGAAATACCTTTGTATTACCTCGATAATCGTAAGAGCGGACTCAGATTGTACCGGCTCTTGTACTTCACCCTATAAAATACAAGAAAATTTGCAATAACAAAATACATATAAATAAAATGAAGGATGTAAAATGAAGTTCATCAATAAACATACATATTTTTTACTAGCTTCAGGTTCTACGACCGTGTCGTCTTTCTTGTGACTTTCAAAAGAAGATACTCGACATGTTCGTTGGATTACCATGTTTGCCTCCCTTCATGTTGAAATAAACAAGTCAAACAAAGACATTAAACACTACTTGAAGATCCCCCCTTAGTTTGGAGCACCTAGAACTCCAAGTTCCAAATATGGTAATGACTCGCAGTTTGAGAACCATGAATTACAGTTGATTGAGTAAAGAGTCGGTGATCAATTCACCAGAAACTAAATGAGATAGAGAGTAACAAATATAGGAATTTCCACGAGACATAGGTAATACAGATGGTATTATCAGTTGGAACAGGTAATGATATTATGAAACTAAAAGCAATGTGACACAAGAGTCAAATTTCAGTCTCATACTTATGAGACAATCATCAATGAAATTACACAGATGGAATTTGAAAAGGAAGCCTTCACACCTAAAAATCGTCCAGATCAAAAGTTGTAAACTACCTACAAGATTAGCAGAAACCAGCCATAAACCCCGTGTAACACATAGCCCCATACGACTCTTGTTGCCAAACAGAGTAAGCTTCATGGTTCTTTGGAAACCTCTTAGGAAAATATTGCAAGACATTTATCTCATTCAACATTCTGACAACCTTACAATAACATGCTTAGCGTTTTGATAAGCACTTTCAAGTAGTGGCATCAGCTGCTGCAAGACTTATTAGTAATAATTTTAATCATCGAGTTAATTGTAATTGCTACTATCCTCAGGTGTTACGGGTAAGCTGCAACATTCCCTAGACATCAAATCTGGGATATTATGCCTGCTTTGTATGTTTTAAAAAAGGTATTTTGCATATTAAATAAGAGGGGGGGGTGGAAAGATGAACTTATAAAGCTCTAATTTATGCCTCCCTTGTTGCATCTAGTTGCAAGAAAGAAAGAGATGAAAGAGACAAAAGTAAAGTACGACCCAGTACAATACCACTCAGTGGTATCTGGGGAGGGTAGTGTGTACGCAGCCTTACCCCTACCCTGAGGTAGAGAGGCTGTTTCCAAATAGACCCCCGGCATAAATCCCCAGAATTTGCTCCTAGGGAGACTCGAACTCACAACCTCTCGGTTGTAAGTGAGGGTTGGTTACCATCAAACCAAGCCCCTCTTGTCTAAAGAGATGAAAGAGACATAAGGTAATATATCCATTAAGAAAAATTCAGGATCATATGGAGCTACATGTATGTAGACTACTTCAATCTGACTCTACCAAAAACCAGCAATTATGACATGCATTAAGCTATGAAATCATGGAACACTGAAACTAAAGTAAGTAGCAAGTGACATACTGCAGCAGAACATTTCCATCAAGAAAGATATATTATCATGACAATTGTTGATTAACAGGAGAGTGGCAACATTTCTGACATTGCAGCAGAAAGCAGAACATTGTTGATAGTAAGCAACAAGTGATCTACTGCAACAGAACATTGCTGACAATTATTAACATTTCCAAAGTAAACATATAAAATCAAAACAAATAAATAGCTTAGTTTGCAGTTCAAGGTGAAAATATTAAACTGGAAAAAGCACTCTTCAGCGAATATGAATCAGATTGCAATGTGCACCTACCAGCTCGTAAATAATTTCTCTAATCGGCTTCCTACTCGTACGACGAGGCATTCTCAACATAGACCTATTGATCAAGTTTCTAATACTTGTTTCTTATTTTAAGAAGAAACCATTGAAATCATGAACTGTTACATACAATAATAAGAAGTTAAAAAATAGTTATGAAGTCCTACCTTAAATTTTTCACTTAAAAATATTCCTTGACCAACCATTCCCAATCACTATTGTCTACCTCCTTCGGGACATCTTTTAGAGCTTTATGCAACGGCTTAAACATCACATACTTGTGTAATTATCATCTCCAATTGGTCCATAACTTATTAATATGCTTTGAGACATGATCTCTTTGATGATTCATGCCATCACTGTCAAATTTATCCTAAACAATATTTTGCAAAATCATCAATCAAGAAAGGAAAGGACTTGAAAATTATCAAAAGGCAAATTAGTAATGCAACCACTTTGTCATGAATTAATAATATAAACTAAATATGTATTGTAGGTCAAATCCCACAGTACCTAGCCAAAAAACATGATTTTGTAGGAGTTAGGAGAGGAATGGAAATTGATATCGAGTTAGTTCTATGGATTTAGGGTTTAGAATTTTAGATTCATGTACATATTCAAAGATCTAATTCCGCTGCAGTAAAGTCACTGAGGCAGTAGCTTTTACATACACATGATTCTATTATAGAATATAGCTCATTGATTTTGAATCATATGTTTCTTATCCAATAGTTCAGGCTTAACCAACATATATCAAATAAGCAGTTATTTAGTTATTTCATCAAATAATTAGCATATATAAATTAACCAACAATGGGGTGTGCACAGTTTTTTGGATAGCATACGAGGACAAATAGCGACGAGGGTGCAGTACTTCTGCTCAATAGAAAAGAGCAAAAAATTAAAGAATAAAGATCATCATCAGAGGAAAAAGAATGAAAAGAATAGAGCATAAACAGACTGTTCTATTCTTTGTTGCACTGTTGCTCAACATAAAAACAGAGCAAAAAAATAGAAAGAAGAAGAGAAGATCAGAAGAAGAAGAAGAAGAAAAAGAGCAACATACTCTTTGTTCTGCACTGTTGCAAGACAAAAACTGAGCAAAAAAATAAAAAGAAGAAGAGAAGTAGAAGGGAAAGGAAGAAAGAAAGAAAGGAGAAAGCAGAAGCAGAAGCTTACCTGGGCTGGGTGGAATTGGCTGCTCGATCTGTTGTTTGAAGGTTGAAGAACAGCTCGCCTCTTGCTACAGAAGCAGTGGCGCTCGCCTTTAACAATTACAACGCAATAGAACCAAAATAGTGTAGGCTGCTCGCATCGCATCGCCTCACTATGGTTGCAGTCCATTTTCCTTTTAATACGTAAAAGTATTGCTACTGTATTATGTTACATATAAAATTCTCTAAAGTTTCTTTTTAAAACATAGAAGTGTCTAAAGTTTCCTTTTATTAAGCTTACTAAATACCCTCAGTTACAGGTTTTTTATAGCTAAATACGTTGGAAGGAAAATCAACCACTACAATCTATATATATGCAGGTATTATCTAAAGAGGAACTTAGTTATCATTCCAGCATTTATGCAATTATAAAAACTGTCCTTTCCAGAAAAATAGGAAAAGAAAAGCTAAATATATAACTGGGGTAATGGAAACCTCCTTGCAGTTTTGGAACTAATATTTAAAAAGTTTAGCTATTATCTCTAATCCTAGTTTGTTGCAATCATCTATCAGGATCGTATTGTGACTTTCAGATTTTAAAATCTACAAGAAGAGAAGTTTATCAAGATAGCTAGTTCAATAAAGTTCGACGTGATCAAAGTACCCAAAATCCGAACCCGATAATTTAGAATAACTCACTACCATAGATTCAAGACAACTTATAAATGCTAAAAACTAACTTAAAAGCACAGATTCACAGAAGATGTGCTGCTAAATAAAGAAAACCACTCAAGACATTACCTTCATTAATAAATTTTTAACTATGGAAGAGAAGGTGCTACTAAATATGGCCAGCTAAATTTCAATTTCTCAAGAGTGGTTTTCAAGATAATATCGCATGAAATTTTTCCTGAAAAGAGAAATTCAACCAAGAAAGTATTACTTTAATAAAGGTTTAAATACTTACTGTAATAGCTTGCCACATGTGTTCCAACTTATCTTCTCCGATGTCCTTCCATGAATGTACTTGAAACGGACACATATTACGATCACGAACTAATATACCCAAGTGTATCAAACATGAGGCTTGATGCTTTCCAATTGTTGTAAACGTTAACTCTAAACTTTTCTTCGGGTTTGAGTCCTGCTACAATTCTTGTTCTTTCCTCTCACCGTTTTTTGGCTCTTCATGTTCACATAAATCTGTAAATTTTTAACATAAAACAAATTCCAGTCTTATAACAAACAAAAAATATATTAAACTTGAGACCTTGCATCATTTCATCTTCTTGAGTGAGGGAAACATCATCTTCCATCAGATCGAAACTAGGATGCATAAGATTAGTTCTATTATGCGCTAGCTTATTCTGCTCAGAAGCTGTTGAGTTCTGATTTTGACTTTTACCAACCAGGTTTCTGTTTCCAACGCTTCCTTTTGCCGAGCCCGAAGATCTTAGGTTTTTTCCACATCCCCTTGCTAAAGCACTAGGTTGACTATAAGTGTCTCATACATCTGGAAATTTTTATTTGAGTAAAGCATAAAATAACTTCTAGTCTTAATAAAAAATATAAAATAAATAATTAAAACATGAGACGTTGCATCATTTCAGCTTCTTGAGTGAAGGGAATGTCATCTTCCATCGTATCAAAATCATGAGGCGTGAGAATATTACAACTATATGCTAGCTTATTCTGCTTAGAAGACCTTGAGTTGTAATTTTTAATCTCGCCAATCAATTTTTTTTTCAAAATATTTATTCTTGTAGAGACCAAGATTGAAAGCTTTTCCCTCGTCCCCTTGCTAAAGCCGCAGGTTGAATGTATGCATGACGTACATTCTTCAAAGCTGCTCTTGCTTCTGCAAATTTTGATTTATGTGAAACATAAAACCAATACCAGTCCAATAATAAACAAAACAAAATTAAAAATTATTACTTAAGAGACCTTGTATCGCTTCAGGATCTTGAGCGAGGGGAGCATCATCTTCCATCAAAGCGAAACCAGGGGGCACAAGATTATTAGGATGTGCAAGCTTATTCTGCTCAAAAGCTGTTAAATTATGAATTTTATTTTCTACAATCAGATTTCTCTTTCCAATACTTGTTTTTACAGAGCTCAAAGATCCAAAGTTGTGTCCTCTTCCCCTTGCTAAAGCACCAGGTTGAATATATGCATGATGTACATTCATTGAAGTTGATCCCGTTTCAGACTTCTGAAATTTTGATGGATTCATGTCAACAAAAAATAAGATAAAAGTATTGAGTAATTGTTAGATGAGAAAGATAAAATCATTAAGAAGAGTAATATAGTTATTTATCCATTCATGTCAGTCAAGATTGTGATGTTCTTCTACTTGCTATACGTGGTATGCTTTGCAAATCTGTATGTGAATCTCTTATTGAGTTGTCTTTATTTTTTTACTTGCTTGGAGGAAAATATTTAAGAATGAAAGAGTTAGAACAAATAGCAACTCAAATTCCTATAACTTTGTGCAAGTTAGAAAAAGTATCCTCTCCTTCATTTTTTGATGTGATGGTGCACTTGTCGATCCATTTAGCTAATGAGGCTATGATTGCTGAACCTATTCAATATAGATGGATGTATCCAGTGGAGCGATGGCTATACTTTTTGAAAACTTTAGTTGGTGATAGGGCTTTCCTAGAAGGTTCTATCGCATTGGGATATTTGGCAATTGAATGTTTAACTTTATGTTCAGGGTATTTGCGTACAATGAAAACAAAATTTAATCACCTTGAGCGGAATTATGATGGTGGTATTATTGAATCTGATGGAGGTTTAACAGTTTTTCGCCAACCTGAAAAAGAATTAAGAGCTGGAAAAATAGAAAAACTTAATACAGATGAATTAGAGCAAGCATATATTTATTATTTTGAAGAACTCTGATGAAATTCAGCCATTTCTCGAGAAATTACAGACTCGGCATAATAATTTGATTATATTTTATCAACGATTTCAATTAAAATGACATGTTATTCTTTAATTTTTTTGTAAAGAGTTTTCACAAATTCCAGGTGATAGCTCTCAAAAATACTCCGACAGGGAGTTCATTAGCTGGTTTAAAAAAAGGTTAGTACTAGGTATATACTATTTTTATTTTCTTAGCCATAATATTTATATAGTATTTGTTAGTTAAATTATATAATTTATTTTGATAGGTTGTTGAATTGTACAAATGTGATAACAGTAAGAAAATGGAAGATTTCCTCACATTGTCACGTGGTCTCATGCCATATATGAGACATGTTAAAGGATACGTTACTAATGAATATATGTTTCATGTGGAAGAGTATGATAGGAGTTTGAGGACTCAAAACTATGGGGTGGTTGTAGTTGGAGAGACAGCTAAAAAGAATAAAAATATTGATTATTATGGAGAACTTACGAAGATTCACGAATTGCAATTTATTGGAGGAAAAAAGGTGATCTTGTTCAGATGTAAGTTGTTTGATGTTTATGACCAAGAAAAGGGAGTTAAAATGGATGAATATGATTTTGTGAGTATTAACCTTCAGCGGTTATTGAAAAGAAATGAGTTATTTCTATTAGCAAACCAAGCATTACAAGTATTTTATGCCGACGATCCTTCAAACAAAGGCTGGCATGTTGCAAGAAAAATTCTACCTCGTCATACTTTTGACATTTTGCAAGAAAAGGATGACGATTTGGAGAATTTGGATAATTCTACACAAATGAAAAGGAAAGAACTTATGAAGGTTTTTGACCTTTATCATGCGTGTTGTTAATATTTATTTCCTTAGGTCTCTTGCTTCTCTCTTTTCTAGGATAACTGGAACTGATAATTATTATGAATCAGTTCATGGGTTTTCTTTGATCATATCTTATCAGTGTTGAACATTTTGTGCTGCTAATGATTGTTTTCTCTTGCATTGGTTACTTTCCAGCAGTCCTATGATGTTGCTCCAGGAGAAACTTATTGTGATATGTTTTTGAAAAAAATCCATCCTAACGTAACTAGCTATTTAATTGCAATAAAACAAAAGTACTAGCTAGACATTCGAATCTATTACTTAGACTGTCTACACTATCTTCTATATATATATATCAATAATAAGCTTTTGTACTAAATTCCTAGCTCTGACAGTTTCACCAATGTTGCATATGTAAGTTATTTCTGTCATAATTACATCATTTCCGTTGTAACTCTGCTAAAAGATCCTCATATTTATTTTATCCATACTACACTGGTGACTCAACATATACTATCTTGAAGACATTGGTCCTATGTGATTTCCCCTTGGCCTATGTTGATTCCAGAAGGTAGTAGGAATAAATTGGCTCTGTATCTAAAGCATAACTTTCATCCACAACTCAATGGTGAAAGCACAAGTAACTAACAGATTCTCCCTTGACTCATCGTGATCTTGGCATAGAATATATTTAGGATTAAGAATCAATCCCTAGTTGGCCAGCCTATCATTTGTTTATATAGTGAATGTGGCCATTAGTCTGGCAATCTTCTGGAAAATCATACTCTTCTAATTTACTCTGGGGATATCTCCTAATAGCGTCGGGTATATTTTTCTTATAAGGCTATTTCATGTATCAAAATTGTAGTATATTTGTGACAATGTATCTTTTGATCTAAGTATCTGTCTCACTATACAACTAGCTTGTTGGTAAAGCCATGTGTTGTATATGTTCGTTTTTAATATATTAGGCATTGATCTACCTAATCCATAACTTGTTCTTCTTATGAGCTAAATCCCAACAGCCTTCTGCAATAGCAACTTTGTTCCATAGAAGCAGGTTGATTAGATTAAGTCCACCGATAGATTTGGGTACACAAATCCTATCCTATGCTATTAAAGACTTCTTGGTGATGATAATTGCCCCGGACCATATATATCTTCTCCATAAAACCTCTATTAATCTCATCACTTTTGCGGGACTATGAACAACAGAGTGCAATAGGACTGTATATCAAATGCCTTCCATCTTATCTACATTACTCCTATTCTCTGTAGGATCAACAATTTGTTTTTTCGTTGAAACTGGAATCAGATTTTTGTGTATGGCACTTTGTCCTACCCCATCTTTTGCTTGAACCAATCCTGCATTGATGGAAGATTTTGCTGCCTCACCCTCTTTGTTCTTGTCAAGATTTCCACCAGTTATTTCAGCTTCTGCATTTACTGTAACACCTTTTGTGCCTGCAGCTACTGCATAAGGAATATCAGGTCCTATATTAGGCTTATCTAGTGGCAAACTTCTATTAGGACTAGATCTACTGATTATCTGCCCAGGTTGATCTCCTGCGGTTCCATTCTGTTGTTTGTTTCCATCCGTGGCTTCACTTTGATCCACTACAACTTCAATAGAAGTTCCACCTTTTAACTCTGACTTCACTATGAGCAACTGAGTGTAATAGGCCTGTATATCAAATTTTCCTCCATCTTATCTGCATTACTCTTGTTCTCTATAGGATCATCAATTAGATTTTCTGTTAAAATTGGAATCAGATTTTTGTGTACGACACATTGTCCTGCCCTATATTTTGCTTGAACTAATCCTGCATTTATGGCAGGTTTGGCTGCCTCACCCTCTTTGTTCTTGTCAATATTTGCTCCAGTTATTTCAGCTTCTGGATTTACTATAACCCCATCACCTTGATGAAGGGTTGAAAATTGAATATTTCACCGTGAAAGATCCACTTGTTTTGTGGAATGGTTTAAAGGAAATATATGACAACTTAAAGTTGGTCACTCTTTCACAAGCACGATATTATTGGGCTCATTTTAGGCTTTAAGACTTTAAGTTTGTTTCTGAATATAATTCTGCAACGTTTAGAATTAATTCTAAATTAAAACTTTGTGGAGATAATATCAGTGACTATGATATGCTTGGAAAAACGTTTACAACGTTTCATGCCTCTAAATATGGTTTTGCAACAGCAGTACTGAGAGAAAGGCTTCACAAAGTACTCTTAGTTGATTTCTCTTCTACTTGTGGCTGAACGAAACAATGAATTGCTTATGAAAAATCACGAAAATTGACCCACTGGGTCTACACCATTGCCTAAAGATAATAAGGTGTATTCACATTATGCTAATCGTGAAAAAGGTCGTTGCCATATTCGTAGTCGTGGTCGTGGTCGTGGCCATATCCAAGGAAGAAATTTGTTTGGTGTTAGTCATCCTCCACCGAAAAATAACTCTCAAAAATGGAAAGGGAAAGATGAGAAGCGAAATACAGAGGGTTCAGAAACTAAATGTTATCGTTGTTGTAGAAAAGCGCATTGGGCAAAAATTTGTCGCATACCAAAATATTTGGTTGAGCTTTATCAAGCATCTCTAAGAATAAAGGCCATGAAGCCAATCTTGTCAATGGTAATGAATTAGAAATCACCCACTTGGATGTGGCAGATTTTTTTGAGCATCCTAATGAAAAAATAAACCACTTGATCGGTATGGATCTGTGGTTAGAGATGATTAAGCAATTTAATTTTTATGCTTTCCTATTGTAGTATGTAATAAATAAACTTCTCGTAATTTTTATTGCACTTTATAACTCTTCTTATGTAGTTTTTAAGAATATTTGTATTTCCGAAATTTTATAAATTTCACAAGTTCTAGTTGCATAACAATAGTTTCTGTTAACAGCTGATATGTCATAGCCTACTGCTTCACAAACCTCTTTATATGCATTTTAATTCTTTCTTGATAGCCTACTGATTCACAAACCTCTTTATATGCATTTTAATTCTTTCTTGAACAAACATCCGTGTAAGTGTTGTGCTGCTAACAAAATACCACAAGAAAAATTATTTTACTTACAATCTGTAGGAAAATACAATCAATTTATACATGTAAATAAATTGATTGTAGTTGTATTAGTCATATGTGAACTTGTATTATTTTTTGTATAATTATTTGATTAATAACTAAAATTTGCCAGAAAATGCATTAAAGGCTGCTATTGAATTATTTGTTTAGCTTTATGTCTTTTTCATTTTTCTCTAAAAATACTAATATTTATTCATATACATCTTTTGTATGTCAAACTACGGGAAGCAAATATGGAAATCTTTCAAAGAAAACTTGGATCAAAGTTCAATTGTAAAAACATCTGCTTAATTGATTCATGTATGACAATTATAATATTCAAAGAGAAGAAATATTTGTCTCATTTAAATATGTGTAAGGCAGATATTACTAAACTTTCTGTTAGTACTAATCTAATTGAAGGCTCTGGAATAGCTACTATAACTCTGCCTATGGGAACAACAGTTATCATATAGAATGCAATATTCTCCTCCAAGTCCAAGAGGAACTTGTTGAGTTTTAAAGATATCCGCAGAAATGGATTTCATATTGAGACAATAGATGAGAGTAATATGGAATATCTCATCGTTACCAATAATGTCTCTGGCCAAAAAAGAGTTATTGAGAAGTTCTCATCTTTATCTTGTGGCCTGTATTGGACAAAAATTAATGCACTTGAGGCACATTCTACCTTAAACCAAAAGGTTACTGCTTCCAATACTTTTGTACTTTGGCATGATCGATTGGGCCATCCTAGATCAATTATGATGAGATGAATCATAGAAAACTCAAATGGGAATCCATTAATGAATTAAAAAACTCTTTCAAATAAGGAATTTTCTCGCACTTCTTGTTATCAAGGAAAGTTAATTATCAGACCATTACCAACAAAGGTTGGGCCTGAATCCCCAACGTTTTTGGAACATATACAAGGGGATATTTATGGATTTATTCACCCACCTAGTGGGTCGATTAGATATTTTATGGTCTTAATAGATACATCTTGTAGATGGTCTCATGTATGCCTATTATCATCTCGCAATCTAGTATTTGCAAAATTAACAAATAATCCGATTATGGGCACAATTTCTCGATAATTCAATTAAGTCTATTAGACTTGATAATGCTGTTGAGTTTTCATCCCAATCATTTAATAATTATTGCTTAGCAATTGGGATAAAAGTGGAATATCATGTAGCTCATGTTCACACTCAAAATTGCCTTGCAGAGTCTTTAATTAAACGTCTGCAATTGATAGCAAGACCGTTATTCATGAAAATAAAATTGTCCACTTCTGTTTGGGGTCACGCCATTTTGCATGCATCAATGCTAATTCGTCTCAGACCGATAAATTATCAGAAATATTCTTCGTTGCAATTAGTTTTGAGTCATGAACCTAATATATCTCATCTAAGAAGTTTTGGATGCGTTGTATATGTGTTTGAACCGCCCTCCATTATTATCTACCTTGAAACATTAATGGGATATTTGTTCACTGCTCGTTTTGCAGATTCTCGATTCGATGAGGCATTTTTTCCCAAAATTAGGGGGAGAAATTAGTGAAACCAAATGTGAAATTTTGTGGAAAAATACATCATTGTTCATCTTGATCTACGTGCCTCTATTTGTGACACAAAGGTACAAAACAATTATCCATTTACAAAGAATAGCAAATCAAATGCTAGACGTATTTACGGATTTGAAAAGGATAACAAAATCGCATATCCCTGCAAAGAATGTTCCAATCTGTATTGATGTCCCTATTGGAAAATCATCTAGTGTCATAACTAATGAGTCGAAAGCACGCCTAAAATATGGCAGAACATTGGGTTCCAAAAATCTAAATCCTAGAAAAAGAAAAATAAATGATCAAAATGACAGTACGAAAGAATATCATGAAGAAATCCACGATTTAATAAATTCTGAGATTCTTGAGAAATCCACTGAGCCCGAGACTCAAGAAAATAAGGAACTATTAATAAATCCAATCGATATTGAGACAAATTTAAATCGAGTGGATATAGTGGTAGATTATGTCTTTGCATATAATGTTGCATCTAGCATTATGCAATAAAGTGAGGATCTCGAACCTCAATCTGTTGGAGAATTTCAACAAAGACTTGATTAGCCAAAATGGCAAGAAGCAATCCAATCAGAGTTGAATTTACTTGCAAAACGTGAAGTTTTTGGGCATGTAGTCCAAAAACCTAATGGTATTATGGATCTTTGTACGCAAGAGAAGTGACAAAAAGGAGGCACAAAGATATAAGTCACGCCTTGTTGCACCTGAATTTTCACAAAGGCTCGGTGTCGATTATGAAGAGACATATTCACCCGTTATGGATGCTATAATGTTCTGTTATCTCATTAGTTTTGCGGTCCATGAAAAGCTTTACATGTATTTAATGGATGTGGTTACCGCCTACCTTTATGGCTCACTTGTTAATGAGATTACATGAAAATTCCTGATGGATTTAAAATGCCAAACGCACATAATTCTAAGTCCCGGAAAATATTTTCAATCAAATTACAAAGATCTTTGTATGGTCTAAAGCAATAAGGACGAATGTGGTATAATCGTCTTAGTGAGTGTTTATCAAATGAAGGCTGTATAAATAATGTCATTTGCCAATGCGTTTTTATAAAGAAAACAACATTGGAATTTGTTGTACTTGCCGTAAATGTTGATGACATAAATCTTATTGAAACTCCAATAGAACTCCAAAAGGCTATTGATTATTTAAATAAGGATTTCTACATGAAAGATCTCGGAAAGATAAAATTATGTCTTGGTTTGCAAATTGAACATTTGGCAAACAAAATTTTTGTTCATCAATCTGCCTACATAGAAAAGGTATTGAAATGGTTTTACATGGATGGAGCACATCCATTAAGTACTCCGATGGTTATTCGATCACTTGATGTGAATGGGGATGTATTCCGACTTTAAGAAGAAAATGAAGAGCTACTTGGTCCTGAAGTACCATATCATAGTGCAATTGGTGCACTTATATATCTTACCAATGCTACAAGGCCTGAAATAACTTTTTCAATTAATATCTTAGCAAGATATAGCTCTGATCCTACAAGGAGACATTGAAATAAAACCCAACACATATTGCGGTATCTAAAAGGGACTGCCGATATGGGCTATTTATGGCAATACTAGCAGTCCTGATCTTGTTGTTTATGCTGATGCTGGGTATTTATCTGACCCCCACAAGGCTCGATCTCAAACAGGTTATGTGTTTACCTGTGGAGGCAGTGCCATATCTTGGCGATCGACTAAGCAATCAATTGTGGCTACTTCATCTAATCATGCTGAGATAATTGCTATTCATGAAGCAAGTCGAGGGTATGTGTGGTTAAAATCTATAACACATCTCTTTCTAGATAAATGTGGTTTGAAATGTGACAAACTACCCACGATTTTGTATGAAGACAATGCAGCATGTATAGCTCAGTTGAAGGGAGGATTCATAAAAGGAGATAGGACAAAGCACATTTCACCAATGTTATTTTTCACACATGATCTTCAAAAGAATGGTGATATTAATGTGCATCAGATTCGTTCAAGTGATAATATCGCTGATTTTTTCACCAAGTCTCTACCGTCGTCAACCTTCAAGAAGCTAATACATAAGATTGGGATGCGAAAGCTCAAGGGTGTGAGTTGATGCTCTCATCAGGGGGAGTTAATACGCGTTGTGCTCTTTTTCCCTTACAAGATTTTGTCCCACTGGGTTTTCCTTGCAATGTTTTTAACGAGACAACCAAAATGCGTATTTCTAAATATGTGTACTCTTTTTCCTTCACTAGGATTTTTTTCCCATAGGATTTTTTTCTAATAAGGTTTTAACGAGGCACATTATCTATGGACATCCAAAGGGGGAGTGTTATGATAAATATCACATTATGTTGGATGTCTACTCTTCTTCCATGATTTTCATCTCAAATTGTTAATGACATATTCCATGACATATTTTGTATGTTCAATGACATATTCCATGACATATTTCTTCACTTTTATGCCTATATAAAGGCCTTATAATAGATAAAACAATATACACAATTAAAGAAGAAATAAGAATCTCTTTTTCTCTCTTTCTTTCTTTCTATATCTCTTAATTTGTTTTTATTTGTTCTATGTTGTTATTTCAGAATATATTTTATAAAAGTTGGGACATTGATTTTGAGACTAAAAAAAGAAAACTCGACCAAGCAAGCATGTCCTCCACAGATCCTATGAGGCCAAGGACGGTACACGCACAACATGAAGATTGAGGGCCCAGTTTTAACGACCAAACCCAACTTTTGATTTTAAAAAGAAATCTAAAAGGCTGGAAGTGGGCCCCAATTTATCCACCACTCTCTTTAATTAGTGGAGAATTGTCTTTTTCTGTCGAAACGAGTTAAAAGTCTTATTGAACCTTCAAAAGTCAAAACCCAAAACTTACACCAAAGGACCAGAATTCATACATCACGAGGCGCCTAAGCCTGCTCGTCCACGTGGCATCATGTGGTTAGCTGAATCATCAAATATCCACGTGGAAAGATGGTATCCATCACGTGGCTGCTGCATCCTTGCTGGACCCATATGCTTTTGGCAAACTGTACTTTATTTTCTTTGTTAAAAAGAAAATGAAAAATACTGCCTCGTGGCAATATTCAATACGTACTTAAAATATCTCTCTCCTATAATCTATTAATATTAATCTCCCATCAGATCGTTCGTGTCTTTTATACTTTACATCTTTACCAGTCGTTTGATATTTTCTGCTATACTGAATTAATGCTCCTTACCCTAATAAAGCTACCACTTGATAATGATAATGTAAATTTATTTTCAATATAAATTTATACACGACTTAAATCCTTGTTTTCGTAATGTTGTTCACAAAATTAGGTGCACAAATCTTATATATTCCGTAACAAAAGACTATGAAAGGACTAATGCAGAAAATGAGTAAAAGATGCATTCTTCAATTTGGTGAAACGATTTTTACACAATTTCAAACTTTCTACTTTCACCATGTTAGGGGTAAGACGCGGTAAGTATACACCGAATTTATTGTTGTTGTTGATTTTACACAATTTATATATTATAACATGTTATAGCAGAATGTGCCTTACTTCTGAAATTATCAATTAAACTCTTTATGGGTAATTATTATCTGTATTTCTCTTATAATTGATTTAATAATTTTTATTTTATATATTCTTATTGTATAGAAATTAAACTTGTTACATATATAAAAAAAAATCTAAAAATAGGAAGACAGCTGGACAAGAAATCACGCTGAATCTTTTCAATAAGTGTGTATATATAGCCCCAGGCGGGGATCAACGAATATACTTACTCAAGAAGACAACTAATTCTTTGAGCAAGAAAAAGATGAGTGCGAAATACTCCTAAAAGAAATGGTTAAGAAACCAAAATGTTTCCTTTATCTGCATTTGCACCTGCACCTCTACAATTCTCTCTTTCTTTCTTGTTTCTCTATGATTCTTTATATCTTAGGAAGGAAATGAAAGGAAATTAAAGGAGGTGAGGTGCAGGTTCAATTGCAGGTGAATGGCATTTTGGATAAACCCTTGGAGCCTAAGTATGAATTTTTTTAACCATATTTACGATATGTTACAAGGGGATTCAGCTTTTTTTTTTATTAATAGTCAAACATTTTTTTTTCTTTTTATTTATAATTTTTTAGCAAATGGGATTCAACTGAACCTATTTTAGATCAGGTAGCCTTTGCCTGCCTTGGAGTTGGTAGTGCCCTATATATTTAGGGCTTTTAAATAACAATGGTTAATGATATTTTCAGGTTGCTGTAGCGGAAGATTGTTGATTTTGATGGCAGCTTAGCTTCTCGGAGATAATTAAGCAAAGGTAATTAAGGACAACCCTATTCATAAGTAACGTAAAGCTTATTTTACTAATTATGAGTTAAGCGTAGCCTAAGAAGCACTTGATCTAACTTCTCCATAAAAGAGTTTTCATTCTATAAAGAAAATGAAAATCTGTCAGGGTTTCAGACAAGCAATCAGGATATTTTATTTCTAGAAATGTCAAATAATTATATTAGAACAATGTTATGTGTATGTTGATTTTAGTTAGAGCCTAACGCCAGTTTTAAGAGTTGTATTTGATCTGATTTCTGCTTAAAGAACTTTGACTGACCTAAGGACCCGGACCTGAAGCCTTTAGGGCTTCAGATATCTTCTAAAACCCTCTTTTTTCATACATTCTTTTCTAAAAAATTTTGGCGTGCGATGTATAAAGAAATACAGATTCTTCAAAAAGTGGTTTAGATTGATTAGAACTCCATTCAGTTATTCTGTTTGCACTTCCCATCCCCCTTATTTACATCTATTTTTGATCTTTAGCAGTCCCTGTTCTTATGGTAAAAAGCCTTTCAACGATAGATGCGTCCCTTCAAATAATCAAGCCACTAACTTATTTATTTATTTATTTATTTTGGCTAAACTTTCTTCTATCTCCCTCCTAATTCAACAGTTTATGGAACTATGTGTGCCATCTTTTTCTAATAAGTGTACCTTCCATCTATACCATGACATCATCATCCTTGATGCACTTGACTTGGTCTAAGTCACGAGCCTTCCTCTCCCTTACCTTGGCCAACCGGTACAACTTCTTTTCCCTACCTTTGCCCCTGAGCTCCTCGTACAAACGACCAAATGCCACATTTTATACTGCCGTACCTACTGCAGACGAAATCCCAGTAGAATTCTGGAAGAGCGCGGGTGAGCAGGCTTGAAGCGGCCCACTAGGTTGTTTAATATTATCTTTTAGGACGAAAAAGATGCCAAAAGAATGGAGGCGGATATGATGGTTTCGTTGTACAAGAACAAGGGTGATTTACAAAATTACAATAACTATACAATTACAAAACTATTGAGTCACACTATAAAGGTTTGGGAGAAGATGGTGGAGGCCAGGGTGAGGAGGTGCATGTCGATTTTCAGAATCAGTTCGAATTCATACCGGGAAGCGATCCATCTGATGAGGAGATTAATGGAGCAGTATAGGGAAAAGATGAAGGACTTGCATATGGTGTTTATATATTGATCTTGAGAAAGCGTATGATAAAGTCTTGAGGGAGGTTCTGTGGATGTGTTTGGACGCTAGCAGCGTTCCGGTACCGTACACTAGGTCGACTAAGGATATTTATGATGGTGCTGAGACTCGGGTAAGGACTATGGGAGGTAACTCAGAGCATTTTTCTGTTGTAATGGGGTTTCCGTATTTATTTGCCTTGGCAATGGACGTGCTGTCGTGACACATCCAAGGGATGTGTCTTGGTGCATGCTATTTGTCGACTATATAGTGTTGATTGACGAGATGAGAGGTGGAGTTAACGCGAGGCTGGAGGTTTGGAGACAAACCTTGAAGTCTAATGGTTTCAAGTTTAGCATAACCAAAACAAAATACTTGATCTGCAAATTCAGTGACGAGACCCATGAAACAGATGTGGATTTAAAGCTTGATGCTCAAGTTTCCCCAGGAGAACAAGTTTCAAGTATCTCTAATCTATTATCCAAGGCAACAAGGAGATTGACCGAAGATGTCACACATCGCATTGGAGCGGGATGGACTAAATAGAGGTTCGCTTCAGGTATTTTATGCGATAAGAATGTGTCACCAAGACTTAAGGGTAAGTTTCATAGAGTAGTGGTTCGACGGAATATGTTGTACAAGGCTAAGTGTTGGCCAGTTAAGAACTTCAATGTGCAAAAGATGAAAGTAGCAGAAATAAAAATATTGAGATGGATGCGTGGGCGTATCAGCAGAGATAAGATTAGGAAATGAAGCTATCCGGGATAAAGTGGGAGCAGCCTCCGTGAGGATAATATATGTGGGAGTCGATGCCGAGATGGTTCAAAAATGTTAAGAGGAGAAGCGTTGAAGCTTCCGTTAGGAGGTGTGAGCGGTTAGTCATGGCGAGTTTGAGAAAAGGTGGAGGTAGGCCAAAGAAATATCGGGGAGAGGTGATTAGGCAGGACATGACTCTGTTTCAGCTCACTGAGGACATGACCCTTGATAGGAGCGTGTGGAAGTCGATGATTAGGGTAAAAAGTTAGCAGGTAGTTGGGAGTTTCTTAGTTACTCACCGATAGTTTTAGTAACACACATGTCCCTTCAAATTTTCATATCTTAATTATATTATGTGGTTTTGTTTGCCGCATGTATTGTATTCTCTGTTGTTATTATTTGGTACTACTTATCCTTTATCTCCCTCTTGTTCTTCTCTCTGCCTTTCTTGCTTTCCTTCTTCTTTTTCTTCTTATTCTCCTTCTCCTGCTTCTTCTTTTAGAGCCGAGGGTCTAATAGAAAATAGCCTCTCTACCTTCATTAGGTAAGGGTAAGGTTAGCATACAGACTACCCTTCTCAAACCCCAGCTATTGAGAGTATACTGGGTATGTTATTGTCGTTGTTGTTGTTGATTCTTCTTATAACACTAAGCCGCCTTCGCTTTGTGCGGATACTTGATAATAGCAGTGGCAGAGCCACATGGAACAAAGGGGTGTCAAGCGACACCCCTTCGCCGGAAAATTACACTATATTGCTAGATAATTATTTTTATTTTATGTATATTTACTATACGTTGACTCCCCTTGACTTTTCGATGTATTTAATTATTTATATTTTGACACCCCTTGATGAAAATTTTGGCTCCGCCCCTGGATAATAGTATATACAAACTGCATTTCAAGTTAACTATTACAACATTCTGTAAAATTTTGATGTTCACCTATTGCAGTGGTTAATTGTTGGGAGAGTGCTGTTGGGATATATACTATTAACCATTGGTTTGGTTTAGATGTAGTATTTACTATGAAATAATTATTTATTCAGTTTTAATAAAGTTTTAAATAGATCATATAATAGTATGTGTCATTTGCTTATATAGTAGATGATTTAATGTATCGAGTTTAGCTTATACATGGAAGATTAAATCATCGGTTCTTATAAGTATAAAGTTTGAGTTCACAATCTAATGATGGAATTGGACAAACCATCAGGAATTATTGTAGCACAAAATTAAATGTAATTTATCTTGATTATGGGAATGGTTTGATTCCAACTTCTTGTGTTAGTACGTTTTGTATGTATTGAACAGCCAGGTAGAGATAAGTATTTTATACTGACTTAATAAAATAAACTATCTAGCCATTAAATGTACTTATACTCTTAATCTTGATATAATTATTATTAGTTGTGTATAGTATTATTGTTTTGATTTATTAAAAGGCGAGATTCTTTCGTGGGTCAATATGCCTGGTAAATTGGATAATAATAAGGTACATTGCAAAGTAATAGTTAGTTGATAGAATCCATGTCTCGGTTTAGAGATTGATGATACACCTTTATGAAAGCTTATAAGTTTTCATGTGTAAATCCGGCCCGTGGATTTTGTATACGATACATGAAATAAGTTAAGCGAAAGTCTAAAGGAAATAATTAATAAATTAAATGGTCAGTAATTTCATTTAATTGATTCATATCTGAATCTTAACATGGGGAGTTAAATAAGATTTAATGGATGACTTTCGAAATTGAATAAGGAGTGCAATTATGAATTTTTAGTGGAATAATTCGTAATTAATTATGGTAGATATTAATTTAAAAAATTATAAATTAATTCCTTAATTGGAAGCATTGTTAATTAAATTCAGTGGTCCCTACTGTGCCTAAATAATAGGAAATAAAGGAATCCTTTTTCTGGTGGAAAAGAAAACCCAACAGGTTTTGGAAAAGGGTTTTAACCCTTAAAACTTGTGCCATAAATACATAAGGTTTTTCACGTAGAAGGAGAGGTACATGGTGGCTGAAATTTTCAACCAATTTTTCCTTGAAATTTCGTCCACACGAAATTGCTATTTCCGGTTGTTATTTGGGTAACACAGTAGAAGACCATGGAACGTTCGAGGATCACGATTGTGCGGATGATGGAGATTCCATTGAGAAGTTATGGAACAGAAGGCTCACGTGGTAGAAGAGATATGTTCACGCTTCAAGAGGTAACCCGTGAAATCTCGTTTATACTAGTTGTCTAAATTATATGTGATTTTGATACTAAAATTGCTTCCGCTGCTTATTATAATTATTCAGGTACTTTATACAACCAATGGTATCAAAGACCTAACATTATTCTAATTACAGCTGATTCGTTTTGCTTACACATGTAGCAATATTCCTTTTCACCTTCCGCAACTTCAATAATACTCCTCCGTTTATGTGATAATACTATTTATTTCTTTCTTAGTATGTTAAGAAAAATATCATTTTTATATATTTGGAAACATTTAATTTTAAATTTTCAATTTCAAACATATATTTATTATCACAGTAATCTCGTGGTATGTTTAAGACCACACAAGATTCTAAAGTTTTTCTTTCTTAGCTTTGTTATCAGTCAAACTACGTCAAACAGATTTGTATGTTTTAATTTTCTCCTCTACTTACAATTATGATTTTCTTGAACAGAATCTTCATAATTTTGAGATGTTTTATCACTTTCTTTTGTCATAATAAAGAGGCCACTGCGTTCATAGATAACAACAACAACTACTATCCAGTATAGTCCCACAAAGTGGGGTCTGAGACTGCATTTATAGATAATCCACTTAAATTCTTGAACACCATGCTTAATTTTTTGCTATCTCCAAATTTGAAGGTGGCTTTCCTTTCAAGGGCAATCTCATATCTAGTGCATAACCTATCCATTACCAAATGTATTATACAAGTTTTATATATATATATATATATATATATATATATATATATATATATATATATATATATATATATATATATATATATATATATATATATATACTGATTGGCTTTTTCTTTCAAATTTTGTAACGTTAAGAAATTGAGTTTTGTACTGTTGCGTTTTCTTATTATGCGTTTACTTTCTTGTCATTCTTTTATGTTCTATTTCTTCCGTTTTTTTTTCACTTGTTACGTCATTTCTATGTAATGAATAAATATATTCTTGAGGCATATTTTTCAGTTATAATGTATTAGGCCGGGGTTATCATGTTGCACAAACTTGCATAATCTTTATTTTACTATGTCTTAAGCTTGTCTTATAGTGGAAAAGATATGTACAAGCGAATAAAAGAACCCCTAAAACTGCACCTATATTAATATAGGTAAGTATTAGTGCAATGTATATTGTTACCTTTTGCTTTATATATATATCTTCTTCATTATTTTCCACTAACCTATTTTCACAATAAAGTCATAATGAAAGCCATTTGTGACGCTCATATGAGGGAAAATAGAAATGTTATTTCGCCAAGAGTGTTGCCGCTTATTCTTTTAACAATTATACCAATATAAACACATAATTAAAGTGAGAAAACATATTAGTTAACCATGATTAGTTAATACCTAAAGTATAAAATTAGTTTGGTTCAAACACCAGGTGCGATTTCCTCTCAAAAACCATGTGATGTGTCTTTAATGTTGACATCATAAAAACCATAAGAACTGAGAAGAATAAAAAATGGAGGTTATCTACGCTGATTTGTGGCTAGTAAAGCCAGGCTTGCAACTCTCAACTCTCAATATTCATAAAGCCAGCCCTATTCCACGGCGTGCCTTATGAATCTTGGCGCAAAACATTGTCCCCAAGCTGTGTCTTCATTCCAACAGAGGCGCAGCAAGGATTACAAGTTTATGAATTCGTAATTTTACTAGTTTTGATTTTGAATTAATAATTTACATGTATTAATTGAACTTTTTAAGGCAAACACAGCGTTCTAATCAAGCCTACTGGGTTCAACTGAACCCGCTCTCGATACTCTAGCTCCGCCCAGCATTCTAGAGAACACAAAGTTAGTACGACAAAATAAATTGTCCATGTCTTGTTATAAGAGGTATATAAAGTTTGCAATTACAATCTGTTTTAGTTCGCAGTTGGTCCAAGTTGCATTGATTATTTGGAAACGCAACTTTTACTAGGGATAAGTAAGTATTGGTTTCCAACTTTCGTCGCACAAAGTTTGTAGCTTCATTTTCCTTTATTCCCATTAGGAGAGTTGATTAATCTTGTGTGCTGATCGTTGAACAAGAAGAATGTACAAGAGCTCAAACATCTCCTTTTTTTTTGTGTGTAGCAAAGGAATCACCACAGGCGAACTCACACATAGCTTCACTTATTACCAGATTTAAACTTGACGAGTTTTAATTTTAAGGTTCTTATTTTTGAATCCATTACACTTTCCACATGTCGGATTCACACATAACTTAATATTTCTGGAATCTTAGTAATATATATATATATATACACGAGGCTAGAGTTCATTAATTTAGGCTGGGCCTCACATCCATGATACCTGTACTACTCAATGGCTGTACAATATGGATGGGCTATTTGTTACTGCTGATGGCAAGGAAGCTATTTGTTCAGCCTAATATTATTAGAAAATTTTCATAAAGCACTATTTTTTTATAGTAATTAATCATTTATAAATATTATTTGCTATGTTACGGATTATATATATTTTTTATATGTTATAAGATGTATTTGATGTATTTAAGCTATTGTATTCATGAATAGAGTAGTAAAAATAGGCGTAAACCAGGGAAATTCAGCTAATCAGTTGCTGTATTCGAGTATAATCGACTATATTCATAGAGTGAAACATGAGATTACAGCTTGACAGATTTTTGTATTCGATTATATTCACGGTGTGAAATAGGGGATTACACTATTTTCAAAATGGAAAGTGAATCAATTAATATAATAGACTCCTAATATAACTCAACAAACTTAATTATAACAAACAAATTTTATATTTAGCGTTATAAAAAGATTCTCAACAAAAAAATACCCAAAACCATTGTAATCTTCAGAGAAATAATATAATATATATGAATACATAAATTATATTAATTAAAAAAACTTATGAATACATTCATGGTATATAACGAGATAGTGAATACAATAAAATACATAGAATACAGCAGGATACATTGAAATACAATGAGAAAAAAAGATAGTGAATACAATGAAATACATGGAATATAACGAGACATATTGAATTACAATGATAAAAAGATACAATGAAATACATGAAAATATATTGAAATATATTAACAGAAAATCAAATTGCTCGGCCCCAAACTCCATCATCTTTGTTCGAAAACAAAACAACCAGATTATATATCGGAGGCTGTTGTTCAAGAATCAGTTTAATGTCGGTGGCTGCTGTTGTTGGTGAGAATCTTGAACATAGAAATCTTCAAGAATCAATTTTGAACTTTCTTATATAGCCTAAAAACCGGTACAAACCAAAGACAGGACTAACTCGTTGTGAACTTTCTAGTAGTTATATCATTAAGAATATGGAACATACGGAACAGATTGCAAATAGTTTGCTTTTTCTGTGTTGGTTTGTTTATGGAAAACATGTAGAATTATAAGCAGTTTGCAATCTCATTTGTTTATGGAAGATGAAACTACAGTTGTAAACAGTTTGCAACCTTTCCATAAATCATTTGTTTATGGAAGACGAAACGATTGTATTACAATTGTTCTCTGAGAAAGGTTCGTGGGTTTGCTATGTTTTTTGCACAAATTCGGTAGAAGGAGGAAGAGATCGGAAATTTTAATGGAATGAGGGAAGAGAATGAGTTGTATCAAAGTAAAGAGAGAAATAAAATAGTATAATTAATTAACGTATTTAGTGACTTAAGGCTAGAAGTGTAATTAAAATTAAATATTTACTATAAACTTTAAAAGGTATCTATAGAATATAAATTTTTAAATAGTATTTATTTAATATAAATAAGATAAAACAAAGTCGTAAAAATTCTAATATTATTTGTGTTGTTCGAGTGTTTGAGAGATGCTGGTGATACTACAAAAACGATTCTAGTTTCTTGTCTTCTATCGCTTCAAGGGACAAACCTTTCTTTTGTTAATTTTTATTTCAAGTACTTTCTTTGAGTTTACTTGTTCAAGGGAAAATTAAAACCGTTAAAAGGGGGGAATTTAACTTCTTTGAATTGTACGAGTTGAGTTTTGCATTCAATATGACTTCAACTCTTAATACGGTAATAGTACCAAAAAAAGAAAAATGTGTTATGAAATAATATAAGAACAAGAACAATAATACAAGAATAAGAGCAAATAGAGAGAGAATAGGGAGAGAGAGAGAAGTATTCTTATTAATACTTGGGGTTGTTTACAATGGGGTAAGACCCCTCTATTTATAGGAAGAGGAATGACTTAGCTTCAAGCTAAAACTCTTAGACATTCACTCTAAATAGACTTCTATTTTATAACACTCCCCCTTGAATGTCTATTCAATAATGTGCCTCATAAAACCTTAAAATCAAAACCCATTGGGAAAAATTAAAGAAAGGAAAAAGAGTACACATGTTTGAATATGCGCCTATTGGTTGCCTCGTTAAAAACCTTGCAAGGAAAACCCAGTGGGAAAAAACCTTGTAAGGGAAAAAGAGTGCAACGCGCATTGACTCCCCCTAATGAGTACATCAATTTATATCCTTGAGCATTTGCATTCCAATCTTGTGCATCATCTTCAAAACGATCTTTGATAGAGATTTGATAAATAAATCAACCATATTGACTTAAATAAATATTCCGCACCTTGAAATCATCATTCTTGATAGATATGAACATCTTCATATAATGTCGTGGAATAACTCTTCAATATCTCCATAGATGCATTCTCAATGCCATCATGCTTATAGTTATAGCAAGATTCATATGTACACAAATTGTACTTGGGATGTGGTACTTCAAGACCAAGAATTGCATATGCTTCAAGCAACTTAAATCTTTCAAGTTAAGTCATATAAGCCATATAATAGACTTTAGATGCATATCAAGTTTTCCATGTCATGCTAGACAAATAAGATATCGAAAACTGACTATACATACCTTTGACTTTATACTTTCAAGCATTTGAACTATAGGTTCAAAACTACATGTCTTTCATATGGAATCAATTCTTCTTGAATTGAATCTCTTCCATTTAGTTACTTTCTTTGGGTCAGCAAATGCCTATAGCATGCTTTGCAATATGTTGCAATTGAATTATCCCTTTTTATGAACTTCAGGTTCATATCATGATATTCGGGGATATACATATACAAATGATAATTCATCCCATGTAACCTTTTCTCAAGTGTTTATCATGTCTCCCCCTCATGTTAGTAAATCTAACTTGTTTCCTCAACTTTGGGAAATCATCTTTGTGCATTATCATGTCAATATACACGGCACATTAATAATAAGATGAAATTGTTTGGTTCCTGACCTTGAACCACTTGTGAGGGGAGAATATACTCTCGTATACAACTTATATCAAACTGATATATATAACTTTGTTCTCATAAGAAACAGTTTAGCTATTAAGTGGAAGCACTCAATAATTATCTTGCTAAACCAACTTTGATATAAACCAACTTATCAAGATGAACTGTCTTGAGTAGAGAATCTGGAAATTATGCTCGAAGTTAGATTACTGAGCAATTTACCTCGCAAGCACCGGCCAGGCTGCGGGTTAATAACAATTGCGCATGTAACCATTTCATAGATGCATCATATGTGGTATACATGGCAGGTGAATGGGCCCATATTCACCTTTGATATTTCCAGAATTTATGGGCTTCAACCCGAACTCTTTAGTTGGTCAGTTCATTAATGAGAACAAGTGATACAAGAGAATTCGTAAAGAACTTTCTAGTTCTTTGATATTCACCTATGTGAATTTGCACATCATACATAAAATGAGATGGCTAACACGAATGTCAACTGAATAAATTATCAATATTGGTAACCATGACATGTGCACTTATCAATAAACTTCAGATTTATTATGACATGGGTTTTTATACCAATAGATATCCACTTTATTGTGGCATTCTTTCTTTTGTGTAGTACAAACTGGAGAACAAAGCGGGTAGCTTTTCATATGCAAATTACCCCGCTACAAGTTGTAGTAATAGGAGATATCAAAGCCTTTATAGTCTCAATGTAATCAATCGCTTTCGCGTGTACTTTGGAAACTGAATAAGTTTCTTTGAGACTTACTACAGCACAATACTCAATTGTGTTTCTCCAACATAGTAATAATTGGCTCTTCTAGAGCTCTCAATTAATTTTGTACTACCACAGATTCATCAACATCCATGTGGTGAATATCTTTCTTAAAGAGAAAGTTATACCATTATGGTCATGTCAAACTTATATGCAAGATATGTTTCTTGCATTATCGTTGTCCTTTAATAGTCATATTTCCAAAATACTTTGGCGTACAATAGGTACGTGACTAACGATCATTCATGCCATATATCATCTCAAACCTCCTTCTAGGGGTGAGTGTGGTATCATCTCAAACCTCCATCTAGGGGTGAGTGTGGTATATTTAATACCAATTTCATCTTCATATTCTTCCAATAATGAATATGTATTCGTGAATCAGATGTTGTCACATTCACTTCGAGGATATGTGATTTTGTTATCCTTTTCAAATCTATAAATGCGTCAGGCATTTGATTTGCTATTCTTTGCAAATGGATAATCTTTTGTGCCTCTTTCTCACAAATAGAGGTATGTGGATCAAGATGAGATAATGATGCATTTTTCCACAAAATTTCCCGTTTGGTTTCACCAACTTCTCCCCCTAATTTTGGGAAAAGTGTCTCATCAAATTGACAGTCTGCAAATCGTGCAGTGAACAAATCTCCTGTCAATGTTTCGAGGTAGCGAATAATGGAGGGCGATTCAACCTCAACATATATTCCTAACCTTCTTTGCAGACCCATTTTGGTGCGGGATGGTGGTGCTAAAGGCACATATACAGCGCATCCAAAAATTCTTAAATGGGATATATTGGGTCCATGACCCAAAACCAATTGCAACGGGGAATATTTGTGTCAATTCGTCAGTCAGAGACGAACTAGCATTGCTGTATGCAAAATGGCGTGACCCCAAACCGAAGTGGGCAGCCGACAAACTAAAATGCTGCATGCAAAATGGCATGAACCCAAACCAAAGTGGGCAGCCGACAAACTAGCATTGCTGCATGCAAAATGGCGTGAACCCAAACCAAAGTGGGCAGCTGACAAACTAGCATTGCTGCATGCAAAATGGCGTGAACCCAAACCGAAATGGGCAGCCTCGTTTTCATGAAGAATTCAAGATTATTCTCATCTATTGTCTCAATATGATATCCATTTTGAATGATATCTTTAAAACTCAACAAGTTCCTTTTTGACTTGGAGGAGAACATTGCATTCTCTAAAATGGATTCTCAAAACTCAATAAGTTCCTTTTAAACTTGGAGGAGAACATTGCGATTGATATCATTAAAACTCAACAAGTTCTTCTTAGACTTGGAGGAGAATATTGCATTCTCTAAGATAAACGTCGTGCCTTTGGGCAGAGTTACAGTTGCTCTTCCGGAGCCTTCAATCAATTTACTTCCCATGGTTTCACATATAAAAGAAATACACGAACATATGAGTAAATAAGTTCAATTCGTTTGTGTCACATAATATTTTCAAAATCTGCAGCTAATAGTTGACTAACGAAAACAGATATGTTATCCATAATTGATTACTTTGCAGTTTGAAAATTTTCAGCATTTTTCATAAGACAATCGATTATTAAACACACAATCGATTGTTTGAACATAGACAATCGATTGTTAAACACACACAATCGATTATTTGTTATTTTTGAAAAACTTCAGATCACTGTCTTAAGACAATCGATTGTTAGACAAAGACAATCGATTGTGGATAATTTTTGAAAAATTCCAGACCTCTGTTTCAAGACAATCGATTGTTAGGCAAAGACAATCGGTTGTGGATGATTTTTGAAAAATTTCCAGACCTCACTGTTTCAAGACAATCGATTGTTAGTCAACGACAATCGATTGTGGATGATTTTTGAAAATTTCCAGACCTCTGTTTCAAGACAATCAATTGTTAGTCAACGACAATCGATTGTTGATCAATTGTTTTTCAACTTTAATGCGAAAATAGTTGATAATCGACTAGTTTTTCAGGCTAGTCGATTACCCCCACTGGAAAATAAAAGTTTTATTGATATTTGAGCATATTGAAGATATTCTAAAGAACTACTGCTAACATTGCATCATGAACTAGCTAATACGAGCTAATACTAATGACTATTAGATTATTCACTAACTAATACAAATAAGTAGAACAAAATCAAATAACTCCATCTTCTTTCATCATGGTCCCATCGCCGATTAGGTGGTCTATTTTCCCCTCGGGTTGCTCAAAGAAGTCTGCCACATCCAGGTGGGTGATGTCCTCATTGTCGTCATAGACAAAATTTGTTTCAGGGCCTTTTCTCTTTCGAGATGCTTGATAAAGGTCAACCAAGTGTCTTGGTATACGGCAAATCTTTGACCAGTGCCCTTTCCCACCGCAACGATAACATATCGTTTCTGAACCATTTTCCTTAGGATCTTCATGACCCCGTTTCTGCTTTCGGTGGTTATCTCTCTTCGGGGGGTGACGGACTTCATTGGAATTTCTTCCTTGTCTACGTCCCTGGCTATGACCCCGTTTACGACCATGACCATGGTCCTTTTCATGTTTGGCATAATGAGAGTGCACCTTATCTGCTTCAGGCAGTGGTGTAGACCCAGTGGGTCGATTTTCATGATTTCTCATGAGCAGGTCATTATTTCGCTCAGCCACTAGTAGAAGAGAAATCAGTTCAGAGTACTTCGTAAAGACTTTCTCTCTGTACTGTTGTTGCAGTACTATATTGGAGGAATGAAACGTTGTAAACGTTTTCTCAAGCATATTATAATCGGAGATATTATCCCCGCATAGCTTCAATTTAGAAGTAATTCTGAACATAGCAGAATTATATTCAGAAACGGACTTAAAGTCCTGGAGCCTCAGATGAGCCCAATCATATCGTGCTTGTGGCAGAGTGACCAACTTCAGGTTGTCATATCTCTCCTTTAAGCCGTTCCACAAGACGAGTGGATCCTTGACGGTGAGATATTCAATCTTCAAACCTTCATCAAGGTGGTGGTGCAAGAAAATCAAGGCCTTCGCACATTCTTGGGTGGATGCTTTTTCTTTATCTTTGATGGTGTCTCCGAGACCCATAGCATCTAAGTGGATTTCAACATCCAACACCCATGTCATATAGTTCTTGCCCGAAATTTCAAGGGCAACGAACTTTCTTTTCGTAATGTCAGACATAATCGAAAATTAAATTAGGAAGAGGGAAATACCTTAGATTTCTCGAGAATGGTTCTTGAGACGGTAGAGTCTCGTGCTGATAACGTGTTATGAAATAATATAAGAACAAGAACAATAATACAAGAATAAGAGCAAATAGAGAGAGAATAGGGAGAGAGAGAGAAGTATTCTTATTAATACTTGGGGTTGTTTACAATGGGGTAAGACCCCTCTATTTATAGGAAGAGGAATGACTTAGCTTCAAGCTAAAACTCTTAGACATTCACTCTAAATAGACTTCTATTTTATAACAAAATGACTTTTATTATTGGATCAATGAATTTCACAAGTCACTCAAGAAATGAATAAGTCATGAAACTTGCTTTGATCTATGTTTTTTCCTCCAATATTTTTGAGACGACTAATAGTTTAGAATTTTAATAAATGACCAATACTTTTGAAAATAGTTGTAGTCTAACCTTTTCTTATTCTAAAGGTAGTCTCCATCACGCTATGAAAAAAATACTCTCTTCGTTTCAATTTATGTGAACCTATTTTTTTTAATTCGTGTCCAAAAGAATGACCGTTTTCATATTTGGAAATAATGTACCTATATATAATAATTTATAGCCACTTAAAATATATGTGCCTCATTTTACACCACAAGTTCAAAAGTCTTCATTTCTCTTAAACTTTGTGGCAAGTTAAATAGATTCATTTCACGCCCCGAACCTGGGCCTGGATGTAACACGGCACTCGGTGCTTGACTACATATGACCGAGCGAACCAACTGGCTGGCTGAATCAACATGTGCTATCATAACATACTGAATGCGGAAGATAAACTAACACATGTTGATATACTAAAAATCTGGATGATATAAATCAAAGTGCGGAAATACTAATACAATTTTGAAATACATTTATAGCCAATATAGCTTAATATGAAAAGTCTGTGACTCTGTCTAACTGTTATACTAGTCTATGAAGCCTCTAATGAAGTACTGAAAATATTAACTGTCTGAAAACACTGAAGACGTTGGTAATGATAATGCCCCGAAAGAACTGGAGACCATCAAATAGCAATCCTAGCGCTCTGAATCATCAACTTGTAAATCATTACCTGCATCGTGAGAAAGAATTATAAATGCTGAAATTAAAACTGAACTAATAATTAAGAATTGATAATTGATAATTGAAATGATAACTATCAAAATTGAACTGAAATGATAACTAAAGTGATAATTGATAACTGATAATTGCACTGAATAAATGAAGTAAGGGTATGAATACTCCCTCTTCCGAATGATAAATAACCTGTTTATCTAAATAAGCTACGGTCTCGGGCCCAATATATATATATATATATATATATATATATATATATATATATATATATATATATATATATATATATATATATATATATATATATATATATATATATATATATATATATATATATATATATATATATATATATATATATATATATGCACATGCTACGGCCTCAGGCCCAAGCATACGTACTACGGCCGCAGGCCCAAGTATGCATAAAGCATATTAACTATGGTCTCAGGCCCAAATACAGGTGTTCAACATTTGGAACTGAGAATCAAACTACAATACATGATAGTGAAATACTAAATCGCACTGAGTTACATGATACTGGAATACTAGATCATACAGAGTTACATAATGCTGGAATACTGAATAGGACTAGACTGACACATGTATTGTTGAACTGATTATGAACACTGAAACTTCAACTGTTTATGGCATTCTGAGTAATCTATACTAAGACTCGGAGGCATCAAACCCAAGTCTATATTGAATACGCACTAAGCTCACAACATTCAGAATAAAAGTGGCGAACGAGTTATGAACTAGAGAATAGAAGTTCTACAACTATTCAAGGAACTAGGCTTAACCATATTTTTGAGGCAATTGATAATGTCGCAAAAGAAACATTGTGTAGGGAGAATTATTAACATTCTCAAACATAGAGAGATAGCCTCACATACCTTAATTTCCTACTCTTGAGCATAATAGAATTTTCGCTAACCCTTTCAACTTTAATCTATATCAATACTAGTCAAAGGGATCCAAATTAGCAACAATAGTCATGTTTTGGTCACTTAGGCATTTTATCAAACACTCTGTGGCATAAAACTTCGTAGTCCTTATTAATAGTGTTTCTACACCCAATGACTCATTCTCTTACTCTTAGATAAATTCTAAAGTCTCAAATGGTTATAAACAACATTATTCGTCATCAACCATAAGGTAATCAATACCTATAATCAATAATAACCAATCAACAACCCAAACCTATCACTGTTTATACTTTTCTATCAAATCCATCAACTCATATCTCATGAAATAGAGTCTATAATCATTAATTCAATGATAGAATCAACTAAAAGGGTGAAGATATTATCTTTTTGATGTTCAATCTTCTTGAATTCGAGTTCTAGGGTTTCTTCTCTTGAGAATGGTGTCCCAATCGAATATCTAATGATATGGAGGATTTATCCATGTTAATAAGATGTTGAAAAATTAAAATTAACTTAGAATTACCATTAAAACGTACCTTGGGTGGTGGAAGGACCCTTGAGGAGTTAGGTGTTTGAGAGCTTTACTTTCTACAGCAAGTTTTCTTGTTTTGGGGCTGTGGGAGGACGGGATTTTCTTGTTTTCATAATTTTATCAAAATCCTAGGTCTAGCTCTAAACCTTGATTTTATTTGATTATTAGTGTTAAATTTATGTAATATTCATGTATTTAAGCTAAGAGTGAGTGGGAATTACCTTGTGATGTTACGTTGAAACCCTTTCTTTGAAAGCTCCAAAATCGCCCCAAAATCGGATGAGAAATGAGAGAAAAGGAGTTGGAGTTCGTATTTAATAAACTCTCTGCCCTACCGATTTTTGCTTATACGGGCATATATCCGCACCTGCGGGGTCCACTTATGCAGCCATTTTGCCGCTTCTGCGGTTCGGGGAGGGGCTGGCCAGAACGCTTCTGCGGTAGTTTGTTCGCATAGGCGGGACCGCTCCTGCGATTCCCCTTACCTTCCTTCTTTTTGCTTTTGGGTTCATGTGGCCGCTTATGCGGTCACCGCTTCTGTGGTGAAAGAACCGCAGAAGCGGTTTTGACAGAAGCAGCAATGTTGTTTCTCTTCAAAATCTTACTTCGCTCGAACCTCGATCATTTGACGCTCGGGGCTCCCGTGCCCCACCCGGACATACTTACAAGTCTGAAATCACAAGATGGACCTAGTCGAACTCTCAAAACACCAAAATAATACAAAATCAAGGAATCGAACCCCTAAACCAATTGATTCAACTTAATGAATTTCAAGTTCTTAATTTCCCTTCAACGGGTCAAAACACCCTTAAACTATTCAGATTAACACCAAATTTTACGGGTAGCTCATACATGATATTTCGTACTTGTACTAAATTTCAGAACCAGAATCTGAGCCCGATACGGGGTTTTAGTGAATATTTCGATTCTTTAATTTTTTAAAACTTCGATTAAATAAGTTTACATAAAAATTTCCTACTCGGGCTAGGGACCTCGGAATTCAATTCCGAGAAAATGCCCAGGTCTCATATTTTTCCACGGACCTTTCAGGACCGTCAAATCATGAATCTGGGTCTGTTTTCTAAGAAAGTTGACTGAAGTCAAATTTAGCCTTTTAAGAGAACCTTAAGAAAATAATTGGTTTTATTTTCACTCAAAACACTCATAACTCCTGAATTAGTCGACCCCGCAACTCGTAATATAACTAAAGAAATCGTGGAAAATTTTATTTAAGGGAACGGGGTTCCAAATACTAAAACGACCAGTCGGGTCGTTATAAAGACACTTCAAAGAACAACCGTAAAATAGTGTGTGTTACGAAAATTGTACTAGGCAACCAGTATTATCCTTAGCCCCACGGTGGACGCCAAACTGTTTACCCTTAAAATTGGATAACAGTTAAACTTATAAGTGGTTTTAAGGATACGTTATTTCACTTGGCATAAACTGAGAATATGAGAATTAATGTTAGAAATTAACTGTAAAATAAAGCAAACCAATGTAATGAACGGTTATGGCTCTCGATCTGGATTACCCTTGAACCAGTTGAGTATGCTAAATGAAAGTATAAACTGAATAACAGAGCTTTATGAGAGAAAAATGCAATATATTGTTTTGTTATGCGTGGATATGATCATTAGAAAATGATTAGAATCCTCTTTATATAGTAGAGGAATTCTACTTATGGTACAATTTTAAATACAGAAGAAAATCACATGATTGGCTCAATAACCTGTCCTGACTCGGTACGTGCCGAGATTTCCGCCACAATCCTTGTCCAATCACAGATATCTCGATTTTCTATTATTGGACTTAGCAGGCTTTCTTTGATCTCCGTCAATCTCTTTCTCGATCCCGGCTGGTCGATCTTGATCGGCCATTGATTCACGAGCTTATCAATCTTCGTACCATGGTTCGATACAATGCGAGACCGAGCCTTGGTCTGCCACCCTGGTTTCGGTTAGCCATATAAAATTAGACAAGCTCGATTTTGACCGTATAAAATTATATTTATATAATTAATGATACATATAAATGAAGTCGTGTTTAACATTTATAGGTTTAGGATACCAAAGTTGTCGTAGCGTTGACGTTATTCACACCCATTTGTTTTTGAAAGAGATATCGAATTAGGTTGCGACTCAATTATTCAAAATAACCATAGAAAATTCTTGACACTTATGGCTGTCAAACATTTTCACATTGTTGGTCAGAATTAGTTAAATCCAACTATGAGTTGTTTGCAATATTTATTTAACACAAGCTAATAAAGTAAAGGGTAAACGGAGAAGAAGAAAATGAAAAAGAAGGAGTTTGATTTTCCCAAGTGGAGTACATTGGTTCGTGGATTTTACAAATATAGCTTACCTAAGGTGATTGCTAAGCAAGGTAAAACTTCAATGGGGACACTCCAATATTAATTATATCCAAAAAAACAATGGTCAATTATCAATCAATCAAATCATAAGCCACCCTACCATCCATTATTAAAAGTACTTATGAAAGACAAACTCTTCAATTGCCGGGATAGGCGTCTGAGTTTTTACTCTTTTCATCACGGGATTAACGTTTTTTTCTTTTTCTTTTGCTTACTTTTAATATTTTTTCTTTAAAAGTATTCAAAATTCACAAGATAACTAACCCATATTCATATCAAATAGACTCATTAAAGGATAAAAATCTTCTTACCGTTCTCCATTTTCATAACTTGAAAATCTCAGATAAGAGCTAAAGATTACACTCCTTAGTACATGGCGTTTAATTTTCTATTAGCTATGTCGTACAGAAGTTGATGCCTGTTTATATTCTTAACCGTGAGAAAGGTACTAGCTGGCTTTTCATCAGAAAGAGGAGTGTTTGCAAGATTGGATCTTAATATGAGAGTTGGTCATAAAGAAGTTCGCGGGATGATATGATTAGAGACGGATCCGAAACTATGGTTCAGGCGAAGCATAGCTTCTATTCTAAGTACAGCGCCCCCGCATCTATTGCTCTTTGCTTTGTTAGAATCCGACTGTCGAAGAAAGTTCAAGTTCTCTTAGAACGAGTCTTGCCAGCAAAAAGAAAGATAATAATACACCAAAGTGTAGGGGTTGCATTTTAGCTCAAGATATTAAAATGACAGGAAAATAATTCAGAATCTGAGTCTTAGTATTCAAAAATTAAACCTTCACAAGTTATACAATACTTCGTTAGCCTTATAACATGTGAGTGGGGTGTGTGTGTATATATATACATATATATATATATATCTTTGGAATGAAAAGAGAGGGCAGATTTGACTAGAACTTACTGCTTATTGTGTATATATAGTGCAAACAGTATTTGTTTCAGTGAATGACAGTGGATGCGAAATCATCACTTTTGTGTTTTTATTTTCTGATTTCTAGCATCATGATATTATTGATATGATAGGCTTGACTTTCCATGAACTCGATTAATAACATCTCTTTTTCGGCGTTCTAAATAGATAGGCCGGAGTATAAGGCTAGGGGAAAGTAGAGATAGGGGATAAATGTTAGAACCAAAATACTTTAAAGATGCACATTATTATCTCTTAATAATTTGGATCAATATTTTAACGATAGAAACCAACATATGAATATTCTTAATACAAAATATATGTACAAATCCATACATTTTTACAATAAAAGCATAAACATAACACATAATGATAATTATGTTTCATCATAACTACAAAAAATAAATGCACAAAAAGAAAAGCCTCTATGGCAATAAAATAGAAGTTTTTCGTTAATTCAATGTCCACCACAAGTTCACAACTACACAAATTAACCCCGAGGACGTATTTTGATTTTCTATTCTTTTATTCTTCCCTCAGTAATAGTACATCCCTCTCTCATTTGTCTTGTTTTCATCACCATAGAAGAAAAAACTGCTGTTATTACATCCATTTCCACTGCTAGAGCTACTAATCAGCTCCTTAACTTGTTCAATATCATAATACTGGAATTGACTACTTTGATATCCATTTGAGTTTTGATCAATAATATTGTTACCATAATGAAGAGTAAATTTTTGGGTTTCTTCAAAAGTTGTTGGAATTTGGTTGCCCATTTCCTCTTGCTTAATATCTTTTCCATAGCTGATCAATTGGTTGCAACTTCCATCAGATGAAGAACAAGTTGCTTGCATGGGATTCATTAAGCTCTCATCTTGACATGGCTGAAAATAGGAATATTGATTTGTCCCCAACTCAAAGTTCATGTTATTGCACATCAGATTTGGTTGGGCTGATGAAATGTGCTCTACCCCACCAGCTATCGTGTAATATGAATCTCTAAACAGACTTGAGATTGTTTGGGGTTGGGTTGGTGGAAACAAAGGTGATTTTAAACCAATGAGCTTCTTCTTGAGTTTTGTGTTCCAGTAGTTTTTGATATCATTATCAGTCCTTCCTGGTAATTGAGCTGCTATTATTGACCACCTGACACATAAATATATGAGATTTAAGCTATATATAAACAACGACAATCCAGTATAATCTCACTTAGTGGGGTCTGGGGAGGGTAGTATGTACACAGAACTTACCCCTACCCTTGAGTAGAGAGGCTGTTTCCAAAATAGACCCCCGACATTCTTCCCTTCAAGAACTTCCCACCTTGTTCTTGGGGAGACTCGAACTCACAACCTCTCGGTTGAAAGTGGGGGTTGCTTACCATCAGAACAACTCCTTTTGTCTAAATAATTTAAGCTATATATACTAACACAATAAATAATTTAATTTAACCGGTTATAGCAGGTTATTCGCCTATTCATTGGATCAATATTATATATATATATAATCAAGCTTGTTTACGAAGAGTTGATTGTTTAGTATAAAAAATCCATAAATTGTCTGTACAAAAAATTTAAACTCAAATCATATAAATTAAGTTCCATCCAGATTATTGAATTATTTAACAGAGATTTTCTCTTCAGGAATAGTTTACAGCTGTATGTGTGTAGGTAAAGACTTGATCCAAGATCTAAACCTGGCATGCATGCAGAAGAAATGTCCATAAAATGGCAGAATATTCAGTGAGAACCCAACACATTAATCCTTTTCTTTTTTAGCCTTATTCAATATTGAGGTTCTTCTTCAACAGTATTATTTTTTTATGGGATCTATTTCAGTTCTCAAAGTCATGAAAAAACATGATAATTTAATTTAAGAGCTCTAAAAGTAGCAGATAAGTGGCCAAAACAGAAAAAGCAAAAAAAAGGAAAAGATGTTACATAAATTGGACATAATTAAAAAAAAAATTACCTGCTTCCAATGCTGGCATACAAGCTGCATATAACTCTATCTTCCTCATCAGAAAAATCACCATGCTTGATATTAGGCCTTAGATAATTTAGCCATCTCAATCTACAGCTCTTTCCACATCTCTTTAATCCTTATCCAAAATCTTTTCATCAATTAAAATTATCAAAGCGGAAAAAAAATTTATTTTCCAATATAAAATCATAAAAAAAGGAAACAGAATTAAATGGGATGAGAAAAAGAGAATTCAATTTGCTCAAGAAATTCTTACCAGCTTTTTGAGGAAGAGCAATCCAATTACCACCAGTGCCATATTTGTGTATGAATTCCTTAAGCTTAGCATCTTCTTCTGGTGACCATGGTCCTCTCTTCACATTAGCTTTATAACAACAAGGAGCTCTCCCCATTTTTCTCTCTAGCTCTGAGGAAGTTTTCTTTGCTTTCTTTCTACAGAAATGGACGAGGCCTCTTGTTGTATTATTGGCTTATATTAAGAGAGACTGGGCGTTAAGATAATAAATTAAATAAAGTGAATTTTGTCTTATTAAGAGTTACATAAGTCAATGTTATCGTCTGTCCGTGTTCAAAGCAACGAGAAACTGAAACCAGTAATAAGAAGAGACACAAACAGAACGTATGTAACGTTTAAAAAAAAAAAAAAAAAATCACAGAAATGAAGAAATCCGAGACCACAGAATTCACTGTGTGTCCTTAAGGAATTTAACCCCCTCACTGTACCCGAGGTTGTGGATTATTTCCTCCCAGGATATAACGGATATACCTGTCGTAGGAGTGGCGGTACCTCAAACGCCTACGACTTCGACGAACTCAAATTCGGGAACGAAATCACACTATGACTCGATATGTTTTTTTTTTTGGTTTAAAGAAAAACAATGCAGAATTTTTTAATGCTTCCAGTATACGAAAATGAGGCATTGCCTCAGTTTATATAGCCTTGAATTGAGACTGTTCGGAAAGGCTTGGTGCCTGTTCGGGAAAGGCCATGCCTTTTCCTGAAAAATAAGAACGTTGGGAAGTTTTTTAACGAATTAATATTATTATTATTATTTTTTTTTTTTTTTTTTCCCGCGGGAATTAAAAATAATTTCAGAAAATGAAGATTGAATTTTAAATAAATTTGGTCCAAAAAGATTATCAATCAATCAGATCATTTGACCAAATCCAAATCCAAATCCAAATCCAAAGCCAAAGCCAAAGCCGAAGCCGAGCCGAGCGACGACGACGGCGCGAGGGGAGTCCCTCTTCTTAACCCTTTAAGAGCTAGAAGAAGTGCTTTCTAATATAAGCACATAACTTTCCCTTTCTACCACCGATGTGGTACAAAGCTCCTTTTCAAAGGAACTTTGCTTTGAAACTTCATTTTCCTTCTATTGTCTTCTTCCCTCCATTTCTCATTCACACCAACTTAGCTAGCTTTAATCATTAACTAGCTTTAACAATCCCCCACATGAATGGGGAATGGCTATATGATGAAAAACATGCATGACAAAAAACTGTGTGATTCGTAAGCAAGGATTAATTGCATCTGGATAAGTAGATTTCTCTTTGAACTTTCCGTAGTGAGCATATGTCGGATATACTCGGTCAATCGGTAGATTTGATATCTTTGAACCGTCGAGCTTTGGTGTATACCTAGACAACCACATGTCACACAATTAACCCTTTAACCGTTTTTGGTTCTCATTGTTTTGTTCGTTTCAGCCATGAACACTTCCTGGTTCATAAGTGCGTAGAGAGCTGGCCTTACAGAGTTCTCCTTGAAGCGGCTTACACTTCACACTTACATAGGTGATTCCTAAATGTGTCATCCCGTAGATACACTATTTGATATACCCCGTATCAAACTTAGAAACCATTAAAAAGCCTTAATGCTTTATCCTGGTACTGAACATTGTCTCATCACGAGAATGGACCAAAAAATTATTGTGACAATGTTGAACCGTCATCAATGACTTTGTTTGATCTCTTTGAACCTAGATCTTGGGATCTCATGTCTTCTAGGTAGAGTTACCGCCACGATGACTTGTCCTCGGCCATAGTCCCATTCCCCTCGATGATCTTTCAACCACTTCTCTAGTTAGGCCTTTAGTTAGTGGATCCGACACATTATCTCTTGACTTAACATAGTCAATTGTAATAATTCCACTAGAGAGTAGTTGTCTAACGGTATTATGTCTTCGTCGTATGTGACGAGACTTTCCGTTGTACATAACGCTCCCGGCTCTTCCTATTGCCGCTTGGCTATCGCAATGTATGCATATAGGAGCCAACGGTTTGGGCCAAAATGGAATATCTTCTAAGAAATTCCGGAGCCATTCAGCTTCTTCACCGGCTTTGTCTAGAGCTATGAACTCAGATTCCATTGTAGAGCGGGCGATGCATGTCTGTTTGGATGACTTCCAAGACACTGCTCCTCCACCTATAGTAAAAACGTATCCACTTGTGGATTTAGTTTCAGTTGAACCGGTGATCCAATTTGCATCACTGTATCCTTCAATAACTGCAGGATACCTGTTATAATGCAAAGCAAAGTTTTGAGTATGTTTCAAATATCCCAAAACTCGTTTCATTGCCAGCCAATGATTTTGGTCGGGATTACTCGTGTAGCGACTTAGTTTACTTATAGCACACGCAATATCAGGTCGCGTACAGTTCATAATATACATCAAACTTCCCAACACTCTGGCATAATCCAATTGAGAATCACTTTCACCTTTATTCTTTGCAAGAGCAAGGTTCATATCAATTGGCGTCTTTGCAACTTTAAAGTCCAAATACTTGAACTTTTCAAGTACTTTTTCAATATAATGAGATTGAGACAATGCTAGACCTTGAGGAGTCTTATGGATTTTAATTCCCAGAATTAAATCGGCAACTCCTAAGTCTTTCATATCAAACTTACTAGCAAGCATGCGCTTAGTAGCATTTATGTTAGCAATGTTGTTACTCATTATTAACATATCATCCACGTATAAACAAACAATGACGACGTGGTTCGGAGTGTTCTTAATGTAGACACATTTATCACATTCATTTATCTTGAATCCATTTGACAGCATCGTATGGTCAAATTTTGCATGCCACTGTTTTGGTGCTTGTTTTAGTCCATAAAGAGACTTAACAAGTCTACATACCTTCTTCTCTTTCCCTGGAACTACAAACCCTTCGGGTTGTTCCATGTAAATTTCTTCCTCCAACTCTCCATTTAAGAAGGCTGTTTTCACATCCATTTGATGGATTTCAAGACCGTACACGGCGGCTAATGCTACTAACACCCGAATAGATGTAATCCTCGTTACCGGCGAGTATGTATCAAAGTAATCAAGACCTTCTCGTTGTCTAAACCCTTTAACAACTAGTCTTGCCTTATATTTTTCAATAGTGCCATCAGCTTTCATTTTCCGCTTGAAAATCCATTTGGAACCTAAAGGTTTATTCCCTGGAGGAAGATCAACCAATTCCCAAGTATGGTTGTTCAATATGGATTCTATCTCACTATTGATTGCCTCTTTCCAAAATTGAGCTTCCGATGAAGACGTAGCTTCGTTGAATGTTCGAGGCTCATTTTCCAACAAAAATGTTAAAAATTCTGGTCCAAAGGAAGTAGTCGTCCTTTGACGTTTGCTACGTCTTGGATTTTCCTCATCAGGAATGTTTTCCTTTATTTCTTCCCGAGGTCGTTTAGATTCTTTGCTAGACGACGCACATTCCTTTTTATACGGATATATGGTTTCAAAGAAGTCAGCATTATCTGATTCAATTACCGTATTCACCTGAATGTCGGGATTTTCTGATTTGTGAACCAGAAATCTATATGCCTTACTATTTGTGGCATATCCTATGAAAACACAATCAACGGTTTTAGGTCCTATTTTTACCCTTTTGGGTTTAGGAACTTGCACCTTGGCCAAACACCCCCACACTTTGAAGTATTCCAAATTGGGCTTCCTTCCTTTCCACTTTTCGTATGGAATTGATTTTGTTTTGCTATGGGGCACTCGATTGAGTATTCGGCTAGCTGTTAGAATGGCTTCCCCCCACAAGTTCTGGGGTAAACCAGAACTTATTAACAGGGCATTCATCATTTCTTTCAGTGTTCTATTTTTTCTTTCCGCAATTCCGTTTGATTGTGGCGAGTAAGGAGCAGTTGTTTGATGAATAATGCCATATTCCAAACATATTTGTTCAAAAGGAGATTCATATTCACCGCCCCTATCACTCCTTATCATTTTAATCTTTTTGTTAAGTTGAGTCTCAACTTCAGTTTTGTATTGCCTGAACGCTTCAATTGCTTCATCTTTACTATTAAGTAAATAAACGTAGCAATACCGCGTACTATCGTCAATAAAAGTTATGAAATACTTCTTTCCACCGCGAGATGGAATTGACTTCATGTCACAAATATCTGTATGGATTAAGTCTAAAGGACTTGAATTCCTTTCAACTGACTTATAAGGATGTTTAGCATACTTAGATTCAACACAGATTTGACATTTTGATTGATTGCATTCAAACTTAGGCAATACTTCCAAACTAATCATTTTTCGCAAGGTTCTATAATTGACATGTCCTAAACGTGAATGCCATAAATCATTTGACTCAAGCAAGTAAGACGAAGCAGAAACTTTATTATTATTAGCAACAACCATTACATTCAGTTTGAAAAGGCCCTCTGTGAGGTAGCCTTTTCCTATGTACATTTCGTTCTTACTTATTACAACCTTGTCAGAAACATAAACACATTTAAAACCGTTCTTCACTAGAAGTCCGGTAGATACAAGATTTTTCCTAATTTCAGGAACATGACAGACGTTGTTGAGAGTCACCACCTTGCCAGAGGTCATCTTCAGCAGTATCTTTCCATAACCTTCAATCTTGGCCGTTGCAGAATTTCCCATATATATTGTTTCGTCGGGCCCGGCGGGAGCATATGAAGCAAAGGCTTCTCTAACAGCACAAATGTGACGAGTGGCGCCAGAGTCAATCCACCACTCTTTCGGACTTCCCACTAGGTTGCACTCGGACAACATAGCGCACAAGTCATCAACCTCCTCGTTTGTTTCAACCATATTAGCCTGACCCTTCTTCTTTTCCTTTTTCGGAGCACGACAGTCTGCAGCTTTGTGTCCGATTTTTCCACAATTATGGCAGTTTCCCTGGAATTTCTTCTTGTTGGGATAGTTCCTTGGTCCCGATGCCTTTTTCCTCTTTTTCATATTAGTTGGGGCAGTTTCAACTATATGTGCTCCCCCTATGGTTGATCTCCCATTTGCCTTTTTCTCCGCTGCCTTGTTATCTTCCTCGATTCTCAACCGGACGATAAGATCTTCCAATGTCATCTCCTTTCGCTTATGTTTCAAGTAATTTTTGAAGTCCTTCCATGAAGGAGGCAACTTCTCTATCACTGCCGCAACTTGAAACGCCCCACTAATCACCAAACCTACAACAAACAACATGTAAGTGACGGGGCACTGAATACTTTTGACAAAGGCATTAATTAAATTTATACCTTCAGCGAGGAGATCATGGATGATAACCTGCAACTCTTGAACTTGAGTGACAACAGACTTGCCATCTACCATTTTGTAGTCCAAAAACTTGGCAGCGATAAACTTCTTTAAGCCAGCATCTTCTGTTTTATATTTCTTTTCCAACGCATCCCATAGTTCTTTTGATGTTCCCACATTACTATAGACGTTGTAAAGATCATCCTCCAGTCCGCTAAGAATGTAATTCTTGCACAAAAAATCTGAGTGCTTCCACGCCTCAATTACAACAAATCGTTCATTTTCAGGTGTTGATTCCGGCGGAACCGGAATATCCTCCTTAATAAACTTTTGAAGGCTTAAAGTAGTTAGATAGAAGAACATCTTTTGTTGCCATCGTTTGAAATCAATCCCGGTGAATTTTCCGGGCTTCTCTGCCGGAGCCGGTGCTGGTGCAGTACGACTGGAGGACGCAGCATTGCTCGTAGAACCAACCACGGGGGCTGGTGTGGCAGTAACAGTAGCAGTAGCATTCAAATTTGGAGTTTGGTCTCCCATTTCTGTCGTAGGAAATAACAGAACACTTTAATAATCGGTGAAGTTTTTATTTCTTCAAACCGAATCAAATTTACACAAACAGAATTAAAACAAACTTCAAATAGAATGTAATATACTGTATGTAGTATACTTGATGAAGTTTTTATATCTTCAAATCAAGTACCCAAATGAGTAGAAAGTTCTGAAAACTTTAATCTCAACCGGAGTAGAAAATCCGAAGATTTAGTCTCCAAACAACATACAAGTTCGTTAATAACAGATGAACACGGAAATAAATTAAATTCCTTAAGCTTGTTATCGTCTGTCCGTGTTCAAAGTAACGAGAAACTGAAACCAGTAATAAGAAGAGACACAAACAGAACGTATGTAACGTTTAAAAAAAAAAAAAAATCACAGAAATGAAGAAATCCGAGACCACAGAATTCACTGTGTGTCCTTAAGGAATTTAACCCCCTCACTGTACCCGAGGTTGTGGATTATTTCCTCCCAGGATATAACGGATATACCTGTCGTAGGAGTGGCGGTACCTCAAACGCCTACGACTTCGACGAACTCAAATTCGGGAACGAAATCACACTATGACTCGATATGTTTTTTTTTTTGGTTTAAAGAAAAACAATGCAGAATTTTTTAATGCTTCCAGTATACGAAAATGAGGCATTGCCTCAGTTTATATAGCCTTGAATTGAGACTGTTCGGAAAGGCTTGGTGCCTGTTCGGGAAAGGCCATGCCTTTTCCTGAAAAATAAGAACGTTGGGAAGTTTTTTAACGAATTAATATTATTATTATTATTTTTTTTTTTTTTTTTTCCCGCGGGAATTAAAAATAATTTCAGAAAATGAAGATTGAATTTTAAATAAATTTGGTCCAAAAAGATTATCAATCAATCAGATCATTTGACCAAATCCAAATCCAAATCCAAATCCAAAGCCAAAGCCAAAGCCGAAGCCGAGCCGAGCGACGACGACGGCGCGAGGGGAGTCCCTCTTCTTAACCCTTTAAGAGCTAGAAGAAGTGCTTTCTAATATAAGCACATAACTTTCCCTTTCTACCACCGATGTGGTACAAAGCTCCTTTTCAAAGGAACTTTGCTTTGAAACTTCATTTTCCTTCTATTGTCTTCTTCCCTCCATTTCTCATTCACACCAACTTAGCTAGCTTTAATCATTAACTAGCTTTAACAGTCAAATGGATAGGCCTATTTCTAATATCTTTTCAAGTAGTAGCTGATTAGAAGTTTCCATCTCAAATATGAGTAATACATTAGAAAAGCTCTTTATAAAACTTTGGCATAAGTCTTTACCTTGAAGTTCAAGTATATCCCAAGTGATTTAACAACAACAACGACCCAGTATAATCCCACTTAATGGGTCTGGGGATAGTAGTATGTACGCAGACTTTACCCTTACCCTTGGGTAGAGAGACTGTTTCCAAATAGACCCCCGGCATACTTCCCTCCAAGAACTTCCCACCTTGCTCTTGGGGAGACTCGAACTCACAACCTCTCGATTAAAAGTAGAGGTTAGTTACCATCAGAGCAACCTCTCTTGTCCAATATCCCAAGTGTTTCATGTGCTCAAATAAAATAAAGATGCTTAACTAACTGATGGCTGTAGCTATATAGTATATTAAATATACATTTTGACGTCTTTGAAACTATACACATATATTGTAGGAGTAACTAGGAAGAGTAATTAATCATGTGACAACAGGCTTTGTTTTATTAAGTCAGTGTACATTATTAGAATACCAAAGCTACCTAACGAAATTAGTAGCATACACATATGGGAAAAAACAAATAGTATATCCTTAAATCATGCGTGTAACGTAGAAAGACAAATACAAGAAACAAGCTCTACAAGTGTGTGCGTGTGTAGGAGGTGTAAGAATGTTTATTCTTTTCTTTAGGCTTTCAATATCAGAAATTTACAAGCTATGAGAAGTACACTCATGGATTAAATGTTTCCTATCAAAAAATTCTCAGCTTTTCAAGTCAGCTCGATCTTGAAATTACCTATAAATTTCTCAAACAAAAATTACGATTACCGTCAAATAAATTGCGGTTAAAACTAAATCCACTAAGATGAACTTGTCTTGAACCTTGTTCTGATGCCATTTTGTTGACCTAAAACAGCCTACAGATTCTTTTAACATAGTGTGATATTGTCCGCTTTGGACCAAGCTCGCAAAATTTTCTCCAAAAGACCTCACACTATTAAGAGATTTCTACATTTTATATGTAATCTCCCAATCTTCTCAGCTACCACAATTCATGGGTCTTCCCCTCGAACTAAGTTCCATGTGGCCCATAGTCACGATGCACGGGTCAATTTATGAGATTTACTGTGTGACACCCATATTGTGAGAGTATTATGGCAACTGAAACCCACAACTAGCTTCTTCTTATGTGTGCCGGCTCGCACCATCACCTTGCCATCTTCATACTCGTCCAGCCGAACTTGAGCTTTGATTGAGCAAAAACAACCCAGATTCTTTTAACATAATAGATATTGTACGTTCCTGGGTCAAGCCTGTGATGAAAAACAACTTCCCAAATTCCGGAAATTGCTTCCTTAGAGTAGTGAATTATGCTTCACTAGCCCAAGACTCACAACCACAATTGAAGAAGAACGAAGAAGAAATATAGCTCCAAAAATACTAGAACTAAGAAAGTGGAAGACTTACTTGAATAACTTGGAGAATATTTTATTAACTCAAGAAGGCTTGGCTTTTTTTGGATGATACAAATGTGGAGGAGGGGGTGGGTATATATAGGCTTTCCACCTCCTCAATGGACGGTCATGATCTATTTAATCCTACGGTGGAGATTCGTCTTCTAGAATACTCCACACTTTTCTTACAAAATATCTAGATATTTTTATCACCTACACTAATCTAGAAATATCTCTTACAAATATCTCCTAACATATATAATATTCTACACTATTCTATAATTTCCAAAAGTTACACTTTATAATTTTAACACTCCCCCTTAAAGTGAACTTTTGGAGACAAGTCCAAGCTCGCCACGGAGATCCTCAAATGGTCCTTTGGAAAGAGACTTTGTAAAGATGTCTGCAACGTTATCATTACTCCGAACGTCCAATGCTTCAATGGTACCATCTAGAACCTTCTCTCGGATGAAATGATGTGCAACCTCAATATGTTTTGTTCTTGTGTGACACACCGGATTAGTAGCCAACTTTATGGCGCTTTGGTTGTCACCAAGAAGTTTTGTAGGCTTATGAATTGGTAGAATACATCCCCAACAAGCCGACGAAGCCACGTGCATTCCTGAGTAGCAAGAGTAGAAGCCTTGTATTCCGCTTCAGTAGTAGAGAGCGAGACCGAGTCTTGCTTTTTACTGCACCAAGAAACACATCCTGAACAACAGGAGAATACATAACCGGAAGTTGATCTTCTATCATCTAAGTCACCTCCTAGATCAGCATCAGTGAACCCAAGTAGTGAAAAATCAGCTCCTTTCTTGTAAAGAAGTCCCATGTCATATGTTGAGTTCACGTATTTCAATATGCGCTTCGCCGCTTCAAAGTGAGGTTTCTGTGGCTCTTGCATATAGCGACTAACAAGTCCAACAGAAAATCAAATGTCTGGCCTTGTAATAGTCAAGTAGATCAAGCTACCAACAAGAGCCCGATAAGGACGTGGATCTGGTAAAAGCTTTCCTTCATCACGCCTAATTTTTATGTTAGGCTCAAGAGGAGTAGAGTAATGCTTACTTGTGTTTATTCCAAACCTGTCCACAAGCTTCCTCGCATAGCTTTCTTGTGAAAGAAATATTCCATCTTTCACATATTTCACTTCCAAACCAAGAAAGTGACTAAGCTCTCCCAAATCTTTCATTTCAAATCTGATCGAGAGTTCAGCTCGCAGCTTTGCAACCTCCTGTTCGTTATTACCTGTAATAATCAAATCATCCACATATAGTAGCACAATCATGTGGAGCGTACTTCTTCACGAACAGGCTAGAATCTGAGTCTGATGCAAGATAGCCACAAAATTGCAAGTATTCAGCAATCTTTCCGTACCATGCTCTGGGAGCTTGCTTGAATCCATAAAGCGCTTTCTTCAGCTTGCATACATAGTCTGGATGAGTAGGAGAAATGTAGCCCAAAGGTTGTTCCATGTAGATCTCCTTATCAATCTCGCCATACAGGAAAGTATTCTTCACGTCAAGCTGACATAGCTTCCACCCAAGTGATGCCGCCAAGGAGATCACAACTCGAACTGATGTCATCTTCGCCACTGGGCTAAAAGTCTCCTCATAGTCTTCTCCATAAACTTGAGAGAATCCTCGTGCAACCAGCCTTGCTTTATATCTATCAATGCTCCCATCTGCCTTCTTCTTTAGTTTATACAACCACTTGCAAGATACCGGCTTCACATCCTTGAGCTTTGGCACAAGGTCCCAAGTTTCATTTTTCACAAGTGCGTGCATCTCCTCATTCATAGCTTCTTCCCATTCCTTAACACCTTTTGCTTCATTATAGGAAGAAGCCTCATTTTCATAAATAGGACCGGCACTGAAGCAATGATAGATGCTTACCATGTTGCCATCTCGATAGCAAATAGGTTTGATGACTTGCCTTCCATATCGAGTTGTTCTTTCACCATTTGTCTCCTCCAGGTTGATATTTTCCCTTTGTTCATCCATGCGAGAAGTAACCTTGCTCCCTCTATCACCAGAATCTCTTGCTTCTGAAGATGACGTACTATTATACGTCATTGGTGATGATGGCGATGTTGAAATATTGGAGCAAGGAGCTGAAGAAGTTACCGGAAAACTACGGGCATCTCTTCATGTTCTATAGCTGGTGAAGGAGCATCTCCAGGAACACCACCGAGACTGTATTAGGAAGAGATTTCATCAAATACTACATCCCGAGATACTTTACACTTGCCTGTCTCGGGATCCATGCATTTCCAGCCTTTCTTCCTTTCATCATAACCAATGAAGATGCACTTCCTTGCCTTAGCATCTAGTTTAGTTCTTTGTGAATCTGGAATGTGGACGTAGCAGATCGATCCAAAGACCTTAAAGTCTTTCACATTTGGCTTCTCGTTGTAGAGCATTTTGTACGGGGATTTCATATTAATCGGACTGAGTGGTACCCGATTAATCACATATGCCGCACAAGCCATACCTTCGGCCCAAAGAACTTTGGGCAAATGTTTAGCATATAACCAGCTCTTACATGTCTCAGTAAGATGTCGAATCTTCCTCTCTGCAATGCCATTTTGCTGAGAAGTGTCTGCACATGTGAGCTGCCTTCGTATTCCCTGCCTCGAGCAGAATTGATTAAACTCCCGGGAAGTATATTCTCCCCCATTATCAGTCCTCAACCGTTTTATCTTCCTCTAAAACTCACCTTCGACCTTCTCCTTGAACTCCAAAAATCTGGAAAATACTTCAGATTTTTGCACCACGAAATATACCCAAGTATATCGTGTGTAATAATCAACAAATACCACCATATAGCGATAACCAGAGAAGGTAGGTGTACGTGTAGGACCCATCATCACTGTGAATGAGTTCTAGTGGTGCCTCGTATCTTGTTTGGGACCTATCAAATGGAAGACGATGCGCCTTACCATATTGACACCCTTCGCATAATGTTCCACTACCAAAAGTAGTAATATGAGGCAAACTATCAACCAAATTTTTGTTTACCATGACTTTTAACTTATCCATATTAAGGTGCCCCAGTCTAGCATGCCAAAGTGATGCATTATCATTCGTGCTCATATTGTCAACATAAGATGTAGATGCTGACAAAATAAATAAATCTTTAACTCGCTTACCGGTGTGGACGACATCTCCTTCCACCTTAGTGATATTTCGGAAGAACTTCACTCCATTTGGCTCGAACAGAACATAGTGCCCAGCATCCACAGCGTTAGCCACCGAGAAAAAGATTCTTCCTCATCCCAGGTACATGATAAACACTCTTCATAGTGATAGGATCTTCACCGTTGTTGAGAATGATTGTACCATCCTTTTCTACCGGATAAACGGTATTATCCGCGGTGAGAATAGCTTCGTTACCTTCATGTTTCTGAAGAGATGTGAACTTTGAGTCATCTCCGGTAAGGTGATGACCGCAACCAGAATCCACGATCCAGTCATCCTTGAAGTTGATGCTAGCGTAAGCATTTACCGAGGTAGTTTCCGTTGAGAAGCAACCACCCCAATTCTCTTCGGTTTTTTCTGCTTTATCAGCAACATTTCCTCCCTTTAGCTTCACCTTACAATTCTTCTTGATGTGTCCAGGCAAGTTACACCGATAGCATCGAATAGTGCTTCTTTTCCCGTTGGCACTCTTTGGTGGCTCTCCCCCTTCATCTTTTCTTCTCTCTCTTTCATTATTCTTCTCTGGTCTATAGACTTTCTTCTTTCCAGAGATAAGGCGTCACCTTGAAAGGATAAGGAGACTCCAGCCATTTGTTTTGCTAGAGACTCTTGAGAAGAGAGAAGATTCTCAAGCTCAACAAGGGAGGGTTGATTAGCCCACCCCTGAATAGAAGTGACAAAAGGAATATATTCTTTGTTTAATCCTCGAATAATATTCCTTTTCATTCGAGCCTCCGAAATAGGTTCCTCCGGATCAAGAGCAGAAATTTTCGAACAAATATTTTTAATTTTTAAGAAAAATTCGGAGATTGAGAGCTCACCTTGAGTAGTTCGTGCCAACTCATTCTCTAAGTATTGCAGCTGAGCAACGTTCTTCTTGTTAAGCAATGCACTTAGAGTATCCCAAATCTGAGATGTAGACTTACACTCAACAATGTGATCAAATAGATCGTGAGAGATTGATCTCTTCAACACGAATTCCGCCTTTGCGTTTGAAGTCCTCCACTTCTTTACGGCATCGGCATTAGTATCCGTGGGTGTAGGGGCAACCTTGTTGTCTCCACCAACAACCTCCCATAAATCTTCTCCAAGAAGATAAGATTCCATGCAAGACTTCCATACTTTGTAATTGGATTGATTAAGCACCTCAATTCCAAGGCCAACAACTCTTCCACTTGAATCCATTTTTGGAACGCCAACGAACTTCTTCACCAAGAGTGACTTGACAAGATTCCAAGCTAACACCCTTGTAGCTCTGATACCATGTGAAGAAAAACAACTTCCCAAATTCCGGAAATTGCTTCCTTAGAGTAGTGAATTATGCTTCACTAGCCCAAGACTCACAACCACAATTGAAGAAGAACGAAGAAGAAAATATAGCTCCAAAAATACTAGAACTAAGAAAGTGGAAGACTTACTTGAATAACTTGGAGAATACTTTATTAACTAAAGAAGACTTGGATTTTTTTGGATGACACAAATGTGGAGGAGGGGGTGGGTATATATAGGCTTTCCACCTCCTCAATGGACGGTCATGATCTATTTAATCCTACGGTGGAGATTCGTCTTCTAGAATACTCCACACTTTTCTTATAAAATATCTAGATATTTTTATCACCTAAACTAATCTAGAAATATCTCTTAAAAATATCTCCTAACTTCTATAATATTCTACACTATTCTATAATTTTCCAAAAGTTACACATTATAATTTTAACAAAGCCTGCACGGTTTTCTTCAAAAGACTTCATACTATTAAAAAGTCCTTACACCTTATATGTAACCTCCAATCTTTTCAATTATAAATGTGAGACTTTGTTCGCCCCAAACAGATTTACCAATGTTTCATTTTTTGCTAGCAAATGACCAAACAATCAAGCACATGTCGAAATACATATAGATTGTCAGCTGAACCTCTAATGAAAAATCCTGGCACTCTACTGTATATGGGATTTGAATAGTGACTTATGAGACTTGAGTATCGTCCTCTCTATTAGTCATAGAAGATCGCAGGTATAGTACTGTCATATCTTCCAAATAATTGTTCGTAAATGATGATCAGGTGCTTTTGGATTAATTGACTAACCAATACACCTTTTCCGAACAGTACCTTTTACACACACTAGAGACAAATAATTTTACTGTTACATTATTAAAACTCTCCCGACATCCAATGAACGTCCCATAAGTACGTTCCATTGTAAAAACAAATTAACGACTGATCGAAAAAAGTTTTCTTGGCGGAAATAATGGTTTCTGTATAGGTCAAAATCTTACCCCATGTTATCCATATTGATTATTTCAAAGCTAATAAATTATAAGTGGTGTGACCACTTATAATTATTAATAATTTGTGAGTACGGGATGTTACGAGGGAGGCTATGGCCTGTCTATCATCGCACAAGTCATACATCGGCGTGGCCACGGCCACTTATTGCCAGCTCAATCGATTTACATCTATAAATACAAAGAGAAAGTGCCCTAAAAGGGGCTTCTTCTTCATCAAGATTCTCGAGAAAAGAGAGAATATTATTTTAAGGTTTTGAACCTCTCTATGGAGAGACAGACCAAATCAATATCATCAATAAAAAACTTTCCATATATCTCTTCTTAAGACAAAAAAGCTTGTTTCTTGTTCATTTTGCTCAGTCCTTTGATTTATTACGATCTGCTATAATTGGCCCTCGTATTATTTGAATTATTTTATGCTTATAAAGTGGATGATAACTTTGAGCAAAACAATTTAGTGCCGTTTGTGAGGATTTCATAGCAGAATCGCGTAGTTTTTCCGTGAACCAAAAGGAATACGCCAAAAAAAGAACCCCGCTCGAACAAGCCAAAGCAGCATGTCGGATAAAAGGAAGAAGAAGTTAGCCCCTCTCCCCACGGGGAGAGCATATATAAGGTACCCTCACCTCCCCGATACAGGATCCTGCCAAAAGAAAAAATGGCAAAAAGATATTTTGAACCGAGATCCATAACGGGGTAACCCCTACAAACTAGTCGAAAAGACCACACACAAATCGTGCAAGATCTCAAATCAAAGGCAATCTCCAACGCCCTACTCACAGTGGGTTATGTGGGAGGACAAAGTTCAACTACAAGTTGAACTGGGACTCATGCCAAGCGCCTTCGCCATAAAAAATTGCAAGATTCAACTACGGTGGAACAACTACTCAGGCTACGTGCCTTCACCTAAAGTTCAACTGCAAGTTGAACTGGGACTCAAGCCATGCGCATTCGCCATAAAAAATGTATGTTTCAACCACGGTTGAACAAAAACTTAGGCTACGTGCCTTCATCGAAAATTCAACTACAAGTTGAACCGGGACTCAGGCCAGGCACCTTCGCCATAAAAAATTGCAAGATTCAACACCATGCGCCTTCACCATAAAAAATTGCAAGATTCAACCACGGTTGAACAATGACTCAGGCTACGTGCCTTCACCGAAAGCCAGAAAAATTGCAAGATTACACCACGATTGAACAACGACTCGAGCTACGTGCTTTCGCCGAATATTCAACTAGGGGTTAAACTGGGACTCAGGCCATGCGCATTCGCCATAAAAAATTGCAAAATTCAACCACGATTGAACAATGACTCAGGCTACGTGCCTTCACCGAAAGTTCAACTACAAGTTGAACTGGGACTCAGGTCATGCGCCTTCGCCATAAAACATTACAATATTCAACCGTGGTTGAACAACGACTCAAGCTACGTGCCTTCATCGAAAGTTCAACTACAAGTTGAACTGGGACTCAGGCCATGCGCCTTCGCCATCAAAAATTGCAAGATTCAACCACGGTTGAACAACGACTCAGGCTACGTGCCTTTACCGAAAGTTCAACTATAAGTTGAACTGGGACTCAAGCCATGCGCCTTCACCATAAAAAAATGCAAAATTCAACCACAATTGAACAACTTCTAGTACTACTCCCAATTCTACCTCTCCCAAACTTTAAGCACCAAGAATTAACTTTGATCAGAATAGAGCACCTTTATTCTGTAAATAATGCAAGAAATCTAGACATTTGGTTGACAAGTTCTATAAACTATGTGGATATCCACAAAGTCCAAAGTTTAACAAGGGTAAGAAGGATGCAGCTCATGTATGTGCTACAACACAAACTAATTATGAGGGTGAATCTGCTGGGATTTTAGATGAATCAACCAATCATGTTGCCAATATTGATAGCCAGGGGTCCATTATCCCAGGTATCAGCAAGCAGCAGTATGATCAACTGATCAGTCGGTTACAACACTCTCAAGTGGGAGATGCTTCCAATTCTCAAGCCAATCTCATGTGCTCTGTCAATTTTGCTGGTACTCTATTAACTAAAAGTCCAATTTCTGATTCTAAACTTTGCTTGCTTACTCAGATTCATTCTGTCTCCTGGATAATAGATTCAGGAGCTTCTAATCACATGACGTCTAATAAAGAGTTACTCTTTGATATTACACCTTTAACTATTCCCTACCTTGTAACCCTTCCTAATGGATACAAAGTAAAGGTGACCTCTACTAGTTCATTTGCTTTAACTCCATCAATCACACTTCACAATGTGTTGTTTGTCCCTTCATTCCAACACAATTTAATTTCTGTTCATAAATTAATCAAACAACTACATTGCATAGTATTGTTCACAACTACTTCTCGTTAGTTGCATGTGTTACAGGCCCCTCCTCTGAAGATGCATCTGGATCTTGGTAAAGAGTAGGATGGCATGTGTACAACCATCAGATTTTTCAATTTCTTCTACATTCATGCAACACCGTTTCTATTTCTAGCTCTAAGGATGTAGTTGAACCTTGAAAACTTGTTTTTATTTCTAGTTCTGATGATGTTTCCAGTACTAGTTCACCCTTATGTAATAATGTTGCTATGAATGATATGAACCTGATTTAAATATGAAACATATTCATGTTTTGTATTTTTCTCTTTCTTCTAGGCAGTCTTTCCTTGTTTTGTCTGTTCTATGGCTAGACAAATTAGACTCTCTTTCGCTTATAGTTCAATTAGTACAAATTATAAATAGAATGACCTGCTCATTGTAAGATTCATCGGGTCATTTTTCTCTTTCACATATATTCATAAAGGTCTGTTCTCTCTAAGACAGACGAAAACCCTAAACAAACTTTCTCGTTTTCTACTCATACCACAATGTTTTCAGGTCATCTGAAGATCACAGGAAAAAGCAAAAACGAAAGTTTTGACAACAGCATGAGAAAAAGTGCGAGAGAAGTAGGTAAAAAGAACTGTTATGTCATATGTACCTAGAAAGAAATGGTGCTCCTTCATATGATATTTCTATGTTCCGGGAAACCATGTGGGTAGTAGCAGCTAAAATTCATTGTCTTAAAATTCTTTCATTTATTCCTTATTGAAATGAAGTTATAAAAATATGGTGCGAGAATTAATTCTTAAAAAAAATATCATTCACCTGATTAATTATCGGAAAATATGACGAAAGGGAAAAATAAACATATCTGACAGTGTCTTAAAAGACCGTAAATAGCCTCAGCATTTTGAAGGAATGTTTATCCAATAAGTAATTATTTTACAAGAATAATAAAAACGTCTTTGGATTAAAATTCAGAAATAAAATTTTGAAATATTTTTCAAAACGAGAAACTCCTAAAAAATATACAGTTAGACGTTTCTACAACAACATTCATATATAACAACACTTCTTTATAATAAAAGTCAAGTTTTTTCGGAACCAATTTTTATATTATATTATAATATATGTTCTCTATACATCAATTCGCTATAATATTCAAATATATTCGGAATAATGAGACTGTTATAAAGAGATTTGATTGTGTTTCGACTCAACATCATAACCGTTAATAGAACGCTATTATTGTAGGGATCTTTTGCTAGACCGAGAGTTAAGATAATAAAGTTAAATGCTCTTAGCATCTACATCTTGAAAGATATAGTATTATCTAACACTTAGCACATCATGAAATATAAACAAATCAATTATTCGTTGGCAATTGGCATGTCAATGTACAAGTCCAAGTAAAAAAAACAAAGAAAAGATTTAGATACTTCTCATTTGTTAGATAAGATAATAAAATCTTCTAACTTCAGCTTATGATTAGAAAACATGGCCAAGTTGGAAATTATGAATTAAGCCAACACATATGAATTGCTTTTTTGTCTTATTTGATGCAGTGGTCCTAATTACAACCTTGATTTATCAGCATAGATAATGACACCAAATTCAGCTTGCAAGTATTTCCTAATGTTGTGCTTTCTTATTACAATCGTGGTATGTACCTTGAGAAAACATGTTGGTTTCTTTCTACTTGTCTTTTTCTTAATTCAATACCAAAATATGATTATTTTGCATTAATCCTCTTCTTATGTCCTGTCCATTTGTTATATAAAGTTGCAATTGCAATTATTGTTTCACTTTAAGAGTTAAGTGTCCCATTCATTGACAAAACCGACATATCTTAATTAGTGAGATAGTCCGCACTTCAGCATCAAGACTTAATTAGTGAGATAGTCCCATATCTTAACAAACCATGTACACCTCGTGACATGTGTCCAATATATAAAAATAGAAAACAAACCCAATAGTTAATTGATTTATAATGTTTTGACCAATTATTGATCATTAGCGTACGTGTCTGCTGAGATGCCTAACAAATGGATTGTCCTTTGGTTACTACTATGCAGGACTTGTTGCACTTTTTTTTTTAATTACACATTCAAATACAATTTTAAAAATTGGTGAATGTGATTGTTTGAATAAAATTGCGGGTACCCAGAGACCAATATCAGGAAATAAAAGAGTTAGTGATGTACGTAGGAATTAAGAGTGTTTTCTCTATATCAATTATAATTCTTTTCTTTTTCCCTTCCCTGGTTATAATGAACGGTTAGTTGTTGAATTGTTGTCACAACGACTACAAGATGATCGGGAAAGTGACCGATGATTCTGTAATATACGCATAGGCGAATTCAGGATCTAGATTCTATGAGTTCGGCCTTAAGGTTTTTACCATAAATTCTTGTATCTTTAAAAATATGGGTACATATTTACTATTTCTCTTTTTTATATTATTTGAGGTAGTTTGACTTGGTACAGAGTTTAAGAAAAAAAAAATTTAAAATTTATGGTATTAGAAGATTAAAGGATAAAATGTTTGTGGGGTCATACCATTTGTGTGGCTATAAAAGCTTCTCACTAAGGGCAGAAAGGGTAAAATGAAGAGTCTAAAGTTGAATTATTTTCAAATTTAAAAATGTGTCATTAATTTTGGAACAGAGTAAAAAGGAAAGTATCTCAAATAATATGAAACGGATGGAATATTTATTATAATTCTAATTAACTTCTACATATAAATTTGTGCTTTGCCATAAAAGTTATGTATTCAATTGAATCCGGTGTCAGTTTAACTAGATCCACCTCTGAATACACTAATTAACTACAATGCTATAGCGCATTGAATTTTTCATTTTTGTGGCATATTTTGTTCTTTTGTTTTTCTTGATATTCTAGAAGTGGATCCTCAATGCTTTCTTTGAATATTGAATGCTCAGTTTTTATGTTTTACATATGCCAGATGCGCCATGCATATACATTTTATTCTTTGTTGTTTTTGTTATATGAAATATTAGAAACCACACCAAATTAAGTCCTAAAAAGATTTATTTTACTCATCACTTTCTTGGAACGATAAATTAGATAATTATATGCTATGTATTTGTGAGTTCAAGAACGAAGAGTAAACTAATCCAATATTCTTCAAGAAGGTTGAATTATTATATCTCTAGTCCAGGAAGTCATTTGGTGATAACATCGTTATAATTTTTAGCAATATTGTGATGATTCCTCCATTGCTAACTAGAACGATTTCCTCACACCACATTATAAATAAGAACATGATAGCAATAATAAAGATAATAACTCTGATCACGATGAATAAATGCATAAATTAATAAAGCAGCAATTGTTTAACTAAAAATAGGAATTTTGGTGTATTTTTAAAGTACTCGGGTTACTGATAATCAAGAAAATTAATATTATTGCAATAAAAAAGGAAGTTAGAAAATGAAATAGCAAAGTAATCAATGGAAAGCAAAAGTAAATAATTGTATTCCAATAATAATCAGAACGTCCCCATACAAGTGACATTTATGTTCCTTCTATAGTCATCTCAAAGTACAATATCTTTTTCCCTTAATGATCGAGTCATTACGAGCACTAATGACATTAATAAAATATTATAATTGGTAATCGTAACTGTTTCGTGAAGATTCTATGATGTTTGTAATCATCCAAGCTCATTAATTGAAGACCAATGGATTTGTCCTTTTTTATTGTCTAGATTTATTCCACCGGTGCCTCTTCAAATTACTAAAAAGGCTCGAGCAACCGTTTCTTCCCGTACCTATTAAGACTCACGTATTTTTAAATAACCTTCTCCAGTTGTTTCTTTTCTAGTGATCCACATGTCTTTCCATGTCATATATATAATTAATTTCACGTGTAATATTTATTTTTCCCAATACAGATAATCCCCCCACTTACCAATTATTCAACAATTGAATATTTGGGAAGTGTATCTCAATTATAGAAGGAATTTTTGTCGTCGTTTCTCATGTTACATGACACCTTCTTCTGAACTGATGCGTCGCATATCACTTCCATTTAATGCATGTGACGCGTGGTAGTCATTGATTGGTTCTGCAACTCTTTTGCGGGTTCTAATGTTGTTTTTGCGGCTGCATCAATCACGAAGTAACAGTTTTCATAATGACGTTTCCATCATTACCTTTTTTGCATGACGGTTGCTTCTGCATATAAATACATCCTTTGCCTTTACTTTTATGAAAACATTTTCTTCAGTGTTCTTTATTCACATCTTGTTCTTGTTTTTGTTCTTCAATACGTTCCGCTTCTTCATATAGCTATGTCTTATTCAAAATCTTGATCCTCAAAAAGGTCTCATTATAGACGAAATTCCCCTTGATCCTACCAGAAGTAGGAAATATGGTATGTTTCGTAGTTTAGGGTCAGTTTCTGTACGGGGTTTTTTCCCAACCCAGTTCTACTCCTCCATTGTCTTCCAGAACTAGGGCCTCTTTTTTCACATAGATCTTCTACCAGAAATAGAGATTCTATTGAACCAATTCGTGAATCTTCTGTTTATGAGATCATCCCTGCTGAACTTTCCTTCTTTATTGATAGAGAATCGATTGGGAATCAAGTCACTTCCATGACTTCTTATGATCGTATTATGTTTACCCTTCCCAGATTACCGAGGATTTGATTTCTGTTGTGTGTAGAGACTGTCATTTAAAAATTAATTTCCTTATTCTGGTCCCCAATAAGAATAAAAGGATCACTTCCTTCAAAGCTGGTTTTTCTTTTATGTATACATATCCCTTTACATTAGGAGTTAGTCCATCTAATGACCTAGTCATCATTTAATTTTTTTCATTTCTTTGATGTATGTTGTGTATGCGAAATCAGGAGAATCCATCTCCTGCCATTAAGTCCTACTCGGGATATCGAGACAGCACCTCAAGGCTGTAGTATCAGGATCGAGCTCTCTATGTTAAGGATCATCTACGGTCCTACAGTGTCCCCCGGGTTCAGGGGGGTCTGTCTGCGACCCAGCAAAAATACGAAGATGGGGGACTCCCGAGGCGAGCAGCTAGAGTCAATAGGCTCTGGCACCATTCCATGCCTAGCCTTCACATCCTCGTATCTTTACATTTAATGCATCATGTACCATGACGTGTTCCCCCGCCTATATAAGGGGAACCCATACCACTTTGTAAAGGGCAGATGTTGCTCCACTTCTCCATTAAAGCAATAATCTCTCTCTCTCTCTCCCTATCTATCTCTCTCTCTCTCTTTTCTTCTAAGTCATTTGTTCTCATTGGCCCGAGGCCATCATAGAATTCATTGTTCTTTCATCTTTTATTCACCGTCTAGCTCAGCATTGGCTGTAAAGAACCTTATTTAATCGTATTATTGCTTGTTATTCCCTTCCCGTATGTCCCCGATAGTTGGAACTCGGCCCCAGTTTCGTCCCGCAGGCCTCCATCAACCTACTCTTCTTCTGGCCAGCAGGCCCCTTCGGTTTGCTTACTGCCTCAATTTAATTTGTGTTTTATCGTTATACGACGTATTCTTAACACAAATTGCCTTAACAACTAGCTAGAGAATAGATCACGTAATTTTAGAATCCCATTTAAAAATTTGATTTTTGTTACCATTTTAATGGTAAATAGTTTAGCACCCACCGTGGGACTGAAAATAATACTGATTATTTTCTTGCTGGTTTTGTCACACGAACACACGTTATCTTTCACACTTTTATTGTCCAAGATCCTTTTGATTTCAAGCTAAATTGTCCGACTCGATAAACGGAGCAAAAAACAACAACCTCAAATATCACGGGGAAAATTGTGTGGTTGTTCCGGCCGCTGGAGCACCTCCACAGAATCCTTATATCGCCCCCGGACTAATCCTAGAGGATGCAGATTCACAGGATGCATAACAAGTCAACGAAACCTCTCACAGAAACAGGAGCGTACGACACAGCAACCAATATGAAGCACAAAAAACCCCAACCCAGGAAGAACAGGAAGGCAATCTTCACGTTATCTTTGAGATGTTGCAGGCATAGCAACTGGCCATCTCTCATCTGCAAAATCGCCCGGAGACCCCTGATGCAATAGCAATAGGGACACCTTCTTAAGATGAGCCAGTATCCAAGAGGTCAAGTAACGACGAGTCAGTGACCGACCTCAACGCAGCGAAGATGCCGGGAATCTCCTCAAAAAGGTCAAATCAAGTTCGTGGAAGCTCCTACAACAACCACCTCCCTGGGAGCAGCCCTGAAACATGCTTAGGAAAAACCCAGAACGCCAGAACTCCCTAGGTACGACAGGACCTTGGATCCCTATGGGCACACCACCGCTCGCGCGTGCCCGTTCAGTCCCTACGGGCACACCACCTCTCTCGTGTGCCCATTTAGAGGTAGTGATGCCCAAAATGATAGGTTCGATCTTGCCTTGGGTCGGTCAGATGCCCACACCTGGCACCGGTCCCAAATTGGGGCCACGAAAAACCCCTCAGGAATCCTTTCGGGTTTGGTATATCTAAGCGGACCCCCGGCAAAGAAGATGGTACAAAGCAAATGGAGGTATAATCGATGCGCGACAAATGGAGGGAGTGACTAAGATGCATCCTACCTCGCAACAGGGAGATAGCCCAAACAGCATTCTCGAGGAACCTCCGATGGAACCAGATTCAGCAAGGCACACCTGGTAAGGAAATCCCGCCCAACCAGATGTAATCTTGGCATTATTGTGCTAAACATAGTGATCACCATAAGCGAGACCAAAAACTCCAGGTGGCTCACACCTATTCGACCATGACTCCTCCGAGAGAGTTATGGCCTGGCGTAGGAACCACAGGGCGTGCAGGGTCACCAGCCCAAAAGAAAAACAACCATTCTATTCAATAGAGGTGGCCACCAAGTATCATCAAGCAGTGAAGCTCGAATTCGGCTCCAAGGGAGGAAGGATATCGAAAAAACGAGGCTGACAAGCCACATCATATTGCCGCGATAGCATAAGGGCAACGACGCCCTTCAAAGACCCATAAAATTCATAGAGGAAGTGCTCATCGCCAGGAAAAGGTGGATCCGGGGAGTATACCCAAAGGGTACCCTTACATCCAGGGAAAGGGATGCTGAGACTTTGCCTCATCCTCGTATTTACGCACTGGAAACCCCTCCCTCATTTAACTTATTCAAAGTAAAGCATGTGTTCATAAGTGTAAGTGTTTCGACCAATTACACCAACGGCGTCGGGACAGAGCCAATAGTTCAGACCAATAAACCAAATCTCTCCTACACGCAAACCTTTAATGGACTCCATGCACCGGTCCTCACACCAATTAGGAAAGTCGCTCCCTCTATCGAACTCGCTTGAGCTCGGACTAGAGCGCTAAACCCGCGAAGTGCAGACGTGATTTTCGAATGGCAACGAGTACACCACCCAGAGGCGATTTCGACCCCTCGCCTACGTATCCCGCAACAAGGAAGAACTACGCCACTCCTTCAATTTTCTTTTTTCCTTTTACTAACCTGGATGCAGGAAGTCAACCAAGATGATTTTCTCTTAAAAGATCACTGTCTCCTCAGAAGGTCCAATAAATGGCATGCTAGGTCTCGAAACAGAACCATACAAGCAGATCAGATGATCAGAGGAGCCGAGCCTGTGCGTGCGGATCTCATAACAACGAGACAACATGTACTTATTGCCTATATCTACGTCGAGAAGTAAATAATATATTTTCGGCATTTCACCATGGCATATATCTAAGGGTACATTATAGCTCGAATCAAAAAGCGACTCAGAAACAGGGCTCGAAGATTTCAATACGCCTACGGGCACGACATAAGTAATGCTGTCGCCAAGATCTTGATGAAATGTAAGGGCCAATTCAGCTCAAATCACAGCGCGACTCGGTGACTGGACCCAAAAATCACAAAATTCCCAAGGGCAGGAAATAAAAACCATCGTCGCCAGCCTGAGCAAACGCGAAACCCAAGGGTATATTAAGCTCAAGTCAAATCCCGACTCGGAGACTAAACTCGTAGACAGTTGAAGCACATAAGTCCAAGGGTGAATCTGTGATCAAATCAACCCGGTGGAAACACTAACAAGCGCAAAAAATGAAGATATAAGTTGTGGGGTTCCCCCTCTTATTATTACATATTGATGACGAGGTACAATCTCGTCCGATATGATATAACGAAAGCTACATATACACAACAAAGAAGGCAGGGAATATTATTTTCTATCTTTACGGCAGCTATGGCTCAGCAGTCTTCTCCTTATCATCGGATATCAGGAACTTGGCATCGAACTCCTCTCCTTTGTCTTGTTTGATCTCCTCCGAAAGATCAAAGACTCTGGCATGAATCTTCTCGAGGGTCTCCCTCCGAGACTTGCATCTCTCATACTCCCTGCTATTGTTTGCACAATCAAAATTCTTCTTCAGCACAGCCCTAGCGGCAGCAACATTCCTTAAATGAACCGCCATATCCTGCCCCGCCCTAGTATTATTTATCACAACCTCGGCCCAAACGTTCACCGTATCGATTTTTTCCCTTGATAGCTCAGATGAGAGCCTCACAATCTTCTACGCCCGAGAAGAATCACTCTCACGAGCGGTCTAAATTTGCGTCTCAAGAGCGGATATCGTGGGTTTGGCTTCAAAATGGGAACTAACACACACTTGCAGCTCAACAAAGTCACGTTTGGCTATGCTTACTTTGCCTCAAATTTTTTCTAGCCCATCCGCCTTGTCCTTCAACTAAAACAGCAACACGTTAGAGACGGCAGGACAAAATTAGGGAAGACAAACCAGCGGGGAATGCAGAATGCATATTTCTCCGGGAGGGACTCCCTGGCGCGGCTTCAGTTCACCCCAGTCCATAAAGAGACAAGCTCATTATATTTTGCCGTACAAAGAAGTTTGAGGGATCTTTCCCTTTCTCGAGCCTCCCGCATTAGAACCTCACAATGAATCATTGCAGTTTTGAGTGGCGGGTAAGTAAAGGTAAGAGAAAGGAGCATGGGGCTAGAACATCCCTACCAAGATCAAAAACTCACCATGAGGCCAAGACGATGAGCCTCGTCGATGGCCGAAGCGACCCCGGATGGTGCATCAATCCTGGAAGCTTGTCGTCCAAGCGAATTACTTCCCCTCAGCCGCTACGGAGAGGGCACCTCACTGAAAGCCTTCTCACACCGAGGAACATCTTTTCTTTTGCCAACGCTCCTTGATACTTGGGCTAGTAATCTCTCCTCCTCCTCTGGGAAATCCAGTCTAGGCTCGATTAACTCCCAGCACCTGTGATAGAGAAATTGAGCGAGTCAACAAATGGAAAGCCATCCCAATAAAAGGGAAACGTCGAGTGCATACCATAGTGCTTCGTCTCCCATCTCCCTTTCGAAAGGTGAAGCACGAGCAGTGAAAAAGCCTGACCATGATTCTTAACCACCTAGTGCTTCTTGTACATGACGGTCCAAGACCGGAGATGATACAGGAACTTTGTATCTAAGCGCCTGATCCATCCTGCCAAGTCTAGGACGGCCTGGGATACCAAGCGATCGTTGGAGAAAGCACAAAAAGGATTATCGTGATAAATAGATGAATAGTTGAGAAGTGGTAAAGAGAAGTTCACTCACGTTAATCGTTCCATTGTTCTAGAAAGGGCATCCTCCAATTCAGGATGATATCCGAGGTCCTCTCTCGAACGAACATTCTCATCCATCCCCGGTCCTTCCCCTTATCAACACTTGTGAGGAAAGTTTTTGGACCAATGCCGAAACTTGATTAAGCCTCGATATAGCCGCAGACGGTACAACTTGATCAAATGGCTGAGGGTAAATACCTCACCCGTAACCCCTTCAGTAAAATGCCGAAGCATCAATACGATCCTCCAAAAGGATGGGTAGATGTGATCGATGGTCACTCGATATTGAGCGCAAAAGTCAAGGATAACCGAGTTGATTTCCAAATAAGGATGTTTAGCTAATTTTTGAGGACCCAAGTTGAATGGGTAATTGTATACGTACAGAAAGTCATCCTTAAAGTCAATAATGTTGTCGCGGTTGTCAGGAATTTCTACCTCTACTGCCTTAGTCCATCGGTTGTCCTCCTTCACTTTGTAAACATTGGTCACGACGCTGACATATCGAGATACATGATCACATCGACCCGGTGTAGACGAGGGAAATTCTATGTACAAATCATCCGACGTATTGGTATCGGGATGTGTCCATTGCTCCAAAGTGGGCAATTTATTTTCCCCCTCAGAAGGTCGGGATGATAACGCGGTATCACCCCATCAAGAGACAGTCCTAGAAGTCCTAGCCATAGCAGATAGTAAAATTTTTGCCATAAAGAGAAGGAAAAATATAAAGGTGTCAATTTTCAAATTTCTGGTTTAAAAGTTTGAGGAAAGAATGAAGATGAGGAGTATCTATCAACCAGAGCCTTTATAGCAACCGCTAGGGAATTAGAAAAAATGAACCTACAGCAGTTCTTGGGTTTCTCGATTACCGCATTTGACGGCTGCCCTACACGGTTCCCTGGGACATGGCATACAATGCTCTTAAACGGTTGACATCATGACAAGGATGACCTCGAGATGACTATTCAACATCATTTCCTACCAATAAGTTTTAGGAAATTCGGAGACTATCTGTGTATGGAGAAATCAGGAGAATCTCTCTCCCACCATTAAGGCCTACTCGGTATATCGAGACAGCACCTCGAGGTTGTGGGATCAGGATTGGCCTCTCTATCCCGAGGATCATCTACGGACCTGCAGTGACCATGGGTTTTAGGAGTCCGTCTGCAGTCCCAGCAAAAATTATGAAGATGGAGGACTCCCGAGGCGAGCAACTATAGTCAATAGGCTCTGGCACCATGTCATGCCTAGATGTCCCATCGTCGTGCCTTTACATTTAATGCATCATATACCATGTTGTGTTCCCCTGCCTATATAAGGGGAACCCAAACCACTTTGTAAAGGGCTAATGTTGCTCCGCTTCTCCATTAAAGCAATAATCACTCTCTCTCTCTCTATCTCTCTCTCTCTCCTTCTAAGTCATTTGTTCTCATTGTCCCAAGTCCATCTTAGCATTCATTGTTCTTTTATCTATTCTTCAATGTCTAGCTCAGCATTGGCTGTCAAGAGCCTTATTTAATCGAATTATTGCTTGTTATCCCCTTCTCGAATGTCCCCGATAATTCGAACTCGGCCCGAGTTTTGGCCCTGAGGCCTCCATCAACCTACTCTTCATCCGGCCAGCAGGCCCCTTTGGTTTGCTTACTGCCTTTATTTAGTTTGTATTTTATCCTTATACTGCATATTCTTAACACAAACTGCCTTAATAACTAGCTAGAGAATAGATCACGTATTTTTAGAATTTCATTTAAAAATTTAATTGTTGTTACCATTTTCACGGTTTAGGACAGATTTTCCCTATCGTATGTAGGGTTGTGGCATGCCATAGGTATTTGGCAAATCTAGCTCAGTTTTCCTTCATCTTTTACCAGCTGATTCATCTTTGCTCTCCCAAATTACTCTGCCATGGGGTTGTTACTCTCATGGAGACAAGTAAGAGAGTTTTGGTTAGCCCTGAAGACGTCAAAAGATCGTGGTAAGTATGCCCGATTTATTTCTCTCCTACAAGTGGGTTAGTAGGATAAGAAAACAATGCTTTTCCCTGAGAAGTGGAACTTTGCATGTAAGTTTTTCCTTCAATCTTTTATTTTTCTTCTTTTTTTGTGAAGAGCTTGTACTTCTCGTATATATTTTACTTTTCTTTTTTAGAAGCCATGGGAACTGCTGAGGAAATTCCTGATTTCGGTGGTTGGGAAGAAAATTGTTAACAATTGCTTCTATGGGAGAAAGGTCCTAGAAATACCTTTTTAACAGATTTGGATGGAAAGTTAAGATTCAGTGTAACTTTATCTTTCACTTCTTTATTTTCATTCTTATCTTGGAATTTTTATTAACCCTTTTCTTTATTAGGGTTTCCCATTCGGGGTGTGTGTGCCGAATCAATCACTGCTTCAAGGCTCTCTCTATCAAAGGCTCAAGAGATAATCTTGCATTCCTCGTCAAAAAGAAAAGCTGATAGGCCGCAGAACTCTGAAGACGAAGAGGATCGATATGAAGGGTCGTTGGTTGGTAAGCCACGAGCTAGAACACAGGTCATTTAGGAAGATAAAGCTACTCCCCCTCCTTGTTCTGTTCCTATGCTTGAGCCCGAGAGTGCTACCTTTGTGAGTTCCGATGAAAAGACTCCTGCAACACCTCGTGATATTACTAAACAACTCTTTTCTCATGGATTTTATGATGAAAGTTTTGGCTTTATTTCTTAGAAAACGCCTCTTGCCTCTTTTCCTGTATCTACTCCAATTGAATCTCAGTTGCATGTATCTATTGTTGCTGCAACTGCTCCGCCTGTGGCTATTTTGACTTCCTAAATTATTCCTATTGCTACAACTTCTCGTGCTGAAATTGGTTCTTCTAGTAGCAGTAGAGTGATGAAACAAGTTACCATCGAGATTCCTGTAGATGGTAGTCTTTTGAAGAAATCATGCCAAGTTGATGTATGGCTGAAACCACTGATTGGTCCAGTCGAGAAGTCTAAATTAGGAAGTCACACTTCTCAAATGTAGATGAATGATTTTGTGCACTTATCATTAAAGGTATAGACTTTGTCTTTTTATTTCATGTGACCTTTCTTACACCGGTATCACATTCCTCTTTTCATTGTGTAGATCAATATCATTGGTAAAGATATGATGAAAATGATTGTCCGTAGGAATCAGCTAATGAATGGCTATCACACTGAAGCAGACAACTGGAAAGAGCAGTACGAGAGTCTTCAACTGGAAATTGAGGTCATAGAAGAAGATAAATGTACCATAGAACAACAAGTTAAGGTTATGGCAGCGGAACTAGCGGTTGAGAAGCCTCTTTCATCATGCAGACAAAGGTAAAAACCTTCTTTAGTCTTCATTTGTGGAACAACTTTCTAAAGCCACTGAAGAGATTAGGGGTCTGAAGGACCTATTGAACCAGAAAGAAATTTACGCTGGTGATTATGATCAAATGCTCACCCAGACTCAACAACATCTTTGAGTATCTTCTGGTAGAGTTCATTTTATGGACAGTTTACCTGCCCCTTACAAGCTTCTTATGATGAAGCCTTGACTGAGAAGAAAGAGCTAAAAAGAGAGATTGAGCATTGGGAAAGAAATTACGAAGTTCTTGAAGATAAGGCTGCGGTTGAAGTTAGTTGGGATTAATTGAACACACTACATGACACTTAATAGAGGCAAGCCGAGAAGGTTTTGACTTAGCTGCTGAGATAGCAAAGATCAAATAAACTATTGAGAAAACCCCAACAAAGTAAGAGCTTTTCTTCACCCGTGGCTGATATTCCCGAGGACGATGAAATTACTCCTGGTGAAGTTGTTGTTCAATCTCCTTCCGTTCAAGTTGCCCATCCTGCTTCTGATGATGCCGTTAGTGGTTCAGATTTTGCCCCTCAGTGAAAATTCTAAGAAAATTTGAAGTGTTGTTTTATTTTTTTTTATTAGTGGAACATTTAGAGGTTTACCCCTAGTAGGGGTAATATTTTGGAAAATCATACCCCAGTGTGTTTTGGTTCTTTTGTATTAGACAATCATGTTGGAACTAAGTTTACACTATTTTAACCAAGTTATTATAATATTGTAAAGTTTTTGTCAAACTTTTATAATACCTTTATTTTGACTTTCTGTTTTACTCTCTTAGTGGTTTACCCTTGCCTTATCTTTATAAGTTTAAACATATTTTTTACTTATTTGGACTTTCGTTTTACCCTTTGTTATTTTAACTTTTGCATTTAAAATTACGTCATTACTTCGTGACTCTTTTGAACGAGCACGAATAATAAAAGAGGTCCCTTTTATATATGAAACTTAATGAAGTAGACGTTTCAACTTCATAATGGTGTAACATACAAAAGAAGAGATAGGAACATACACGTTTCTTTGAATAACTTTGGGGACAACTTTGTATCATTCGAACTTTCAAATTATGTAATGCGTTACATATATATAAGTATAACCTATAACTCTTTCATAACTATTTTCTTTGTAACAGATTTATAAAAAATTCTAAGGTATATCTTGCAACCCATGACTAAATATTTTCTTAAACCTAAACATTCGTAAGATTTTGAAATTTACATCCACGAGTGTATTCTTCATAAGTTTTGAATCAGGCTTGTGTTTTTAGCTATTCATGACTTTGCTCTGAACTTTCGGTTTATTGGGTAGACTTTAAGTTTGACTTGAATTCTAATTTTTCCAGTCGTCTTTGCTATTCTTTTCCATCATTATATATATAGTCCCCCAAGTGTTTGGGCTTTGAAGTATGAACTCTCGAGCATTTGATTATTCTTTCTATATAGTCCTTTTCCTGAAAAGGAAAAAAAACGTACGGGACTCGGAGGCATATATAATTTAGATGACGACTGCTTAACCCTTTATATTTCATCAGAAAGGTTGTAATCCTGGACCGGGAATTATGTTACTTGTGCGTGTGTTCAGGTCTAATATCATCATTTAGTGCGGGCTAGCTTTTTGCCTATCATCTAAAATTGTTAGTATAATTTTAACTGTACAGAATAAAAATCATAATTAAGGGATACCTGATCGTGGGTATTTCCTTTCCGTAGAAATAGTACTTCTTCAGATTAAGAGCATTCCAACTCGAGGGTAGAACCTTAACATCAATAATTTCTTATATTTATGCACCTTTCCAGTGATACCTCGAACCTTGTAAGGTCCTTCCCAATTTGGACTCAACTTTCCTACATTGGCTGCTCTTCTTGATTGAAAAACTTCCTTGAGTACGTAGTCCCCAATCTTAAAGTACCTAAGATGAGCTTTGTATTGTAATATCGCTCAATAATTTGTTGCTGTGCAGCCATCCTTATCAAGATTGTTTCTCTCCTTTCTTCAAGCAAATCGAGATTTACTCGCTTCTCCTCCTCATTTGTCTCTTCGGTTGCTTGGGTGTATCTCATACTTGGTTCACCTATTTAAACTAGAATTAAGGCTTCAGCAATGTACACAAGTGAAAATGGTGTCTCTTGCGTACTTGTTTTTTGCTATTGCTCGGTAAGCCCACAAGACTCCAGGTAACACTTCTGGACATTTACCTTTTGAATTTTCTAGACTTTTCTTCAAGTTATTAATAATAACATTATTTGTTGATTCAGCTTGTCCATTGGCCACATGATGATAAGTTGTTTAAGTAATCCTTTTAATTTTCCAACTCTGAAAGAATTCTGTGATTTTCGCACCTAAGAACTGCGGGCCGTTATCAAACACGATTTATTTTGGAACCCCAAACCGACATATGATGTTCCACCAAATGAAGTCCCTGGCTTATTTTTCTTGCATCCGTTTGAAGGAACTTTCTTCTACCCACTTAGTAAAATAATCAGGGAGTACTAAAAAAATCGTACCTTTTCATTAGCTTGTGGTAGTGGACCCACGATATCCATACTTCACTTCATAAAAGAAAACGGTGCAACAATCGGATGTAATAACTGTGCTGGTCGATGCATGTTGTTACCATATCTTTGGCACTTGTCACATTTGGCCACTAAAAGTTTTACCTCTTCTTCCTTATTTGGCCAGTAATATCATGCTCTAATTAGACTTTTTACCAAGGATCTTCCTCCTGCGTGATTTTCACAATGTCCTTCATGTCTTTCTCTCATCAAATACAATGTTTGAGAAGGTACAAGACACCTTGATAAAGGACCACCAAACATTTTTTGGTATAAATTTCCTCGATCCAAACAAAAACGAGTAGCTTTTCATCGAAGTGCCTGAGCCTTTTTCTTATCATCAGGTAGAATTTCGTACTACAAAAATTTGACAATCTCGTTTCTCCAAACCCAGGTTAAATTATTGAAATTTACCTCATTTTTATCTTGGACGAGTGCCGAATGAAACAAATGTATTGCGGAAGCATTTTCTTCATTTGTTACTTCTGTAGCGGATGCAAACTTAGCTAACACGTCTGCTTTGACATTTATTTTCCTTGGGTATCTGCACAATTTTCACAGATTGGAATTGCCTGATCAAATATCGTGCCTTTTCCAAATATTGCTACATCCTCACTTGTCTAAATATATAAGTCCCCTGCATTTGATTAACTACGAGGTGCAAGTCGCTTTTGATTATAACCTGCTCTATTCCGAGCCCTCATGTCAATTCTAAGCATGCAATCACAGCTTCATATTCTGCTTCATTATTAGTAATAGGATGGCATTTTATGGCTTGCCTTATAGTGTCTCCCGTAGCTGGGATTAATGCCCATACCCGCTTCATCAACATTCCAGGAGCCATCAGTAAATAGGGTCTAAGTACCTGGATTAGACCCGTTAAATACCTGCAGTTATTTTTCTTCTTCTGTTACCATCTCGAGGCTAAAGTTTGCCATGAAATCTGCAAAAACATGTGATTTTATCACAATTCTAGGTTGATGTATTATGTCATATTCATTTAGTTCTATGGCCCACTTGGCTAGCCTATATGATAACACTTGCTTATTCAATATATTTAGTAAGGAGTAAGCAGTCACTATTGAATAGAATGACATTGAAAATAAGGCCTTAATTTTCTTGATGCATAATTAGTTCTAAAGCAAGTTTTTCTAAATGAGGATATCAAGTTTCAACATCCAATAAAGACTTGCTAACATAATAAATCGGAGATTGTTTGCCTTTGTCCTCCCAAACTAATATGGCACTTACCGCCACTTCTGAAACAACAAGGTAGATGACTAGCCTTTCTTCGTCCTCTGGTTTAGCTAGGAATGGTAGGTTTGACAAGTATACTTTTAGATTTTTGAGCGCTTGTTGACGTTCTTCAGTCCATTCAAATTGGCTTTGCTTTTTCAACACTAAAAGAACTTATACCTTTTCTCCGAAGATTTAGAAATAAATCTTCCCAATGATGTTATCCTACTTGTCAACCTCTGCGCTTTTTTTACATGTGACTATATCCGGTATTTCTTTAATAGCTTTAATATGTATGGGATTCAATTTAACTCCTCTGTTAGACAGAAGAAAACCTAAGAACATACGTGATGACACATACCAAATGCACATTTCACAGGATTTAACTTTATATTGAATTTGCAGAGAATCTGAAACGTATCTGTCAGATGTTGAATATGATCCCTCGCATGTTGTGATTTGACTACTATATCATCTATATAAACCTCCATGGTTTTCCCAGATATTCTTGAAATATCTTAGTTACTAACCTCTAGTCCGTGGCTCCAACATTCTTTAGGCCGAAAGGCATAACTTTATAACGGTAAGCTCCCCTATCTGTAATAATGGGAGTTTTTTCCTCATCTGAAGGATCCATTTTTATTTGATTATATCCTGAATAGGCATCTAAAAATTTAACAATTTATGTCATGCAGTAGCATCAATTTATTGATCTATGTGTAGTAATGGAAAGGAATCTTTAGGGCAAGCTTTATTCAAATCAGTATAATATATACAAACTCGCCACTTACCATTCTTTTTGGGTACCACTATGGTATTAGCTAGCCAATTAGGATATTTCATCTCACTGATAGACCTGATTTTTAAAAGCTTTTGTACCCCATCCGGAATTACCTAATTTTTGAAGGATCCTTGCTTTCTTTTCTTCTGTTTGACATCTGGATACCTTTGATCTTCATTCAGCTTATGGGCCATCACCTCCAGTGGTATACCTCTTATATCTGAATGCGACCAAGCAAAGAAATATGTGTTAGCTTTTAAAAATTCAATTAACTTACTTTTCATCTCTGGGCTGAGGTTGGTCTCATGAAACTTTTTTTTCTGGCCAATGTATAAATAGCATCACCACTTCAAGTTCCTCAATTATTGTATTGATGTTTTCATTCTCTTCTGGCTCTTGGAAAGTATCAGGCCTTGAGTCTACATCTGTTTGTCCATCTGCAGTTGAGGTTTATGCTGCTAAACTCTCAACTAAATTCTATAATTGCAATTTTTCATCTACTACATCATTTTTGCGCTTGAATCTTCCACTGACTTAATGCTTCGAGAAGCCTGTTCATCACAACCTGATGCAAGGTAGATGAAACATCATCCATCTCATGAATCCAAGGTCTGCTAAGGATCAAATTGTATCCCATATCCATATCTATTAATTGACATTTCATATCTTTAATTCATTTTGCGAATGTGGTCAGTATTATCTCCCCTTTTGTGACAACACTTGAATTGTAAAATCTCGATAAGGTACGTGATTTGGGTACCAAATTGTTATCATCTTGCATCTCATTTACCACTCTTAAAATAATGATATTTACATAGCTACATGGATCGATCAAAACTCATTTTACATTAGTATCATGTAAAAGTAAAGATATTACCAGTGCATCATTGTGTGCGAACACGCAATCTACATCATCAAATATTATACTGTCTTCTTCCAAAACTTGGCAAACTCGCTTCCCGTAGGTCTGGTTTTGATCCTTGAACGGAGGAGCTATAGAATGGAGTGGGGGCGAGCATAGGTTGTACAAGACTTGGAAAGCCATATTTTCCGGTGAGATAAGCCGGCAAATGGCCGGAGAGGGCTAGGGTTTGGAGAGGGATTGAGAGCATTTAGGGACGAAGGGGATACAAGGGATGCAGATATGAGAGAATGGGAATAGGGTTAGGGTGGTCTTGGGTTAAAAAGGAAAGGGTTGTTGTGGGCCGTTGAGTTAAATGATCAACGGCCACGATTTAAATAGGAGTCCGGGCGGGTTAGTTTAAATGGGTATGGATCGGGTAACGTTGTAATTGGGTCGGGGATTGGGCTTAAATTAGAATTGGAATAAAAAGGGGCTACGATTTAAATAGCCATTTTCCCCAATTTGGATTTTATAAAATAGTAAATGATTCTGTAAAAAATCAAATTAAACTACTTGAGTAATAAATAATGTATAAGTATAAATTTAAAAATGTTAGGAATGATTTTTTAATTAAAATACTTATTAAATCGATAAATAGGCTAAAATTACAATTTCATGCAATTTTAGTTTAGAAATACCTAATGAGCTTGTAAAATTATATAAAAATCATGTAAATTACATTTATTATAAATGAGAGGATAAAATACATTGCTCACAAAAGTAACAAGTTTTGGGACTAAATATCAAATTTTATAATAAGTCATAAATTGATTTAAAAAACCTTGAAAAAAAATGTATAAAAATGCCAAAACCTTTGTGGATGCTTATGTATGCACAAACATTCTATTTTGAAAGTACTTTGAGCGCAAAAAATACGTATGGAAAAATTGGTTACCAACACTAGGTATACCTTTCGCTCAGGCAGATGCTCGATCAGTATCACTTGTTCCAGCTCCTCCACTGTGGACTTAGTTGCATCTGATTCCTCGGGAACAACAAAAGTTCAAGGAGTAAGGAAATCCTCTTATTCTTCGATTACCGATGATTGCTATTTGTCCATCTTCTTTTCTTTGATGCTCGATTTTTCTGAGGTCGATGGTGCTGATATCAGCGTCACCTCATTGACTGCAAATATTTCCTTTGCTACATGCTGTTCCCCGTAAACTATTTTCACACCATCCATTATCGGGAATTTTATCATTTGGTGAAGGGTTAAAGGAACCGCCCTCATGTTGTGAATCCATGGAATTTCGAGTATGGCATTATATCTCATGCCGCCCTCGATCAAGTGGAATTTTGTATATTAAATGATTCTAGCCACATGTACTGGTAAAGTTATCTCCCCTTTAGTTTTTTTACTGGCCATATTGAAGTCGTTCAAGACCCGATTTGCGGGCATAATTTGGTCTTGCAGTTGAGCTGTTCCACGACCCTCGATCGGATGATGTTTACCGAGCTACCTGGATCCACTAAAACACGCTTAGCATGACCTTTATTTAACAATATAGAAATTACAAGAGCCTCATTGTGTGGTTGAGAAATGCCTTCTGCTTCTTCGTCGTTGAATGATGAGGAACCCTCGAGCACATATTCTCGGGTCTATTTCTCCCTGGTAATCGATACCTTAGTGCGCTTGAACAAGGGCCCTTGTGGAATATTGACCCATCCAACAATCAGATGAATGACATGTTATGGTTCTTCCTATTCATTTTTCCTGTTGGCGTCTCTGTCTCTGAAATGATTCTTAGCTCGATCACTAAGGAATTCTCAAATATGGTCCTCGTTGAACAGACGAGCCACCTCCTCCCTTAATTGCCTACAATCCTCGGTCTTATGACCATGCGTGCCATGATACTTGCACATCAAATTTGGGTTTCTTTGGGAAGGATCGGTTTATATGGATCTGGGACACCTAGTATCCTTGATTCTTGCGATTGCCGATACAATGTCTGATGCATCGATGTTAAAGTTATACTATGATACCCGAGGTGCCTCCACAGGATCGGCTTGCTTATCAAAACCACTTTTGTTCATAAGTCCCCAAGAATTCTGCCCTCGGTCGTTTCTCCGATCATTCCGAGATGTATTGTGTCTCGAGCCATTGTTCCCCCCATCTGCGATATATAGTTAGTATCATTCCCAATTCGACCTCGTTCCCTATCGGTATCCCTCGGAGCTTTAACTGCTAACCTGTTTGGTTGAACTGAACCTGCCGGGTCTCCTAACTGGTCGTCCTCAACCTGATCTTTGATTGATATTGATTGTGTAAATCTGCCCCAAGTTACAGCTGGATACTCAATTAGATTTTGCTTCAACTATCGTGACGCAATCGAACTCCACTTGTTTAACCCCTATGTGAAAGCTTGTACGGCTCAATCATCGGATACTGATGGTAACTCCATACGTTCCATTTGAAATCGGGACACGAACTCCCTCAATATTTCGCTGTCTATTTGTCTTATCTTGAAAATGTCTGATTTCCTCGTTGTGACCTTTATGGCCCCGGCATGCACTTTCACAACTGAATTTTCTAACATGGTAAAAGAATCGATGGAATTCGGTGGCAAGTCATGATAACAATTATTGCTCCCTTCGATAGAGTTCCCCAAACTTATTCAAAATAACAAACTCGATCTCATTGTCTTCTAAGTTATTTCATTTTATATTGCATGTGTACGTAGTGATATGTTCATTAGGATCGGTGGTCACATTGTTTTTCGGTATATGCGGCATACAGAACTTCTTCAGAATGGGCTTTGGAGCGGCGCTCTGGGGAAAAGGCTTCTGCACGAACATTTTTGAATCCAAACCCTTTAAGATCGGGGGTGCCCCTGGTAATTGATCAACTCGGGAATTATATGTTTCCATTTTTTTGTTATTATCTATATTTTTTTTCTCCTGATTCAATTCTTTTGGTGAGCTCCTCGAGCATCTTCATAATTGTAGAATCAGGCCCTGATCCACTACCATTCGTTCTTTCCAACATTGGCTCGGTACGTTGAGTGATTTCTGGCTTGACCACACTTGGAGCTTTGTGTTGACTCTGAAGCTGAGCAATAGTGGCGTGTGGAGCCTGCAACATCTCGAATATCACCTTGAGACTAACTCCCCTGTCTCCTACGCCTTGAGTTCCTTGGCCACCAACTCGGCCTTCCTTGCGCACGCTTACGTGGGTGTCTACACCTAAGCCCGTATTTAGAGCAATGTGTGAACTGACATCGAATGGTTCGGCAGCAGGCACTTCCTCAGGATAATTGATGGCACACCGACTCCTGGAGCAATTTATAATCTTCCTAGTGAAATCCAAGACCGTCATCACCATGTACGGGCGCGTTCTGTGAGTTTGATATGTTTTAACCTGAGAATAAAGAACCTTTGACAAGAACAAGTGTGAAAATGACGTGTGTTATCAAAATCAGCACTGAAACAATCACTATTGTCTTTAGCCCCATTTACCCCTAAAATCCGAGTATGGTCTTAAAGATACGTGATTTAGTCCAATGCTAACTGATAATCAAAGAATCAAGTGTATAAATTAAAGAAGTAAGTTGAATCAAACCAGTGTGCGAGCAAGTTTCAACATCGAGCTAAGGTGGCCTCGAGGTAGGTTAATAAGAACAATAAAAAGTAGGTCAATAAGAACAATAAAGACAATTCTGTTGAGTAACGAGCAAGAAAATAAGAATGTATATTCTTTTGCTAATGATGGATGATCTTCAAATGAATGGGCTCCCCTTTTTATAATAGAGGAGTCCTAAATAAGGTACATTTCCATTTTTTGTAATGGAATCTAATTAGACAGATGTCTAACCGCCTAGTACAAATCTGTTCCGGAATTTATGCCTTGATCTTAGGGCTACTGCGAGAACCTTGCATTTTCTGTTGCAACACCATAACGGTACTATCTCGAGGTTGGTCATACTTGGCATCAGTATTCATTAAGCACTTCGATCTTTGAACCTTGTACTCGGCCATCTGGCTCGAGCTCGGTCTATCTCGAACTTGTACTTGGAGCAATCCCTCTAGCCTACGAAATCAAGCATACCTGATTCCAACTGTATACAATGTGAAGATGACGAATAATAAGTTTTACTTGTGAAAGATGGAAAATCTTAGACCCGCTCCAACTAAAACTTAATTAATTATATACTAATTAGTTGCATTGCTACAACACTTTTAATTTCCTAGTCTTATGTGTTTGAAAGAACATAAGAAAAAAAGCAAAAGTAAAAGCAAACTGTAAAGTGAAGGTGAAAAAACAGCTAAAAGAGCATTTCTTTTTGGAGCTTATAGAAGAACAACTCCAAAGGCATATAGGCAAAAAAAAAAAAAAAAAAAAAAAAAAGTACGACCCAGTACAATACCACTCAGTGGTGTCTGGGGAGGGTAGTGTGTACGCAGCCTTACCCCTACCCTGGGTAGAGAGGCTGTTTCCAAATAGACCCCCGGCATAAATCCCCAGAATTTGCTCCTGGGGAGACTCGAACTCACAACCTCTCGGTTGTAAGTGAGGGTTGGTTACCATCAGACCAAGCCCCTCTTGTCACCAAAGGCATATAGGCAGACGATCCAAAATTTAAAGTTTGCTAGTTGGGTTTACAGTCTAATATTAATAAATATTTAATAAATTTCTTATATATATATATATATATATATATATATATATATATATATATATATGTATAATGAAAAAATGCTAAATATATCCTTGTACTGTCAGGAATCAATCATACATAACCCTCGTTATACTATTCAACACTATCTACCCCTGTCGTTAGCCATTTTAATATTTTTTGACCCTATGTCTAACAGACCTATTTTCAAGGACACATATTACCATTTTAAACAGTCTAACCAACTAGCCTTTTACCCTACCCATTCAGACCCGACCCAAAAGACAAAGAAGTTTTGACCAACCCTCTCTCCTCTTCAACTATTGTTATCCCTACACCATTCCTCCCTCGAATAATTACCAGTAAAAAATCATAAACAAAAAAAAAAAAAAAATCCCTTCTTCCTAATTTTCAGGGGAATTGAAATAACTCCACAAAAAACAGAAAAAATTGTTGTCCAATCTTTTCTTTATCAAACAAACATGAATCTCGGTCTTATGTGTGGATGACCAGGAATCATGGATCAGTCGGTCTTGGTGATCTGGGTATTTCTATGCTTAATTAGGTTACTTTTGAACTTGTCACCGATTGTCGGTAACGCTGAAGCTTTATATCTTGAGTTTCTTTGTCAAGATTTTGGTGAAGGTGTGCAGAGCTAAAGAGATGTTAACTTTCTGACACAAATTTAGTTTTGTTAGCTTAATCAAGTTGACTGTCAAATAGGCCATTAATGGAAAATTAGGAATCCTCTTTACATGAAATGTTGAATTGCAGATTATTGATCATGTATGATACTATGATATGAAGGATTTAAATTATATTTAGTAGGTTACTTGTAGTTCCTTCCATTGACCACCACTCATCTCCGTCTAAAACCACCAAATTAAGAACCAAAAAATATGTAAAGACAACCATAGCATCACTGCTGAAAGAGATCATACAACCACCCTTTATCTTCCTTTATTTACTCCGTTCCCAACTAGAACCTTCACCATAAAACTAGTCAACCAAAGCACCAACAATCCCGTTTTTTGTTTCTTGTTTCCTTTTAGGAGATCTAAAATTTTTTAGTTTAATCTTTATTGACCAGCAAATAGAATTCGAAAAATGGAGGGCGTGATTTCAATACAACGATTGTATCACTGTTGACTGATTCTGTGTATGTTGAAGAATCAATAGTTGAACCTTTATGGAAAATAGTATGATCGGGGTCGTTCGGGTTGGGGACTGGATCGGGTGGTTTTGGGCATTAAAGAAAAAATGGTTTGGGTGTACAAAATGCTGCCATGTGTCTGCACAGACAGGATCCGTTTACTTGTGGGGTAGATTTGTTTAAAAGGCTAACGGGAGGGGTAGATAATGTTAGAACAGTATAATGAGGGATATTTATAACTAACTTCTGATAGTATGGGGATATATTTAGCCTATTTTCGTATGTAAAAAATAGGCAGAATACCCTTATAAACACTTTTATTTGTCCTTTTTTGTCGTTCCGGTCCCGATACTTTACGAAGTTTTTATCTGGACACTCGTAATTTTTAAAATATATCACTTTAAACGCCTCTGACAGTTGACAAAGCATATGTGGCATATGCATTGCTGAGTTGGGTAAAATGCGTTCGTACGCTCTAAAAAGCGAGTAACTTTGATAATTTCAATTAAAAAATAACATATATATATATATATATATATATATATATATATGCTTATGCATGACACCGCCAGCTCACTCCAGCCACAACAACCACCACCGTTGCAGCCTCCTTCCCTTTACTTACAATAAAATCAAAGCATCCTACATTCCCCTCCTCCCAAAAAAAAGGTTCCCAGTACAAAAGAAAGAGTTTAAGACTCCATTATAGGAGCTCGAAGCTTGAGTTTAAATTTTGGGTTTGCGAAATTAAATCCAAGTTCGATTGGGTGTTTTGACAAATAATTAGGGATACCTTTGGGACTTAATATCTCGAATTTGAGGCGATTTGAAGAAGATTTAGTCGCGATTTGAAGAAGATTTAGTCTGGTTTTGAGCGAGTTTTCAGCTGCAACACAAAGCTAATTTCGAAATTTTCAAATCTGCAATTTTCCTTGCACTGGTTGTATTAACTTAAATACACAAAACTTTACTTTCTTGATTTGGGTATTTGTTCTTTATTGGACAAATAGCAAAGTAGCAGTTCTTTAATAATAGAAAGAGTGAAATTGAAAATTGAAAGGGAGTTGTTCGAAGCTGTTCTTTCGTTTTGGCGCTCTTCGCCGGCGCCGGCGACAGGAAATTGAAAGGGATTCTTTACGTCTGCTAATTCTTGAAAGAATTAACGTTTGAATTTTATTTTTATTTTTTCTTTTTTGATTTTAATTATTTCTAATCTACCATGTGACATGACATGTAAATACTGTTATTTTTGATGTGGCAGTTAACGTGGAGGAGATTGTATTACACGCATTGCAACGTTATGTCATAAGTGTTTATTATGCACGGTTTGAAGGAAATTAAGTATTTAATTGGTAAATTGTTAAATTTGAGAACCGACATAATAAAGTGATACAAATATATGCCATTTAGACTATTCTACCTAAACAATATGATCAAAAACTATTTAGATTTCGGTGAACCCAGACTTAATACTACTTTGGATTCGCCCCTGTCGAAAAGGTAATACTGGCCCAACACGAAATAAATAAAAGCATGCACAGTTTGTCTTTTCTCATGCATGCGACGTGGAATCTTTTACTTGAAAAACATAATAGGAGGCCACCATATAATAAGTGATACTGAAAATATACTCAAGTTAATAATTGTGGATCATATGAATTAAAAAGAATAAAATAGGAAAGAAAGATATAGAAGTGTCCATTGACTGTGAGACAGCCAAGATGTGGACTTTTACATGCAACTTCTCAACGGTTGGCAAACTAAGATGGAAAAGTTATGCTTGCTCTTTTCTCCCTGATTCTTCTAGTCCTACTTTATTTAGAAAAGAAAACAAAAGGCACCAATCCAACAAAAGATCGATGCCACTGCAATTTTGACAGTTGTTAAATTTTTTTGACAAATTTAAACAAATACTTTAATACGTATGTGTTATTTATGGCTTGACGAGATAGTTAACAAAAAATTGGAAAATAAAATATATTTTATAAATAATGCTTGATTAATCTCTTACAATTTAGTGTCTTTTATCTTAATAAGGCCTAAAATTAATTAGTGAGATATTTATATCTTGATAATAAGGTCAGTTGGAAGAATGCATTTATATTCATCTCCAAGCTTTTTCTCCTTTTCATATTTCTCTTCATCTCCTACTTTCTTGTGTTCCCAACAAACAAGACAAGTTATTGCCTGTGGAGGCAAAACTAAATACTGAAAGTTGAGGGGTTGTGTGTACAAATAAAGGAATACATAGGGAAAAAGGTCAGAGGCGTCTTAACTAGGATTCGGTGTCGGAATGACGACATAAGTTGCTTGTGCTTTTTTCCTGAAGGAAAACTGTGGGATCCACAGCCTACCATGCATATTTTAGTCGAAACGTGTTATTTTTCTACTCGAGGTTCCTGGACCTACCCACTTGATTCAATTTTAAGCTTGTCCTTTGTGTTTTTCTTTTTTAAATAAATATGAATCTCTGAAATGTGGACCCAAAAGCCTAGGCGGCTATTTTGTTCGAGACTTAACGGTTGGTCACTAATAACATATGTATTTACTTTTAAGTTACCGTTTAAAATATTTTTAGTATTTAGTCACTACTTTAACAAATTTTAACTGTCTAAATGAAAATGCCCTTTTGTGTATGTCCTTAACTTTTGAACTTGTAACTCTAAGTTCAGAATTTCAAGGCTACATGTCCTTAACTTTTAAATTAGAACTTTAAGTTTAGGACTCCAAGATTGTATGTCATTAACTTTTGAATTTGGAACTCAAACTTTAGGACCAAGTGTCCTTACCTTTTGAACTTGTAATTCTAAATTTAGGACATGTGCCGCCGTCTGTGAGACTAGTTCACGATGATTTTAGGTCGACCATAGCAGAAGTCAATGAGCTCATACTAGATAATTCAAGATTAAGAACGTTATTTGAACAAATACAGAAGGATTACAATTCCCTTCAAATTCGCTTCTTTAATATTTCTCAACCAGAGTTCAATAAAAGTTCCAGCCCAACTTGTACAACTGAAAATATTATTGCAGAAGAATCTGAACTAGTCTCTCTTCGACTTGGGAGAAGTCCTACTCGTGATGATCAGTACAAGAAAGAGTAGCACAGTCTTTTCATATTAATTTTAATAGATTAGTGGCTAATATTGCTAAGCATTAAAAATGTTGGATAAAAAAGTGAATATCACTTTAAAAAGTGACTATCCCATACAATTTTTACTGCATTTGTATTATTGGCAGTGCATTTTGCTAGATATTATTTTATTTATGAGTTTAACTAATATCTACGATGTTGTAAGGACTTTTTACATATCATGATACTTTTTGCATATGGTCAAAATCATATGCCTCCAATTTATAGGCTCGAGAGCGAGGTCGAGTTCGAGCCCAACGGACTAGACTCGAGCTCGAAGACAGAACGCAATGCCAGGAGATAGGAGTACGAGGAATATTGAAGCTGAGTATGCTCGACCCCGAAATAGTACCGTTATGGATTTGTAACAGAATGAGCTAAATTCCTGCCACGTCCCCAAGATCATGAAAATTCCCGGAATAGGATTGTACGATTCTGTACTGGACGGTTAGACAGCTATATCAAGAATATTCCTTACTGTAAATAGAAATATTCCTTATTTCGGGTTCCCCTATTATATAAAGGGGACCCCAATAATTTGTAAGATCATCTAATCATTGGCAAGAATATACTCTCCTACTTTTCTCTCTTTTCATCAGAATTATCCTTTTATATTTATCGTTCTAGCTTTATTGCTCTTAGTTCATCTCGAGGTCACTAAGCTCGAGGCCACTATTGATAAGTAACATTGGTTTGATCACTTATTTCTTTTATTTTTATATCGTTTTTTCTTGATTATTAATTGGTAATGAACTAAATCATATATTTTTAAAACCACAAATCAAATTTAATTGTTACTCATATTTTCGAGATAGGCAGTTTGGCACCCACCGTGGGGTTAAAGATAATAGCGATATTTCATTACTAATTCTCATTACACACGTTATATTTACACTTTTTCTCATCAAGAATTTTTGATTCTCAGGCTGAAACATATCTAGCTCACAACACGCACATATTCATGATAATGAAGGTCTTGGAGAAAATAGTAGTATAAGGGTTGGTGTACCACCAATAAACCCTGAGGAAGTGCCAAATATGAAACATGTTGATGTTAGTTCACACAATGCTCTAACTGCGGATTCAGGCACAAACCATGGAGGGAATGTACACATGGAGGCTCAATCTGGTGGCCAAGGAGCACAAGGAATGGGAGATGGGGCAATCAGCCTCCAAGTGATATTCGAGATGCTGCAAGCTCAGTAAATTGCCATCCCTCAACTTCAAAGTCAGAATAAGACTCCGAACGTAACTGAACATGAAAATACTCTAGGTGCCGAACAAGCATCGGAGAGGTCGAACAGAAGTAACTCGGGGACTGACCCCACCATTATGAGGATGCTCGAAGAGCTTACCAAGATGATCGAGTCCAAGAAAATAATATTGAATATAATGACAAAAAAGTGAAAACTTACAACTCCCTTGTTGACCAAATATCAAGGGCACATCCAGTTTTAAAAGGTTTAGATACCAAGAAATTTATACAAAAACCATACTCTCAGAGCGCGGCTCTGATGCCTATACTTAAAAAGTTTCGTATGCCTAATATACCCAAGTATAATTGGACAACTGACCCTAACGAGCATATTACTTCATACACTTGCAGGATCAAAGGGAATGACTTGAAAGACGATGAGATCGAATCAATTTTATTGATAAAGTTTGGAGAAACACTATCGAAGGGAGCCATGATTTGGTACCATAACTTTCCTCCTAACTCTATTGATTCGTTTTCTATGTTAGCAAATGCCTTGTGAAAGAACTCGCCAGGACCATAAAGGTGGCTACGAGGAAATCAAGCATCTTCAAAATAAAATAAAGGAATGACGAGAAAATGGATTTACCACCGGTCTCGGATGACTGGCCAGTACATGTTTTTATGCAGGGTTTGAATGAAAGAGCTTGATTGCATCTCGATAATTAAAGCAGAACTTGATTGAGTATCCAGCTGTGACATGGTTAGATGTGCACAACCGTTACCAATCAAAAATCAAGGTCAAGGACGACCAGTTGGGATCCCCCTCGGGCTTAGTTCATCCTAACAGGTTGGTAGCTAAGCCCCCGAGGGATACAGACGGGGAATCAAGATTCAACAAAGAACGGTACCAGCCATATGTCGATCGGAGAAACAACGGCTCGGGTCATAACATTCCTCTAAATGATCGGAGAAATGATCGAGGTCAAAGATCTCGAAGACTCATGATAAGAGCGGGTTTGATAAGCATACCGACCCCGCGGAGGCACCTCTATTATCAGAGTATAACTTCAGCATAGATGCACCGGGAGTCATCAAAGACATCAAGTGGCCCACACCTATACAAACAGATCCCTCTCAAAGGAATCTAAACTTAATATGTAAGTATCATGGCACACATGGCCATAAAATCGAAGACCGCATGAAAGTAAGGGAGGAGGTAGCTCGGTTGTTCAATGAGGGTCACCTTCGAGAATTCCTCAGCGATCGAGCCAAAACCACTTCAGGGAGAGAGATACAAGGAAAAATGAGCAAGAAGAACCACAACATGGAATCCACATGATCATTGGCGGAGTCGATGTCCCTCAACGACCTGTATTCAAATTTCAACAGCAAGGTATGTTTTTAGCGTCTATAATCTTTCTTTGTCTTAATTCCCATTTCTTTGAAGGAAGGAGGGTTGGTGAGGAGTCGGAAGAACTGTGTCATTTTGTCTCCAGCTTAATATCTCTTTGATTTTAGTGAAGTGTAAACTACTTGATGCTCACATGTCCTTGTGTGCACACCATCTTTCTCTTTTGTTGTTGAAATTTGTAACGCCTCAAGCAATTTCCGTCCATTGGGAAGTGAATATTCAATAAAGGCGTGTTTTACATCAATATCTCTTTGGTGACCCCCATGCATGTGGTGATTAAAAAGTAATCTTTTGTGGTTTGACGGTGAAGTCTGTTTAATTCTGTGCAATCTTTTCATGCGAACGCCTTCTTTTATTTCTTTGGCAGCCCTCATGTACTGGATTAAGCTGAAAGGTCTCTGCATGATGCCTTGTGTGTACTGTCTCAGACGGTAAATGACAGCAGAGTTCTACTTGGAGGCGGATGGCCAGAGATGGTGATGGCAAAGGCAGTGGATGAACTGGCTAAAAAGACACCTGGTAAAAGATCTCATGCAATTGAGGCTTTCTCCCGGGCACTTTTGGCAATTCCGACCATCATTGCTGACAATGCTGGACAGTGCTGAGCTGGTTGCCCAGCTTCGGCAGAGCATCACAAGGAGGAAAGCAATGCAGGAATAGATGTCATCACTGGACATGTGAGTAAACCCACCCAAAGTGAATAATCAATCATGCTATCTTGCAATGAGTTCAAAACATATCGTGTTCATGAAATCAGCTTTCTGAATTGTTTTGCTTGCTTGAATATGTGTTGCTTTTCTGCGTCGAGACTCAAGGTCAATGCAAACTGGGAATAAACTTAGCAGGTATATTGATGATATCTCCTAAACTGCATATGTGATCTCGCTTGTGCATTCAATGGAGATGGCTTATCATAGTCAGGCACTTCTGTTTGAATGTTTCTGATTAGCATCTTGCAATTTAGTTTGGTGGAAGATATATGTTGGATTGTTGGTGCCCTATGGATTCATTTCGCTTTAAGTACAGCAATAGCTTATGTTCTTTAGCTTTTCTGTATTTCCGGGGGAAATGAAGTACCAACAACAACAACAATCCAATAAAATCTCACAAGTGGGGAAATGAAGTACCCAAAAAGGAAATTTTTTTTGATTTTAAAGAGGATCCCCTTTCCCAACAGATTTCTGCTTTTAGAGGATGCTCAATTCGTCCGTGCCTTAGTGTTAGTATTTACATGTTCTTTTGTTTCAGTAAATTCACAAGGTTTAATCAAATCATTCTTTAAGAAAAAAAGAACTCTTTGGTTTGACTAAGACATGTAATACCGAGGCAGCAAATCCCTAGTGCCAAATTTTGATGTTAATATTCTTGTAAGTAGGAAAAGGAGAAGACAGTACTCCACTCCCTCCATTTCAATTTATGTGACGCTTCTTTTGAAACTTGTGATCTAACACATATTATGAGCGTTTTTTTTTTAAAAGAAAAAAAATGTTTATGGTCTAACACATATCATAGACATTTTTGTGGCTATAAAATCATTTTATTAAAAATAAAATGAAAAAATTTTAAGTTAAATTCTTTCTTAACTATTGAAAAGTGTCCTTTTTTTTGGGATAGTCTTAATATGGATAGTGTCACAAAAATGGGATCAGGGTAGTGGGTTTTAGTATAATACTAGATCTATACACAATGGAGGAGAAAGTGAAAAAAAACCAAACTTCTCTTTCCTTTGTTCGGTTTAAGAGGGCTGTCCGAGGGGAACCTCTTCTTTTCTCTTCTAGCTCAAGAAAAGAACTATAACCAATCCATTTATTTTGTTCCTCTTCTTTTTAGCAAGTCAAAGAACTGGAGGAAGAATTCTGAAATTTCTCTGCTGCTCTTCCTTTCCCTTTTTTCTGAAAAACGATGTTAAATCTCATGCAAATCATCAATTCTTGCTTGCTAATTGGGAGTTTGTACTTTTGCTAGATTTAACCATCATCCTCTTGGCATTTATGAAAGGTTGGAGATATGTCAGAGTTGTTGAAATTATATAAATTGATCAAAAATAATTAAAATAGATTAGTTTTAAAAATAAAAGTCAAAAATGGTATTCAAGAACATTGATTGTCTTGCATAACAAAATTGATTTGTATAAGTTTGAATTTTCTTACATACCATGCTTGATTATTTTTGTATGCCAATGTTGAATTTTGGTGTAAGGTTTTAGTATAAATAGGTTGTAGAACTCATTTGTAAAATTATCCCAAAAACTTGTATTAGAAATTACAAGTGTAGTATTGTACGCTTTGAGTTTGAGTTAGCAAATATATTTTTCTTTCTCGGTATTTCATTTTTCGGTTTCAAATCCCAAATTTTATTTCCGAGGAATCATTATTTTTTTTGGTTTCTACAGGTATCAGAGCAAGGTTGAGTGTTGTGAGGTAGAAAAATATTGAATCATGTCGTCTAGTAACACGATTCAATTTCAGCTTCCAAAACTCACCGGGAAAAATTAAAACAATTGGTCAATCCAATTGAAGGTATTTTTCCAATCTCAAAATTTATGGGATTTGGTGGAGAGAGGCTATACATAGGTGGCTAGTGCAGTTGTGTTCGAGGCTATGAAAAATGAGGAGAAAGAGTTATTAGTTGAAACTCGTAAGCGGGATCATAAGGCATTATATGCCATCTCAAGCTGTTGACGAGCTGGTATTTGAAAGAATATCAGCGGCTGAGACAGCTCACCAAGCGTGGGTTATCTTGCACAAAGCCTACAAAGGTGATGAACGAGTGAAGCAGGTCCGATTGCAGATGCTCCAGGGCGATTTCGAGTCATTGAGAATGACAGTCTCGGAACGTGTTGCCGGTTATTTTGACCGAGTGCAGTCCATGGTGAATCTATTGCGGTCCAACGGGGAAGTGTTGGATGAGCAGAGAGTAGTAGAAAAAATACTACATTCTCTAACCGCAAGATTTGACTATGTTGTAGCAGCCATCGAAGAAGGCCAAGATACATCAACCATATCAGTTGACAGGTTGTTAGGTTCAATAAGTTCTCACGAGCAGAGAATGAACCAGAAGGATGGAACCTCTCAACCAGAGTAGGCATTCAGAGTATTTTCATACCAGGAAGTCGCGGTGGCAATGGCGGTCACAGGCGCAATGGCGAACGAGGCGGCAACAGAAGAAAGGCAAATAATTATTCTGGAAGGATCTTCGATTAATCAAATGTCAGATGTTACAACTGTCAAAAATTTGGACATTTTAAAAATGAATGTCCAAATTATCAGAACGGACGGTCGCAGCAGGCACACGTGGCAGAAGCTGGTGAAGATATGGTTCTAGCATGTGACACCGGTGAACAAGTGGCTAGAGGTCCAGATGTTTGGTACCTTGATTACGGGTGCTCGAATCATATGTGCGGACGGAAAGATCTATTTTCAAAGGTGCACGAGTACGAGGGCGGAGAAGTGAACTTTGGGAATAAGACGAAGATTAGTGTGAAAGGCAAAGGTGACATCAAAATTAAAGCCAAGGATGGCAGCGATGTTACTATTGCAGATGTTTTTTTGTACATGGTCTTTTCTGGAATCTATTGAGCGTTGGCCAACTTTCAAAAAAGGGGCACCAGATTCTCTTTCAAGATGGAGTTTGCACCATCCGGAGCAAAAACAACAAGATGATTACTCAGGTAAACATGGCGAAAAATCGGATGTACTCTCTCACTCTCAATAAAGGAGTGATGAACTTTCAAGCAGTGGCGACGGATAGCAACTGGCTGTGGCATCTCCGATATGGACATTTAAATATCAGAGGGCTGAAATTATTGTCCCAAAAGAAACGGTGACAATATTACCGGTGATCGATGCTCCTGATCAACAGTGTGAAGGATGTCTTCTTGGGAAGCAACACAGAGATTCTTTTCCATCTGGAAAATTGAAGACATCAAAGAAACCTTTGGAGTTAGAGCATATAGATTTGTGTGGCCCAGTCGAGGTGGAATCTCTAGGAGGTAAGAGATACATGCTTGCTTTTGTAGATGATTGTACCAGAAAAACTTGGGTTTATTTTCTCCGAGAAAAATTAGAAGCCTTTTCAAAATTCAAAAAATAAAGTTTTTGTTGAAAAACAAAGTGGCTTTAATTTGAAAACTCTGAGATCCGATAGAGGTGGTGAATTCACTTCTAACGAATTTCAAGAGTTTTGCAAAAAAGAAGGAATTCTTCATCAGTTGACAGCCAGTTATACACCTCAACAAAATGGTGTGGCTGAAAGGGAGAACATGACAATCTTTGAAATGGCAAGAAGCATGCTGAAGGGGAAAGGTTTGCCGGAGGAATTTTGGGCAGAAGATGTAGCCTGTGCTGTGTACGTGTTGAACAGGTGCCCCACAAAGATCGTGAAAGGGAGAACTCCAGAAGAAGCTTGGAGTGGCAGTAAGGCGAATGTTTCTTCATTAAGGGTATTTGGGTGAATAGCTTATTCCCATGTACGAGATAAGCGGAGAAAGAAGCTGGATGATTAAAGCCAGAAATGTATCTTTATTGGGTACAGTGAAGTCATGAAGGGTTACAAGTTATATAATCTAGTCAGGAAACAATTTATCGTCAGCAGAGATGTTTGGTTCACTGAAGATGAAGCGTGGAGCTGGAGAAAGAAAGATGATGCTGGGAGAGGTATAATGATCGAGTCAGAGAGCCAGACGAGGAAGATATCTCAACAACTGAACCACCAGCCAGTGATCCTCCATCTCCTCAGCCAGCAGAACCGGTAGAACAATTACGGCGTTAGGGTCGAACGAGTGTGCCACCAGCTCGCCTCAATGATTATGTTATCACTAAAGACAATGAAGGCGATGATGACATCACCGATGAAACTCTGGTGAATTTTTGTCTTTTTGCAGATTGTGATCTAGTGCATTATGAAGATGCAGCAGGTGACGAGAAGTGGATCAAGGCGATGAATGAGGAAATTCATTCTATCGAGAAGAATGACACGTGGGAGTTAACTTCTTTTCCAGAAGGAAAGAAGCCAATCGGTGTCAAGTGGGTGTACAAGACAAAGTACCGACCCAACGGACAGGTGGACAAGTTCAACGCAAGATTGGTGGTCAAAGGCTACAAGCAGAAGCCGGGAATTGACTACTACGAGGTTTTCGCACCAGTTGCCTGAATGGATACTATACGGATGATAGTAGCCATTGCAGCCCAACACAGGTGGAAGATACATCAGATGGATGTAAAGTCGGCATTCTTGAATGGTTTTTTGGAGGAAGAAGTCTATGTCGAGCAACCACCTGGATATGCCAAGAAAGGACAGGAGAACCAGGTGTACAGGTTAAAGAAGGCGTTATACGGTTTGAAACAGGCTCCACGAGCTTGGTATACGCGTATTGATACTTACATGTTGGAGGCAGGTTTTCAGAAGTGTCCTTATGAGCATACACTGTATATATTAAGTCAAAGACTAATGGCGACATTATGTTTGTCTGTCTTTACGTTGATGACTTAATATTTACAGGAAACTGTGAATTTATGTTTGCTGAATTCAGGGAGGCTATGACAAGTCAGTTTGAAATGACAGACATGGGGCTGATGTCTTACTTCTTGGGCATAGAAGTGCGACAGACTGAAGATGGTATTTTTATTTCTCAAAATAAATATGCCAGAGATATCTTGAAGAAATTCAAGATGGAATCAGCAAATCCGATGAAAACTCCTGTTGCAGAACGTCTTGAGTTAAAGAAAGAAGGAACGGGTGATGCGGTAAATCCTACTTATTTTAAAAGTATTGTTGGTAGTCTACGTTATTTAGCATCAACAAGGCCAGATATTGTTTATGAAGTATGGATTATCAGTCGGTTCATGGAGACACTGAGCCAGTCCCATTTGCAGGCAGCAAAGCAGATTCTGAAGTACATTAAAGGTACCCAGGATCATAGAATTTCTATTAATATTCTGACAAGTGCAGACTTGTAGGATACACAAATAGTGATTGGGGGGGGGGGGGTGATACTGAAACTCGGAAAAGCACTTCCGGTTATGTATTCTTTCTCGAGGGAGGCGTGTTTTCGTGGTCTTCAAAGAAGCAACAAGTAGTTGCTTTACCTACAGCTGAAGCAGAGTATATGGCAGCAACCTCTGCAGCATGTCAAGCAGTTTAGCTTCGAAGAATGCTCGGTGACTGAACCACAAGCAAGATGGTCCGACAAAGATTATGTGTGATAATACGTCAGCGATTGCATTAACCAAGAATCCAGTATTTCATGGCAGGAGCAAGCATATCGGGATTAAATATCACTACATAAGAGACCTTGTCAAGAATGGAGAAATCGAACTTAAGTTATGTAAATCAGAAGATCAGATAGCGGATATTCTGACTAAACCGCTGAAGGCAGAAACGTTCGAGAGATTGAAATCGATGCTTGGTATACGTAAATTATTTTTATCAATTTAAGGGAGGCTGTTGAAATTATATAAATTGATCAAAAATAATTAAAATAGACTAGTTTTAAAAATAAAAGTCAAAAATGGTATTCAAAAACATTGGTTGTTTTGCATGACAAAATTAATTTGTATAAGTTTGAATTTTCTTACATGCCATGTTTGATTATTTTTGTATGCCAATGTTGAAATTTTGGTGTAAGGTTTTAGTATAAATAGGTTGTAGAACTCATTTGTAAAATTATCCCAAAAACTTGTATTAGTAATTACAAGTGTAGTATTGTAAGCTTTGAGTTTGAGTTAGCAAATATATTTTTCTTTCTCGGTATTTCATTTTTCGGTTTCAAATCCCAAAGTTTATTTCCGAGGAATTTTTTTTTTTTTTTTTGGTTTCTACAAGAGTTAGGAATTTAAGAGGCGTTCAAAGTCAAACAGGCTGTGCTGCTCTCTGCAACTGAGGCTGCTGAGATGATCCTACGAGTTAATGAAATCATCACGTGTGCCCCACGGCGGAGGGAAGGAATGTAAGATGTGGTTAATCTGTTGAGATTTTTGTATTCAATCTCGTTGTTAAGGTTTTAGGTACAACCGTAGATTAGCCAAACTATCGAATATTGTTCGCTGTCATGCCAGTGTACACTGCTTGAGAAGTTTTGAAGAAATGTAAGTGTTATGCTTATGTTTTTGATAGGTTCGATCTGGATGTGCCCATAACCGAATATGTGCTGCATCGGATAGCTATTATGCTGCTGCTTCTATGTTAATCTACTGCTATTGTGTAGCAGAGGTGAACTTGAAATGGAATTGTTTTCATAGACCTTTTGAGTGTGTTAAATGATTTAATGAGAACTTCTTTTGAGGTGTCAGAAAAACTTTCTACCATCAAAGCTTCATATTTCTACCTCAATGATCATTATGCATCTGCAACCATGGAATAAAAGTTTGAATTTCTTGCTGAATTCCCTCCGGAGTTGAATAATCTTTATGAATTCTGTCATTTCACCGATTCGTACTAAATAACGAGCTAATGAATCCCCTTCTCATTGCCATTGAACCTGCCAATCAAATTCGTCGTAAGACTCATAATGATCAACTTTACGAAGATCTCATTCTATTCCGGAAGCTCGTAGCATTGGTCCCGATAAACCCCAATTTAATGCTTCGTCTCCCCCAATAATGCCTACGCCTTCAACTCGTTCTAAGAAAATAGGATTCCGGGTAATAAGTTTTTGATACTCAGCAACCCCTGTTAAAAAATAATCGCAAAAATCCAAACATTTATCTATCCAGCAAAACCTGCACAATTTATTGGGAGACAAATACAAGATCCATTTTAAAATCACTTCAGATTAAGGGCTCCAAGTCTAACTATGCTCGGTAGAACAGAGAATTCATAGTTATACATAGGGTGTGAAGAAAATGAAACCTCGAGCTCGAGGTCGTAGTTTTCCAATAAAATGATTGACCTGTCGTATAACTATTGTAATGAAAGATGTATTTAGATGATGAATATGTAGAGATGTATTCGTTAAAAAAATGAGATGGAAATTTTTTTTTACAGCTATGCGGTATCGTGATGTATATAATATATTAGGAAATATTGTGAATATATTTTGTGTATCTTTTTATTATTGGTAAAATATTCTCTCATTATTGTACAGTCATATAGTTGGTAGGATTTGATTTCCTTCATTATTGTACAGTCCTATTGTTGGTAGGATTTGATACCCTTGTACTCTATATATACTTTTGTGAGCAATACTAGAAAATTACTTCTCCCAAAACTCTTTACATGGTATCAGACGCCAGTGGCTTATCGCCAAACAAACCCTAATTCTATCCTACCCACGCCGCCACCGCCGCCGCTCTTATCGGCAGCCCGTCGCCGCTGCCACTGCACTAATCGGCAGCCATCTCTTTCTCGACGTCGTTCAGCGCCTCCTCTCCTTTGCCTCACGCTTCATAGCCGCTACAACGTCAACCGAGCCTCTCCAGCCGATTGCCATCAATGCATCTACTCAAATCCCACTGAAATTGGATTCCACTAACTACCTCGCGTGGAAATTCCAATTTCGAACCCTTCTTACGGGTTACGGTCTCCTCGGCTTCTTGGACGGATCAAAGCCGTGCCACCGGCCACTATCGTCGACAAGGACGTGACTTCCCCCAATCCAGCATATCCTTACTGGATTCACCAGGACAATCTTATTCTCAGTGCCATCATCTCGTCGATCACACCGACGATCATCTCCTTCATTGCCGCTGCGGAAACCTCTAAAGAGGCCTGGGACATCCTCGCGCACACATACGGCACTGCTTCTCGTGGTCGTATCATGGCTCTCAAACAGCAGCTCCATAATCCGGTAAAAGGTTCTAATTTTGTTACTGATTTTATGCACGGTATTCGCGTGACTGTGGATTAATTATCTCTCCTGGGTGTTACTGTTGATTTTGAGGATCTTGTCATTAAGGTTCTAAATGGTCTTGATGATCCGTATATGGAACTCTCTCATGCCATCCAAGCCCGCGAATCTCCCATCTCTTTTGCTGAATTACATGACAAGCTGTTAAGCATGGAGGCTCAGATTACTGCTCGTGTGCCGGCCACCTCCGCCGCCTCTGATTTGGCTCCGTCGGCTGCCTTCGTCGCCGGACAGCAGCCAGTCCGTCACCGCTTCGGTGGCCGCGGGCGTGGCCTTAGCAGCCGCGGTTCAGTCTCCGGTCGCGGTGGTTACTCCAGCAATGGCCAATCTCGCGGGTACAATGGGAAGTTCCAGCTCTGCAGTGAATTTGGCCACTCCACGCGCCGCTGCCCGTCCCATCCCATCTCCGGCGCCAATCAGCCCCCTTATGGTGGACCACTGCCGCGGCTAGCTTATTCTTCGCCGCCTTATCCGGCTGCTCACACAGCCCATCACTCTCCGACGATTTCCTCTACATCCGATTGGATCCTGGACTCTGGTGCCTCCCATCACATAACCTCTGATCTTGCCAACATGTCTCTTCACAGTCCTTATACTGGTTTCGACAATGTGGTTATTGGTAACGGTGAAGGTTTGACAATTACACATACTGGACAACTTAACAGTCATTCCTCTCTTTTATTACCTGGGGCTCTCTGTGTTCCACATATGCGTAAAAATTTGATCTCTGTTGCCCAATTATGTCGTCACAATAATGTTAGCGTTGTTCTCTCTGATACTGATTTTCAGGTGAAGGATCGTCGCACGTGGGCAACGCTCGTTCGCGGCCCGCTTAGGGGCAACACCTACTACTGGCCGGCGGCTCCCAGTCTCCCGTCCACCCTCACGGCACAAAAGCTCTCTGCCTCATTGTGGCATTCTCGGTTTGGTCACCCGTCAGCTAAAATCCTGCGTCATTTAGTGTCTTCTAGCAGTATAGCGTCCAGTACTGTATCTGATCTTGCTTGTGTATCTTGCAAGAAAAAAAAGCTTCATAAGTGTCATAAGTTACCTTTTTCTGAGTCAAGTTTATCCTCTACTGCTCCCCTGGAGCTTATTTTCTCCGATGTATGGACCTCTCCAATTCTTTCTAATGAAGGATTTAAATATTATGTCATCTTTGTTGATCACTTTTCTAAGTATGTTTGGTTTTTTCCTTTACACCGTAAATCTGATGTCTTACAAACCTTCCCCATTTTTAAATCCATTGTAGAAAAATATTTCTCTGCTAAAATCATTACTCTGTATACTGATAATGGGGGTGAATTCCTCGTTTTACGCTCTTTTCTTGCCTCCAATGGCATCTCACATCTCACTTCACCTCCTCATACTCCTCAGCACAATGGCTATGCTGAACGTCGTCACCGTCATATTGTCGATACTGGTCTCACTCTCCTTCATCATGCCTCTGTACCTCTCATTTACTAGCCTTATGCCTTTGCTACAGCAGTCTATCTCATTAATCGTCTTCCCAAGACAAATCTTTCGATGCTCTCCTCCTGTGAGTCTATCTTCCATAAGCGCCCCAACCTTGCCAAACTACGTGTCTTCGGCTGTCAATGCTTCCCTTGGCTTCGACCCTACACCTCACACAAAATGGAACCCAGATCTCATGCCTGTGGCCTCTTCGGCTACTCTACTACTCAAAGCGCCTATCTCTGCTTTGATCCCTCAACATCTAAAATCTTCGTCTCACGTCATGTCACTTTCCATGAAGATGTCTTCCCGTTCTCCAAAATGTCTAACCCCGAGTCTCCCCCTGTACCCACTCCAGTCTCCCTAGAAGTCCTTTCGCTGCCGCCACCAGTACCTGCCGCCGCTCCCACTAGCGATCCTTCACCGGACGCACTGCCGGCGCCAACGCCCGCGCCACTAGTGCCCCTTCCGGCACCGCCAGCGGCCCCTGCCGCCGCTACACCCATTATGCCGCCACCTGCATCCTCTCAGGGTGGTCATCATATGCAAACTCGCAGCAAAAATAACATCTTTACGCCCAACAAGAAGTTTGGTATGTCTGCTGTCACCTCTCCTGCTGTTACTGAACCTCAGACCTTGTCTAATGCTATGTGTGATGAGCGCTGGCGCGCTGCTATGTCATCAGAGTTTGATGCTCTGCTATGGAATGGCACCTGGGATCTTGTTCCGCCTGATTCTTCGCAGAATGTTGTGGGTTGCAAGTGGGTTTATCGCATCAAACGAAAGCCTGACGGTACTGTGGATAAGTTCAAAGCCCAGCTTGTTGCAAAGGGCTTTCATCAGCGTCCAGGTGTAGACTTCTAGGAGACTTTCAGTCTGGTTGTTAAGCCGGCAACTGTGCGTTTGGTTCTCAGTATAGCTGTATCCAAGGGCTGGCCTCTTCGTCAAATGGATGTGAACAATGCCTTTCTCCACGGGAGGCTTACAGAGGATGTTTATATGGCACAACCACCGGGCTTTGTTGACAAAGCCTATCCATCTTATGTCTGTAAGTTACAAAAAGCTATTAAGGGTCTCAAACAGGCACCCCGGGCATGGTAAAGTGCGCTCCGCCAATGTCTTCTCACCATGGGTTTCGTCAACACTACCTCTGACACTTCGCTCTTCGTCTTTCAGCATTCTAGTTTTACGACCTATTTTTTGGTATATGTTGATGATCTCATATTGACTGGTAATGATTCTGCTTTCTTGAACCGTGTGATTGACTCTCTTGGGACTCAGTTTTCTCCTAAAGACATGGGTGATCTAAGCTACTTTCTTGGTGTTGAAGTTCTGCGCAGCTCCAAGGGGTTTTTTCTTTCTCAGCGTAAATATATTGTTGATCTTTTGACTCGTCATAATATGCTGGAGTGAAACCATGTTCAGACGCCAACAGCGGCGTCAACCCGCCTTCATCTGGCCGACGGCTCGGCCCCTGCCGACGCATCCGCCTATCGACAGGCCCTTGGGGGCCTCCAGTATCTCTCCTTCACTCGTCTTGATATCTCCTTTGCTGTGAATAAACTCTCACAATTCATGCACGCTCCTACTGTCACTCATTGGGGTGCAGTTAAGCGCCTCTTCCGGTATCTGAATGGGAAACGTGACTTTGGCGTCTGGCTGCGTCCTTCATCTGCTATACCTCTGCATTGTTTCTCTGATGCTGATTGGGGTGGAAACTGTGATGACCGCTCCTCAACTGGTGCCTATGTTGTCTTTCTAGGGCCTAATCCTATTTGCTGGAGCTCCAAAAAGCAGCGTTCCGTTGCACGATCATCTACTGAGGCTGAGTATCGTGCCATTGCTTCTGCTGTCGCTGAAGTACGTTGGCTTCATTTCCTGCTGCGCGAGCTTCATGTCCCTCTTCCGGCTGCTCCTGTCATTTACAGCGACAACATTGGCGTCACTTACCTCTGTGCCAACCCTGTGTTTCATGCGAATGTTTCATTCTCGCATGAAACACATCTCCATTGATTATCAATTTGTTCGTCAATTGGTTCAGAATGGGTCCCTTCGTGTTGCTCACGTATCCTCTGCTGATCAGCTTGCTGATGCTCTCACCAAGCACTTATCTCGTCCTCGGCTTCTTCTGCTGATGTCCAAGATTGGCGTGTCCTCCAGCCCTCCATCTTGAGGGGGCGTATTAGGAAATATTGTGAATATCTTTTGTGTATCTTTTTATTATTGGTAGAATATTCTCTCATTATTGTACAGTCCTATAGTTGGTAGGATTTGATTTCCTTCATTATTGTGCAGTCCTATAGTTGGTAGGATTTGATACCCCTGTACTCTATATATACTTTTGTAAACAATACGAGAAAATTACTTCTCCCAAGACTCTCCTTATAGCTCTTTCCTCCCTTTGCTTTGGTTGTGTTTAACCGCGGTTTACATAATAGTGGGGGATTATGGGACAAAAAATAATGGATCGCTGGCTTATGTGGTTGAGTTTTATTAATAAATAGATTTCGAGACATCGCTTTAAAACCAACCGAGACAATGTACTAAGACTTAATTCAATTTATCATTGCTGCATGATTGCATTGTTCTACGAAAAGCAAAAGAAAGAGAAGGAACGTCGTTTAAATTGTAGAAATTTATTCAATGACGTCGTAAACTGTAAACATTCATATTAGACCGAGAAATCATAGAAAATCTAAAGAGAGAAAGTAGAGAGAAGTCAGAGCATTTCGGAACACTCTAGAAGATGAGAGATGTTATTATAGAGAAAAGAAAGAGAAAATGAAAATGCTCGGTAGGTGAGAAAAATATCTCACCTACTTATATAAGCTTACAGACGGACGGGTTGGGTCGGGTGATCCGGCCCAAAATTAACTGATGACAATTGGGCTCAGATACAAATTCATCACAGCCCAGTTACAATGTAATTACAAGGTATACCATTGATATACCAAAATTATACACTGAATATACACAAAAATGTACAATCATATACAAGACTAAATCATGTATCATCTCTTATCTCAACACCCCCCCCCCCTCAAGTTGGAGGGGGAGACCACCTGCAACTTGGTGAGAAGCGGAAGAAGTAAATTGTCAGGCAGGGGCTTAGTGAGCAAGTCAGCCAGCTGACGAGAAGTAGGCACATGAAGCAACTTGATAAAACCAGAAAGCAACAAGTCCCGAACAAAATGGCAATCCACCTCGATATGTTTCGTACGTTCATGAAAAACAGGATTGTTAGCAATATGAACAGCAGCCATACTATCACAATAAACAGAAATAGGAGAGGAAACAGAGACCCCAAGATCAGCCAACAAGCGAGAGAGCCAAGTCAACTCAGCAACAACCTTGCTAAGGGCTCGGTATTCTGCCTCAGCAGAGAAAAGAGAAACAACATGCTGTTTCTTCGATTTCCAACTGATCAAACAGCCACCCAACAGCACACAAAATCCAGTAACAGAGCGCCTAGTATCAGGGCAAGCAGCCCAGTCACTATCAGAATACCCAGTAACAGAAAAATCAGCATGAGCAGAGTAATATAGACCCAAGGAGGGAGTGCCTTTAAGGTATCTCAGAACATGCAGGGCAGCAGTCATATGGGGAAGTCTGGGGGTTTTGAGAAATTGACTCAGATGCTGGACTGCAAGGCAAATGTCAGGCCTAGTATGAGTCAGGAAGAGCATCTTGCCAACAAGACTCCTGTACTGGTCAGGAGAGGGCAGGAGGTCACCAGAATCAGCATGAAGTTTGACATTGATGTCCAAAGGGGACACAATAGAAGAGACATTGACACAGTCAAACTGATGCAGCAAATCAGAAATATACTTGTGCTGATTTAGGTGCATCCCACCAGGGACAACAGACACTTCAAGGCCCAAAAAATAATGCAAGGACCCCAAATCCTTGATTTTAAACTGTGCATCCAGAAACAGTTTCAGAGCAGTCAGTTCATCACTGTCATCCCCAGTAAGGATTATGTCATCCACATAGACAGCTACCACCACAAAGGAGCCAGGCTTACGTTTGACGAACAGGGAGTAGTATTCAAAGAATGTTTATACCCTCTGGAATAAAGAGCAGAAGACAATTTGGCATACCATTGTCTGGATGCTTGTCTCAGCCCATACAAGGATTTCTTGAGTTTGCAGACCAGAGGAGGAGAAGGATAAGAAGGGGAAGAAACAGAACCAGAAGCAGAAGGAAAGACAGTCAAACCAGGAGGGAGTTTCATGTAAACATCCTCATCCAAATCACTATGAAGAAAGGCATTATTTACATCAAGCTGAAAAAGAGGCCAATGATTTTTGACAGCCACAGCAATAAGGCACTTCACAGAAGACATTTTAATCACTGGAGAGAAAGTTTCAGTAAAATCAATCCCCTCAACCTGGGTGTCACCCCTAATAACCAACCTGGCTTTATACCTCTCAACACTGCCATCAGCCTTGTATTTTATTTTGTAAACCTATTTGCAACCAATGGGTTTCTTACCAGGAAGAAGTGGGACAACATCCCAAGTATGGTTAGTGTCCAAAGCTTCAATCTCCTGTCTCATGGCAGCTTGCCATGCTGGAACAAATGCAACCTGAGAATAATAGAGAGGCTCAGATTCCAAAGAGGAGGAAGATGAGCCAGAGAAGACAGGGAGTTGACAAACATAATCCTTAAGATAGGAAGGAGGATTATGTGGTCTGTGAGACTTTCTGGGAGCAGGAACAGAGGGAGAAGGAACTAAAACAGAAGGGGAATTAGCAGGACTAAAAGGAGTAGGAAAAGGCAGCTGCACAGATGTGGGAGAAGAGGGAGGAGAGAGAGGAATGGGAGAATCAGAGGCATCATCATGTTCTCCAGAAGGAATAAAGGGAAAAGAAGAGGCAGGAGGAGGAGCAGAAGGAGGCACAGATTTAAAAGGAAAAACTGATTCATGAAAGAGAACATCCCTGGAGACCAAATACTTCTTAGATGCAAGATCATAGAGCCTATAACCCTTTTTGCCAAAAGGATAACCCATGAAAACACAAGGAATGGCTCTTGGCTTTAACTTGTCCCTTTGAGGGATGGAACAGTGGCATAGGCAAGGCAACCAAAAGTCCTCAAGTGAGTATAGGATGGAACTTTCCCATACAAAATTTCATGAGGAGACTTATTATGAAGCAATCTGGTGGGTATTCTATTAAGAAGATAGGTGGCAGTCAACAAGCAATCCCCCCAAAAAGAAACTGGCAAGCCAGATTGAAATAGCAAAGCCCTACAGGTTTCAAGAAGAGTTCTATGCTTTCTCTCAACAACACCATTTTGTTGAGGGGTGTGAGGGCAGGAGGTTTGATGTATGATCCCCTGGCTACTGAAGAAAGAAATACCCTCATTGCTAGAGCCCAATTCTAAGGCATTGTCACTTCTAACAGTCTGAACCACAGCACTAAATTGGGTTCTGACCAGAGAAAGAAATGACTTAAGCATAGAAAAAGCATTACTTTTGGATCCCAATAGGTGTGTCCAAGTGGCCATTGAAAAGTCATCAACAATTGTAAGAAAATATTTGCAACCAGATGAGGTTGGAGTATGATAAGGTCCCCAGGTGTCCACATGAATCAGTTGAAAAGGCCTAGAGGTTCTAATGGAGCTATCAGGGAAAGGAAGCCTAGTCTGTTTGGCCATAGGACAGACTATACAGGGAAAGGGTTGTTTGGAAGCAAAAGGAAAAGACAGACCCGAAATGCATTTCATATTTGCAAATGGAGTATGTGCAAGTCTTAAGTCCAAATGTAATTCATATCAGATGCAAAATCATTATTACAAATGGAACTATTTACATGAGAAGGCAAAGGAACAACCTTGTTATCAAACAAGATGTCATCATTACAAGAAACAGACACAGAAGAAGGCAATGCAACAACTTTGTTATCATTACAAGAAGCAGATACAGGACAAACAGAAGTAGAAGAACAATTAACAGAGGGAGAAGGGGAAGAAGGAACCCAATCTAGTTTATACAGGCCAGCAGCTTCTCAACCAAGATCCAGTGGCCTCCTCAGAGAAGGGTCCTGTATCATGTGTAGTAAGCAGGAATGTTCAGTGAACATAACTATACAATGCAACTGCTTCACTAACTTATGAACAGAAATCAAGTTGTGTTTAAAAGAAGGAACTACCAGTACATTGTGAAGGGTGATGGAAGGAGTCAAGGGAAAGGAGCCAGTGCAAGTCACTTTCACTTTATTGCCATTTGGAAGAGTGACAAGATATGGCAGAGTTAAAGGTATAATGTTAAAAAGTAGTTGTTTATCATGGTCATGTGATTAGAGGCACCTGAATCTATAATCCAGGTGACAGAATTAATGTGAGTAAGTAAGCAAAGTTTGGAATCAGAAATAGGGTTCTCAGTTAACATAGTACCAACAAAGTTTGCAGCATATATGGGAGGAGGAGTTTGAGCAGTGGATTCCCCCAACTTGGTCTGGTGTAATAAGTTCATCAACTGGTCATAATCATGTCTGCTCAACCCTGGTATCACAGAGCTTTGGCCATCTAGTCTTGCAACAGATTGATGGCAGCAGGAGGATTCCCTTGAGGAACAGACAACAGTCCATCAGAAATAGAAGTATCCAGACCAGTACTCAGATGAGCAGCAACAGGCCTCCTTCCCTTGTTAAAGGTGGCACTTTATGGATACCCATGGATCTTGAAGCACTTATCAATTAAGTGTCCAGATTTTTTACAGTATCTACAAAATAAAGGTCCCCTGGCTTGGTCAAAATTGACTCTCTGTCTAAAAGGAGGAGGAGGAACAGACACTGTGGCCTTGTTAAATCCAACAGGCTGCCTGTTTGTATGTACATTGAAAGAGACAGAGGCTGGATCAAAGTGAGAGGAAGACTGAACTTGTCTTTGCTTCTCATCATTGAGGACCATATTATAAACATTGTCAAGAGAAGGAGGAGGCTGCATCATCAAAAGATTACTCCTGACCCCCATATAAGCTTCATTCAGACCCATTAAAAACTGAAAGACCTTATTATCATCACATTCCTGAACTATACCATCTTTTGCAGCACATACACACCTTTGACCATGATTAACACACATAGAATAAAGTTCATCCCACATGCCTTTTAGTTTGTTGAAATAAGAAGCTATATCTAAGGACCCTTGAGAGGTGTGGGACAACTCTCTTTTCAGTTCAAAGATTTTTGTCCTCTTTGCAGTGCCATATCTGGCCTGGAGTTGGGACCATATGCTCTGTGCAGTGTCAGAGTACTGCACAGATTCAGCAATTGCAGGGGAAATGGAAGAAGTCAACCAAGAAATCACCATGTTGTTGCACCTATCCCACAACCTTTGTTGAGCCACATTGGTGGTAGGTCGGGAGTATGTGCCATCAACAAAACTGATTTTGTTTTTGGCTGATAAGGCAACAATCATTTTACGTCTCCAGCCCCCATAACCACTACCCTAGGAGGGAGTGAGAACGAGAGATACCCCAGGGACATCAGAAGAATATACAAAAAGGGGACTGGAAGAGTCTACAGAAGGGGAGGCACCAGTACTTGTTAGAAGCCATAGTCAATGAACCGGCTTAAATGAACAACTTTTCAACAAACAGAATACAACCAAAACAGGTATTCACACACAACAACCAACAAATAGAATACAGTCAAGTCAGGTATTCACAGACAACACCAGAGTACACAGTCAAATAATCACATATAATACCGAAGATAAGGACAGAGTTACCCTCCTTCTTCGCGACTGGAGATGATCGGCCTTCAAACAACAGAGAAACCCTAGGTATCAAACCCTAGGTGTAACCTTAAAAGCAACTTTACTGGAAATGTGGTCAGGAACGTCGGAGAGGCACCCAAAACGTCCACTGAGGGAGAATCGAGCCACTGGAAGGCAGTAAAACTTCAGGTTAAACCACTAGAAACCCTAGAAGTCGATAGGTCACCCAAAATCAACCAAAAATCATCATAAAATCTTCCAGAATATTCAGGAGAAGAAAATACACTCTGATCACGATGAAAGACTCAGAAAAGTCTCCGATAGGTCGAAATCTTCATCGACCGTGAGGTCTTAGAAATCACCCCCAAAAACCTCGAAACAGACTTCATCCAAGACCACGAAGCACATAGAAACATAGTCGGATCGTCGTCGAGCTATGATACCATGTAAACATTCATTTTAGACCGAGAAATCATAGCAAATCCAGAGAGAGAAAGTAGAGAGAAGTTATAGCATTTCGGAACTCTCTGGAAGATGAGAGATGTTATTACAGAGAAAAGAAAGAGAAAATGAAAATGCTCGGTAGGTGAGAAAAATATCTCACCTACTTATATAAGCTTACAGATGGACGGGTCGAGTCGGGTGATCCGGCCCAAAATTAACTGATGACAATTGGGCTCAGATACAAATTCATCACATCCCAGTTACAATATAATTACAAGGTATACCATTGATATACCAAAATTATACACTGAATATACACAAAAATGTACAATCATATACAAGACTAAATCATGTATCATCTGTTATCTCAACATAAACTTTGACTCTTTTTTGTTTCCTTGGATGTTTATGTTCTTAATTGGCTATTTAAAGCCTTGTTATGCTTAATAAAATTATTGAGAGATTTTTTCAATCAATACTTTAAATCCTTTTGCTGCCCATCTTTTAAAAAACTAAAAGTGGTATCAAGAGCTCACTGATCTTACAGGATTTGTGAGTTTTTCCAAAAAATTTATTTCAAATCAATTTTAACCAGTATCAATTTTTAAACCTATTTTCAAACATGTCAAGCAAGAGTCTATCTTTGAATGCCTCACAAACTTTCACTGGTGAAAACTATCAGATTTGGACAGTGAAAATGAAATCATATCTTGAAGCCTATGATTTATGGGAAGTTGTAATGGACAGTAGACCACTACAACCACTCCCTGCAAATCCTGCTCTTGCTAAATTAAAAACCATTTAGAAGAGAAAACTAAAAATACAAAGCCAAAACTGTGATTCAAAATTCAGTTGCAGATTCAATTTTTTCTAAAATCATTGAATGTGAGATAGCAAAAGAAACTTGGGAAAAGCTTAAAAAGAAGTACCAAGGAAGTGATCGAGTTAGACAAATGTAGATTAAAATTTGAAAAGGAATTTTGAATCTCTTAGGATGCAAGAAGACGAGAATATCAGTAGGTTTTCTGATTGGATTTCATTTATTGTTAATAGAATCAGGTTGCTTGACGAGGATTTTAAAGATGACCGAATAGTAAAAACATTCTTGTGTTCCAGAGAGATTTGAATCTAAAATTTCCTCTCTAGAAGATTCAAAATATCTCTCTACCATCTCTGTTGCAGAATTAATAAGTATTTTTTAAGCACAAGAACAAAGAAGAGCCCATATTACAAAAGTGTGTAAGTTCAAAGATGCTCAACACAATCCTCAAGCAGAAACGACAGAAGCAGTAATTGAGGAGGAGCAATTGTTCTAGAGCAACTGAAGCAAATGAGGAGTGTTAGTGATTTGCTTCAGTTACTATTGCATCTTTAGCATAATAAGTTAGCTTAATTTTAGGATAAATCTACTTTTTTGAATTTGAATTTCAGTTAGAATTTTTAGGTTTATTGAAATATTTTAGTTTTCTTGAATTCTTATTATGCAGATTTTTCTGTAGATTATGTTCTTAATTGGCTATTTAAAACCTTATTATGGTTAATAAAATTATTGAGATACTTTTTCAATCAATACTTTAAATCCCCCGTCTTTTAAAAAACTAACAGATGTTCATGGCACTTCCATCCAACCAAAAGAAAAGCTAGTGTCTTACAATTTGAATCCTTTATATAAGTTATTTTTCCGTATTCAAAATTGACTTCTTCATAAGTATTTAAATTTCCGACTAGCTTGCTACGACCATTTCATTTTATACAATGGTAAACATTTCTGATTCTTGGACTTTAAACCTTACCGTGACAAAGAGGACTTTACAAGAGACTCTCATTTTTACAGTCGATACCTGTGACCAAACACTAGTAAGAGTATGCAATTAGCGGTTCTCCAAATACACCAATCATGTAAGTTCTATATTCTTGGAGATAACTATGTTTATAACAGTAAGGATAGCATTAAACAGCTAAATAGGTTAGCAATAAGAATAATTTGTCCTAATACTGCGAGTTATAAACCTGTGCTTAGACTCTCCAATACCATAACCGAAAGAAAAAATTGCATCAGCTATAACACTAAGATAAAACCTATAAGACAGTGGGCTTGGCATCTTCGTAATTTATCCGTTGTCACATCTTTGCACCTCTTGAAATGAGAATGTCTCCATATGGCGCCTCCTGTTCGACTTTTATAAAGTCCCGAGTGGCCAGAACTGCGCATAGAATGGAGCAAACTTTAGTTCTCTTTAATGAGAAAGCTGAAAACTAAAAAGTTTCTCTGTGCTGCAATGCAGAGTAAAAAAATTGAAAGGAATATATATACCACAAGTCTGATAAAAGAGACAAGCTGCTTGTTTCTTTGTCATCCCAACAGTTAGTTCATTCAAACATTCTGCTTTGGCTGATCCAGGAGTGTCAAAGTGACTCTTCAGCTGCCTGTAGACAATGTACCATGTGAGAAATCAATAAATCAGCTGATTCATGATGAAACTGGAGGAATTTCTAGGAACTAATGAAAAAGGATTTACATCCTGATAGTGTCAGTCATCTGGTCAAGAGGTTGAGTAGTGAATTGATGTTGGGTTTGTGTTGGTCCAGTTTCCATCAACATCTCTGCAAAAGGAGTATAGGCAGGTTTATGAAAAACTAAACCACATTAAAGAAAATGACCAGAACTAAAATGGGGAAGTTGCTGTGTGTTCACAAACCATTATCTGGTGTATAAACATTCTCTGATAATTCAGATAGTCTAGCAATCTTGAAAGTTGGATCAGGATGGTGCCATTGGTACTCTTCTGCTACAGGTTCAAGGCCACTTGCACCATGCCTCGATGAAGAATGGGGTCTTTTCTTCTTGGACCTGAAGGTTTGCAATTTTGATCAGTGTAACCAGCTGCTATACATACAGAGAAACCTTGGTAATAAAAAAATAAGGTTAAACTTCCTTTGGAACAGGGACCATGACATTCATTATTTCCTTCTGTTAATGTGAGTATGACTGGAGCAGTTTGTCGTTGAACAATTACCAGCTTAATGTATAGTATGTACTAGTAGTACTAACCGGTTTGAATTGGTCATGGAGTTCTGTGATAGGTAACCATGATCAGATCCTGAGCTTGGAATGGATCTAGGCTCATCACCTATAGATTCAGAAAAATAAAAGTTATACCACCATAAAAAATTGCGTACATATGATGGGCATTGGAATATTCATGTAAATTCTACATACCAGCGCCAGGTGTGGCCATGTGATTGGTCTCGTTCAGTCCATTAACCCCTTTTGGATGCAGTGCGAGGTTTGTAAGATTGGTTCTGAGGTCCTCCATGAGATCAGGTGGAATCTCGTGATCGTTGACATTTGCCCTTTGTTTCTCTATGGAGACCCCCATTGATGGGGAACCTACACCAGCTTGGAACTCTTCGAAAGGCTTCACATTCAGATGCTCAGTCAGAAACACTTGAAGCCAGTTGTCGTTTAAAACTAATTGAGAAACAGAAGTTCCTTACATATCTGACAGGTTCAAAATGGTGCATCCTTTCAGCTGGAGATGTGTAGGATGGTTCAGGAGGATAAGGCGGAGAGGTCTTTCCTGCATGTCAAAACGGAATTACCATCTGTTTGTAGTTTCTGCAACAGAGAATCTAAAATCATGGATGAAAAGCCACACCAGAAGGGGAATCATGGGGAGGTTGGGTACTACGTATCCACAATTTTAAGAGTGGTGCTGGATAGTGAACTTCCCTGTTTCCATTTGTGAGCAACCCTTCTAGTAATGCAATAGGAGGCACCTCCATGAGTCTGCCTATCTTCATAAAAGATGAGGCACTCAAAGTCTGCGCAGACCAAAAACTTAAGGTTAAGGTTAATAACAAATGATTTTGGATCTTATTGTAGTTAAAAAGAGAGATACATTTGTTACTCTTAGGATATTCAAACACTATCCATTGATGGCAGAGATAAACATACTTAGTTCGTAGGATAAGACCCACAGTCAAATTTTACTTGCTCAAGGTGTACAAAATGGAAGCAATCGAGGAGGGGACAATCTAGATTTGCACCTTTATCTTTTTCCTTGTTCTTGATACAAGATCTGAAGAACCCTGAAGCCAGGTATGATATATGTGACCAGGAATAATAGTTTGTTCATTGTCAATTGTAAGAGCCGCCATCTTTCTTGCTCTTTGTCGAGCTGTCTTTCGCTTTTGTTGGTCCGGCCGTTGCTACAGAATCATGTTAAGACGTTGGATTAGTACTGAAGGTTTTCCATTACATTATTTCCTAACTCGGTTGCTTGTGCAATCTCTACCTCAAAAACTTCTTCAGCTTTAGATTGCTGCTTCACTTGCTCCTCTGGATGTCTGTCAGGGATCTCATCAGCTGCAACAAAATTTCTCTTTATTCAATCTATTTGCAAAACCAAGTATCAATACTAAGGAGATCCAAGGACTTCAGATAGCTGCTTCACTTGAGCTTTGTGCTTGAACGAACTATGTAAACTGGAATTTAAAGTTTAAGGTTCAGCAACCAGGTAGTCACAAGTATATTAGCTGATCCAATAGTAGGTAAGTGCGACTTGTCCATATTCATATTGGAGAGCAAGATTTATTTCCATGATGTCTCTATCTGAAAGTCTCTCTTAAAGCACCAAGTGAATCATCTTAGGTCCATCTGCTATTTACATCTCAAAAAACATCATCTATCTGAAGTAGAAGCTAGTAATTTTTCTTTTTAAAACAAAGTCTAGAAAGCACATTCTTACGTTGATGGGCTTCTTGTCGAGGTGGAGATGGCACAAGAGTACTTGGGATTTGAGATTCCTCTGGCTGGGTAAAATTCATTTGTATTTCTTCATCCCCTTCAATATCAAACCTGTGGAATAGTTCATCCTCAAAAACGCTCCCATGATTTAGTGATGTATAATTTGGTTCACGGGAAGTCATTATTTTAACTGACAATATAAACTTAGAAAGGTAAATAGTGAAAGTTTTAAATAGAGAGCATTTTAACTGTTCCTCATGATACCTCTCAAAATGATTAAACATATCTGTATCTGCCTGATGGGCATCAAAATATTCAGCCAGGGTGATATTACCAGCAGCAACTGCAACAAGGATTTTCGAGGGTGTGTAGAGATAAGCACAACAAGAGAAAACTGGAAAATAAGAGTATATGCAAGGATATAGTTAGCATAGTGTATGATGATAGTGGGATCTACGGGCATACCTTGATGAAAGTCCTGGGCAGGTTCCTCCTGTGCATTGGGTTTATCATAGAGGTCCACATTATCTAGTCTCTGCACATACAACATCCAGGAGTTTAGCTGCAAATCTTATGTTGAAATTACTAGTTACTTTCACTATATGTACTTGGCATCAGACAATATTGCCTGCTCTTCAAGGTCATGAACAAGGACAAAATTCCAAATTAACTTTAGATTGTCTCACCAAAAGCTTAAACAACTCAAGAGTTGAAATAACTGAGAACAAACTGCAAAACGTATGAAGTAAAATTGGGTAACAGAGACCAAAGGAAAATGACGCCCTTTATCATTGTCAAATTTCTATTGATTCAACTAGCAATATTGCTGAACATTTGAAATACACCACTTTTTATCTGCATCCTATTTTTCCTAACAATTTCTTTTTTCCTGCCTTTTGAAGTTATTTTGGAGATGGAGGAGGAGTGACAACGCTTTCCATTAATTACCATGGCGAAATAGGAGGTTTGTTCGAAACCCATCATTGTGACATTATCCGAATTTCGCATTGTCTGCTCAATCTCCGGGAGTTCTTCCTCACGGTTTTCCGGCAGAGTAACAGCTTCATACCTGCAGGGGATGAAATATTGAATACCAACCTTCGGAAAACCCACAAAACGAACCACAGCTTAATTTTTTGCTATCAATCAAATTTTAGATAACACATTAGTGAAACTGAAATCACCTAATCAAGGTAACAGAAAACTGCTAGGTGCTAAAATGTGCCATTTCAATCGCTGATGCAAAAATACGCTGATGCTGAAGTGGAGATGAGGTACTCACTTGGCCTGCAATTTACTCTTGGGAAGCAACGTAGGATCAGGAGCTGCTGATTTCACCTTCCAAGCTTCATTGATTTGCACCTGAAAATTACCAAACTCACATATTACCTAATCACAACAATCATCACCAAAGGGATGGCAAATAAATGCTGAAATTAACCAAAACAGAGCAAAGAGAGAGATTAAGTTGATTGGTGAATTGAAGACCAGTGTTAGTACCATGAGACGAGTCACATCATCTGCATTAAAAAATAACAACAAAAAAAATACAAAAACGTTGAAGCAACAAGGAATGGAAATTATAGTAAATTTCATAAAATTGACATGAAATTCAAACAAGAAGTGAGGATATTCATACCATAAAGGAGTTTCACTTTGCGTTCGTAAACAATGACTACTCCACCTGAGATATATACAATTGACGATTAAATCTGTCAACGAAAATTTGCAGTAACTCAATTACAAATATTAGTGGGTTTCAGGAAACATACCCATGAGAATTCCAGAGAGTCTCAGAGCCATTGGGACTGATGGGTTTAAGATTTGTTCGCTTCCATTAAAAAAAACAGCAGAAGATTTATTACTCAAAATCAACGAGGAATAAAGTGTTATTTGACGTAGTAATTGAGAAAAATGTAAAACTCCTTACCAGATCTTAATAATATTGAGTTTACTAAGCTTTTTCCGATTGATCTTCGAGTGCAGAGTGGCCGCCATCCTTCACAGCAAAGAGAAATTCATAAACAATTTGAATTAAGCATTCTTGGTAGCCAAGTTAAATTGTGATAACTTAAACGTATAGGAAAAATTGAATTAAGGAGCTTAAAACAGGAAATGAAAATCTAGCACAGAATTACAAAATATGGAAGTAAAAAACGCAGAAACTCTAAACGTGTAGAACCTTATGTATGAGAAGCGAATTCAGAAAGGAAAATTTATAATGACATGCAGTAACTAACAATTTTCATCATATTTGGCCATGCGAGTGAGAAGCTGGATCGTTAAATTAATAAACAACTCGAATTTAAGCATTTTGTTAAACAATAACTGATCCAATTTGAACTGTGACACCTTAACATATAAATCAAAGTGAACTTCAAATTACAAAAGTCGTACACAGAAATTACAATACATGGAAATAAAAACGCAGAAAAACTCAAAAAATGCAGCTTATGCGTATGGCTTAAACGAAATTTGAAATGAAAATTCGAAAAAAGTAGTAATTGACAAATTATCACCATATTTGGCCAAGCGGAGCTTTGCGAGCAAGGAGCTGGTGAGAGTAGAACATATTGTAGTAGCGGAGAAAGAGAGTTAAGCACTGAAATAACAGAGAGAATTTGAAGTGAGAAGGTTTTTATATATAGGTGGAGAGGGAGAAAGTGAGAAAGGGAAAGCGTGTGTGTGGTTTGTGCCTGTGCGATTCTCTCTCACGTATACCCGCCATAATCTGTTACGATTTCCATTGCATTTTTCGCAGAGCCGCTTTGTGGGGCCCCTTCTTACAGAAGAAGAATGAATGTTTCTTTCATTTACTCCACTCACACACCTCAATACGTAAATGGTTTCCACGCGCCTCTGTGCTCTTCTTCACGGCTTTAACTGTTAAAATTTTATTCCTATCCAACATTTACATCAACTTTTACAGAAAAAAACTAAACCTAATTTCTGATATAGGAAAAGGATAAAAAAACGACTCCAATGTATCAAGAGATGTGGTGATGGATGAATGGGTTCACATTTAATTAAAATTTATGTCCGAGCCTTGAAATAAAGAAACTTATAGCATAAAGTGTTTCCCCCTAATGGACTATATCGGGTGGAGGCAGAAGTCGAACTACCGTTTCGATTAAAAAGTTCATTAAATATGTACTAATACTAAATTCAGAATTCAATTATAAGTTAAAATTTTGGTGAATGACCATAAGATTTTTGAGAAAACCCCCACAAGAGAATACAACAACTTACTTTACGTTACATGAATAAGGGTGTTCAAATCAAATCCGAAAATCGCAATAAATCGAAAAACTAAATCAAACCAAACCGATTAAAAAACTCGACTAGGTTTGGTATTGAGTAAAAAAGACCGAACCAAACCAACATATAAATGTATAAATTTTATTTATATTTTTAAGATTTTATAGTAATTTTTCTTTGGAAAATGTAGAAATATTTGGGATCCTCTCATGTATTAACCTTGAAAGCGTAAATTAATAAAAAATTATTGTTAGACGACTAAGAAAATAACTATCATGTGTTACTAAAAAAATTCTCCCATTAGGATATTTTAATAGATCATATATTTGTTAATTTTTTTCATATTTACTAAACATATATTCACTTGTCAAAGCTTTATCTATAATTTAATAAAGTAAAATTGAAATAATATTCATGTAACAAAAAACCAAAAAACCGACAAAACCGAACCGAACCAAACCAAACTGATATAGTTAGTTTGGTTTGATTTTGATAAAAACTTAACTAACCCGGTCCATCTACGCCCCTATAATGTTAAAGTTGAAGAATGAGAAAGTCATCCTTCATAAAGACAGCCACCACCGGATTACCAAGTTCGGACAATAAGCAAACCGTTTTATCTGGTTCTTTTTTGTGGATTCCTTGCTGTTTGGGCCGTTTTGAGTTTTGAATCTTCCCTCGTATTATTACTTTTAGCTCGCACCAAAAACTATTTATATTTAGTAGCCTAAAAGATATAAAATTTGTATAGTATTGTTTTTGTTATTAACATACATAATATATATATATACAAAAAATATATAAATTTTATATATTTTTCAGCTATTATTTTAACAACGACTATACAGTGTCATTTTCCCTAATTCTAACACTGATCCAACTCGTCAAACTTTATGCATCTTGAGCAGGTTAAGAAAAATAGTTATTCGACTTCTCTTTTATACATTAAAGTCACTAAACTATATAGGTGGTAATTCAAATTTATTTATTACATTAAAGTCACTAAACTGTTTTTGTAATGAAAAAGTCACACAATTTTACCTCTGTATCACAGTAAATCACTAAGCTATTTTGTATCGCCAGAAAGTTTTTCAATATCGCCCAAGTACAATGGGAAGTCACTAATGGCTGTAACACAGGTCTTGTGTGTGATTATGATTAGTGAACTTATGTCATAGTTGCATGACTTTTTTATTACTAAAATTGTTTAGTGATTTTATGTTATTTTAAGACAAAGTTGAACCAAGAGGTTGTGAGTTCGAGTCTCCCCAATAGCAAGGTGATAAGTTCTTGGAGGGAAGGATGCCGAGGGTCTATTTGGAAACAGCCTCTCTACCCAAAGGTAAGGGTAAGGTCTGCGTACACACTACCCTCCCCAGACTCCACTAAGTGAGATTATACTGAGTTGTTATTGTTGTTGTAAGACAAAGTTGAATAACTTTTAGGTTACAAAATATAATTTAGTAACTTTGTTGCAATAAAATGAAAGTCCAGCGACAATATGTAAAAGTAATCCAGTCAAAAGAATTAGTTCAAGAATATAATATAATTTCAATGATAGATTGTAAAGACGAATATTGTGAAATGTATTTACATGGAAAATTCTGTGTCAGTACAATGTATGTGGATCGTCTTTCACATAGGTGCAAGATGACCTTGTTTGGACAATTTATCTTGCATCCACCTCTCAAGCATTTCCAGTGCTGCCTTAGGTTGATCCATTGGAACCATGTGACCATTTCATTGCATGCACCCATCTCGAGTTTCCTGCCCATTATAGCAAGAAATTGAGTTTACTTGTCAATTACTAGGTTGTTTTCAGCTTTCAGTTTATTGTAACAAAATTATGTTTATATCTCACATAAAAAAAAAATAACAACAACAACAACCCAGTATAATCCCACTTAGTGGGATCTGGGGAGGGTAGTGTGTACGCAGACTTTACCCCTACCCTGGTGTCATGGACGGCACTATTTTCGCCCCAAAACAAGCTCAAAACAGCTCCAAAATGCTTCCGGAACCGTCCGGAATACCCCGGAAGGTCCTGGAAGACTCTAGAAGGCTCTAGAAGACTCTAGAAGACTCTAGAAAACTCTAGAATTGTGCAGATTGTTGAAGACAAGCCTAGAATCATGTGGAGGCTTCAAGAGGGCATCAACCTTGTGTAAATATCTTAGATATTCATTTAGGAAGATTCTAGATACTTAGGAAAAGTCTAGACATTTAGGTAGCCAACTATAAATAGGCACCTAAGGCATTCATTTGGAATCAAGCAAGAAAGCAAGCAATCAAGCAAAGTTGTAAAGCATCCAAAGCATTGTAAAGCTCTCAAGTTCTCTTATTGTAAAGCTCTCAAGTTCTCTTAATAAAAGAGTTCTTTCTTCCAACTACTAGTTTCCTTCGCCAAGTTTCTACAAGCTTAGTCTTTCTTAAGTTCTACTAAGCATCCGGGTAGGCTGACCAGCTAACTTTGGCATTGAAAGTTCGCTAGGCCGGACAGATCGTCGTGTTTGAGTTACGGTCTCGTCACAATTGGTATCAGAGCGTCAGGTTCGTTGGAACATCCAAGGGAGTATGGAAGGCGGCAGTGAAATCACCCAAACCGAAAGGGACAAATCTAAGGGCCAAAGGTCTCGCTCCAGGGACGCCATGGGGGAGTTGGAGACAAGGCTGGCCAAGGTGGAGTTGGCCATTGCCGATGGGCAGGACAAGTTCATGGAGGCCGACCAAAGGTTCGAGGGGGTCGAACAAAGGGTCGAGGAGGGCCTAGACGGATTGCGGGAGGAGATGCAGTCCGCCGTGAATCAAGTCCTGGCACAATGTCTTCAGGCGGTGGAGGAGAAACACCAGGCCGAGATTTCGCTCATGAGGGAAGAGTTAGGGAGGCTTTCACATGAGCTGGAGAACACCAAGGAGGAGCTCAGCTTGTGCAAAAGGGCTCTTGCACAAGGCACTGCCACAACGTCCGAGGTAAGGACTACCCCTTCCACTAGAGATGTTCCCCGACCCAAATACTTCAAAAGGTCTAGAAGCGCGAGGGAACTAGACAACTTTGTTTGGAGCATGGAGCAATACTTTAGGGCTCTCGACATGCAAGACGAGGCTCTAAAGGTAAACATGGGTAGTCTTTTCCTCGAGGACACCGCAATGGTTTGGTGGAGGAGAAGACAAAGCGACATAGAGAAAGGCACCTGCTCTATCGACACTTGGGCAGATTTTAAGGCAGAACTCAAGAAGCAATTCTACCCAAGCAACGTCGAGGAGGAAGCTCGTGGCAAGCTAAGACGTTTGCAGCACAAAGGAACCATCCGGGAGTACGTCAAAGAGTTCACAGAGGTACTTCTCGAAATCCCTGACTACCCTGATAAAGAAGCTTTCTTTGCCTTCATGGACGGGTTACAGCAGTGGGCAAGGCTTGAAATCCAACGCCGTGGTGCCCAAGACTTGACCACTGCCATATCCATTGCCGAGTCCCTTATTGAGTTTAGGAAAGTGGAAAAACCTAAACCCAAGGACAAGGGCGGCAAGGGAAAGAGTGGGGGAGACCCGCCTAAGGGCAAGGAGGCGTCAGAAAGGGCCAAGGGACGTAGAGATTTCCCTCCTAAACCTATCCGATGTTTCTTTTGTGATGGACCGCACTATGCAAGGGAGTGCCCCAAAAAGAGTAAGCTTTCTGCTTTAATCGAGGATCGCGAACAGGAGGAAGCAAAGATTGGGGCCATGCGGCTTCTAAGCTCAATTCAGGCAAAAGTTGAGGTGCCCAAGAATGAGAAAAAAGGGAGGTTGTTTGCTGAGGCCAAGATTGGGGAGCATACCGTGAAGGCATTAGTTGACACGGGAGCCGACAGCAACTTCCTCACTTTCCAGCAGGCTAAGAAGATGGGCATCCGGTACGAGACAAGCCGAGGTTGGCTCAAGGGCGTTAATGCTGCACCAACAGAAACATTTGGAGTTGCCCGCAATGTGCCGGTTCACTTAGGCAATTGGCACGGCCACATAAACTTCTCGATCGCGACCATGGACGATTATCCACTCGTCTTGGGTATTGAGTTCATGGACAGGGTCAAGGCCGTCCCAATTCCCTTTGCGAACTCCTTATGCATCTTGGAGGAGGGCAACACCCATCTAGTTCCACTAGAGCGGGAAACCCGACTCCAAGGAAGACAAATTTCAGCCATGCAACTCTCAAAGGGCATCAAGAAGGAAGAGCCAACCTACCTTGTTGCCTTAAAGGAAGAAGCTGTCATTCCTACAACCGAGTCCATGCCACCCAAGGTCCAGAACGTTTTGGAGGAGTTCCAAGACGTCATGCCACCAGAGCTACCAAAGAGGTTACCACCTAAAAGGGAGGTGGATCATAAGATAGAGCTGGAACCAGGTGCCACCCCGCCAGCTGCCGTGCCTTATAGGATGGCGCCTCCGGAGCTTGAGGAATTACGGAGGCAACTGAAGGAGTTGATGGACATGGGCTATATTCGTCCATCAAAAGCACCTTATGGAGCGCCGGTATTGTTCCAGAAGAAGCACGACGGGTCACTTCGACTTTGCATCGACTACCGGGCGCTTAACAAGATCACGGTCAAGAATAAGTACCCGATACCACTCATTGCCGACTTGTTCGATCAGCTTGGGCAAGCTCTTTGGTTCACCAAGCTGGATTTGCGATCGGGGTACTACTAGGTCCGCATTGCGGAGGGAGACGAGCCTAAGACAGCATGCGTCACAAGGTACGCCTCATATGAATTCCTTGTGATGCCTTTCGGACTGACCAATGCGCCTGCAACGTTTTGCACCCTCATGAACCGAGTCCTACAACCTTTCTTAGACAAGTTCGTCGTGGTGTACTTGGACGACATTGTCATCTATAGCAACACACTGGAGGATCATGTAAATCATCTAAGACAAGTCTTCAAAGTACTCCGCACGAACGAGCTTTATGTCAAGAAGGAGAAATGCGCATTTGCTCGACGAGAAGTCTCCTTCTTAGGACACATTGTTGGTGAGGGAAAGCTACGGATGGATGAGTCCAAGATTCAGGCTATACAGGATTGGGAGCCGCCGAAGAAAGTTCCAGAACTTCGGTCTTTCCTTGGTTTGGCTAACTACTATCGGAAGTTCATCAAAGGCTACTCTTCCATCGCCGCGCCACTCACAGATCTACTGAAGAAAAACCGGACCTGGGAGTGGACTGATAAGGCCCAACAAGCATTTGAGGAGTTAAAGGCCGCCGTGATCAAGGAGCCGGTATTGGTTTTGCCCGACCATACCAAGTCTTTCGAGGTGCAGACGGACGCCTCTGACTTTGCCCTGGGAGGCGTCCTAATGCAAGAAGGGCACCCTGTGGCTTACGAAATTCGTAAGCTGAATGATGCAGAGAAACGCTACACAGTCCAAGAGAAAGAGATGACTGCTGTAGTGCATTGTTTACGGACGTGGAGACATTATCTCCTGGGCAGCAAGTTCATCGTGAGGATGGATAATGTTGCCACAAGTTACTTCCTTAAGCAGAAGAAGCTTACCCCAAAACAAATTCGGTGGCAAGCTTTCTTAGCGGAGTTTGATTTTGTGATGGAGTACAAGCCGGGCAAGGGTAATGTCGTGGCCGATGCACTAAGTAGAAAGGCCGAACTTGCCTCCATCACAAGCCCAAATTTCCCTATAGTTGATCGCATCAAGGAGGGGCTGGAGCATGACCCACAAGCCAAAAATTTGTTGGGATTGGCACGTCAAGGGAAGACACGCCAGTTTTGGCTAGAGGACGGGCTGCTCCTCACCAAGGGAAATAGGGTTTACGTACCGAAATGGGGAAGCTTAAGGAAGGAAATCCTCCGAGAAAGTCATGACTCCAGATGGGCGGGCCATCCCGGAGTCCGAAGGACGATGGCGCTGATCGAGCGAGCATACTTTTGGCCCCAAATGCGGGATGACATAGAGCTATACGTAAAAACTTGTCTTGTGTGCCAGCAAGACAAGGTTGAACAATGCTCACCCGCGGGTCTTTTGGAGCCTTTGCCTATTGCGGAGAGGCCATGGGAAAGCATTTCCATGGACTTCATCACATCTTTACCCAAGTCCGAAGGCTGCAGCAACATAATGGTTGTAGTGGACCGCTTCAGCAAATATGGCGTATTCATTCCCGGTCCAACAAAGCTTACTGCCGAGGACGCTGCTCGATTATTTTTCAAGTATGTGGTGAAGTATTGGGGCATTCCAAAGACCATTATCAGCGACCGGGACCCCCGCTTCACGGGAAGGTTCTGGATGGAGCTCTTTAAAATAATGGGGTCCGAGCTCAACTTCTCTACAGCCTTTCACCCTCAAACTGATGGGCAAACGGAACGGGTGAATGCTTTGCTGGAGCTATATCTTCGCCACTTTGTCAGCGCCAACCAGAAAGAATGGGCCAAGTTATTGGACATTGCCCAATTTTCTTATAATCTGCAGAAGAGCGAGTCAACAGGGGCAAGTCCGTTCGAGATAGCAACAGGACAACAACCGATGACGCCACAAACTTTGGCCATTGGTTACAAAGGGCCCAATCCGTCAGCATACAAGTTTGCCAAAGGCTGGCACGAAAAGGCAGACTTGGCAAAAGCCTACTTAGCAAAAGCGGCACAGAAAATGAAGAAATGGGCAGATGCTAAGAGGCGTCACTTGGAGTTTGAGGAAGGAGACTTGGTCATGGTAAAACTCCTTCCTCACCAGCGTCGAAGATCCGGCCAGGTGCATAAAGGACTAGTAAGGCGCTACGAGGGACCGTTTCCAGTAGAGAAACGCATTGGCAAACTAGCCTATCGCTTGACTCTTCCATCACATTTAGAAATGCATCCGGTCTTCCATGTGAGTCTTTTGAAACCATATCATCAAGACAAGGAAGATCTAAGCCGAGGAGAGTCTAAACGAGCACCAACAGCCATCACAACGGTGCCAGAGAAAGAAGCAGAAGAGATCCTTGCGCACCGTATCATTCCAAGACGGGGGACTCACCCAAGCTACATTGAATACTTTGTCAAGTGGAAAGGGTCTCCTGACAGCGACGCGAGCTGGGAGCATGAGCTAACTTTGTGGAATCTCCAAGACCTCATCCAGGCTTACAAGGAGCACGCGCCGAGGTCGTCGCGAGATTGAGCGGGGGAGAATGTCATGGACGGCACTATTTTCGCCCCAAAACAAGCTCAAAACAGCTCCAAAATGCTTCCGGAACAGTCCGGAATACCCCGGAAGGTCCTGGAAGACTCTAGAAGGCTCTAGAAGACTCTAGAAAACTCTAGAATTGTGCAGATTGTTGAAGACAAGCCTAGAATCATGTGGAGGCTTCTAGAGGGCAGCAACCTTGTGTAAATATCTTAGATATTCATTTAGGAAGATTCTAGATACTTAGGAAAAGTCTAGACATTTAGGTAGCCAACTATAAATAGGCACCTAAGGCATTCATTTGGAATCAAGCAAGAAAGCGAGCAATCAAGCAAAGTTGTAAAGCATCCAAAGCATTGTAAAGCTCTCAAGTTCTCTTAATAAAAGAGTTCTTTCTTCCAACTACTAGTTTCCTTCGCCAAGTTTCTACAAGCTTAGTCTTTCTTAAGTTCTACTAAGCATCCGGGTAGGCTGACCAGCTAACTTTGGCATTGAAAGTTCGCTAGGCCGGACAGATCGTCGTGTTTGAGTTACGGTCTCGTCACACTGGGGTAGAGAGGCTGTTTCCAAATAAGACCCCCCAGCATCCTTCCCTCCAAGAACTTCCCACCTTGCTCTTGGGGAGACTCGAATTCAAAACCTCTCGGTTGGAAGTGAGATTTGCTTACCATCAGTGCAACCCCTCTTGTCATTACATATAAATAAAAATAGCTTCCGGAAATACTAAATCCGGTCATATAGAGATAATTTCCATGTAACATAACATGGATATTATGAATGTAAGGTCAGTAGCCGATATTACTATACTATTACATGTAAATGTTATACATTTGGCAGCCTACTTGCACTTTCGGGTTTAACAATTTTTGGCTTTGGCAGCCTAAACATGAGTATGAAATTAGATGTTGGGTCAGAGATGAATGAAGCTTACCAAGCCAGTTGCAGATAAGGTCATATTCCGCAGCATAGACAAGTAGCTTGATACCATCCTCAAGGAGTGAAGGAATTCCCAATTCAAGATTCCTCATCCAGTCCAACTGCATTGCCTGGTAAACTTGAGAGCCACATGAAACAAACTCAATATCCCCAACACCAAGGGCCTTTTTAACTTGTTGGTCATTGAGCAAAGTTTCTATTTTTGAGAAGTCATAGCAGAGATTAAACAAAAAATTAAGAATTACCACAAAGCTTAATTGCCAGCTGACATTTTGGATATGATTTCTCTATGGCATTGTAATCAGATTTTTTTATCAATTTCATATCCAGAGCATAGTCAGTGTAGGCTTTGTATTGAATTTCTGGATCAGTAAGTTCATTACCAATAGCAAATCCCTAAAAGTACATGTACTAATTGGTTAAGTCATTGGCATGACGACCAATTCTAATTAAAAGTAAATACTGAAAAAAGAAAAAGAGATGATATGAGGTAAGAGGTAGAAAAACCTTGAGAAATCATTTTTTGCATACTGTGGATGTGCCTTGAAGAAGGCCTATCATCAAAAGAATTTGAATAAAATTTTTATTAATTATATCAGTTAAAATTTAGAGATTTATCACGAACTAAAAAAGAAGAATGAAAGACTATAGGATCAACCTGCAAGAAGTCATAGAGATCATTGCTTACGCCCCTTTCATCGTGACGAATATCATCATCGTTTGAACTATAACTGAAACCAGTTCCAGTTGGCTGGTCGACGTATATAAGGTTTGAGAGCTGTCAAATTGCAATTTATCTTATGTTATCATTCTTCAACTAAGAAATGAAAGTTGCATGTTCGATTATAGGGTTTAGTCAATGTAAACGACTTTTTTACACTATTCTTATATTTTAACATGTTGTAACATGTTGCATTCGTCCGATTACTAATCATACTTAAATAAAGAGAAGCGTAGTAGTCATTGATGTCAATTAGCGTTAAACTACTTTTGAATTTTTGAAATTCTACAAGTCAGAACTAATGAACAACTAGTGTTAAAGATAAGAAACGCTAGTAGGTAAAAAGGTACTTTGCATGATGGAGAAAGATTGAGTAACAAATAAAAATATGGATGGAATTCTTTTAGACTTTTACCATATTCAAAAGATCTAACTGAAGTTTCTTGAAAAATTAATTGGGTAAAATAAAAAAAATTAAAAAAAAAAAGGCAAAAGGAAGAAGACAAGAACCTTGTCCCAGCCGAAATCATTCCAGACAAGAGACATATTATCTGCAATTTTGAATGGTCCGTTTTCCCAAAACACAGCCAAAGAAAAAGTAAAACATCCTGCGAAAAACATATTTAGATAAAAACAAACAATTTAGTATTAATTAATAATACCCATAAATGAAGCAAAAAGAGCATTTAATTCAATTCAAACCTTGCATCTTTAGTATGTGGAAGACGATTATAAACCCAAGTCTTGAACTGTAGACCCAGAATTACCAACATAAGATAAATTCAATTTCTTCTCAAAAAGCGTCTGTTCAGAATCCCCTGTTGCTGCAGCCTTGTTAATATCGTGTTTAGGGAATAAATTAAGCTGTCTGATTAGAAGCAAGAAGCAGAGTAAAAAAGAGAGATGAAGGCATTTTCAATGGCTCTGTTGAGATTTATAAGGAGGAAGATGAGTGTGAAATGGGCATTCCTAGTAGTAGTAGGTGTGCGTTATAATGTGAGAGAGAAAAGGAAAAAGAAAGATGCTAAGAATTTGAGAGAGGAAAACCGGGGGAAGAAACAGGGTTAACGGGCGGTTTGTTTTGTTTGTTTTAGAGGGCAGAAGATGCTCTGATGGTAAGCAACTCGTATATATTATTTTTCTCAGATTTTATTAAATAAGATTATATGGAGTTGTTATTGTAGAGTGCTCCTAATATGGACAAATACTCATTCTATAAGGTGAAAGAAGGGAAGGATTCTTTTTTTCTTTCTTACACTAGTCGTATTTGCGCGATTTAATATAAAAATTATTAATTAAATTATATTGTGATCCATTTGTCTCAACAAATTAGATTATATACTTTAATAAATTTTAATTATTATCTTATTTATCAATGTGATATACCAAATAATAAAATCGCTGTTAGATTAAAGAGATTTATATAGTCATTGAATTAAATTTTTGTTCTATAGTTTTCTTTATTCTATTATCCAATATTTAATATTTTTACATTGTTAATAGAAAATTTTATTAGCATATTACTTTGTTTAATATTTTTAACTTTTTCCTTTCTTTTTTGTAATATAAGAGAAGATATATATCTTTTTTATTAATGTTGGAATATTTTTTATTTTTTTGTTTTATTCTGTTGTTGTCAATAATATTATCTGAATTTTAATGAATAAAATCTATATTAAATTAAAGGGACTTATACAGTCATCGAATAACTTTTTTATGTATTTTTTACATTATATTATCCAATACTTAATATAATTGCATTGTCAATAGAAATTATTATTTGCATATTACTTTATTTAATATTTTTGTCTACCACTTTTTTATAATATAATAGAAGATATATATTTATTACTCATGAAATATTTTTTCTCTTAAATTTTATCATATTGTTTACTTTTCAATTTGAATGGACCGATTTTTATAATTTTATTTTCTTATTATAAAATAACTTATTTTATTATTTTATTGATATTTAAATTAAAAAAATAATAGCTAATAATTCATTAAATAAATAACTAATTATTAACTTATTATGCCCTGTGGCTTTTTTCTAGGTTGCCACTTGGCTTAAGGAGAGAGCTTTTTCCTCTTATAATTATAGATATAAATATTTTGTTATCTGTTGAAATATTTTTTATTTTAAATTTTATTCTATTGTTTACTTTCCAATTTGAATGGACAGTGTAGATAATAAATGTGCGTCGATAAAACAAAACCAAGACCGAAAAATATCGCAGCAATCATAGTATTTTATTTCGAATATTTGAGTGTATAATCTCTATGAATCCTCTGATTCTTCCTTGCAATAGAAAATAAATTCAAGGGCCTTTGAGCTTGATCATGAATCTATATTTGTTTTCCACGAACGATGATGTCGTTCTTGAGCTTGAGCTTGCGCTTGAACTTGACCTTGATTTGTTCTTCGTTCTTGAGCTTGAACTTGATTTCTTGAACTTGAACTTAATTGCTTGAAACTTGTGGAGGAATTTGCAGCGTTTGATTCACGAGCTCTTTCTTGCTTCTTGTTATAATTTCTGGTGTCTTTTCTGAGTTATGAAGACCCCTATTTATAGTTGTAGAAGGGAGCAGTCATGATAAGAACAAACTCTTTTCGACCAATCAAATTGAAGTGTGACATGACTGCATTTGATTGGCCAGAACATGTCACTTGCACATGTGGCGCGATTTCATTGACCTTTTAGTGTGACTGGGCATCCCTTGTTATTTTGACACGTGGCATGGTCCTATTGGCTCTTCCGCTTGACTTGGTGCGCCACGTCATTTGACACGTAGCACCAAACTGCATCTTTAGGAAGATGTCATCTTGTGCTTAATGAAGTGAGCTCACCACTTTAACCCAATTAAATGGGGTTAGCCCAATAGATTAAGACCTATTTATTTAATTCATATATATTGGACATATAATTAATTTTTATTATATTAACCCATATATTTAGTTGGACCAATATATTTTGAATTTAAAATATAATCTAAATTATTTTACGAATCTAATTTTAATAAAATTGATATGCCTACAAATACTCCCACTTCAAGACTTGTCAAAGTCTAAACTTTTGAAGCTCAACGAATTTATACTTAGACAGGTCTTGAAGTACCCTTTATTTGGCTATATTTACTCTGATCGGTAGACATAAGAGACATCAACTTTCATATAATTTGTAAACTATCACATAGTTCATTGAGTGTATCACATAGTTCATTGAGTGTTGCTCCTGATGTAGACTTTAATTCATGAATGGACCAACTTAAAAGATAGTTCTTTACTTACTAAAGTCAACGTGAGCCTGTTGGCACTTAAGATCCTTTCACAAGTAGCATGATGTACAAAAATATCAACTCTAGAACATCTGATCAAGTGTAGTATTGTTGCACTGAATCCCTTTTACCAAAGTTTGACCTCATTGGCTCTCTAGTAGTGTTATACGGAGGCACCGCCTGTACGGGATTCTTTCCTTTAATCACTTATTTACAACAACAACAACTATTATTTAGTATAGTTTCACAAAATAGAGTTTAGGGAAAATAATATGTAGACAGGCCTTACCCCTATTCGAAAGGGTAAAGAGGCTCTTTTCAATCAACCCTCGTCTCAGGATAATCACTTATTTACTTGGGCAAGAAAAGTTTTAGGCTTCTGACTTTAACAAACACAAGTCCTTGTAGAAAACAAATTACATTTATGCCCACATCGAAAATCAAGTTTTGTCCGCCGCCCTCCATTATCTATAAATATATGTATGACTCGCTTGTATAAGCATCAATGCCCATTGTTTGTCAATCGCTTCGAGTCAGGCCTTTGGCACGCAAGTACACAAGCTAATTTATTTTTATTTTTCTTATGCTTTTCTTTTCTTTGTTATTCTTTTGGCTATTTGTAGCTTAAATAAGAAAGATATATTCTTGATTAACAAGATCCTCGTATGAATAAGGCAATTTTGAGGTGTGAGGGAAATGGTATTCACCCCTACCCAAATATCGGAGGGATTACTTTCATGGCTCGATCATTGGAGGATTACTTTTAAAATAGCCCGACTACCTGAGAGATTTACTCTCAATATTGCCTGACTACCGGAGAGATTACTCTCAAAATGGCTTAACTACCAAAGAGATTACTCTTAATATGGCCCGACTAACGGAGAGATTATTCTCAAAATGGCCGGCTACCGGAGAGATTACTTTTATGTGTCCCGACTACCGGAGAAATTACTCTCAATGTGGGCCGACTACTGGAGAGATTACTCTCAAAATGGCTCGACTATCAGCGAGGCTAACTTAAGAGGCAAATGGACTCATATATCCACCTTAAGATTGGAAAATTATAGCTCCTTTTAAGGACAAACCCACGAAGAGGCCAACTTAAGGTGCAGAGGGACACCTTAAGATTAGAAAGTTATAAAGTTTCAACTTGAATATGACATCGACTTGAACACTTGGAAAACTTTGAAGATTTGGCGGACTTTGCAGACTTCAACTTGAAGATTCGGAGAGCTTAAACAATTCAACTTTAAGATCGGCGAATTTGAAGACTGAAACTTGAAGATCGACGAACTTGAAGACTTAAAATTGGGGGGCTTAATATTTACACTTTAAGACCGGCAAATTTGAAAACTGAAACTTGAAGATCGACGAACTTGTAGACTTCAACTTTGAGACTTTGAGGGCCTAAATGTTTTAACTTGAAGATCAGCAAATTTGAAGAATTCAACTTGAAGACTAACGGACTTGAAGACTTCAACTTTGAGACTTGGAGGGATTAAATATTTTAATTTGAAGATCGGCGAATTTGAAGACTTCAACTTGTAGACCGATAGACTTGAAGACTTCAACATTGAGACTTGGAGGGTCTAAATATTTCAACTTGAAGATCGACGAATTTGAAGACTTCAACTTGAAGACCGAGGGAGTTGAAGATTCAACTTGGGGACTTCAACTTGAATACCGACGGACTTGAATATATCAATTTAGCATGGAGGGTTGCCCCTTTTAAATCAAATGAGATTAAAGTTCAACAAGAGGATGGTATTTCAGCTTGATTTTGCATTTCTCCATACTTCACTCGGACAACGATGGCAGTGGTCCAACAACATCCAATCCCCAAGAATCAAATGGCCAGGAGGAAACAGTCGGGTGCAACACTTCAGGAGGTTGAAGAATAAAATTTGCATGGAATTGACAAGCCTTGCATCTTCGAGCAGATTCCAAGTAATCTTTTACCATTGTTGGCTAATAATATTCCATCCTTTTTAAATTGAAGTGGAGCTTTGGTCCAGACTGGTGTGACCCGCATACCCCTGAATGTGCCTCTTGCAAAGCTTGGAGAGCCTCTTCATCTCCTAGGCATCGTAAGAGTACTCTCTCGAACGACCATCTGTATAGAGTATCCTTGTAGTAAAGGAAGCGAGGTGGATGCGGATTTCAGTCCCTCTTCTATGATTTTCTGGAAGTATCCCATAGTATAAGTAGTCGATAATGGGTTGTCGCCATTCTTCTTTCTCAATTTCAGAAAAAGCAACAAGATGCTTGAGTTCGTTTTCTTCACCTTCAGCCTCATTTGGCGGCGGTACTGACCATTTTTGGCAGATAGTAACTTGCGCTTGGTCAGGTAGGGCTAATGATAAAGCTAGAGCATCTAAAGCATCAGCCTTTTTATATTCTTTCCTTGTCACATGTTGAATAGTCACATCACCGAGCCACCCCATGAACTTTTCAGCGTAATCATATGGGCGTAATTCAAGCTTCTTAACCTCGAAACTACCCAAAAGCTGATTGACCACTAACTGAGAGTCACCAAAGACTTGCAATTGCAATTGCTTCATATCAACAACCATTTTGAGCCCAAGTATTAATGCTTGATACTCATCAACATTGTTGGAACAGAGTTGTGTCAAGGTGAAAGAGTAAGGTAAGGCTTCACATTGGGAGTGACAATATTGCGCCAGCCCCGGCTCCCCCACAATGCGCAGCACCATCAAAGTACATCTTCCATGGAGGTTGAACTTCAACGACCATTGCGTCCTCATCAGGTAGTTTATCAGTTAGCTCCAAGTCATCAGGTATCAGATGATCTGCCAAGAAGTCTGCCAATGCTTGTCCTTTTACAGTCTTTTGAGGGATGTACAAAATCTCTAATTATTGAAGTTGGAGGTATCATCTCGCTAGTCGATCACCAAGGATAGGTTTTGATATCACGAACTTGATGGGATTTGCTTTAGAAACAAGACGTATAACATGAGCTTGAAAGTAGTGCTTTAGCTTTTGAATTGAGAAGACTGGCGCAAAACACAACTTTTTAATTGACGAAAAGTTCAACTAGTTTGGTGTCATCATCCTTCTCAAGTATAAAGAGAGTTTATTCCCTCACTATTTTCTTGGGCCAATAGTGCTCCACAGACCTTTCGTGCACCACAATGTATAGTATCAATGGCTTTCCAGGAATAGGAGCTGCTAAAATTGGAGGCTTCATCAAGTAGCTTTTGATACTTTCGAAGGCATTGCTACAAGCTTGGTCCCACTTGGTTAGCACCTCCCAGCAAGGTTTGATATGAATATTCTAAGGTATGCTAGCCTTCCTTACAGACTTTTCAATTCATGGATATCTCGAGGCTCAGGCATTTTCAAAATGGCATCCACTTTGGCCTGATCAATTTCGATCCCTCTTTGTCGGACAATGAAACCAAGGAACTTTCCAGACTCCAAAGGCATATTTCAACGGATTCATCCTACGTTGGTACCTCCGGAGCAATTCAAATACCATCCTCAAGTATTTCATATGGTCTCCCTTCTTTCTTGATTTCACCACCAAGTCGTCAATATAGCATTCGACATTCTTGTGGAGAAGATCGTCGAAAATATTTGCATAACCCTTTTATAAGTAGCACCAACATTATTTATGCCAAAAGGCATTACGTTGTAGCAATAAATACCCTTGGGGGTACGGGATGCAGTAAGCTCTTCATTTTTTGGTGCCATGCATATTTGGTTATAACCCGATGAACCGTCCATGAAAGGCATCGCCTCGTAACCAGTTGTAGCATCAATCATTAGTTATAGAATGGGAAGTGGGAACTCATCTTTCGAACATGCATTATTAAGATCCTTAAAGTCTACTCACACTCGAATCTGGCCATTTTTCTTCCTTACATGGACAATACTTGAAACCCAAGTTGGGTAATTAACTTCACGAATAAAGTCAGCTTTGATGAGTTTGTTAACTTCTGTTTCAATCAATGGAACCAAGTCCGGCCTAAAATGCCTTTGGGCTTGTTTAACAGGACGAGAACTATTTTTGACTGCAAGGCAATGGACTGCTACTTCCGGGTCCAAGCTAGGCATCTCTTTGTAACTCTAGGCAAAGACATCCCTAAACTCTAAGTAACTCAATATAAGCGCTCGCTTCGTCAGCTTCAAGTAAAACACTTAGGTAGATGAGTCCCAGTTCTTCATCGGTGCCAAGGTTTTCTTTTAAGGCATCAACTATCGTGTTTACTCCTTCTTCAAGTATAGGTGGAGCATCTTCCGTATCTTCATCTTCTTTAGAGTCTCCATCATTGAAGGATATGTGATAACTTGGCGAAACATCCTCCAATTCCGCATTATCTTTAATTGAAGATGGAATGCCATTCTCGGCTTGTACAGTGACATAATATAAAGAACCCACACTTTCTTCATCTTCATCACATTCCTTAGTATAGACCACAATATATTGCTTTACCTTCAGTACTTATTTACATGAAACCACAAGTTTTGTTTGTCGCCTCATTCTAGAAAGAACCAAACTTTGGAAATCCTTAGAGATCTCCTGGATTTTGGGTGAAGCGGGTGTTCTTATGCTTTGAAAATATTTCCGAAACTTGTTCCCCTTATTTAGTGGACCCAATATTTCAAAGATGGAGGTCTTCGTAGGCGATTTTCCAAGTCGATCAAAGATAGAAGGCTTGTTTGAAGCGGCTGATTCATCTTTTACAGTGATATAATTGCTGCTCTCCTTTCTGATTGAGATGCGCACTGGTGACAGTTTCTTGTATACCAATCCTTCACGTTGGTGTCTCATTGCAGCTTTTGATGGGAGCTTCCCTAACTTTGATAGATCATTGGGATTGTATCCAGCTTTCGCAAATAGCTTATAAGCGTTAGGATCAAAACCTTCATCTGTTCGCTTTGTAGGGAGTGCCATTCTGCAAATGATTTTAGGCTACAAACCTTGCAAGCAGCATTGAAGACGACTTTACTTCCTCAATTCGTTTGATCAGAAGAGTTAACTCCTTTAACGTTTTAGCTTGGAGATTAGACGATTCGCCTTCATCTTTCTTCCTTTTAGGGAAATATTGGAGCGCCATACTTTTTCTTTCCATAAGACGTAATATTCCCTCCATAAGATTTATTCACGTGGGATTGTACCTCCTTACTAACAGTTTTGGCTTCACTACTAGTCACCTCTTCTATTTTAGTTGAGGGATCTTTATTCTTTCTTTTCATACCATCACTAGCTTTCAGTTCCTTCACTATGCAATTCTTCAAGTAGAACTTTGCATCGACAAAGTGTGACTCAGCCTCGGTAAATGGCTCATCATCAGCAACTATTGTCTTCTCGACTTCAGCCTCGCACTATTTTAAACGTTGATGATAGGTAGATGTAACTACTTTATTCTCATGTATCCAAGGCCTCCCAAGCAAAACATTGTATGAAGTCTTCGCATCGATCATATGCAGCCATGCACTTGATTGCATATCTTCAATAGTGATTCCCTGCCTGATCGAGCCTATAGCTCTTTGCCCCTCTTGGTTGAATCCTTGGATCATCACACGAATTTCTGAGAGTTCGTTCATAGGAATACCAAGTTCTTTCACAGTGTGATTGGCAAAATATTCTCTAAGGATCCTCCATCAACCAAAATCCGGTTTACCCATTCATCAGGTATATAGACAACTAGGTACAATGGGAGGTTATGAGTAGTGTCACCTAGCAAAAGATCGTTATTTGTGAACATGACCTTTCCTTCACAAGCATTAACTTCTTTAGGAGTAGACTCGATGGGCTTTTCCAAAGATGGTGCCAACGGTAGGTCATCACTCTTTTCTTCCCCTTTGTCAGCATGGTAACAAGAGGCATCAATACCCTCATGGGAAACATTCATGGAGAACCAACTTGGTAAAAAACTCCTCCAAGGTCCTCAAATGCCTAACTGGATTATTTTTCATTGGTCTTTTTACCATCATCTTCTTTGTTGGTTGTTCCACTAATTCTTTTCATTGGCTCCTTTTGTGGCACCTAGGACGAGTCACAAACATCCAACCTTCATCATCATCAAGTTGGTTGGCTTCAGCTTTGTTGCTCTCCAATAATTTTTCATTTTTACTCTTTAAAACCACATAATTCATCTGGATTGAATGAGCCAAAGGAGATAGAGACTTTGTTTGCGCTTGCTTTCTCATCTTCAAGCACGGTCTTCTTTTCGCGAGCCAAGTCCATGACTTTATCCTTGAAGACAAAGCACTTTTCCAGAGGGTGGCTTACAAGTCGGTGATATTTGCAGTAATTTGGGTCATTTATTTTCGTAGCTTTATTTGGTCGCTTCATCTCCAGAAGCTCAATGAGATTTAACTCGAGGATTTCTTCGAAAATGGATGGCACATTAGAATTGAGGAATGGGTACTCTTTTTCCTACATTTCTTTTAGAGTCAACTTTTCACTTGGCTTGTCTTGAGAAGAAGTGGATTTCATACTCTGTTTCTTGCTCACCTTCGTCATGAACTTCATAGGTGACGTGCTGACATTCATAGCTCTTTGCTTTCAAACTTGGGTATGAAATTTCCCCACTTCCTGATTTCTTGTTTGTCATTCCCTTTGCAAAATTCATAGGTGGGAAGCCTTTCATTTCCAGGGGAGGCCATGCTCAATTCTATGTCATGGGCATGAGTTGCAAGTTCTTCAAATATTCCAGGCTTGATACCTTGCAAGATGTAGCACAATACCCAATGCATTCCTTGGATGCACATCTCTATGCCTGAAACTTCACTAAGCCTGCCTTTGCAATTGAGGCTTGCATTCCTCCAATGACTGATAAAGTCCATAACTGCTTCCCCCTTTCGTTGATGAGTATTTGTAAGTTCTATCATACTCATAGTACGTCTCTTACTACAAAAGCGATTGAGGAACTCTTGCTCTAGTTGATCCAAGCTATCGATGGATCTAGCCTCGAGGTTCGTGTACCAGTCAAAAGCATTTCCTTTTAGCGAGCGGACAAACTGCTTGATGATATAATCTCCATAAGTCCCAGTATTGTTGTACGTCTCCACGAAGTGTGCTACATGTTGCTTTGGTTACCTTTATCATCAAACTATTGAAACTTTGGAGGTTGATAGCCAGAAGGCATCTTCAACATATCGACCCTTGAAGTGTACGGCTTTGCATACGTAAGGGAGGATTTGGAAACAACATCATATTTGTTCTTAATGGTTCCTAAAATGACCTCCTTCAGTTGATCAATTGAAATTATTCCTTCAGATGAGACAGGGATAGCCTTAGTGGATGCTACTTGTCTTAGGGGAGAGTCATTCTCTAGAACTTCTGGGAGCTTGCTAGGTGCGTGGGTGAATTCTTCTTCCATCAAGATTCCTACCCTGTCTGTTAGCTTCTCAATTCTAGCCTCTTGATTTTGCATGCATTTGGTCAAGCCGGCGATTGCTTCCGTCAAGTTTGCCAACCACTCCTCCATAGACGAAATGTTTGTCACCATGGCTTGCATGATTGTCGTGAATGACGGAGACACTTGGACAATTTCAGATATTCAAGGATTGCACGTTCTGTTCTAGATTAAGCAGGTCTAATTTAGGGAATTATCGATAGGCTAACAAAAAATGACAATTAGGGATTCATTGGGATTCTCACATTTATTTTGGAAGATACTTATTTCGGACGGGTCTTGATTGGGTAACGCTATGTGGTGTAAGTGGGGAGGATCCATCACTTGAAGCATTATCATCTTCCTTCACAGCAGAGTGCTTGGAGCCGGAGAGGTCAAGCAGAGCAAGAGTTTTTTTTTATCTTTTAAGCAACATCGCTTCTTCCTTCAGATGCATTTGTGGAAGATCTTGCTAATTTTGAGGATGAAGACACGTTGTACTAAAAATCTTGCTTTGCTCCTTGTAACTAGTATAAAGCTTCCAATTGTGACATCGAGGATGCTTTCCACATCAACATAGAACCTGGAGTTCACCCTTAGTGGATGTTGATCTAGAGTTGATTTTTTCCGAAGCCATTTCAATGTTCTTGGACTTTGGTGATTCAAAAGTTGAGATGAGAGGTAGAGATTGTACCACTGGGCATACCAAATTTTTTAGACAATAAATTGGCATCGAGAAAATGGAATCAAGACCGAAAGATATCGCAACAATCATAGTATTTTATTTCGAATATTTGAGTGTACAATCTTTATGAATCTCTGATTCTTCCTGTCAATAGTAAATATTTTCAAGGGCCTTTGAGCTTGATCTTGAATCTATATGTATTTTTCATGAACGACGATCTTGTTCTTGAGCTTGATATTGAGCTTGAACTTGACCTTGATTTGTTCTTCGTTCTTGAGCTTGAACTTGATTTCTTGAACTTGAATTTGATTGTTTGAAACTTGTGGAGGAATTTGCAGCGTTTGATCCACGAGCTCTTTCTTGCTTCTTGTTATAACTTCTAGTGTATTTTTTGAGTTATGAAAATCCCTATTTATAGTTGTGAAAGGGAGAATTCATGATATGAACAAACTCTTTTCGACCAATCAAATTGAAGTGTGACATGACCACATTTGATTGGCCAGAACATGTTACTTGCACACGTGGCGTGATTTTATTAGGCAAAGAAAGTGGCATGAAAATTGGTATTACTAGTTAATGAAAGTCAAGGAATTTTGTTGAGAACCTTTCAGCTTCATTTAAATCACTTCCAACTTTTTTTTGTGATTATACTGTGTAATAGCAACAAGACTTTACGATTCTAAGGGAGTTCGGTGCAACCCTTCTCAAGAATATCATATGAATTGTTATCTATTTCGATCTCGCCGTTACATGTTTTGTCACAGTCAACGTGGATTGGAGGGAATGTCAAAAGAATTGGTTTAGGTATATTAGGCTACCCTTTTTTCTTTTTGGCATGATCCAAATTATATAGAAGAAACGAGCAAATGCACAGTTTTACTAAATTACTCTATTCATAGAATTACTAGAGGTTTCTATATTCTCGATTCCCCATGTGAATTATTATTATCTTATATTCGTGGGTCCCAGAAAAATACATATTTGATAATTTTTATCCGAAAGGCATATGGATTTTTATGGCATTAAAAAAAAATCATATTAACGTATTTCTTATGTATTTCATACATTTATACATGTATATTGACCTATGACCAGACAGTGTTATATATACGTACATATGTATATTATATTTATTTGGGATATGAAAAAAGGTTACGACGTTATATACGTACCACAAACTGATCAGCTGGTATACGCTGGTTATTTTGCCCACAAAGGCTGAGATGATATGATGGGATGCCCTCAAAGGCTTGATGATGTTATGAACACATGTACCTTTGAGTGATATGATATTTATGCATATATGAATGACACTTTAAATATTAAAGAGTTTTACAGAGCTATTCAGATTTACATGTTGAGTCTTTTACTCCATGTTTCTCTCATGTCTATCATTTACTAATTTTCGTTCCTTACATACTCGGTACATTATTGGTATTGGTACTGATGTCCCTTTTTCCTGGGGACACTGCCTTTCATGCCCGCAGTTCTCGATAGCCAAGTCGAGAGTCCTCCAAGTAGGAAATCAGCTCAGTGGAAGATGTTGGTGCACTCCATTTGCTCCGGAATTTCTTGTTGGTTAGTATGATTTACATATGTATTTTTTTATATGGGTGGATTTGTCCTAACCTTTACAATACTATGTATTCTTAGAGGCTTGTAGACATATTTCATGCATACAGATTCTTGTATGGCCTTGTTGGCATATGTTTTAAGTATATAAAGGATCATGTCAGCCTTATAGGCTTGTACGTCACATGTATAAGTTTGGATTACATGTTGGATCGTCTCAAGTATTTCGCCATGTTTTATTCTACTTATCTCACGATAGACTCTCTGGCCCATATACCTATAATGGCATGATACGAACGATACATTACGCATTTACATGGTTGAGTAAGGTACTAGGTGTCCATTGCGTCCCATCAGTTTGGGTTGTGACAAAAGTGGTATAAGAACAGTTCTATCCTAGGGAGTCTACAAGCGGTGTCTAATAGAGTCTTGTTTATGGGTGTATTGTGCACCAAACTTATAAGCATGAGGCTACGGGGTATTTAGGATTTTCACTCTTTCTTCTTACTCTAGATCGTGTGTTAGAGCTTAGTTGTAAGAATTTAACAACCTAAACTTTGTCTTATTCATAATATGATGATGTCTACATTCAGAAAGACATGCGCTAAGAGATATAGTTGTGGAAGAGTTAAGTTAGAAGAACTCAATATTTTTGCATCATGCATATGATGGATAAATATGAAGTATGCAGACCATGTGTATACTAAGATGTCTAAGCCTCTTGGTAAGGATCCCTAAGGCAAAAATGTCCATTCACTATTACGGTAAAAAGGGATAAGAGAATCGGAAGGTAGACACAAGTTCAGCAAGTAAAAGAAGTAAGGTGAAGAAAGGTACGAGGTACCAGTTAATTAAAATTAACAGCATTTAAAATTCAAGCAGAGAAATATAAGCATTTCGAGATACCTTTAATTGTAACAGAGGTATGTACAATTAGTCACACCCAACTCAATTATGCTCCATGGGAGCTAATAGAAATATATAAGAGAAGGACGAATATCAGGAACTGGGTGGGGTTAGAGTAACCCAAAATGAAAATTGGATTGCTTATGTTAGTTGACATTTTTGAAGAATATTGTAAATGTGCTAAAAAATCTCCTTGTGAGATGCCCAGATGGTACACTCTGAAATAATACAGCTAGATATGAGTACTATAAAGATAGGCACTAGAAGCCTTGAAAGAATAAATGTTACCTTAGTATGTCTCCTGTCCCTAGTAGAGAAAGAATGTTAGACAATCCGAATGGCTAATAGATGAAGTAGGGGAAGCTAAAAGTAAAAGAATGTCTTGTTCGAGTTTTTAGAATAAAGTGATAGACATAAATGTTAGAGGGAAATAAGAAGAGAGTAAATGAAGCATTATGAGTAGGATATGATACGTGGATGACAACAGTAGATTAAAAAGATTACAGTATTAAAGAGTACATACTCAAATAGAAAAACACGAGAGGTGACAGGCCTTGAGACGACAAAAGAATATAGGCCATAAAGTCATGCCCTCATTTCGAGAAAAAAGTTCGTGACTCAATGCAACTACCAGAAGGAAATGTTAGACCTCAAAATGATAGAAATCAATATGGGTTGGTGAATAGGATAAACTATACATGAATTAGGGAATGAGTGATTGATAATAGTCGGCATCATAAGGATTTCAGATTTTGCTCCGGCAATAATAGAATGGATGACAAAAGAAGATTCATGAGAAATTCAGAGAATGGTCATTCAGGAAGACGCTTCCCTAAAGCAAGGAATTTGAGTAAAGTTCATCTAAGGGACTGTTTGTGCCAGTTGTACTAAGTGTCACCCTCATGAGTAAGGAATTTTTCTATCCTTGGTGTAGGAGGATTACCTTAAGGCGAGTAAGGGTCATCGATAATGTGAAAGGCTGCCAAAGATGAAGAGGTAAAACTTTATAGGTAGGTCATCGTACTTCCAACTCTTAGTACTCCCCAAAAGGGGAGAATATGGAATAATGCGGCGTTAAGTCAGAATTAAGTGGTTTTAGTAATTATAGAATGGTAAAGGAAGAATGCGAAAAAAATGAGAAAGGGATAAGATTACATTTATTAAAATACTACAGATATGCTAAGATTCCAGAATATTATGCAAACACGACGTTTAGGAGAGGAATTAAAGACTCCTGCCCGAAATATTATTGAAAGATAAGGAGCCGGTGCAAGCAGTAAGTTAAAACAAAGGAAATAACCCAAGAAAGATTACACAAAAAATTAATATGAGAATGGGCCAATGAGTAGTTGGTAGTTGATTATGGTAGATCTTATTTATGGCTAACAAGAGGTTACAGATGATCATCAGATTGTGGAAGATAAACATAGTAAAATCCAATATAGTGAATTCAACCTCGCAGTAACTTTATAGGAGTGGGGTTGTTAAAGGTACCATATGAGTATTGTGGGAATGAAAGATAGTGCCATTGAGAAAACAGTCAAAATATTAGTTCAGCATCAACCCTACAAGCATAAGGGCATAGAGGTAAGTAAGTACAAATAATTGTAGGCGAGGAAGGACATCAAAAGTTTTATTGGGTATACGACGTAATAAGCTCGTAATTTTGAAAGAGTCAGAGGATCCTCCCTAAGTACTATTGTGAATGACTAGTTGAGAAGATGAGGAAGAAGGCTTCAACCTAATCACAATAACCTAAAAAAATGGTTTTGTAACAATAGTTTCACAATAACGCTGTCCGTCCTCCGTAAAAAGAGGAACCTACCTTGGCTAGTGAACGGGAACCAAAGTCAAAAGTAATATTCGAGATCATATGAGTTGCACAAAAGTTCCAGCACACGTGAGAACTAAGATAAACTAAGTATGCACGCAACAAGAGGGCAGATGGACCAGGAAAAGTAATAGCTTACGTTTAAAGAAAGCTGAGAAGGAATGAAAGAAATTATTCGATCAATGATCCAGAGTTAGTTACGTTATAAACACACTTAAGAGTTCGGAGTATTATCCATGTAGCATATATGTTGATAATCATACAGTGGTAGAAGATTCTGATAGAAGTTAGAAGAAATAATCGAGCCAAGGTCATAGAAAAAGAATCGAATCGTTAGAAGATTGAATCATGGATATTCCGTAGCGTCCTTGAAGGGATAAAGTAATGACTAACACCATGAGCATCAGATCGGAAGATAGCTTAATCTTACATAAAGGTTGACTAGTGGAAAGAGGTTATGGACATCATGATTCAGAACACTATAGAGTCACTCTTAATATCAGAGGTGAAACAGAGATAGTACAATCGCCATATTTTATGACACCTCAACGATAAAACCAGGGCACCAGCCTTATAAGAAGTCAGCATGAAGCTTCTACCTAGATTATGTATGCACTAGAGTGCAGGTATTATAGATCTTCAAGTTCTGGATGTGACTTATACCTATGTGAAAGGGAGGCCGTGAAAAAGATAGAAGATACGATGCAACAGTTTAAGGTAAGTAAGGTAAAGGTGAATAACGTATGGGATACTCAAATGCAGAAGGCTATAAATAGTCCATATTTTTGATAGAAGGGTAAAAGCATGAGGATTCAGTATCCAGGAATCATATCAGCATCGTCAATGGTGTATTTTCCAGGCTATGAGTTCTAGGTACAAGAGATCTAGCCAAGAGAGTAAAGAAGAGCTGGAAATGATGAAATGTATTCCTTGATGTTCTAGAATAATAAAAGGGAATCTATGGTGAACCAAGATTGCGAGCAGTATAAATGGATAGAGCGACAAGGATTTAAGAAGACAAGAGTAAGAATAAGAAATGGTGAGTGAGAAGGTGACGAGAATGGATAAGTCCTCAGGATTAAGCCCATAAAAACAACAGAGCTGGTGTTTTCTCTAAATTATACAAGGTTCAGTATGGCCTGAATGAACTCAAATGAGTCTATGACTAATGGCATTTAGAAAAGATGGAATGTTGCCCTGACAGTACAATGAGGGTGTAATTGTGATAGATAAAGGATTATGTTTGGCCTTTGATTGAGTAATAACTTGAAGGGACTTTTATGAATTGTACGGTATTAAAATACCCATGTAAAGTGGATCACATTGGGTTGATACGAAATACGGTTATGAAATTATAGTATGGCCCCTAAGTGGATTAGTATAATCACTTCATATATCCCCCCGATGAGAAGTAAGCCCTGGTGGGAAGGTATTACATAAAAAAGTTTCAAGTTATCAATAGTATATTGTAGATCAATATTGAGGTGAATCATCAATGGATGGACAACAGTCACAAAGAATAAGATGAGACTAGGCCATCATTTTTAAACAGTAATGATGAATCATTAAAGAACTTAGATTTATACATATGGGACAAGCAACAAGAGTAAGATGGAATTTGGTAGAGGACCTCCGCAATGATAATTCGAAGTAAGAATTAGGGTATAATATGAACTACGTAGATATAGTAAAGCTAATGACTCCTAGAGGTACAACTTGACATAATTTTTTTAAATATATATTCACAAAGTAAAGCCTAGAGATTGGCTAAAAGCTGGAGGAAAGAGAAGAAAGGAGTCGCATAGGCGCATATACAAAGTTAGAGTCGTAAATGTTGCATGATAGTAGGTAGCAACAGTTACAAGATTAGATGGATTCCGACTACAAGTCGTGGTATGATAAAGAGTCTTAGAATAGAGAATGCATTGGCTTTTGGATTTGTTCATAAAACAATTGCCTAAATGACAATGAGAGTATTAAGGTAATCACAAGAGCTATAAGTTATGAAAATGATAAGTGTAATAGTCAACATTCGAGGACGAATGTTCCAAAGGGGGGAGTGATGTTACATCCCACATTTTCATACATTAAAATTTTGTCATAAGTTAATCGACGCAAGTTTGAGAATGCTATTATTTGAGATTATAGGCATTATGCCATTTCAACAAGTGATGAGTAAATTCGTGAAGGTGAGAGGGTAAGAAAATCGAAGAAAATGAGTTTCATCGAAGTATGACTTTTTGAGATAAAATATGGTCCGAGCTATAATACCTGGTATTTATGGAGTGCCATACAAGATACCACATAACCATCATAGTAAGGTGTATAAGGTATGTTAAAAGTATATATTATTTAAGTAAGTAGAGATAATCCTCAATTATATGAATAATTGGTTACTTATTGGATAATAGGACATTACCTAATTAATTAAGGAGTTATGGGTGATTAATATAAGAATGTGATTGAGATAAAACATCCCCATGTGGCAGAAACCAATTCAAGAAATGTGACTCTTAAGTCACTATACCATGTGGCAAGACTAGAAATGAGAAGAAGGTGAGTCATTATTTTGATATTTTTAACAAGATACTCAAGAATGACATTGATACGCTTCTCTTCCTTAATCAAATGAACGGGTGTCAATTGGAAATTAGGCCTTATATCCGTGTATCAAATTGCCCACAGTTGTTAACTCACAATTGTAGCTAGCTTCATGATCCTTGTTACTTGTGTTTATTCTCTGTACAAATCAATTAAAGCTCTTCACTACTTCCACTCCTATTTTGCAAGTTAAATACCCTTCTTGTGTCCATTCTGGAGTAGACAAAGAAAGTAGCGTGAAAAGTGGTATTACTAGTTAATGAAAGCTCGGGAAATTTTGTTGAGAACCTTAGCTTCATGTAAAGCACTTCCAACTGTTTTTGCAATTATACTGCGTAATAGCAATGAGATTTTACGATATAAGAGAGTATGATACAACCCTTTTCAAGAATATCACGCGGATTGTTCCCTATTTCGATCTCGCCAGTACATGTTTTGTTGCAGACAACATGTGTTGCAGGGATTGTCAAGAGAATCGGTTCAGGTATGTTAAGGCTATCCTTCTTTCTTTTTGGCATGATCCAAATTATACAGAAGAAACGAACAAACGCACAATTTCTATAAATTACTCTATTCGTAGAAATACTAGGATTATCTATATTCTTGATTCCCCATGTGAATTATAATTATCATCCGTTCATGAGTTCCAGAAAAATATGTATTTGATAATATTTATCCGAAAGGCATATTTCTTATGCATTTCATGCATTTATACATGTATATTGACTCAGGACCAGATGACATTATATACGCACCACCGCCCGATCAGCTGGTATATGTTGATAATTTTGCCCACAATGGCTTAGATGATATGATGGGATGCCCTCAGTGGCTTTATGATGTTATGAACACATATACCTATACATGACATGACATTTATACGTATATGCTAGACATTTTAAATATTAAAGGATTTCACAGTGCTATTCGGATTTATATATCGAGTCTTTTACTCCATGTTTCTCTCATGTCTATTATTTACTGATTTTCATTCCCTATATACTCGGTATATTATTTATACTGACGTTCTTTTTACCTAGGGACGCTGCATTTCATGCCCGCATTTCTCGATAGCTAGGTCGAGAGTCCTCGAAGTAAGCGATCAGCTCATCGGAAGATTTTGATGCACTTCATTTTCTCCGGAGTTACTTGTTTGGTCAATATGATTTAGATGTGTATTTTTTGGTATGGCGGGGCTTTGTCCCGACCTTTACAATGTTATGTATTTTTAGAGGCTTGTAGACAGATGCCATGTATATGGACTCTTGTCTGGACTTGTTTTCCTATGTTTTAAGTATATAAAGGATCATATCTGCCTTATAGAGCCATACGTCATATGTATAAGTTTGGATATGTTGGATCGTCCAATGTCAAGTATTTCTCCATGTTATATTCTACTTATCTCACGATAAATTCTCGAGCTCATTTACATATAATGGAATGATACGAAAGATACGTTATGTAGGTACTCGGTTGAGCAACGTACCGGGTGCCCGTCACGAGCCATCGATTTGGGTCGTGATTGCCATCGACTGCCCCATCCCTAACTGGCCTCACACTTCGTGAATGTGAATGCCTGAGCGCGAACGTTAATGCCATTGACCAGAGCATCACGAACGCGGTCCTATCTCATGAACGCGCGAACATGTAGGGGAAATTGCCACCCAATACCATTCCTTAATCGCGAACATGACTCCTTCTCCGCGACCGCGAAGGAGGAAACCAGAACAATAATTTCTGTAGTTTTCAACTTAGCTCCGAGCGGTTCGAAACATACCCAGGCCACACGGGACCCCATCCAATTGCACAAACAAGTCCATAACATAATATAGACTTGCTTGAAATCGTAAAACATGTAAAACAGTATTGAATCCAAGAATCACACCTCAAAACCAAATCAATCAACTTATGAACTTCAAACTTCTTCGACTATCTCCGGACACGTCTATTCATACTTAGACAACTCGGAGTGACGCTAAATTTTGTGTACAAGTCATAAATCACTATACAGATCAATTCCCAGGCTAAGAATCTCAAACAAACCTCTATCATGAACAAAACTCTGATCCAATCATGATGACGTCTCTCGTGAATACAAGGTCAACCAACCAACCCATTATTCTTTCCAGAATAATTAAAAGCAATACGCAATTTTAATATGATTAAATGAACATAATTTAAACATAATATTAATCATTTAAACGTAGAAAATAACCCAAAACATAGTCCAAACCGGGGTGTCACAAGTCACGAGCAACTATTAAAATATGACTACTACTAAAAGTCTGAAATATGCAAATAGAACTAAAAAAAGGAAGAACACGCGGTGCTGTGAATGCTGGCAGTCACCGCACTAAACTCCGCCAGATCACCCTCTAATCATCTCAAAACCCGCTGTCGGATGAACAAATACCTGCATCTGCACACGAGGGTACAGGGAGTAAAGTGAGTACTCCAAGGCAGTGAGTAATAAAGGTAAATAATTGCTGAACAGTGAGAAATTATGTAAAATAAATCATCATGCTGTATAGAAGCAGTGTAAAACCCTTTGAGAAAAATAATGAAGCAGTGAAATCATTAGAATTATCTTATCTCATTTTAAACCTCTTTTGAAAATATCTTTTTCAACAGTTACGCAAATGAATGCAAAATAATTGGTGCAGATAAGCACAGAAAATCTGCCCCTCGGGCACAACAATCACTTATTAGGTAATGTCATAAAATCAGGTAGATATTGCATGAAGTAATATAGACAACAGATAATGGAAAACAAATGAAATAAAACAAACACATAAAATAGTACCAGTACTGTTGCGGCATGCATCCCGATCCACATATAGCTGAAGCGTGCAGCCCGATCTATTTAACGTCGACGACACTCACTAGGGGTGTGCAAACTTCGGGAGGGCCCCCATACGGTCCAAGCGTAATATCAAGTCATCTCGTGGTATCAAGTCTAGTCCCTTGGCCTCATATTAGTATTAGTAGAACACTGCTTTAGCGTGCAACCCGATTCAAAAGTATCCTCACAACACAAACCCACGACCTTACTTGGTCAAAAATCACATAAGCACCTCTGGCAACAGTAAAACATGTTGCTCAGCCCAAAATAGAATCGAAAATATCATTTCTAGTGTTAAAGCAAAATAACCTTGACTGAGTTTAATACATGGCTGAGTTCAAGTGTAAAATAAAAAAAGTGAGGAAATATCAACAACCATCATCGAAGGGGTTCAAATAATTAGTATGAAGCCCAAATATGGCAATCAGCCCAAATCGTGATGATAATAAATAAGTTTCAGTCAGATATGCGAAAAAATCATCAATTGGGACGGACCAGGTAACAATCCCCAGTAGTAAAAGACCCCACGCTCATCATCCAGTGTGTGTCTCACCTTAATATAGTACTATGATGTACAATCAGGCGTTTCAAACCCTCAAGATATCATTTACTATCATTACTCACCTCGAACTGACTAAATCTCTAGCTCGCGACGCTTTTGCTCCTCAAATTAACCTCCGCGCGTATCGAATCTATCCAAAATCAAAGCGAATACATCATCATATACTAAGGAAACAATACCCAATCGAAAATAATCGAAAAACATCAAAAATTCCAAAATTGGAAAAACCTGAACCCCACGCCCGCTTCTCGAAACTCAGATATTTTCACATCAACGGATTATTTACCTCGCCACGAGTTCATACATATCAAAATCGCAGAATCGGAGTTCAATTAACCCCTCAAATCCTTAATCTTATCTTTCTTAAGTCCAAGCCCTAACCTCCATTTTTAGTCCATGATTCCTTAAATTTCCAGTCTTAATTCATGTAATAATACCATAGGATTGTTTTTTAAGTTAAAAAATCTTTACATTATCGAACCTCCTTGAAACCCCTCTTCAAAATCGCCCACAATTCTCCAAGTCTAAAGTTAGAATTGAAAAACCCTTCAAAATTCACGAAGAAGACCCATTAAAATATTCCGCCCAGACAAAACCGCATTTACGGTCCATAAATCCGCTTCTACAGCACTGCTTCTGCGGTCGAGGCTCTGCTTCTGTAGAAATCACTAAATCCCCCAGGACTCGTTTCTGCGACAAAAATTCCGCATTTGCGGCTTCATAGATGCAGCTCCATATCCGTTTCTGCGAAAACAGGCGCCCATGCCAAATCTCGCTTATGTGGTTCTCCCCTTCGCACATGCGACACCGCTTCTGCGGTCCAAATTCCGCAGAAATGGAAATACCATATACAACATCAAATTCAAAATTACAAGTCCGAAAACTTTCCGTTAGCCACCCGAACTCACCCTGAGGCCCCCGGAACCTCAACCAAAAACACCGACACATCCTAAAACATTATCCAAATTTGTTCCAATCATCAAAACACCCCAAACAACACCAAAACCATCAAAATACATCAAATACAAGCCTGAGTTCTTCAAAACTTCCGAAATACGCATTCGATCAAGAACCCAGTCAAATCACCTCCGAATGACCTGAAATTTTGTACACACATACCAAATGAGACACCAAAGCCATAATAACTCTCAGAATTCTATTCTGACTCCCGGATTAAAATCTTACCTATCAACTGGAATTGGCCAAAATACTAACTTTGCCAATTCAAGCCAAATCCTTCCACGAGCTTTCAAAATGCATTCTGATCACGCTCCCAGGTCTCAAATCACCTAACGCAGCTAACCAAATCATAAAAATTCCAATCTGAGCTTATATACAAATAAGTCAACTATTGGTAAAACCATTCAAATTCATAACCTTCAACTGAGACTGTTCACTCAAATTCATTCAGATTTTTCTGAAAAACTAAAACTAACGGTCTACATCAGTCATAATGTATTACACAAAGCAAGTCATATCCGGGAACTAGCGACCAAAGTACAAAGCTCAAAACGACCGAACGTGCCAATTTTCAACATTAAGCATCAAAACGCTTCGGGTCACCTGAAACTCGATCCGAAAATATGACTATTTCAAAATCATTATACCAACCTATTGGAATCATCAAATTCTAGTTTCTAGTTGTTTACTTAAAATATTTATTCAAGTCAAAATTGGGCATCTTAAGCCGCTATTAGAAACTAAGTGTTCTGATTTCAACCCAAACCAACCATCTCTAGAAGGCATAAAATAGTAAAAGCATATAATATAAGAAGTCTTAATTAGGGGAATGAATATCTAAAAAGTAAATGACCAATCGGATCGTTACACAAGGAAAGTAAAGGGGATTAGTAGGATGGAAGAAGATCTGTACCACTGAAACTCAAAGAATAAAGAACCACCATCACTTTTTCCTTCAGTAGCCCTGAAAATGCATGATGAGGAGGAGCTATGGAATAGGATGCTTGCTTACTAAGGCAACTTTATCTAGTTAGAAGTAGTATGAATAATAATAGGTGTTGTATACAGTATGCCATCTAGCTAAGCAAACAAGATTTTGTTTTCCTATAAGTCATAACAGAGCTACAGAGATTTTTGACTTAGTACACGCAGATGTTTGGGGTCCTTACAGGGTTCCCACCTTTTGTGGTTGTAGGTATTTTCTTACTTTTGTGGATTATTGTAGTAGAATGGTACAAGTGTTCCTTCTGCATACTGTCCTTAAGGAATTCCTACTACTTGTACAATCTCAGTTCAATGCATCAATAAAGGTTTTTAGAAATGATAATGGCACTGAGTTCTTTAATTGTTTCTTCAAGGCTTTATTTAAAAATGCAGGGATCATGCATTAGAGTTCCTGTGTTCATACATCCCAACAAAATGGGATCGTTGAGGGAAAACACAAGCATATCCTTGAGGTAGCCAGGGCCCTTAGGTTTCAAGAAGGATTGCCTTTGAGATTTTGGGTATCTCTGTTATCAATGTTGTATGCATCATCAATAGAATACCATCTCCACTTTTCGGCAACAAGTCACCTTTTGATGTTTTCTATGGGAGACAACCAAACTTGAATCACCTGAGTGTCATAAGGAGCCTTTGCTCTGCTACTATTATTGGTGTCAATGGAGACAAGTTTGGACCCAGAGGTGAAACAACAGTTCATATGGGGTATTCTTGTACACAAAAGGGATACAAATTATTTTTTTTCTTTTTCTTTTATAGCCTCTCACGCAAGGTTTTCTTCATCTACGAAGATGTTTACTTTTAAGAGGATGTTTTCCTTTTAAATCTTCGCAGACATCAGATACATACATGATTCCTTCTTGTCCTGCACATGTGAAACCTAGGGACCTATATTCAGTTCCACTATCTACTCAGGATGGTTCTACTACTCAAGTGCCCAGTTTTGATCAAGGATCCTTCACTAATCAACTAGGTTCACTTGTCTGTGGACCTCATACTGATATATAGACCACCATTGAAACCAATAGTCTTGTGCTCTCATCAGAAGGACCTCCCTTACATTCTTGAGGCTCATTAGCAGGACATTCTTCACAAACACATATTTCTTCACCTACCAGCTAACCTGTTGTTTCTTATCCACAGCTTAGAAGGACAGATAGAACTTTTAGACCCCATAGATGGTTGAATGACTTTGTGTATGGTCATTTGCCTAGTGATCACAACAGCCTCATACCTATACCAATGTCTGATTACATGTCCTACACATCTCTTTCAGCTTCTTACTTTGATTCCATTTGCACTTACTCTATCATCAAAGAGCCTTAAGTCTTATTCAGAGGCACTTTAGGATGAACACTAGGTTGTAGCTATGAAACAGGAGATTCAAACATTACTTGACAATCAAAATTGGTCCTTGGTGGACTTACCTACTAGTAAGAGGTCCATAGGTTGTAAGTGGATTTACTAGATAAAATACAATCCAAAGGGGGAGGTAGAAAGGTACAAGGCTCGTTTGGTGGCAAAGGGGTATACACAACAGAGGAGGCTGGACCACCCGGAGACCTTCTCTCATGTGGTGAAGATGGTCACATTTAGAGTTATTCTTTCCATGGCAGCCATGTATGGTTGACATTTTCACCAGATAGATGTCTTCAATGCTTTTTTTTTCTAGGGGATTTGATGGACGATGTGTACATGGTGCAATATCCAGGTTTTTCTAGCTAGGGGGAGATGTCTCAGGTGTGAAAATTAGAAACGTCCATGTATGGCCTGAAGCAGTCATCCAGATAGTGAAATTTGAAGCTATCTGGGGCTCTTCTGAATTCTGGCTTCTCATAGACTCACTATGATTATTCTCTTTTCACTAGGAAAGTTGATGGCCATACTGTGATTATTTTTGTAAATGTGGATGATCTTTTGATCACTAGTTCTTTTCCTTGCCTTATTCAGGACACTAAGGCCTTACTTCAACAACATTTCAAGATCAAGGACCTATGGGAGATGAAGTGCTTTCCTGGTCTTGAAATAGCTAAAAGTAAGGTTGGAATTTCTATTTGTCAAATGAAGTTTGTTTTGGATTTAATTTCAGAGCTAGGATTGGTAGGATCCAAACATGTTAGCACACCTTTGGAGGTAAATCAGAGACTCACAAAGGTGGCATTTAATAGAGGACTTGCGGCTTATGCTATAGAGATAGATGAGGCACGGGAAGATGCCGCAAACTATTAGAAATTGGTGGAAAATCTCTTATATCTCATGATGACTAGGCCTGACAAAACCCATGCAATACAAAATTTGAGTCAATTCATGCGCTCACCCAAAAAGTCACACATGGAGGCAGCCATGATGGTGGTAAAGTACCTTTAAAATGCATCTGGCTTAGGCATTTTATTGTCTTATAGAATGTCTAATAAGCTGATAGTGTTCTATGATGCTGATTAGGCCACTTGTCACATGACAAGGAAGTCAATCAATGGTTTTTATTGTTAAGATTTAAGATTCCTTACTTTCATGGAAATTAAAGAAGCAGAGTACTATATCAAAAAATTCGGCATAAATCGTGTACAGAAACATGGGAACAACAATTGCAGAAGTGGTTTGGCTTGTGGGACTGTTTGGAAAACTGAATTTGCAAATTAAACTGGTAGTGAAATTGTTTTGTGATAGTAGAGCGGCTCGTTAGATTGGAGCTAATCCAATTTATCATGAACGAACAAAACATATGGAGATTAACTGTCATTTCATTAGAGAGAAGATACAAAGCAGGTTGATAGAAACAACACATGTGAAGTCAGAGTTGCAATTGGCAGACATTCTAGCTAAAGGTCTTGGCCGAACACAACATGAGTTTTTTGTTGTCCAAGCTAGGGGTGTTCAACTTGTTCACACCACATAGCTTGAGGGGAGTGTTAAAGGGAGTTGAACTGTTGATGAGCTGGCAAGTTAGTTAATCGCTTAGAGTTAAGAATAGTAATTAAGGAGTTAATTAATTGAGTATAAAAGCATGTACAGTGTATTGTGAAATTAGAATAGTGAAAATATTTGACTGCTTTAAACATTGAAGTCAAATCTCTAATCCATTAATACCTGCAGTAGTTAGCAAGCACATGTCTTTTCAGGATGCATTTCATATCAAGAAAGTACAGAGATTTATAAAATGTGAAAAGAGAAAATATGCAAATTCCTTTGTCATGGCTGTACCAGGTTTTTCGTCTAGACTGTAGTATGTAGATTTCTGCTATCTGAAATACCAATCAGACGCAGCAAAAAGATAGGTGCATACTTTACTACAAAATAGTTACTTATCTTGTTATTCTCAAGCCATAATAAAAATGATAACACACTGCAGATCCTATCATTTTAACTAAAAAAGGTAAATGAATTAGCCCAAAACGTCATATACTCCATAGATGACCAATGACCTGCAAAACAAAAATCAGTATAACATAATATATATATATATATACACATAATCTATAATTCAGGGTAACTGAAGAGTGACGTGGCACTTTCACTGCCCACGGTTCACATTTGTCTAAATTATTAGATTTTTGCCATTTCCCTCTATGTTTCACCCTTAGGGCCACTTCTCTTTAAAAAAAAAAAAAAAAAAACAACAGTTACACTAGTTATATTTAATTTCTATATCTAAAGCGGTTGCTTATATGGCGTTTCCGAAACGCACTCCTCTCTCACATATGGTGCCTATGCTTCTAGTATTCTCTTATTCAAAGAGAAGACGAAGGTTGAGGACAAAAAGGATTCAAGTAAGCATACGAAAATATAATGAATAATATCACACTTTAACGATGTTGCTCTAAAATAACAACTAAAAAGAGAAAGAACACAAGAAAAGAAAGAGGAATGATATAAACTTGTGGAACTCCTTGATGTGAAAAGGTAAATATGTATTTTTTAAAAAGGGCCATGTAAGCTGGTAAATATTCCAAGCTAAATCATCCATTTAGATCCCTCTTTTAGCTTTCACATTTCTCATTCACCCAAAGTATAACAAAGAAAATTAAATGCTATTTGAATGCAGTGTTATCAAAGGCGAAAAGCGCTAAAAAACTCTTAGGTCCATTGGGACTTTAACTGCAAATAAAGCGTGGGCTTTAATGAATAAATGTGTAACTAGAAAAAAGTAAAAATATGTACATGTAATCCAATACTAATATTTATAAGCATGAATAACAAATATATGAACAAAGAAATTTCGAGAAAATAAAATTTTAATTGTTTAATGTTGCCGTTTCAGGATTACGCTTATTTGCAAGGAAAAGTATGTCTTAGAGCCTTGATGAGATACTAAAGCACACACAAAGTGAGGCGAAGCACTCAATATGTTTTGAGCCTTATTTAAGCACACTTTAAGCGCGCCTGCATGCAGGTTAAGACAAAAGTAGACAAGTGAATTTACAACATGATTGATGTACAACATGAAGATATCATGCAATGAAGACTAATTTTATGTATGCTTGATTTAGAGCCCGTTTGGATTGGCTTATTTTAAGTGGCTTTTAAGTCAACATAGCTTTTAAGACATAAGTTGGAATTCTAACTTTTGCCATATTTTTATCATTTTAACTTAAAAACAAGGGCTTAAAAGTACTTTTTTACTTTATCCAAACACTACAAAATAGCTTTAAAGTTATTTTGGCTTAAAAACACTTAAAATAAGCCAATTCAAACTGCTACTTAGGCATGTAGCATTTAGGCTGAATGTTGGACAGGATTACTCAGGAGCAAGTCCTGTGTATGATATTGTATTTTTTTATCTCTCAACTTGGGTTCATGATGCTTTTGAACTTTATCAAATTGCATATCTATTTTGCTTATAAAAATTACTCCTTCTGTTCCAGTTTATGGAACTTATTTCCTTTTTGACTCGTTCCATAAAGAATGACCAATTTCTAAATTTGATAACAATTTAGCTTAAACTTACAATTCTACCCTTAATGAGAAGCTTTTATAACTACATAAATACTCTAGGCTTCTTTTTGGCTTTTTTAGGACCACAAATTTCAAAAAAATTTATTTTCTTTTAAACTCCAAGCCCAATCAAACAGGTTCATATAAATTGGAACGGAGGACTAAACTTGCAAGCTGGATTAAAGTCTAAAGGCAGATTTTAAATTTTGATTTGGTTGACGTATCTTCACACGAATAGTTTTCATCACTGTGTACCAAAGAGTAGAATTGCATGTCATAAATGTTTATATGAATTACTCCAGCATTTAGTTTTTCCTTTTTGATTTTTTAATTAACATTTCTTATATTTCATGTTATAGAATTACTTTTTGTAAATTTATAAAAAAGTAGAAGAAATCGTTAATTCATATTTTTATGATCGCGCAAAGTGCGGATAAATTAACTAGTAATGTATATAGATGGCATTTTCAATCCATGGAATCAATCATCATGCCACTAAAAGCAGGCTGGAAATATTAACAGAATATCACATTAAAAATCTCGAGTTCGAAGAATACAAAGTGATGGAGAAGAAAGAAATTGAACATCTCAAGATCTGAAGCATGTATGAAAATGTATGAATACGAATTAAACAAGAAACATCAGAAGTTTTTCTATGGTAATAATATTCCTTGAACCAAAACAGAAGAATGAAAGTGGATTGAAAATAACAAATAACAAAGAAAGAGGAGGAAAAGAAAACCAAAATAGACAGATTGAAGTGCCTATACAGCTAGACAGCGAAGAGATGTCATTAACATAGTGTTTCATCTCCATACATTGAAAAGCATCACATTATCCATAACACACAGCGTGAGAGAATAAAAGCTCAGATTTGAACAATGACTACTCACATACTGGCCTTTTATAAGTGAACCCTCAGGAACTGGAAGTCAGCTGAAGTATCACTTACGATCTTACTTTAGCAAGACGAGCCCTTAGTTCTTCTAGATCTTCCTCGTCATCAGCACCCTGCAAGAAATACATATCACTTTATTTCATCACTGAAAAGATCAATTAAACTTCTATGCAGTGGTTTATAGATGTGACATACCTCTGCATCTCCTAGTGCCTGGGCAGGCTGCTTTAACTTCTCCTTTCGGACTACTTCAGGAAGTTGCGCAGCAGTCTCACCAGCAATTTCAGTTAAGACCCTGTCAACTTCTTCTTCAATCTCCTCTTCTATGTCTTCTGAATCCAATGCAGTGTCCACTGCATCATTCACAATTTCTTCAATGACACCAGCCTGCAACAACAGCAGAGAAAGAGTGATTACATTTTCCATTTCAGGCAGAAACACTCACCCCCCCCCCAAACCCCCCCCCCCCCCCCCCCCAAAAAAAAAAAAAAGTGGACGAGTTGATTCACAAGTTAAGTCAAACTGCAGAAGTTGTCCTCATTTTCTCATAGGGAGGCAGGCTAATCGATTTGAAAGGAAAGTCAAAGTGCAGAAGAAGAAAGAGTATAAAAAGAACAAAACATGATCATGTCGGCGTCATGAAGCTTAATAAACTATTTAAAATTCAGAATCATACAGATCCAAAAAGGGATTCACCAACCAACAGAGAACTCGGACCTCTCTTCAGAGCTTAAAAATCTAATGCCAAATAGATACCTTGGTCATTTCTTTATTGAATTCCTGCATCGTAATAGCCATTTCTGGAGCCTTCATAAGATTATTAACAAGTTTCGTGACTTCAGCACTCTTGGACAAATGCCCCACTGTGCGAGCAATAGCTGCAAAAAGGAATTAGAAAATCATGAGATACTTGAAAATTTCAATATACAAATGAATAAAGTTAGCAAACTAATACATTCATCCAGCTTAAGCAATCAAAGTATGGTTGTCTAGCTGCAGTTTAAGGACAATTTAAACTACTGCTACTTACCTGAAGGACATTATGGAAACATGTAATGGAGCAGAAAGATTTTGATCAGAAGTTACGATATCCAACTTTTAAAACGTATACGTGCAAACTCCATGGTTAACTCAATTTTGCAAGATATAGTAGGAAAATCAGAGCATCCAAAATCAGAACGTAGAAGCAAGAGGAAACAATATCGAAAAGCGTTAGCCAAAGCTAGGCGTAAGTTATTGCAGGATTCTTCTTTCGTACTGGGATATAAGGTTTAACATAAATACGATAGACTTCAAATGTCTTATCGACACTAACAAAACTATCAGAAACTGATCTTCATTGAAAAGTTTTCTTGGTAAAGCATAAACATAAGGCTTAACTTATTATCTTTAATTACACAGAAGTCCAAATTCAAAAATAAATATCCTTACACATAAAGCAAGTGAAATCCTCCTAATAATTATAACAAACTTACCAAAAGTCCATTGCAGAAACTAGAAGTAAAATGCATCCAGAAGATGCAATGATTACAAAAGAAAAGGAGATATCAGCTCCAAGGAAAGACAAAAACCTATTAAAAAACTGTAGAGCTGATAAACTCCAAGAAAAGGTCAGGGATATACATAGGGGTGTGATTCACCCAGCAAAAAAGTAAAACCAAACATCTAGGTTTGAGTTTGTGTCTTATGTGAAATGGCATCACTATCTTTTATTCCTTTCTGTCCATATGCACCACAAAACATGTAACAAGTGAGGACGACCAAACATGTTCACTCTATCATTATTTTCATAACCAACTACCATGACAGCTGAGGACCAAACAGGTAACAAGTGAACATGTTATAATTGGATAAAGAGATATGATTAGATAGAGAGATTAGTTAGAAGCTCCCTTTCCAATAATTTTCGAATAGTTCAGATAAAACATGGTGGTTGACAGCCTAGAAAGGGTACTGTATTCATTGCCATTGATGATATTCCTTCTATTGGGAACTTCAGATGATATGAAACAGCGGGAGATGTTCAGTTTCTCCTTTCAGCAGTGATGAGTATGAGGCATGCTTTATAAGATAATGACAATAGGAGGGAAGGGAAGAATGCATTCAAACGTAAAAAGTATGACCTTTATATCAACTCAAATATCAGGTTTCTAGTTTTGTTTACCGAAATATTTCTAATCGTCCTATTCCCCTGACAAGAATGTTTCACCTCTAGTCATAGGACACCAAAAGCATATTAATATTTGGGAGTCCTAATTCTTATTTCCGGACATCTACAAATCAAAAAGTAAACTTTTACCTCACAATCAACCCACATGTCATTAGCTATGCATCTTGAAACTTCAACTCAACAAATTATGGAGTACAAGGTATATTATCCTTGGGAGGGCGCAGAAGTACAAATGGACATTTAGTTTGAATTGAGGGCATATACACGATCATAAAAGTGAAAAGTTCCTTAAACAAGAATACTTGCACCCAGGAAACTGAGAAGCCCAGTGAATTTAACTACATCCTAAAAGTAACGAGTCAGATAAATGAGAATGTGTCAAGAATTATTGGTACTTCATTTTCAGAAGATACATACAGTGCTTCCAACAGTTTGCTCATCAAAGAGCTTAGAGGAGCAACTGCACACTTGTCAATAAATAATGACAAAATACAAGATGGAGTGAGAGTGTGATCATACCGACACTTTCTCCAAGGTGCATAGATATCGAATTTAATTGTGCCTTGTTCTCGTACAATCGGTTCACAGTTCTTTTAGATCTCACAAGCTCTTTCGCTAGTGCCTGAATTAAACACATAACACTGGTATATGAATAAGCAAAAGGAACATAAAATGAAAATAGAATGCAACTAACTAATGATGATTATGCTGGGAAGCCATAATATATTCAACATAGATAAAACAACTCCTTTTTCCCAGGAACCAGAAAATAAAGTTTTGGCTATGACATAAACTACCAAATAAAGCCTCAAAGCAATCATCAGCAGAAGATTAAGTTAATAGCAAATGTATAAATTTCAACTATAAGTAGCAGTTTAAATTACCTTGGCAGAACCCATGTCATTTCGCTTTGCAGCTTCTTTAATTGATTTCTCTACATTCTTCTCCTCTCTCTGTATATCTGAACAATTAAAACCCCAAAATTACAAGAAATTAACCAAAATCAGTTAAGATCTAATAATCATCAAACATTCAAATCATCAAAGAAAAAAAAGCGCAGTAATTTTTTACCTCGAATTTGGCGTTCGATATTTCGGCACTCTTGTCGGAGGCGACGTCGCCAATCTCTCAAAAGCTGTTGCGGATTCGGCTTCGGCTTCAATATATTCTTCATTTTCTCCATTTTTCCTTTTCCGAAGCTCTTAAAATCAAAGCCTTGACTAGAAGATCGAAGAGCAATCAATCCAATTGCGTGTTTCTTTCGCTGATGATCGTCCAACTTCGAACCTAAAATAGCCCTTGCGATTTATTCTACGCTAAGTTTGCAGAATAAGTGAAAAAAGATAGAAATTATTTTCACCAAATTGACTTGGATGAGGACTGAAAGTCTGAATTATAGAATCAGAAAGGCACATAGAAGAGAAGCCACCGTGAGAAAGGTAGTTTCCGTTCGTTATAGGAGTAGTTGAAATCTGACATGTCGGATTCCGAAGTTTCTATTTGTAGTTTGGTCCATGATTTCTCTTTTATATTTTTGCGCGGATAAAAACACCTTTATTAACAACAACAACAACAACTATCCAGTATAGTCCCATAAAGTGGGGGTCTGTGGAGGGTAATATGTATACAAGCCTTATCCCTATCCGAAAGGGCAGAGGGGCTATTTTCAATCGACCCTCGTCTCAGTGAAGGAAAGAAAAAACAAAAACAAAAACAAAAGAGCATTAGTAACTCCAACAGAAATAGCACAAATAATTATCTAAACATAAGAAACATAAATAAAATAGCATGCAATAATATAATACAGTAACTACCATAAATAACTACCATAAGGGAGACGCAAGCCAAAACACAAATCATCAATGGATAGCCCTGCCAAGCCACACCCAACCCCGGGTGAGGAGTACGAAAAATTCTAGGAGCCCCTATCCTATAACCCTGATACTAGACCTCCAAACTTTCCTATCAAGGGTCATGTCCTCGGAAACCGGCATTCTAGCCATGTCATGCCTTATCACCTCTCCCCAATACTTCTTACGCCTCCATCTGCCTCGCCGAACGCCGACAATCGCCAGCCGCTCACAACTCCTCACCGGGGCATCAGGACTTATCCTCCGCACATGACCGAACCACCTCAGCCTCGCTTCTCGCATCTTCTCATCCACCGAGGCCACCCCCACCTTCTCTCGAATAACTTCATTCTTAATCTTATCTAACCTGGTGAGCCCGCACATCTACCTGAGTATCCTCATCTGCGCAACCTTCACTCTCTGAACATGAGAGTTCTTCACGGGCCAGCACTCCGCCCCATACAACATTGCAGGTCTAATCATAGCTCTATAAAATTTTCCCTTGAGTTTTTGTGGAATTTTCTTGTCACACAGGACTCCTGATGCAAGCCTGCAAGCCTCCACTTTGACCACCCTGCTCCTACACAATGAGAGCAAAATAAAATAACAATATACTAATTGAGACAAAAAAATTGAGAGAGAATATCTTATTATTTCTTTTTTTTTTGGGCGTATGTTTCATACGGTCAAAAGTTCCCTACAAATTCATTCACTAATTATAAGTTAATGTACTTCTTAATTGAGTACATGAATACAAAGTACGATTAAATGGACATAAAATTGCATTCATCTCACTCACGTACATTCTATCTCATTTATATCACTTTCCCTTGGATGTCCATTTAAAATATAATATATCTCGTTAAAACCTTACTAGGAAAATCTAGTGGGAATAAGCTTTGTGAAGAAAAAAGAGTACAAATATCTTGTAATACGCATTGAGTGCTACCTCATTAAAAATCTTACCTGGTAAACCAACTTGGGACAAAACTTTAGTTAAGGAAAATGAGTACAACGTGTATTATACTCTGCCGGACGAAAGCTTTATTTGATATCTCGGAGACGACGCATTCCATTCTTATGTCTCAGCTTCTCAAATGTTGATGTTGTCAATGTCTTAATGAATGAATATGCTAGATTGTCACTTGAACGGATTTGTTGAACATTTATCTCACCATTTTTCTAAAGATTGCATGTGAAAAAGAACTTTGGTGAAATGTGCTTTGTTTTGCCTCCTTTGATATATCCTCCTTTAAGTTGAGCTATGCAAGCAGCATTGTCTTCATACAATATCGCCGGAATCTTCGTTTTTAAAGAAAGACCACACAATTGTTGAATATGTTGAGTCATTGATCTCAACCATATACATTCTCGATTAGCTTCATGAATAGTTGTTATCTCTGCATGATTGAATTATGTAGCAACTAAAGTTTGTTTTATTAAACGCCATGATATAGTTGTACCCCCTCAAGTAAATAGATAGCCTGTTTGAGATCGAGTTTTATGCGGGTCAGACAAATAACATGCATCTGCATAACCAATCAACTGTGAATCAGATTCATAAGAATTAAATAATCCCATATCAATAGTCCCTCAGATGTAACTAAAAATATGCTTAACAACATTCCAGTGTCTTGTTGTTGGAAAGGAACTAAATCTTGCTAATAAACTTACTACAAAAGTTATATATGGTAGAGAATTATTTGCAAGATATATTAGTGTTCCAATTGCACTAAGATATGGAGTTTCATCACCAAGAAGCTCTCCATCATTTTCATGAGGACAAAATGGATCTTTATTTATATCAAGTGATCTTACAACTGTCGACGCCCCCCTTTTTTTCACTAAAAGAAGCGAAATCGGGTTTCACGACATTATGGGCAAAACAACTCTATGATTATAGTGCATTTGGACACTTTAATAGAGTGTTTTTTAGAGAGAAACCATAGTTGGGTAAGGGTTTGGGATTATCTCGAGGGGAAGGTGTTAGGCACCCCTCAAGATCTACAAATGTGGTTCCCGGTCGTGCTAATTGTGACTTTATAAAGAAGATGAAGCAAGTAGACACATGAAGTACACGTATTCACATAATTTGAGAGCTTTAAAGAAAAAGACATAATTTTGAAATAGGGAAGAGGATCAATTTGAAAAGCTTCAGGAAAACATTTAAATAAAGGACGTAAGAGAAAGAAGGGTCCTAGGTTTGACTATAATATGTATCATTCGATGCGATATCTAGCTCATATTCCTGAAGAGGGGTCGCTTTATGATATTATCGCGTCGTCATCATCTCTATATTCTACCCTTCCCACCCCGTTAAGGTATTTAAACGTGTGAATTGATCATGAATACTTATTCTATGCCGTTACCCGTCCCATTCTATAGATCCTAGATGGCACTTAGGATCACTATTCTTTAAAAGGGGGAGACTAGGCCGAACCCCTAGGTTCAAAGGCTAAAATTCTAAGTGACATGCAAAACAAATAGGACTTGCATATAAAGGGATAATGTAAACATATAAAGGTTCATTTACCCCTCTACAATAGACACGTAATTGGTAAGACTCAAACACAATTAAGGTCTAAGGCAAGAAAAATCTTTCGAAAAAACTGGAGCATAAGTTAACACATAATAGAGAGCTTGCAGAAAAGGAACGTAAGAGAAAAACGTTTAGAACTTAGAAGAGGCAGTATAAGTTTTTTAGAAATATGCAGAAGTCATTTAGAAACATTTGGGGAATGCCTAGTAAAGCAGTTTTTGACAGGAATAGTAAAAGAACAGATAGGAAAAGTATTTCAGAAGTGTAAAGAAAACAATGAACGTTATTAGGTTTTGAAATTTATTACATCATTCAGACAGTTTTAAAAAATAGCAATCCAGTTCTGGACAAAAATACAATAGAAGCATTTGCATAGGTAGTTTAAAAATAGGACAGAAGTTTGTATAAAAAATTAGAAAGCTTCAAAGACAAAACGAGTTCTGATAGAGGCGGATTAATTTGAACACGATTTAAAGGTGATTAGTCGATTTTTATCTGGCCTGAGGTTTGCCTAGGCGTTATTAAAGATGGTGAGCATACAATGGTTTCCAGTTTTAACAAGGAGTTGTTAACCAGTTTTATCCAAATTAGCGAAGTGTTTAATCAACTGCAAATAAAATCCTAATGGCATGATATTTGATACACATGAGTCCTATAAGCATGGTATTTAAATGTGATGGTGATGATTCATTGATTATTGATTAATTAGAGTTATAACAAACTGAAAGCAAGAGGCCTTAACTAAGTATGCATAACCCTCCCAATTTCACTATAAACCCCATTATTCTTTACAAGTTAGTACATACTAAGTAATTAAAAGTATAACAGTGATAAAAAAAGAAGAAGTTATTCTATAGGGAGCCTACAGCTAGGCCCAAGATCTCCAACCTCACTTCTTTCGAGTTTCACAGCCATTACCAAGGCTTGAGTACGGCAAAGTTCCCTAAGGGTTCGTTTGAACCCCTGGCCAATACCAGGCACCCCAAGTGTCATTATTAGACAAGTGCAAGTGTGGAAGCGCCAGCCTTGTGCATCAAACTTCAATGAGTGCTCAAGGGATCCTAAAGCAATGTTTACACTAATAGGGCAAAACTTAATGTTCTAAGAGTAGTGAAGTTGTGATAGGGTTGAGAGAGCTTAAAAACGATTGAGAGTCAATTTAAGAAAACAGTAGAGGGATTTGGGAGACAGTTTGAGAAAATAGTTTTAAAGAGTTAAAAGAGTTGAAAGGAATTCTTTTAAAATCATTTATACTAACCATTTTAGAAGAGAGCATTATACAAACAGGGGCAAAGGGGGAGGGAACAAAAAAGTACAGGGATCTACTCACACACAGGAAAACATAGTAAAGGCAGGTAATCAGACATAGTTGTAGAACAAATAGGGGTTCAGTACTTACTGCTCAAAACCCCAATACAGTTAACCTCAAAAAGAGATTTTAGGCTAATCAAGTAGCCAAGCAGCCCTGGACACACGGTAGTAATGCACAAAGAAAAGTAAACATTCATTGAGACAGAGAAGGGGTAAGGGGAGCATGCTAATCTAAGCTAAATAGGCTAGTAAGTGTATACTAGTGACAAGAAGAACAGAAAAACCATAGGTAAAAGGACACAAGAAACAAGAAGAAGTGCAAAACTAGTAAAACATGTAGTTTTGGAAACTGTATATTAAATAGGTAACATGCCAGTTGCAGACAAATAGAGCACAAAGAGTAATGGTGCACAGAGAGAGCAAAGTGATCAGAGAGTGTGAGCAGCAATGTGAGAATGACAGTGTACAACAAAGAGAGCAGCAGGCAAACCCAAGTAAGCAATGTAGTAGAACCTTAGTTGTGTAGAAATAAACAGCCAAGATTACTCAATCTTGGCTTTCAGCCGATGAAGTATTCAAATAGAAGAATAAGAGGGTGTAGAAACAGTAGAGAAAGAGATAACACTGAGTGTTTTGAAAGAGAGAGTTCAGAGAGTTTGAACTTGTGTTTGTGTATGAGAGATATGCAATGTGTTTGTCTGTTTCAAATAGAATGGGTGGGGTACTTATAGTACTAGAAACGAGTACACAAACAAGGCAGTAATCATTAATTAAGGAACTAGTGTCAATCAAACCCAATTAGTATTATGACTCCCCTTTAACTAAGGAGTCAAGGCAACGGTAACAAACAGAGGGTCCAAAAGGAAAGGAATCAATTAACTATATTTACCCTAGTAAGAGTAGCAAACATATAATATACCATAATGGTTAGATTCATAATAATTTAAGTAACGAATATATATGCTAAAAATTTGAAAGCCTGTTCATGCACAAATATGGTAAGAAAACACCAATTAATTCCTGAAAGTTAGTCAAAGAATCATGGACACAACGAAGTATAAAGAGCATCTTACAAGTAAGGAAATAATTCAAAATCGGTGTAAGAACCTTTTAAGGAAAACTCATACAAATTAGATATTCAAAGAGATGCACAGAATCAGTAGAATATTGCATGAACGATGAACAATTGGACCTATAAAACACAATAGACATGAAAATCAGAGAGTCTTAGGAGAGAAAGCATGGAAATAGTAAAGGGTTGGAACCCTAGCAAAGAGTTAAAGCATGGAACTCGGATTAATAGGGAAACGAACAAACTCATAACACAAATAAGCACAAACAACCACATAATACATAAGAAAAGTAAAAAAGTATAACGATTTTGCAAAAGGGGTCAGAAACCCTAGTTCTGAAAAAGAGGTACAGAACGTTTGAAAAACTTGAATTAATCAAAGATATCAAGTGAGATAGAGTGTAGAAAACAAAAATTAAACCGGAAAATTCTTGAAAGACAGAAGTTTGAGTGATTTAGGCAAAGACAAATTAGGGTTTGCAAAAATAAGTTAGGGAAATGAGAAACCTGGCCGTGAAACTCGTATGTAATACTATAGAAGGCATCATTGGAAAAAAACCACCGGAGAAAAGGCGGAAACAGACCCAAATAAAGCTTCAGTGACCTCTTTCATGACGAAAGCTGCTGGCTTCAAACTTTAGAGAAACAATAGCGATACAAGGACTCCATGGTTGCTGGAGGTTGAGAGAAGTGAGGGGGGAGTGAGCCGGAGAGGCGATGGTCATCATCAGAGAAGAAGGAGAGAACCAGAAGGTTCTGGAGAGATAAAGGACTAGAGAGCATATGTTAGAGAGATAGAGAGACGGGCTTGTGAGAATGAAAGGTTGGGGAGGTTGGGTCGTTTGATCTTAATTATGGCAATGAGATCTAGGCCGTCGATCTTATTTGATCAACAGCTCAGATTAAATCTGAGGTGGGTCGGGTAAAATAAAGGGCATGGGTTATCAAATTGGGTTGGAATTTTGGTATGAAAATAGGGGTTGATTTTGCCTATATTTTAAATAAATCTTGGCTATGGTTTAAATAACAATTGTTTTCCAAATAATTTTTTGAAATAGCTAAAATCATTTAAAAAACAAAATTAAAACATGGAACTATTAAATAATATATAAACATTAATATAAAAAATAACAGAAACGATTTTGTAATGAAGCACAGTTAATTACGAAATTGGTTATAATTGCAATTTTATGTAACTGGCTTTTATAAATCCGAATAAATTTGTAAAAATATGCAAAATTACGTAAATTATGTCTTGTCATAAATATGCAAATGAAACACATTGTGCACTAAAAAATAATAATTTGGAAATAATATTTACCTTTATATTGTCAAAATAGTCATTGAATTGATTAAAAGAAATCTTTGAAAATCAAGGAAAAATACCAAAATTCTTAGGCATGCTTATATGCATACATATACTATTTTGAAAGTATTTTGGGTGCAAGAAATATAAAGAAGAAAATGGGGTATCAACAACTACCACCGGGGTACTCAATGGGTGTGTTTTATCCATAAAAAACGCATTAGGATCTTTTTCGGTATAAGTTGATTGATGGACAAAAAATCCATATTTCATATGCTAAATTTGTAGACCAAGATAAAATTTTGTCTTTCCAATATCTTTCACTTCAAACTCTTTCTTCAAACAATCTACTGCTTTTGAAAGTTCCACAAGAGTTCCAACGATATTCAGATCATCAACATACGAAGCGATTATAACAAATTCAGATCCAGACTTTCTTATAAATACACAAGGACAAATTGGATTATTCTTATACCCTTCTTTGATAAAATACTCACTCAGGCGATTATACTACATTCGCCCTAATTGTTTTAATCTATATAAGAATTTTTGAAGCTCTATTGAACAAGTTTCTCGAAAGCTTTTATTAGTTTTAGGAACTTTAAGACCTTTAGAGATTTTCATATAAATTTCATTGTCTAATCTGCCATACAAATAGGCTATGACAACATCCATTATACGCATATCAAGTTTTTCATGGACTATCAAATTTATAAAATATCTGAAAGTGATTGCATCCACCATAGGAGAATATGTCTTCGTATAATCAATGCCATGTCTTTACGAAAATTTTTATGCCACAAGTCGTACTTTATATCTAACGACTTCATTTTTATCATTTCGTTTTCGCACAAAAACTCATTTATATCCCACCGGCTTTATTCCTTCAAGTGTTCGGACTATATGTCCAAATACGTTTTTCAAGTGACGCTAATTCTGTCTGGATAACGTCTTTCCATTATGGCCAATCATTTCTCTATTTACTTTTATCGATGTATATTGATTCAAGATCCTCATCTTGTTGCATTATTTCAATAGAAACATTATAAACAAAAATATTATCGACAATAATATTATTTCGATTTTACCTTTTTGTCGAATAGAAATAACTTATTGAGATCTCTTTGTTCTTATTATTTTCAGGTACCTGGACCCCCTATGAGGTCTTATCATTTGTTATGTCACAAGGCCCTTTTTGAGAAATTGCCTCCATATTATGATCTCCTAGATCATTTGCTCCTTTTCGTTTTTGAGGATTTTTATCTTCCGAACCCATTGTTGTACCATATTTCAAGCATGGCATAGACTCATTTATATTTATAGATTGTCCAACCGGGACATTGAATAGGAGCATTAACAAGCTGGAGTAAGTGATTTAGTCACTCTTGGTAGGTTAGTGAATGTATCTGGGAGTTGATTTATAATATTTTACAAATAAATTATCTTTTGAACCTCATGATAATATTGCTTTGTTCGAGGATCTAAATGAGATAGTGATAATGCATTCTAATCTATCTCCTTTTGTACTTTTTTATTTTCTCCCCCTAATATTGGATATACTAATTCATCAAAATGGCAATCTAGAAATCATACCGTAAATAAATCTTCAGTCATTGGTTCCAAAAATCTTATAATAGAAGGAGATTAATACCCAACATATATCCCCAATATTCTTGGGGATCCCATATTTGTGCATTGTGGTGGAGAAATTAGAATATATACTACACATCCAAATATTCTAAGATGGGAAATATTTGGCTCCTGACCAAAAGCCAATTGTATTAGGGAGACTTTATGCTAACTTGTAGGCCTGAACCGTACAAGAACTGCTACATGCAAAATAGCATATTCCCATACTGAAATGTAAAGTTTTGTTCTCATAAGCATTGGTCTAGCAATTAATTGGAGGCGTTTGATTAATGATTCTGCTAGAGCATTTTGAGTATGAACATGAGCAACTGGATGCTCAATTATTATACCAGTTGATATGCAATAATTATTAAAGGCATGGGAAGTAAATTCACCAATATTATCAAGACTAAGTGTCTTGATTGCATAATCTGGAAATTGTGCTATTAATCTTATTAATTGAGCTAGTAACCTCGCAAAGGCCAAATTGCGGGTTGATACCAAACACACATGTAACCATCTTGTAGATGTGTCTATCCAAATTATATAATATCTTAATAGTCCACATGGAGAGTGTATGGGCTCACATATCACCCTGTATATTTTTCAAAAATGCAGGAGATTCAACTTCAACTTTAATTACTGATGGTCTAATAATCAGTTCTTCTTGAGAACATGCAACACAAGAGAATTCTTTAATTTGAAGAATCTTCTGGTTCTTCAATGAATGACCATGTGAATTCTCAATTATTTTGCGCATAATATTATAAATGGGATGGCCCAACCGGACATGCCAATTAATAAAATCATTAGTAAACTTCTTGTTTACAATGACATGTGATTCAACTACACTAATATTAGTGTAGCATAATTCGGAGGAAAATAGGGGAAGCTTTTCAAGCACATACTTCTTTTCCACTTTTATATAGTAATATAATGGTATTAAACCTTTTCTTCATTGGTAGTCTCAATATGATAGTCATTTTGGCGAATATCTTTGAAACTAAACAAGTTTCTTTGAGACCTACTACAATATAATGCATCATTAACAACCAATATAATTCCTCCTAGTCTTTTTTCAGAGCCCTCAATTAATTTTATACTGCCAGATATTGTAAGTATATTGGCTTCTTTCATAATTAAATAAGAGATATATCTCTTATCCTTTAATATGGTGCGCATCGTAGCACTATCCAGAAGACATATTTCTTCTTTATTATTCATACGACCAACTGAAGACTTTGATGTTATGTATTCTTCAAGAAGAAAAAAAAACATTATAAGTAATATTGAAAATTTTAAAAATAAAAGAAACTACATTTATGAAACTGAATACTAAAAACATAAAACGTTTTATGTAAAATGTGAAAATATGAACTTCATAAAATTAAATACATTTATTCTTATAATTTTTCCTAATAATAAGTTCTCAGTTATAATGCTCAATGAAGTCTCCATCTTTTAAATGAGTAATATCTGCAAGACCTTCAAAAATATCATCTTTATAGACAAGTTTTGCTTTAACTTTATCATGATTATTCATAGGGCCTGCCTCAACATCATTTTGAAAAGTCAAGTAAGTCTCAGCTTTATTTTTTTCCCTTTTTATAGATACTTGATAAAGTTTGACAAAATATTCAGGTGTATGACAAATTCATGCCCAATGCTTTTTCACACCACATCGGTGGCAAACATTAACTTTGCCTTTTGAAGAATTAGTCTGATAATCCTTATTGTTCTCTTGTTTATAATGACCACCACCATCGTCACAACCCTAAAATAAAGCCGGTCGTGATGGCACCTATCGTAATACTTGGCCAGCCGACACAATCCCTAAATCAAACCATTATTCTATAAAAATCATTTTTAAGCCATTAATTGACATGAAATATCGAGCGGGTTATTTATATTTGACGATTCACATGCATGATTCGCGAGCGGGTTAGTAGATGCATCTATGGTTCGCGTCATCGAACCTATGGCTGTGCATAGTTTGAATATTATTGGATCAGGTCGTACGACCTCGGGATAATTTGCGCATGCTTGAATTGCTTGCCTTGAAAATTTGTAATTAATGAAATTGCCTCCCTAGTCTGAGATAAATTGATAGACCATGGATTATGAATTTGAAAACTTCTAAGTATAAAACAGATTGTTTACGTGTTTCTTGATTTACTTGAGTTTACTGCAGTTTCTAATAAATTCATGATTATTCACCTTATTAATATATTATTATTGGACCACTAGTAAGTGTCGAAGTCGACCTCTCGCCTCTAATTCTTCGAGGTTATATGGGTTACTTACTGGGTACATGCTATTTTCGTACTCCTACTACACTCGCTGTGAATTTTATTGCACAGGCGCATGTAAGTCTAGTGACCTAGTGGACGCAGAGCCATGGTTGATACATAGACTTAGGCGAGTTGCACCTCTTGAGACGATCCACAACTAGCAAAAGTTTCATTTCGATCTAATTATATTCCGGACAGATGTTATATTATATTGTTTCCTAGAAATTGATAATGTACTTGTGACACCAGATTCTGGGATAATTGTTGGGTGTTCTGTATTAACTTCTTAATATGTTTTTATTTATTTTGTAAAGATTATATTTTACTAGCCAAATTAAAGGGATAACATAGTTTTCACAATTATATAAAGTATTTAAAGTTGTCTTGTTGACAACGGTGTCCAGCGTCATCACGAACCTTACTGGATTTTGGATCGTGACAATATGGTATCAGAGAACTAGGTTCATTTAGGTCTCACGAGTCATGAGAAAGTCTAGTAGAGTCTTGCGGATCGGTACAGAGACGTCTGTACTTATCTTCGAGAGGCTAAAAGGCTATTAGGAGCACTTCCCTTCTTGATTTCTTATCGTGTGGTTTGATTCTTTTGAGGCTTAAGCCTTTGTTTATTTCCTACTCAATCTTATGAGATATGAAGCACTTTCTATATCAATCGAGAATTGATAAATTGTAATGGTACTACAGATATGGTGCAGGATGTTCCTCCCATCGTATTTGATTGGGCTATTATCGTCGCCTTGCGGAAGGTCGATCTGTCGTGTCTGCTCAGTTTTAGTATTGCCTAAGGTTTTGAGATTTGGCATTAATTGTTATGATGATTTTTGAATTGCTATTGCACAATATTGGTGTAATAGTATGATGCTTGTCTATGCGTAAAAGTAATGAATAACTTGGAAGGGTGTTTACTCAACGAAAGATTTAGAGATTCCGAAATCTAACAAAGGAGAGGTAATCGGGCTATGAATGTTCATGTTTGGTTTGATGGAGTAACAAGAATTGGTATTTTCAAGCATGGTAGAATTTTTATCTGTGATGTGGTATCATTGTCCTTGTTGAATATGTTAAGTTCACTGGTGTTATGGTTTTCTTGAATACGTCTTTAGGGTAGAGTAGCATATGGGTTCTGTGGTAAGATGAATACACTCCTTGTGAAAAGATTAGAGTGATTTAGGATTCATGGTGGACAATGACTAGGTCTACGATCTTAATTTGAAATATTGGCTAGCATAACAGCGGGACATTTGACATGACGGAAATGAGCTGCTTGATATGAATAATGATACAACATAACTTTGAATTGGAAGATATTGTCGCACATTTAGTTGATGTCCACGAGGAGTGAATGGACTTGTGCAGCCGGTGAACGAGGACAAGCTCATGTGGGTTATCTCCTATGAGCAGGTCAGCAGTCTCGTGGTTGGTGAAGCTCATGCGAAGGATTTTACTAGCTATCCAGTAAAAGGTCTAATATGTAAATGTTGCTAGAGATTCAGAGTGTTCATGACATGCTAACTGAAGGTTTTTGAGTAATCTGGCAGTTTAATTGTGCAAGGTCGTGTCAATAAGAGATGAAGAATCTTGGCGGGCTCCTAAGTGGGAGAGTCCCACTGCCTACGGTTGGATTGCCTGGTTGCCTATTTGTGATATTCTAGTTATCGACTAATTGTTGGGTTACTGCGACTAAGGAAAGAGAACATCAGTGGTAATTTGAACAAAGGAACTGAAGAATGTGTCTATAATTGGCATCATCGATTCATGTTCAGGCTTTTTGAAGACTTAGGAATTATGCTTCACGTAAAAGTGAGTTGCAAGGAAAGTGATTCGATCAGGTATTTCTTTGAGAGGGTGGTCATGTGCTAGTAGAGTCTTGCAGCTAATTATATCCAGGACCAAGTTAGAGTGAGTGAATCTCAATAACCGTCCTAGTGGGTTCAAAGGTTAAGGTCTGGTGCCTACGGTTTTCGAGTCCATAGTATGGTTGTGTATTTGCAGCAGATTATAATATGGATATTAGAGTATTCTGTTCTATCTTCGGTCTATGGTATAAATTGAGAGGAATGGAAGAAAATGACTTCAGATTCATAGAGAAATTATCAGAATGAGTGTACCAGTTGATGATGTGAATATGCACATAAAGGGGTATAAGATGGTTCGTGATGTTTTGAATGTGGCTACTATTATTCCTAAGTGAAGCCAGAGTAAATTGGAAGAAGTAAAATTAGTCAGCAATGGTTGAATTGGTATAATGATGGTAGTGATCAAATCCTTCAGCGTGATTAAGTCATGTATGTGATTCGCGGTAGTGCGTGCCAAGCTTGACTGTCGCTGTTATTGGTGTTACTGGAAGTATTCAAGTATTATAGACTGTTATGTATAGGGAGATCCCGAAAGGATTATGGCGATTTAGACCACTACTTGAAGATTTGCATGTTCCATTATGAGGATTCACACGCACATTGATATGGTTCCCTTGCAATGAGTTAAGTAAGAAGTTCCTATATGATTAAGTATCAACCTACTAGTGGTTCAGGAGTTATGATGAAAATCTTGCACTATCGCATTTTGGCATGTTAGGTGCAACGAGTAGTATGGAATTTGAAAATGAGGACAAGGTTGAGGTTCAGTGTTGACAATGACATCACGAGCTCGGGTGAGCAGGAAATGAGTTTGGATGTCTAAGGTAAGTTGGTGGTATTGTCTTCAACGTCACCCAAGATCAATGCCTTGTGTAGGAGGCTTCGTGTATGGATTTGTGGATTCTTGATTGGTTTTATAGCATTGTACGGCTAGTGGTGAGGATGTGCAGACCTATTATGTAGTGCGAAAGGTTGGGGGAACGTACCTTACGAGAAAATTGTATTAGTGTGGCTTGTGGTCACTTGATTGATTGAAGATTTAAACCAAGAATGAAGATTATGGTAATATCACTACTTTGAGAATTTATGCCTAGAAAGCACTTGGTTTATTGGGTTATGGACTCTGGAGGTTTTCTCCGGCTATGATGGTTGTTCTTTTGTGTTGTGAGAAAAAAAGGGTTATTATAGACCCATGAAAGGTTATTAGTCTAGTGCGGTGCAATCAGAACCGGCTTAAAGTCCGTGGATGGAATTAAATACGAATGTGGGATCTACATTAGGCCAGATGTGTTCATTTAAGCATAGCGTTCCTTATGGAGGAATATTCGAATGTGGGGTGTTATTTTGTCGTCAGCTGTTTCATGTAATATTATATGGTACAATGTGAGTTGGTAACGACTCGATAATTTTCTTATATGTTGAGGTTCCACGTAGCGATAGTGTTGTGTGAGCATTCAGAACATATATCGCACCTCAGTTGTGCTTGAGTTTGTTAACTTATGGCACTATATGTATCCCTAGGGATGGTATTATGCATTTAGCGTGCTTGTGATCGATATTTGAATTTTCATTGTAATGAGCAATTTAGCTCGGTGTGTATCTCCTTGTGTGAATTTTATGTGTGGATCGGGTGGCACGCTGACATATGTATACTTCTTGGATCGGGTTGCACGCCGCAATAGTGTGATATTGAGTACAATTATATATATTTTATGTGTTTTGTTTCCCATTTTTTTGAGGAAGTTCATATTAGTGCGTGTGTCGAGTTGTCCCTTCTAGAGAACGTTTCCCATTTGTATTACGTTCCTATTGGATTTGTGGCATCATATGAGACTTTTGATCATGTCGGGGTGGCTTGTTGCCTAAGCAGTTTGTACTGGGTAATGGATTTAAGATTAGTGCAATCTAATTATGTGAAGTATACTAATAAGCAAATACCATTATTTTGTTCAGAATGAGATAATGGTTCTTGTCAGGAGTATAGACCCAATGATTTGTTGACTCGACAGTTGGTTATGAGCTTCCACGCCTCTCTTTCATCGTGGCGGTATTGCAAAGGGTTAGAACATGACTTAGATATGTCACGAGGTGCATTAGAAGCATCAGGTTCATGGAATTTTAGCTATTATGATAAGTGAATGTTATTCTGGTCCTGTAAGTAATGTGGTGCAAGGTGTGAATTTAGCAAAGGTATGCAGTCATGTTTTGGTACAACATGTAGTGATTGGTACGGTATTTTTATGTTGGAAATAGGCATTGAAGAGCATTCAAGATGTTGAAATTGGGTTCTAATCTTATTTACTTGAATGAAAGAGAATATCTTTAGATTTGCTCTGACTTATGTGCTCAACTAAGTCCTGGTAGCACGGGTAGGGGCTCAAGGTGCAAAATAGTGATTTTAGACCGCTCCAGCACAATTCTTAGCACATTCGAGGATGAACGTATATTTAAGTGGGAGAGAATATAATGACCCGGCCGATTGTTTTGAGCTCTAGCGTATCGTTCAGCAATTTGAGGCCATAAGAAGCTTCACTTTGTGTATTATGACTGGAACATGTGGTCGGAATTGCATTTAGGAAAGTACTAAGTTAATTTGGAAAGAAAATTCTCACTTAGGAAGGCTTAAGTTTATAGAATTGATTAAGATCGAATTTTTTAGTAAACGACATCGGGATCGGAATTTGAAGGTTCCAACAGGTTTGTATGATGATATCGGACTTGGCCATATATCCGGATCGGATTTTGGAAGATCTGGGAATGTTTCAGCACTTGTTGTGGAAGTTAGCATTTTTGGAAGAATTTCATAAGCTTGGGTTGTAGTGTATTTCAATGTTATCGATGTCCGTTTGGGATTCCGAGTCTTGGAATAGCTTTATGTGATGATTCTACTATTGGAACGCGATCGGAAGTGAATTCGGAGGTCCGTAGGTCATTTTGTAGCCATTTGGCTAAAGATAGAAATTTGAAAGTATTTGAAAAGTTTGACTGGAAGTAGACTTTTTGATATAGGGGTCGAATTTCGATTGCAGAAGTTGGAGTATGTTCGCAACATCTAATATGACTTGTTTGAAACATTTGAGGTCAATCGGATGCGATTTGATAGGTTTCAGCATCGAATGTTGAAGTTTGAATTTCTCAAGTTCATCAAGTTTGATTTGGGGTGTGACTCATGATTTTAGCATTGTTTGATGTGATTTGAGGCCTCGAGCAGGTACGCATTATGTTATGGAACTGGTTGGTGTGATTGGACGGGATCCCGAGGCCTCGGGTGGATTCCGGGTGGCTAATAGATCGAAAAAAGAGAGTTGAGGAAGAACTGAAGCACCTGAGCATCTGGTGTAACCGCACCTGCATGAGGAGGGCTGCAGGTGCGAGCCCGCAGGTGCACGAGATAGATCGCAGTAGCGAAATGGAGCCAGGCCGGTAGGGATCACAGAAGCGAAATGCTGTCCAGTAGCTGCAGCAGCGATAAAGACCGAGCGGAAGGAGAGGCCGCAGAAGAGGTACCGCGCTACAAGAAAAATGGCATTTAAGGAAGGGAAATATGGGCCCTAAAGCTCAAAATACGGTCCTAATAAACCAATCGCAACGGCAAAAAGCTTGTCGCCACCGGTCGCAATAGCTTCCGCCGCAAAAGGCCAATAACGCCGGGTCCAAAACACTGGTTGTTAAATGTATTTTGCGACGGATAAAAAAGCTAGTCTTTATATACCTTTAGAGACTAGATATCTCGTCCCAGTAGACAATTTATATATTTTCTCGTCGTAAAAAAGTTTGAGCGACCACCTTTCTCCTCCCTATTAGACGATAAATGTATTATGAAAAATATAAATTTTCTAATCGTTAACCATTTTAGCGACCAGTCTTTAACTGGTCGTAATTTATCTTTTAGAGACGAGAAGCATTGGTCCCTATTTAAATTTGTTTTAGTAACTTTAAAGACCATATTTCTAATCTCGATTTTATTGATCGCAAGTATCCTAAAGGTCGATGTCACAAACATTTATTTTTATCAATAAATATCAAATTTCTATTGAAAAATCTAGATATAAAAAGGTAATAATGGTACTAATTGCAATAACATACTATGATGTTAGTTTCAATATTTGCTCGACACCTTAACAAAATAAACTTAGCTAACATCCTGAGCTAGACTATGATATCAAATTTTACATAACATTCTTAACAAAATAATAATGAGCTCGTGTATCTTCCAACTTGAATCTTGACTTGTAGCTTCCATCTCCAAAACTTGTAAGTACAAAATTTTGAAAAGACGATAAATAACTATTGGTAAAACAATATATGTTAATTTATAATAGTAATGCTTATACCGCTTACCCCAAAACAATCTAAATTTATCAGGTGTTATTGAAAAATATCAACAAGGCTACAAGAATATAGAAAATTAATTAAAAATATTATAGAACGACAAATCAAACTTTGGTCAGATTGTCCTCAAATTCTAGCTAACTGTAAAACATAAAATTTTACTTTGAAACTAGGAAAATACTAAGAAAACCATGTTCTCGATGCCCAAACAATTAAAATATACATAAAGGAAGACATTACATGTCAAGGGGAATCACATCAACTAGGAATCGCTAGAAGAGGTTCCCATTGAACTTGTTCTGCGAAGCTGATACTTAGGTTTGGAGACTACTAGTGATATTAATAGAACAGGAATGGATGTTATAGTTGCCACAGCTGATAAGGCAGGGATCAAGTGTCACGATCCGAATTTTTCTACCATCGGAAGTTGTGATTGTGCTTACTGTCGAAGCTAGGAAAGCCAACCATTTTAATCATTTTCACCAAAAACCTTAATCTAAAACGATATAAATACTGCATTAATTAATTAAAACCACGCAAAAGACTTTTAGCAATAATAGAAATGATCAAGTGCGGAAATTAGTAATATGCCTCTACCCAGTATCTGGTGTCACTACTTACGGATGACTAATAGAGTACTAAAACAACAGTCTAAAAGAAATACATAACATGTCTGCTTGATATAATAAAAACAAACTGGAAGAGATAGAGGATACTCAGGGCCAACGAACGCCAGGGAACTACCTCGGAGTCTCTGGACTGAAGGATCGCTCCCTAACTACTTCTGCGGTCCGTAAGATGTGTCCTGACCTGTGCACAAAAAGGCACAGAAGCGTAGTATCAGCACAACTGACCCCATGTGCTGGTAAGTGTCCGGCCTAACCCTGGCGAGGTAGTGACGAGGCTAAACCGGACCTACCACAATCAACCTATATAGATATATGTGCAATAACAGAAAGATAACAAATTTTAAGCAGATAATGGGGAAGAAACGTGCTGGGGGTATAACAGTTAAAGTATAAGTCCAACGAACAAGAAACGGAACTGAATACATATCATTAAATAGAGAAAAACCAATGAATCAACAACTGCACGACACCACCCTTCGTGCGTTTACTCTCATTTCTCACCAAAATTGTCAAATATAATGCACGGCATCACCCTTCGTGCTTTTACTTTGAATATACAGTGCACGACATCACCTTTCGTGCTTCTACTCTCAATACATAGTGCACGACATCACCCTTCGTGCTTTCCTCACATAGCTCTCAAAAACAAGGCACGAAATGACCCTTTGTGCTCAAGTAATCAAGAAACATGGTCACGTAAAGACTCTTGGTGCATAATCTCTCTTTTCCTCACCCACTCAATGGTCACAACAAAACGGGAAAGGAATATATAAGAAGACAAAATATCCCGGTAAGGGAGAATAACTCAACAATAAGTCCCGGCAAGAGAATACAACTCAACATAGGTCCCGACAAGGGAAAAACAGCTCAACAATAGGTCCCGGCAAGGGAAAACAGCTCAACAATAGGTCACAACAACGGAAAAGTACTAAAAGTTCCTCTTTAGTTTATTTGCTTCTCAATTATCACTTCATAGTTCATTTAACAAGTAATTATCACAATTGTTCACTTCTTTCGAAATTTTAATAGCAGTTATGACTCACAGTCATGCTAGACTCGGACGCATATATAACCGTCACCATACCTATACACCGACTTCACATAGCACATAAAAAATATTAACCTAATCCTATTCCCTCAAGCCAAAGTTAGATCGAACACTTACTTCGAATCCAGAAATAACAACTTAAAGCTCAACAATTGCTTTTCCTCTAGAATTCGACCGAAACAACGATATTTGACGGTCACGAGCAAAACACTATTTGTACGACATACGAGTCCAAGAATCTAAAGAAATGTTGCTCTATTATTTTTTTTATAACGATTAATGCAAATGTAACAAGAAATCTCTTCTCTTTTTAAAAAAAAAGCATTTTATTAATATACAAATATAAGTGGAAAATAATGTCTATAACCCCATCAACCATCAGTTGTTAAAAAGAATGAAATGCCCATCATCTCATGCATCATTAATTCTATAACCCCTAGCCCGCCAATAGCCATACTGAAACAAATCAAAAACTCTATTTCATCAATTCTATATATTTCTCACTCTTTTATAGCCAAAGTTCTCACACCCTTGGAAGAACATGCTCTTCTCACAAACATAAAAATGAGTGGAGGCAGCAACTGTACAAGAGAATAATGACCTTGACATGGCACACTTACAAGGGAATAATGAATTTCATGCTTAAATTTATGAAAATAAACTTATGGTTCTCTAATTTTATTGCATATCTTGTTACCTCTTATTGAAAATAAACTGATTCCAAGCAGAACCACGAACCTCGAATGAAATCTCGATGAATAATGACGACCTCGACGACTCGATGACCTGAAAGCTCACGCACGTTGCCATTGTTTTTCCACTGAAATTTCCGGCCAGTTGTGAGTGTTTTAAGAGAGGGAGAAAGGCTGGTTCGAGCAGCGTGGGACTGGTGTTCAGGCGTGGAGGTGAAGAAGCTGTTGGTGGCTGATGTGTGTTGCTGCTGGGGTGAGGTGGGAGCAGTGATGGGGGTGGTGTGGGCGGAGCTGGGGTTGTCGACGGGCTGGACAGAAATGACAGCTTGGAGGCGGAATGGGTCGTTTGGACGATAACAATTAAGGGCTCGTTGGGGGGTTCCTTGGCAGTATGGTTTTTCTCCTCTGGTTGTAGTGGTGTCTTCAGGTGTAAATCCTGAGATTAGAGATATGACAGTGTATTTTCATGTCTTCAAGTGAGTCTAAGTTTTATTATATTATTATTTATTTTCCTAAGTGTAGTAAATGTAGTGTTCAAATGTGAGAGTGTAAGAATTCTGATGGTTATTTTTAATCCCTCACGAGCCTTCGGGACTCCAAACCAATCACACATATACACCCTCAAACATATCCTATGGACTCACTTGTGCGATCAAATTGCCAAGATAACATCGAAATCTACGAATCAAGCCTCACATAATAAAATACTTCTTTCACTTTCCTATACTTCAAATTTTCTAATTCTCGTCCGAAATACATCAAACGACGTCTGATCTTGTTCAAATTTTACAGATAGCACTTTAACCACATATAAGACCTGTACCGGACATCGGAACCAAAATACGAGCCCGATACCATCACATTTTGATCCAATATCATTTTCATTTTCCTTAAAAATTTTCCGGAAATAATTTCACAGAAAAATTCCTTTTCTCGGGCCTGGGACCTCGAATTTTGATTTCGGGAATACGCCCAAGTCCCATATTTTCCTACGGACCCTTCGGGACCATCACATCACGGGTCCGTGTCCGTTTACCGAAAATGTTGATCAAAGTCAACTATAGCAATATTATTATCAAGTTTCATATGTTTTAACACAAAATTCAAATCACATAAGAATTTTTTCGGCTTCGCACCCGGACTGCACACGCAAATCAAGGCAAGCACATAGGAGGTTTTCAAGACCTCAGAAGCGCAAAGAAAGGAAGAATTACGGTGATGACCCTTTGGGTCGTCACATCCTCCACCTCTAAGACAACCGTTCGTCCTCGAACGGACAAAAGAAAGAAGTACCTAAGTCGGGGAATAGATGGGGATAACGGCTCCGCAAATCAAACTCGGACTCCTAGGTCGATGCCTCAGGAGGCTGACCTCTCCACTGAACACGCACTGAAGGAAAACTGAGCGACCTCAACTATCTAACCCGCCGGTCTAAAATAGCCACCGGCTTCTCCTCATATGATAGATCCTTCTCCAATTGGACAGTGCTGAAATCTAACATGTGGGCGGAATCACCGTGATACTTCCGAAGCATAGATACATGGAAAACCGGATGCACAACTAACAAGGTAGGCGGCAAGACAAGTCTATAAGCAACCTTCCTTTCGCGGCCAAGAATCTCAAATGGGCTAATATACCTAGGGCTAAGCTTTCCCTTCTTCCCGAACCTCATCATGCCCTTCATAGGCGATACACGGAGCAATACTCGCTCACCAACCATGAAAGCAACATCCCTGACCTTACGATCTACATAACTCTTCTGCCTAGACTGGGCCAACCGAAGTCTGTCCTGAATGGTCTTGAACTTTTAACCAAGGCCTCCTGTACCAAATCTGTACCTAATAACCGAGCCTCTCCCGACTCAAACCATCCAACTGGGGACCGACACCGCCTGCCATAAAATTCCTCATACATAGCCATCTGAATACTGGACTTGTAGCTGTTGTTGTAGGCAAACTCTGATAAAGGTAAGAACTGGTCCCACGAGCCGCCAAAATCAATACTGCAGGCTCGGAGCATATCCCCAAGAATCTGAATGGTCCTCTCGGACTGACCGTCCGTCTGGGGATGAAATGTTGTACTTAACTGGACCTGGGTGTCCAACTTATGACGTACCGCTCTCCTGAAATGCAAGGTGAACTGCGGACCCCGGTCCGAAATAATAGATATAGGCGCCCTATGAAGGCGAACGATCTCTCTGATATAAATCTCAGCATATCTCTCGGATGAATAGGTGGTGGCAACTGGTATAAAATGCGCTGACTTGGTTAACCTATCAACAATAACCCATATAGCATCAAACTTCTTCCAAGTCATCGGAAGGCCAGAAACAAAATCCATGGTGATTCTCTCCACTTCCGCTCGGGAAGCTCAATCTTCTAAAGCTACCCACCGGGTCTCTGATGCTTGCACTTAACCTGCTGACAATTCAGACAACGAGCCACATATGCAAAAATGTCTTTCTTCATCCTACACAACCAATAATGCTGTCTCTAATCTTGATACATCTTCGCGGCGCCCGGGTGAATAGAATACCGAGAACTGTGGGCCTCCGCTAATATCGACTCTCGAATGCCATCAACATTGGGCACACAAACTCTCCCCTGCAACCTCAATATGGCATCATCTCCCTGGAACCTCCCTGCTGCACCGTGTCTCTCAAGACACACAAATGGGGATCATCAAACTGCCGCTCCCGTAGACGCTCCATCATTGACGAATGAGCAACCGTGCAAGCTAACACCCTGCTGGGCTCAGAAATATCCAATCTCACAAATCTATTGGCCAAGGCTTGAACATCCAGGGCAAGCGGTCTTTGGATGATCGGGATTTAGGAAATACTACCCAAGCTGGCAGACTTCCTACTCAGTGCATCGACCACCACATTGGCCTTCCCCGGGTGGTATAAAATAGAAACATCATAGTATTTCAACAATTCCAACCACCTCCGCTGTCTCAAATTCAACTCTTTCTGCTTGAACAAGTACTGAAGGCACTTGTGATACATGTTCACCTCACACGTCACACCATACATATAATGCCTCAAGATCTTCAAGGCAAGAACAATGGCTGCCAACTCTAGGTCATGAACTTTATAATTCTTCTCGTGGATCTTCAACTGCCTCGAAGCATATGCTATGACCTTACCATTCTGCATCAACACTGCGCTAAGCCCAACGCGGGAGGCATCACAATAAATAGTATAAGGCCTAGATCCCGTGGGAAAAACCAATACCGGTGCCATAGTCAGAGCTGTCTTGAGCTTCGGAAAGCTCGCCTCGCACTCATCTGACCACCTGAACTGGGCACCCTTCTGGGTCAATCTAGTCATCGTCTGTAGTAACCATCTAACCCCCAAAAGCTCCGAATCGCTGTAGTTGAAGCTTATCGAGGCCAGCTCTTGACCGCCTCTATCTTCTTTGGGTCCACCTGAATACCCTCTACTGATACGACATGACCCAAGAATGCGAGTGAACTCAACCAAAATTCACACTTTGAGAACTTGGCGTATAACTGACTATCCTTCAGAGTCTGAAGAGCCACACTAAGGTCCCGACTGCGGGAGTATATCAAGATGTCATCAATGAATACAATCACAAACAAATCCAAATAGGGCCTGAACACTTTGTTCATCAACTCCACAAATGTTGTCGGGGCATTGGTCAATACAAACAACATGACCAAAAACTCATAATGCCCATATCGAGTACGAAAAGCTGTCTTAGGGACATCGGATGCCCTAATTCTCACCTGATGATAGCCAGACCTCTAATCTATCTTCGAGAAGACCCTAGCGCCCTGAAGCTGGTCGAACAAATCGTCAATCCTCGGCAGTGGATACTTGTTCTTTATTGTCACCTTGTTCAACTGCCGGTAATCAATGCACATCCTCATCGACCCATCCTTTTTCTTCACAAACAACATTGGTGCACCCCAAGGTGATACACTGGGTCTAATGAAACCCTTATCAAGAAAATCCTGAAGCTGCTCCTTCAACTCTTTTAACTCTGGCGGGGCCATACGATACGGTGGGATAGAAATAGGCTAAGTGCCCGGAGCCAGATTAATATAAAAATCAATATCCCTGTCGGGCGGCATAACCGGCAGGTCTGAAGGGAAAACATCGGGGAACTCCCGAACAATAGGAACAGAGTCAATAGATGGAACCACTGCGCTAGAGTCGCGAACATACGCCAAATATGCTAGACACCCCTTCTCGACCATACGTCGAGCCTTGACATACAAAATAACACTGAATTCTACGAATCAAGCCTCATATCATAAAATACTTCTTTCACTTTCCTAGACTTCAAATTTTCTAATTCTAGTCTGAAATACGTCAAATTACGTCCGATCTCTATCAAATTTTACAGATAGCGCTTTAACCAGATATAAGACCTGAACCGGGCATCGAAACCAAAATACGAGCCCGATACCATCACGTTTTGATCAAATTTTATTTTATTTTCCTTAAACCTTTTCCGAAAACAATTTCATAGAAAAATTCATTTTCTCGGGCCTGGGACCTCGGATTTCGATTTTGGGAATGCACTCGAGTCCCATATTTTCCTACAGACCCTCTGGGACCGTGACATCACGGGTTCATGTCCGTTTACCCAAAATGTTGACCAAAGTCTACTATATTAATATTATTATCAAGTTTCATAGTTTTTAACATAGAATTCAAATATTTCCACATAAACGGCTTCGCGCCCGGACTGTGCACGTAAATCGAGGCAACCAAATGAGAGGTTTTCAAGGCCTCAAAAGCGCAAAGAAGGAACAAATTACGGTGATAACCCTTTGGGTCGTCACATCAAGGATGCTAAGCTGCCTACAAATTTGGTTGAGAATCGGGCTACCGCTGGTGTTCAAGTAGCTCGTTTATGGGCTGGAACTACTATTGATCATGTAGATGTCAAAGAGTAATAGTTCATGCCTAAAGATTGTACATTCAATCACATAAGTGGTATGGTCAAGCAACAAGAAATCCAGATAAAGTAAGTGAGCAATTTGGCAGTAATTGATATAGTTCACACCACGATCGACATTAAAAAATATGTGCATATCTGACCACCCAACAAAGATCTATTCAGTGATGTAAATTTAGTGATTAAGCAAGTACACTTATAGAGTTCTTTTAGAACCACAGACTTAGTCGATCCCCAAATAATTAGGAAGAGTCCTTCTACATCTAAAGATAATGTTGGTTATGACCACCATCAAAACTAACAAGATCTATACCCCTCAAACAGTAACAGAAATGCCAGGAATTCTACAGCAGGAACCGTATGCATTAGGAAGAGAGAATGAATAAGGGACCTCCTTAATAGCTTCTTGTTACCTATATTATTCATGTAATTAGAACCTCAGAACCCAACAAAGAAGAGAGGAAATAAGAAATTCAACAAGTATGAAGCGGGAAAGTAAGCTAAATTTCCTACAAAATATGTCACCTTCCTTTTGAACAGACTGCATATCCGACCAACCAAATACATTCCCCCACACCATACACACACAGAGAGAATACTCTACTCCATCATAGCATCTGTTCAATCTTACACCAAGAAAGCAAACCTCGGCTCGGCTTTCTAGTCGACTCGGCTCCTCTATTTTCACCTCAAAGAAATTTTTATTTGCTAGATGACAAAATAACAAAATAACAAAACTCAGGAAAACCTGAACTGCATAAAAATATTCACAATATAAGTAGTATAAACTTTCAGAAACAACAAGAATAATCAGTTTATACATAAAAATAAAACAGCCCCAAACAACAAACTTGAGCAAACTTTCTATTATTTAATCAGCTTATAGAAGAAATCCCAAACAACAGTAAAAATAATAGCAGCCCAAATATCCTCAAGATTAATCCCTCGTTGAATACATAAAACTAATATGCCATTCATGGAATAATTAGCTTTCAAAATCAAACGATTCTCAAAAGAGGCATACCTTGGAATAATTAGCTTTCAAAACCTAACTAATATGCCGAAGACGAAGAAGAAGAAGACGAAGAAGAAGAAGAAGAAGAAGAAGAAGAAGAAGAAGCAGAAGAAGAAGAAGAAGAAGAAGAAGAAAAGAAACTTGAAAAAGGAGGCATACCTTGGATTCTCAACGGAGGAGATGGAAACTAGGGCAGATGATCAAATCAGTTGATCGATTTGCCTCGCACACAACCAGACAAGCAAGACCGGATCTAACACTAACTTGACAGAGATTAGGGCAGACTTTTCTATACGACACTGTGTGTTGAGAATATAGAGGTTTAATTTTGTTTTAGAACCTTTTACTTTTTTGTTTTGACTCTTAATTTTTAGAAAAAAATAGTTTTTTAATATTCTGGTATTAGATTTGGCACCACTCTCTCACATTCAAGGCTTCTCAATTATAACTTGGGACCAGTTACTATCTGTTTATGGACTAGATTTATTCCCTTTGCAGTAAAATAAAGCATTAAAGACAGTAACATAATCTCGTCCCAAATACATATATTATTAGTGACGAAATTATTTACTCGTCCCTAAAAGTTGGTCGTAAATAAGGCTTTTTCTTGTAGTGTGCAGGTGCGACTGCCTGACCGCAGGTGCGAGTGGTCGGGCTAGGCTGGGCAATGCGTTTGCTTAAAATGGGGGTTTGGCTCATTTCAACTCCATTTCCTCCATGGGAGACGATCTTTGGGCAAACTTGGAGCTCCATCTTCATCATCTATGTCAAGGTAAGAGGTTTCTACTAGTTTTGAGTTAAATACTTAGATTATATACAGATTTGAGCATAAAAATGGGTAGAAACTTGGAGTTTGAGGAAAAATATAGAAAATTGGTATGCTTGGATTTTGACCACGATTTTGGCCATAAAATTAAGAGTAAATTGCATACTTTAGTTCATGAGGTTATGAGTAAATTTTATCTTCGAAACATTTCGGAATCTGGGCACGTGGGCCCGAGGACAATTTTGTCAACTTTTCGAGCGGAGTAGAGATTTTATATAAAATTGAATTGTTATGAATACTAGGGTGTATTTTCATTGGTTTGCCTGTTATTTGGCTAGTTTTGGAGTGTTGGGGCATCGGTTTGAGTCGTCGGAAGGGATTGGAAGCCGGTCACTTGACTTCGGAGTGAGGTGAGTCTTCTTTCTAACCTTGTATGAAGGAATTGTCCCCATAGGTGAATTAATTTGGTTTGTGCGTTTAATTGTGGGGTCTACGTACGTGGAAGGTGATGAGAGTCCATGTGTAGCTACTATTATGCTTAAGTTCGGGTAGTCTAGGACCAAAAAACATGATTCACTTGCAATATTTGAAATATTGTTGTCAATTTAAAATTCTTAAAACATATCGAACATGTAAAATGAATTTCTAAAAGATCGGACATTGTTTCTTAATTTTTAAAAGTGAAATTGCTTTTCCTTGAATAATTGTCCCCTGGTAAATTCTTTATTGACTGTTTGTTGTGTTTCTTTATATTTGATAACTTCACATGTATGATTTGCGAGCGGGGCAATAGATGCATCTATGGTTTGCGCCATTCGACTCTATGACAGTGCACAGTTCAAATATTATTCGATCGAGCCGTACGATCTCAACATGATTTGCGCATGCTTGTATTGTTTGCCTGTAAAATTTTTAATTAATGAATTTGCCTCCCTGGCCTGAGATAAATTAATAGACCATGGGATTATTAATTTGAAAACTTCTAAATATAAAAAAAGATTGTTTACATGTTCCTTGATTTACTTGCATTTACTGTAGTTTCTAATAAATTCATGATTATTCACCTTATTAATATAATATTATTTAACCAATAGTAAGTGTAAGAAGTCGACGTCTCATCTCTACTTCTTTGAGGTTAGACATGATACTTACTGGATACACGTTGTTTTCATACTCATACTACATTTTCTGTGAATTTTTGTTGCACAAGCACATGTAAGTATAATGGCCTAGTTGAGTGCAACGACATGATTGATATGGAGACTTAGGAGAGCTGCACCTCTCGAGAAGATCCACAACCAGCAGAGTCTCTTTCAGAGTATTGTAGTGTATTTTTTTTGTTCAATTATATTCCGGACAGTTGTTGTATTATATTATTTCCTAGAAATAATTATGGGGTATTCTATATTAACTTATAAATATTTATTTATTTATTTTGTAAAGATTATCTTTTACTAGCCTAATTGAGGGAAAATCATAGTTTTCACAATTATTTAAACGAGAATTTAATAAAGTATTTATAGTTGGCTTGCCTGACAGCGATGTATGGCTCCATTACAATGCTTAGTAGATTTTTGTTTGTGACATTAATATTTTTAGCTATTTTCATTTATCGTATAATATTATTCCTCAAACTTTCTCTCTCCCTACGTTAAAGTTGCTTCTTTTTTTCTTCAATAAAGTGCTATATTTTCTCAATTTAAGTTATTTGGCCAAGGTTGTTTTGGAAAAAATATTACTTTTGACTAGAAGCTAAGTGCGAGAAATGGGCCGGGTCCGGCCTGGGCCGCTGGCTCAATTCTGGTACAGTCCCGGGCTAAATGTGCCTTTTGTAGGAAAAAGCCCGGAACCGGGCCCACTAACTCATGGTACCGAGCTAAACGAGTCGGGCTTGTGGTTCACGGGCTAATGCGTCCAACGGCTATGTATTATTATTATTATTATTATAATTATTATTATTATTATTATTATTATTATTATTGTTGTTGTTGTTGTTGTTGATGTTGTTTTAAATATAACTTAGAGACACAAGATGATAAAAAGACATCTGAGGTAATGCCTTGTAATTTTAACCTATTTTTTGAATTCAAATTCAAACTCCTAGTTTGCATTTTTTAGATTATGGTTGTTGGTCCAACAACTAATTTTCAAAAAGATCCATTGGGACCGTTTGACTTGAAAATTGCATACAAGTTACATACTAATTTTTGAATCAAAATTTAGAGACAAAAATATTATAAAACTTATTCAAAACATCCTTGTAATTTTATTATAGAAATAAAAAGATATGGCCATATCTTTATTAGTCTTCCCCCTTCCTATAGAACTAGCACAATAAAGTGCTAATACTATCATTGCGAAGAAAAATGAACTACTCAAGAAGTGTAAAAAATACAAGTTACATACCACTTTTTGAATTCAAATTTAATGTCCAAATTTGCAAGTTATTGTGAAGGAAAATAAACTTGCAAACACAATATTTAATAAATTCAAAAAATTGCAATTAATTTCCATAACAATCTTTTACAAACTATATAAATCCTTCAAGGTTCGGAGAAAGTTTCGTTGGTGGTCGCAGAAAAGTAGCTTGTTTATCGCCTCTTCCATTTTTGGACGAAGCAACATACTCAACAACTTCAACTAGCATTTCTTCATAAGCTTCGTCTATATCTGGTTGTGATTCAGCAAATCCAAAATTTCTTCTTGCTAAATGGATCCAATCTCTGAAAAGTACCGATTTTTCAAAACTATCCCTCATAATCTGTTTATGATCACCGATTTGAAGTCTTGCTTGACTGAAAGTGCTCTTCGATGCTATTGTTGAAACTTTAATAGTTAAAATGTCTCGAGCCATATTATATAGAACCGAAAAATATTTTTCTTTGTCCTTCTACCATTACAAAATATCAAAGGTGCCATCGGGATTCACTTTCATGAGTTGTTACGACAAATAAACTTCAAGCTCACTTAGTTGTAAGAAAATATTATTTCTAGAACTAAAAGAACACCTAAAGCTTGGCCAAATATTAAGTCTTCTTACTCTCGTAGTTCTTTTAGAAGATTTAGAATAAGAAGAAGAATGACTTGGAACATTTGGTCTAGCCTGATTTAATGCAACTTGATAAGCATTATAAATAGTTTAAGCTTTTGTTCTAATTAAAGATATTGCTTTTGGAAGTGTAGGCTCCTCATCATCTTCAAGTGATAAAACCATATAAACAGTTTAATACAAAAACTGGGGACCTCCTAATTTCGTAAAAGGGTTTAACAAATTACCAATACCATAAATAATGGTAATAGGAAAAAAATATTTTTTAAACTTTCTTCTCATAGAATTTGTAATAACCCGACCGATTGTTTTGCACTTTAGTGCGTCGTTCAGCGGTTTGAGGCCTTGATCAGTTTCACTTCAGGTTTTATTATGACTTGTACACATGGTTGGAACTGGAATTTTGGAAGTTCAGAGTTGATTTGGAAAGAGAAATCTCATTTCAGAAGCTTTAAGTTGGAAAAATTGACTAAGGTTAATTTTTTGAGTAAATGACCTCGAAATCAGAATTTGAAGGTTCCAGCAGGTTCGTATAATGATTTTGGACTTGGGCATATGTTCGGATCAGATTTTGGATGACCCTAGAGCGTTTCAGCATCTATTGTGGAAGTTGAAATTTTGGAAGAAATTCATAAATTTGGATTGAGGTGCATTTCAATTTTATCGATGTCTATTTGGGATTTCAATTTTGGGAATAGCTCCATATGGTGATTATGGTATTGGGAGTGAATCCGGATATGGATTTGGAGGTTTGTAGGTCATTCTAGAGGGGTTTGTCAAAAGTAAGAAATTTGAAGGTATTTGAGAAGTTTGACTGGGAGTAGACTTTTTGATACCATGTTCAGATTCCGATCGGAAGTTGGAGTAAGTCTGTAATGTCGAATATGACTTGTTGCATAATTTGAGGTCAATCGGATGTGATTTGATTGGTTTCGGGATCGAATGTATATGTTTGATGTTCTAAAATTCATTAACCTTGAATTGGGGTGCGATTCATAATTTTGATATTGTTTGTGTTATTTGAGGCTTCGAGCATGTTTGTGCCATGTTTTGGGATAGGTTTGTGTGATTGGATGAGGTCCCGGGAGCGTCGGGTGTGTTTCAGATTATTTTGGACTACTTTGGATACTGATAGCTAGTGTAGTTCTTCGTGTTCGCGAGGATCCTCTCGCATTCGCGAAGAAGGATTTGGCTTCTAGGATTATATTCTTTGCGTTGCAAAGAGACTCTCGCGTTTTCAAAGAAGGAAATCTCTGTTACACATGTCTGACCGCGTAGGCTCATATCTCACAATCTATAAGGAATTGGAAAATGATCCAAAATTGAACGTTGTAGGCTTTGTGTCTAGTTTTCAGAAAAGTAAATCATTTAGCATTTGGATTTGTGTACAAAAGGTTATGGCCGGTACACTACAGGTTCTCTAGCAAGATAAAGAAGAATTTGTGTTGCACATGGCTAACTTTGGCAACTTATATCTCGAAATCTATAAGGAATTGGGAGATGACAAAATACAAAAGTTGTAGATCTTGGTGTTTAGTCTTAAAAAGGTTTAACCATTTTTCATTCGGAGTTTTGTAAAAAAACTTTATGACCATTATACTAGAGGATTTAAGATTTTGGAAATGACTTTTGAAAATTTTGTTCATCGCGAAGGCGATGGGAGGCCCACGAATGCGAAGAAGGGTTGTGTGGCAGTATATAAGTTTGAAAAATGGGTTTGTCCCATTACATTTTATTTCCTCCATGGGAGAAGACCTAGAAGCGATTTTGGAGCTTTGTCTTCATCGTCTATATAAATGTAAGTGGTTCCTGGATATTGGAAGTTAAATACTTGGATTCTATATAGATTTTAACATGGAAATTCATGGAAAACTAGTGAAAATTTGGGGTTTTGGTAGAAAACCTAAAAAATTGGTATTTTTGAATTTTGATCACGAATATGGGTAAAGAATTGAGAATAAATTATATATTTGAGCTTGTGATGCTATGAGTAATATTTGTCTTCGATTAATTTTGGAATACAAGCACGTGGGCCCGATGGTAATTTTTATCGACCTTTCGATCGGGGTTATAAATTTGATTATAAGGAGTAATTGAGTATATATTTATGGGTTTGCACAATTATTGACGAGTCTTGGAGCATTGGGCATCGATTTGAGTCGTCGGAAGGGCATGGGAGCCGAATATGAAACTTCAGAGCGAGGTAAGTCTCATTTCTAACCTTATAGGAGGAAATCTACCCCATAGGTGAAATAAGTCAATATGTGCTTCTATTTTTAGGGGGCTACATACACATGAGGTGATGAGAGTCTGTGTGTAGCTACTATTAAGCTTATGTTTGGGTAATGTAGGACCAAATCACATTATATTTGTGATGCTTGCATCCTACTTGTTAATTTAACCATATAAAACATATTGGAACGTGATAAAAGAATTTCAAAAGGTTATACTTCACCTATTTGGGTTTTGGATCACTTGACCGTTAATGAGAATTGATATTTCCTTCAACATCAAACCTAAATAAATCCTTAATTTAGTTGTTTGAATGTGTTTATCCTTTGTGGAACGGGCAAAACGCCTCTGCAGATTAGATAGATGCATCTATGGTTCGCGTCGTTCAACCCTCCAGCAGTGCATAGTTTAATATTATGTTGGATCGATCTGTACGACCTCGACATGATTTGCGCATTACTTAATTGATTATTTTGGAATTATTGATAATTGATTTTCCCTCATTGGCTGGAGATATAAATTGCTAAAAGTTGAAAATTAATTTGGAAATGTCGTATTAACAAAAGAATTTTTTACCTACCTCATGTTATTGAGTTTATGGTTGCCTTATAAAATCCATAATTTATCATATTATCGGTATATTATTGTTGGCCATAGTAAGTGTCGGAGTCGACCTCTCATCACTACTTCTTTGAGATTAGACTAGATATTTAATGGGCACTCGTTATTTTCGTACTCATACTACACTTGCTGTACATTTTATTGTACATGCACATGTATGTCTAGTGGCCTTGTGGGCGCAACGGCGTGGTTGATACAGGATATAGGTGAGCTGCATCTTATGAGACGATTCGCAGCAAGCAGAATCTCTCTCAGAGTACTTGTATTTTTCATTTCTATCCAAATTTGTAATCTTGACAGTTATTGTATTTTATTGTATTTTCTAGTAATTGCTCATGTACTTGTGACAATGGGTTCTGGGAGGATTATGGGATACTCGATATTGAAATTGGAAAATATTATTATTATTCTGTAAAGTTCTCCTTTTTCTAGTTAAGTTGAAGGAAATTTATGATTTCAAAAAAAATATTAAAATGAGAATTTAATTATCTATTTAGTGTTAGCTTGCCTGATAGTGGTGTCTGAAGCCATCACGGCCTTTAATGAATTTTGGGTCGATAGAATGAATAGCAAGTTGATAAAATTTACCACCTTGTAAAAGATGAGCAAATAAATTTGCAAGTTCTTTTTTGGTAAGTAACATTCTTTTGTATTAATTACCAAAAAAGAGCTGTACAAATCCATAGTCAAGATAACTCAGCTGATTATCTCAAAGCTGAGAAAATGAACAAAGTGTACCTATTTATAAATAAAACTAATGAATCTACTATGTTCTTAGGTAAAATTGATTTATGTAACTCTTAGCTCGAGTAGCTACTCTAACATCGCATATATATCCTATCTACTACTCAAGAACATCATTGCTTCGATACTATAATGACTCGACTGGTCGTTTTACTTTTCAGAACTTTGTTCCCCTAAATAAGACTTTCCATACTTGCTTTTACTGATTTTTTTACTTGCGGGGATGGGTGATTAAGGATTCTGAAGAGTTTGGGTTGAAATCGGAACACTTGGTTCCTTAAGCTTGTTTAAAAGGCCAAGTTTGACTTCACTCAACATTTTAAATAAGCGACCTCGGAATCAAGATTTGAAGGTTCCAACAGGTTTGTATGATGATTTTGGACATAGAAGTATGTCCTGATCGGGTTTCAGTGGACACGAGAGCGTTTTGGCGCCTAATAATGAAAGTTCATTCTTTCAGAATTTTGAAGTTCGTTAAATTTGGTTTGGAGCAGGTTTTTGTGATATCGAGATACGAACGGAATTCTAAGATAATGAATAGTTCCGTAGTACTTGTTAAGACTTACACACAAAATTTGGTATCCCTCCAAGTAGTCTACGTATGATTTGACGCACTCGGTCTATTTGAAAAACTTGAAGTTCAAAGTTTGATTCATTTTTTTTTGGGGTGTGATTCTTGGTTTTGTTGTTGTTATATGCATTTTGAGAGGCTTAGAAAGTTCATATTATGTTTATATACTTGTTGTAGTTTGTATATAGTGTCTCGAGGTGCTCGGGTGCATTTCGGACCACCCAGAGGTAAGATGAAACACACTAGATTTTCTGCTTATGGTTTCCTTCTTCGCAAACGCAATTGCACCCTCGCAATTGCGGTGAAGGATTTGGGGTGCTTTGGCTGGGGAGTTTTTTCCCTTCGCGTTCACGTGCTGAGGATCGCATTCATGAAGGTCTGGGTCCTTTAGCCTTCGAGTTTGTGTGGCCTGGCTCGTGTTCGTGTAGAGTAGGGTAGCTCAACTGGGCCAATGTTATTCTTCGCGTTCGCGAGTCCATTATCACGTTCTCTGCCACGACCATAAAACCCAACATGTTGTGAGGGAGCCTATCATGAAACTAGTCCAACGTCAACTCAAAAATCAACACGATAATAATAAGTGATGAAAACATTTACAGAAGATTGTAACACTTAAGGAACCATTTGAAACATAAGAAATTTATTGAAATAGATACAATCCGATCCAAAATCGGGGTGTCACTAAGTGCATGAGCGTCTAAGGAAAATATATAGTCTATTATAATGTCAAAAGGAACAACTGAAATACAATTGGAAAATTGGGTGGAGAGCAAAGGCCTGCAAACGTCGTGCAAATACCTAAATAATGTCCTAAGTCAGAAGCGTCGATCAACCACCGCCACTGGATCCAAAGTGCCTGGATCTGAATACGAGGTGCATGAGGGTAACGCAAGTACACCAACTTAGTAAGTAACAAGTCCAACCTTTGGACTGATTGGTAGTGACAAACTCAACCTCCTCAAGGATAACAGAAATAATGTACAGAAACATAGGCATACTTTCACGTAAATAAAATATCTCGAACAGTAAAACAAATCAAGTATGAAAAAGGGAAATATGTGTAACTGATATATCGACATGTCAATGCACATGATGTATGAAATGCACCATGCTAAGTGCCTCATGTTCCCACAATCTCAAATGCTTGTCCACTCTGTACTGTATACGACGTGTACGGCTCAGGGAAGATCCATCTCGAAATATATACATCTATGACAACAGTCACTCAATACTGAGGAAGGCCATTCCAGCCTATGGAGAAGATCCATCTCCAGATAATATTAATAACAACCTCACAACTACTCGGTACTGTGTATGGATCATAAGTCCTAGGGAAGATCCATCTAAAATATATACACATTACAAACCAATAGTCTCCAGCGAGGAACATGCCAATCCAGCCATCACGGAGAAGATCCATCCCCAGAAACTAAGTACTTTGGACAAGATCCATGTGCAGGGAAGATCCATCCCTCAATAATATCAACTGCTCTAACTAGCGGTGTAAAGACTCAGGAGGGGCTTCTCTTTGACCAAACACAATAACAAGCCAACGAAGACATGTTCAATATCTCGCTGCAGTGTGCAACACGATCCTATACTGTCACTCAATATTAGGCTCTCGGCCTCACTCAGTCGTCACCCTCTAGCCTCACACACACGGGCTCAAAATGTCATGATACTAGCCCAAATAATGATATGATGTATCAAATAATAATAATCGAGCTTGGGGAATGATATAATATGCATGAACATGACTGAGTACAGAATATCAATTAAGCTAATGATATGACGGCAAGAAACAACCTCTCGAGTCTCAACACTGTTGGCATGAAGCCTTAACATGATAATTAGAATGATTTGCAGCTCATTAACTTAGTCACATAATTACAACATAGATATAATCAATAAAGAGTCACTAAGAGGTGCCATGGAATGATTCAGGCCGCAATTCTAACGGTGCACGCCCACACGCCCGTCACTTCGCGTTTGTGTCACCTCAATAGTAATTATAGAACATATTGTTAGGATTTCGAACCCTCAGAACCAAGTTTGGAAGCATTATTTACCTCAAGTCAAGTCAAACTCTAGCCCGCGATGCCCTTGCCTCTCGATTAGGCCTCAAATGCTCTCTCTCTAGCCCAAATAAGAACCATAACATCAATATATGCTACGAAAATAGAGCCCACACGAAAAAATCAAATTACATCAAAAATCGTGAAATTGGTCAAACCCGACCCCTGGGTCCACGTCTCTAAATCCATTAAAAATTACATGAATAAAATTTTTTTCCTCACACAAGCCCTTACATACCAAGAACATCAAAATAAAAACTCAAATGGCCCTTAAGTACATGATTTACACTCTCCGAATTGAAGCATTAATTTCCCAATATTAGGGTCTAAATTCCACTAATTTCATGAATAATTAGTTAGAAATTACCATTGAATCGAGTACTCAGTTCAAAAATCATACCTCAATTTGTTCCCTTCGAATCCATTTTCAATGCCTCTCAAAAAGGTTCTAAACCACCCAAAAATATTGATAAATGGGCTAAAAATCATGAAGACCCCTATTATAACATTTTGCCTAGGTGATTTTCCTTGATCGCGATCGCGCGAAGACCATAGCGATCCCGAAGAACAATTTTGATGTCTCCAAAATGAACCAAAGCGAACGCGTCACTCTCCATGCGAGCGCAATGCTCAACTCCTTACTCCTACACGATCACATACCACAAACTGTGTTTGCGATTAACAAAAGCGTGGTCCATCTTTGGTCCTGTTAACCTTGCACGAACACGACTAACACGCGAATGCGAAGAACAAACTTGACTGCATCCCCAAAAGCTCTACGCGATCGCGAGCCTATCCACATGATCGCGAAGAAGGAATCTCTACAACAGAATAGAAGAAAAAGCTGGAACTCTCCAAGCCAAGAACTTGGTCTGATAACCTCCTGAAACTCACCTGAGGCCCTCAAGACCTCAACCAAACAGGTCAACACATCTCATAACATCATTCAAACTTAGTCAAGCCTTTTACTCAGTTAAAACAACACTAAAGCACCAAATCAACCTTGGGTTCAAGCCTACGAACTTTGTAACTTTCAAATTCCACAGACGACGCTGAAACCTATCAAATCAACTCCGAATGACCTAACACTTTGCACACACATCATAAATGACACTATGGACCTACTCCAATTTTTGAAATCCTATTCCGGACTCTATATCAAGATTTCCACATTCGACCGGAGTATGCCAAATTTTCAATTCCGACAATTCATACCTAAGTCAACCACGGAGCTCTAAACCACATTCAGAACACGCTCCCAAGCCCAAAATCACCTAAGGGTTCTAGCTGAACCATCAGAATTCACATTCGATACCTCATACACATAAGTCAACATCCATTTGACTTTTCCAACTTAACCTTACTCAATACAGACTAAGTGTCTCATACCTCTCAAAAGACTCTATAAAATCAAACCAACTAACCTGATACCATATAATAGACCTGAACAAGACATTAAGAAGTACAAATGGGGAAAACGGGGCTCAAATTCATATAACAACTGCCTGGGTCGTTATATTTCCGATGAAAGGATTGTAAAGGGACTGAGCCAATGGCCTTCACAAACGCGAGACCCCTGTCGCATTAGAGATGAAATGGGCATCTGGCAATGAGTTTAATTTCGGGATTTAGGAATATTTAGGTTATTTATTACAATCTTGCTCGATTTGGGAGCTTCAAAAGAGGATATTTCAACCTAGCTTTGTGAGGTAAGTAATTTCTACCTAGTGTATATTTAATGCATATTTTATAGGTAGATTATAATACGTAGATTAGTGAAAAGTTATGGGTTGAGAGTAAAACCTAGGTTTTTTATAAAAGTGAGATTTTACCATGAAATTTTTTTGGAATGTAGCAGAAATCATATATTCTTGGTCCTAAGGTTATGAGCAATAATTTTCTTCGAAATTTACGGAATCCGAGAACGTGAGCCCGGGGGTGAATTTTAGGAATCTTGCAATATGGGTTGGGTAATCACTCTAATAGTGGAAATATGATCATTTGAGCCTATATTGATTAGTTTTTACATTATTTATATAGTTTCGGATTGTTCAACACCAAATTAAGGGTTTGAGCTTAAACTTGGACTAGAAAGTATACCTAAGCGAGGAAAGTCTCCTTCCTAACCTTATATGAGGAAATTAGCCCCATAGACGAATTAAATAAATGTATGTACCTATTTGTAGGGGCCTACGTACGTATGTGGTGACGAGAATCCGTACGTAGCTACTATTATGATATTGTCCGAGTAGTTTAGGATACGTACCATGCTATGCTAGCAATGCTCGCGACCTTACTTGTTACTATAATCACTTAAGTCGTGCTGAAAAATTGGTAAAGCAAATGAACGGTTACACTCACTTAATTAAGAATTTGTATGAAATATTTGATTGTACATGGACAATGTGTTCTTTCTTGAAAAAAAATTTTTATTTGTGGATCAGGCCGAGTGCCTTGATGGTAAATAGATGCATCTATGGTTCGTACTGTTCGACCCTCTAGCAATGCACAATTTAATATTATGTTGGATCGGTTTGTAGGACCTCGGTATAATTTGTGTGTGCTATTTATTTGGAACTTCCCGTGATTTATACTGCTTAAATGTTTTCAAATGTGAGTTGATACATGATATGACTGAAATTGACATGTTGTTTATGAAAGAATATCTAACTTCTCCTTGTTCTTAAACTATCATTATTATTCATGTTTTTCATGCTTAACGTAACACTTAAATTATATTATTATTGGCCCTATTAGGTGTCAAGTCGACCTCTTGTCACTATTTCTTCAAGGTTAGCCTAGATACTTACTGGGTATATATTGTTTACATACTTATACAACGCTTTTGTACTTAATTGTACAGTATCTGAGGCAGGTGCATCCAGTTATCCACCATGTACACATACCTGATTTGGACTGAGACTTACAGTGATCTTCCCCCACCGTAGTCGTTCAACAGCATACCGAAGTTTTCTCTTTTGCTTGTATCTGTCTACTTATTTCAAACATTAGGGTAGTCGTCTTTTGCATATTGTACTAGTTACCCACATACTTGTGATACTAGATCCTTGGCACTTATCAATAGAATTGATTTTGGGTTCTATTCCTTTAGTTAGGATTTCCTTTAGTTATTTCTATTCAGTTGCCTCAAATATTGGCTCAAAAGCAGTGAAACCTACTCAAGTATCAAAGACCAAGTAAACTGAGGGCAAACATGCCTAGTGCGGACCATACAAAGTCGAATGCCGCCGCACTAGGTGGTTCAAAATGTTGGCTAAACCAGGCTTAGGCAACACGGCTGCGGTACAGATTTAGCGGTCCGTGGTGAAGGCTCCGCGGCCACACTAGCTATTTATGCGATCCACAAAAAAGATAGATTCAGAGAGGTGGAAAATGCCCAAGTCCAAGACATGTGGTCCGTGGTCATGATTGTGCGGACCGTGCGAGTTGCCTCTACAGTTGCGATCTACTTTACGTGGACCTCGGAGCCCAAGTTTAGAGAGCTCAAAATTGAAGTCAAAGAGCCTAGTGCGACCGCGGTCCATTTTATGCGGCCCGCCCAGGCCATGCAGGGGTATTTTTGTCGAGTTTTTCCAGTCTAGTATAAATAGAACATTTTACCATTTTAGGTCATTTTGTTATATCCAGTACTTAGCTGCACTCGTGGGAACCTCTTTTGTAGCCACTTTGGCATCATACCTTCAAATTAATGATAGATTCTTTTATTTTCATTTAACATTTAATTAATATGCCTTGTTCTTCATCTATTTCTTTTTTTCTTTGTCAAGCATGAGTAGCTAAACCCATTAGCTAGGGGTGTGGCTCAGCCCTAGTATGGGTAATTGATGTGTGTTTCCATCTAGGCTTAGATTGACTATGGGTGTTTGCTATTTGGGTCGATTTTATGTTTTAATCTATGAATTGGTGGTTGCAAACACTGATTTGAGCTTTGTGGATTTGACTCTTCTTGAGAAAGAGAATCTAATCTCCAAAATTGACCCAACAAGGAATTGCGAACTCATGAGAAATTATAGTCCTAATTAACGGTTTAAACCTTAAGAGAGTAATTACCCTAACTGAACCTAGTTGCTTGAGCTATTTTGCCTACTCATTTGGTAAAAGAGATTCAATTGAGCAAAATCACTCTCTCTACTGAGAGGTGTGAGAGTGGGTAAAATTGTGCAACGAATATAGCATAAGCCCTAATTATGTCAATCAACCCTTAGTAACATACTACCTGTCAATTAGCCACCTAGGTGATGTCACGACTCTAGTGCCCTTCTTCCCATTAGATACAACTTTAGCAATCATCTCGTAGCATAATTTAGTTTTAACTAATATTTTGAAAATAGTAGTTTATAATAAAAAATCCAAAAATATATAGAAGTGACATTTGGAGTAAATACACATTTGTAAGCTACATAGATATTCCAAATACACTACTAGTTCCTTGAGCAATTCGATCTCGTCCCTTATATCGAGTAAAAGCTATTACGACCCGCTCTTCCTACCTTGTTATAGTGTTAATTGGCAATGATCACTTTTTGGCGCCATTGCCGGGAGCTTACGATGTTGACTATCTATTTAGTGAGTTTTGTGTTTTGCTTCTCCTTCCTTCTTGTTTACTAATTTTGTTTGTATCGATCATATTAGGTACAAATGGCTCGCAATGCTAATGACCCTCTTGGCTACATGATTGTGGGGAAGGAGGTAGATGATCTTGAACAAGATGAGGTCCTACGTCAAGATTAACATAGAGGCCATCAGGCCAATGCAAATGAGAACAACAATATTTTAGACCCTCCTCCGCCATCGCCAAGAGTGGTTACCAGAGTTTTACCAAATCAAGGATACGCCTGTGCTATTGTTCCTCCCCAAATCCGGGCGGGGAACTTCCAAATCACATTTGTCATGTTGACCTTACTTGAACAAAGAGGGTATTTTACGGGCGCCTCCGATCAAAATGCCTACAAGCACTTGAAGGGGTTCGTAGATAAATGCTGGGGAAGCAAACATACGAGCATGTTCAAGGATGTGCTTAGACTGAGGCTTTCCTGTTCTCTCTTTGGGGTAAAGCATTTGATTGGTTAGAAAGGCTCCATAATCATTCCATCACAACGTGGGATGAATTGGCGGACAAATTTATTTCCTAGTTCTTTTCACCAAGTCATATGGTGGCACTTCGGGATGAAATATTAGCCTTCAAGCAAGAGTCAACAGAGCCTTTGTACGAGATATATTTAAGGCATGGAAAAATGATGAAAGAGTGCCCTAGTAACAACATGGCCGAGGCGATGATTCAATAAACCTTTTATGCGGCATCAACACCACGAATCATGCATTGTGAACCAATTGACCGGGGGTAATTTTATGAATCCTTAATACAATGAGGCATGTGAGGTACGTGATGAGATGGGCGGCACTTCTTCGACATGGAAAAGTAGAGGAAATGTACCCTAAGGTGACCCAATGGTCAACTATTTGCACAAGGAATTACACAATCATGGTCAAGATATTACCAAACTCACTACTACTATGAACCAATTGGTGAAGGCGCAATTACAACAAGTCCAAAATCTGCACCAAGTCAATGCCATGGAAGGTGTTTATATGTTAAAAAGGAGGCAAATAGGGCAACAATCTCAAGGGAATTGTGAACAATATGACAACAATGATGGTGGTGGTTTTTCAAATGCGTGATATCATGATCAAAGTGAAGAGGTCCAGTATGTCAATACCTACCAAGGGAATAGGGTAAAATCATCAAATCAACAATGGCGACCCTAAGGGAATTGGGGCAATCAACAACAAAGTGGAGGTAATTGAAATAATAACAACCAACAACAAGGTGGTTAAAATTGGAACAAAAATAATAAATAAAAAACACATTGCGGTAATCAAGGTAACAACCAAGGCAATTGGAACACGAACAACAATAATTGGAGCAACAACAATCAAGGAGGATGGAACAATACTGGGAACCAAGGAAACCAAAGGCAAGGCTTCCAAAGGCCCCCCATGTACCAACAACCGAACAATCCACCCCACTTTTCTTCTCAAGGTCCAAGTTCTTCTGAGAGTGATATGAGAAGAATTGAGAATATGTTTGAGCAAATGATGAAAAATAAACAAGATTTCGATGCGCAATTGGCTTCTCATAATACATCTATCCGGAACTTGAGGGTGCAACTAGGCCAAATTTCTCAAGCATTGAATACTCGCCCCAAGGGTGCTCTACCAAGTGATACGGTAGTGAACCCAGAAGGTGGGAAAAACAACCATGTGATGGCAGTTACAACTAAAATCGAAACCGATATTATTTTACCACTAATACAAAAATATCTACAAATATCTTTAATTGTGCTAGCAATAAATTGTCATATGTGCCGTGAAAGAAATTATTCTATAAGAAATTGTGCTCTTTTGTATTATCCAATCCTCATTAATCCAATGACATGTATGTGAGCATGTGATATTTGATTGATGAAAAAAATCCTAAAAATTTACAAAAGATAGATCTTTTCTAATTATTTTAATTTTTTTATAGAATTTTTTAGGAATTTACTGATAATTGTTTGTTTGCATTTAGTTGCATGTTTAATATTTTAAATTTAAAAAAATACCAAAAAATATATAAAATATTCATTTCATAGCATTTTAGGTTTAATTATATTTAAGATTTAATTACATGAGTTAACTTCATTATTAAGAAAAAATCACAATAAATAATGATCATTTTACATATTAGATTTTAGTTTTAAAATACTTATTTAATTCCATTAGTTTTAAGTTAATTAATCATTTAAATGGTAGAAATAGACAATTAACTTTGGTAGCGACCCGACCGGTCGTTTTGAGCTTTTGCACCTTGCTCACCAATTGTCTGGCATGGCTAGCCCCGTGTGATGTATTATGACTTATGTAAATCGTTAATTTTGGTTTTCAGGGTAACCAGAATGAATTTCAAAGAAACAATTCTCAATTTGAAGATTAAAATTTGAAAGGTTTGACCAAATTTGACTTGTCGGTATATGGTCTTGGATCAAAATTTTTATGATTTGGTCAGCTCCGTTAGGTGATTTGTGACTTAGGAGATTGATCTGAATGTCTTTTGGAGGTCCGGAGTAGATTTAGGCTTGAGTTGACGAAATTGAGATTTTGGCATTTTTTAGTTGATAGGTGAGATTTGATATAGGGGTTAGAATGGAATTCCGAAAGTTGCAGTAGGTTTGTTGTCTCATTTGGGACACTTGTGTAAAATTTTAGGATATCGAACATGGTTTGATAGACTTTTTGATCAAAAATGTAATTTAGAAGATTTTGGAATTCTTAGGCTTGAATCCGATGCAAATTTGGTATTTTGATGTATTTTGAGCATTCCGAAAATTGGAACAAGTTTGAATAATGTTATGGGATATGTTGACATGCTTGGTTGAGGTCTTGGGGGCCTGGAGTGAATTTCTTATGGTCAATCGAACCATTTCATGTTTTACAAAAATGCAGCAAACTGCTGTTCAGTGTTGTAAAGAAATAACCCTCGCATTCGCGAGTAGGCCCTCGCGTTCGCGGAGGGTTAGCAGGTGAGGCTGAGGTTTTTGCCTTTGCGTTTGCAAGGGAAGCTCCGCGTTCGCGATGGGCTGAGGCTGTTGTGCATAGCGTTTAGAAGGTTGAGCCACGTTCGCATAGAGGGAGTTGAGCAGCTGAGGTTCAGGTTAGTTTATGCTCCGCTTTCGCGGAAGGGGAGTCGCGATCGTGATGAGTTAGGGAGCTATACCTTCGCATTCGTGAGCTAGGCATCGCAAGTGCAAAGAAGCAATTTTGGTCAAAGTTAGTTTGTTCTTCGCGAACGCGAGGCTTGACCGCATTTGGGAAGAAGGATTGGATGCTTGGGCTGAATGTCTAAATAGTCATTTGGTCCCCGATTTTAAGGTTAACTTCCACCATTTTGAGCAAATTTGGAGCTTTTTGACGAGTATTGGAGAGGGATTCAAGGGGAAACACTTGGATGTAAGATTTATGGACTTTGTACTCGATTCTAATGTGGATTCTACTTAATTAATCACTGAATTTAAGCCTAATATTGAAGAACTAGGGCTTGTAATTAGAGACTTAGAATATGGGATTTGAGGATTCGATTTTTGTTGGATTTTGATGCTTTTGAAATGAATGAACTCGAGGAGCGATAAGGAGTATATTGATGTAATTTTTGTAGGAATCCGAGACGTGGCCCCGGGGGGCCGAGTTTGAGAAATTTCGGAATTTTTGATGTAAATTGGATATTTTCGAGTGGGCTTTGTTCCCTTAGCAAATTTTAATGACTATGTACTGATTTTGGTTAGATTGGGAGCATTCAGAGGTCGACTTGAGAGGGCAAAGGCATCGTGAGCTAGAGTTTTGATCGAGGTGAGTAATGATTTTAAATGTTGTCCTGTGGGCATGAAACCCCCGATTTCTTATTGTCGTGCTATATTGAGATGGCACAAAAAATAGATGATGGGCGTGGGGGCATACATCATTGGAGATTGTGACTTAGTCCATCCCAAATGACTGTTTTACGACGTATTTCATTGAAAACTATTTGCTATCATGTTTTGGGCTGAATGCCATATTTAGGCCTCGTGCAAATATTTGGACCCTCAGGAGATTTACACTGATATTTCCTCACTATTTTGACTTTATACTTGTACTGAGTCATGCTATATTCTACAATTTTAATAACTCAGCCATGTTTGCTCTGTTTTAACACACTAAATGATATTTAAAATGATAATTTGGGCTGAGCGTCATGTTTTACTGTTGCTCGAGTGGCTTATGAGATTCTAACTGAGTAAGACCGAGGGTATGCATTATGAAGATACACTGATTTATGATTATGAGGCCGAGGGCCTGAGATTGTACGCCACGAGGTGGCTTGTTGATATGATGCCGAGAGCCTATAAGTATGCCACGAGATGGATTGATATTGCACTTGGGCCATATGGGGCCCCTCCAGAAGTCTGCACATACCCAGTGAGCGCGGGTACCCATTGTAATGTGAGATATAGCCCGAGGGGTTGTGTTGTTCTATGATATTGCCCGTGGGAGGGATTTTGTTGACATTTTGCTCGAGGAGCAGTTATTTATGTGTTTATCTTTCCTAGTTGTCTTTCATTTACTTGCTTAATTGTTAAAAGGCATTTCAAGAAGGTTTAACTGAACTAAAATAACTTTACATATTTTCACTGTTTCATTGCTTTTACTAGCTTTTACTGCTTTTTTATAGCCTGTAGATGTGCCTTCACCTGATTTCTTATTACTCAGTTTGCATTTATTATTATTACTCACTGAGTTAGAGTACTCACATTACTCCCTGCACCTCGCGTGCAGATTGAGGCGCATCAGGTCCTATTTGCGTGGGTTGAGAACATTCCAGTAGATTCCGGAGATTCACTAGGTAGTTGTATTGTGTTCGCATCCTAGTGCTTCTTCCACTATCTTTGTTTCTTCTATTGTGATTATGTAATAGTGGTGTGGACTCTTTCAGACTTGTAGTTTTTATGATAGATGCTCATGACTGGTGACGCCTCGATGTCGAGCTATGTGTATTCTGCAACTGTATTATGCACCTTAATTTTGGGATTATTATTATTATTATTATTATTATTATTATTATTATTATTATTATTGTCATTGTCATTATCATATTAAAGACATATTTTTATTATTTAATTACTTAAAAATGGATTGGGAGTTAGTCGGCTGGCCTTGTCTTCATGAGAAACGCCATCACGACCGGGCCCGGGCTTAGGGTCGTGACAAGTTGGTATCAGATCCTAGGTTACATAGGTATCACGAGTTATGAATAGGTTTAATAGAGTCTCGTGGATTGGTACGGAGACGTCTGTACTTATCCTGGGGAGGCTACAGAACCTTTCGGAAAAATTTCACATTCTTGAATTCTTATCGTGTGTCCTTGATTCAGCTTGGAATGCAACTCTTTGAATTCCTTCCACATGTTTGTATGCGCGCATGAGCGCTCCGTGTCAGATATGCATCGATGGCTTGTGATTCCCTGATCAAGGGGTGAGACGTGATATTTGTGTGTGGATGTTGGGCCAGTCTGGAGAAATTGAGGCTGGGGTTTTGCCTACAGCTTGAGCATTGAGGATTTGATTTTGTGATTACGTGCTTGTCGATTTGTATGTACAATAGTTTCCCTGTTAGTGGGAGTGATGATGGGATAACTATGTGATGAGTATGATATGACCGCGAGAGGTATTCATATGATTTGTAAGCGACGAGAATAGCCTGTTGGAGGATAGAAGAACTATTAGGTGCTTGCTTTCCATCTTGATTTGAGGAATAGCCCCAAGTTATGGGTGTGTGAAGAATATTTTCTTGTTTTCTAGTTGGGAGTGAAGTAAATTTCATGTTGCGGTATGAGTTCAGGGTCATGATAATTAAGTGACTACGTAATGTTTATGACAGGTGAAGGTATACAGAAATGTTAGTTGAGGCAAAGCAAGTGGGTTATCTCCTATGGAGTGTTCTGAAGTTGTGTGACCCTTATGTTGTCTATTAGAAGATCTCATTTACAAGTGAAATATATGTGATGCAATTTAAATTTGGGTCGCTTAAGAAAGTGGGTTTAACTATTACGAGGGTGAATGCGAGATTTGTAGAAGATTTAAAGTAATAGATAGTCTGTGATTCAGGAGCTTATCAAGGATTAAGTTTAATCTCACTATGGTATTATTGCAGTAATACTGTATGCCCGTCATGAGTTATTATGTGTGTGTTTTGATCTTTGTCTTCGAATCAAGTGGGGTAGTATACAATTGAGCTATTGATTGCACTGTTATGTGCTATGTTGGTTCCAATTTGAGGCGTGCTGGTGAATCAACCATGGCTTATAGAGATTGAGACCGGGGATGGCTCGAGTAAAGGAAAATTTTGACAAAGGTTATATTTATGCTTCATAGGTGTATGAGAGTCGTGGAATGCCTTGAGTGGTTATTTGTAAAGGATGTACGATGCATAGGACAGGAAGTGGCTTGGTTTTAGGTGAGGTTACATCCCGCTGTGTCATAGTGCTAATGAGGCACAAGTTGTTCGGTTCATTTGATCAATCGAATTGATGTTACACCCCATGTTTTTTATACGTAAGAGTATTAGTAAGTCAATTGATGTAAGCTCATAAATGAGATCAAGTTTGAAAGCACAAAAAGTAAGTTAATCATGCTACAATGGAGGTTACAAATATTTAAAATTGTGAATACCAAGTACCAAGAGGGTTTGAAGGCTTCGAAGCTAAATGAATTCAAGAAAATAAGTTTCGTTAAAAGTCGACAAGTTGGGAATGTTATAACATATATTGTGGGGTGAGACTAGGGTGCTTATCCCTATAAGGATATTATGTTATGAGTTATTTTAGTCGTATGATAGTCGTGTGTCATGTTTTGAAGTCAAGCGAGTTGTGAAACAAAAGTTGGAAAAAGTCATCACAAGTTACATTCATAAATATAGTAAACAATTGGTCAAATGTAGATTAGAATTTCTTCGACTCTACTTGGAACTATGGGATGATCTACCTACCAGATCGAAGATCTATGAGTCTAGTTTCCAGCGGATTAAACCATTCATTGATACAGCATTTTAGTAGAGAGATATTCACAGTTTTGCAAGACTACGCAGACTGCATAGGTGACAAGTAAGTATGTCACTAAAACATTTTGAGAAGTACATTTCATGTGTTATATGAGGTATTTCTGGGACGTATTATATACCAAATTTGATGTCTTAGAATTTAGCTTCCAAATCTATCAAGCGTTCATTCATACAACATCCGAATAATAAGATATAAGCGTCTGAAGATGGGCTAATGAGAGGGTGCCAAGCTAGCACCTCCTTGACTTTTCAAAAGTTAGTATATAATCCCTATCTCATTTTTTAATGTTTATTTATCCATTTATAAAGACCATAGAACACCCCCTAAACATAACTTAAGCTCTCTTCAAAGGTTTCAAATAGAATTATCATCCTGGGTACAAAATATAGAAGCAATAACACTACAACGATCCCTACGACGTAAGTGTCATTATACCGCCTCTCTTTTTCTTTATAGTTCGAGTTTTGTAAGGTACTTCAAAGTTAATAAATGTCTATTATCTGTATTTAAGTGATTAAATATTAAGTAAAGTTGATAAATTATTTGCTAATAGTTAGAACTCACGGGACATTGATTGGAAATCATGAGTTCGAGTTGTTTGTCTTGTAATGGATTGTTTGTGGGCTGTTTAGTGTTGGTTTCTTGTACTGATGTTTTATGGGGTTTTTGAGGATAAACGTTGCGGGGAAACAACACATAACTATGAAATGGTAGGCTGGTTGTTTGTTGTTACTTCTTTTAGGTAGTTTAACACTACTTTGGTTGTCGTTTTATGTATGAAGTAATTAGGGTGCGTGGGATGTTTTGTAGTATATTGTTATGGAGATAAGGTTGGAAAATGATGAATGCATGTTTTTATTGTTGTGTTGTTGTTCTTTTTGGTATATGGTATTGGAGAATGGTCTTGTTGCAGGGGAGATGCTGCCAAAATTTATGTAATCGAGCTACGAGTTTAAGTTTTGAACTTAGCCTTTACTCAACAATGATTTTGAATCTCTTTATGCTATGGTAGATTGAGTTGAGTTGTTTGAATAATTGCTTGGAAGGTATTAAGGACCAAACGGAGTTAAGGTATGTTAAGGCTCAACCTTTCCTTCATTTTGGCATGATCCAGTAAGTACACTTATGTTAGATAACGAGACATAATGAAAAGTTCATATTCCTGAATTTATGTACATTTTCTTAGTCTCATAAGTTATAGAATTCACCCTTATCGGGACTTCATATTCAACTTAGTTTAGTCTTCTGTTAGCTAGAGAGCAGAGTGTGTGTTTGTGTGTGTGTATATATATATACACACACAGAGTATTACAGTATTTTCACTACAATCGAGCTATAATCGATGGGCAGGCCCTTATTGGGCAGCCTCTGATCAGATGATGAGATAAGGTCAAGCGCATAGATGCGAGCCTACTACGGCAGAGCAGTTATATATATACCGATCCTTAGAGGGCCGGACATCTATTTCACTTGCAATATTGAGAGAGTTGAGCCAGTATCAGCAGGTATGCATGTCTTCAGATTATTGTTGACTCCCAGTTACTTTCATTTTATTATATTATCATTTCAGTTTTCAACTTTCAGTTATCATTTTGCCTTACATACTCGGTACACTATTTCGTACTGACATCCATTTTTCCCGGGATGCTGCATTTCATGCCTGCAGATCCTTATTGACAGTTCGACAGAACCTCCCAGCAGATAGAGTCAAACATCAGCTTGGTTGGTAAGCTCAACTACCTCGGAGTTACCAGGTCTAGACCTTGGAGTGAATTTTATACATACAAACTTGATGGGTAGGTCGACGCCCTGTCCCGACCATGGTACAGTTTAGTTATCTCTAGAGGCTTGTAGACGAGTCCTGTATAGTTTGTATATCAGCAGATGTTCATGGTGGCATCGTCAGCCTCCACAATTACATATATATATATATATATATATATATATATATATATATATATATATATATATATATATATATATATATATATATATATATGGTACAGTTTAGTTATCTCTAGAGGCTTGTAGACGAGTCCTGTATAGTTTGTATATCAGTAGATGTTCATGGTGGCATCTTCAACCTCCACAATTACATATATATATATATATATATATATATATATATATATATATATATATATATATATATATATATATATATATATATATATATATATATATATATATATATATATATATATGTGTGTGTGTGTGTGTGTGTGTGTGTGTGTGTGTGTGTGTGTGTGTGTGTGTGTGTGTGTGTGCGTGTGAGAGATAGAGAGAGAGAGAGAGAGATTTTGGGTATGCTTACCCCTCAGACAAGATAGTTGATATTTTCATATGATTCAGAATATAGCCTCATCGGCCTAAGTTGAGGGTTTCCCCTCAAGAGTTTACAGTTAATGAGTGGTACGCTCGGGCCAAGTATGGCACCGAGTGCCGGCCATGCCTCATCATATTCAGGGCGTGATAAACTTGGTATCAGTGTAGTTCTATCCTAGGGTGTCTACAAACCGTGTCTAGTATAGCCTTGTTTATAGATATGTTGTGCACCACATTATATAAACAGGAAGCTACGAGACATTTAGGAGTCTGTTACCTTTCTTTCAAATCCAAATCATGCTATAGGGTTGAGTTATAGGAGTTTGAGCCAAAACTTATGTTTACTAATAATATAGAGATGCTTTCAGTTAGGAAAGAAATTACAGCTATCTAGAGGGCTAATATAGCAACAATTAAGGGCTCTAATAGAAGAGAGTTCTTGACATTGTGGCTCTATTTTAAGGCCTAATTAGATCGTTCATACCAGATGCGCAAATTTCCAACTTAAGACCCTAAGATGGGAATATGAAATACACCCCTTGAATAGCTTGCCATGGAAGTATCATAAGGAAAAAGTTAAAGTTTCAACATATAATTGAAGGAAGGTACGAGGTACCCAGTTAGTGGAGATTAACAATATTTACAATTCAGGTAGAGAAATACAGGGACTCTGAGTTTACTTTTAAGCGTAATAGAGGTCTGTGCAATTGGCCACACCCTTCGCAGTTATGCCATATGGGAGCTAACATATATAGTTTAAGAGGAGGATGGAATATCAGGATCTAGCTTGGGTTAGAGTAACCCAAAATGGTGAATTGAGCCAGCGGAGCTAAAAGTGGAACAATATTTGGTTGAGGTTTTTAGAATAATGTGATAGACAAAAATATTAGAAGGAGAATGGAAAGATAGTAAATGAAGAATTATGATTAAGAATGATAAATAAGTGATAATGGTAAATGAGAATATGACAAGATGACATAGTGTATAGTCAAATAAAGAAAAAGACAAGAGGTGACAAACCTAGAGACAATAAAAGGGTTTATGCCACAAAGTTGTATCCTTATTTTGAGAAATGAGTTGGTGACTCCAACATGGATACTAGAAGCCTAAGTTAGGCCCTCTTAGTAATAGAAATTATTATGGGCTAGTAAACAAGATAAAACCGAACATGAGTTAGAGATAGGATTTGATAATTGTCGACATTGTGATAAATTCAGAAATTGCATTCCGACAATAATAGAATGGAAAATAAAAGAATAACCTTTAATGGTCATTCAGGAAGACTCTTCCCTAAAGCGAGCACTGTGAGCAAAGTTAAACTTAAGGGGCTAAGTGTGCCAGTTACACTAGGTGTAACCCTTGTGTGTAAGGAATTCAGTTATTCTTGTTGCAGAAGGATTAATGCAAGGCGAGTTGGAGTCAATGAAGATGAAAAAAGATGCCGAAGAAGAAGAGGTAAAACAATACTTGGTGAATATTCATAGCATTAAATGTTATTACTCCCCTAAAAGGGGGGGATGGGGTGATATGGTATTACGTCGAAGTTAAGTGGTTCAGGTAGCTACGGAATTGTAAAGGAGTAATGTAGTAAAAAGGTGAAAGGAGTGGGGTTGAATTTATTCAGATCATACATATATACTACGACTCTAGAACACTATGCAAGCACGATGCCGATGAGAGGCAGTAAAGGTTCCCGGCTAGGATGTTATTGATAAATAAGTGTGATAGGCACTTGATACATAACAAGCTAGTGCGAGAGGTAAGTTATGACAAAGGACATACCCAAGAGAGGTTACACAGAATATAAATATGAGCATGGACTGACGAGTAGTTAGTAGTTGATCCAGAAAGAGCTTGGATATGGCTAGACAAGAGGTCTTAGATAAATCAGTAGATCATGCAAGATAAATGTAGTGAAACCCAACATAGAAAATTTAGCCTCTCAGAAACGACATCGTAATCCTCGAGAAATATTCAGATAAGATTTGGAGTAGTAGATGGTACAATATAAGTGTTAACGTAAAGCAAAAAAAGAGTGCCACTGGGGAGACTATTAAAATTTGGGTTCAGAAGTAACCCGACGAGCACAAGGGCACGGAGGTAAGTGACCAAGGATAATTACAAACGAGTAAGAACATAAAACATTATTTCAGGTATATAGTTTAATAAGCTCGCATTTTTTACAAGAGTCAGAGGAACTCCCCTAAGTGCTACAATGAAAGACTAGCTCAGGAAATAAGGAAGAAGGCATCAACATAAGCATAGTGACCTAAAGAAAAAATTATCTTGGAACGACAGTCTCACTACGACATTGTATGCTCTCCATAACAATGTGTTACCTGTCGTAATTAAGGAAATGGAAGTGAAATCCAAAGTAATATTCGAGATCATATGAGTTACACAAAATTCCACTATATGTGGGCACTAAGATAAGCCAAGTATTCATTCAACAAGTGGCAGAATTACCAAGAAAGGTAATTGCTTACTTTTAATAAAAGCTGAGAAGGCACGAAAACAATTTTTCGATCCATGACCCATAGTTAGTTCCGTTATAAACACACATAAGATTTCAGAGTGTTATCCATGCAGCATATTTGAATTGGTATCGATAAATCGAATCGATTATTTGTTATCGAAATCAAAATTGAAAAACTTAAAACCTTATTGAAACGGTAATGATAAGCATATGTACAAATTGATTATCGATAAAGGTCAAAATCGAATCAATAAATCGAATGCACACCCCAATGCAATCGCTGTAGACACTTGTTAAATGAGTAATTCATGTTTGTGTAGATTAATATAACATACAGAATGTAATATATTCTGCTACTATTTTAAAAGGGGCTATACAATATTATTTTTCCTAATCTATATCCTTTCCTTTATCCTAAGTCCCTTACCCTATTATTTTTTCTACCATATTTAAGGAATGATAATATTTAAAGATCAAGGGAATGAAGTTCAAATAATGGAAAATAGAATTAGTCGTGATGATGTGTTTTATTTTGTTTTGTTTTTTTATACCGTTGGAGTGTTGGTGGCATACATTTGATCCCTTACTTTAGTATTGTTGCATATGCTTGTTGACACAATTTTTTTATTATAAATGGCATTCGTCTTATTTTATCTTCTTTTTATCCATATTAGTTAGGCACGTTTATAGTGATATACTTTCCATGGAATCCTGTAAATTTTCCTATTGGTGTAATCGATAACCTAATCGATAAGCCCCCAAAGTCGAAAAATTGAAATCGAAAAAATCGAAACCTTATTGAAACAATAATGATAAGCATATGTTCAAATCTATAATCGATAAGTAATTATCAGTAAGGGTCAATATCGAATGCACACCCCTTGACGAGCACAAGTGCACAGAGGTAAGTGACCAAGGATAATTACAAGCGAGTAAGAACATAAAAAATTATGCTAGTTATATAGTGTAATAAGATTTCATTTTTACAAGAGTCATAGGAACTCCCCTAAGTGCTACAATGAAAGACTAGCTCAAGAAATAAGGAAGAAGGCATCAACATAAGCATAGTGACCTAAAGAAGAAATTATCTTGGAATGACAGTCTCACTACGACATTGTATGCTCTCTATAACAAGGTGGCACTTGTCGTAACTAAGGAACGGAAAGTGAAATCCAAAGTAATATTCGAGATCATATGTGTTGCACAAAATTCCTGTATATGCGGGCACTAAGATAAGCCAAGTATTCATGCAACAAGTGGCACAACTACCAAGAAATGTAATTTCTTACTTTTAATGAAAGAAGAGAAGGCACGAAAGGAATTATTCGATCTATGACCCATAGTTAGTTGTGTTATGAACACACATAAGATTTCAGAGTGTTATCTATGCAACATATATGATGACAATGATATAGATATAAGAGACTCAAGCATAAATTGAAAGAAAGAATTGAGTCCACGTCACAGACAAAAGTTTGCATTGCTAGAACATTATATCAGGATGTTCCATAGCATCCACGAGGGGCTAAAGTAATAACTAATACCCTGAGTTGCATATCATACAATAAAGTAAGCCTACTTAAAGGATGAGATAAAAGAGGAAACTAAAGAGTTATATCAGCCAAGTGAATTAGGAGTCATATTATTAGACCCTGATGAGTATAGAAATCATGATTTAGAATATTGTAGAATCACTCTATAATAAATAAAGCAAGTTACAAGTGTACCAGCCTCATAAGAAGTAGTATGAATCTCCCGCCGAATTGTGTATGCATAAGAGGTGCAAGTATTATTAAAGATCTTTAAGGTGTGGATGTGACTTCCACTACCATGGAAGGGAAGTTATGAAATCCACAGAAGATACGATGTGAGATTTAAAGGAAAGGAAAGTAAAGGAAAAAGGGTTATGAGATACTCAATTGCAGAAGGTTGGTAATAGTTCAGACATCAGTTAGAGGGCCAAAAACCAACATGATTAAGTATCCATAAATAATAGTGGTGTCACTGCTAGCATATCTTCCACCCTATGGTTTTCAAGTGCTGAGAGGTCAAGTTAAGAGAGTACAAAAGAGCTACATATAACGTGATGTTTTGCTTGAGGATTCTAGAATAACATAAGGAAATGTATGATGCTAGAGAGTGAATGGAATGTTGTGAGTACCATAAATAGATATGTGTAAGTCGCAAGCTAAAGTATGTTAAAGCGACATGGTTTTAGGTAGACGAGGGCTAGGATAAGAAAATGTGAGTGGGAAGGTGACGTGGATAGGTAAGTTCTTGGGATTAAACCCATCACAACAAAAGAACTAATAGCTCCCATAAGTGATAAAAGGCTTAATATAGCCTGAGTGAACTTGGAAGAGATTAAGACTAGGAGAATTTAAAAGAGATGAAATGCTTCCCTAGTGGTAGAATAAGGGTGTAATTGTGAATTAAAGGATGGCGTTAGGCCTTTGATTGGGTAATGATTTTGAGAAAGGTATTTCATAAATTGCCGGGATTAAAATACTCCCATAAGATGAATCACATTGGGATCAATGGTGTGGGCAAACAACACATAATTACGGAATGGTAGGCTGGTTGTTCGTTGTTACTTTTTTATAGGTTGTTTGACACTACTTTGGTTGTCGTTTTATGTATGAAGTGATTCGGGTGCGTGGGCTGGTTTGTGGTATATTTTTTTGATTCTGCATCTTCACGTGACTCAATAGGAGAAATTGACCTATTTCATACTTCTTCAAATAGCAAAGATTCAGCGTATAAGGAATGATTAAAACTATTGTTATGGAGATAAGGTTGGAAAATGATGCATACATGTTATTATTGTTGTGTTCTTGTTGTTTTTTGTATATGGTATTGGACAAATGTCTTGTTGCAGGGGAGATGCTGCCAAAATATACGTAATCGAGCGACGAGTTTAAGTTTCGAACTTAGCCTTTACTCAACACTGACTTTGAATCTATTTATGCTATGGTAGATTGAGTTGAGTTATTTGTAGAATTGCTTGGAAGCTATTAAGGACCAAACAGAGTTAAGGTATGTTTAGGCTAAACCTTTCCTTCATTTTGGTATGATCCAGTAAGTACATGTGTTTTATAATGTGACATAAAGAAAAGTTCATATTCCAGAACTTATATACATTTTCCTACTCTCATAAGTTCTAGCATTCTCCCTTATCGGGACTTCATATTCAGTTTAATTTTATCTTTTGCCAGCCTAGAAAGTAGAGGATCTCTCTCTCTCTCTCTCTCTCTCTCTCTATATATATATATATATATATATATATATATATATATACACACACACACACAGTATTGTAGTATTTTCACTACCATCGAGCTATAGTCGATGGGCAGGCCCTATAGGGCAACCTCTGATCAGATGGTGAGATATATACCGAGCCTACTATGGTCGAGCGCCTATGAGCGATCTCAACATGGCCAAGATACAGAGCCTAGTATGGACGAGCGCCTATAAGCGATCCTACAACGTCATAGAAGTTTTATATATATACCAAGCCTAATAGGGTCGGATAACTATATTACTTGCAATATTGAAAGAGTTGAGCCAGTATCAGTAGGTAAGCAAATATTTAGATTATCGTTGACTCCCAGTTACTTTAAGTTATTCTATTATCATTTTAGTTTTACCTATTAGTTATCATGTTGGCTTACATACTCGGTGTATTATTTCATATTGGTGTCCTTTTTGTCGAGGATGCTGCATTTCATGCCTGCAGGTCCTCATTGACAGTTCGACAGACCCTCCCAGCAGACAGAGTTAGACATTGGCTTGGTTGGTAAGCTCTACTACCTCGGAGTTACGATCTAGACCTTGGAGTCAATTTTATATATACAAACTTGATGGGTAGGTCGAGGCCCTGTCCCGACCATGGTACAGTTCAGTTATCTCAAGAGGCTTGTAGACGAGTCTTATATAGCTTGTATATCAGTAGATGTTCATGGCGGCCTCGTCAGCCTCCATAGTTATATATATATATATATATATATATATATATATATATATATATATATATATATATATATATATATATATATATATTGTGTGTGTGTGCGCGCGTGTATGTGTGTATGTGTATGAGCTTTTAGGTTTGCTTACCCCTCGGATAAGATAGTGGATATTTTTATATGATTCAGAATATAGCCTCATCGGCCTAAGTTGAGGGTTAACAATCCAGAGGTTACAGTAATAGAGTGGTACGCTCGGGCCAAGTATGGCACCGAGTGTCGGCCATGCCTTATCAAATTTGGGGTGTGACAATTGAGGTTAGGGTATAGTGGATGACCCTCGAGAATGGTTTTAGTGGGTTCAAGATGTTACATGTAATAGTTGGAGATTTTCGAGTTTTATGTTTGGCTAGAAACTGTGGTTTGCATTGGGAGGTGTCAAGGCTCATGGTATTTCTATATCATTACGGGATTCTAGATAGCAGTATTAGGAAAGTTAAGGTAATGACTTTCGATTTTCAAGAAGTCTCTTCGGGATATGTATTTTGATCGTGGTGCTTTTGGGAATATTTAAAAGAGTACTCAACGGCTAATAGATTTAGATGTTGTGTTTTTATGCTTGGGCTTCGCCTGGTGAGTCTTGGTTGACGAATTGTGGTGTTATAGCAAGAAGAAGTATCAAGTTGAATGTAAATTAGAAGGAAACTTGGATATATAGGATAGCTTGGTAGTAGGCCGGATTGGCATGGTAAGGTCATGATTCGTTCTTTGGATTCTTACGAAGTAATGAGTTTCTGCAGGTGTTTCACTTTGGTTTTTAGTGGCCTACGTAGCTTGGTTGAGTTAGAAGGATTCAGTCCTAACAGTTTAGTTTTGCGCAAATGGAATTCAGAAAGTTCTTTATGATTTTTACCATGGTTAGAAATATATATTTCCCACGGGCATGCGGTGCATAGGATGTATAGTGATTTTCTCCTAGACAGGATCCAATGGAAAAGTTCTTGCCTAGGTTAGTACGTAGTTTCTTGTGGCTCGGATTGGATACGAAGTTCTCATGTTTACTTAGGATAGTACAGTATGTGCGGAATGTTGTGCAAGATTGATATTTGCATGTGTAAGGTCATGGGTCAGTTTTGAAAGGAAGGTAAAAAATTCTTAAGTAGCACGGACAACTTCAAATGATTAAGGAAATGGTATTACTAATTGGTGTGAATTAACGAGGGTATACGTTTCAGAAAAGGGCAATGTGATTGAGATTGATGATACATCATTAGTATTGTGGCACTCTCTTGTTGGATCAACAATTGGTATTCGAGTTTGCTTGGTGGTATAGAGGAATTTTTAGAGTACCTCTCATGGGTTGATTGGGTGTTAGAGGTGTGTACTGTATTCAGACGGTGGAGTCGGGATCAGATATGGTGATTCACGTGTTTTAGGGATTTAGAGACTGTGAGTTCTCATAGACATGTTAGGTCGTGGTTGTGGATCGCGTATATCGGCAATATGCAACTATCGGGGTTTGGAGACCCAGTGGATCTTTCACTGCTTGGTAAGTTAGAATTTGATGTGATATTGGGTGTAGGCTAGTTGTCTCAGTATTATGTTATTCTGGGCTATTGCGCTAAGGCAGCGGTGTTGGCTATGCCGGGGATGCCACAGATTGAGAGAAAAGGTTCGATGGATTATGTTCACAACAAGGTGATTTCATTTTCGAAGACCCAGCAAATGGTTCAGAAGGGTTTTCTTTCTTATTTTTGTTAGAAAATATACTTAACGCTAGAGGGGGGTGAATAGCGTTATAATAAAAAATAGCGTAAACTTGCGGAATTAAAAAATTGCAGGAATTAAATGAGTGCGATAAGTAAATAAATAGGAACGAACGCACCGATGTATCCTGGTTCACCACAACCCGTGGCTAGTCCAGTCCCCGAGAGACTCTCTCGAGATTTCCACTAAAACTGTTAAGCTTACGGGTGCTCAACAAACCTTTACAAACTGAGGACACAAGCCTCAACAACCTCTGCTCGAAGATACAACACTTCAAGCCTTCAACCAAAGGAATCACAAGTTCCTTCTTACAATACAAGGGAACAACTTTCCCTTCAAGTGTATAAAAACACTTTGCACTCAAAACAAGACTCTCCTTAAGAGTAGATATGAGTAAAATAATTATGCTCAAGAACGCAACAACTTTCGTCAACAATTTGGCGCTCAAAAACTTATGTAATGAATAGAAAATGATGAATAAGAGAGTATGCAAGCTTTAGCAATAATATTGTCAATTGTTGTGTTTGTAAGACTGATTTGAAGATGTATTTATAGTGTCAAAACCATGCATTACCGTTGCCTAATTGCCAATTAAGAGTTGCTGATTTTGTGCTATGACAATCGATTGTCAAAATGATACAATCGATTGTTTGCCAATCGTTCCAAAAATCATTCCCAGATTTTACGCATAACAATCGATTATCTAAGACATAGAATCGATTGCTGGCAACGTTCAAAAAATCATTTCCAGATTTTACTTAAAAACAATCGATTGTCAGAATTATACAATCGATTACTTGGCAACGTTCAAAAAATCTTTTTCAGATTTTACTTAAAACAATAGATTATTAGAAATCTATAATCGATTACCTGACGGTGTTTGAAAATATTTTGGCAACGGTCAGTTACACAATCGATTATGCTATGAGAACAATCGATTATTTATCAGTCTTTGAAGAATCTAATAGACACTGCCTCAACACAATCGATTGTCATAAGATCACAATCGATTAATTTGTAGCTTTGAAAAACTCTGATGGACATTGCCTTAATACAATCGATTGTCATAAGTTCACAATCGATTATTGTGTGGCTTTGAAAAATCTGATGTACACTGCCTCAACACAATCGATTGTCATAGGGTACACAATCGATTACCATGCAGATTTGAAAAATCTGATGTACACTGCCTTAACACAATCGATTGTCATAAGTTCACAATCGATTGTCATGCAACTGACTTAACATAATCGATTATCATAAGTACATAATCGATTATCTTAGTCCAGATTTTAGAGGCATGTTTAAAAATCATTTTGACTAACATAAATATGCATGATTTAAAACCATTTTGCTTTAAATTAAATATGCATGATTTGATAAAAATGTTTTTACAAGAGAAGCCAAGTCTTGAGTCAAGTTATCGGATCAAGATCACAATTTAAAGAACGACTCATGTATAACTTTATTTCTTGGTCTTGTGCTTGAATCTCGTTATGTATCAATTTCACGCTTGTGCTTGGACCTCGTCATATGTCAATTGCGCATAGTTTGTCATTCATCAAAACCTACAAATATGAACACACGTTTAGTATAGTGCCTTGAGAACGTGTTTCAACAATTTCCCCCTTTTTGATAATGGCAAACCTTAAACGGGATATGCATATTAGATAATTCATAATGACGATCCAAGACAAGTATAGATATGCAACAAGTATATAGATATGCAATTAGTTCCCCCTCAATATATGAATTCCCCCTCAATTTATGCCAAAAAAAATTAGGTGCATATCCCTTATTCTTCCCCCTTTTGACATTAGCAAAAATGGAAAAAGTAAAATACATAATAAAGCAAATAATATCAACATAATCGATTATTGATACTACATAATCGATTATATACTAAAGAGAAATCGATTATCCTTAGGAGAAATCGATTATTCTGCACCAATCTTTATAATTCCCCCTGCCTTTAGGGCGATACCTGCAAAAATTCGTTAGACGTCTCCGACGCTCAAGTTAGAAATCATGTGAAAGGGAAAATGCAATGCATGACTTAGATCAACGTGGAGTCAAGAATCCCGAGTTCACTACGAATTCGGAAGAAGGACTCTTTCTCTAAGGGTTTTGTTAAGATGTCGGCCAATCGATCTTTGGTTTCAACAAATTCAATTTCGACATCCCCTTTGAGAACGTAATCTCTTATAAAATGATGCCTAATTTCAATGTGTTTTGTTCTTGAATGAAGAACGGGGTTCTTCGTCAAGCATATGGCACTAGTATTATCACATCTAAGAGGGATATGATCAAGACTTAGGCCATAGTCCAAGAGTTGTTGTTTCATCCAAAGGATTTGAGCGCAACAACTCCCCACGGCTACGTATTCAGCCTCGGTTGTGGACAACGCAACACTTACTTGTTTCTTGCCAAACCAAGAAACGAGAGAGCTACCGAGCAAATGGCAAGTGCCACTAGTGCTCTTGCGGTCCAATTTGCATCCAGCAAAATCGGAATCGGAATAGCCAACAAGTTGGCATGAAGAACCTTTGGGGTACCATAGACCCACATTTAGAGTACCAACAAGATACTTCAATATCCATTTCACCGCAGTAAGGTGAGACTCCTTCGGACATGATTGATAACGAGCGCACAAACACATGCTAAACATGATGTCCGGTCTACTAGCAGTAAGATAATGGAGAGATCCAATCATACCTCGATACTTTTTGGTGTCGACTTCCTTACCTTTCTCATCTTTGTCTAGATGATCGGATGTGCTCATGGGAGTGGCCATTGCTTTTGCGTTGGTCATTTCAAATCGTTTCAGCAATTCTTTGCAATATTTAGCTTGACAAATGAAAGTTCCTTCTTTCATTTGCTTTACTTGCAACCCCAAAAAGAATGTTAGCTCACCCATCATAGACATCTCAAATTCGCTTGTCATCAAATCAGAAAATTCCTTGCACAAAGCATTGTCAGTAGCACCAAAGATAATATCATCCACATAGATTTGAACTAACAAAATATCATTGTTTCTATGCTTAATAAAAAGAGTGGTGTCAACTTTCCCCCTAATGAAATCATTTTCCAAAAGAAATTTGCTCAATCTTTCATACCAAGCTCGGGAAGCTTGTTTAAGGCCATAAAGGGCTTTCTTGAGTTTGAAAACATGATCGGGAAATTTAAAATCTTCAAAACCCAGGGGTTGAGCAACATAAACTTCTTCTTGAATAAAACCATTTAAAAAAGAACTTTTTACATCCATTTGATATAAATTGAAATTCATAGAAGAGGCAAAACAAGCAATAAACGAATAGCTTCTAACCTTGCTACGGGGGCATATGTTTCTTCATAGTCAATACCCTCTTCTTGATTATAGCCTTTTGCTACAAGCCTAGCTTTGTTTCTAGTGATTACACCATTTTCATCTAATTTGTTTTGAAAAACCCATTTCGTACCAATTATGGTATGATTTTCGGGTCTTGGCATCAAATCCCAATCGTCATTCCGTTTGAATTGGTTAAGCTCCTCTTGCATTGCCAAGGTCCAAAATTCTTCCCCAATTGCTTCGGAGATGGTTGTGGGTTCAATTTGAGAAACAAAAGCAGTATGTCCTAAGGTGTTCTTAAGAGAGTTTCGGGTACTTACCTGTTGTTCAATGTCGCCAATTACTTGTTCGAGAGGATGGTCTTTGATTGTCCTCCACGAGTTAGGCATTTTCGTTTCTTTTTCCAATTGTGGCGCTTCCTCTGAAAATTGATCCAAGATTTCATCTTGAGTTTCCTTCGGAGTTTCCTCTTGTACTTTGTCTTGAGGATTTAATGAGTTTAAAATACCTGCAAGATCAAAACTAGAATCCTTTCTCGCCAAGCGAGCATTATTTTCGGAAAATACAATATGAGGGGATTCCTCCACAGTTCCGGTTCTATTATTGAATACTCTATATGCTTTGCTACGTGAAGAATAACCAACAAAAATTCCTTCATCGGATTTGGCATCAAATTTTCCCAATTGATCTTTTCCATTGTTATGAATAAAGCATTTGCAACCGAATACTCTAAAATGGGAGATATTTGGTTTCCTTCCCTTATAGAGTTCATAGGGGGTTTTCATGAGTATTGGCCTTATGACTACTCTATTTAGAACGTAGCATGCGGTACTCACGGCATCCGCCCAAAAATATTTGGGAATCTTAGCCTCATCGAGCATGGTTCAAGCCATCTCTTCAAGACACCTATTTTTCCTTTCCACAACCCCATTTTGTTGTGGTGTACGTGGAGCAGAGAAGGTGTGCTCGATACCGAGTTCGTCACAAAATTCCGCAAAGAGATTGTGATCAAACTCTCCCCCATGATCACTTCTTATTGAAGTGACGGTTGTGTCCTTTTCGTTTTGAACACGTTTAAAAAAATATTTAAAATTATGAAAAGCTTCACTTTTATGAGCAAGAAATAGAGTCCAAGTAAATCTAGAATAATCATCAACAATAACAAAAGCATAACGATTTCTACCAAGACTTTCAATGCGAGATGGTCCAAATAAGTCCAAGTGAAGTAGTTGCAAAGGTCTAGTGGTTGAAACAATATTTTTCGATTTAAAAGATGCTTTTGTTTGCTTCCCTTTTTGACAAGAATCACAAATTGAGTCTTTTTCAAATTTCAAATTTGGAAGACCAATAACTAAATTTTGTGAAACCAATTTGTTTAAAAGATGCATGTTGATGTGAGCTACTCTACGATGCCATAACCATGAATCATCCTCTTTGCTCATAAGACGATTCACATATTCAGATGAAGAATTTGCGAGATCAACCATATAGATGTTATCCATTCTAAAACCACGAAGGATAATTTTAAAATCGCTACGGGGAAAAACTAAGCATTCATCCGAATCAAATAAAACAAGATTTCCTTTGTCGCATAATTGACTTATGCTCAAGAGATTATGTTTTAAACCTTTAACTAACAATATATGCTTAATGGAAGAATGTTCATCCTTACCGACCGATCCGATGCCGATAATTTTTCCTTTGTTGTTATCACCAAAAATAACTCTTCCTCCTTCCTTATGTTCTAGTTGAAGGAACTTGGATTCGTCTCCCCTCATGTATTTGGAGCATCCACTATCAAGGTACCAAAGTACACTTGATCCCTTCAAACATACCTACAAGACAGATTAATGAGTCTTTGGTACCCAAGCTGTTTTGGGTCCTTGAGAGTTAGGTGTAACATGCTGTTGTGCTTGACATACATTTAGGTGTCTATGTCTAGTGAAACAAGCAGGAGCAATATGTCCAATTCGATTGCAATAATGACACACAACATTAGGATTATGCATTCGTCTAGGTTGATAGTAATTGGACGGACGAAATTCATTTACTCTATTCTTGACAATATGACTATTGCGCAATTCATGAAAATCATTTCTCCTACTATTTGTTCTAGGATATGCAGCATTTCTAGAATAGTCATTTCTAGGTTGAAAGCCATTTCTAGGTGTTTCAAAAGGTTCAAAGTTCCTTCTAGTGTTTGACCTAGAATATGCGTTATTTCTAGAATGATTATTTCTAGGTTGCGATTGTTGAAAGCCATTTTTAGGTTTGTTATATCTAGGATGAGCGTTTGTTTTATTAATCCTAGGTTGAGCCTTAGGTTGTTGGGGGTTGGCTTCAACCTTTTCTTTAGGCTCATTTTTAAAACCTATGCCATGCTTGGTCGATTTCAAATTAACAAGGACTTCATTCAAATTTTTATGAGAAGAATTAAACTTATCTAGGGTGCACTTAAGTCTTTCTACCTCGTTTTTGAGATGCATGCAAGAAGTACAACTTTTACTAGAACTCTCGGGTTTGTCGGCGCTTCTCTTGCCGAAAAATTTGTTTTCTTCTTTCAACTTCTCATTTTCTAAAATCAGTTTTTTCAAATCTTTTTCTTTCAAAGAGAGTTGTTTTTCAAAATCTTTTTCTTTTAAAGAAGAATTTTCCTTTATGCATTTAACAGTTTTGGAAGCTTTAATAAATTCACCATACAACTCATCAAAAGTATTTTGCATTTCCTCAAGAGAGAAGAAATTTTTGGAAGAAATTTGACATACCTCTTCTTGGTTGTATTCTTGTGCCATAAGACAAAGATTTGCGGCTTCGTCTTCTTCTTCCTCACTCGACTCGTCTCCGGAGTCGCCTCCCCAAGATATGTTTGCTCGTTGTTTCTTGAAGGGTTTCTTCTCCTTTTTGATATTTGGGCAATTTGATTTAATGTGCCCGGTTTCTCCGCACTCATAGCACTTTATTTGATCTCCTTGCTTTTTGCCTTTTCGTTCATACTCTTTTCGCATGAACTTTTGAAATCTCTTGATAACGAGTCCAAACTCGTCGTCTACGTCCTCATCATTTTGAGGTTGGCTTGTGCTTGCTTGAGGGCGATTCTTTGTTTCCTTTGATCATTAACAAGAGGGTTAAGTATAGTAGATTCATAAGTCTTAAGGTTACCTCTTAATCCGTCGATGGTGACATTTGAAGTGCCAATAGACTCTTGAATCGCGTCGGCCTTGGAGCGCCATTCCGGAGTGAGACTTCGGAGAATCTTTCGGACAAGTTCCTTATCCGTGAAGGTCTTCTTAAGAGCATGTAAGTCATTTATGATTTTTGAAAATCGTTCGAACATCTCATCGACCTTTTCGCCTTCCTTCATGTGAAACAGTTCATATGCATGGGTTAGAAAATCAACCTTAGCCTCTCTTACCTGGTCCGTACCTTCGTACGTGATTTCCAGCTTGTCCCACATTTGCTTCGCCGTTGTGCAACATGATATTTTCCTGTAATCATCAGCATTTATAGCACAATATAATAAGTTAATTGCTTTAGCGTTTTTTGCACTTTTCGGATATCATCCGCATCGTATTCCTCTTCGGATTTTGGAATCCATTCGTTTTCAACCTTTTTGGTTGGAATTTATTCTCCCTTCATTATAACCTTCCACAGATGAAAATTATTCGATTGAATAAATATTCTCATCCTCTCCTTCCAGTATGTATAGTTTGTACCGTCGAATAGTGGTGGTCAGGTGGAGCATTGTCCTTCACCTATTCCTGCAAAAGAGTCACGAGTAGAAGCCATGGATTGTTTCTCTCAAACGGCTAAGTCTTCAAAGAGTTGGGTTCTGATACCAATAGTTAGAAAATACACTTAACGCTAGAGGAGGGGTGAATAGCGTTATAATAAAAAATAGCGTAAACTTGCGGAATTTAAAAATTGCAGGAATTAAATGAGTGCGATAAGTAAATAAATAGGAACGAACGCACCGATGTATCCCGGTTCACCACAACCCGTGGCTAGTCCAGTCCCCGAGAGACTCTCTCGAGATTTCCACTAACACTGTTAAGCTTACGGGTGCTCAACAAACCTTTACAAACTGAGGACACAAGCCTCAACAACCTTTGCTCGAAGATACAACACTTCAAGACTTCAACCAAAGGAATCACAAGTTCCTTCTTACAATACAAGGGAACAACTTTCCCTTCAAGTGTATAAAAACACTTTGCACTCAAAACAAGACTCTCCTTAAGAGTAGATATGAGTAAAATAAATATGCTTAAGAACGCAACAACTTTCGTCAACAATTTGGCTCTCAAAACTTATGTAATGAATAGAAAATGATGAATAAGAGAGTATGCAAGCTTTAACAATAATATTGTCAGTTGTTGTGTTTGTAAGACTGATTTGAAGATGTATTTATAGTGTCAAAACCATGCATTACCATTGCCTAATTGCCAATTAAGAGTTGCTGATTTTGTGCTATGACAATCGATTGTCAAAATGATACAATCGATTGTTTGCCAATCGTTCCAAAAATCATTCCCAGATTTTACGCATAACAATCGGTTATCTAAGACATAGAATCGATTGCTGGCAACGTTCAAAAAATCATTTCCAGATTTTACTTAAAAACAATCGATTGTCAGAATTATACAATCGATTACTTGGCAACGTTCAAAAAATCTTTTTCAGATTTTACTTAAAACAGTCGATTATTAGAAATCTATAATCGATTACCTGACGGTGTAAAATATTTTGGCAACGGTCAGTTACACAATCGATTATGCTATGAGAACAATGGATTATTTATCAGTCTTTGAAGAATCTAATAGACACTGCCTCAACACAATCGATTGTCATAAGTTCACAATCGATTATTTTGTAGCTTTGAAAAACTCTGATGGACACTGCCTTAATACAATCGATTGTCATAAGTTCACAATCGATTATTGTGTGGCTTTGAAAAATCTGATGTACACTGCCTCAACACAATCGATTGTCATAGGGTACACAATCGATTGTCATGCAGATTTGAAAAATCTGATGTACACTGCCTTAACTCAATCGATTGTCATAAGTTCACAATCGATTGTCATGCAGCTGACTTAACATAATCGATTATCATATGTACATAATCGATTATCTTAGTCCATATTTTAGAGGCATGTTTAAAAATCATTTTGGCTAACATAAATATGCATGATTTAAAATCATTTTGCTTTAAATTAAATATGCATGATTTGATAAAAATGTTTTTACGAGAGAAGCCAAGTCTTGAGTCAAGTTATCGGATCAAGATCACAATTTAAAGAACGACTCATGTATAACTTTATTTCTTGGTCTTGTGCTTGAATCTCGTTATGTATCAATTTCACGCTTGTGCTTGGACCTCGTCATATGTCAATTGCGCATAGTTTGTCATTCATCAAAACCTACAAATATGAACACACGTTTAGTATAGTGCCTTGAGAACGTGTTTCAACAATTTTGCCTTCATAATGAGTGTCAGGATAGAGACTTCTTCTATTGATTTAGTTCTATGATGAGGGGTTCTCCGGATAAGTTTCCAGCTGCCGGGCATATCACTGGTCAGAGTTATTGATTTTGTTATTAATTGGGCACCGAGCACTGTATCGTATGGCACCGGCAGAGTTAAAGGAATTTAAGGAACATCTCCAGGGATTCCTTGATAAGGGGTTCGTTGGTAGGCCAAGGTGGTTATGTATTCTAACTTGAGTCGGCTTGGTTGACACTGAGTTGTATTGTTGAGGGATGCGTTCATTCATTTGTTGTGGAACTTATTAGTGACTTGGGGAGATCTATACGTTACCTTTACATGTTGTGAGGCGTTGGTATTTGTTGTTTATAGGCACATGTGGTGCGATATTATTTTGGCCTCTCAGTCTAATTCGAGTGGGAAGAGTGTTGGGTATTGCTCGACGGAGGGCGTATTGGTTGTGTCCTTTCGGGTTTGTATAATGTTATGTCAATTTCATCGCGTGGTTATGGTAAATTGCTTTGGTTATAGAGATCAAATTGTGGGTTATTGATTTTGAGTATAGTGACTTGAGGTGTTTCATGTGGACTAATGATTGGATAGGTTCGCGCATTGTAGCGAAGTTAAGTAGAGGTATGACCCTTCGAGTTGGATTCGTGTGTTCTGTTTCTACGATGTGTGACATGTTCTCTACATTGTGTGTGGTGATACTGCTGAGCTTGCAGCATAGCTATCTTATTTGAGTCATTTTTCATGATTTAAGTACGTTCGGATTGTTGCGTAATGGTGCGCGGATTGCACGAGTTGTGGCTTTTGTTGTATGGATACGTCATGTCACTAGAGTAGATGTGTTGGATTAGATGAGATCATTGGAATCTAGAATGAACAAATAGATTCCGTTTCGGCGTGTTGGATGGATAATATCGATGTTCGGATCAGAAATTTGCTAGCGTCCTTGCCAAAGGAGGAGTGGCTTCATGAATGGTTGATCTGAGGAATGATTATGACTTTCCACCTGTTTCATTTATCATTGGCAGTGTATGAAAGTGATAGGATGAAATTTTAGTTGATAAAAGGTTTACTATCAGTATTCAGTTATTGTGTACAGCTGCTGTGATTAAACGTTATCACTACAAGTGTTCGAGTTATGTGGCATATCATGTAATTGCACTTGTGGTTGCAGGTTTTGTTTGTTATAGGTTGGTCGGGCTTATTCAGAGTATAGATGTGATCTGATCTTGTAGATGATTTCAGAAGTGGAAATGTGGTTCTATGGTTTATGGGCTGGGTTGGATTGTAAAATTTCAGTTACAATGTGTTATCAGACCTATATAAGATATGGTGACGTGGGATCACACCCAGGTATATGCATGGTAAGGTTATTCTATGATTAGTGGGCTTTTGGAACGACTTTGGCATGTTCGAGGATGAACATATGTTTAAGTGGGGGAGAATGTAACGACTCGACTGGTTCTTTTGAGCTTTTGCACCTTGCTCACTAATTATCAGACATGGCTAGCTCGATGTGATGTATTATGACTTATGTAAATCATCGATTTTGGTTTACATGGTAACCAGAATGACATTTGGAGAAATAGTTCTCAGTTTGAATCTTAAAATTGAAATGTTTGATCAAGATTTGACTTGTTGGTATATGATCTCTGATCAAAATTTTTATGATATGGTTGGCTCTGTTAGGTTATTTGAGACTTAGGAACATGATCGGAATGTGTTTGGAGCTCCGGAGTAGATTTAGGCTTGAATTAACTAAATTGAGATTTTGGCATTTTTTGGTTGATAGGCAAGATGTTAATATAGGGGCCAGAATGAAATATTTGAAGTTGAAGTAGTTCCGTTGCGTCATTTGGTATGTGTGCACAAAATTTCATGTCGTTTGGACATAGTTTGATAGACTTTTTGATAAAATGCATAATTTAGAAGAATTGGGAATTCTTATGCTTGAATCTGATGCAAATTTGGTGTTTTGATGTTGTTTAGAACGTTCTGAAGATTGTAACAAGTTGGAATTATGTTATGGGGTGTGACGACTCGGCCGATCATCTTAAGAATTTACTGGTCGACCCCCTATTAACTGCTTTTCCAAAGTTTAATTCTACTAATTTGATTTATCGAAATGTTCGATTTTGAGTTTCATTGAGTTTTGGAATACTTATTTCATAAATGAGAACTCAAGTGTTGGAAATTTGACTGTATTCAGAACAATGTAAAGACGTCCTCGAAATAGAAATCTGATGGATCCGTTAGCTCTGTTGAGTGATTTTGGTGTTAGGAGCGTGTTCAGATTGTGTTTTCGAGGTATGTAGCTAATTTAGGTTTGAAATGCCGAATGTTGAAATTTTGAAGTTTCTGGTCTGTCACACCTCTTTTTTTCCACACAACCTTATTACATGGTTGAGTTAGAAGAGTTTTTTCCAATTAAAGTGACTTTTTGAAAAGGGATTATTTATTATTTAGAGTTCCCACTTGGAATTGAGTTTTGGTGTTCCAAATCACCTTTTATTAAATCCCTTATCAAAAGGAAGATTTGACTCTTAATTAGTGGTCTATGAAACAGAAGTGTCACGACCCTAGTTCACCAATCGTGACCTTGTCATGACGGCACCCAGTCTTCGCGACTAGGTAAGCCTAACACATTGCGGAAATTCAACAACCTTTACGAAAGCGATAAGCAATAACTGAATAACATAAGAAAATGGATAGAGTGCCGCCTGGCACATACATTTCAACTCAAAATAATTTAACAACTTCCAAGACCCGGAAACCCACGGGCCACACATGCTAAGAGTAAAAACATAACATATGTCTCTAATATCCGAAAATGTCTACAACAATTGAATACATGAATGAAAATACTAACTAAAGGTAGAATAGAAGGATACTCTTCAGGTCTGCGAATGCGGCAGATGCCTACCTCAAGTCTCCAAGTGAAATTCTCCCTAACAGCTACTGACGGTATGCCTGCTCAGATGTGCCTGGATATGCACAACAAAAATGTGCAGAAGAGTAGCATGCGTACACCACACCGGTACTCAGTAAGTGCCAAGCCTAACATCGGTGGGGTAGTGACGAGGAAGGTCAAGGACCTACTTAGGTAAAAAAAAGAATAATATAAAATGAATAGATTGAAGTAAATATAGTAAAGCTCGAGTATCTAACAAAAACAGTAAGTAAAACTAAACAGGCTACAAACACAAATCTAGAATACAAGAACGGTTACAACAGGCTATTTATTATAGGGGATCTCCTGGTATCCCGAGGATCTCTTGGTATCCTCATCATATACACAAGGGATCTCCAAGTAACCCGAGGATCTCCTGGTATCCTCATAATATACAGAAGGGATATCCAAATATCCCGAGGATCTATTGGTATCCTCTAGTTAATCGGTTCTGCGCTAGGGATCTTTTAGTATCTGCCAGTTAATAAATCCTGTGCCGGGGAACTCTTGGTATCCCGCACTTCCAAATGTCGGAACAAAGTACGAACATGGGAAAACTCCCGGGATGTCGTCCCATAGTCCCAATAGTAAGTACACCACAACAAACCAATATTTAACAGAAAGAAGCTAAGTGCGGCCAACAAGTAAAATCTAATGTCTAGCATACTTCACAAGAAAGACAGATATTAAATTAGCCAAGTAGAGAAATTAAGTTACTAACATGATTTCCCTAAGCTAAAACAAGTGAAATTGCATTTCTAATAGTTAAATACGTGAAGAAAACATAGCCTAAATAAACCAAGTAGGGTGAATTTCATCAACCAGCACAAGTACACGCCCGTCACCTCGTGCACAAGGAAGTTAAACGACATCAAAGATATCATAAGTGGAGAGGTCCCACACACAAAGTTAGGCAAGCCACTTACCTCAAATCGGTACAAAACTGCTAAGAAACAATGCCCTTGTCACGAGTATCCGGCTCTGAGTGGCCCAAATCTATTTAAACCAATTATATATACTAAATAACATCACAAGTAACTAATTATACTGTTAAAATTAAAGCTATGGCGCGAAAATAGGTAAAAAAATGACCAAAGTTCCCCTAAGTCCAATGTCTCGGAATCGAATAATTTTCACATTTTCAAAAACCTCGTACTATCACGAGTCTAAACAAATAAAAATCTCCCAAATCGGAGGTCAAATTCCCCTTCAGATCATCAAAGTTAGGTCTAACAACTTTATTCCAATTTCTATTCAAAATCCGAAATTAAAGCTTGAATTCACTATTAGATTAGTGGGTTTTAGTCATAGAGGAGTAAGGGACCATACTCGATAGTTGTCTCTGAAAATCCCTAGAAACATCTCCCAAAACCAAGCTCTCTAGCTTGAGTTTTTGTAATAATGGAAGAAGGCTTCATTTTCGAAATATTAATATTGCCTAGAACATTTGTACATCGTGATCGCGTGGATGGGAAAACGTTCGCGAAGAGTAAAATTCAAGTGGCTGAAAAATAACCTTCGTGAATGCGAAGGCAGGGATGCGAACGCGATGAGCTGGAATTGGACCATACGCGAACGCGAAGGGTCTCACGCGATCGCGTTGAAGAAACTGAAGTGGGGTCCAGGGCTTGGTCTTCGCGATCGCCGCGAATGGAACGATATCGCGATGAAGGGAAAGGCTGGGGTATGCAAAGCAGGGAAGAGTACGCGATCGCGATGAAGGGTAAGGCACAGCTACGCGAACGCGATGCCTACTTAGCGATCGTGTAGAGGAATCACTGACTGCAATTTTTCTTCTGCAAATTTCAAGCTCCAATTACTCCGTTGAGCATCCAAAACATACCTGAGCCCCCCGGGACCTCAACCAAACCTACTGACATATTCCATAACATCATTTAAACTTGTACATATCCTTAAACCACCTAAAATAACGCAGGAAACACAATTTAATCAATGATTTGAACTTAATATCTTCAAAACTTAACCAAACTCTCTTTGGATTCAAAACCTAACCAGAACACGTCCGATTGACCTGAAAGTTTGCACGCATGTCCCAAATGACATGAAGGTGCTACAAAAACTTTTGAAATCCCGTTCCGACCCTCGGATCAAAAATTCAATATCGGACCAGAAACTTCAAAATTCTAACTTTCGGCATTTCTAGTCTAAATGAGCTACGGACATCCAAAATACATTCCGAACACGCTCCCAACCCCCAAAATCACTTAACGGAGCTAACAGAACCATCAGATTTCAATTCCGAGGTTTTCATCATACTGTTCTGATTACGGACCATTTTCCAACACTTAGCTCTCATTTAGGGACTAAGTGTTCCAAAACACTTCGAATTCTATTACCGAACATCCCAGCAAACAAAAATAGCTGAAATGCACTTAGTGGAAGCACTTAATGGGGAAATGGGGTGTAAATTCCAAAGACGACCGGCCGGGTCGTCACATCCTCCTACACTTGAACATTCGTTCATCCTCGGACGAGCATAAAGAACTTACTTGAAGTAGCAAAAAGATGAGGGTATCAGCTGCGCATATCCTGCTCGGTCTCCCAAGTCGCCTCCTTGGACGGCTGACCCCGCCACGGAACCTTTACTGAAGCTATATCCATTGACCTGAATTTCGGACCTGCCTATCTAATATTTCCACTGGCTTTTCAACATAGGACAAGTCATTGTCCAACTGGACTGAAGTGAACTCCAACACGTGAGAGGGGTCACCGTGATACCTTGGAAGCATCAAAACATGAAATACTGGATGAACCCCGGCTAAACTGGGAGGTAAGGCAAGCTCATAAGCCACCTTTCCAACCTGCTTCAAAATCTCAAATGCGCCAATGAACCTCGGGCTCAACTTCCCTTTATTTCCAAACCTCATGACGCCTTTCATAGGTGAGACCCGAAGCAAAACCCGCTCACCAACCATGAAGGATACGTCACGAACCCTTCGATCCGCATAACTCTTCGATCTGGACTGGGCCGCACGGTGTCTATCCTGAATCACCTTGACCTTCTTAATCGCATCCTGAACCAAATCAGTGCCCACTTGCTTGGACTCACCCGGATCGAACCAACCCACCGGGGATCTGCATCTCCTACCATATAAGGCCTCATAAGGCACCATTTTAATACTACAGTGATAACTGTTGTTGTATGCAAACTCAGCCAATGGCAAGAACTGGTCACAAGACCCTCTAAACTCAATCGCGCGTGCACGGAGCATATGCTCGAGAATTTGAATAGTGCACTCATACTGTGCGTCTGTCTGAGGGTGAAAAGTTGTACTCACGGTCATCAGGGTACCCAACTCGTGCCGGACGACTCTCCAGAACCGTGATGTAAACACTAAATCTCTGTTTGAGATGATAGAAACTGGAATGCCGTGCAAACAGACAATCTCCATGATATAAATCCCTACTAAGCGCTCCGCTGAGTAAGAAATGCACACTGAAATGAAATGAGCGAACTTGGTCAACCGATCCGCAACAACCCAAATAGAATCAAATTTTCTCGCCGTCAGGGGGAGACTAGTCACAAATTCCATTGTGATATTCTCCCATTTCCAATCCGAAATCTCCATCTACTGGAGTAACCCTCCCGATCTCTAGTGCTCAGCCTTTACCTGCTGGCAGTGGAGGCATCTAGCTACAAGCTCTACTATGTCCTTCTTCATTCGCCTCTACCAGTAATGCTGCCTCAAATCCTAATACATCTTCGCGGCACCCGGATGGATGGAGTACCGCGAGCTATGGGCCTCGGTCAATATCAACTCCTGAATATCAACAACATTGGGTACACAAATACCCCGTCATCTCCAATTGTCACATCCTTAGCATTGCCCTGCTGAATTGATTCCTTGAGGAAAAGCAAATGAAGGTCGTCACACTTCCGCTCCCTGATACGATCAAACAATGAAGACCGAGAAACCACACAGGCTAGATCCCGACTGGGATCCGAAAGGTCTAATCTCACGAACTGACTGGCTATGGCTTGAACATCCATTGGCATAGGTCTATCTGAAGCTGGTAAATATGCCAAACTCCCCGAACTCTCCGCTCGGTGACTCAAGGCATCGGCTACAATATTTTCCTTGACCGGGTGATATAGAATAGTAATATCATCATCCTTCAGTAGCTCCAACCATCTCCTCTGGCGCAAGTTCAGATCCTTCTACTTGAGCAAGGGCTGCAAACTACGATGATCCGTATAAATCTCACAAGGCACACCGTACAAATAATGACGCTAGATCATTAAGGCATGAACAATAGCAACTAACTCATGGTCATGGACAGGATAGTTCTTTTCATGTACCTTCAACTATCTGGATGCGTAGGCAGACACCCTACTATCCTGCATCAACTCCGCTCCAAGTCCAATTCGTGAGGCATCACAATATATTGTATTGGACCCTGAACCAATAGGCAAAATCAGAATAGAGTCTGAAGTTAAAGCCGTCTTGAGCTTTTGGAAGCTCACCTCACACTCATCTGACTACAGAAAAGGAGCACCCTTGTAGGTCAATCTAGTCATAGGGGCTCCAATCGATGAGAAACCCTCCACAAAACGACGAATACCCTGTTAGGCAGAGGAAACTGCGGATCCCTGAAGCTGATGAGGGCCTGGGCCAACTCTGCACGGCCTCCACCTTCTTCAGATCAACCCGAATGCCCTCACTCGATACCACGTGGCCTAGGAATGCCACAGAACTCAACCAAAACTCACATTTTGAGAACTTTGCATATAATATCTTTTCTCTTAGGGTCTGAAGCACTGTCCTTAGGTGTTGCTCATGATCTTTTTGACTCTGGGAGTACAAGAATATCATCTATGAAAAAAATGACAAACGAGTCCAGATAGAGCCTCAATACAGTGTGCATCAAATGCATATAAGCTGCTGGGGCATTTGTTAGCCCAAATGACATGACAAGGAACTCGCAATGATCATACCGAGTCCTGAAAGCAGTATTCGGGATACCCGGTTCCCGAGTTATTAGATGGTGATAACCTGAGCGCAGATCGATCTTAGAAAACACCTGTGCGCCCTGAAGCTGGTCAAGTAGATCATCATTACGAGGCACAGGATATCAGTTCTTCAGTGCACCGTTGTTCAACTGACAATAATCGATACGCATGCGCATAGAACCATCCTTTTTCTTTACAAACAAGACAGGAGCACCCCATGCTGAAACATTGGGTCAAATAAAACCCTTATCAAAAAATTCATGTAACAGATCCATAAACTCTTTCAACTCAGAAGGAGCCATACGGTAAGGAGGAATAGATATGGGCTAAGTGCCGGCAACAAAACAATACCAAAATCAATGTCCCGATCAGGCTGCATGCTCGGAAGATCAGCTGGAAACACATTGGGGAAATCCCGTACTATTGGGACAGAGTCAACAGAAGAGGTATCAGCACTAGCATCTCTCACATAGGCTAAATACGTTGTACACCCCTTCTCAACCATAGACTGAGCTTTAAGAAAGGATATAACTCTACTGGGAGTGTGATCAAAAGTACCATTCCACTTAATACAAGGAATACCTGGCATAGCTAGCGTTACGGCCTTAGCGTGACAATCAAGAATAGCATACTGGAGCGACAACCAGTCCATGCCCAAGATAATATCAAAATCAACCATATCAAGTAATAAAGATCTGCCCTTGTCTCAAAACCACGAATAATAACCAAACACGATCGATATACGCGGTCCACAACAAGGGAATCTCCCATGGGAGTAGAAACATAAACAGGAGAGCTCAAGGTCTCTCGGGTTATACCCAAATGCAGAGCAAAATAATATGACACATAAGAATAAGTAGAGCCTGGATCGAATAGAACTGATGCCTTTCTGTGACTAACCAATATAATACCTGTGATAACAGAATCAGAGGCGACAACCTCGGCATGATCAGGAATGGCATAAAATCTGGCCCGGCCCCTACCTCGAGGGGCCTCTATCTCCCTGATCTCCGCCCCTCGGTGGCTGCGCAGGTGGGGTGGCAGTTGGAGCCGGAACAATGGCCTGAGAATCCCGCTGGGTACGCTGCTGCTGAGACTTTTGTGGAGGTGCACTCCTCCCAAGCCTAGGGCAATCCCTCACTACATGGCGGGCGTCCCCACACTCATAACAAGCTCTGGAAGGGCGCGGTGGCTGTGACTGACTGGGCCCACCTATGCTAGACTGACCTCTGGAGGTACCCCGCGCATGAGGCGCACTAGAAACCGGAGGTGCATGATAAGGCTCATGAGATATGGGAGGAACTGAAGTACAGCTGGGTGAAGGAAGAGCTGAGTGAACTGGGCGGGCCGTATTGCCCCTACCATGACATCCTGCTCCTGAAGTGCGAGTACCAGAGAAATGACCGGACTTTCAAGACCTCTTGGCCTCTCTCTCCTCTTGCTCTCTGGCATGCATACCCTCTATCCTCCTGGATATACTCACCACCTGCTGATAGGGTATCTCCATCTCCAACTCTCGCACCATGCTAGATCTGATGGAAGTAATTAGACCCTCGATAAACCTAAGAACTCACGAACTATAGCCACCAAAGCAGGCGCACGCCTGGCCAACCTAGTATTACGGATGACATACTTAGAGATAGTCATAGAGCCCTGGCGCAAGTGCTCAAACTCTACGCTCCATGCATCTTGGAGGCTCTGGGGAACAAACTCCCTCTTAAACATGTCTGAAAACTGAGTCCATGTCAGAGAGGCAGCCTCGTCCGGAATGTCTAACTCAAAGGTGCGCTACCAGTAATAGGCGGCTCCCTGAAGCTGGAAAACTGCAAAGGAAACCCCACTCGAGGTAGTAATACCCATGGTGCGAAAGATGCGGTGATAATCCTCCAAAAACCCCAAAGCATCATATGTAGCTAGCCCGCTGAAAATAAGAGGGTCATACTTCTTGAACCGCTTCAATCTACGTTGCTCATCCTCTGAAGTAGGTTCCCCATCCTTGGGCGGAACCGGTACTGTAGCTGGACAGGAATAATATCTGGAATCGGTCCCATGTTCACCCTCTGCTCTGGAGTGCGGGCTGCGGGGGTCAGGGCTCCTCCCCTGGCCTGGGACGTGGCTGCAGAAAGGGGAACCAATCCTGCCTGTGATAGTATAGTATACATGCTCATGAACTCACGCCAATGCTTCCTGAACAGTTGGAGTAGTGGTGGCTGTGGGCGTCTCTGGTGCCTGAGTCCTGGCTGGGTCTGCTGGTGGCACCTCCGCGGCTGCTCGCGTAGGTGCCCTTACTGCACCCCGCGCGCGTCCACAACCCCTACCCTGGCCCCTACCTCTAGCGGTTGCAGGAGGGAGTGCAGGTGCCTGATCGTCCCAGGTTATGAGTTTCCTCACCATCTTTGAGAGAATAGAACACAGAAGTTTAGAATCGAGGTAAAAACATAGCACGACAAGAATTCAATGAAGTGAAGATTTTCCTAAACAGTTACATAGCCTCCCGTAGATAAGTACATACGTCTCCGTACCGATCAGCGAGACTCTAAATAACCGGCCTGTGTCCCGTGGCTCCTATGAACCTAGAGCTCTAATACCAACTTGTCGCGACCCTTGTTCACCAATCGTGAACCTCTCATTATGGAATTCAGTCTTCTCGACTAGGTAAGCCTAACACATTACGAAAATTCAACAACATTTACGGAAACGATAAGAAATAACTGAATAACATAAGAAACTGTATGAAGTGTCGCCTGGCACATACATTTCAACTTAAAATAATGTAGCAACTTCTAAGACCCAGAAACCCACGGGCCACACGCTAAGCATAAAAACATAACATACGTCTCTAATTACGAAAGTGTCTACAATAACTGAATACATGAATAACATTACTAACTAAAGGTAGAATAGAAGGAGACTCTTCGGGTCTGCGAACGCGGCAGATGCCTACCTCAAGTCTCCAAGTGAACTCCTCCCTGGCAGCTACTGACGATATGCCTGCTCAGATGTACCTGAATCTACACAATAAAAGTGGGCATAAGAGTAGCATGAGTACACCACAGCGATACTCAGTAAGTGCCAACCTAAACTCGGTAGGGTAGGGACGACGAAGGTCGAGGCCCTACTGAGGTAAAAAAAAAATAATAATATAAAATGAATAGACCGATGTAAATACAGTAAAGCTCAAGTATCTAACAAAAATAGTAAGTAAAGCTAAACAGGCTACAAACGCAAATCTACAATACAAGAACGGTTACAACAGGCTATTTATCATCCGGGATCTCCTGGTATCTCGAGGATCTCTTGGTATCCTCATCATATACACAAGGGATCTCCAAGTATCCCAAGGATCTCCTGCTATCTTCATTATTTACACAAGGGATCTCCAAGTATCCCGAGGATCTCCTGGTATCCTAAATATACACAAGGGATCTCTAAGTATCCCGAGGATCTCTTGGTATCCTCTAGTTAATCGGTTCAGCGGTGGGGATCTCTTAGTATCCTTTAGTTAATAAATCTCGTGACAGGGATCTCTTGGTGTCCCGCACTTCCAAATATCAAAACAAAGTACGAACAGGGAAAAACTCGCGGGATGCCGTCCCGTAGTCCCAATAGTAAACATACCACAACAAACCAATATTTAACAGAAAGAAGCTAAGTGCGGCCAACAAGTAAAATCTAAAGTCTAGCATACTTCACAAGAAATACAGATATATACTAATTAGTCAAGAAGAGCAATTAAGTTACTAACATGCTTTCCCTAAGCTAAAACAAGTGAAATTGCATTTCTGACGGTTAAATACGTGAAGAAAACACAGTCTAAATAAACCAAGTAGGGTGAATTTCAACAACTAGAAAAAGTACACTCCCGTCACCTTGCACACAAGGCATTTAAACAACAGCAAAGATATCCTAAGGGGAGAGCTCCCCCACAGAAAGTTAAGCAAGCCACTTACCTCGAACCGGTACAAAACCGCTGAGAAACAATACCCTTTCCATGGGTATCAATCTCTCAGTGGCCCAAATCTATTCAAACCAATTACATATTGTAAATAACATCGCATGTATCTAATTATACTGTTAAAATTAAAGCTAACGCATGGAAATAGGTCAAATGACCAAAATGCCCCTCAGACCAACATCTCGGAATCGAACAATTTTTACGTTTTCAGAAACCTTGTACTTTCACGAGTCTAACCATATAAACATATCCCAAATTGGAGGTCAAATGCCCCATCAAATCATCAAAATTAGGTCTAAGAACTTTACCCCAATTTCTATTCAAAATAAAAAATTAAAGCTTGAATTCACGATTATATTAGTGGGTTTTAGTCATAGAGGAGTGTGGGATTTTGTCATAGAGGAGTAAGGGATCATTACCCGATAGTTTCCTCTGAAAATCCCTCAAAAAACCTTCCAAAACTGAGCTCTCTAGCTTGAGTTTTTGTAAAAATGGAAGAAGGCTCCGTTTTTGAAATATTAATACTTCCCGGAACATTTGTACATCGCGACCGCATGGATGGGAATGCATTCGTAGAGAGTAAAATTCAATTGGATAAAAAATGGCCTTCGCGATCAGGGAAGCGAACGCGATGAGCTGGAACTGGACCCTATGTGAACGCGAGGGGTCTCACGCGATCGCGTTGAAGGAACTGAAGGAGGGTCTAGGGCTTGGTCTTCGCGATCTCGGGAAATGGAATGCAAACGCAATGAAGGGAAAGGCTAGGCTATGCGAATGCGGGGAAGAGTACGCGATCACGATGAAGGGTAAGGCGCAGCTACGCGAACGCAATGCCCACCTCGCGATCGCGTACAGGAATCACTGATTGCAATTTTTCTGCTGCAAATTTCAAACTCCAATTACCCCGTTGAGCATCCGAAACATACCCAAGACCCCCGGGACCTCAACCAAACCTACGGACATATCCCATAATATCATTTAAACTTGTACCAATCCTTAAAGCACCTAAAATAACGCCGGAAACACAATTTAATTAATGATTGAACTTAAAAAATTCAAAACATAACGAAATCAGTTTCGATTCAAAACCTAACAAAAATACGTCCGATTGACCTAAAATTGTGTGCGCACGTCCCAAATGACATGACGGTGCCGCAAAACCTTCAGGAATCCCGCTCCGACCCTCGGATAAAAAATTCACCATCAGACCGGAAACTTCAAAATTCTAACTTTGGCATTTCTAGCCTAAATGAGCTACAAACGTCCAAAATACATTCCGAACACGCTCCCAACCCCGAAATCAATAACAGAGCTAATGAACCATTGGATTTCCATTCCGAGGTCGTCTTTACACTATTCTGATTACGGACCATTTTTCAACACTTAAGCCCTCATTTAGGAACTAAGTATCCCAAAACAATCCGAATTCTATTACCGAACATCCCGCCAAACCAAAATAGCAGAAATGAACTTAGGGGAAGCAGTTAAGAGGGAAACGATATGTAAATTCCAAAGATGACCGGTCGGGTCATCACAAGAAGACTAAGCAAGAAATTCTGTTGACTAAGGGGAAGGTGTAAGGCACCCCTCGAGTCTTGTGTTTTTAGCACGGTCACTTTATTGAATAATGTAAGGTTGAAATTATTTTTTTAGCTATTCTTGTATTTTCTTTATTGTGGCTTATTTATTATCGTTTAATTAACTCTTATATTTTGTTAATTGTGTTACCAGGATACGGAACCCACACGAGGTACTTCTTTGAAATTAAGTGTTAAACCAAGACACAAAATATGTACATGATTATAACACGATTATTGATGAAACAAAGCTGAAACTATAAATCAATCGGGCTAAATAGAGTACCAACCTCGACGGAACCTGAATCGAGTGCAAACACACTAAATCTAGCATCGGGAGTAATCGACGACTTTGTTTTGTTATTCTCCATTTGGTTGAAACCAGTGAGGCGTGGTAAAGGGGAAGTGGGTGCTGCTCAGTTAGAGAATGAAGGTCTGGACCTCAAAATCTATATGCGTGTCTTTCTTTCAATTTACATAAGGCCATCTCTAATGGTACTCTATTTTTTCATGAAATCCAAATTTGGTGCAAGAAATCGAGTAATGTTGCTCCAATGGTACTTCATTTTTTGCTCTATTATAGAGCATAAATAGTGTTGTACCAAATTTGGTGCAACACTATTCATTACTCTATATTTGATTTAATAATATTTTATTCATTTGGTGTAAAGTAAATAGAAGATAAGAGAGAGAAATGTAGTGGTTGGAGTAGAAGATAATATTATAATATAGAAGAGAGAGAAAATTTGGTGTAAAAATAATATAATGATTGGAGTAAATTTGGTGTTATACCATTTTTGGGTGAAAAATAGTGCAAAAATTAGAGTGATAGCTGGAGATGCCCTAATATGGTGATTCATCAAATGTGAAAGGGGAAGGCACTGGATTTTTTAAGAACGAGGAAGTGCCAGAATTTTAAGATAAGGTTCCTGCTTTTTGATTGCCGTTCTTCTCTTTCTTTTTTGCCTGTTGCGACTGCTTTTCAGTGTAATTGAAGAAAAAGATTCAATGGCTTAAGAGTGAAGAAGGGTGAGAAACGATTGAGATTTGGACGACGTGGGTGAGACAGCTTAACTTTGTGAAGGAGGGATGTTCTCTCCGTTTTTCATTTTAAAATCATCCCCTCCTTCAGTTCTTCCTCCCTTTCTTTATGAAGGGTGTTAATTATATATAGATGTAGTGTTGTAGAACTGAAATGCGAGTTAATGGTGAGATAAGAGGTGACAATAGGGAAGGGACGTGAGAGAGTGGGGCGCGTGGATTTTGAAGTTGAGGAAAATGGGGAAATGGAGAACTGGACGTGAGGGGTATGGGGAAAATGAGGGTTTTTTTTATTAGTTATTTTTTTTTGCTTTTACATTTTAAAAGATAAATTAAACTATAAGTATAAAAAGATTAACCAATATTTCTTACAATATAAAGAATATTAACCATAAATTACTTATTAAAATTTTAATTATATGTGTGTGTGTGTGTATATATATATATATATATATATATATATATATATATATATAGGTTAATTTTCTTCTTCTCTTTGCAAGTAGAAATAAAAGTTGAACTATAAGTATGTGAATAGTTTTTGTAGTTTTTTTTAATAATAAACCTATTAAGAGAATAATAAAAATTTAAAATATCAATATTAGACCTAAAAAAATATTTACACTAAAGTAATATAGAATTTGGGTGAGGTAAAAAATTAGGTGTTCACATGGTCCGATAGTTAGATTTTGATCTGTTGGTCGGAGTAGAATTCTGAGAATTACAGTAGTTATGCTTTGTTATTTGTGATGTGTGTGTAAAATTTCAGGTCATTCGGACGTGGTTTGATTGGGCTTTGATCGAAAACGAAATTCCGAAGATTTTAGAAACTTAGGCTTGAATCCGAGGTGTTTTGGTAATTTTGATGTTGTTTGAAGTGTTTTGAAAATTGTTACAAGTTTGAATGGGGTTTTAGGATATGTTTATGCCTTAAGTTGAGGTCCCGGGGGCCTCGGGACAAATTTGGATGGTTGACGGAGGAAATTTTTGAGTTGGAGTTGCTTTAGTAATTGTTCTTCTGGTATTTTTGCGTCTGCAGCTTGGGGACTGCAGATGCGAAACCATAGAAGCGACGTAGAGGACCCCACAAGCGAAATTTGGGATTTTCCTCAGGAACCGCATATACGGTGAATTGTCCGCATAAGCGGAACCGCTCCTGTGGTTAGAGCTCCGCAGATGCGAAAGCGGGGTCCTTAAGTTAAAGTCGCGGATACGACACTTGTTCCGCAGAAGCCGGACAGCAGATGCGTCCCAGAGCCGCAACTGCGGTAATCGCTGGGCAAAATATATAAATAGTTGCCTTTGCGAATTTGAGGGATTCTTTCACCATTTTCATTCAGGTTTAAAGCTTCTAAGAGGGGGTTTTGAGGAAAATAAAGGGGAATCACTTGGAGGTAACATCCTTGACTTTTTAACTCAGTTTTATGTGATTAAAGAACTAATTAGTGTTGAAAATTTTGGGGAAAATGGGTAATTACGGCTTAAGTTTAAGAGACCTTAAAATGAGAATTTGAGGGGTCATTAGACTCTGGTTTCAGTGTTCTTGTTAGGCATAGACTCATGAGAGTATGGGGTTTCTGGATATATAATTTGATCCGATTCTGAAATATGGGTTCGATGAGCATTTTGGTTATTTTACATAATTTTGCGTATTTTCTTATAGTTTATTTATAGAGTCAGTACTTGAAGTGTTATTTACTATATGCAATTAAATTTAAATAGATTTGGACCATTTAGAGTCGGACACTCGTGGAAAATGTGTGGTTTCAGGTTGAGTGAGCTTGTTCGAGGAAAGTAGCTTGTCTAACCTTGTGTGAGGGACCTTCCCCTTAGGATATGATTTGTGATAATTGAAATGCCTTGTACGTGAGGCGACGAGCGCGTACTTGAGCTAATTGTTGAAAATCCGATTTTACTTTAAGTATTTAAACTGAGTTCCTTTCTTACCTATTTTTATTCTACTTGCAAACTTAGCATGTGTTAGTTCACAAAAGAATGCTTAGTTGATTTAATTGCATATTTGCTTAAATTGTCTTAATTGCATTGCGAGAAGCATGTTAAGCAAGAATTAACTATTTATTTGTCACGAACTTAGTACTTATTTTAATATTATTAAGCTGATGCTGTGTTTTAATTTGGGACTATGGGACGGCATCCCGAGAGATCCCCTGCACATATTTATGATCTGGACTAAGGTGTGGGATATCAAGAGATCCCTGGCACGCGTGTTGAGGATACCAAGAGATTCGTGGCACATATTAAGGACACCAAGAGATCCTCGGGATACTAAGAGATCCCTAGTTTATATATTGAGGATACCAAGAGATCCCCGGTTATCATCCTTGTTGTGAGCGGTATTTCCTTGTGTTTCACCTTTATTTTTTTTCCTGTTATTGTACTATTATCATCCTGTATAGACCCTTACTATAGATTCTCAATTATACTAATTATCTTATCCTGTCATTTTTATTATTATTTACCTTAGTAGGACCCCGACCTTTCTCGTTACTGCCCGATGAGGTTGGGCTTGCCACTTGCTGAGTACCGTTGTTGTGTACTCATGCCCTTTCTACAAATGTTTTTCATGTGCAGATCCAGGTAACTCTACCCAGGGTTATCACCCTTGAGACAGGGATATCTTTGAAGATATCGAAGTACATCTTCCGCGTCCGCAGACAAAAGAGTCTCTATCTTTATTCTATCATGTAATGTTACCCTTTCTATCTTACTGTTGATGTAGAAATTCTGGAGTTAGAGCAATTTACTATATTTCTTTCAGCTTGTGTTCCCGTGAGTATCTCGGTTTTGGGATAATGTTTGTATGATTTTGAGATGTTGAGTTGTATATGCCGAACACATTTTATATATCATTTTTCTTTTGTTATTCTTGGCTTTAAATTTACATTTCTGCAAGTTTTCTATTTATTTTTCCCTCTTGTTAGGCTTACCTAGTCGTAGATACTAGGTTCTATCACGACGGTTCATGGAGGGAAAACTGAGGTTATGACAAGTTGGTATCAGAGCACTAGGTTCATAGGAGTCACGGAACACAAGCTGGTTTCTTAAAGTGTCGCTAATCGGTACGGAGACGTCTGTACTTATCTACGAGAGGCTATTAACTGTTAGTAAAATTTCCACTTATTTGATTTCCTTGTCATGTGATATTCTGACTTCACAATTCTAAACTTCTTTCATCTATACTCTCACAGGTGGTGAGGACACGTGCTACTCAAGATGATTGGCACCCGTGCCTCCTACTGCAGCCGTGAGAGGTCGGGACCGGGGCCGGGGTAGAGGCCGAAGACGCGCACGTGGTGCAGCCAGGGCACCTGCACGAGCTGCCGCCGAGGTACCACCAATGGATCCAACCAGAGTCCAGGCACCTGACACTCCTACTGCTACTGCTACTCCAGCTCTCCAGGAGACTCCGGCACAGTTCATGAGCATGTACACCACTTTGGCTCAAGCAGGGTTGCTTCCTCTTGATGCAGCTACATCCCAGGCCGTAAAAACGAGCTATGCCACCACCTTGTCGACCTCCCCCTCTGGAAAACCCCTAGCTGCCTGACCTCCACCCCTAGTTGGCTGGGCGGGTGGTGAAGTAGCTGGAACGGAAGTTGAGGGATGACCCCTCTACTGAGATGAAGTAGAAAAATTATGAGGACATTGCCTCTACACATGTCCAAACTATCCACACTCAAAACAACTCACAGGTGCTAGAGAAGAGGAATGAAGGGAACCCCTCACACCGGAGTGACAAGCTGATGCACTTAGCATAGAAGAACCCTGAGCTGACGGGGCACGAGATAAATTCTGGGCTGGAAGGGCACTTAGTGAAGGCTGACCCTACTAAGACCCATGATAACCATGACCTGGAGATTCCCCACGATACTCTGGACGGGCCGACTGAATAGGACTAAAAATTGACCTCGACCATGCTAGAACTTGCCCCTCGAAGGAGCACCACTGTAACTGCCAAAAACTCGAGGCCTCATAGCCTCCCACTCCTCTCGATCCTGATGGCGAACCGTATCAATCTCGCAAGAGATATCAACCACCTCCTCGAATGTAATATCCAATACTCTCTCCCTGGTCATAATAATACAGAGATAGTAGCTAAGTCCATCAACAAATCTCTTGCTCCTCTCACGATCTCTTGGAACCATCCAAACGTCATGACGATCCAACTCAGAATACCTCGCCTCATACAGAGAAATAGTCATATCCCATGCTTCAGCCACTCAAACTGTCTAGCAGCTTCTCTCTGTGGGATTGCGGTACATACGTCTCCAAGAAGAGAGTGGAAAACTCCTGCCAAGTGAGGGACGTTTCACCAACCGGCCTACCCCTCTTATGTGCCTCCCACCAAGTGAAGGAAACCTCAGTAATCTGAAAGATGGTAAACGCCACACCACTAGTCTCAAGAATCCCTACTGTACGGAGCATCCGCTGACACTTATCAACAAAAAAACCCTAGGCATACTCGCCCTCAGCACCACTTAATGATGGAGGCTGGAGTCTACCAAACCTCTCAAGACAACGCTGCTCGTCCCTTGGCATAATTGGTACAATGAACTCCAGATCTGGTGCAACAAGCTGGGCTGGAGGTGCCCCGGTTTCTATAGTCCCTGGACCACCGCTCAGGTGTATGATTAGAGGGGATCTGATTGCCTTCCCCGGCCTGTGAAGTAGCTGCTGCTGTGGTTAGTGAAATAGCCTGATCTAGGCTGGTGCAAACTAACAAGATCTATGTCGAGGCCTCTTGTAGACCCGGGATCACGATGGGCACAGCTGGTGCGTGAACTAGTGTTGATGGAGCCTGATCCGGAGATGGGGCAGCTGGTGGATCAACAGGTTCTGCCCTCATAGCTCTGCCTCTTCCATAACCAGAACCGCATCCATAGCATCTGGTGGACTCAGTGGGTGGCACTCGTGGTCGTCCACCTCATTTGGTAGCTCGCGTCCTCACTGTCGATGCCCCTTTTTTCTAGCGAAATCGAATTTATGACAGATTGGGAGGACAACTCATTCCCTTTGGGAATTGGGTTTTAATTCAAAGATTCGACACCTAATGACTAAGTGCATTAGGACACTATAAAGGGTTTGAGTTTGAAGAACCGAAATTTGGGTTAGGGCTAGAAATTATCTCAAGAGGAAGGTGTTAGGCACCCCTTAAGATCTACTAGTGTGGTTCCTGGCCATGTCATTTTGTGAGTTCACATAATCAAATAGGAAATTAAGGGCTCAAATATAAAGGTTTCACATACAACATTGCAAATAAATCGAAGCTTGAGAAAGGTAAAGAGGCAAAAATTTATAAAAACTTGAATAGTTTTACAAGAAAAGCAAATAGGGGGGGGGGGGGGAGGGGTCCTAGGTTTATAATAAATATGAATCACATCAATGTAATATCCAGTAATCACTCATTTGAAGAGGGGTCGCACGTACTATTAGCGCACCGGTCATCATATCTATATCTATACTTCCCGCCCCGTTAAGGTATTAAAGCTTAGAATGGTATCGTTACTTATTGTATGATATTACCCGCCCCAATCCTATCAGTCTTAGAGGCATTAAGACTACTAATCTTATAGGGGAGGGAGTTGGGGCTTCTCATAATTTTAAAAGCAAAAAAAAAAAGCTAGGCGACAGGCAATAGCAAATAGCATCTAAAAGGGAGCAAATAGCAGTTAAGGCTCAAGTAGTCCTCCTCATTTAAAGCACCAAGTAGTTTAGCATGCCTTGCAAAATACTGATTGGGTCGTTAATTAAGCAAGGTGTAGGACAGGCTAATTTATCACCTATTTTCCAGATGAGGAGTCCGAATTAGCCCTTGCTAGATATAGTTATCAAAACTGATACAGTTAATCAATTACCTACCAGCTTGCCTAGGTGAAACTTATAGGCAATATATGTAATAATGCAAAGTATGCTTATTTTAAGGAAAATATTTATTGATTTTAGAAAAAAAAAAAGGGATCTGCAAATTTTAATACGGGTTTTAGATTCAAAACGAGGCTAATTAAGTTAATTGATCTATAGGCATGGTTTCTAAGTATCATTGATTTTAACAATTGCAATAATCCTATAGAAATGATCTCTAAATTAATTGGTTATTATTAAGCCTAAAGTTGTTTGCCTAGTGTCATATACATGCAAGAAAACCAAAAGACCTATAGGCATGCTTTCTAGATGCTGAAATGCAAAATTGTCAAAGGGTCCCATAGGCAGATTTTCTAAATACAGAGGTTATGCAGTCATGTAGGCAGGTTTTCTACATGAAATATATGCAGAATCTAAAACATGATATTTTATGAAAAAAATGGAGGATCTAAGACATGATCTCTACATAAAAAGTACAAGAAAATGCAGAACTTGACATGATTTGCAGAAAGTAATACCTAATGAGCATGATATCTACCTCGGTGCATACAATAAGTAACCCTCCCCACATTTTTACTATATACCCCATATTTATTACAAATTATTACAACTTGAATGAATCAGAAAGAGGGAGAAAGTGAAAATTACATCAGAACATTCCAACTACATCTAATCAGCCTAATTCCGACTCAAAGTCCAATAATATGAGATAAACCAACTTCTAGGATCATATTTCCAAATGATTTCCTTATATTTGGGGTGTGTCAGAGTTCCCAAGAGCCTCAAAGGGACTCAGGGTAATGCTTACACCCTAAACACAGTTCAGAATCAAGAACATAGTGCAGTGTGGAAATGCCAGCTCTGAGATGTCCAAGTTTAGAGGGAACTCAAGGTCCCAAATCTAGGCTCAAAAGAGAGGGGCAGGACTTAAGATTCTAGAGAATTGGTGTAAGTGTACAAGGGGGAAGGGAATCAGGGAGAGACAGGGCAAACTTATTGTCATGCCTAGCAATTAGGATGCTAGCACGCCCCTGATCAGTCTGCTAGTCAAGCATTGAGAATTAGGATCCATTGTGGATCAAGCCAAGGCCTGGATAGTAATTAGGATACTGTGAGGCCAAGAGATTAACTCAGCACATAGAAGGAAATGAGGGTATAGGATTCATAACAGAAATAGAAGCAAAGAAAGGAGATATGAAGCACAAATTACAGCATATAAGAAATCAAGTAAAAAGAAGCTTGAAGCTGTGAAGTAAACACATAGGGGGTGAGGCAGAATATTGAAGCAAATGACATACTAGTTTCAAAGAGAAATAAGTAAGCAAAAACAGCCTTGAAATAGCCAAATTGCAGGCAGCAGTTCAAAAAATCTCAAGCAAAGCAAGATCAGAAAATAGTATTGCAAGAAAGAGTGAGTTCAGTGTGTGAGTTGGTGTATTTTTGTTTGTTTCTGATTTTTGAGAATTGATTGATGATAGAAAGACGGAGGACTGGGTCCTTATATAGTTTTTGAAAACAAGTAAGGCAGGTAAAGAGTACACAAACATAGAAACCAATCAATTAGTATCAATTAATACAACTAGACCCTTTTGATTAAGGGATCTAGGTCAAACGGATAATCAAGATGGAATAAGGAGGAAAATAATAAGTTTACTAAGGCTTGATTAAGGTAAGAAAATCATATAGTGCACAAATAAGATCAAGTACATAGTTGGTAATTAAAAAAAATAGAATAATATTTTTCTTTATAAAGTAAACTAGATACCTAGCACGGGCCCAACAATTTATCCTTAGATAAGTTTGTTTGTAGTTTATGCCCTGACAAATTTCCTAAATTTTTTTTTTTTGCTGAGAAAAATTATTCAAATGTTAAGTTTGAGATTATAATATTCTAGTTTTTTGGAAAACTCCAAATCTTATAGGTAAAATAATATAGATTAATATATCTACTTTTTAAAATACTTTTTCCGGATTGTTCCTCTCTTTATTCGTATTTTATTTTTGTTCTTCCTCCTTTTATTTTCCAATATGTCCGAGGGTTAAAAAATAAACTTATAGTAAATATTTATAATTTCTACAATATTTAACTCTAAATTGATTAACTATTACTAAGAAAAAAAACTATAGACTTCTATAACTTTAAATATAATATTATATTATTTTGTCTTTAATATTTTTAGTATTCCTCATAATTTGAATATACGATATTTGATTTTCTCTAGATTTTTCCTGTTAAACAATGTACTTATTTGATCGTGGCAGGGACCCAACATAGAAAGTGATCGTCCAAATAATTCTTTTTATTTTCTTGCAATGAAACTTATAAGTTTTTAAAGTATTATGTTTTTACGTTGTTTTATTTTTTGTGAAACTTCTAAATAATAATTTTTTTCTTCCTCGTTTTATTTTCCAATACGTCCGAGGGTTAAAAATCAACTTATAGTAAATATATATGGTTTCTGCAATATTTAACTCTAAATAGGTTAACTATTACTCAAAAAATACTATAAACTTCTATAACTTTAAATGTAATAGTATATCTTTTTGTTTATAATATTTTTAGTATTCCTCATAATTTGAATATAAAATATTTGATTTTCTCTAGAGTTTTTCCTGGTAAGCAATGTACTTATATGATCATGGCAGGGACCCAACCTCGAAAGTAATCATCCAAATAATACTTTTTATTTTCTTGCAATAAAACTAGTAAGTTTTTATAGTATTACGTTTTTACGTTGTTTTATTTTTTTTGAAACTTCCAATAATATTTTTTGTTCTTCCTCGTTTTATTTTCCAATAAGTCCGAGGGTTAAAAAATCAACTTATAGTAAATAGATATGGTTTCTACAGTATTTAACTCGAAATTGATTAACTATTACCATAGAAAAAACACTATAAACTTCTATAACTTTAAATGTAATAATATATCTTTTTATCTTTAATAATTTTAGTATTCCTCATAATTTTGAATATACAATATTTGATTTTCTCTAGATTTTTTCCTGTTAAACAATGTACTTATTTGATCATGGCAAGGACCCAACATAGAAAGTGATCGTCCAAATAATACTTTTTTATTTTCTTGCAATGAAACTTGTAAATTTTTAAAGTATTAAGTTTTTGCGTTGTTTTATTTTTTGTGAAACTTATAAATAATATGTTTAACAACATAATAATTTATCATTAACTCTACAAACTAATAAAATAGACATTAAAATAACATTTGATTTGATATGGATAAATTAGTAAGTGATCATTTTTAGCATTTTCATAGTTTCATTTTATGTGGCAGAAATATTACCTAGAATGTAATACAACTGTCTTCCCTATAGTTCACTGCTAAACTTATGGGACACTAATTATTAGTAGTAGGTAATTATATTTTCAAGTATTGTTAAATTAATAAAACTTTGAATTAGTCCCTACTAAATCAAAGAGAACGTACCACTCTAATACTAAGAAAGAGAGCAGTCAGTAGAGCATAGGAATTATTTTTCCCTTTCTCAAAAGTACCAATAATGATCAAAATTATATCTTTTTTATTAGTATTGATGACAACAATTACAAGAAACTAAGATAAGTTTGAGGTTTATTCACCATATTTTTAACATTATCCCAAAATAATTTGTATTTAGCAAAGTGGTTTTGTCAAAGGTGAGTATTGTTTCTATTTAGATGGGCGATGTGGGGTCCATGTGAGGCAGTACAAAGAAAGAATGGGAGATGGCTGATATTATAAGCAGAGGGATAAATTGGTCAAAGTGCCCAGGAGTTCAAACGGTTGCTACAGTAAGCTTCCCTATCAACCAATTATGTTGTTCCATTTTAATTGAAGAGACCAATTAACCCTAAAAAATCCAAGCACACATGTCGTCTAGCTGCTTGCTTACTCTCTCTTATTAGATAGTAGAAAATAAGGTATCCGTTTGAAATTCAATCAAAAGGATCCCGGATCAAATTGTAATCACAAAGAACCTCGGGTAATTAAGGAAAGAATAATTCAAATGTTGGTACAGAATCGCAGAACATATACATAAGACAAAGTATTTAAGGAAAACATCACAAGCCTAGGATTTTACTCGCAAAAGGATCAAAATAAACAGCTAGTAGGATAAAATGGATTTAATCAAAAGAAATCTGTGATGAATCACTAGCATAGTTAAAGGGATTTCAAAATCAATTCTGGGTGAAATCTTTGAAACAGAAGTTTTTTCTTATATATAAAGCATACAGTTCAAACAAAAGAAAAGCTTAACAATGAAAATTTTAAAATCACAGGCAAGTAGGATTCGAATTCAGTTCCAGTCTCACAGCGAGTCTGGAAACCTAGGGTTCCAAGGTGAAACCCTAGTGCCATCAAGCCGAAGGGAAACCCCCAAATTTTAGTGTTTCAAATAAAAACAGAGGTGAGAGATTGTTCAAAGTCGTTGAGAGAGGCATACATACACAAATAGAAGCAAGAGAAACTACGAGTTTTAACACAAAAGGTAGGCAAGAACATGCTGAGCATAAATATCAACAAAACTTAGTAAAGTGAAATAAAATCAAAGCACGAACTTAAACATACATAGCAAAGAGTGAGAAGAAGTGACCTAATTTAGCGCGTGAACAAAGAACAAAAAAGAATCTTGCAAAATAAAACGAGGTTTTCCAGAAACCCTAAAATCGGATTAGAACTAATTATGAAAGAAAATTTTGAGAAAAGCTCTAAAAAGTCTATTAAAGACAAAACACGTCACATATCTGAGAGAAATAGATGAGTAAAGAACCTTAGAAGACATAAAAATGATAGAGAACCCCCTAGGATGAGAAGGTCTTGAGGAAAGTCGGATCCTGAGTCGGAGAGACTCATATTATTTTGAACATGTCGGAAAATGGCCGGAGAGGCCATGGATCTTGCAGATCCGAGACATATATAAAGGAGACCATGGAAGTCAGGCCTCCAATCTTCAAATAACTTAAGTTTAATAGTGAGGGAAAGTGAGCACAAGCCACCTATGGCAGGGTTTCCATGGATTCCAGTGGTAATGAGACGAAGATCGGTGGAATAGGGTTAGGGTTTCGGAGGGTTACAGAGGTTTTGGGAGATGAAGGGAGCTTGGAGGAGGCTATATTTGGGGTAATTGAACTATGGTTAGGGGTTAGAGATTAAAAAAAGAAAGAATAAGTTATGGTCGTTGATAAAAAATGATCAATGGCTAGGATTTAAAACAAAAAGTGGATGAGTCTAGCAATTGGGTCAAGGGTTCGGGTGAAAATGAAATTGGATCAATTAATTGGATGGCCCTGGAGTTTAATTTTGAGCTAAAATTGAAATGACAATGGCTATGTGTTAGATAACCAATTTCTCCCTTTTTAACTTATATAAAATAGTTAGAATAATTTCAAAAACAAATTAAAAGTATTGAACTAATTTATAACATATAAACATTAATCTAAAAATACTGGAAATGATTTTATAATTGCAAAATTCTATTAATAATAATATAGAATATAATTGTAATTTTATTCAATTTAACTTAAAGAAATATCAAATAAATTTATAAAAATATGCAAAAATTACCTGAATTATATTTTGGTATAAATATAAGGATAGAAATTAATTATTCATCATAATGATAATTTTGAAAATAATTATTGGATTTTGTACTGTTAAAATAGATAATAAATTGATTTTAAAAATCTTGAAAATTGGGAAAAAAATACCAAAACTCTTGGGCATGCTTATATATGCATACACATGCTATTTTGAAAGCGTTTTGAGTGTAAAAAGTATATAGGGAAAAATTGGGTATCAACAGCTGCTCATCTTTACTCGGGAAGGATGAAAGAATTGTCGGGTTAAGATATGATGGCCAATTTTGACCGAAGAAAACGATTTGAAAGGTATTGACCGAGCTCTAGTTCCTGAGCTGCATTCATATCCATGGTTTTACAGGAATCAGGCCATATGTAGTTCAGGATCCAACGACGGAATATGTCGATGGGAATTCACAATAACGGAGGAGATATTCAGTTTCAGAAGGATGGTTGAAGTCTGATGGGCTACGGGAACTGGAGCGAGATTACTCCTGCTGAGACAGCCGTTTATAGCTGACGTACCTGCAAGTGAGCGACACAAACATATATTTTGCAGAAATTTAAAGGTGATGCAAGTTACCATTGGACCATGAATCCTGCTTTTGGACGGTTAGGATGACGTCCTCAGACTATAATGTCCTGGGCCATGAAGCGTATGATAAAGGATTCGTAGGCTATGAAATAATGTTCTCGGGCTATGAGGATGATGCCTCCGAACCATGATGTCTTTGAATAATGATATGCAAAAGATAAAATGAGATCCTCAAGCCATGGCATGGCATTCTCGGGCTATAAAAATGGTGCCTCCCAATAGTGGCGCCTTTAGACAATTTGGCGATCTTTCAGCCCATGAAATACAGAATGTGGCGATCTTTCAGCAGATGCAAGATATAAATAAAGCCAATGAAAGATGTGAATAAAAGGTGACGATATTTCAGCCGTGCAAGAAAGATAAAATGGCGATATTTCAGCCATTCGAGAAAGATAAAGTTGTGATATTTCAGTCGGTGTAGGGTTCGAATAAAAGTGGCGATATTTCAGCCATGCATAATAAGGTGGCAATATTTCAGCCATGTAGGATGGAGATAGAGCTTAGTCTTGGAAGGCAGAAAGGTAGCCATATGTAATGTAGAGAAATCCATATGGAGACAATTTTAGTCTCAGAAGGCAAAAAGGTAGCCTTATACAATGCTAGAAATACAGATGGAGATAATGGTTAATCTTGGAAGGTAGAAAGGTAGCCTTATACAATGCAAGAAATGCATATGGAGACAATGCTTAGTCTCGGAAGGCAGAAAGGTAACCATATGCATTGCAGGAAATGCAGATGGAGACAATGATTAGTCTCGAAAGGCACAAAGATAGCCTTATGCAATGCAGAAAATAAAAGGTGAATAGTAATGAAATCTCTTAGCTGACAAGAGATAGCTGATAACTGATTGCTATATTGTGGCTAATGGGGATTTCGTGTGCGGATATCTACTGTAAATAGGTGATGATTTTGAGGGTTGTATTCCTGTAAAAGTATGCATGTGTAATCGTATCTGATGAATTTTTGTCTTGGGTGCCTGCATCCAAAAAAAAATAGTGAGTTCTGTAAAAGAGAGGAAGGTTAGTTCGTATCGCCACAGACTTTGCTCGTCCTGTTTGGCATTATAAATCATTGGTGTAGCGTCGCTAAACAAAGCAATTTGATAATAGACATGCATGATTTAGTAAAACGTAATATGAATACATAAATGAAAATAGTTCTCATTCTTCCCCACATCACTGGGCTGGTGCTTGTGATGGCTGCGTGTAATGACTGGCTGCAAATCAACTTCAGAATTTTGAGGGTCCTCATCAAAATTCTGCCCCAGTTTCCAATGGCATGGGAAATGAAAATCTCATTGATTTGTGACGTAACCCATAGGGCTACCTACGTATCCCCACTTAAATGGGAATCAGGTCAGGCGTAGTTCAAATTACATCATAAAGAAATCATAAATGTCTACACATAATATCACTTCATTGCATCTAAATTGATTGGCTTCAGCCAGACTTCTACGTCCATTTCTGCGAGTATGAGGACTCCTCCGGTTAGAACCCGATGAACCATCTACGGACCTTGCCAATTGGGAGAGAATTTTTCTTTGCTTTATCTAAATGCGGGAATATTTTCTTCAACACCAGCTGTCCCGGTGTAAACTTTCTCGGCTTGACTCTTTTGTGGAAGGCTCTTGTCATTCGGTTCTAATAAAGTTGATCATGGCAAACTACATTTATTCTATTTCCATCTATAAGAGCTAACTACTCGTAGCGACTTTTTACCCATTCTGCATCGTCGAGTTATGCTTCCTATATGATCCTCAAGGAGGGAATTTCTACCTCGGTAGGAATGACTGCTTCTGTACCATAAACCAGCATATAGGGAGTTGCACCAGTTGATGTGCGAACTGCGGTACAGTATCCCAATAGAGCGAATGATAGCTTTTTCGTGCCATTGTTTATGCTTTTCTATCATTTTCCTTAGTATCTTCTTGATATTTTTGTTGGTCGCTTCTACAGCTCAATTCATCTGAGATCTATAGGGTGTAGAGTTCTTGTGTTTGATCTTGAATGTTTCACACATTTCTTTCATCATATCACTATTGATATTGGAACCGCTATCAGTAATGACTGATTCTGTGATGCTGAACAGACAAATGAGCGGTCGCAAACAAAGTGTGCCACAACTTTCTTTGTCATTGCCTTATATGACGCTGCTTCAACCCATTTGGTGAAATAATCAATTTCTACTAAATGAACCCGTGCCCGTTTGATGCTGCAGATTTGATAGGTCCGATAACATCCATTCCCCAAGAGGCAAACACCCATAACGAGTTTGTTGTCGTAAGCTCATTTGTAGACACTTTTATTATATCTGCATGTATCTGACAGCGATGGCACTTTCAGACATACTGGATGCAGTCCGTTTCCATAGTCATCTATAAATATCATGCCTAGAGTATCTTCTTTGCTAAGAAAACCCACTCATATGTGGACCGCAGGTCCCTGCAATGACCTTCTCTAACAACGTGGTTGCTTCATTTGCTTTGACACATCCTAGTAATCCCAAATTGGGAGTCCTCCTTTACAGGATTCCTCCGATGTGAAAGAACTTGTTAGATAACCTCCAAATTGTGTGCAGGGTTTGCAAGTTCTGGATAATCTTCTATTGTCAAACACTCCTTGATGTCATAGAACCACGTTTTCCGTCTGCTTCTTCCTCGACATGAGCGCAATGGGCTGGTTGGTCATGAATTTTTACCGGAATAGGATCTATGAAGTTCTTATCTAGATGCTGAATTATAGATATTAAGGTAGCCAATGCGTCGCCAAACTCATTATGGACTCTGGGAACATGCTGGAATTCCGTCTTTGTGAATCTCATCCTCAACTCCTGTACATGATGCAGGTAAGAGAGCATCTTAGAGTTCTTGGTTGCTCATTATTCTCGGACCTGATTTATGAGAAAGTTTGAATCTCCGATCACTAGTAACTCTTGAATGTTCATATCAATGGCCAGCTTGAGCCCTAAGATGCATGCTTCATATTCGGTCGTGTTTTTGGTGCACAGGAACCTGAGTTTGGTAGATACCGAGTAATGCTGGCTAGTTTATGATACTAGGACTATTCCTATGCAAACCCCTTTGAAATTTGATGCTTCATCGAAAAACATTCTCAACCACCATAGGATTCTGCAATATCTTCTCCTATGAAAAGTATCTCCTCATCAGGAAAAATATGTCTTTAGAGGCTCGTATTCTCTATCCACGGGATTTTCAGCAAGATGATCTGCCAATGCTTGTCCTTTGATTGCCTTCTGGGTTACGTAGACAATGTCGAATTCAGTTAGCAGGATTTGCCACTTGGCTAGCTTGCCAGTGGCCATGGGCTTCTGGAAGATATACTTCAGCGGATCCATTCTTGATATGAGATAAGTGGTATAGGCACATAAATAATGCCTCAACTTCTGAGCTACCCAAGTTAGAGCATAACAGGTGCTCTCTAATAGAGAATACCGGCTCTCGTACGGGGTGAACTTCTTGCTGAGGTAGTAGATGGATTGCTCCTTTCTCCCTATTTTGTCATGTTGCCCCAGAACATAACTGAATGCTACATCCAATACTTCAAGGTAGAGCAATAGCAGCCTACTAGGTTCAGGCGAAACCAGAATTGGTGGCGTTTATAGGTATTCTTTGATTCTGTCGAAGACTCTCTGACAATCATCAGCCCATTAATTAGTGGCATCTTTCTTCAACATTTTAAGATTGGCTCACAAATGATAGTGAACTGAGCTATTAACTGGCTGATGTAATTGGGTCTCCCCATGAAACTCATAACCTCTTTATTGTTCTTTGCCGGTGGAAATTACTGAATGGCCTTATCCATTAATGGATCCAGTTCTATTCCTTGGAGGCATACGATGAACCCAAGTAACTTTCCAGAAGGGACCCCGAATGCACACTTGATAGGATTCAGCTTCAGATTGTACCTTCTCAATCTGTTGAAGAATTTCCTCAGAGCTTCCGTATGGTCAATGGCTTTCTTGGATTTGATGATGACATCTTCTACATACACCTCAATCTCATTGTGTATCATTTCATGGAAAATAGTAGTCATGGCCCTCAAGTAGTTGGCACCAACATTCTTTGATCCAAACGGCATCATCTTGTAACAATACATTCCCAACTGCGTAGTAAAAGCCATTTTCTCCGCGTCCTCCTCGTCCATGCATATCTAATGGTATCCAGCAAAACAATCAACAAACGACAGCAGCGCATGCTTATTGCAGTTGTCAATGAGGATGTGTATGTTTGGCAAGGGGAAGTATCTTTCATATTGGACCAATTGAGATCCCGATAATCGACACAAACTCTAACCTTCCCGTCCTTCTTCGGTACTAGCACGATGTTGGCTAACCATGTTGGATACTCCACTACCCTAAGAACCTTGGTTTTGACCTGCTTGGTAACTTCTTTCTTGATTTTCAAACTCATGTCAGGTTAAAAATTTCTTAGCTTCTATTTTACTGGTTGTCACGACCCTAGTTCACCAATCGTGAACCTGTCATGACGGCACCCAGTCTTCGTGACTAGGTAAGCCTGATACATTGTGGGAATCCAAAAATCTTTACGAAACAATAAATAATACTGAATAGCGTAAGAAAATGTATAGGGTGCCACCTGGCACATACACTACAATTGAAACATTATAAAAAAAACCTCCAAGACCTGGAAATCCATGGGCAACACAGGCTTAGAGTAAAACAATACATACGGCTCTAACATCGAGAAGTGTCTACAAAAACTGAGTACATAAAGGAAACTGCTGGCTAAACGTAGAATAGAAAGAGGCTCTTCGGCTCTGCAGACGGGGCAGATGCATACCTCAAATCTCTGAGTATAGCTCCTAAAGTCACCAATAGCGTGCCCCATCATAAGTACCCGGATCTTCACAATAAAAGTGTGTAGAAGAGTAGCATGAGTACACCACATAGGTACTCAGTAAGTGCCAAGCCTAACCTCGGTGGATTAGTGATGAGGAAGGTCGAGGCCCCTATTGAGATAAATATAAGAAATAGTATAAGACAAAAGACAGTAAATAATGAAGTAATTTCCGAATGTCTAGCAAACAATAAATAAAACGAATCAAGCTCAAAATAGAAATGCCATATGGAGCTCCGGGAATTGAACCCGCAGTCCATTCTTACCAATATCTGAGGATCTTCCGGGAATTGAACTCGTAGTCCATCATACCAATAGCAGAGGATCTACCGGGAATTGAACCCGTAGTCCATATTATCAATAATAGGGGATCTACCAGTAATTGAACCCATAGTCCATCTTACCAACAGCATGAGGGTCTACCCGGAATAGAACCTGTAGCCATCATATCAATAACAGGGGGATCTCACGGGAATCAAACCCGTAGTCTCAATCGTAAAAACTTCATAACAATTCAATATTTAACAGAAGGAAGCCAAGTACAGCAACAATGTAAAGGTCTAGGGCCTAGCATGCTCACAAAGAGGACAGATATTACAATTTAGTCAAATAGATCAAATAAGTTACTAACATGCTTTTCCTAAGCTAAGCAAGTGAAATTTTGCATTTCACAGTTAAATATACGAAGAAACACAGTCTAAATAAGTCAAGTAAGGTAAATTTTCAACAACTAGCACAAGTACGCGCTTGTCACCTCGCGCACAGGGCATTTAAACAACAACAAAATATCCTAAGGGGAGAGGTCCCCCACGCAAGGTTAGACAAGCCACTTACCTCGAATTAGTACAAAATCGCTAAGAAACAATGCTCTTGCCACGAGTATCCGACTCCGAGTGGCCCACATCTATTCAAACAAATTATACATTGTAAATAACATCGCAAGTAACTAATTACACTTCTAAAATTAAAGCTAAGGCGGGAAAATAGGAAAAATGACCAAAATGCCCCTCGTTTCAACGTCTCGGAATCAAATAATTTTCATATTTTCAGAAACCTCGTAATCTCATGAGTCTATCCATATAAAAAACTCCCAAATCGGAGGTCAAATGCTCCCTCAAATCCCAATTGTTTAGTGAAAGAACTTATACTCAAATTCCTCCATTTTTGGACCTTAATTTTAATTTAAAAGATGAATTTAACAACTAAATGATGGATTAAAGCTAGAAAGGATCATTGAAATGTTACCCAGAAATCTCCTCTTCAAATCCCTCTAAAAATCACCTTGGTCGAAGCTCAAACTTGGTTTTTCAACTTATGAAAATAAACCCTCGGATTAACCCCCTAACTCACATCAATTTCCGCTTCTGCGGCTGAATGACCGCGTTCGCGGTCACCGCTTAGGCGCCCAATCCATCACTTCAGCGGCCTGACTAATCCACACCAGGGACCGCTCCTGTGGCTTTAGACCGCTTCTGCGGTTGCCGCTTAAGCAAGCCTACCCCCGCTTCTGCGATCCACAACCAAATCCCCAAGACAGCGTCTGCGACCCAAGATCTGCTTTTACGGAACCCGCTTACGCGAATCCCCTTCCGCGATCGCAGAAACAACAGATGATAGCAACAACAGACCATGCAAACTCACCAATTTCTCCGGTTAACCGCCCGAATTCACCCCGGGGCCCCCGGGACCTCAACCAAACCTATAAACCTACCCCTTAGCATCATTCAAGCTTACACCAATCCTTAAATCACCTAAAAAAATGCCAGAAACACCATTTAATCAATGATTTGAACTTAAAACTTCCAAAACATAACCAAACTCACTTTCGATTTAAAACCTAACCAAAACATGTCCGATAGACCTGAAATTTTGCACGCACGTCCCAAATGACATGACGATTCTACAAAAACTTTCGAAATCCCATTCCAACCCCCAAATAAAAAATTCACTATCAGACCGGAAGCTTCAAAATTTTAACTTCCGGCATTTCTATCTAACTGAGCTACGGATATCCAAAATTCATTCCGAACACGCTGTCAACTCCGGAATCACCTAACCGAGCTAACAGAACCATCAGATTTCCATTCCGAGGTCGTCTCGACACTGTTCTGATTACAGACCATTTTTCCAACACTTTTGCTCTCATTTAGGGACCAAGTGACCCAATACACTCCGAATTCTATTAACGAACATCCCGGCAAACCAAAATAGCAGAAATGAACTTAGGGGAAGCAGTTAATGGGGAAACGGGGAATTAATTCAAAAGATGATCGGCCGGGTTGTCAAATCCTCCCACAGATAAATATTATTTCGTCCTCGAACGAGCATAGAGAACATACCTGGAGTAGCAAAAAGATGAGGGTACTGGCTGCGCATATACTGCTTGATCTCCCAAGTCGCCTCTTTGGCCGGCTGACCCCGCCACTGAACCTTTACTAAAGCTACATCCTTTGACGTGGGCTTTCGAACCCGCCTATCCAATATTGCAACTGGCTCTTCAACATAGGACAAGTCATTGTCCAACTAGACTGAAGTGAACTCCAACACGTGAGACGGGTCACCATGATACCTCCGAAGCATCGAAACATGAAATACCGGATGAACCCCGGCCAAACTGAGAGATAAAGCAAGCCCATAAGCAACCTTCCAATCTGCCTCAAAATACCAAATGGGCCAATGAACCTCGGACTCAACTTTCCTTTCATTTTAAACCTCATGACGCCTTTCATAGGCGAGACCCGAAGAAAAACCCGCTCACCAACCATAAAGGAAACATCCCAAACTTTTCGGTCCGCATAACTCTTCTGTCTAGACTGGGCCGCACGGAGTCTATCCTGAATCACCTTAACCTTCTCAACCGCATCCTGAACCAAATTAGTGCCCAATAATCTGGCCTCGCCTGGCTTGAACCAACCTGCCGGGGATCTGCATCTCCTATTATATAAGGCCTCATAAGGCGCCATCTGAATAGTGGAATGACAACTGTTGTTGTATGCAAGCTCAGACAATGGAAATAACTGATCCAAAGACCATCTAAACTCAATCGCGCACGCACGAAGCATATCCTCAAAAATCTGAATAGTGCGCTCGGACTGTCCGTCTGTCTGAGGGTGAAAAGCTGTACTCATGGTTACCTGGGTACCCAACTTGTGCTTGACGGCTCTCCATAACCGTGATGTAAACACTAAACCCCTATCTTAGATGATAGAAACTGGAATTCCATGCAAGCGGACAATCTCCATGATATAAATCCCTGCTTACCGCTTCGATGAGTAATAAGTAAACACTGGAATGAAATGAGTGGACTTGGTCAGTCGATCCACAACAACCCAAATACAATCAAACTTCCTCGCCGTCAGAGGGAGACCAATGACAAAATCTATGGTGATATTCTCTCATTTCCACTCCGGAATCTCCATCTGCTGGAGTAACCCTCCCGGTCTTTGGTGCTCAGCCTTTACCTGCTGACAGTTGAGGCACCTAGCCACAAAATCTACTATGTCCTTCTTCATCCACCTCTACCAGAAATGTTGCCTCAAATCTTGATACATCTTCGCGACACTCGGATGGATGGAGTACCGCGAGCTATGGGCCTCAGACAATATCAAATCCCGAATATCATCAACATCGGGCACGCAGATCCGCCCCTGCATCCTCAACACCCTGTCATCTCCAATACTCACATCCTTATCATTTCCATGTTGAACTGTGCCCCTGAGACAAGCAATTGAGGGTCATCATACTGCCGCTCCCTGATATGATCAAACAATGAAGACAGAGAATCCACACATGCTAGAACCCGACAAGGCTACGAAAGGTCCAATCTCACGAACTTACTTGCTAAAGCCTAGACATCCATCGGCATAGGTCTCTCTGAAGATGGTAAATATGCCAAACTCCCCAAACTCTCCTCCCGGCGACTCAAGACACCAGCGACTCAAGGCATCGGCTACCACATTGGCCTTTCCCGGGCGATAAACAATAGTAATATCATAATCCTTCAGAAGCTCTAACAATCTCCTCTGGCGCAAGTTCAGATCCTTCTGCTTGAACAAGTGTTGTAAACTCCGATGATCTGTATAAATCTCACAAGGCACGCCGTACAAATAATGATGCCAAATATTTAAGGCATGAACAATAGCTGCTAACTCAAGGTCATGGACAAGATAGTTCTTCCATGCACCTACAACTGTCTGGACGCGTAGGCAATCACCCTACTGTACTTTATCAATACCTCCCCAAGTCCAACTCATGAGGCATCACAATAAACTGCATAGGACCCCGAACCAGTAGGCAAAATCAGAATAGGGGCTGAAGTCAAAGCCGTCTTGAGCTTTTGGAATCTCGCCTCAACTTGTCCGACCACTGAAAAGGAGCACCCTTCTGGGTCAATCTAGTCATATGTGCTGCAATTGACGAGAACCCCTTTACAAAATGACGGTAATACCCCGCCAAGCCAAGAAAACTATAGATCTCCGTAGCTGAGGATGGCCTGGGCCAACTCTGTATGGCCTCCACCTTCTTTGGATCCACCCAAATGCCCTCACTCGATACCACGTGGCCTAGGAATGCCACAAAACTCAACCAAAACTCACATTTTGAGAACTTTGCATATAATTTCTTTTATGTCAGGTGCTGCTCATGATCTTCCCGGCTCCAGGAGTATACAAGAATATCATCTACGAAAACAATGACAAAAGAGTCGACATAGGGTCTGAATACACTATGCATCAAATGCATTAAAGCTGCTGGGGCTTTGGTCAGCCTAAATGAAATGACAAGGAACTCGTAATGACCACGCCGAGTCCTGAAAGCAGCCTCCGGGATATTCAGCTCCTGAATCTTTAGCTGTTGATAACCTGAGCACAAATCAATCTTAGAAAACACCTGTGCGCCATGAAGCTGGTCAAATAAATCATCAATATGAGGCAAAGGATATCGGTTCTTTACTGTAACTTTGTTCAACTGATGATAATCAATACACATGCGCATATAGCCATCCTTTTTCTTTACAAACAAGACAGGAGCACCCAATGGTGAAATATTGGGTCGAATAAAACCCATATTAAGAAATTCGTGTAATTGATCCTTCAAATCCCTTAACTGAGAAGGAGCTATACGGTAAGGAGGAATAGATATGGGCTGAGTGGTCGGCAACAAATCAGTACCAAAATCAATGTCCTGATCGGGCGGCATGCCCGGAAGATCAGCTGGAAATACATCAGGGAAATCCTGTACTACTGGGACAGGGTCAATAGAAGGGGTATCAACACTGACATCTCTCACATAAGGTAAATACTCGACACACCTCTTCTCAACCATACACCGAGCTTTAAGAAATGATATAAATCTACTGTGATTGTGATCAAAAGTACCACACCACTAAACACGCGGAGACCTGGCATATCCATCGTCACGGTCTTAGCGTGACAATCAAGAATAACATATTTGGGCGACAACCAATCCATGCCCAAGATAATATCGAAATCCACCATATCAAGAAATAAAAGATCTGCTCTGGTATCAAAACCATGAATAGTAACCAAACATGACCTATATACACGGTCCACAACAAGGGAATCTCCCCCGGGAGTAGAAACATAAACAGAGCTCAAGGTCTCTCGGACTCTACCCAAATAAGGAGCAAAATAAGATGACACATAAGAATAAGTATAGCCTGTATCGAATAGAACTGATGCCTCTCTGTGACTAACCAAAACAATACATGTGATAATAGAATCAGAGGCAACAGCCTCGACACGATCACGAATGGCATAAAATTTGGCTCGGCCCTACCTCGAGGGCGACCTCTATCTCCCCGATCCCCACCTCTGGTTGGCTGGGCAGGTGGGGTGGCAGCTGGAGCAGAAACAATGGCCTGCTGACCTTGTGGAGCATGCTGAGGCTGTAGAGTCTGAGAAGGCACACCTCTACCACGTCTGGGGCACTCTCTAACCAAGTGGAAGGTATCCCCGCACTCATAACAAGCTCTGGGAGGGCGCGGTGGTTGTGACTGACTGGATCCACCCCTGCTAGACTGGCCTTTGGAGGTACCCTGTGCAAGAGGCATAGTAGAAACCGGAGGTGCATAATAAGGCTCCTGAGATCTCGGGGGAGCTAGAGTACTGCTGGATGAAGGAAGGGCTGAGTGAATTAGGCGATCCGTATAGCCCCTACCATGACGTCCTGCTCCTGAAGTACGGGTACCAGAGAAATGACCAGACTCTCGAGACCTCTTGGCCTCTTTCTCATCTCACTCTCTGGCATGCATACCCTCTATCCTCCTGGCTATACTCATCACCTGCTGATAGGGTATATCCATCTCCAACTCGCACGCCATTCCAGACCTGATGGAAGGAATAAGACCCTCGATAAACCTGCGAACCCTCTGTCGAGCAGTAGCCACCAAAGCAGGCGCATGGCTGGCCAACCTAGTATAACGGATGGCATACTCAGAGACAGTCATAGGGCCCTGGCGCAAGTGCTCAAACTCTACGTGCCATGCATCTCGGAGGCTCTGAGGAACAAACTCCCTATGAAACATATCTGAAAACTGAGTCCAAGTCAGGGAGGCAGCCTCATCCGGACTGTCTAGATCAAAGGTGTGCCACCTGTCATAGGTGGCTCCGCGAAGCTGGAAGGCTGCAGAGGATACCCCACTCGAAGCACTATTACCCATGGTGCGAAAGATGCGATGACAATATTCCAAAAACCCTAAAGCATAATCTGTAGCTAGCCCGTTGAAAATAGGAGGGTCATACTTCTTGAACCGCTCCAATCTACGCTGCTCATCCTTTGAAGCAGGTGCCCATCCTCGGGCTGAACTGGTAATGCAGGCTGAGTAGGGATAATATCTGGAATCGGTCCCATATGTGCCCTCTGCTCTGGAGTGCGGGATGCGGGAGTCCCCTGGCCTGGGACGTAGCTGCAAGAAGTGGAAGTAACTCTGCCTACAACAATGTGGTATACATGCTCATAAACTAAGCGAATGCCTCCTGAATAGGTGGAGTAGTGGTGGCTGTGGGCATCTCTGGTGCCTGAGTACTGACTGGGTCAGTTGGTGGCACCTCGGCGGCTGCTCGCGCTGGTGCTCTGGCTGCACCCCGTGCATGTCCACGACTCCTGCCCTGGCCCCTGTCTCTAGAAGCTGCAGGAGGGGGTGCGGGTGCCCGATCATCCCGGGTCGTGCGTGTCCTCACCATCTGTGAGATAATAGAAGACAGAAGTTTAGAATCGAGGTCAAAACATAGCACGACAAGAATTCAAATAAAGTGAAGATTTTTCCTAAATAGTTACATAGCCTCCCGTAGATAAGTACAGACGTCTCCGTACAGATCAGCGCGACTTTAAATAACCGGCCTGTGTCCAGTGACTCCTATGAACCTAGAGCTCTGATACCAACTTGTCACGACCCTAGTTCATGAATAGGAACCTATCAAGACAGCACCCAATCTTAGCCATTAGGTAAGCCTGATACATTGCGGAAATCCAATAATCTTTACGAAATGATAAATAATGCTGAATAGCATAAGAAAATGTATATGGTGCCCCTGGAACATACACTCCAATTAAAACATTACAAAAAACCTTCAAGACCCGAAAAACAACGGGCAACAAAGACTAAAAGTAAAACAATACATACGGCTCTAACATCCATAAGTGTCTACTAAAACTGAGTGCATAAAGGAAACTGCTGGCTATATAAAGAGACTCTTCGGCTCTGCGGACGCAGCAGATGCATACCTCAAATCTCCGAGTATAGCTCCTAAAGTCACTGATAGCGCGCCCGATCAGAAATACCTGTATCTGCGCAACAAAAGTGTGCAGAAGAGTAGCATGAGTACACCACAGTGGTACTCAGTAATTTCCAAGCCTAAACTCGGTGGAGTAGTGACGAGGAAGGTCGAGGCCCAATATAAGAAATAGTATAAGACAAAAAGATAGTAAATAATGAAGTAATTTCCGATTGTCTAGCAAACAATAAATAAAGCGAATCAAGCTACAAATACAATCTATGAATACAAGAGAAATCACTCAAAGTCAGAATGCCATATGGAACTCCGAGAATTGAACCCGCAGTCCATTCTTACCAATATCTGAGGATCTTCCGGGAATTGAATCCGTAGTCTGTCATACCAATAGACGAGGATCCACCGGGAATTTAACCCGTAGTCCATCTTATTAATAACAGGGGATCTACTGGGAATTGAACACGTAGTCCATCTTACCAATAGCAGGGGGTCTACCAGGAACCGAACCCGTAGCCATCATATCAATAACAGAGGGGTCTCCCGGAAATTGAACCTGTAGTCCCAATCGTAAACACTTCACAACAATTCAATATTTAACAGAAGGAAGCCAAGTACATCACAATGTACAGGTCTAGGGCCTAGCATGCTCACAAAGAGGACAGATATTGCAATTTAGTCAAATAGAGCAAATAAGTTACGAACATGCTTCTCCTAAGCTAATCAAGTGAAATTTGCATTTTTTAACAGTTAAATAGACGAAGAAACACAGTCTAAATAAGCCAAGTAAGGTAAATTTTCAACAACTAGCACAAGTACGTGCCGATCACCTTGCGCACAGGGCATTTAAACAACAGCAAAATATCCTAAGGGGAGAGGTCCCCCACGCAAGGTTAGACAAGTCACTTACCTAGAATTGGTACAAAACCGCTAAGAAAGAACGACATTGCCACTAGTATCCAACTCCTAGTTGACCAAATATATTCAAACCAACTACATATTGTAAATAACATCGCAAGCAACTAATTACACTGCTAAAATTAAAGCTAAGGCGCAAAAATAGGAAAAATGACTAAAATGCCCCTCAGGCCAACGTTTCCGAATCGAATAATTTTTACAGTTTCAGAAACTTCTTACTCTCACGAGTCTATTCACATAAACATCTCCCAAATTGGAGGTCAAATGCTCCCTCAATTCCCAATTGTTTAGTCAAAGAACTTCTACTCAAATTCCTCCATTTTTGGACCTTAATTTGAATTTAAAAGATAAATTTAACAACTAAATGATGGATTAAATCTAGAAAGGATCATAGAAACATTACCTAGAAATCTCCTCTTCAAATCCCTCTCAAAATCGCCTTGGTCCGAGCTCAAACTTGGTTTTTCAACTTATGAAATTAAACCATCGGATTAACCCCTTAACTCACATTGATTTCCTCTTCTGTGGCAGAATGACCGCGTCTGCGGTCACCGCTTAGGTGACCAATCCATCGTTTCAGCGACCTGACTAATACACGCCAGGGACCGCTCCAGTGGCATTAGACCACTTCTGCGATCGCCGCTTAAGCAAGCCTATCCCCGCTTCCGCGACCCATGACCAAATCCCTTATTGCGGAAACAACAGATGACAGTAGCAACATACTATGCAAACTCACCAATTTCTCTGGTTAACCACCCGAACTCACCCCGGGGCCCCCGGGACCTCAACCAAACCTACAAACCTACCCTTGGCATCATTCAAACTTACACCAATCCTTAAATCACCTAAAAGAACATCGGAAACACCATTTAATCAATGATTTGAACTTAAGACTTAACAAAACTCACATTCGATTCAAAACCTAACCAAAACACATATGATTGACTTAAAACATTACACGCACGTCCCAAATGACATGACGGTGCTACAACAACTTTCAGAATCCCATTCTGACCCCCAGATCAAAAATTGACTATCGGACTAGAAGCTTCAAAATTCTAACTTTCGGCATTTCTAGTCTAACTGAGCTACAGACATCCGAAATTCACTCCGAACACGCTCCCAACTCCGGAATTACCTAACGGAGCTAACAAAACCATCAGATTTTCAGTCCGAGGTCGTGTTTACACTGTTCTGACTACGGGCCATTTTTCCAACACTTAAGCCCTCATGTAGGGACTAAGTGTCCCAAAACACTCTGAATTCTATTACCGAACATCCCGACAAACCAAAATAACATAAATGAACTTAGGGGAATCGGTTAATGGGGAAACGAGGCATAAATTCCAAAGATAACCGGCCGGGTCGTCACACTGGTGGACATATCCGATCTGTCAGAAATATTTGAGCCGCAATAGATGTACTAAGACCGGTCATATCATCATATGACCAGGGGAATATGTCCTAATATTCCCTTAGGAATTTCATGTACTCTTTCTTTTCTGATGGTGACAGATGAACACTGGTGCATGTTTACTTGACATTTTTTGTATCCCCTAAGTTGACAACCTCCATCTAATCCATATTAGGTTTAGGCCTATTCTCAAACTCCTCAACCACTTTAACAACCTCTTCTTGTATATCATCCTCTTCTGAGTCTATATCTGTTTGTTGCGTTGTCTCGTTACAAGTCACAATCATCGGTTCATCAAGATAAGCAATAGTAATGTTGTGTAAATAAAGTAAACGATAGAAATATAATAAGAGCGAGATTTATAAGAAACTGAAATGCTTTGATAAATTTCATAATTGTTTTGAAAATTGTATCTCTTTAAAGAAAATACGGAAGGAAAATGAACTAGTGAAAAAGTAAAAGGTATTGCATGGTGCTTTGCTCAGCCTTTCTGCCCCGAAGCTCTCCGAGCTCTGGTGGTTCTAATTGGCCAATTATTGAGGCGTTCTCCTCAGCTCACAGCTTGTATGGAAGGGCCTTCCTCTACTTCCCCCTCAAAAATGACACAGCAATCCATATTATTATCCTCCAGAAATAAATCCTTCATTGTCGCCAACACTTCCTCTTCTTTTGGCCCGTATATGAAATTAGTTGGCTAGAAGGCCTGCTCCAGGTGAGGTATCAGATGCTCAAGTTGGTAGTAGATATTGATCCATGGTGGGTACCATTAATTAAACTCTTTACAGATGAATTCATATCCCAAACCAAAAGTGGTACCATATTTCATTAGCTTGATGGGCTTGGCGATTCCCTAGAGGTCTTTGTCGATTCCCTTTCCAGGCTCGTATCCTCACCAATTCAGTATGCTCTCAATCTTGTTGTCCCACCATTTATACTTGTCCACAGCGTTGATCCGCTCGACGTGGCAATAGGTTTCTCTGTCTATTTTGTGCCACCAATGGACAAATATTGAGGCTGGACACTCCATCAATCAAAATCCTGGTGATGAAGTAATCTTCGTTGCACAGTGATGTGCAATGCTTTGTTTTGGCTCAGCCCTTCTAGCGGCAGCTCATCTTCGTGGAAAGCGATTTTATGACTCTCCAACACTTGTCCTACCATGTTCGCCATTTCTCCTCCAGCTATGTTACCAGGCACATATGCCTCTCTCAACACTTTCAATAATGCATTCTTATGTGTATCAGAGTTTCGCAGCAGAGCTAAGGTGGATACTGAGCTAGCGTCTTGTTCAACTGATCGATGACTGAGTACTTCTTTTCTTGTATCTTCCTGTAGAGGTCATCAAGCCTAATTTCATTGACGGTTGGTCGTATAGAGGCTTGCTTACTGGATTCAGCTAGATGATTTGGAGTATAAACCCTATCGATTTTGGTCATAACGTGTGCTGCAATTCCTTCTCCAGATAGCCTTAATATGGAACGGTGTTATGGATGATATTGCTACAGGAATTGTACCCTTGTTTTGGGAGGTAATACAACAATTTCAAATGGCAAAGGTGCTTTCAGGGATCCAAGCGCGACCTCAATTGGTCCCGACACCTTTGTAGAAGAAGATGCTTAGAACTCAAGTGGTATAGACATTTACTCCATCGTCCCCGGAAGGCTTTTTTCACAACAATCAAATTTAGTGCAACTATTGGCTCTTTTGGCTCGTCGCTTTCAATAATCAATCCAATAGATCCTTTGGAGTCCCAATCATCTTCTATTTTGATCATCTGAATGACTCCACCCTTATGGTCAGGAGGACGGTTGCTGCAAACATTAGGAGTAGGCTGCTTTGCCATGATGATATTGTTGTCAATTAAAGCTTGAATTTTATCCTTCAGAGAGTGGCATTCATCCATGGTATTCCCCTTCATGTCGGAATGGTATGCACAAGTTTTGTTCAAGCTGATCCCTTGGGAGGGATTTTCTGGAGTTATGGCAGGGATAGGGGTGACGTAACCAGCAACTTTGAGCCTTTCATACAGCTGGTCGATTGGTTTGGCGATGGCGGTGTATTATTTGGGAGATCTATGGTCGAAGTTAGGTCGAGGTCTAGGAATGTTTTGGCGAGTGGGAGGTGATTGATAGTGAGAGGGCTGAGCATTATTGGCTTGGTAGACGGGTAAGGGCTGGGAGTATCTTGGTGAGGTAGGTTGATATGTGGGGGTGGAGATGATTGGTAAGTAGGCGGTGGATCTTGGTAGGAAGGAGAGGATGTGAGCACGTGATTTTTGTCCTATATGTGAATTATTCCCACAAAATTCAAACAAAATAATTTTTCCTTATTTTTACAAATTTTGGTGTTATTTGCATTTGATATGTGCATGATAATTCATATGAAATACAAAAAAAATGCATTTAGGATTTTATTTCATATTTTAGTATTAATTGGGGATTAATTTGTTTTAGAACAAAGTATGAAAAATCACAAAAATAGTTCACTTTCGTATTTTAACTGAGAATTTGTCGTGAAACAGTTTTGAACGATTTTAGGAGTTAATTAATTTAGCTTTAAAATGTATTAGAACATTAGTTTTATTTTTGCACTTTTATAAAATAAGAAAAATACAAAAAAAAATAAACTGCATAAACAGAATTAAAAGAAATAAAAGAGAAGAATAAAGAAAACAAAGTTAAAAGAAGTAGTCATATTAAAGGGCCAAATTTGGGCCATTGATCCACCAGCCAGCCAAATTTTTTATCTTCAACCCGGTCCAAATCTTACTAGCCAAAGAGACGTCATAATGTTGTTTCTTGACAAGAACTTCTGATAAATACCAATTGCGGCTCGAAATCAAAAGAATCGGAGGTCCGAGCGAAGTCGTTCTTACGAGGTCTTTTCCATATCAGGGCACATCGTATGCACGTTTTCTTGACGGGGAATGGATGGCTCTCATCAGATTGTATTTTAAGGAAGAATTTTGAGATGGATATTTGAGTCAAGGTGATCAGTCTATCTCTCTTTTGTTTGTTTCATTTCTTCTGTCGATTTGATTCATTTCAATCTTCTTCTTATTGCTGTTTGATTGTCAAATTCTGTCCCCCTCTGTCGCTCCCTTTAGACCAAATTCCTTGGCCATGTAGTTAGTAATTGGATTTCAATCATAGGCACCCATGTTTAGCTTTATTTCTGGTTGATTCCATTTTTTCCTGACTAATAATTTTGGTCGTTTTCCTTTAGGCTATTAATTCTGTTGAGATGAGCTTGTGTTTGTTTTCTTTTCAATTTGGTTTAATAATATAGAGTAGTTAATTCACGATTACATTGTTAATGTGATTCAGTTGGTGGGTTAACAGGAGTTTTCTTCAGTAGTTGGTAAATTCAGAGTTTAGGTATTGTTTTGTTATAGCTGCAATTTAGTATTAATCTCAGTGGTATTTTAGGCTTAGTAATAGGATGGAATGTTGTAGATTGGAATAGAACTTCTTAGAATCTTCTAGAATGGGGTTCAAGTTAGATTTTAGAAAATTTAGGATACTATCTAGGGTAACAAGTTACTAACTGAGGAACTAACTGAATAAAAAAGAAGGACTAATAGGGTAAATAAGAGTTTTCAGGAGTTGCCCACTTTTATCCTATAAAAAGGCATGAATAATGCCTTAATCATCAAGTTTGGTAGCCTAAATATTTCCCCATAAATAATTCCCCAAGCTTTCAGATCTGAAATTTAACATTTTCAGATCTGAAATCCCTTCGATCTTAGCATTTTCCAAAATGAAAAGAAAAAAAATCAAAAACAACAGAAAACCAAAACAAAGTCACTGTTCTATTGGTCATTTTAGCTTAATTTCAAGTTTTTGTAGTGTAATTTGATCTTTTGATTCAACAAAGGGTAGCTGAAAATTAGAAGCTGTTTGCATTTGACTTCGAGTTCATTTTATAATGTATTGGGTGCTGAGGTTCGAGGTTTGTTTTGGTCTGTTATTTCAAGTTCATGTGGGGTGTGGTTGAGTGCTGAAATTGCATTGAAGTCCTGAGTTCATTCCTGGGCCTTTGAAACTAGGTTTTGATTCGAAAATCACTCTTATTGTGGCTGGTTATTACCTGTTGATTTGCTACCTGCTGAGGCTGGCCTTCTTCTTCTTCTTCTGTTAAATTCCTCTATCGGGTACACATTTGTATATCTCAAGCTTATGGAAATGAAGTAAAAGGCTATTTGAGTTGTTCTCTGAATCTATTTCGCTTTTTTTTTTAATTTTGATGTATAAAATTGTCTATCCACTTGAAATCTCGTATTGTTAGTTAATTGGAACTATTTTGGACTGTTTGTTTTTAGAAATACAGCCTGGATTGTGGTTAGAAGCTAACTATTGCTCTGGTTTAGTTTAGTTTCAACAAACAATAGTTTATTTTCACAAGTACTTCAATTTGTTAACAGGAATTGGTAATTAGAAATTACTTGCTTTTAACTTACATTATCGAGATTTTGATTTTAAGTCAAAAGATGTTCCTTGTTATTTCATGAATTAATTTAATTTCATGTAAATAATATTGAAATCAATAGGTAATTGAGTGTGAATTTCTAGCTAATATGGGATTGATTAAGAAATTAGGTTCATGATCAGTAGTGAGTTGTGAATCGTTCTTTAAATTGCTTAAAATACGCTGTCACATTCAAGTTTAAATCATTAGCTTCTCCATGTTGTTGCATTGTTAACACTGATTGTATCCACGTGGATTGGAATTAAAGGACTGGGCCAGTGTTGGCCAATTTGAGGCGTGCAGGCCCATTCTGGGAAAAAATAGATGAATAATGTCTTGGACGCTAATGCTAGGGAAGGTTCGACCCCTCGACTTCCAGGTGGTTTGATATGGGTTAGTACAAACCCCTTCCTATGTGGCCAAGATCGCTGGGCTGGCGTACAGGATATGGTGTGGGCCTTTCATGGCCCGAAGGTGAAATGGAAATTGATTCTTTAGAAAATAATTTGCTAGATTTGGGCTTTGAGTTAGGCAGCGGATATTAAACTAATATGTTCATCCTTTAGTTTGGACCCAGACTTGAACTTAATGCTCGAATTTTAATATAATCATTTAGGATCCTTCTTTCTTTATTAGAAACAAAAATAAGAAAATAGAAAATATAGTTAACTTTAGGTTTATCCTTTTAAAATAAATGAGACGAGCCTTGCACAAGAAAAGTACAAAATTGCGGGGCCCTCAATAAAGGTTTAAAATATATTTAGATAATCGGAAAAGGCCGTTTACCGAATTTCACGGTCCTCCCAAAAGATTACAACGCATTAGACTCTATTAGACCCGGCTTTAATGAATTACATTCCTAAATACGTGTGGGCATTTTATGCGTCCCAAATCCAAATCCAAATGCATTGATTAGAGTATGCTTAGAATTGCGGGTTCATTTGATGCGGCGCAATCCGAAAACACTCTTTAAACAACGTTCACTCTCTCAAATAAATATTTATTAAATAAAAGCTGTAGAAAGTAAAATTGGCACATAGGCTCTTCATGTAATAAAATCAAATAAAAGCTAAGTGCAATAGTTGAGCGACCGTGATAGAACCACGGAACCCGGGAATACCTACACCTTCTCCCAGGTTTGTAGAATTCATTATCTGAATTTCTGGTTCGCAGACTGTGAACAGAGTCATCTTTTTCCTCGGTTCGGGATTCACCCGGTGACTTGGGATACCATTAGTCTCCCAAGTGGCGATTCTGAATCTTAATAATAAATCCCATTCCGATTGTCCTTTAATTAGATAAACGCCTTTACGCCATTTGCGGGGGTGTACAGTGAAAAAGGAGGTGTGACGGCTCTAGCGACTGTGCTGGGGAAAAGAACCTAGAATCTCTGGTTCAGGGTTCAGAATTCGAGCTTGGAATAATTGTTGTGTTTGGATTTGTTTGATTTTGTTACATGATATGTGCCTAATGTGCTAATTGATTTCCCTTTTACTGCTTTGATATTATGTGAACTATATATAAATTGTATCGAAACCCATCTACTCTCTGAGTCTTCTGAATCGTGAAGAAGGGGGTACTTCGTACGACTTCTTTTATGTATAGTGTCAAATCCAAATTTAGAATGAGGTTTGGATAAGTCTCAAAGCCGGCGAAGCTTCTGTATTTTTGGATTGCCGCCTCCCTCTCGGCTCCAGCAGTCCGCTCGGGTAAGCCAGGTCTAGAACAAACACCCAGGTTTTGAACCTAGAATAACTTAACCTCATGTCAGATCCATAGTAGGAACGCTTATTTGCATCATATGCATTTTGACTTAGGGGACTCAACACAGGGGTTGGGTCTGTCTAGGGCTAGCAACCTGGAATGGAAAGACTATCCTGATGCATCCTACTTGTTTTTTGTGCATTTATTTGCTCCGGCTTGCATGTTAACCGGCTTCTGAATCTCGGGAATGTTAGAAAATTAAGAAAAAAAGAAAAAAAGAAATAGAAAATAGAAAAATAGCAGTTGGAGAGTTAATTTCTTGTTTTAGAAAAACCAATGCCCAAGTAATGTCGAAACATATTTCTCTTTGTTGTTAAAAACATATTTCACTTTGTTGTTAGAAAAGAAAAAACATATTTCACTTTGTTGTTAAAAGGAAAAAGAAAAGAGTCTTTATTTTAGTTTAGTAAAATAGGTCGTTTTGTTTAATATGAAAAGAAAAAAAGAGTCGTTGTTTTGTCTTGTTTTCAAAAAATAGAAAAGGAAAAATAGTTTGTTTTGCCATATAAAATGAGAAAAAAAAGAGAAAAGAGTCTTTTATCTTTAGGCTATTTTATTGTTTGTTGAAAAAGGAAAAGAACAAAAAAAGAGTCTTATTTTTTTAAAAATAGTTTTCTTTATTTTACTTGAAATGAAAAAACAAAAATGAAGAAGAGTCTTGTTTTAATATAGTTCTGTTAGTCTGCCCGAACTACGCATGGTTTTATCATCACAGTGCGTGAGATACATATGCAACCCTCATCGGGTCCAAGATCCCCTTTGCAAAAAGAATTAAAATTTTAATTTTTTCATAAATAAATAAGGTAATGACGTTTTGTTCTCAAAAGGGATGCCGGAGGTTGACTTTGCATAAACAGCCACCATTTGGTCATTTTTTAGATTTTGGCCAGTTGACCCGCACACCTTAAAATCTTAGTCTCCGAGGCGCTGAAAGGTCGTGTTTGCAAATCAGGTCTTTTATTTTAATTTGAAAAATATGAAAAGAGTCAGTGGTCAAGTGAATACTGTTTGGATTAGAGTATGTAAGTCGTTTGACTTTCGAGTCTGTCTTTTATTTTTTCATTAGAGGCTATTAGTTTTACTTTGTCAGTTTTTTTAAAGAACCTTTATAGTCAAAGTTTGTTTTATTATGAAAAATTGAAAATTCCAAAGTCGTTTACCTTTTATTCTTACAAACTACGCCCGGTCTGATTCATGCGGGGTCATGATACGTAGGCAGTCCACATAAGATTTGACCATAACCAAAACATAGAGGAAAAAAAGAGCGGAAAAACCAGAAAAAAGATAGAAAAGAAAACAGAGGAAAAACAAGAAAGAAATTGACAGAAAAAGTGTAAAAAATAAAAGAGGAAAGGAAAACAAATGAGGGAAAATAGAAACCAAAAAGGGACAATAGCAAAACAAGAGGGAATGAGAGAATAAGATAAAATAAGGCAAAGGCGAGAACAAAAACAAAGAGAAAAAAAAAGAGAAGAAAAGAAAAGAGAGAAATTGTGCAATCAGAAATACGGAAAAAGTCGGGATGACGCAAGCAGTTGAGCAAATGCATATAAAATCCGTTAAACTGTGTAGGTGCATTCATTCCCAACATGCGGTTATCAAATCTTCTCATGTCCTAACCATTAACCAAGCTATTGTTGATGTTGAGTCCAGGCAGGTGGTTAGTTGATTGGCAATTCTGGCAACTCACCCGTACAACACTCGATAGAAAGATAAGATGACATGACAGGAATCTGACTCTAGTATTTTGGACCGTACAAAAGAGGTCGAGGTGAATGATGTGGGTACCATGAAAGAAGAGATGAGGAAGTTGAAAACACAGATGGCTGAAATGTACCAAGCTTGGTCTCAGGGGCACCTGGCACCTTTGTACCCCACCAACCTGTCTTATATCCCACCTCTAGTGCAGTCTCAGGAGCCTCCTACTCCTAACACATCTCCATCCTTCCCATATCACACCCAAGGCTATGCTACCACTTCATACATTCTTCCAGCTCTACCACCCAAATAGAACCCTCTTCCACCTTTGGCTCCAATCTTTGTGGCACCTTCTCCAGCCACATTACAAAGATCATCTGGTGAGCCACTATTCCAAGCTCACGATGCTCAGTATTACCCTCCTGAACCCACTTTTTAAAGCTCCTAAGTCGTACACCTATACCCCTCATTTTGAGATCCCCGAAGAAGTTGAGAAGCCAGTTAAGAATGCATAACAAGAGGAAGTAATTCGTAAAGTCAAAAGCCTGGAGATATCTTTTAGGAACATGCATGGTTTAGGCAGAAAAGTCAGCATGGCATACAAAGACCTATGTCCATTTCCCGATCTTCAGTTGCATGCGGGGTTTAAAATGCCAATGTTTGACTTGTGTGAGGGGAACGATGACCCAGTAGCCCATTTGTGTGGCTTTTGTAGTAAGATGAGAGGTGCTGGGGGGAGGATGAATTGTTGATAGCCTATTTCGGTCAAAGCTTGATCGGGTCTGCGCTGGAATGGTACACGAGACATGATCCCAGAAGATGGTATACATGGGATGACTTGGCACAAGCATTCATCGGCCACTTTCAGTATAACCGTGAGATAGTCCCCGACCGTCTGTCATTGTCGAAACTTGAGAAAAAGCCAGGGAAGAGTATTATAGAGTTTGGTTTCCGTTGGAGGGAGCAGGCCACGAGATTTGATCCTCCAATGAGGGAAAAAGAAATGATAGATTACTTTTTGCAGACCTTGGAACCCACGTACTTTGGTCACTTGGTAACATCAGTTGGCAAGTCGTTCAATGAAGTGGTAAAGATGGGGACAATAATTGAGGAAGCAATGAAATCAAACAAGATCGTAAGCTATTCCGTACTTAAAGCCACCACCCAGTCTATCCAAGGCGGCACTGGTGGTGTTCTCATAAAGAAAAAGAAAGAAGAAGTTGCAACAGTAGAAGCGAGTACTTAGTCCCCGTTCAGAAACCCTCCACTCTACTATAACCAACCTAGACCCCATCACCCAAATTACCCATATACCTCATACGAACCTCCACCACCAGAGCCACATTTTTTCCTTCCACCACGCCCAAACATACACCCAGCCTCCGGCTCACCCGCAATGGCGTGCACCGATTCCCTAATGCGCATATCCGGCTTCCGTCCAAACCAAGATTTTAGAAATGAGATGGTGGGTCCAGAACAAAAAAGGTATTTACTCTGCTGGGAGAATCCTATGCCACTCTTTTCCACAAACTGAGGCGGTTAGGCTTGCTGACCCTAGTTGAACTCAAAACACCAAATTCCCTTCGTAGAAATCTGGACCACTCGGTGAGCTTTGAATACTGTTCGGGAGCTCTCGGACATGACGCTGATAAATGTTGGAGGTTGAAAACTGCTGTGCAGGAGCTTATTGACACAAACAGGATCAAGGTTCAGCACCCAAAGGCACCAAACACTGACCAGAATCCGCTGCCAGCTCACCATGAGGCTCATATGATAGACTTGACGCATAAATGAGGAAAAACTAAGAAACCTTCGTAGACGGTAATCCGTTCTAGCAAAACCAATTTGAACGAAAAGTCGACAAGTGAGAAAATGGTGGTCCAGTTGAAAGGGGTGGATAATAAGCCGCTGTCGCCAAAGGTTCTTAGGTTATTGAGTGGTGTGGATGGAAACGTGGAAATGGGTTCAAAAGGTTATTTACCAAGGTAAATATGGTTGAAGCAAAGGAAGGGGAAAGCAAGCAAATGCGCAGTTCGCCTTACCACGGGCAAAAGTCAATGATTGGAAGTTTTGGTAGTGGGTTTTGTTTTTCTTTAAACTATCTGGATTATTCCAGGGTCTGTAGTCTAGATACTATGTTCCGTCCATTTGCATGAGTTAAACCCCTGTTATCTTTTCCTTCAATGGAATGCAATTGTCTTTCCTTCTTCTTAATTTTGTTTTAGTTTATTTTTCCTCTCTATACAGTTATTTTTATGTTGATATCAATAACATGACATGCACGAGGAATCTTCGGCCTAGTCTTGAAATCGGCCTTATTATGAATAATAATACAATAAATCGAGTGTGGTAATGATTTGGAACATGATGACGATTTCACCCGCCTTGAACAGTTAGATTTAAGAATTAGTATCACTACGTCACGACCAATTGTACCAACAAAATGGCAGAAGCGTACAACAAGAAAATGCGTCCGAGGAAACTTGAAATGGGACAATTATTGTTGAGACGTATCTTGCCTCATCAGGCTGAAGCAAAAGGAAAATCTGATCAAAACTGGCAGGGGCCATTTGTGGTAACCAGAGTGTTGTCTAGCAGTACATTATATCTAACAGATGTGGAAGGAAAATATGTAGAAATTACAATCAATTCTGATATGGTCAAGAGGTACTCTGTATATTTCCTTTATTCTGATTGTACTAGTTTTGTATTTGGTATATTTTTATGATTGAAATGATGAAAGCGTTTCGTTTTGCTATCTGAAACACTTTATCATTTGTCACCCATTTTGAGTCGTACTTATTTTCTTTCGTACCCCTCTTTCAGAATCAATGGCACAATTAAGAAACGCAAGTGCCAAAGACGAGTACATAAAAGGAAAGAAGGAAGAAAAGGAAAAAAAAGGAAGAAAAGAGAAAAGAAGGAAAAAATAAAATAAAATTGGAAAAGAAACAAAAGAAAAAGAAAAGAAAAGAAAAGAAAAGAAAAGGAAAGAAACGAAAAGTGAAAGGAAAAGAACATAAAAGAAATTCACAACAAAGTAAATTCTATTAAGTGAACTACGTTTGACTTGATCCCCAAAGGGTACGTAGGCAGCCTCTCTGCGGTTCAGTCATACCAAAATAAAATTCCAAAAGCCCCCAAGCAAGAAACTGGGCAGAAGTTGTGATTGTTGAAAGAAATCGAATTCTGAAAGTTTTAGTTTTAACCTATTTTGAAATAGTTTCGAGCCTTTATATCATTTCTTTCTAACCTTATCCGAAAACCCACATTACAGTCCAAAGGAAGACCTTCTGATCAGTTTTTGGTAAATGCCAAGTCGAGCAGGTAGCGGTAATTTGTGGCAGTGATAACACTCTGGTTCAAAAGAACAAAAGATAAAAATGAGAGAGTCTTATTGGTGAAAACCCTCATGGCCACCGTATGGCGACAGAAGCCGAGAGAAAATAAAATGAGAGAGTCTTAGTCGAGAAAACCTTCACGGGAACCTTAAGGAGAAACTGAGATGAGAAATAGAAAACTGTGAAAGGTCTGTGAGTGAAAATGGTTTCAAGGCACTGTAGGATAAAAATTGATAAGGTTTGATTGAAGTAAACAAGTGATGGAAGTTCAGGGCAATGAGTTATGGAAACTGAGAGCTGGTTAGTTGGACAGGTTGGGCCGATTATTCCGAAATGTATGTCATGATCCTTGGTGCCAGCTGTTCCGGTCAGATAAGTTTCTTTTCTTTTTCCCTTTTAACAGCTATTTGGTTTGGGATTCTTTTTATACCTAACTCGTAAAATCATTGCATTTCATTTTCTTTTGAGGGGTTTTATCTGTATAATATGTTTCTATGTCAGTCTTGATTCAAAGCAACCGGGAAGGAATTTTTAAGCTCACTACCAGCTTTCGAAATTGTAAAACATAGTGTGGTCGGAGTACGCCAAGGATAACATGATGTAAGGAGGAATGTAGGAAATTACCGGAATGTTTCATTGGTGGGGTGACTGGGGAACTATCATGGGAAATGCAAAGGTTTAGATAAAGGGGTCAGAAAGGTGAAACAATAGCGTGGGTACAGAACATTCGGGTTGTAACAAGTCAGAGGTTGAAAGTTGGGCAGAAGTTCAAGCGGTTCAAGGTCAGTTCGAGGAATCCACTCAATGCAAAGCAATGAGGTGGAAGGATATTTAGCAAGAATGCCATCAACTAACCACCATTTTAAACTGAAGAAATTTTTTCTTATTGAAACAGGGGCAGAAAAGTTGTTTATTCAGGAGGAATTCTCCATAAAGGAAAAACAAGCAGTAATCAAGTTCGACCGCAAAGTATGGTGTGATTGAAATACAAGAATATTCAGGAATAACACGGGGAATGAAAGTTAGCATGTTTATGATAGAATTCAAGTAGGAGCGGTCAAGACCTTCCGGAATAATAGGATGTAGTTCAAAACCTTTTAAATGGCATAGTGTAGTGGGAGAAATACCTTTAGAAAATATAAATCTGGTTCATAATTGGTAGGAATTTTCAGGACCCTCCACCCCCTGGATAATAGGACTTAGCTTTCAAATTCATAGTAATAGTTGGTTTATGATTCAGTAATAGTCACCCACGTGCCCAGCTACCAAACTGGGGTAGCAAATTATTCTTATTTTTGTATGTTATTGTGAAATCAGGAGCCCGCCTAGATTTTGGAGGAATACATTTTCAAACTTTGAGATCACGAGCCCGCCTGAAAAACTGAGGTATTACAATTAGAGTTTTAGTGTTCAATTCTTATTAAATGCCTAGTAACATGTACCCAGTTTCAAAACTGGGGCGTAAATCTTTCTTTATTTTGTCTATTTTTATGAAGTCGGGAGCCCACCTGGACAACAAGGGAATACATTCAAGTCCAAATTCAAAGGCCGGGAGCCCACCCGCATAACAAGGGAATACATTCAATTTCAAATTCAGAGGTCAGGAGCCTACTCGGATAACAACGGAATACATTCAACTCCAAATTCAGAGGTCGGGAGCCCACTCACATAACAAGGGAATATATTCAAGTTCAAATTAAGAAGTCGAGAGCCCACCCAGATATCAAGGGAATACATTCAAGTTCCAATTCAGAGATCGGGAGCCCACCCGCATAACAAGGGAATATATTCAAATTCAAATTCAGAAATCGAGAGCCCACCCGGACTACAAGGGAATACATTCAAGTTCAAATTCAGAGGTCGAGAGCCCACCCCCGCATAACAAGGGAATACATTCAAGTTCAAATTCAGAGGTCGGGAGCCCACCCGGACAACAAGAGAATACATTCAAGTCCAAATTCAGAGGTGGGAGTCCACCCGCATAACAAGGGAACACATTCAAGTTCAAATTTAGAGGTCGGGAGCCCACCCGCATAACAAGGGAATACATTCAAGTTTGAAGTCAGGAGCCCGCCTAGAGAACAGAGGTATCACAATTCAAGTTTTAGTTTTCGAATTCGTATTAGTATCCGGAGCCTAGTTTTCCAAATTGGGGAGAAAGTTTCTTTGTTTTGTTTATTTTGTGAAGTCAGGAGCCCGCCTGGATAACTGAGGAATACATTTCAGTCTTTGAATTTGAAGTTTTTGAAACATCTCAGTCTTTAAAATTTCATGTTTTGAGGTCAGGAGCCCGCCTGGATAATATAGGAATATATTTCACTCTTTAAATTTTACAGTTACATTTCAGTATTATCATAATTCAAGTTTTCAATTTCTAATAATATATGGTAACAAGCACCCAGTTTTCCAAACTGGAGTAGAAAGTTCTCTTTGTTTTTTGTGTATTTTTGTGAAGTCAGGAGCCCTCCTGGATAATAGAGGAATACATTCCAGTTCAAGTTTATACAAGTTCAGCAAGGTGGAGAGAAGGAACAACATCTCAGTTAGCAAGTTGAAGTAACGGCAATGGATTCCAACAAGGAAACACAAGATAACAAGACAACAAGGAAGTACAAGATGCAAGTTTGAAGATTCTAGATAGGACTTTTTTAATCCATATTTCATAGCTTATGCTAGCATCTTTATTTTTGACACGATGTAATAAGGAAGGTCAGCGAGCAGTAGCAGCAGCAATTGCAGTGAAATTACAGCTCCTGGTAGTCCCAGCTACCAGACACTCCCGAGCTACACTGACCTAATTCCTGTTTAGCCAAGGATATGTAGGCAACCTCTGAAGCAGGATGCGGTCAAAACTTTTGCAAAATGCTTCATGCAAAATTTTCAAATAGGCAAAAATCGTTCGTATTTGCTCACTTATCTTTGCCCGAAAACTTTTCACGTTTCCAAGCAAAGTGGGGAAGTTGTGAGCACGTGGTTTTTGCCGTATATGACAATTGTTCCCACAAAATACAAACAAAAATATTTTTCCTTATTTTTACAAATTTTTGTGTTATTTGTATTTTATTTGTGCATGATAATTCATATGAAAATACAAATAATATGTATTTAAGATTTAATTTCATATTTTAGTATTAATTAGAGATTAATTTATTTTAGAACAAAGCATGAAAAATCACAAAAATAGTTCACTTTCGCATTTTAATTGAGAATTTGTCGTGAAATAGTTTTAAACAATTTTAGGAGTTAATTTGTGTAGCTTTGAAATGTATTAGAACTTTAGTTTTATTTTTGCACTTTTATAAAATCAGAAAAATACGAAAAACAAATTGTATAAAAAGAAAAGAATTAAAAGAAAAAAAAAAGAAGAAGAAAAAAACAAAGTTAAAAGAAGTAGTCTTATAAAAGGGCCAAAGTTGGGCCATTGATCCGCCGGCCAGCCCAGATTCTTTATCTTCAACCCAGTCCAAGTCTTACTAGCAAAAATGACTTCGTTTTGGGTTTAGTAAGTGATCTTTTAATCTTGTCCCTCCATTCTTTCTCATCCAAGGGCCCCAATCACATTCACTATCTTATTACAATTGTCTGAAGAACCTAAGACTATCATCACCTTCGTTTCTCATTCCTCACCGCCTGTCACCACTACCGGAAGTCGCCATGCGGCGACGATCTACCTCCAAACTGCTTGAAAACTTGACCAAACAACCATCTTCATGTCCCCATTCCATATACATGATTTGTTTTTTTTTTAAGAACCACTCCTTTTCTTCGAAACAAAATTGGAAACAGTAGACAAAGTTTCCCAAATTTGCAAGCTTCAATGACTGGTTAAGAGCAGTAATTGTTGTTTCATATTGGTTCTTGACAAGAACCTGTGATAAATACCAATTGCGGCTCGAAATCAAAAGAATCGGAGGTCTGAGTGAAGTCGTTCTTATGAGGTCTTTTACATGTCCGGGCACATCGTTTGCACGTTTTCTTGACGGGGAATGGATGACTGTCATCAAGTTGGGTTTTGTAGCAGAAATTCGAGGTGGATATTCGAGTCAAGCTGATGAGTCTCTCTCTCTCTTTTGTTTATTTCATTTCTTCTGTCAATTTGTCTCATTTCAATCTTCTTCTTATTTCTGTTCAATAGTCAAATTATGTCCCCCTCCGTCGCTCCCTTTTGACCGAATTCCTTGGCCATGTAGATAGTAATTGGATTTCAATCATAGGCACCCATTTTTAGCTTTATTTATGGTTGATTCCATTTTTTCCTGTCTAATAATTTTGGTCGTTTTCCTTTTGGCTATTAATTTTGTTGAGATGAGCTTGTGTTTGTTTTCTTTTCAATTTGGTTTAACAATATAGAGTAGTTAATTCACGATTCCATAAGGTAGTGTTAATGTGATTCAGTTGGTGGGTTAACAGGAGTTTTCTTCAGTAGTTGGTAAATTCAGAGTTTAGGTATTGTTTGGTTATAGCTGCAATTTAGTATTAAGCTCAGGGGTATTTTAGGCTTTAGTAATAGGATGGAATGATGTAGATTGGAATAGAACACCTTAGAATCTTCTAGAATGGGGTTCAAGTTAGATTTTAGAAAATTTAGGATACTAGCTTGGGTAACAAGTTAATAACTAAGGAACTAACTCAATAAAAAAGAAGGACTAATAGGGTAAATAAGAGTTTTAAGGGACTGCCCTCTTTTGGCCAATAAAAAGATATGAATAATGCCTTAGCCATCAAGTTTGGTAGCCTAAACTTTTTTGCATAAAGTATTCCCCAATATTCAAGATCTGAATTAACATTTTCATATCTGAAATCCCTTAGATCTTAGCATTCTACAAAAGGAAAACAAAAAAATCAAAAACAATAGAAAACCAAAACAAAGTCACTGTTCTATTGGTCATTTTAGCTTAATTTCAAGTTTGAGTAGTGTAATTCGATCCTTTGATTCAACAAAGGGTAGCTGAGAATTAGAAGCTGTTTGCATTTGAATTCGAGTTCATTTTGTTTTTGTTTTGGGTGCTGAGGTTCGAGGTTTGTTTTGGTCTATTATTTCGAGTTCATGTGGGTTGTGGTTGAGTGCTGAAATTTCAATTGAACTTTTGAGTTCATTCCTAGGGCTTTGAAACTAGGTTTTGATTCGAAAATCACTCTTATTGTGGCTGGTTGTTACCTGTTGATTTGCTACCTGCTGAGGCTGACCTTCTTCTTCTTCTATTAAATTCCTCTACCAGGTACACACTTGTAGATCTCAAGCTTATGGAAATGAAGTAAAAGGCTATTGGAGTTGTTCTCTGAATATATTTCATTGTTGTTTTAATTTTGATGTATAAAATAGTCTATCCACTAGAAATCTAGTGTTGTTTGTTAATTCGAAATATTCAGGACTGTTTGTTTTTTTAGAAATATTGCCTGGATTGTGGTTAGCAGCTAACTATTGCTCTGGTTTAGTTTAGTTTCAACAAACAATAGTTTATTTTCACAAGTAGTTCAATTTGTTAACAGGAATTGGTAATTAGAAATTGCTTGCTTTTAACTTACATTATCGAGATTTTGATTTTAAGTCAAAAGATATTCCTAGTCATTTCATGAATTAATTTAATTTCATGTAAATAATATTGAAATCAATAGGTAATTGAGTGTGAATTTCTAGCTAATATGAGATTGATTAAGAAATTAGGTTCATAATCACTAGTGGGTAGTGAATCGTTCTTTAAATTGCTTAAAATACGCTGTCACATTCAAGTTTAAATCATTAGCTTCTCCATATTGTTGCATTGTTAACACTGATTGGATCCTCGTGGATTGGAATTAAAGGACTGGTCCAGTGTTGGCCAATTTGAGGCGTGCAGGCCCAAGTCTGGGAAAAAATAGATGAATAATGTCTTGGACGCCAATGCTGGGGAAGGTTCGACCCTCGACTTCCAGGTGGTTTGATATGGATTAGTACAAAACCCTTCCTATGTGGCCAAGATCCATGGGCTGGCGTACATGATATGGTGTGGGAATTTCATGTCCCGAAGATGAAATGGCAATTGATTCATTAGTAAATAATTGGCTAATTTTGGGCTTTGAGTTAGGTAGCGGATGTTAAACTAAAATGTCCGCCCTTTTTTTTTTATCCGGACTTGAACTTAAGGCTTGGATTTTAATATAATCATTTAGGATCCTTCTTTCTTTATTAGAAATAAAAATTAAAAAAATAGAAAATATAGTTACCTTTAGGTTTATACTTTTAAAATAAATGAGATGAGCCTCGCACAAGAAAAGTACAAAATTGTGGCGCCCTCAATAAAGGTCTAAAAGATATTTAGATAATCGTGAAGGACCATTTAATGAATTTCACGGCCCTCCCAAAAGATTACAACACGTTAGACTCTATTAGACGCGTCTTTAATAAATTACATTCCTAAATAAGGGTGGGCATTTTATGTGGCCCAAATTCAAATCCTATAACGTTGAATAGAGTGTGTTTAGGATTGCAGGTTCATTTAATGCGGCGCAATCCAAAAACACGCTTTAAACAACGTTCACTCTCTCAAATAAATATATATTAAATAAAAGTGGTAAAAAGTAAAATTGTCACATAGGCTCTTCATGTAATAAAATCAAATAAAAGCTAAGTGCAACAGTTGAGCGACCGTGCTAGAACCACGAAACCCGGGAATGCACTAACACCTTCTCTCGGGTTAACATAATTCCTTATCTGGATTTGTGGTTTGCACATTGTGAACAGAGTCATCTGTTTCCTCGGTTCGGGATTCAACCGGTGACTTGGGACACCATTAATCTCCCAAGTGGTGACTCTGAATCTTAATAATAAATCCTGTTATGATTGTCCTTTAATTGGAAAAACTCCTTTACGCCCTTTTGCGGGGGTGTACAGTGGAGGTGTGACAGAGTATGCTTGGTAACTAGGGGTAGCTTGATATGTTAGAGGTGATATTGGGTAGGTTTGGTATTTTTTTGGGGATTTTGTTCTCTATGCAACTACACGGCACTCACATCCCTTTTCTTGTATGCGCCACCAGACTGTAGAGCCTTGTTGGTGGCCTACAATGATTCAAAGTTAGTTTCCATACAACTTTTAATGCCTTCCTCGATCCTTTCTCCTAGCTTGATGATATCGAAGAATTTCTTGCCTTCAATCAGCATCAACCTCTCAAAATATTATGGGTCCTAAGCTCGGACTAAAAACTTGCTTATCTGTCCTTCTTCTAAGGTCGGCCTGACCTTAGAAGCCGCTAATCTCCAACGAGTAGCATACTGGCAGAATGTCTGTATAGGTTTCTTCTTCACATTCTTGATGTAGAATGCATGTGGCGCGTTCTCCGTATTAAATCAGAACCTGCTCATGAAATCGGACGAAATTCTTACCCAGTTTGTCCACTTCTTGGGGTCTTGGCTGATGTACCAAGATAGAGCATCCCCTTTCAGACTTCTCATAAAGAGCTTCATGCAAATCTTTTCATACCCAACCAGCTTGTCGCAGCAGGTTCTCAAATGAACTCTCGGATCCCCTGTGCCATCAAACATCTAGAACTTGGGAGGTTTGTACGACTCCGAGAGTTCGAAATCTGGCTAAATACAAAGGTCCTCGTAATTTAGACCCTCGATACCTTTGTTTCCTTCAACACCCTGGAATCGGCTAGTCAGCTTCTTGAGTTCTGCGGCTAACTTCCTGATAAGAGAGTCTTTTTCATCAGACTCTGTTGTGCTTGAAATAAGTTGAGTATAGTGTGGTATGGTTTCCACATAGATGGGGTGTTGTGGGGTTTATCATTTGTTGATTTTAGTGTTTTGCGAATGAGTAGTGGGGTGTTATTTGAATTGTGACATGTGTTGCAGTGTTGTGTAGGTGTAGGATTTTGAGCATTGAGAAAGTTTACATCTGGGGTAGTGAGGGAAAATGATAAATTAGCTAAGTGCCGAACTTGGTCCAGTTCTTCCTGAAATTTCAATAACTTGTGTTCGAGCTGGGCGGCACTTTCTTTGGAAATCTAAATACTCTGAGGAACATCTACCCTTTCGGCTGAGTTGTTTAAATCTTCCATTTTCTATCTATTTTTTTCTGGTAGGACTCGGAGATGGAGGAGGTGGAGGGCCCTTGGATCTTGTGGAGTAGTATTATGATGCTAGAGTGCATGAACTAACCTTTTGGGGAGGGAAATAAAACAAAAGAAAAACCAAAACAAGGTAACAAGTTAGCGCGGATTATGAGAAGAAAATGTTGCAATATTTAAACACTTAGTGCAAGAATATAAATTGTATCCTAATTTAGGAGCCTCGTTGTGCCCCAAGTAGGCCTAGCGACAAGTTATTTTGGAGAACTTATAACGCTAAGTGCCTCATTTTATTGATAAAAGTAAGACGAATCCCTAAACGACACTAAAATAGTATAAAGCAAACTGCCACTAATGGTCTTATTACATTTTAAAGCAAAATAAAAGACTCCTAACTACTTGGTCCCAAAAGGACCTTCCCCAGACTCGGCATCTTTAGCTCCATCGAACAACTTCACACAGTCCAAGCAGCAAATAAGCTCTAGCCAAGTGTCCTCATTCATTTCCATAAGCATGATGGCCGTTTTCAATCCTCTAGATGAACTTCCTTTCTAACTCTACTAAACCCCGCTCCAAATATCCCTGTCCCTTATTGGCGCCGACAACCATATCTTTCCATTCTTCAATCAACTTCGGATGTGCTTCTTGAATTTCCCTATGTTTGCTTTTGCACTCTCGAATCCTCCTGCACAATTGGTTGTACTTAACATATACTTCAGTCTTTTCATCTATGACCCTATGATCTCAAACAAACCCGGGTTTTCCTAACCCACTGTGATCATCTTCCAACCAACTTGGATAGTATGGGGTATAACCAGCATGGTACCTGTCTGGTTCTATGGAATCCTTTCCCAGGATGATTTTTCAGTGCCACATGTGTTGAGCCTGGCAGTTGTGAGGGCTATCGTCATCTTGAATGTCGGCCCTAAAGTGACTCATCTTATCGACCCTTGGTATAACCTGCTTTCTCCCTACCTGCCTCATAACTCGGAGAGGAACATAAGGATAAGTTCCCCTTAGACTAATGAGTATAAGAAATGGTGCATCCGAAGATCGAGTGATGAACTCTTCAGTAGGGAACCACTCAAACATCCACTTCACTTGGTCTTCCTTCAGATTTTCGAAAAACTCTACCCACCCTTTAGCATCTCCTGGTTGAGAAAACATGTTAGGCATATAGTTCATTCTACTGGGCCGAAGGAAGTCGACATGATCATCCCACTCTCTGCGCAAAATCTCTTGCCAATATTCACCCTTTTGGAGGTGCTCCATGAGCCAAAGTTGGAGTAGTAAGTTACAACCCTCAAAGTTATTGGCCCCTTGATGATAGTTTTTTAGGGCTCGGTATATCTCTGTGACAATCATTGGTCCTATGCTGAAAGGTTGCCCGCCAATCCCTTCTATTAGAGTCTTGGCGACCATGGTTTGTCTGGTATAGATCCTAGCCTTCTTCATAGGAAATACTATCACCCCCAAAATGCAGAACATAAAGACGAAGACTATCATATGGATATGCCCCAATGAGGTGAGGGCAAATTCATCTAGGTAAGTGCAGTAGGACTTGCTATGGCCGTACCTCTTGTACAGATAGTCGAAAGGAATGTAAGAGTCCTTCAAATAGGTCAAGCCTGGGTTTTTCTTTAGTCCCATCATCTTGAGAAAACCCCTACCCTTGCGATTTTGTGGCATAAGCAAACACGGAGTCTCCCAAGGGATACCGGCTAACCCTCATATTTCCTTGAGCAGAGGTATCGTTTCAAGGTTCCCAAAGCAAAACACAAATTGGTCTTTATACCATAATAAAGTTGAAGCCTCTATGGTTTTGTTGTCCGATTGGATTTCCAAAAGAGAAGGTAAATTTCCCAAATATTTGTGGACGAGAGTCTAATCACTAGAGTGAAGGTCTTCCCACCAGCTTAGCAACCTTGGGTGAATATTGGTTACCATGCTGAATCTGAGGACTTTGTGCCTCATTTTCTGCAAAATAAAGTGTTAGTCACTTATCCCCAGCTAGACTCGACTATTAAATCAATAATTAGCATAAGCAGCATTTAGTTCTCTAAATAAATGCACAGATGTGGTAGTGTCTGTTTGGGTTCCAAGGGAACCCAATGTACTTTGGACAAGGCTATCTTAAAGAGTCATTATGTGGACAACATAACTGACTTGGCTAGGTTTGACCATGATGCATGCACTGTTAAATAGAGTATAGTTTCTATGGGGTATTATACCAGTACCCTTGAGCGGACAACTCAAGAGGAAAAGGAACGGAGCCATCGACTGCACTGCTGATCAACATGTTTTACCGCAAATATGCCATTGCCAAATTTAGGGGATGATAATATTGGAAGAGCGCAACCACTCATTATAATCATTGCTATGGTATTGTGTTTGGCACGACTGGAATATGTTGTTGAAGATGCAATTACAAGAATGAAGCAAGTTCTCACGTATTTGCACGTTCCTACAGTAATAATTACAATAATTGCTCATAATTACCACAGTATTGAAGGGAAGCGGTAAATGAAAGCATTGAAGAAAAAGAAACAAAAACCAAGTCAGTTTCAAAGTAGAAGAGGGATAAAGACATTAAATAAAAGCAATAATGAAGCAGCAAAGTCACAAATAACATGAAATGGTAAAAGCCTAAAGAAAAATCCTAGAAGCATCGCCACTCGGTCGATGCCTCCTTTTTCTCGCGAAATCGGGTTTATGACATTTTGGGAGGACAACTTGTTCCCTTTGGGAATTTGGTTTGCATTTGAAGAGCCGTCACCTAATACTTAAGTGCATTAGGACACTATAAAGGGTTTGAGTTGAAGAACCAAAGTTTGGGTAAGGGCTAGAAATTATCTCGAGGGGAAGGTGTTAGGCACCCCTCAAGATCCACTAGTGTGGTTCCCGAACATGTCATATTGTGACTTCACATAATCAATTAGGCAATTAAGGCCTCAAATAGAAAGGGTTCACATACAACACTGCGAAAAAATCGAAGCTTGAGAAAGGTAAAGAGACAGAAATTTATAAAAGACTTGAATAGTTTTACAAGATAAGCAAATAAAAGGGGAGGGGTCCTAGGTTTATAATTTATATGGATCACATCAATGCAATTTCCAGCAATCACTCCTCGGAAGAGGGGTCACACGTGATATTAGAACACCAGTCATCATATCTATATCTACCTTTCCCACCCTGTTAAGGTATTAAAGTGTGGAATGGTATCGTTACTTATTGCATGCTATTACCTGCTCCAATCATATCAATCTCGGAGGTATTGAGACTACAAATCCTAAAGGGGAAGCAGTTGGGGATTTTTCAGAATTTTAAAAGGATAAAGAATCAAGGCAACAGGCAATAACAAATAGCATCTAAAAGGGAGCAAATAGTAGTTAAGGCTCTAGTAGGCCTCCTCACTCACAGCAGCAAATAGTTTAGCATGACTTGCAAATACTGATTGGCTCGTTAATTAAGCAAAGTGTAGGAAAGGATGAATTAACACATATTTTCCAGATGAGGAGTCCGAATTAGCCTTGACTAGATGTAGTTATCAAAACTGATACAGTTAATCAATTACCTACCAGCTTGCCTATGTGAAACTTATAGGCATGATATCTAATAATGCAAAAGTATACTTATTTTAAGGAAAACCTTTACTAATTTTAGAAGAAGGGATTTGCAAATTTTAAGATGGGTTTTAGATTCAAAAACGAGGTTGATTCAGTTAATTGATCTACATACATGGTTTCTAAGTGTTGTTGATTTTAACAGTTGCAATAATCCTATAGGCATGATCTCTAAATTAGTTTGTTATTATTAAGCCTAAAGTTGTTTGACTTGAGGTGTATACATGCAGGAATGATGAAAGACCTATAAGAATGCTTTCTAGATGCTGAAATGCAGAATTGTAAAAGCGTCCCATAGGCAGATTTTCTAAATGCGAGAATGCAAAGGTTATGTAGTCTTGTAGGCAGGTTTTGTATATGAAATACACGCAGAATCTAAGACATGATTTTTTATGAAAAATGCAGGATCTAAGGCAGGATCTCTATATGGAATGTACTGGAACATGCAGAACTTGACATGATTTGCAGAAAGTAATACTTAATGAGCATGATATCTACACTGGTGGATACAATAGGTAACCCTCCCCCCCCATTTTTACTATATACCCCATACTTATTGCATCTTTAATGAATCAGAAAGAGGGAGAAAGTTAAAATTACATCAGAAAAATCCAATTATATCTAATCAGCCTAATTCGGACTCGAAGTCCAATAATATAAGATAAACGAACTTTCAGAATCAGACTTCCAAAAGACTTCCTCATATTTGGGGTGTGTCAAAGTTCCAAAAAGCCTTAAAGGGACTCAGGGCAGTGCTTACACCCCAAACACATTTTAGAATCAAAAATATATTGCAATGTGGAAATGCCAGCTCTTAGATATCAAAGTTCACAGGGAACTCAAGGTCCATAAGCAAGACTCAAAAGAGAGGGTCAGAACTTAAGATTTTAGGAATAGGTGTAAGTGCACGAGGGGAAAGGGAATAAGGGAGAGACAGGACAAGCTAGTGGTCATGCCAGCAATTGGGATGCTGGCACACCCCTGACCAGCCTACTAGTCAAGCATTGAGAGTTAGGATCCATTGTGGATCAAGCCAAGTTCTGGAGAGTAATTAGGATACTGTCAGGCCAAGAGCTTAACTCATAACACAGAAGGGAATAGCGGTAGAGCATTTATAATAGAAACAAAAGCAAAGAAAGGAGATATGAAGCACAAATTACAGCATATAAGCAGTAAAGTAAACAAGAAGCTTGAAGCTGTGAATTAAACGCATAGTGGGTGAGGCAGGATATTTAAACAAAGGACATACCAATTTCAAAGAAAATAAGTAAGAAAAAGTAGCCTTGAAAAAGCTAAATTGCAGACAGCAGTCTAAAAATCTCAAGCAAAGCAGGATCAGAAGACAGTATTGCAAGAAAGAGTGAGTTCGGTTTGTGAGTTGGTGTTTCTTCGTGTGTTTCTGGTTTTGTTAAGAATTGATTGATGATAGAAATAAGGAGGACTAGGTCCTTATATAGTTTTTGAAAATAAGTAAGGCAGGCAAAGAGTGCACAAATATAGAAGCCAATCAATTAGTATCAATTAAGACAACTAGACTCATTTAATTAAGGGGTCTAGCTCAAACGGCAAATCAAGATGGAATGTGGAGGGAAAAAAACCAGTTCACTAAGACTTATTTAAGGTAACGAAAACATATAGTGCACAAATAAGGTTAAGTACATAGTTGATAATTAAGGAAAGATGGAATAGTATTGTTCTTTATAAAGTAAAAATAAGGTATCAGCTTGAAAATCAGTCAAAAGGATCCCTGATCCAATTGTAATCACAAAGAACCTCAGGTAATTAAGGAAATAATAATTCACACGTTGGCACAAAAACACAAAAGAGATATACAAGACCAAGTACTTAAGGAAAACATCACAAGCATAGGATTTTACATGCAAAAGGATCAAAATAAAAAATAGTAGAGTAAAAGGGATTTAATCGAAAGAAATCGGTGATGAATCACCAGCATGATTAAAGCAATTTCAAAATCAATTCTGGGTGAAATATTTGATAGGGAAGTTTTTACTCATATATAGAGGATACAGTTCAAACAAAAGAAAAGCTTAAAAATGAAAATTTCAAAATCACAAGCAAAGAGGATTCCAAATTCAGTTCCAGGCTCACAGCGAGTCTGGAAACCTAAGGTTCCAAAGTGAAACACTAGTGCCATCTACCCGACAGGAAACCCCCAAATTTTAGGGGTCCAAATAGAAACAGAGGTGAGAAATCCTTAAAAGTCGTTGAGAGAGGCAGACATACACAAATAGAAGCAACAGAAACTATGACTTTTAAGACAAAACGTAAGCAATAACATGTTGAGCAGGAATATCAACGAAACGTAGTAAAGTGAAACAAAATCAAAGCACGAATTTAAATATACATATCAAAGGGTGAGAAGCAATGACTAAGTTAGCACGTGAACAAAGAACAAAAAAAATCTTGCAAAATCAGGAAAGAGATAAGAGAACAATCTTGAAAATAATAAGAAATAATCAAGCGAGCATAAACACATATAGAAGAGAGCAAAACAGTCTAAAAACCTTAAAAATAAGTTTTTCCAGAAACCCTATAATCGGATTAAAACTTATTTTGAAAAGAAAATGTAGAAAAAATCCATAAAATATCTATTAAACACCAAACACGTCATAGATCTGAGAGAAATAGACGAGTCAAGAACCTTAGAAGGCTTAAAAATGGTAGAGAAGACTCTAGAATGAGAAGGTCTTGAATAAAGTCGGATCCTGAATCGGAGAGACTCATATTGCTTTAAACATGTCGGAAAATGGCCGGAGAGGCCAATGATCTTGTATATCTGTGACAGATCTAAAGGAGACCATGGAAGTCAGATCTCCAATGTTCGAATATGTTAAGTTTATTGCGAGGTAGAGTGAGTACAGGCCACCTATGGCTAGGGTTTCCATGGATTCTGGTGGGAATGACACAAAGACTGGTGCAATAGGGTTAGAGTTTTAGAGGTCTAGAAAGGTTTTGGGAGACGAATGGCTTTTGGAGGCGGTTGTCTTTGGGTAGATGAACTAGGGCTAGGGGGTTAAGGATTAAAAAAAGGAAAGAATAGTTTATGGTCGTTGATCAAAAAAGATCAACTGGTAGGATTTAAAAAGAAAAACTGGACGAGTTTAGCAATTGGGTCAAGGGGTCGGGTGATAATGAAATTGGGTCGTTTAATTGGGTGGCATTGGGGTTTAATTTTGGGCTAAAATTGAAATGACAACGGCTAATTGTTTAATAACCAATTTCTCCCTTTCTAATATATATAAAATAGTTAGAGTGGTTTTAAAAACAAATTAAAAGCATTGAACTAATTAATAATCTATAAAAATCAAATTAATAATCTATAAAAATCAATCAAAAAATACTAAAAATAATTTTATAATTACAAAAAGCGATTAATCGTAATATAGGATATAATTATAATTTTATGCAATTTAGCTTAATGAAATATCAAATAAATTTGTAAAATATGCAAAAATTACCTTAATTATATTTTGGTATAAATATGAGGATGGAAATAAATTATTCACCAAACTGATAATTTTGGAATTAATTATTGGATTTTGTACTGTTAAAATAGACAATAAATTAATTTTAAAAATCTAAAAAATTAGAAAAAATAAATACCAAAACTCTTGGACATGCTTATATATGTATACACATGCTATTTTGAAAGAATTTTGAAAGTAAAAAATACATAGAGAAAATTGGGTAACAATACTCACCATCTGTGAGAGAACAAAATAACATAAGTTTAGTTCTCGGATCAACAAGGTCGCACGACGAGAATTTCAAGAATATGAAGTTTTTTGTAAAAGGTTTTGCAGCCTCTCGGGAATAAGTACAGATGTCTCCATATCGATCCACGAGACTCTACTATACTCGCTTATGACTCGTGAGACCTATGTAACCTAGGCTCTGATACCAACTTGTCAAGATCCAATTCCCGAACCCGATCGTGATGGCGCCTCTCATGAAGGCAAGGCCAGCCAGACCAAAACGGAACACCTCTTTTAAAAAGTTAAATATCATAAAAAGTTCTACCACATTATGTAATAGCCATAAAGTGTGGAAATAACGATAACAATAGAGGAAACCATCCCGACACAGACCAAATTGGGGTGTCATAAGTCATGAGAAACTAAGAAATTCATATACAATTCTACTAAACACTAAATCCAATACAATAGTTCTAAAAACATGAAAATGATGAGATAAAGGAGGCACGGGGGCTGCGGACGCCAACAGCTACCTCGTAGTCTCCGAATCACTACCTAGACTGGGAGGGTCAGCACTCGATAGTGTACTCTGCGATGCTTGAATCTGCACAGATGGTGCGGGAGTAATGTAAAGTACTCCGACCAAGTAAGTAATAATTATAAATAATGGTTGAAAGCATGAAAACACGTAAAGGCGCAAAGCAATTTTATATCAAAGTAGTAAAATCACGTAAAACAGTAAATCAATGAAGAAATCAAGTTAAATCTCATTTAAACAAGTAAAACAAGTTGTTTTGCACGGAAATAACAAGTAGAAATTTTCCCCGAGGGCACAATATCAATTACTCAGAACAGTACCAGCCGCTCGGGCTTACTCTCAGTACAGTATCAGCCCCTCGAGCTCACTCTCAGATCAAATGGGTACCCGCGCTCACTGTCGGTGTGCAAAATCTAGGGTGCCCTTACGGCCCAAGCGTTATATCAAGCCACCTCGTGGCATCATCTCTCGGCACTCGGCCTCACATTACTCGGCACTCGACCTCACATCATTCGGCACTCGGCCTCACATCACTCAAGCGACCTCGTGGCGTATAAAAGTATTTCAAGAAATCGGCCTCATATCACTTAGTATATCCTCACATATGGCCCTCGACCTCACTTAGTCCAAAAATCATCACACGCCCCTCGGACATTAGTAAAACAATAGTTCTCAACCAAAAACATCATTTAGAAATATCACTTAAGTTTCAAATCTGAGTAAAATTAGCTGAGTTTGTAAACAGTAGATATCAACAGGACTGAGCTCAAGTAATAAGTCAAAATAGTGAGGAAATAGTGATAAAAAGCCCCGAAGGGTTCAAATGATTGGCACGAAGCCCAAATATAGCAATCAGCTCAAATCGTGATGATAACAAAAAGGTTTAGTCAAATATGCGGTAAACTCATCAATCAAGATGGACCAAGTCACAATCCCCACTAGTAAAACACCTCACATTCATCATCCAGCGCGTGTCTCTCCTCAAAATAGCACTACGATGTGCAATCAGGGGTTTCAAACCCTCAGGACATCATTTACAATTACTACACACCTTAAACTGACTACAACTCTTGCTCACGACACCTTTTCCCCTCGAATCGGCCGCCACACGCGTTGAATCTATCAAAAATTAGAACGAATACATCACAATATGCTAAGGGACCAAGGCCCAATTGAAAACAATCGAAAAATATCAAAAATCCCTAAATTAGCAAAACCCGAGCCCCGGGCCCACTTCTCAAACCTCAAAATGTTTTACATCAATGGGTTCCTTATCCTTCCACGAGTTTATACAAATCAAATGTTCTCAAATCTGACCTCAAATGTCCCTTCAAATCTTAGTTCAAAAGTTCAAAATCTCAAGCCCTAGTTCTTCCACTTAGCTTAGGTTCCATGAATTTCTAGGTTATTTTAACAATAGAATCACGTTTTAGGTTCATAAATCTTACCTCCAATCAATTCTCCTTTAACCCTTCTTCAATCTCCCTCAAAAATCTCTCAAAATGATCAACTATGGTGGGAAAATAGCTAAAAATTGCGGATGAAATAAACTTTCTACCCAATTCTGATATTCCTTCATCGCGATCGCGGCCCAACCCTCGCGATCGCGAAGAGATAAATTCCAAGACTCCAAAAAATACACTATGCGAACGCGATAACCACATTGTGAATGCAATGCCTTATTTCCTAGACCTATGCGAGCGTGAACCAATTGATGCGAATGCGAAGAGCAAAACCACTCGACCCCCAAATCCATACATGCGAACGCGAAACTCTGCATGCGAACGCGAAGCACAAGATCAAAGCCATCAGCGAACACGAGACCTCAAACGTGAAAGCTAAACTCAAGCCTGTCCAAAATCCTTCTAAGCAATCTCGAAGGCTTAAAAGCCTGCAGCATCTGAACAGAAATTCTATAACTCCTCAAAGCCAAAAATGGTCCGATTGACCACCCGAAACTCACCCGAGGCCCCCGGTACATCAACCAAAAGTACCAACACATACTAAAATCTCATTCAAACTTGTTTCAATCATCAAGACACCTCAAAAAACACCAAATCCATCAATTTACGTCGAATTTAAGCCTAAGTTAAAACTTCCGAAATACGCTTTCGATCAAATACCCAACCATACCACGCCCAAATGACCTGAACTTTTTCAAACACATATCAAATGACATAACGAAGTTACAGAAATACTCAAAATTCCATTCCGACCCTCGGATCAAAATCTCGCCTATCAATCAGAAATCGCCAAAATATTAACTTTGCCAATTCAAGCCTAATTCTACACTGGACCTCCAAAACCAATTCCAATCGCACTGCTAAGTCATAAATCACCTCCCGAAGCTAACCAAATCGTAAGAAATCACATCCGATCCCTCTTACACATAAGTCAATATCCATTTGACTTTTTCAACTTAAACCTTCGTAAAAGAGATTAAGTTTCTTATTTTTTTACCAAATCCACTCCGAATGCAAACCAATCAACTTGACCATATAAAACACGCATAACAAAGCATAAAGAAGTAGAAATGGGAGAAATAGAGCGGCAACTCCTGAGACGACTAGCCGGATCATCACAGCTTTTGATAAAAAACCCAACCAAACCACTTCCGAATGACCTGAAATTTTGCACACACATCAAAAATGATACAACGAATACTTCAACTTTTGGAATTCCATTACGCCCCCTATATAAAAATCTCACTTATCAACTGGAAAATGCCAAAATTTTAATTTTTCCAATTCAAGACTAGACCTTCCACGGACTTCCGAAATGCATTCTGATCACGCTCCTAAGTCCCAAATAGCCTAATGGAGATAATGAAAATATAAAAATTCCGATCCAAGATAATATACCAAAAAGTCAACTCTTGGTCAAACCTATCAAATTTTAAGCTTTAAACTGAGATTTATTTTTCCAAATTCATTCTGATCATTGTGAAAACCAAAACCCACGATTTACATATGTCATAATACATCACTCAGGGAAGGTCATGCCTGAGATCTAGCGAGAAAAGTGCAAGCACTCAAAATGATCAGTCAGGTCGTTACAGTATTAGAGCTAACTTGTGCAGAGGAGAATATGTTTTTTATGTTATATATATTGTTGTACCTTTAATTTCAAAAAGTATGGTTGTATTGTATTTAAAGAGGCGTGAATTTGTTGAATAGGTTGAATGTGAGGAATGAGTCAAATAAGACTCACAATGGCTTATTTTCTGCATTTATTCTACAATAAAACTGCATATCATTTGAAAAATTAATAGGAAAATACAGAATTTTATTATTTCTACAAATTATCTACAAAATTTCTACAAACTTTTCATTACAGAATTTATCTTTATTTCATGCATGTTCATCTGCAACACAAAAGTTACTTGATATGCCAACATCTCCCGTTATAGAGAAATACAACTTATCTATAATTTCTATAACTTTCACACATTATTTTCACCCAGTGAAATACAACTACAATAACATAAAACTTACATACAAATTTTATATAAATTTTATACAATATATCTTTTGTATATTTTGTATCTGATTTACAAATAGTAAAAATAATTTTTATACAACTTATCTACAAAATTATCTATAATTTTCGTACATTATTTCTACTAAGTTATATACAACTATAGTATAATACCACTTAAATATATTTTTGATACAATGTTTTTCAACTTTGATACAATAGTTAAATGAATAAAACAAAAATAAACTAAACAATAGAATATAATTTTTCTATAATTTCTGCAATATAGTGTATGCCATGTCTTCTTCGACATTCAATCTGAAATTCAACCAAAACCAAGTCTAATCTTCACCAATATCCCTCAAAATTAAGATATTCCCAATTATTTATAGTAGTACCCAATCCAAACAAATAATGAATTTTAAAATCAAAATTTGAAAACAAAGCTTCAAAGATTTTTAATGGCTGTCAAAGGTAGAATTGCTGCTCTCTTTACCTCTACTTTGTATTACTGAAATTTAGACATAATTGCATTTGATGTAGAAGAATTGTAGAAGATTTAGTCATTTTTTATTTGTGAAATCACAAAAAATTTTGAAACATAGTGTATTGAAAAAGCAGAGACGCTAAATTTGAAATGAAACTAACAAAGAAGATTAATGTGCGTGATTTGCGTTATGGAAGAACTGGAAGAATAATTAATCCCAAATTTTGGTGCGCCTAAATAAAGAAGCCTATAGCTATAATGATTCCTTATTTAATGCATTGTCTGTATTTTATAGAAATACTATTGATATGAAGAGTAATATGCGAACTATGGACATATTTGGTAATATAGTTTCCTATATGGTATAGGAACGAAAATTTCCCATTCCAATATAGGGGAATTGTATTTTTTGGGCTTCTTCCACCTAATAGTCAGAGGTAAAAATAGTACGGTCTAGCCAGTTTTCGAATTGGTCATTCAAAAATAGCCAACGTTTGCCAAGTCATTGAAAAATAGCCACTACTTTGTTGCAACAGAGACCGGTCCAGTATATTATGCTGGACCGGTATACTTTGCTGGCTCCAGTATAACATATTGGAGACTAGAGCACCGGTGCTCCAAACTCCAGTATATTATGTTGTACCGGTATATTATACTGGAACTCCAGTAATTATGCTGGAGTATTTTTCTCGATTTTGAACATGTTTTCGTTCAGATTTATCTTTACATAAAAAGTGACTAAATTTAGATTACTTTTGAAATTATGGCTATTTTTGAATGGCCACTTGTAAATTTGGCTATTTCTAAATTTTGCTTTAGCCGGGCTTATAATTAAGCTAATATACTGGCCAATATTTTAGCATGCTTGGAAATTTACCTCTTATTGCAAACTATTACACACTATTTATTATAAGTCAAATAATTTCAAAATATTACTCCATCTGTTTCAGTTTATGTGAATTTATTTTCTTTTTGGTATGTTCCAAAAAAAATGAACATTTTCTAAATTTGATAACACTTTAGCTTAAATTCACATCTCTAACCTTAATCAGAAGCTTTTATAACCACACAAATATTTTGGGCCCTATCTGGACTTGTTTAGGACCACAAATTTCAAAAGTCTTTATTTGTTTCTTAAACTCCGTGCCCAATCAAATACGTTCATATAAATTGGAATAGAGGGAATATTATTTATATCTATATTTTTTATTTTATAGCAAAATAGTTATTTATTTATACCTACCATTAAGGCATGAAATACGCCAATTATATTCTTTCTCTCTTTTCCTTCCTCTATCAACAAGATTCTCAATCATCAATCTTCTCCATCAAATCAGCAAAATCGCCGGCGTCATCATCATGGTAATCGTCATCATCCACTATTGGCTCATCCTCTTTGGTGAACAGATCTGGCCATTGTACGCTAGAGAAAATTTGAGGGCCGGGTTTTTGTTCATCTCAATTTTAGTTTTAATACAATTATACAGTATTTTGCTTGGCCAAAAAATGCTATCTACAGCAAACTTTTTCTTCTTCTTTACTATTTAGTCACATACAATGATATAAATATATTTTATTATGTATAAATACACTCTAATATAATATATTTTTATATAAATATATTATTTTTTCATCTGTATTTATGTATTCTCAATGTCTCTATTTTTTTAATACAATCGAATATCACTATATTTTGTGATTTTTTGTTGTATGAAATACAGTCGAATTGAATACAATGTATAATGGTGAATAATGAATATATGTGAATTGAGTACAATGTATACAGTTAAATTGAATTTAACGATATACACCCTATTTCTTGATACCTTACTTTATGTAAAAATACAGTCGTACAAATCCATGGAATTCAGTAGTGTTGAAATTTATGTAAAATTTCTTTTATTGAGTTAAAATTAGGAGTGATACACGCCAGTTGATCCTCTTTCCATTATTAAACATTTGAATTCTCCTATTTTTTTAGGCGAACTCTGCTGCTGTATTTAGGGGTGTACATAGACCGGGTTGGTTCGGATTTTACAATTACCAAACCGAACCAATTGTGTCGGGTTATTAAATCTAAAGACCAAACCAAACCAACAAATTCGGGTTTTTCAATATCGGTTTTTCTCGGGTTTCGGGTTTTTCGGATTTTTTTCCGGTAAAATCTTCGTAGAACAAAATATATAACGTATGCTCAAAATATTTCTTTAATCCTAGTAAGATACAACTATATAAAGTGTTTTTCAAGAAAATAATACAAAATATGAGACATGTCATGACTCATGACATTATCCTAAAATATTCAACAATAAAAAAATAATAAAATTATGTACTATAAATATTGCTAATTAAAAAGTCATAATAAAAATAAACATAACTCTAAAAGCACTAATTCATGCTAAACTAGATAGACTAATAAGGGAGTATTAATTATATGCCTAAAAGCTAAAGAAAAATAAAAATAGGTTATGTATTTTTATCTAAATTATTGCAAAATAAAAATAGACATTTAATACATTCCCGTTCGTAATATTGAATTGAATGTCTTTTGTTAGCATTAGTATTGATTGCTAGCATTATTTAATTTACTAATATTAATAGCTATAAAACTTATTGGAGCATTCAAAAGTTCTAAGTCAAACCTTGAAATAATACCTTAAAAGATAAAATTATGAAATTTTTTAAGAAATATTTATAAATTATATTACAATAAGTATATTTATATATTAAATATATCTAAAATTGCTATATATGTAATGTCGGGTTGGTTTGGTTTCGGTTTGACTTTCTTTAGTTAAAACCAAACCAAACCAATTATGGTCTGGTTTTTTTTTCCAACACCAAACCAAGTCAAACCAAACCATAGTCGGATTTTTTTCTCTGTTTGACTCGGATTATCTGGTTGGTGCGGTTTATCGGTTTTCTTTGTACACCCCTGGCTGTATTCATGAATATACTAGCCTCAATAAAACGATACAGTCGCACAACTGAATTCCCCTATTTTTTAGACAAATTCCGCTTATATATTCATAAATATAGTAGCGTGAATACAACAAATACAATCACGTAACAACTAAATAATAATTACAAGAAGTACCAATATAAATGATAGGTATAGAAATAATTTCTGAAAATTCCATTTCACTCTAGTTTGCATTCCAAAGTCATAAGTAAGACAATGTTGTTTCTTTTTAAACGACCAACGTAAAGGATAGAGATTGGAGATGCTTCTCCTCAAAGATTAAATGTAGATAAATATAAAATACTCCAGTCCAGCAACGACTTAGCTGTCCTTCATCTAGTCACAGGATCTTTTTAAAGGAAAAAAGAAAAACAGTCCCTTGTATTTGAAAGCTGATAAAGCATAACGCTTTGGGAAAGCCAAAAATTGGTGCAGCAAAACAAAAGCTCCGACCTGCCGGATTCTGAAAACTAATGGATTGTCGAAAGTATTATTCGTCAAATCATTAATTTATCAAGATGAGTATCGCAGTACTGTTTTAACTATTTCTAAATTCTAGTATTCTACAAAGTTGAAGCACAATTAGGATAATTAGGAATAATTTCAGAGACCTCCATCCACTTTTGGCTTCATTGCACTAACCTCATTACGGTAATTTCAAAGAACTCCCTTTATATTTGGCTTTCTCGTACAAAACTCATTAAGGATGATAACTTTTCTGTATGTTTGGATTCATCGCACTAATCTCAAGTGTGGTTTATGGTATTTTCAATTTATTTATTTTTAATGTAAGAAACAGTAACGAAATAATTTGTCCTTTCTAAAAATATAAAACATTTGGTTTGTTGAGGAAAAAATAAAGGGTTAGTCATCCTTTTCAATAGACTAGTTGTTTGGCTCAAAAGTTATTTGTACACTTTGTAAGCTTTAAAATAATAAAAAATGAATAAGGGTAAATCATAGGCAAATATAATGAGACCTAGAGATGACAGCTGCAATATAGTAAAGGTAGATCAAATAATGCAAAAGGTAATATTAGCTTAAGAGAGAAACAATCGGCCGAGATAGAAACAAGGATAGACTGAGAGAAGTATTATTGACAATAACACTGATGTCTATTACAATGTGAAGGTCTCATTTATATAGTAAGAGACCTTCCTCGAAATAATCAAAGAAAATGCACAAAAGTAATTTCTTAGTGAAGAAATTAGGTTCTAAACGACGTCGTCTTTATCCCCACGCCCGGGCCGTACCCTCACTCCGGCCGGTGCCTACTCATTGGGCATACACATTGGCATGGGGATGTTAGGGGTCAAATTTGACTCTATCGGTTAGTCCCTCCGTTTGTTGGAGACGTGCCAGATGGGCGTCTTTGATGGACGAAATTACGAACCTCGTCATTTGGAGAATTTGACCTCGTGCTCATGCGGCAATAGGAACAATGTGATTTTCCCAACATTGTTGATCAAATGACGTGTGATTTCCTTTTTAGGATGATGTCATTGTTCGCATTCGCCATTATTACTTTTGTTCCCCAGATTGTTCAGGAAGTGATGTGACGTTTTGGTTTCCCGCGCCCGTTTTGATCATACCTTTTCAATTTTCGCACAACATAACCCTATAAATAAGGGAAAGGTTCAAACAAACTTATCGTTCGAACCTTTGAGAGTATTTTCTTATTCCCTTTTCTGTCTTGCTTTCTTGTAATTAATATCTCGTGTGAGATCTTCCCTGTTTCTATGTAGTTGTATTTTCCATCACCAGTATTTCAAAACAAGTTCATAAAGTGAAACGCCGTCAAAGCAGCAAAAAGACCAAAGACACTTCTCCATCTTGGGTTCCGCCTTCTTCCGGCAGCGAAGAGGAAGAGGTGGAAAAGGCCCTTGTTCCTCTTTCGGTAGATAATGTGCTCTCGAAAGATAAGCATGTTTGAAACGATTTTAAAACGAAGAGCTCATTTATTCCTTGGGAGCATAGTGAACTGCTGCAATCCCACTTAGACACCCTTTGATCAACGTACAATATTCCGGCCATGTAGAAATGGTTCTGGATGAGATGGACTATGCCAATGTGCATAGGCCTGGGTTCTGTACATTTTATGAGTATTCGTTTAGGATTGGATACAGCCTACCATTTAGCCCTTTAGAAGAGGAGCTCTACCGCTTCTATAGGGTGTGTCTAGCCCAGGTCACGTCCTATACATTGAAGGTGTGTAGAATCCTTACCACGTATCCGTCCAGGGCGGGGAGCGAGGTCCCGGTTCATCATCTTCTGCAGATGTTCAGCCCAAGCTACTTGAGGGGTACCATGCTTCATTTGAAGATCCGTGGTACAAAGAGCTTTGTAGTGAATTCTGATGATAAAATCAATCACGTCTTCTAGAAAAGATACTTCGACATCAGGACGGAGCACCTGGTGCCTGATCGTGAAGGTTCCCAGAGAGGTGGAACTCAGAATGTAAGTATCCATGTGTGGATTTCGTGATAGATTAGGGTCTTGACTATTCAACCGTTGTGATTTCCTTTTCTCTTTTTTGTAATGGCGGCTCACACGGTTCATTGAAAATAAAAGATCATGGGTAGAGTGGTTGATACCTTACATGGAGGAGTGCCGCACTTGGCCCCCGTTCCGCAACCAATACGGCCCCCCAGGTAATTTTTTTTATTTTGGCTTTGGTTTCGCAGGCCCCTTAAATTTTTGTTACCTGACTTGCTTGTATTGGCAGGTCGTGTTGTTTTCAGAAAGAAGAAGACCGTAGTTTCCCCGTCTAGAGTGGAGGTTGACTCAGATGATGAAGTCATACACTGTGGGTTCTCAGCTGGGGGCTGTGCCGGTGGTGGCATTTGAGTTGGCGCCTAAGGCTGTGCCGGTAATGGAGCCTGAGGTCGTGCCCACCGATGAGGTGGTTCCTTCAGAGCTGTCTCGGAAGCCTGTGGAGGAGGCTTTTGAAAGTAAAGAGCCGCTATAGAGAAAGAGATGGCGGCTGATCACTGGTAAGGGGATTACGACTGAAGAGGTGAGGACTAGCGAGCCTCGTCAAGAGCTAAGGCTAGTTTTCATGGCCTAGGTCATCCGCTCAGAGAGGTTGGCTCCTCGAAGGAGAACCGCCGCCGCTACCAGCTCAGCTCGCGTTCTAAAGGGCAGTTCACCGTCTACAGTTGGAGAAGCGGGCATTGAGGTTGAGAGGACGAGCATTGAGGCTGCCGTTAGAGATGCGGACGAGGTGGTGAGGGCTTCTGCCCATATAGGGATTATGGCTGGCAGGTCCAACCGCCGAATTTGATCCCTGGCGGGTACAACTTGTTAGAAAACAGTGAGCAAGCCACATATGAAATGACCTTGTTATGCATGGGTGCATGAGCATGAAATGTTGAAAGGTGTTAGCAACATGGATTTGTCTAGGAGGGTCGTTGGCGCTGCTCTGTAGGTAGTATTCAGTTTTTCTTTTATGGGTCGTGAAGACGACTTTGGTATGTACTGACTCGTATTCCCTTTTTTCCTTTCCTTTTTAGACTCTCGTTTTGGAGGTGGAGAGTAGTCGGCGTGAGCAAAGGAAGGCGGCTACCTTCAACAAAATGACGAAGAAGTATAAATAATTTCATGCCAAGCATCAAGCGTTGGTAGATGTGTTCAAGTAGGACCCTAAGTTTCGGGTGTTCATTAAATTAGAGACTCTCCTTTAGTCAAATAAAGAGGGGTTGGAGATCAGCCGCGGGGTAGCGGCAGAGGCAGCTTAATTGTAGACCATATTTGCCGCTTTGACTGCTGAGCTCGATACCAAGGCGGCTCAGGTGGAGACCCTCAAGCAGGCCGCTTTGTCAAAGCCCGAAGATGACGTGCATCGTGAGACGCATGAAATATGGGTATACGCTGAAGCTAGACTTGTCATACTTGTATGCAGGTCGAGCCGCTGAGGCGGAGTTCAAGGATAAACAGCGCTTAGCCCGTGTCGCCTGCGCGACTTGTGGTTATAGCTCTGATTCCCCTGATAGGGCGGGATATAATTCTAAAGACGTCAACCGTCTAGAATCTGGCTCCTAAATCTCTAATACTTACTATCCCGGGGTAAATGACGGACCAAATAGCGGCCAAGAGGGGCGTGAAGGATGAAGCAGAGTCGGCTCTTAGGCTTTGTGTATATATATGTTTTTTGGTATGTAACTGGGACCTTTTTCAGGGCCGGCTGTACATGTATCTTTTGGAGATCATGAAGCATAGCTTTCTGCTTATTTATTCTTTCCTTTCCTCTCTTGTTTTTTGGTGCCCCATCTCCGTAGAGCGTGTGCTCGTTTACCTATTGGGCATTTATTGCATTTTTGCTTGTTGTTCACATTTTTTATGCCGGAGTTGAACTAGGTCGGCAACTAGTGGAGGATGATCAAACTAGGCCGTTGTTTAACATCGATGGCCTTAACCATAAAAGTGACTTCGGCTTTTATCGAGTTGTTAATTTGTCATAGCTGATCTCAATGGCCTTGTCCAATGGTAGCACGGATGGCTTTAGCCATATAATTTCGACGACCTTAGCTATGTGTGTAACTTCGACTGTTATCGAGTCACTTGCTTGTTTGACGATGTCGATCTGGGTCGACGTCTGACGGCGATGACCTCGATCCTAATAGAGTCGATGGCCTTGACTAGAATTAAGTTGATGATCTTGTTCATAACTTTTTGATGGCCTTGTCCATATGGGTGACTTTTATTGTTGTCGAATCTCTTGCTTGCCGCAGTTGAACTGGGTTGACTGTTGGCGGAGATGGCCTTAGCCATGATGAAGTCGATGGCCTTGGCCAAAATTAAGTTGATGAACTTGGTCATAACTTGTTGATTGCCTTGGCCATATGGGTGACTTCAACTGTCGTCGAATCACTTGCTTGTCGTAGATAAACTGGGTCGACTTGTTGTGGCGATGGCCTTAGCCATGACAAAGTCGATGGCCTTGGCCAGAATTAAGTTGATGATCTTGGTCATAACTTGTTGATTTCCTTGGCCATATGGGTGACTTCGAGTGTTTTCGAATCTCTTGCTTCCCGCAGTCGAACTGGGTTGACTATTGGCGGCAATGGCCTTAGCCATGATGAAGTCGATGGCCTTGGCCAGAAGTAAGTTGATGACCTTTGTCATAACTTGTTGATGGCCTTGGTTATATAGGTGACTTCAACTGTCATCGAATCACTTGCTTGCCGTAGTCAAACTGATCGACTGTTGGTGGCGATGGCCTTAGCCATGATGAAGTCGATGGACTTTGCCAGAATTAAGTTGATGACCTTAGTCATAACTTGTTGATGGACTTGCCCATATGGTTGTCTTTGACTGTTGTAGAATCACTTGCTTATCGTAGTCGAACTGGATTGACTGTTGGCAGCGATGGCCTTATCCATGATGAAGTCGATGGCCTTGGCCGCTTATGCATTGGAGATGGCCGTAGTTATTTGTGTATCGGAGATGGACGTAGCCGTCTATTCCTTAGAGATGGTCGTAGCCGTTTATACATTGTAGATGCCCGTAGCCATTTATATATTGGAGATGGTTGTAGCTATTTGTATATCAGGTATGGTCGTAGCCGTCTATACAATAGAGATAGTCGTAACTTTTTGTACATTGGAGATGGCAGTAGCCGTCAATACATTAGAGATAGCCGTAGCTATTTGTACGTCGGAGATGGTCGTAGCCGTCTATACATTGGAGATGGTCGTAGTCGTTTATATATTGAAGATCATGCTAGTCCAATCCCTTTATCATGTCTGCCTTGAGAGCGTACGGAGAGGTTGATATGATAAACTTGTTCCTCGAATATCTCCAGGTGTCCCCTCCGCCGCCTTGTTAAAAACCTCCCCGAGAAAACCCAATTTGGACAAAACTCGGGTAAGGGAAAAAGAGTACGACTCGGGAGACGCCTTTCAGAAACGGAAATCCTTGAGGTGGGCAACATTCCAATTGTTTTGTAGCATTCTTCCTTCCGTTGTTTCCAACTGGAATGCTCCTTTATTGGTTGCCGCTATTATTTTGTAGGGTCCGTCCCAATTAGTGCCAATTTATTTCGCTTGGGTCTTTGGATGATAATGTCTTGGCTTTGAGGACATAATCTTCCACTTTGAGTGGTCTTATCTTGGCCCTCTTGTTTTAGTACCTTTTGACCTGTTGTTTTTGGGTCACCACTCTGATGTGGGCCATTTCTCTTCTTTCCTCGGCTTCGTCGAGGTCTTAGAGCCTGTTTATGTCATTTTCTGTTCCGCTGGAGTACGAATACCTCAAACATGGTTCACCGACCTCGACTGGTATGACCGTGTAGGTTCTGTATGTTGATACCCAATTTTTCCCTATATATTTCTAAACTCGAGTACTTTCAAAATAGCATATATGCATATACAAGAATGCCCAAATGTTTTGGTGTTTATCCCCAATTTTTAAAATTTTTTAAAAATAATTTATTGTCTATTTTAACTGTACAAAATCCAAAATTATTTCCAAAATTATTATTTTAGTGAATAAATTATTTCATCCTCATATTTATACCAAAATGCAATTAAGGTAATTTTTGCATATTTATTTAAAATTATTTAGCATATTTAAAATTAACTGCATATAATTGCAATTATAGCCTATGTTGTAATTAATAGCATTTTATAATTATTAAATTAGCTCCAGTAGTTTTAATTCAATAAATATTATTTATTAATTTATTACTTGCAATTTGTTTCATAAATCGGTTTATTATCTTAATAAATTAAAAAGGGGGAAATTAGCTATTTAAAACCTACCCCTATTTAATTGCAATTTTAGCTCAAATTGCACCTCAATTACACCCAATTTAAATAATCCACCTTTTGATTTGAACCTGCCCAAAACACAATTCACCTAACCTGCCCGGTCACCCCATTCAATCTAGGCCGTTGATCATTTTGATCAACGGTCACCATTTCTCCTTTCCTTTCTATTTTCACAACTACCCCAACCCTAATTCATTTTATCCAAACAGCCGCCCTCAAACTCCCTCATCTCTCAGACTCTCTCTAACAATCGAAACCCTAGCCACCATTAACGTCCTCTCTGATCAACTCCACCGACGTCCATGGCTTCCCAGGCCATGGACGGCCTGTACCCTCTTCCATTCACCCCCAACCGTGGTTGTTCGAGGTTTTGAGGCTTGATTTCAACAAATCATGTTCAGATCCTCCACCGATCTAAGTTCTTATGGTTTTTCCGACTCCATTCCATCATGTTCTAGCTTTGAAAGGAACAACCATGGTCCAGACTTGTTCAAGACCAGATCTTTCCCAAAGCCTTCTCGTTCCTAGGGTTTCTGAGAAACCCTAAAAAGGGGCTTGTTCGAGGTTCTTTCTTCCTTTGTTTTCTTAGATCTATGAAAGATCTGTGTTCTACTCAAGTTCTGGATATTTTTCCCTATTTTTATTAGTCTGTTCAATTTAGGATTTTCAAAGTCTTATAAATGACTCTTCTTCGTCTTCTTCTTCTTCTTTCTTTCTTTCTTTCTTTCTTTCTTTAGGCAAATCTATCTGTTCATGTCATGTCTTATGTATTTTTCTTGATTTGCCGTAAACATGCATGTTTCCCTATCTTTGCTTTGTTATTGCTTCTACTTGTTTTTCTACAAGTATGCTTACATGTCTACCTCGCATGTTCTTTTACTATTTCTCCTATTGAGATTGTTCGCCTTTACTGGATTCGCTTGGGTTTCTAAGTTGTGTTTTTACTGCTTCCTAAGTTCTATGTCACCTTTCTTCTATTCTGAACTTATTTGAGTTTTGAGCTTTTTCTTAAACTTGTTCTTTATAATTTTTCACTCAACTGTTTCTGATTTGCTATGCGTATCTGTGTGCTTTCTCATGAAACTCTGAAAGAGTTCTCTTAGTTTTATTATGAGGACTTGCATTCTCTTTTCTATATCCTACTCGAGCTAAAACCCTGTGTTTGGAATTTTTTGCGTGTTTTGGTTCTAGGTTTCTACTCTAAAACCCTGGGCTCATTCGAACTCATGCAGTTTATAATTAAATTGGAATTCTGCTTGTAATTTGAAACTTCTTATGCATGTCCTCTCTCTTTTGTTGAATTCTGGCATGCTTTATTTTTAAGTTTTTTACTTTCGAAATGATTCTGCCATCTCTTGATTCATCCCAATCTCCATTTACTAAGGCTCGATTGATTATTTCTTATTTTACAATCAAACCTCCCCCCCCCCCCCCGTTCTAACTAAGTTCATTCAAAATTTTAAAATTTCTGGTCGTTTGATTGATTTACATTTCTTATTCTATCAAAACCATGTAACATGGGATCCTTGCCTTAAATAATCTCTATGTACTTAACCCTTATTTTATTACTAGAAAGGTTTTAATTATTTTTCCTTTCCTTAATTACTTATGCCGTTTGAAATCAAATCCCTTAAACTAAGGGAGATCATTATGTGATTGGCTAAAGTGCTATTTCCTTACCTTTGTCTACTCCTTTTTGCACTATAAAGGGTGGCATCCTTTCAACACTGAACAAATGTTTCTTTCCACACATTCTGCAGAACAACACACAGCCCCTCTGTTTCAAAATATACTTGTACTACTCTCTATACTACTATTTTCTTTGAGCACCCTACTCCCCTTTTTCTCCTTACTGTGGAAATACTCTGGAATTCCTCTGAACTCTCAAGTGTTTGCTGAAGTTTCTGAATTTGCTCCTGCTGACTCTCTGGCTGTGTACCTGCTTATCTGCTATTGTTATTTTGTTGTTCTAAAAAATTACAACTGGTATAATTACAACTGGTATGTCTCCTCTAGTTATATAACTTCCTATAACTATGTATTTACTTCTCTCCTTCTGTCTTGCATTCTTCACTATGTCTGTTATGCTTCTTCCTTTATGTTTCAACACCATTAATCTGTTATGCTTTCCTGTTGTCTTCATGTTTGTTTAAATGTTTTGTCATGTGACTCCATGTTCCTTTCATCCCCTCTTGTGTGTGAGTGCAGTTGTGAGTCATGGTAGTAATCTATCATTGTCATCCATGACTTGGAACCAGGATCCTTGGAACCTCTACTCAAATCAATTCCCATTCCCTCTTCCCTTTTATGTGCTAAGCCTTGTCTCAAGACTGGTGGTGTCCTAATCACCATCCAGGCCCAAAGTCTAACTTTTGAAGTCTGCTCCTAATTGTTTGGCCCAACCAGAGGGTCAGTAGTGTGCCAGTCTATGCCATGGATGTGTGTGACCACCCTTTTCGATGGTTCTCTCTCTCTCTCTCTCTCTCTCTCTCTCTGCACTTATTCCAAGTTTCTAAGTTTTTCCCCTCCTTGTCAAGCCATGCTTTGGGACGCATGAGCTCCCTTGAACTTGGATGCCTAAGGGTTGACAATTCCATACTGCATTATTTTGTTACAACAATTGGTATTCATAGTGTAAGCATTTCCTGGAGCTCTTGAGGCTCCTTTGGACTTTGAAACATTTTGAATAATAGAAGGCCCTGGAAATCTGGAATCCAGATTTGGTGAAACACATGCTATTTGATGTTAAAGATTGCATTAGGCAGTTTGGATCTAGCTGTAGCCTTTAATGTATTCCTAATTGTTTTCTTTCTTTTCTTTGGTTCTGTAATAATGTTGTAAAAGAATTTGGGGAGTATTAGTAAAAGGTGTGGGAGGGGTTTACTTTATTGCACAAAAGGGTATATATCATGCCAATAGGTTAATATTTTAAGCACCTAGATACCATGCTTATCGGTTAATGTTGTTATTCAATCACATAGAAATCATGCTTATAAGTTCAATGCTTTAAACCACCTAAAGATCATGCCTATAGGTTTTTAACATCTCATAAGTCAATCATTTAAATATCATGCTTATAGGATTAATATTCAAGTCCATATTTCAAATCTTTAGAAATCCTGCCAATAGGACCTAATATACATGTAACAAGTTGCATATAGAAATCATGTCTATAGGAAATGCATAACGCTAGGCAAGCTTTAGGGTAATCAAATGCTCATTACTTCACCACTAATAATAGAAACATCCTTTTAAAGCAAAACGTAGATACCATGCCTATAGGGGCTCGAACTCGCATAATGTGCTTAATAATCTGTCAATTGGCCTCAAACGTTTTAAACAAAAGTTTTTCCAAACCTACTTGCTTCTGAATTTCATCCAAGGTATGGCTATTTTAAAACTCTGGTAAATCTGTAATGTTCTTAAATTTTCCAAACTTGCTTTTTTTTTATTCAGAAGCCAATCCTTTAACCACCTGCCTGAATTTTAGTTCATTTCGAGAAACTACTATTTCAAAACAGTCTTTACTTTCTTACTTTTAATGTTTCTTCACTTTTTAAACTCTTCTTAATAACGCTACTGTATTTCACTTCTGATTTCTAAGCCATCTCCGATTTCTGCAATTTTCCATCTGTTGTTTCAAACATTTTTGCATTAGGTTCTTAATCAATAACCTATGTAAAAATACTTCAATTCTTGACAATTAGATCCGGGTTACCTAATGCAGACTTTTGATCCAACTCTATGTGTTAAACTAGTCTGTACGCCATTTAATTTTAATTTTAAGACCAAATCAGTATATGTAAGGCATGCTAGACTAAATGCTATGTGACTTACGGGGTTTTACATGAGCCTTTGCGTGTTTGTTTGTTCCTCATTACTTTCTACCTATTTTGTTTGTCAAATTTAGCATTTTGTCCTTTAAACTCCATACATGCCCCTATCCTTTACTTCCCCTTTAGGATTAGAAGTCCTAATACCCCGGGACTGATAGGTTGGGCGGGTAATAGCATGCGATATGTAATGATACTAATCGTGGTTAAATACCTTAACAGGGTGGGAAGGGTAGAATATGGATATGATAACTGATGCTCTAATATCTCGTCTGACCCCTCTTTGAGGAGCGGCTGCTGGGTATTACATTGATGTGATCCATATTGTATTTAAACTTATGACCTCTTTCCCTTTTTCTTTATTTGTATAATGTTTTTCTTAAATTTATGTTTTTTCTTCTCATTAATCTCTCTTTTAAAATAATTTTTGTCCTTACTTTCCTTTCTAAGATTTTAAATTTTGTTTGTAACTACTATATGCAAACTTTATGTGTTTCTTTCTACTCTTCTTAAAGTCACAATTAAGCATGGACGGGAACAACACTACTGGATCTTGAGGGGTGCCTAGTACCATCCCCTCGAGATAATCTCAATCCCTTACTAGAACTCTGGTTTTTCATTCAAAAAATCTTCTTCTTTTCTTTAAAAGTGACGTAATGCACTATAATCATTAGGTGGCGACTCTTCAAATTCCACAACCCAATTCCTCTACCATCCCCTCGAGATAATCTCAATCCCTTACTAGAACTCTGGTTTTTCATTCAAAAAATCTTCTTCTTTTCTTTAAAAGTGACCTAATGCACTATAATCATTAGGTGGCAACTCTTCAAATTCCATAACCCAATTCCTCTAATAAGGAAAAAGAGTTGTTTTGTCCATAATGTCATAAAGCCGATTTTGCCATCTTTTAGGAGAAAAAAAGGAGGCGTCGATAGCATGGCAACTCTATTGGGGATTTCATTAAGGCTTTTACCATTACATGCTTTGTGTGACTTTATTGCTTCCTTAATTGCCGTTATTTTATTGCATTTATTATTTCATCATGAATACTAACTTGGTTCTTCATGTTTTTCATTTCTTCTAATTTCTTCCTTTACTACCTTATTATTATTTTAATACCATTGTAATTTTTGAGCATTTATTGTAATCTTTTACTTTATGAATGTAAAAATACAAGCAACTTGCTTCATTCTTGTAACTGCATTCTTCAACATCATATTCCACTCATGCCAAAACAAATACTATAGCAATGCTTATAATGAGTGGTTGCGCCCCTCTGATATTATAACCCTTAAATGTGGCAAAGGCATATTTGCGGTAAAACCAGTCGATCAACGGTGTAGTCGATGGTTCTGCGCCTTTCTCTCTTGAGTTGTCCACTTAAGGGTACTTTGTCTAGCACTTCAAAAATAGAAACCTTACTCTGTTAAACTGTTCATGCATTATGGTCAAACTTAGTTGAGTCAGTTCTGTTGTCCGTATAATGACTCATTAAGATATCCTAAACCAAAGTCCATCGGATTTCTTCGAAACCCAAACGGGCGCCTTCACGTTGTTTGCATTTAATTGGAAAACTAAATGACTTTATGCTAATTATTGATTTAAATAGTCGAGTCTGGGTCTAACCCTTTGTTTTGCAGAAATGAGGCATGAAATCCCTAGATTTGGTATGGTAACCAACATTTACCCAAGGCTGCTAAGCTGGTGGGAGGATCTTCATGCAAGCGATCAGCTTATCCGCAAGTACTTAGGGAATTTGCCCTCACTTCTAGAAATCCAGTCTAACAATAAAATCATAGTGGTGGCAACTCTGACTTGGGATAGTGGTCGATCGGTGTTTCACTTCGGGGATTTGGAAATGACTCCTTTACTGGAAGAAATAGAAGGTCTACCTGGTATCCCTTGGGAGACTCCGGGTATGCTTATGCCATAAAAACGCAAAAGTGAGGCTTTCTTAAGATTATGGGTCTCAAGAAAAATCCCGACCTAGCTTGTCTAAGGATTCCTACATACCATTTTATTTCCTGTATGAAAGGTTTGGCCATAGAAGGTCCTACCACACCTACCCCGATAAGTTCGCCCTTACATGTTTGGTGCACATACATAGAAGGGTCTTTGTGTGCATGTTCTGCTTCTTGGGTATGATGGTCTTTCCCATGAAGAAGACTAGGATCTACACCAGAATAGCCATGGTGACCAAAACCTTGATGAAGGGTATTGATGGGCAGTCTTTCAGCATAGTACCCATGATCATTGCCGAAATTTATCGAGCTTTAGAAAAGTGTCAATAAAGGGCCCTGCACTTTGAGGGGTGTAATTTGTTACTTCGGCTTTGGCTTATATAACACCTTCAGAAAGGTGACTACATACAGGAAATCATACGCAGGGATTAGGATGACCATATCGCTTTTCAACCCCCAAAGCGAATGAACTTTATGCCCAACATGTTTGCTCAGCCAGAAGATGACAGTGGGTAGGTTGAACTATTTGATAACCTAAAAGAAGAATAGTAAAATGGATGTATGAGTGGTTCCCAACCAGGGAATTTATTGTTCGTTCTCAGGATGTACTATTCCTTATACTCATCGGCTTAAAAGGAACTTACCTTTATGTCCCTCTCCGAGCCATGAAGCAAGTGAGGAGAAGGAAGATCACACTAAGAATAGAGAAAATGAGTAATTTCAGGGCTGACTTTCAAGATTATGATAGCCCGCATAGGTGTCAAGCTCAGCACATGTGGCACTACAAGCTCGTCATAGGGAAGAAATCTATTGAACCAGATAGGTACCATACCGGGTAAGTGCCGCACTACATGGGTTGGTTGGAAGATGATCACATTGGTTTGGGTCGTCCAGGGTTGTCCATGGTCATAGGCTTATTGATGAGAAAATTACAGCACAAGTTAAATACAATCAACTGCGCAAGAGGATGCGAGAGTGTGAAAATGAGCACCGGGAAATACAAGAAGCCCACGAGAAGCTGATCAACGAATGGAAAGATATGGTTGTCAACGCCAACAATCGGCTAGGGCATCTGGAACGAGGTCTAGTGGAGTTGGAAGGAATGTTCTTGAAGAGGATTGAAGATTGCCAGAATGCCGAGGAAAGTGCAGGCGGACATCTGGCTCAAGCCTATCTGATGTTAGGACTGCGCGAGTTGATGCAGCTGTACGGGGGAAGCAAAAGTATCGAATCTGGGGAAGATATTTCTGAGACGAAGTAGTTAGGACCTTTTTATTCAACTGCTTTCATAATATAATAAGGCAACTAACCATTAGTGACATATTTTATTATTCAGTCATTTTTTAAGACTCGTCTTGTTTTTATAAATAAAATGAGGCATTTAGCATTATAAGTTTTCCAAATTTAATTTGTCGCTAGGCCTACCTCGGGCACAACGAGACACCCAAATTAGGACGCAATTTATATATCTTCACAATGTGTGTAAACATCGCAATATTATTATTCTCGGAATCTGCACTAACGTTTTGCCTTTTATTTTTCTTTTATTTTTATTTCCCTCCCCAAAGGTTAGTTCGTGCATTCTGGCACCATCAGCATACTCAACAAGATCCAAGGGCCCTCCACCTCCTCCTCCTCTGAGTCCTACCATAAACATGAACAAAGGCAAAATGGGAGATGCAAATGCTAGAAAGGAACTTGAGGAAACTTCTCGGAACACTTCAATTACCATGGAGACTGCTGCTCATCTTGAGCAGACGTTGTTGAGATTTTGAGAAGAATTGGACCAAGTCTGGAACCTGGAAAGCTTGTCAATCAGTCTTGCCGCCCCTGATCTTAATGCCCAGAAGCCCATACCTCCACAAAATACCCCGCAACCACCAATACAACCCATTCATACCCAAGCCTGCAACACATGCGACAATACTCCATTACTCATTCCCGAACCCCAAAACACCACAAACGACCACATCCACAACAATCCTATCTTTGTGGGTACTATACCCTACTACACTCAGCCAATCAAAAGTGCATCCGAATCCGATAACAAGGACTGCTTCATTCAAAATTTGGCCGCTGAACTCAAGAAGTTAACTAGTCGGGTCCAAGGCGTCGAAGGTAGCAAAGGCATTGAGGGTTTGAATTATGAAGATCTTTGTGTTCAGCTAGATGATGAGCTTCCGGAAGGTTACAAACCTCCCAAGTTTGAGATGTTCTACAGAACAAGTGACCCCAGGGTCCATATTCGGATAAGCTGGTAGGAGTTGGGAGGGAGGAGAAAATCCACATGAAGCTATTCATGAGAAGTATGAAAGGCGATGACTTATCTTGGTATATCAGCCAGGATGCAAAGAAATGGACAAGTTGGGTGAGCATGGCGTCCGACTTTATGGACTGGTTCAGGTTCAACATTGAGAACGCACCAGATGTGTTGTATATCCAGAATCTGAAGACGAAACCCACAATAACTTTTACGAGTATGCTACTCGTTGGATGTCAGAAGCTGCTAAGGTTAGGCCGGCCTTAGAGGAAGAGCAGATGAATAGGTTCTTTGTCCGGGCTCAGGATCCGCAATACTATGAGAGGCTAATGCTGATAGAAGGTCAGAAATTCTCCGACATCATCAAGTTAGGATAAAGAATTAAGGAAGGTATCAAAAATGGTATGACCACTAATCTCGAAGCATTACATGCCACCAACAAGGCCTTACAGTTTGGTGGCACGTCAAAGAAAAAGAACAAGAATTCCGTAATGGCGCGCAAAGAACAAAATCCCCTATGAAATACCAAACATATCCCACATCCCCACTCACATATCAACCTTCCCTAAATTACCAAGCACCCTCGCCCACACACCAAATTCCAAAACCTACCTACCAATCATCTCCACCTCTACCGCCTACGTATCAACCTACTTCACTAAGATATTCCCAACCCACACCGGTGTACCAAGCCTATAATGCCCAACCTTCACACTATCAGTCACCATCGACCCGCCAAAACTTTCCTCGACCCAGACCAAATTTTGACCAAAGACCTCCCAGACATTATACTGCCATCGCTGAACCAATTGACCAATTATATAAAAAAGTCAAAGCAACCGGTTACATTTAACCTATCCTAGCCATAACTCGAAAAAATCCTTCCCAATGGATCAATCCCAACAAAACCTGTGCATACCATTCTGGAATGAAAGGCCATACCATCAACGAGTGTCGCTCGTTGAAAGACAAGATTCAGACTTTAATTGATAACTTATAGCAAAGGAGCTCGCTCACAATGTTTGCAACAACCCCCTGCTTGACCACAAGGGTGGAGGTATCCATATGATCGGGATTGGGGATGATTGGGACCCCATGGGGTCAACGGGTTGATAGCTGAAAGAGATGAACCTAAGAAACCGGAAGTTACCCACAATCCCATTGTTGTTTAGATTCAGCCCTCTAAGGGTGATGTGGTAAATGTGTCTGTACCACTCGAGTTTGAAGCACCTCCTACAAAGGCTCCAAAATTAATTGAGGTTGAGTTCGGTATTCCAAAGGAATCTGCACCATTCGAAGTTGTTGTATTACCTCCCAAGATGCCAATTCCGGTTTCCATGACAGACATGACCCCATTCAAATCAAACGACATACCATAGGATTACACAGTTGAGGCTAGAAGGAAAGAGAAAGCACATACTGGAGAGGTGATCGCCGCACAGGGCATGACCGGAACGGACAGGGTATATACCCCAAAACATCTGAGTCCAGCAAGAAAGCCTCTGGACGACCTGTTGAAACTAGACCCGATGACCTTTGGAGAAAGATACAGGCCAAAGAATACTCGGTCGTTGAGAAACTGAACAAACACCAGCGCATATTTCCATCCTAGCTCTTCTGCAATGCTCTGAGGCACGTAAAAAGGCCTTAATGAAAATATTGAGTGAAGCTTATGTTCCTAGCAATATAACGGGAGGTGAAATGGCAAACAAGGTAGGACAAATTCTGGCAAGATACAAGATCACCTTCAATGAGGATGAGCTACCACCAGAACGGCTTAGTCATAACAAGGCATTACACATAACTGCGCAATGCGAAGATTATTTCATCACCAGGATCCTGGTCGACGGGGGATCCAGCCTTAACATTTGTCTGCTAATAACCCTCAGGACATTGGGTAAATGACTACATAAGATCAAAGACGGAGCTATCAGTGTTAAATCGTTCGTTGGATCTCAAAGATCTACCATTGGTGAAATTAGCCAGTGCTTATAGATGGGACCTACCTGGTTTGATGCTGACTTACATGTCATAGATGTGCCAGCATCCTATAATTTATTGTTGGGACGACTCTGGATCCACGCCGATGGGGCTATAGCATCGACCCTACTTAAAGGAGTGAAGTTTGAATCGAATGATTAGGAAGTGATCATTTATGGCTGGTAGAAACCCTATGTACAGTCGCCAAACTATCTCGATGGTCGGAGACAGAAGGAGAATAGGTGGAGAAACATACCATCACATCGAGCGAGCAATGCCATAGACATGGACAAGTGGTGGTATAACAACATTGAGAGCAACCTGAATTGGAGCGGGTTGAACCCGGGAAAGGACTTGGCAAGAACCTCCAGGGTATCACCAATACTATCACACTGAATAAGCATGGTACCACTTTTTCCTTAGGGTATGAATACACTTGGGAGGAGTTCGACCATTGGTCGCTACCATGGCGAAGCCCCTACTATTCGTTGGAGAACCCTATACCTACGTTAGAGCAGAACTTTTAGCCAGCTGATGTTATATACAGATCATAGGAGGATGAAACACTAGCGGCGATGAATAACCTGTTTCTTGAAAATGATATGGATTGTGTTATCTTCGAGGAGGAAGGGGGAAGGCCCTTCCATTCAAGCTGTAAACCAAGGGGAACGCCTCAACAGTTAGTTAGTCAGGACCACCAGTGCCCGAAGAGCTTCGGGGTATCAAGGCTAAACGACGCACTATGTATCATATTTTACTTTTTAGTTGATTTTACTTTTCGCATTGTCTTTACTTTTGAAAAGAGCTCCGATGTTTCGAACAGGTATGAATTTAATCAAAAGCATTTTCCAAGTTTATTTTTATATCTCTCTCTTATTACTTTTCTCTATCATTTATTTTATTTTCACAGCATTACTATTACATATCTTGATGATGAACCAATGACTATGACTTTCAACGAGGCAATGCAATAAACAAACATAGATTCAGAAGAGGATGATATACAGAAGAGGTTGTTCGAGAAGTCGAGAACTTTAAGAATAGACCCAAATCCAATTTTGACAAAACTGAGATTGTCAATTTGGGGAATGCAGAGAATGTCAAGGAAACACGTATCAGCGTGCATCTGTTGCCATCAGAAAAGAAAGAGTACACCGAGTTCCTAAAGAAGTATGATGATATCTTCGCATGGTCTTATGATGACATGACAGGTCTTAGCACATCCATTGTGGCTCACAAGTAGCCAATATATCCGACGTGTTCACCGGTAAAGCAGAAATTCAGAAAATTCAAACCAGACATGAGTTTGAAAATTAAAGAAGAAGTTACCAAGCAAGTCAAAGCCAGGGTTCTTAGAATGGTAGCACATCCGACACGGTTAGACAACATCATGCCAGTACAGAAGAAGGATGGGAAGGTTAGAGTCTGTGTTGACTACCGGGATCTCAACCGGGCCAGTCCCAAAGATGACTTCCCTCTGCCGAATATACATATCTTGATCGACAACTGCGCCAAGCATGAACTGCAGTCGTTCATTGATGGTTTTGATGGATACCACCATATATGAATGTATGAAGAAGATGCGGAGAAAACATCATTTATCACACCATGGAGGATATGCTATTACTGAATGATGTTGTTGGTTTGAAGAATGCTGGTGCCACCTACATGAGAGCTATGACTACTATCTTTCATGACATGATACATAAAGAAATCGAGGTGTATGTGGACGATGTCATCATCAAATCCAGGAAAATCGCAGATCATATGGAAGATTTGAGAAAGTTCTTCAACAGATTGAGAAGATACAATTTGAAATTGAATCCCGCCAAGTGTGCATTTGGGGTTCCTGCTGGAAAGTTACTGGGTTTCATTGTGAGTCACCGAGGAATAGAATTGGATCCATTAAAAGTCAAGTCCATTCAAGAATTGTCGACGGCAAAGAACAAGAAGGATGTGATGAGTTTTCTGGGGAGGCTCGACTATATCAGTCGATTCATAACTCAGTCCACTGATATTTGTGAACTTATCTTCAAGATACTAAGAAAGATGATTGAAAGGCACAAGTAGTGGCACAAAAATTTATCGTTCGCCTTATTGGGTTATCGTACCATAATTTTCGTATCAACTAGGGCCGCTCCCTACATGTTGGTTTATGGAACAGAGGCGGTCATTCCCACCCGAAGAAGAAATTCCCTCCTTAAGGATCATACAAGAAGTAGAGTTAGATGATGCAGAATGGGTAAAAAGTTGCTACAAGCTGTTAGCCCTTATAGATGGAAAGATAATGAACCCAGTTTGCCACGGTCAGTTATATCAGAATAGAATGTCTTGAGCTTTCAACAAAAGAGTTAAACCAAGGAAGTTTACACCAGGACAGATGAGATGAAGCCAAGGGGAAATTCTCTCCCAATTGGCAGGGTCCGTACATGGTTCACCGGATTCTAACTGGAGGAGCCCTCATTGTTACTTGAATGGACGGAGAAGTCTAGCCAAAGCCTATCAACTCAGACGTAGTGAAACAATACTATATTTGATCATATGCTTTCTTTTTATGATGTATTTTGAACTATGCCTAACCTGATTCTTGTTTAAGAGGGGATACGTAGACAGCTCTATGGGTTCGGTCACATTTTAATAAAATTTTCATTTTTCCCCACTATCGGAAATGGGCAGAATTTTGAGGAGAACCCTAAAAAATCCGAAGTCAGTTTGTCAACCTCTTCATCAGCGCCAACCTAGTAAACTAGGGCAGAATTTGAGGAGGTCCCTAAAAATTCTGGAATCAATCCATTTTCAGTCATTCAGCATATCCATCAACAACGCCAGCCCAATAATCTGGGTAGAATTTTGAGAAGGACCCTCAAAATTCTGGGACAAGCGAGGTTGCTATATCTTGAACCACATTACAGTCTTTGGTTCATCCAAATGAAAATCGTTTTTCAAATATGTACTTACATTATATTTACTAACTCGTGCATAAACATCATTTGGGTCGTTGTCGTTTAGCAATGCTACCCCAATGATACGTGACATCAAGATCTAGGGGATACGAACTAACCTACCCCTCTATAGAACTCACGATTTTTCTTTAGATACAGGCACCCAAGTCGAAAATCATTGAACACGTTCACTCTTTAGGGTCGAAACTCTCACAAAGATCTCTCATTCACAAATCTACTATCTACATCAATTATCCACCAGCAGTCATGATATCACAACTGTCTATCAGCTAAGAAAACTTACTACTATTCGCTCATTTACATTCCTGCATTGCATAAGGCTACCTATCTGCCTTCCGAGACTAAGCTCTGTCTCCATCTGCATTTTGCATAAGGCTATTTTCTGCCTTCCGAGGTTAAACTCTACCTCCATCCTGCATAAGGCTATCTATATGCCTTTTGAGACTAAGCTTTGCCTTCATTTACATTGCATAAGGCTATTTTCTGCCTTTCGAGACTAAGCTTTGTCTCCATCCACATTGCATCAGGTTATTTTCTACCTTTCAAGGTTAAGCTCTACCTCCATCCTGTAAAAGGCTACTCATCTTCCATTTGAGGTTAAGTTCTACCTCTATCCTGCATAAGGCTACTTATCTGCCTTTCGAGACTAAGCTCTGTCTCCATTTGCATTTTCAGCATAAGGCTATTTTCTGTTTTTCGAGACTAAGCTCTGTCACCATCCGCATTGCATAAGGCAACCTATATGCCTTCCGAGACTAAGCATTGTATTCATCCTTCATGGCTGAAATTTCGCCACTTTTGTTTATGCCTCGGATGAGATATCACCACCCGCATTTTAAATTCACTATATGGCTGAAAGATCGCCACTCTTTGCATTCATTTGGCTGAAAGATTTCCGCCTTCTCATGGGCTGAAAGATCGCCAACTTATTCAAAGACGTCATAGTTCGGAGGCACCATCTTCATAGCCTGAGAACACCATTATGGCCTGCGAATCTTTACTTTTATGCTCTTCATGTCCCAGGACAACATAGTCCGACGACGTCATCCTAACCGTCTGAAGATAACATTCATGATTCAACGGGAACTTGCATCATATTTTAATTATACAAAATATATGCCACATTATTCATTTGTAGGTACACCGGCTGGCCTCCGACCGCCTGACCAGGAGGGATCCTGCTCCGGTCCTCCGCAATCTATTCGACTCCAAACACCTTTCAAATTTAACCATCGCTTCATTCTTTTCGAATTTTCATCGACACATTTTATCAATGGTTCCTGAACTACATATGGCCTAATTCCTATAAAATCAGGGATATGTAGGCAGCTCAGAAACCAAAGCGCGGTCAACGCTCTCTTATAATCACCATTTTCGGTCACAATTGGCCATCATATCTTTACCCGATAATTCTTTCATCCTCCTCGGGTAAAGAGGGGCAGTTGTTGATACCCAATTTTTCCTTGTATATTTTTATACTCGAGTACTTTCAAAATAGCATAAATGCATATACAAGCATGCCCAAATATTTTGGTTTTTTTCCCAATTTTTTAATTTTTTAAATCAATTATTGTCTATTTTAACAGTACAAAAACCAAAGTTATTCTCAAAATTATCATTTCGGTGAATAACTTATTTCATCCTCATATTTAAATCAAAATACAATTAAGGTGATTTCTGCATATTTTTAAATTTATATGGCATTATTTTAAAACTAATTGCATGTAATTGCAAAATTATAGCATATATTGTAACTAATAGAATTTCATAATTATAAAATTAGCTCCAGTATTTTTAATTAAATATTTGTGTATTATTTATTCATTTAGTACTTTCAATTTGTTTCAGAAATCTTTTTATTATTTTAATAAATTAAAAAAGTAGAAATTGGCTATTTAAAACCAGGCCCTTTTCATTGCAATTTTAGCCCAAATTACACCCTATTTAAACGACCCACTCTGATTTAGACCTGCTCCAAACCCAATTCACCTAACTTGCCCGGCCTCTTGTTCAATCTAGACCGTTGATCATTTTGATCAACGGCCACCATTTCTCCTTTTCTTTTAATTTCACAACTACCCCAACCCTAATTCATTCTATCCAAACAGCCATCCTCAAACTCCCTCATCTCTCAGACTCTCTCTAACACTCAAAACCCTAGCCGCCATTAACGTCCTCTCTGACCAAATCCACCGGCGTCCATGGCTTCCCAGGCCATGGACGGCATGTACCCTCTTCCATTTTCCCCCAAATCGTGGTTGTTCGAGGTTTCGAGGCTCGATTTCAACAAATTCTATTCAGATCCTCCTCCGATCTGAGTTCTTTTGGTTTCTCTGGCTCCGTTCGAGCATGTTCGAGCTTTGAAAGGGCCGGCCATGGTCCAGACTTGTTCAAGACCAGATCTTTCTCAAAGCCTTTTTGTTCCTAGGGTTTCTGAGAAACCCTGAAGAGGGGATTATTCGAGGTTCTTTCTTTCTTTATTTTCTTAGATCTGTGACAGATGTGTGTCTTACTCGAGTTCTAGATACTTTTCCCTATTTTTATTAGTCTATTCAATTTAGGGTTTTCAAAATCTTAAAAACGCCTCTTCTTCTTCTTCTTCTTCTTCTTTCTTTAGGCGAATCTATCTGTTCATGTCATGTCTTATGTGTTTTGCTTGATCTGCCATTAATATGCCTGTTTCCTTATCTTTGCTTTATTATTGTTTCTACTGGTTTATCTACAAATATGCTTACATATCTACCTCGCTTGTTCTTTTACTATTCTCCTACTGAGATTGTTTGCCTTTACTGGATTTGATTGGGTTTCTGAACTTGTGTTTTTACTGCTTCCTAAGTTCTATGTCACCTGTCTTCTCTTCTGAACCTATTTGAGTTCTGAGCTTTCTCTTAAACTTTTCCTTTATAATTTTTGTTAGATAATACGCTTAACGCTAGAGGGGGGGTGAATAGCGTTATAATAAAAATTAGCGTAAACTTGCGGAATTTAAAAACTTGCAGGAAAAATAAATGCGGAAATTAAATGCAATAAAGAACAAACGCACCGATGTATTTGGTTCACCACAACAAGTGGCTAGTCCAGTCCCCGAGAGACTCTCTCGAGATTTTCCACTAACTTGTCAAGCTTACGGGTGCTCAACAAACCTTTACAACTTAAGGACACAAGCCTTAACACTGCTCGGAGATACAACACTCCAAGACTTCACTGTTAAGCTTAAGGGTGCCTAACCAACCTTTACAACTTAAGGACACAAGCCTTAACACCTTTGCTCGGAGATACAACACTTCAAGACTTCACTGTTAAGCTTACGGGTGCCTAACCAACCTTTACAATCTGAGGACACAAGCCTCAACAATCTTGCTCGGAGATACAACACTCCAAGACTTCGACCAAGGAAACATAAGTTCCTTACAACAAGAGAATCACAATTCTCTTCAAGTGTACAAAACACTAAACACTCAAACAATACACTCCTTTATGAGTAGATATGAGTAAAAGAAGTAAGCTCAAGATCACAACAACTTTGGACAAGAATATGGCTCTCAAAACTTATGTAATGAATATAAAATGATTAGAAATAGAGTATGCAAGCTTATAGCAATTGTATGATCAGTTGTTGTGTGTTATTGTGTTTAAAACACTGAAATGAAGCTGTATTTATAGTTGAAAAACTTGGCATTACCGTTGCCTAATTGCCAATTAAGAGTTGCTAATTTTACTGAATGACAATCGATTGTCAAGAAGCCACAATCGATTGTTTGCCAATCGTTCCAGAAATCAATCCCAGATTTTACGCGTAACAATCGATTATCCAAGATCAACAATCGATTATTAGCAACGTTCAAAAAATCATTTCCAGATTTTACGTAAAACAATCGATTATACAAAATCAATAATCGATTATTCAGCAACGTTCAAAAAATCCTTTCCAGATTTTAATTTCAACAATCGATTACCTGACGGTATTTGAAAACTTTACGACAACGGTCAGCTTCACAATCGATTGTACAAAGTTAACAATCGATTATTTATTAGTTTTTGAAAAACATTTTAGACACTGCCTCTTGACAATCGATTGCACAAAGATAACAATCGATTATTTAATAACTTTGAAAAGTCTGGAAGACACTGTCTCAAAGCAATCGATTATTATATGTTCATAATCGATTATTTTATGACTTTGAAAAATCTGAAGGACACTGTTTCTTCACAATCAATTGTCATTAGCTTCACAATCGATTATTCTGAGTTTTGAAAAACTTTGATGTACACTGCCTCATCACAATCGATTGTCATAAGGTTCACAATCGATTGTCATGCATATTTGAAAAATCTGATGCTCACTGCCTTAACACAATCGATTGTCATTAGTTCACAATCCATTGTCATGAAGTCTTGGCTTAACATAATCGATTATCATAAGTACATAATCGATTATCTTAGTCCAGATTTTAGAGGCATGTTTAAAAATCATTTTGACTAAAGTAAATATGCATGATTTAAAATCATTTAGCATTAAATTAAATATGCATGATTTTGGAAAAAATAGTTTTACGAGAGAAGCCATATCATGAGTCAAGTTGTAGAATCAAGAACACAATTAAGAACGACTCATCTGAACTATAAAACTTTGTCTTGTGCCTGAATCTCGTTATGCATCAATTATGTGCTTGTACTTGAACTTCGTCATATATCAATTTGCGCTTCGTTTGTCATTCATCAAAACCTACACATAAGAACACACGTATTAGTATAAAGCCTTGAGAACGTGTTTCCAACAATTTCCCCCTTTTTGATAATGGTAAACTTTAAGTGGGTTATGCAAATTAAACAATTTATAATGACGATTCAAGACAAGTATATATATGCATCAACAAGTATGGAATTTGTTCCCCCTCAATATATGAATTCCCCCTCAATTTAAGCTTATAAATATTGAGAGTGCATACCCGTTATCTTCCCCCTTTTGCCATTAGCAAAAATAATATAAGAAGATGCCAAAGATGTGAATAAAACTTGTTTATTTATTGGAAAGAGAAAACAATTACATAAGGAGGGGACAATAAAACATATCACAATATAACCAAAAGAAACAAAGAAATCATTCATCATCATTTCCCGCCTCATCATCCGGCACTGCTTCGAAGGGAACAAGACCCGCATATGGATAATGAACATGGTCAAAATATCCATGGATCTCATGAGTCAATTGACCAACAGAGGTGGTCAAGGAAGCAATTTGGTCGGAAATGGATTGGAGAGTGGTATCTTGAGGCGGACGAGTTCGACGGGTTGGAGGAGGAGCAGGCGCTGCATGATCACCGTCATGATGAAAGGAGGATACTGAAATTTCCCACTTCTTGGTAATCTTTTTGAGAGGACCGTTGGAAGTGATGAATCCGGAGGCTTCAAGAAAATTCATGATGAGGGGAGCATAAGGAAGAGGCCTATCATCTCCGATAGCGTCACGCATGTGAATCTTGACGAACCGACACCAATTGATGTTAGCTCCGGTTATTATGGCATGCATGAGCTTGGTGTCCTCTTGGGAAATGGTGGTATGGTTATGCTTACGACGCTTGAGGACTCAGGTGATGAAATAGAAAATCAACCGATAATTGGGATCCATTCCCGTAATTGTAGGACGACGGGAAGAAAGATTTGGATCATAAGAAGTAAGTCCGGTTTGATGTAGGAGGACTATTTCATCAAAAAGGGCTCCGGCCTCTCCGATGTACCGAAAAATGTCTTCACCATTATGAGGAAGACGTGCAATGGTATGAAGGTTTTCATCGGAAAGAAGAATTTGAACACCATTTATATTTGTCACAAGATCACCGTCATCATCCTCATGAAGGTTGGAGTAAAATGCTTGAATCAATGTAGTATTGATGTAAGGATGGGTAAGAAGTAAGAAGTCAAGAAGTTGACAATTTTTGAGCATATTTGCAGCAGGGCCATAAGATTCAAGATACTTGTTGGTTGAAAAGCGGGGAGGAAGAATGTCGCGCTTTTCAAATTTTGTTAAAAATCGAGTAAGCTCGATGTCAGAATTAAAATATAGAACGGAACCATCTTGATAAGGATAGTTTGGAGCAGCAGAGGAGGATGCACCATGCCTACCAGAACGGGAACGTTTGGAGTGACGGCCCGACATTTTCACTGAGTATTGCTGGAATTTGCAAGAGACTTGAAAGAATTTTGATAGTTTGAGAGCTAAAGTTGATGCTTGAGTGAATAAAAATGAACATATATGGAGCCTATTTATAGAGGGGAGAAAGGCATTTCATTAATGGAAGAATCTGCAGAAAATTGAAAGCTGAAACAGTCAGAAACAGTAAAAATAAATCTTACTGACCGTTTAGGCAATCGATTGTTGGAATGAGATAATCGATTATCATTAAGATTTGACTGAATCTCGGAACTGACACAAATCGATTGCAGGAATCTTCAGAAGCCAAACGGTAACATATTTTGAATTACTGACATGAAATAATCGACTGTCAAAATATGGTAATCGATTGTTATGTTACAGTGAGCACAGAAATTTTCTGATTTTGAGAATAATCGATTATATTTTGAAACAATCGATTGTTTTGGAAAAGCATTGCTGAATGGCTGAGACGGAAATCGGTTTTGCAGTTAAAGAATCAATTAGTTAAAGAACCAAAACTGCATAATAAACATAAACCATAAACAATCGATTAGTGATACTGCTAATCGATTTTCTGAACAGTAAGATAATCGATTATTTTCTTAGAACAATCGATTGTTCTGTGCCAAAAAGTAATAATTCCCCCTACCTTTAGGGTGATACCTGCAAAATAGAATTAAACGTCTCCGACGCTCAAGTCATTAATTAAAATATAAATGCAACCTAAAATGTATGCATTTAGATCAACGTTTACCCGCATTCAATACTTCATTTGGACATGATTTATATTTAGCACAACATTAAACGCTAAATATTTTATCAAGTCTACTAGCAATAAGGTAAAGTGAGGAACGATCATACCTGTGTAGTTCTTGGTATTGCTCGTCTTACCTTTCACATTTTGTCAAGATGGTCATCTAAATTCATTGAAGTGACCATTGGTTTGGTGTTGCTCTTTTCGAATTGATTTGGCAACTCCTTGCGACATTTAGATGGACAAATGAAAGTTCCCTCTTTCATTTGCTTATTTGCAGCTCCAAGAAGAAATTTAGCTTGTCTATCAATGATATCTCAAATGCGATTTAAAGATTCCTTGCATGACACTTATTAGTTGCTCCAAAGTAATACAAATATTTTCTAAGATATCATTTTCCACAAGATTTGGAATGCAAGATATTAGTGGCATGAGAGTTTAAAGAAAATAACATTTGCCAATATAGAGAGTTGTTTTGAGATTCTGTCATCAAAAAGATAGTAAACTTCATGCAATCTATTTCCCCTTAATCAGAAATTTATCAAGACATACCAACAAGACATAGATATACCAATTGTTATAAAACAATGATAAACCCATTTGTTGGATGACATAACAAGTGTACCAAAAGTTATTTTATTAACAGTGATACAAATTGTTATTTTTAGTAAAGCATATTACAAACGAGTGTTGACTGTTAACAGATCAACCATACATCGAATTTTGAAGAACATACCAACCATTATCCAGACCAAAGGATGTGTTCATCAAGAGACGATTTTTAACAGAAGGATTTTTGTCAATTGTTAGAAACATGAGACATCTCAATTATTTTTCAAAACTGAGGATAGCATTCATCAAAAACGTGAGTGAAAACTTTTTGAAGAATATGCTAATAGATAATACACACCACACAGTATACTAACAGTTATTTAAACCACAGATAGCAATTATCAAATCATGAATGAAATGATATTATTAAGCTAACTGTTAATACATATCAACAGTTTTGATCTTTTAAAAGGAGATAACTAACAAGTAAACTAATTGACACCAATTGTCATTTAACAACACGTTTTCAACATATGAATCAACAAAGCTAATTGATATTGATTGTTGACAAGGATATCTCAATTGTTAACGCACATCAACTATTACGACTAAGCTTATCAAAGATTCAACAATAGGGGAACCAAATTAACAACAAATAAGTTAATATTGGTTGCTAGCACATATCAACAATTCGGTTTTTGTCAAAAAGGATAACTAACCGAAATTTCCTCTTGATGCAATGAGGTGTCGTGCTCGGTGCATCTACTACAATACTGTAGCCTTTCAAGCACACCTGCAAAACAGAATAATGATCTTTTGGTACCCATGCCATTTTGGGTCCTTGGGGGTTAGGCATATCATAATGATGCGATTGAGTGATATGTCTATGTCGTGTAAAACATGCAGGAGCAATATGACTAATACGTCTACGATAATGACAAGTCACGTTGGGGTTATGCATCCTTCTAGGTTCATAGTAACTTGACGGACGAAAATGGTTTACTCTATTTTCAGCATTATGACTATTGCGCATTTTATGAACATCATTTCTCCTACAATGAGCAGCATTTCTAGAATAATTATTTCTACGTTGGAAATCATTTCTAGGTGCTCTAAAGGGTTCAAAATTCCTTCTAGTATTTGGCCTATAATATGCATCATTTCTAGGGTAGTTATTTCTAGGTGGTAAGTCATTGCTGGGTCTTCTAAAATGTTCACATTTAGTCTAGCATGCATATTGGTTCTAGGATTGCTATTTCTAGGATAAAAATTTTAATTATTAGTCCTAGGTTGAGCCTTAGGTTGTTGGGGTTTAGCTTCAACCTTTTCTTTAGGCTCATTTGTAAACCCTATGCCATGCTTGGTTGACTTCAAATTATCAAGAACATCATTCAAATTTTTGTGCGAACAATTAAACTTATCTAATGTGCCTTTAAGCCTTTCTACTTCATTTTTGAGATGCAAGCAAGAAGTACACTTTCTAATAGAGCTTTCGGGCTTATCGGCGCTTCTTTTTACGAAAAACTTGTTTTCCTCTTTCAACTTCTCATTTTCTAAAACCAGTTTTTCAAAATCTTTTTCTTTTAGAGAGAGTTGTTTTTGAAAATCTTTTTCTTGCAACGACAGAGTTTTCTGCAAATCTTTAATAGTCTTGGAAGCATCAACAAACTCACTATGTAATTTATTATAAGCATTTTGCATTTCTTCAAGCGAGTGAGAGTTGGACGTACTTACCTCTTCTTCTTCGTTTGCCATGAGACATTGGCCAGTTGATTCATCATATGAGCTGTCCGCTTTTTGAGGCATGCTTTCATACATTTCCTCCAGCTTATCCCACATCTCTTTGGCGGTTTTGTAGTGGGAAATTTTCTGATAGTCTTCCTGATTCAAGGCGCTATACAACATATTTATTGCATTAGTGTTGTATTCACTTACCTTGGCTTTCCCAACTTTTGTTGTCATTTGATCACCATGCTTGATGATTTGCCATAGATAAAAGTTGTTGGCTGTGATGAAAATTCTCATCCGATCTTTCCAATATAAGTAATTATTTCCATCAAATATTGGGGGCAACATGTTAAAATCACCTTCACCTATTCCTGCAAAAGAGTTACGAGTAGAAGCCATGGATGGTTCTCTCAAACTGTTAAGTCTTCAGAGAGTTGGGCTCTGATACCAATTGTTAGATAATACGCTTAACGCTAGAGGGGGGGTGAATAGCGTTATAATAAAAATTAGCGTAAACTTGCGGAATTTAAAAACTTGCAGGAAAAATAAGTGCGAAAATTAAATGCAATAAAGAACAAACGCACCGATGTATTCTGGTTCACCACAACAAGTGGCTAGTCCAGTCCCCGAGAGACTCTCTCGAGATTTTCCACTAACTTGTCAAGCTTACGGGTGCTCAACAAACCTTTACAACTTAAGGACACAAGCCTTAACACCTTTGCTCGGAGATACAACACTCCAAGACTTCACTGTTAAGCTTACGGGTGCCTAACCAACCTTTTCAACTCAAGGACACAAGCCTTAACACCTTTGCTCGGAGATACAACACTCCAAGACTTCACTGTTAAGCTTACGGGTGCCTAACCAACCTTTACAATCTGAGGACACAAGCCTCAACAATCTTGCTCGGAGATACAAAACTCCAAGACTTCGACCAAGGAAACACAAGTTCCTTACAACAAGAGAATCACAATTCTCTTCAAGTGTACAAAACACTAAACACTCAAACAATACACTCCTTTATGAGTAGATATGAGTTAAAGAAATAAGCTCAAGATCACAACAACTTTGGACAAGAATATGGCTCTCAAAACTTATGTAATGAATATAAAATGATTAGAAATAGAGTATGCAAGATTATAGCAATTGTATGATCAGTTGTTGTGTGTTATTGTGTTTAAAACACTGAAATGAAGTTGTATTTATAGTTGAAAAACTTGGCATTACCGTTGCCTAATTGCCAATTAAGAGTTGCTAATTTTACTAAATGACAATCGATTGTCAAGAAGCCACAATCGATTGTTTGCCAATCGTTCTAGAAATCAATCCCAGATTTTACGCGTAACAATCGATTATCCAAGATCAACAATCGATTATTAGCAACGTTCAAAAAATCATTTCCAGATTTTACGTAAAACAATCGATTATACAAAATCAATAATCGATTATTCAGCAACGTTCAAAAAATCCTTTCCAGATTTTAATTTCAACAATCGATTACCTGACGGTATTTGAAAACTTTACGACAACGGTCAGCTTCACAATCGATTGTACAAAGTTAACAATCGATTATTTATTAGTTTTTGAAAAACATTTTAGACACTGCCTCTTGACAATCGATTGCACAAAGATAACAATCGATTATTTAATAACTTTGAAAAGTCTGGAAGACACTGTCTCAAAACAATCGATTATTATATGTTCATAATCGATTATTTTATGACTTTGAAAAATCTGAAGGACACTGTCTCTTCACAATCGATTGTCATTAGCTTCACAATCGATTATTCTGAGTTTTGAAAAACTTTGATGTACACTGCCTCATCACAATCGATTGTCATAAGGTTCACAATTGATTGTCATGCAGATTTGAAAAATCTGATGCTCACTGCCTTAACACAATCGATTGTCCTTAGTTCACAATCGATTGTCATGAGTCTTGGCTTAACATAATCGATTATCATAAGTACATAATCGATTATCTTAGTCCAGATTTTAGAGGCATGTTTAAAAATCATTTTGACTAATGTAAATATGCATGATTTAAAATCATTTAGCATTAAATTAAATATGCATGATTTTGGAAAAAATAGTTTTATGAGAGAAGCCATATCATGAATCAAGTTGTAGAATCAAGAACACAATTAAGAACGACTCATTTGAACTATAAAACTTTGTCTTGTGCCTGAATCTCGTTATGCATCAATTATGCGCTTGTACTTGAACTTCGTCATATATCAATTTGCGCTTCGTTTGTCATTCATCAAAACCTACACATAAGAATACACGTTTTAGTATAAAGCTTTGAGAACGTGTTTCCAACAATTTTCCATTCAACTATTTCTGATTTTATATGTGTATCTGTGTGCTTTCTCACTCTGAAAGAAATCTCTAAGTTTTGTTATGAGGGCTTGCCTTCTCTTTCTGTATCCTACTCGAGGTGAAATCCTATGTTTGGGATTTTTTGCGAGTTTTGGTTCTAGGGTTCTACTATAAAACCCTGGGCTCACTCGAACTCATGTAGTTTATAATTATTGGAATTCTTCTGCTTGTGATTTCAAACTTCTTATGCCTGCCCTCTCTCTTTTGTTTGATACTGCCATGCTTTATATGTAAGTGTTTTCCTTTTGAAATGATTCTTCCAACTCGTGGTTGATCCCAATGTCCGTTTACTAAGGCTCGATTGATTATTATTGATTTTACAATAAAACCTCTCCCCCCAACCCTCTTTTCTGACTAAGTTCATTCAAAGATTTTTAAATTTTTTGCCATTTGATTGATTTACTTTTCTTATTCTCCCAAAACCTTGTATCATGGGTTCCTTCCCTTAAATAATCTCTATGTGCTTGCCCCTTGTTTTATTACTAGAAAGGTTTTAATTATTTTTCCTTTCCTTAACTACTCATGCCGCTTGAAATCAAATCCCTTAAACTAAGGGAGATCTTTATGTGATTGGCTGAAGTGTTATTTCCTTGCCTTCGTCCACTCATTTTTACACTATAAAGGGAGGCAGCCTTTCAACACTGAACAACGGTTTCTTTCTACACATTCTACACAACAACACACAACCCCTCTGTTTCAAAATATACTTTTACTACTCTCTCTACTACTTTCTCTACTAATATTTTCTCTGAGCACCCTGGTTCCTTTTTCTCCTTACTGTGGAAATACTCTAGAATTCCTCTGAACCCTCAAGTGTTTGCTAAAGTTTCTGAATTTGCTCCTGCTGACTCTCTAGCTGTTTACCTTCTTGTCTGCTATTATTTTGCTGTTCTAAAAAATTGCAACTGGTATGTCTTCTCTTGTTAAATAACTGCCTCTAACTATGTATTTACTTCTCTCCTTCTATCTTGCATTCTTCACTCTGTCTGTTATGCTCCTTCCTTTATATTTCTGCACCTTTAATCTATTTGCTTTCCTGCTGTATTTATGTTTCTGTAAATTTTTTCCTATGTGACTCCTTGTTCCTTTCACCCCTTCTTGTGTGTGAGTGCAGTTCTGAGTCATAGTAGCATTCTATCATTGCCATCCATGACTTGGAACCAGGTTCCTTGGAACCTCTACTCAAATCAATTCTCATTCCCTCTTCCCTTTTATGTGTTGAGACTTGACTCAATGTTGGTGGTGTCCTAATCACCATTCAGGCCTAAGTCTGGCTTTTGAAGTCTGTTCCTAATTTTTTGGCCGAAGCAGAGGGTAAGGGGTGTGCCAGTCTATGCCATGGATTGCTATGACCACCCTCTACTATGGTTCTCTTTCTCTCACTTTGAACTCATTCCTAGTTTCTAAGTTCTGCCCCTCTTTGGCAAGCCATGCTTTGGGACCCATAAGCTCCCTCTGAATTTGGATGCCTAAGGGCTGGCAATTCCACACTGCACTATTTTGTTACAACAATTGTTATTCAGAGTGTAAGCATTTCCTGGAGCTCTTGAGGCTCCTTGGAAATTTGAAACACTTTGAATAAGAGAAGGCCCTGGAAGTCTGGAATCCGGAATTGGTGAAACACATGCTATTGGAAGTTAAAGATTGCATTAGGCAGTTTGGATCTAGTTGTAGGCTGTGATGTATTCCTAATTGTTTCCTTTCTTTATTTTAGTTCTGTTATAATCTTGTAAAAGAAATTAGGGAGTATTAGTAAAAGGTGTAGGAGGGGTTTACATTATAGCACAAAAGGATAGATATCATGCATATAGGTTAATATTTTAAGCACCTAGACACAATGCTTATAGGTAAATGTTGTTATTCAATCACTTAGATGTTAGACAATACGCTTAACGCTAGAGGGGGGGGGGGGGTGAATAGCGTTATAATAAAAATTAGCGTAAACTTTGCGGAATTAAAAATTGCAGGAAGTAAATAAGTGCGATAAATAATAAAGTACGCACCGATGTATTCTGGTTCACCATAACACGTGGCTAGTCCAGTCCCCGAGAGACTCTCTCGAGATTTTCCACTAACTTGTCAAGCATACGGGTGCTCAACAAGCCTTTACAGCTTAAGGACACAAGCCTTAACACCTTTGCTCAGAGATACAACACTCCAAGACTTCACTGTTAAGCTTACGGGTGCCTAGCCAACCTTTACAACTTAAGGACACAAGCCTTAACACCTTTGCTCGGAGATACAACACTCCAAGACTTCAACCAAGGAAACACAAGTTCCTTACAACAAGAGAATCACAATTCTCTTACAAGTGTACAAAACACTAAACCCTCAAACAAAACACTCCTTAATGAGTAGATATGAGTAAAAGAAGTAAGCTCAAGATCACAACAACTATGGACAAGACTTTGGCTCTCAAAAGCTTTATGAAATGAATATAAAATGATAAACAATAGTATGCAAGCTTATAGCAATAGAATGATCAGTTGTTGTGTTTAAAACACTGAAATGAAGCTGTATTTATAGTTGAAAAACTTGGCATTACCGTTGCCTAATTGCCAATTAAGAGTTGCTGATTTTACTCTGTGACAATCGATTGTCAGGAAGCCACAATCGATTGTTTGCCAATCGTACCAAAAATCAATCCCAGATTTTACGCTTAACAATCGATTGTCCAAGATCAACAATCGATTATTGGCAACGTTCAAAAAATCATTTCCAGATTTTACGTAAAACAATCGATTATACCTAATCAATAATCGATTATTTAGTAACGTTCAAAAAATCCTTTCCAGATTTTAATTTCAACAATCGATTGTACAAAATCAACAATCGATTATTCAGCAACGTTCAAAAAATCTTTTCCAGATTTTAATATCAACAATCGATTGTACAAAATCAACAATCGATTACCTGACGGTATTTGAAAACTTTACGACAACGGTCAGCTTCACAATTGATTGTGCAATGTTAACAATCGATTATTTATCAGACTTTGAAAATCATTTTAGACACTGCCTCGTGACAATCGATTGATATATACTCACAATCGATTATTTAATAACTTTGAAAAAGTCTGGAAGTCACTGCCTCAACACAATCGATTGTCATAAGTTCACAATCGATTATTTTGTGACTTTGAGAAATCTGAAGGACACTGTCTCTTCACGATCGATTGTCATTAGCTTCACAATCGATTATTCTGAGTTTTGAAAAACTTTGATGGACACTGCCTCATCACAATCGATTGTCATAAGGTTCACAATCGATTGTCATGCAGGTTTGAAAACCCTGATGCTCACTGCCTTAACACAATCGATTGTCATTAGGTCACAATCGATTGTCATGCAGTCTTGGCTTAACATAATCGATTATCATAAGTACATAATCGATTATCTTAGTCCAGTTTTTAGAGGCATGTTTAAAAATTATTTTGACTAATGAAAATATGCATGATTTAAAATCATTTAGCATTAAATTAAATATGCATGATTTTGTAAAAATAATTTTACGAGAGAAGCCATGTCATGAGTCAAGTTGTCGGATCAAGAACACAATTAAGAACGAATCATTTAAACTATAGAACTTTGTCTTGTGCTTGAATCTCGTTATCCACCAATTGTGCGCTTGTACTTGAACTTCGTCATATATCAATTTGTGCTTCGTTTGTCATTCATCAAAAACTACACATAAGAACACACGTTTTAGTATAAAGCCTTGAGAACGTGTTTCCAACAATTTCCCCCTTTTTGATAATGGCAAACTTTAAGCGGGTTATGCAAATTAAACAGTTTATAAAGACGATTCAAGAAAAGTAAAGATATGCAATAAGTATGCGATTAGTTCCCCCTCAATATATGAATTCCCCCTCAATTTAAGCTTATAAATATTGAGAGTGCATACCCGTTATCTTCCCCCTTTTGCCATTAGCAAAAATAATATAAGAAGATGCCAAAGATGTAAATAAAACTTGTTTATTTATTGGAAAGAGAAAAACGTGATTACTTAAAGAGAGCACAATAACTCAAGTAATAGCATGACAATCGATTATTGATACGAGATAATCGATTATTAGACGACAGAAACCGATTTTTCTGAAGAAGACTTGATTATTGCGCGTCATGCTTTATAATTCCCCCTACCTTTAGGGCGATACCTGCAAAAATTCGTTAGACGTCTCCGACGCTCAAGTTAGAGATCATGTAAGATAAAAAGATGCAATGCATGACTTAGATCAATGTGGAGTCAGGAATCCCGAGTTCACTACGAATTCGGAAAAAGGACTCTTTCTCTAGGGGCTTTGTAAAGATGTCGGCCAATTGGTCTTTGGTTTCAACAAATTCGATTTCGACATCGCCCTTGAGAACGTGATCTCTTATAAAATGATGTCTAATTTCAATGTGTTTTGTTCGCGAATGAAGAACGGGGTTCTTCGTCAAGCATATGGCACTAGTATTATCACATCTAAGAGGGATATGATCAAGACTTAGGCCATAGTCCAAGAGTTGTTGTTTCATCCATAGGATTTAAGCGCAACAACTCCCCGCAGCTACATATTCAGCCTCGGTTGTGGACAACGCAACACTTACTTGTTTCTTGCTAAACCGAGAAACGAGAGAGCTACCGAGCAAATGGCAAGTGCCACTAGTGCTCTTGCGGTCCAATTTGCATCCAGCAAAATCGGAGTCGGGATAGCCAACGAGTTGGCATGAAGAACCTTTGGGGTACCATAGACACACATTTGTTGTACCAACAAGGTACTTCAAAATCCGTTTTACCGCAGTAAGGTGAGACTCCTTCGGACACGATTGATAACGGGCGCATAAGCACACGCTAAACATGATGTCCGGACGACTAGCAGCAAGATAAAGAAGAGAGCCGATCATACCTCGATACTTCTAGTGTCGACTTCCTTACCTTTCTCATCTTTGTCTAGATGATCGGATGTGCTCATGGGAGTCGCCATTGCTTTTGCATTGTTCATTTCAAATCGTTTCAGCAATTCTTTGCATTACTTGGCTTGGCAAATGAACGTACCTTCTTTCATTTGCTTTACTTGTAATCCCAAAAAGAATGTTAACTCACCCATCATAGACATCTCAAATTCGCTTGTCATTAAATCGGAAAATTCCTTACATAAGACATTGTTAGTAGCACCAAATATGATATCATCCACATATATTTGAACTAATAAAATTTCATTGTTTTTATGTTTAACGAAAAGGGTGGTGTCAACTTTCCCTTTAATGAAATCATTTTCCAATAGAAATTTACTCAATCTTTCATACCAAGCTCGGGGAGCTTGTTTTAAACCATAAAGAGCCTTTTTGAGTTTGAAAACATGATCGGGAGATTTAAAATCTTCAAAACCGGGGGGTTGTTCAACATAAACTTCTTCTTGAATAGCACCATTTAGAAAAGCACTTTTCACATCCATTTGATATAAATTGAAATTCATAGAAGAGGCAAACGCGAGCAATAGACGAATAGCTTCTAATCTAGCTACGGGAGCATATGTTTCTTCATAGTCAATACCCTCTTCTTGATAATAGCCTTTTGCTACAAGCCTAGCTTTGTTTCTAGTGATTACACCATTTTCATCTAGTTTGTTTCGAAAAACCCATTTCGTACCAATTATGGTATGATTTTCGAGTCTTGGCACCAAATCTCAAACGTCATTCCGTTTGAATTGGTTAAGCTCCTCTTGCATGGCCAAGGTCCAAAATTCATCCCCAATTGCTTCGGAGATGGTTGTTGGTTCAATTTGAGACACAAAAGCAGTATGTCCTAAGGTGTTATTAAGGGAGTTTCGGGTACTTACCTTTTCTCCGACGTCCCCAATTACCTGTTCGAGAGGGTGATCTTTGATTGTCCTCCACTCGTTAGGCGTTTTCGTTTCATTCTCCAATTGTGGCGCTTCCTCCGTTGGTAGTTTCAAAGATTCGTCTTGATTTTCTTTAGGCGTTTCCTCTTGTATTTTGTCTTTCAAGCTAAGATACCTGCAAGATCAAAACTAGTATCCTTTCTCGCCAAGCGAGCATTATTTTCGGCAAATACAACATGAGGGGATTCCTCCACAGTTTTGGTTCTTTTATTAAAGACCCTACATGTTTTGCTACGTGAAGAATAACCAATGAAAATTCCCTCATCGGACTTAGCATCAAATTTTCCCAATTGATCTTTGCCATTGTTATGAATAAAACATTTACAACCGAATACTCTAAGATGGGAGATATTTGGTTTCCTTCCCTTATAGAGTTCATAGGGAGTTTTCATGAGTATAGGCCTTATGACTACTCTATTTAAGATGTAGCATGCGGTACTCACGGCATCCGCCCAAAAATGTTTGGGAATCTTAGCCTCTTCGGGCATGGTTCTAGCCATCTCTTCGAGACACCTATTTTTCCTTTCCACCACCCCATTTTGTTGTGGTGTTCGTGGAGCGGAAAAGGTATGCTCGATACCGAGTTCGTCACAAAAGTCCGCAAAGAGATTGTGATCAAACTCTCCCCCATGATCACTTCTAATTGAAGTGACGGTAATTTCCTTCTCGTTTTGAACACGCTTAAGAAAATATTTAAAATTCTGAAAAGCATCACTTTTATTGGCAAGAAATAAAGTCCAAGTAAATCTAGAATAATCATCAACAATCACAAAAGCATAACGATTTCTTCCTAGACTTTCAATGCGAGATGGTCCAAATAAATCCATGTGAAGCAATTGCAATGGTCTAGAAGTTGAAACAAAGTTTTTGGATTTGAAAGATGCTTTTGTTTGCTTCCCTTTTTGACAAGAATCACAAATAGAGTCATTTTCAAATTTCAAATTGGGAAGACCAATAACTAAGTTTTGTGAAATCAATTTGTTCAAAAGATGCATGTTTATATGAGCAACTCTACGATGCCATAGCCAAGTATCATCCTCTTTTCTCATAAGACAATCAACATATTCGGGTGAGGAATTAGCAAGATCAACCATATAAATATTATCCACTCTAAAACCACGAAGGATAATTTTAAAATCACTACGTCTAAACACTAAGCATTCATCCGAATCAAATAGGGCAAGATTTCCCTTGTCACATAATTGACTTATGCTCAAGAGATTATGCTTTAAACCTTTAACAAGTAATATATGCTTAATAGAGGATTTTTCATCCTTACCGACCGATCCGATGCCAATAATCTTTCCTTTATTGTTATCCCCAAAAATCACACTTCCTCCTTCTTTGTGTTCTAGTTGAAGGAATTTGGATTCGTCTCCCGTCATATGTTTGGAGCATCCACTATCAAGGTACCATAGTACACTTGACCCCTTCAAACACACCTACAAAACAAATTAATGCGTTTTAGGTACCCATGCCATTTTGGGTCCTTGAGGGTTAGGCATATCATAATGATGCGATTGAGTGATATGTCTATGTCGTGTAAAAGATGCAGGGGCAATATGACCAATGCGTCTACAATAATGACAAGTCACGTTGGGGTTATGCATCCTTCTAGGTTCATAGTAACTTGACGGACGAAAATGGTTTACTCTATTTTCAGCATTATGACTATTGTGTGCTTTATGAACATCATTTCTCCTACTATGAGCAGCATTTCTAGAATAATTATTTCTACGTTGGAAATCATTTCTAGGTGCTCTGAAGGGTTTAAAAATCCTTCTAGTATTTGGCCTATAATATGCATCATTTCTAGGGCAGTTATTTCTAGGTGGTAAGTCATTGCTAGGTCTTCTAAAATGTTCAACATTTGGTCTAGCATGCATATTTGTTCTAGGATTGCTATTTCTAGGATAAGTATTTGTTTTATTAATCCTAGGTTGAGCCTTAGGTGGTTGGGGTTTGGCTACAACCTTTTCTTTAGGCTCATTCTTAAAGCCTATGCCATGCTTGGTTGACTTAAAATTATCAAGAGCATCATTCAAATTTTTGTGCAAAGAATTAAACTTATCTAATGTGCCTTTAAGCCTTTCTACTTCATTTTTGAGATGCAAGCAAGACGTACACTTTCTAATAGAGCTTTCGGGCTTATTGGCGCTTCTTTTTCCGAAAAACTTGTTTTCCTCTTTCAACTTCTCATTTTCTAAAACCAGTTTTTCAAAATCTTTTCTTTTAGAGAGAGTTGTTTTTGAAAATCTTTTTCTTGCAACGACAGAGTTTTCTGCAAATCTTTAATAGTCTTGGAAGCATCAACAAACTCACTATGTAATTTATTATAAGCATTTTGCATTTCTTCAAGCGAGTGAGAATTGGACGTTCTTACCTCTTCTTCTTCGTTTGCCATGAGACATTGGCCAGTTGATTCATCATATGAGCTGTCCGCTTTTTGAGGCATGATTTCATACTTACCTTGGCTTTCCCAACTTTTGTTGTCATTTGATCACCATGCTTGATGATTTGCCATAGATAAAAGTTGTTGGCAGTGATGAAAATTCTCATCCGATCTTTCCAATATAAGTAATTATTTCCATCAAATATTGGGGGCAACATGTTGAAATCACCTTCACCTATTCCTGCAAAAGAGTCATGAGTAGAAGCCATGGATGGTTCTCTCAAACTGTTAAGTCTTCAGAGAGTTGGGCTCTGATACCAATTGTTAGATAATACGCTTAACGCTAAAGGGGGGGTGAATAGCGTTATAATAAAAATTAGCGTAAACTTTGCGGAATTAAAAATTGCAGGAAGTAAATAAGTGCGATAAATAATAAAGTACGCACCGATATATTCTGGTTCACCACAACACGTGGCTAGTCCAGTCCCCAAAAGACTCTCTCGAGATTTTCCACTAACTTGTCAAGCTTACGGGTGCTCAACAAACCTTTACAACTTAAGGACACAAGCCTTAACACCTTTGCTCGGAGATACAACACTCCAAGACTTCACTGTTAAGCTTACGGGTGCCTAACCAACCTTTTCAACTTAAGGACACAAGCCTTAACACCTTTGCTCGGAGATACAACACTCCAAGACTTCAACCAAGGAAACACAAGTTCCTTACAACAAGAGAATCACAATTCTCTTACAAGTGTACAAAACACTAAACACTCAAACAAAACACTCCTTAATTAGTAGATATGAGTAAAAGAAGTAAGCTCAAGATCACAACAACTATGGACAAGACTTTGGCTCTCAAAAGCTTTATAAAATGAATATAAAATGATAAACAATAGTATGCAAGCTTATAGCAATAGAATGATCAGTTGTTGTGTGTTGTTGTGTTTAAAACAATGAAATGAAGCTGTATTTATAGTTGAAAAACTTGGCATTACCGTTGCCTAATTGCCAATTAAGAGTTGCTGATTTTACTCTGTGACAATCGATTGTCAGGAAGCCACAATCGATTGTTTGCCAATCGTACCAAAAATCAATCCCAGATTTTACGCTTAACAATCGATTGTCCAAGATCAACAATCGATTATTGGCAACGTTCAAAAAATCATTTCCAGATTTTACATAAAACAATCGATTATACCAAATCAATAATCGATTATTCAGCAACGTTCAAAAAATCCTTTCAAGATTTTAATTTCAACAATCGATTGTACAAAATCAACAATCAATTATTCAGCAAAGTTCAAAAAATCTTTTCTAGATTTTAATATCAACAATCGATTGTATAAAATCAACAATCGATTACCTCACGGTATTTGAAAACTTTACGACAACGGTCAGCTTCACAATCGATTATGCAATGTTAACAATCGATTATTTATCAGACTTTGAAAATCATTTTAGACACTGCCTCGTGACAATCGATTGTTATATACTCACAATCGATTACTTAATAACTTTGAAAAAGTCTGGAAGTCACTGGCTCAACAAAATCGATTGTCATAAGTTCACAATCGATTATTTTGTGACTTTGAGAAATCTGAAGGACACTGTCTCTTCACAATCGATTGTCATTAGCTTCACAATCGATTATTCTGAGTTTTGAAACTTTGATGGACACTGCCTCATCACAATCAATTGTCATAAGGTTCACAATCGATTGTCATGCAGGTTTGAAAAACCTGATGCTCACTGCCTTAACACAATCGATTGTCATTAGGTCACAATTGATTGTCATGCAGTCTTGGCTTAACATAATCGATTATCATAAGTACATAATCGATTATCTTAGTCCAGTTTTTAGAGGCATGTTTAAAAATCATTTTGACTAATGAAAATATGCATGATTTAAAATCATTTAGCATTAAATTAAATATGCATGATTTTGTAAAAATAATTTTACGAGAGAAGCCATGTCATGAGTCAAGTTGTCGGATCAAGAGCACAATTAAGAACGACTCATTTAAACTATAGAACTTTGTCTTGTGCTTGAATCTCGTTATCCACCAATTGTGCGCTTGTACTTGAACTTCGTCATATATCAATTTGCGCTTCGTTTGTCATTCATCAAAACCTACACATAAGAACACACGTTTTAGTATAAAGCCTTGAGAACGTGTTTCCAACATTAGAAACCATGCGTATAAGTTCAATGCTTTTAACCACCTAAAGATCATGCTTATAGGTTTTTACATCTCATAAGTCAATCATTTAGATATCATGCTTATAGGTTTAATATTTCAAGTCCATATTTCAAATCGTTAGAAATCCTGCCTATAGGACCTAATATACATGTAACATTGCATATAGAAATCATGCCTATTGGAAATGCATAAACGCTAGGCAAGCTTTAGGGTAATCAAATGCTCATTCCTACACCGTTTAATAACAGAAAGAGGCTTGTAAAGCAAAAGGTAGATACCATGCCAATAGGGGCTTAAACTCGCCTAATGTGTTTAATAATCTGTCAATTGGCCTCAAATGTTTTCAACAAAAGTTTGTCCAAACCTACTTGATTTTGAAACTCGTCCAAGGTCTGCCTGTTTTAAAACTCTGGTAGATCTGTAATGTTCTTAAATTTTTCAAACTTGCATTTTTTTATTCTTAAGCCAATCCTTTAACCATATGCCAAAATTTTAGTCCATTTCACGAAACTGCTATTTCAAAACAGTCTTTACTTTCGTACTTTTAAGGTCTCTTGAGTTTGAAACTCTTCTTAATAATGATACTGTATTTGACTTCTGATTTCAAAGCCATCTCTAATTTCTGCAATTTTCCATCATCTGTTTCAAATTTTTTTGCATTAGGTTCTTAATCAATAACCTGTGTAAAAATACATCAATTCCTGACAATTTGATTTATGTTTCTTAATGCAGACTTTTCAACCAACTCTATGCATTAAACTAGTCTGTCCACCGTTTAATTTTAATTTTAAAACTAAATCAGTATATGTAAGGCATGCTACACTAAATGTTATGTGACTTACGGGGTTTTTACATGAGCCTTTGCTTGTTTGTTTGTTCCTTATTACTTGCTACCTGTTTTTCTGTCGAAATTAGCATTTTGTCCTTTAAAATCCATACATGCCCATGTCCCTTTCCTTCCCCTTTAGGATTAGAAGTCCTAATACCCCGGGACTGATAGGTTGGGATGGGTAATAGCATGCAATATGTAACGAGATTAATCATGATTAAGTACCTTAACGGGGTGGAAAGGGTAGAATATAGATATGATGACCGGTACGCTAATATCTCGTGCGACCCCTCTTTGTGGAGTGATTACTGGGTATTGCATTAATGTGATCCATATTGTATTTAAACCTAGGACCTCTTTTCCCTTTTATTTATTTGTATAATATTTTTCTTAAATTTATGTTTTTTTCTTCCCATTAATCATTCTCTTTTAAAATCATGTATGTCCTTTCCTTTCATTTCTAAAATTTTAAATTTTGTTTGTAACTACTATACGCAAACTTTATGTGTTTCTTTTTGCTCTTCTTAAAGTCACAATTAAGCATGGTTGGGAACCACACTAGTGAATCTTGAGGAGTGCCTAATACCTTTCCCTCGAGATAATCTCAAGCCCTTACCTGAAGGATGATTTTTCTTTCAAAAAATCTTCTTCTTTTCTTTAAAAGTTTCATAATGCACTATAATCATTAGGTGGCAACTCGTCAAATTCTATAATCCAATTCCTCAAAAAAGGAACAAGAGTTGTTTTGTCAAAAATGTCGTAAACTCTATTTCACCTATCTTTTAGGAGGAAAAAAGGGGTGTCGACACTGTAGACCAGTGAGTATGTTATTTCCCTATGTTGGATTTGGGTGTGGTATGGTGGGCCTATAAGACTTCTGGTAATAGCTCAGTCCATAGCCCTTTGGCCTCCTCAAGTTTCTTTTTTAGTATAGTTAGTATTGTATTGTTGGAGGATTCTGCTTGCCCATTCGCGGCGGGATGGTATGGCGTTGAGAGTATCTGCTTGATGTGCCATTTTTGAGGAATTATGTCATTTTTTAACCCAAAATTTGTCATTCGTTGTCACAACTGATTTCCTTGGGGATGTGAAGCAGCATATGATATATTTCCATATGAAGGCGATGACCTCCTGTTCGCGTATTTGAGCGTACGCACCTACTTCCACCCACTTGGAGAAATAGTCAGTTAAAACTAGTAAAAATCATTACCTTTCCACATCCCGCGATTAGGGGTCCGACTATGTCCATTCCCCATTTGATGGAGGGCCACGGGGAGGTGACCGAGTAGAGGGGTTCTCCTGTATTGTGTATCATGGGGGCATACTTTTGGCATTTTTTGCACTGGCGAACGTATTCCGCTGCTTCTTTCTTCATGGTAGGCCAGTAATAGTCAGCCCGTATGAGGCATCGCACGAGGGCACGATTACCCATGTGGGCACCGTAGTGTCCCTCATGCACCTCTTCAAGTACTGGCCTCCTTTGGTGCGGCCCTAGATATTTGGCCAAGGGTTCACCAAATGTCTTTTTGTAGAGGACATTGTTTATCAGCCAATACCGGGCAGCTTGTATGCGGAGATTCTTTGCCTCTTTATTGTCGAGTAGCAGCGTTCCATCCTGTAGGTAGGATACAAATTGGTTTCACCAGTCCCAAGTCATATTTAAAGAGAATACCTCAGTATGGTCGATGGCTGAATGGAGGAGGGTGACCACGCTTTCTTTGTGAAAATTTTTAGTGGTCGTGGCAAGTTTTTCTAGGCCGACTGCTTCGATGTTCTGTGCCCTCGAAATTTGCTTGAAGCGACACTCGTCGAACTCGGCCATCACCTGTGGATTTCTAACTGGTATTTCTGCAGCTTTTTCTCTTTTATTTGGTAAGTCCCAACGACCCGATTCACCACGAGTTGGGAGTCGCAATGGAGGATGATTTGTCGAGCCCCATACTTGCGTGCTAATTTCATACCTGCAATAACAGCCTCTTACTTGGCCTCATTGTTAGTCATTTTGGGGTATCGTATGGACTGGCCAATTGTTTCTCCCGTGAAAATGTCAAGGACGAGTCCCAGTCCCGATCCTGATGCATTGGCGGCATTGTCAGTATAGAGAGTCCATAGGTCGGTACTGGAAGAGGCCATTGTGCCTCACGTTCCGCCTCTGGCAGGATTTCTGTGCTGAAATCACCTACAAAATCGACAAGTAATTACGACTTTATGGCAGTACTTGGGTGGTTTGAGATGTCATCCTCACTGAGATCAGTGGCCCATCTAGCGAGTCGGGCTGATAATTCAGGCTTGTGTAGCACGCTTCTCAATAGGAAGGTCATCACCACTTTTATGGGCTGACATTGAAAATAGGGCTGGAGCTTCCGTTAAGCGACCAATTCCAGAGTTAATATCTCAAGGTGTGGATACCATGTTTTGGCGTTCACTAAGGTTTTTCTAATGTAATAAATAGGAGATTGCGTACCTTCATTTTCGTGTACCAAGACTGCTCTAACGGCGACCTCGGATATGGCCAGATACACCAGCAGGGGTTCGCCTGGGCTCTCTTTGACTAGTAGGTGCAGTGAGGATTGGTACTCTTTTAGCTTTCTCAAGGCTTCGGCGCACTCCTCGTTCCACTATAACCCTTGGTCTTTTTTCAGCATATTGAAAAATTTATGGTACCTATTGGAGGACCGCGGGATGAATCTGGATTGAGCGGTTATCCGCCCTATCAGCTTTTGTACATGTTTTTTGTTGTTCAACACCTCATGTATTACATCTATCGCCTTGTTCTGGTCTAGGTTGACCTTAATGCCTCATTGAGGCAATGCCGAAGGCGCACTTCTCAGGGTTCAGCTTCATTCCGTACCTCTTCAATATCTCAAAGGCTTCCTTCAGGTGGTTGATGTGGTCTTATTTCTTTGCTGATTGATGTTGACTTCCTTGGTTTTACCGAGTTGTTCTTTGAACATCTTAGTGACCAGTCTCTCGTATGTAGCTCCTGCATTTTTTAGCCCGAAGGGCATTACCTTATGGCAATGTGTCCATTGGTGTGTGATGAAAGTTCTTTTCTCCAGGTCCACCTCGGCTATCATGATCTGCTTGTAGCTAGAGTAAACGACTAGGAAGCTTAGCAGCTCATGTCCCGTGGTAGCATCAATCAGTTAGTCGATGTGGGGCAGTGGGAATGAATTCTTTGGGCACGCCTTATTCAGGTCGGTGAAATCCATGCACATTCTCCACTTCCCATTTTTCTTTTAGACCATGACAACATTGGCAACCCTTTGGGGGTATTTTGATTCCCCGATGGAGCTGTTGGCTAGTAGTTTGTCTACTTCTTCACTGATCCCTTCATTGATAGCGGCGTTGCATTTCCTTCTCATTTGTTGTACGGGTCGATGTAATGGGTCAACGTTTAGCTTGTGAGAGGCGATGTCTTACGGGATCCCGGGCATATCTGAATGGGAAAAAGCAAACAAATCTGCATGGTTAGTTAAAAATTCATGATATTTACTCGGATTAGCGAGGACGTGCCCGATGTAGGCTCTCTTTGTGAGGTCGGCGTTGTCCTGTTGGACTAAGTTGAGATCTTCGACTGTAGATTTACAGGCTTTTACGGTATTAGGATCTTTAATGGCATCTATTATCGGGTCGACCTTGGCCCCCGACATAGCTGTTTGTTATGCCTCTGCACTCTCCCACTTAAGTTGTTTGGTATAGGTGCAATCTTTAGCTATTTTGTAGCATTCCATTGCGATGCATGGCTCGCCCCGGATGCTGAATATTCACCATAGGGTAGGGAATTTGATCACTTGAGAAAAGCTTGACGGGACTGCTCGCATGGAGTGTATCCATGGGCGTCCTATGATGGCATTGTATGTCGTTTCCTAGTTCATCACGTGAAAATTTGTTTCCAGCATGACTCCTTCTGCTAAAATGGGCAGGGATATTTCTCTGAAAGTCTGTTCCATTGCATTATTGAAACCAGTTAGTGTTATGCAGCGTGGTATTATCTTGTCCTCGAGTTCCATTTGATTTGAGGACCCTCGGTGGATAATACAGGCACCACTTCTGTCATGAATCATGATTCTTTTAACATCTGCATCTGTGATATGTAAAGTGATAACTAAAGCATCATAGTGAGGGAAAGACCAATTGTTGGCATCGGACTTATTGAAGGTGATACTATATTCGAAGTCATCATGCCATTCGTGGGTGATGGTTAACTTCCGTTTGTGCATGGTGGTGAGCTTGATGTTTTTGATTGTTGAGTCGCTGCCACCTTCGACAATCATATTAATCGTACGTGATGGGGAGGGCGGCTTTGATGGCACATGGGGTTGTTCATGTCCACGAGCAAAGTTAATTTTCCCATTGTCGCTGAGTAGTTCTATTAGGTATCCCTGGTTCACCATTTTGACCACTTCCTACCGCAGGCCTATGCAGTCCTCGGTTTTGTGCCCTCGTTCCTGATGAAACTCGAATAGGACGTTTGATTTCCTTATGGTGGGATCTGATTTCATCTTTGTTGGCTATTGTACCTTGTTCCCAGCTTCTCCATTGCGTACACTATCTCTGAAAAAGGAGACACGTAAAAGTTATGGGCGGATAATAAATGAGGCATACCCCTTTTCTTTTGGGATAGAGCGAAATGTTGCTATAGTTTATTCGTGTGCCTTGGTGGCGGCATATGGGAGGATTTGACGTAAGGCTGGTTCCTTTCTTTGTTGAGATGTGGGATTTGTTCCCGCCATCCCTCGATGTGGCAATCCCTTCTAATTTCTGGATGTATTGTTGTCAACCGTTGGGCCGGCCCATTGTGGTCGTCCTCTGATCGTACCTCACCACAGTAGGCATTATGGATTTCTTCCCATGCGGTAGGAAAGTACTTCATGAGATGGATCAGTAGTTTTTGCCCTCGAACTATCTATGGTTATCCCATTCTAGAAAGTAGGCACCTACATTCCTTCCAATATATTGGTTAAGCTCATCCTCACACTGTTAAACCTGGCTAGGAATTCCCTAAGTCCCTCTCCTGCGGTTTGATGGATGACGAAGATATCGTTAACCCTTGCTTCTGCTTTCTTTGCTCTTTCATGGGCGGTTACGAACTTGTTTTCCATTTCCTCGAATGTAGAAATGATCTTAGCTGGTAGCTGGGAGTACCACGTTAGTGCTCCTCCTGTCAGTGTTTCGCTGAACTTCTTCAATGGCACGGATGGTACCTGTCTTTTGATAGGTTGTTGCCCTTTATAGCCGTGACATAGTGGATCATATAATCCTCGGGATCTGTGGTTCCGTCATATACTTTTTGGTAGGGTGGCATTTTGAAGATCTTTGGAATGGAGTGCGGGTCAGCCTCCTCAGTAGGGTTGTTCAACGAATCTTCAAACATTTCATTTTGGCAGCAACTTGGGGGCACCTGGATCTTGTCTACCCTCTCCTGGTGTTCCTTCATCTGGTCACGAAGTGACCGGTTTTCGTTTTCCATCTGCTCCATCTTCTTAAGAATGTCTGTGAGCATGACATTGTTGGCATGTACCTCGCCTGGTATGTCATTTGCTCGTGCAATTTCAGGTTCAACCATGGAAGCCGTAAGGTCTACTGTCAGTGCACATCTGGTGTTACTTTTTGGTGACTTCTCGATCGAGCCACTTAGGGCACCTGTTAGCCATTATTCCAGTAGCTTTTTGACCTCCGAGGGTACTTCTTTGGTTGCAGATGTAAAAGCACCCTTTTCCTGCAAGATCGTCCGATCTCCAGGTAGGGAAGGTGGGATCTCCCCACTCGTTGTGGTGCTAGGTGTTGTAATCATAACACCCTCTTCACCGGCTTCATTGAGAGGACCGATGAGGTTGGATGTAACATCTTCTTTCGCTTTCACTCATGCGTTGTTTTCAGGCATTTTTGTTCATATGGTGTAGAGAATAGTTGTTGGTTGTTCTCTAGGTGAAAATTATGATTTTGATTCTGGAAATTCCCACATACAGCGCCAAATTGTTTGACTCAAAAGTTATTTGTACACTTTGTAAGCTTTAAAACAATCAAAAATGAATAAGGGTAAATAGTAATCAAATATAATGAGACCTAGAGATGAGAGATGCAATATAGGAAAGGTAGATCTTATAATGCAAAAGGTAATATTAGCTTAAAAGAGAAAAAATCGGTTGAGATAGATACAGGGATAGAGAGGAAGAGAAATATTATTGATAATAATACTGATGCCTATTACAACGTGAAGGTCTCGTTAATATAGTAGGAGACCTTCCTCGAAATAATCAAAGAAAAAGTACAAAAGTAAGTGGCTTTTTCTTAGTGAAGAAATTAGGTTCTAAATGACGTCGCCTTCATCCCCACGCCCGGACCGTGCCCTCAGTCTGGCCGGAGCCTACTCATTAGGCGTACACATTGGCGTTGGGACATTAAGGGCCAAATTTGACCCTATACACTAATGAACAATGGTTAAATGAAGAAGAGTTAATCTAAATTGTCGTCCACTCATCAATCTAAACAAAGAATATTCGGAGGATGCATAATATATGTAAAAATCTTATGTAGTATATGTGTAATTAGTGTATAATTATGTGAATCGAAAAAAAAAGAATCCAACCGATTATTTTTATGTAAAGATACCCTTAAAGAAGAGTTCGCTTGGGTTGGTGAGAACACCAGCCGATTCCTTTTGAGAGCCCATGTGTTTTTCCACACTATCACGGCGCATGTACTCGTTAATCAAGGATTCAATCGAAGTCGCAGAATTTATGTCATGACGGCCTCTAGCAAACTCCACTCACCAAATACAATTTGTTCTGGACACAAAGATCTAACTTTATGTTAAACAGTAATTTATGGTAGATATCTACTTTTTTTTCATAATTTTCATTTCAAATGGTTTATGGTATATTCAATAATATATTTTGTATATTAATAACATATTCTATGACATATTTTCTTCATTTTTTATGTCTATATAAAGGCTTTGTAATAAATAGGAGAATACACATAATTAAAGAAGAAAATCTCTTCCTTCTCTCTATCTCCATTTCTTGTTCACGTTTTGCTAAATTGCTTCTATTTTCTTAGTGCATATTGTTACTTTAAGTTATATTTCATAACACGTTATTAGCATGAGTCTCTAACCATCACGGTAGGTTATCTTCTTTTGAAGTTCTCGACTCTGATTTAAAATTATCAGATACAACATATTTCTCTCTTATGTAAGAACAATGATTTTGTTGGATGCTTAGTTTTTCTCAATCATGTTTAAAAAAATAGAAAGAGAAATATACTCATACTTCACCATGATCTCTTTATTTATGAATAAAGATGTAATGATTTTAATAAACTGCTTATTAATTGATTTGCATTATTAAAATATAAATAGAAGTAATCACCAATGGATTTAGATAACAAGAATATTTTCTTGACAGTAGTACATATCCAAAATATGAATATAAATAGTGTTTGCATCATTAAAATATTACATCCTACTTTGACTAAATCCAAGAAGTTTTTATTGATTATTCATCTTCTTCTGTGTAGAAATAAAACATGTTAGTAATAATGAGGTTATTTGAAATTATTTTTGTTTTCAAGTCTATTTTCTTATTGAATTCAAGTATATCTAGTTACATGCTTAAGTACTTGGGTACACCTAACATAATGCGTGATTATACATTATTGTGCAGTATAACATGATATACTACACTAGCTACATTTAACTATTTATTTTGACAAGTCTACATACAGAATATTAGTACACATGGAGATACTATGTAGGTATAGATTTTACAATATTAATAATTTTTATATTCTTTAGGTGCACATATAATTCTTTTATATGGTCAATCGAGAAAAGTAACAATACTAGTCATGTAGTATGTCAAATTACTTAGCCAAATTATTACTAAAATTGCTTGATAAAGACCTTAGTGCAATAAGGGTATTCATATTAACTGGTATTGTCCTACATGTATTTAGTACACTTTAAGTCATGCTAATTAACTTGAATAATTTAATGATGCATGCACTAACTAGACATACAAACGGTTGTTTTTTTATAGATGCTACAAATAATTGATAAAGCTTTACAATGATTTGAGATTTTACTTATTTAAGAAAGCAAAATTGATTTGCTAAGTTGAAAATTACTTGTATACAACTTTATTAGCATGTGATTGAAATTAAGGCTTGAAAATGAATCTCAATATCATTTAAATATTATACCATTGATTGAGGGTAAGACATCAGGCTTGAATAGTGATGCACCATAATAATAAGAGTTGGGTATGAGTCCCAATTCATTATGACCTAATATGCCGTTATGTTGGTAAGACATTGGGTTTGAGTCTCACTGTACCATATTGATGATATAGTGATAACTAAAGAAAAATAATATATTTTTCATTTAAGGCATGAAGATTGTCCCACTTGATTTGCTCCATTCTTGAAGTGAATGTGAAAACGACGCATAATAAGTCTGAATGAAGATAAGTGATTGAACAATGAACGTGAGCGTTCCAAAGATCAAAATAATAATAATCATCACTATGATCATAAAAGGAGAACAATAAAGATTCTCAAAATAGTCCTTCAAAATGTGAAGGCAATATTTACCACCAAATTGGTATGAAAATAATAAAGCACGTCACTGATTATGATCCATTCCTTGAAGAAAATGTGACTTATGATAAGCATTGAAAATGCAGGCCCATTCCTATATGTGAAGGTCGTGGTAATATGTGATAAAAGTAATGAATAAAGACATGCAATGCATGCTTGGATGAATATCACACAACTCACGGTTGAGAGAGGTTTGAGTGAAATAAAGAAAATTAATGTTATTGTGTGGTTACATTAATATGTCATTGGTCTCGTACATGTGATATGCCAAAATATTTTGGCATGCCTTATAAAAGTTATTAAAGGCAAAATTAAAGCAAGAAATGATTTTGCTTATGATGATTTTGACCATGACAATTTATTATGATATAAGTTTCTCTGTGAAGGAGACATTTACCATATGAATGATATGATAAAAGATTTTTTAGTACAAAAGTTGATAAAAGATCCGGAAAAACTAATTTGTTACTATCCGGATGAATAAAATTATTCATGACATTGATATTGAAAAGTCTCAAAAGAAAATTTTTGAGTTTTAAATGTATAAGACAAAGTGGTTGACATGTTGAGACTATAAGTGATCGTCGACGATATTGCTAATATAATGTAGCACTCAATATTATTAATATTGACGAGGATCTTGAGCTCAAATCTGTCATAAAATTTGGACAGATAAATTGTAACGACCCGGCCTGTCGTTCTGAGAGTTATAGCCTCGTTTACCCTATCTATGCTTATTTATGTGTTGTTCAGCTGTGTTGAGTTATATCGAGTTGGTAGGTTTGGGTTCGGAGTAGTTTTGGAGTGAAATGATCACTTAGTCTCTTAGTTAGAAAGCTAAGTTAGAAAAGTCAACCGGAAGTTAACTTATGAGTAAACGAGTTCAGATTTGGAATTTTATGATTCGATTAGCTTCCTTAGGTGATTTTAGACTTAGGAGTGTGTCCGAAATATAATTTGAAGGTTCGTGGTAGAATTACGCTTAAATTGGCGAAAGGTGAAAGTTTAGAAATTCTTAGGCTTGAACTCGAGGTGATTTGGTGTTGTTTTGGGTATTTTGGAGGTTCGACTAAATTCATGTAGTGATATATGAATTGTTGGAATTATTGGTTGGATTCTCGAGTGTCTCGGGTGAGTCTTGGATAGGTTTGGGTTTCCAAGTATAAATGATATCATATTGAACAAACGAGCTCCTATTTCTTTTTTGATTGAAGCATTAGATCTGCATCGTAATTACGGACCCGTAGCAAAAAGAATGGTCTAACTTGTACATCGTATGTGAATTTTATGGCTATTTTACTAAGAATTAGGTTGCCATATTTTTTCAGTTTAATTAGGAAATTGCTACTAGCAACATATTTAAAAATCTGCACTATTTGCAAATATTAAAACCTACATATCTCATTCATTATAAGGTCAAATTAAGTGATTCAAAAGTCTAACTTGATAAGAATTTCATAAGGAATCTATTGGAGCATAAAATATGAGTTTTGGGGACGTTTGGAACGAGAAACGAGGCAGAATAGCTGCAAGAAAAATATATAAAACTAGGGTTTGTTCATTCGATCATATTTTGAGTTGGGGAGCTCGGATTTGGGTGATTGTGGAGGCGATTTTCACCATATGGATTGGGGTAAGTATTCTCTACTCCGTTTTAATTATATTTCATGAATCCATATTCATTTTTGGGATTTGATTGATAATTTCAAAGAAAAATTGAGGAAGTTAGGGTTTGAGTTTTGGAGAGTTTTAATTGAGGATTTAAGGGACCAAACGGAGTCCGATTTCAATAAATTTTATATGGTTAGACTCCGGAGAGAATGAGATTTATGATTTTCCCATTTTTGACTGATTTTGAGACATGGGCTCGGGGGCCGGATTTTGACCGATTTCGGGTTTTTGGCATATTTTGTAGTTTTTATTATGGAATTTGATTCTTTAGATTATGTTGATTGCAGTAATCAGATTATGGTTATATTCGTAACTTTTGGAGACTGAATCCAGAGACGGGCATCCTGGAGTAGGATTTTATGCGGTTGAGGTAAGTAACAGCTTTAAGTCTGGCTTTTAGGGTATAAATCCGGAGAAAGTACTATCATGTGATTGTTTGGTGGTGATACCTATGCTAAGTGACGGTAGTGTGGGTTTTCACCGCGAGGGATTGATACTTGATCCGTCCCGTGAGGCTGCGAGGCCTAATAGCTATTATCTATGGCTATGTGTTTACTTGTTGTTGAACTTTGTTTGCCTTCATGTTAGATACCATGCTTAGGCTTTATTCATGCTCATATTATTGTACTCAGTCATAAAAATTATTATACATATTTACCCCAATCTCTATTATTTGCTAATATGTTGTGATTCTTGATATGGGATGTGTTCCTTTATTTGTTGATGATTTTGAGGCTAGTGAGGTGGGTGATTGAGTGAGCCGAGGTCCTGAAGGTTGTAAGGATATTGATACCTTAGCGCGTGAGTTATCCACGTAGCATGTGAGTTGACCGTGCGGGTCCAGGTATTGATGTCATAGCGCGTGAGTTGTCCGCGTAGCACGTGAGTTGACGGTGCGGATCCAGGTATTGATATGATGGCACGTGAGTTGTCCGTGCTTAGTGCTTGGGCTTTGGGAGCCACTCCGAAGTCTGTACACACCCCCAGAAAGAGCAGAGTGTTGAGTGTGTTGAGTATATTGAGTGTTGAGTGTGAGTGATGAGTGATGGAGTGACATTGCTGTGAAGTTACATTTTACTTTTGTTGTTGTTGTATCTATCTGTTAAATTCCTTTTGGTATTTACTAAGTTAGGGAATTTACATGTTAATTTTTAAAAATTGTGAAATAAATAATTGAACTGTTTTACTTAGCTCGTCACTATTACTCAGTTCCTTAGTTATTTCTGTTACTACCGAGGTGGTAGTACTCATAGTATACCCTGCACTTTATATGCAGATCCAGGTGAGTTAGAGCGTGACGATCGTTGATTTCAGGACGGCTATCTATGGAGATTGCAAGGTAGCTGCCGGCGTCCGCAGGACCTTGTTACTTTTTTTGTCATTTCTTCCTTTGGACAATTAGCGAATTTATATATCTTAGTTTATAGATTTAGACGCTCATAACTTAGTGACACCCCGATGTTTGGGACTCGTTTTTTGTATATTATATTATTTATATTTAGAGTTGGTTTAGTTTATCATGAATTAAGTTATTAAAAATATTTTATTAAATTCTTATAATCAAGTTAGTAGTAATATTTTGGGAATTGGCTTGCCTTATAACATGATAGGCGTCATCACGATAATGGTTAGATTTTGGATCGTGACATAAATGATTGGCCAAAATAAAATAAAATAAAATAAAATATGGAATCAAGATTGATTTCACCTAAAAATGTGAAGTTGGACGGATAGTCCCAACACATGAAAGTATAAAGCCAGTGGAGGTGTAAATGTATTCTTGTGTGAAAAAGGTCAAGTCAATAGACATAAAGATGACTTGTGTTACAAGAAGGTTGAAAATATCCTGCGTTAATTATATAGAGACATGTTCTCTTGTGGTAGATGTAGTCATTTCAGGTTTTAATCTAGCAATAGATAAAAAAAAACTTGATATGCATAGAATGGAAATCATTGAAGGATTTAAATTGTTCTGAAGCATACTATGATTTCCACAAAATTTACTAAATAAGGTTTCCATAATCCTTATACGGATTGAAACAATCAGGGCGCATGTGGTATAATCGCCCAAGAAAATACTTGTTGAAAGAAGGGTACAAGAATAATTCAATTTGTCCTTGTGCCTTTATTAAATGATCTGAATTTGAATTTCTTATAATCGACGTGTATGTTGATGATTCAAATATCAATAGATAGTGTTTTATGAAAGAATTTGAAATGAAAGATCTTAGAAAGATAAAATTTTATCTTGGCCTACAAATATGAAAAATGAAATTTTTTCCATCAATCAACATACACTGAAAATATTTTAAAGCGATTCTATATGGATAAAGTATATCCATTGAGTACCCTGATGGTTGTGTGATCATTTGATATAAATAAAGATTCATTCCGGCCTCATCAAAATAGTGAAGAACTTCTTGATCATGTAGTACCATATCTTAGAAGCAATTGATGCACTAATGTATCTTGCTAACACTACAAGGTGTTACATAATTTTTCAGTTAATGTCTTAGCAAGATATAGCTCTGCCTCTATAAGGAGGCATTGAAATGGGATCAAACACATATTGCGGTATCTAAAAGGGGCTACCGATATGGGATTATTTTATGGCAATAATTATAGTCCTAATCTCGCTGGTTATGTTGATGTTGGATATTTATCCGATCCACACAAAGTTCAATCTCAAACACTGTGGAGGCATTGACATATCTTGGCGATCGACTAAGCAATCAATTGTGGCTACTTCATCTAATCATGCTGAGATAATTGCTATTCATGAAGCAAGTCAAGAGTGTGTGTGGTTGAGGTCTATAATACATCTTATTCGAGACAAATGTTGTTTGAAATGTAACAAACTACCCACAATTTTGTATGAAAATAATGCAGCATGCATAGCTCAATTGAAGGGAGGATTCATAAAAGGAGATAGGACAAAGCACATTTCACCAAAGTTATTTTTCAAACATGATCTTCAAAAGAATGGTGATATCAATGTGCAACAGATTCGTTCAAGTGATAAAATGGCTAATTTGTTCATAAAATCTTACAACGTCAACCTTCAAGAAGCTAGTGTACAAGATCGGGATGCGAATGCTCAAGGATGTGAATTGATGCTCTCATCAGGGGGAGTTAATGCGCGTTGCACTCTTTTTCCCTTACAAGGTTTTGTCCCACTGGGTTTTCCTTGCAAGGTTTTTAACGAGACAACAAAAAGACATATTTCTATACATGTTTACTTTTTTTCCTTCACTAAAATTTCTTTTCCCATAAGGTTTTTTTCTAGTAAGGTTTTAATGAGGCACATTATCTATGGACATCCAAGGGGTAGTGTTATGATAAATAGTAATTTATGCTGGATGTCTATTCTTCCTCCATGATCTTCATCTCAAATGGTTTATGACATATTCAATGATTGTATGTTCCATGATATATTCCATGACATATTTCTTTACTTTTTATGCCTATATAAAGACTTTGTAATAGATAAGAAAATACACACAATTGAAGAAGAAAATCTCTTCCTTCTCTCTATCTCCATTTCTTGTTCATATTTTACTAAATTTCTTTTATTTCCTTGTTGCATATTGTTACTTTAAGTTATATTACATAACACTAATGTTTTTCTGGTAAGAAACTGCAAATATATGTGTATGTTATTTTTTCCGAGTATAATATATTTAATTCTTAAAATGGATCTAACCACGCAACTATTCCTAACTAAGAGAGTTGATCCAATTACATGTAATGATGAAAGTTAAACTATAACTATGGGATGCTGCTACATTACGATAATCCAATATAATTATTGTAATTTCTAGCTCGTACTCTACACGTAACTGCATCGTGTCAACAAGAAAAGAAAAAGAAAAGACAAACTCATCCATACCATCAAAAGTTATGGTGGGATGGATTAAATTTTTCTATCCTCGATCAAATGTTTTGGGTTCGACCGCTGAAAATGAAAAACCCCATAGTGATGATCGAAGCGTTTCACTCATTAGTGGACCCTATGCGATGATAATCTTGATTAATAGGATAACTGGGTATGGAATACGACATAGTTAAACAAAAAAAAAAAGAGAGAGACCATAATGCTTGTAGGTGCCAAAGGAAAAATAAAGAATTTGAATTATATGGACTCAGACTGAGAGTGTAATAAATTTTTATACCAACATGCGATTTGACATGTTACTTTATCATTTATTTTATATTATTAATTAATATTTATTAAAAAGAAATTTTCATAAAGCACTATCTTTTAGCGGTAATTAGCTATCTATAGATACCATTTGCTATATTACAGATTGTAGATACGCTTTTTTTTATTATAAGATGTATTAGATATATTTAAATTACTGTATTCATGAATACACTAGGAAAAATAGGCGTGAATCAGGAAAGTCCAGCTAATTAGTTGTTGAATTCGAGTGTATTCGACTGTATTCATGGCGTGAAATATGGGATTACAGCTGGACGGATTATTGTATTCGACTGTATTCACGGCGTGAAATAGGGGATTACACAATTTTTAAACGAAAATGAATCAATTAACATAATAAACTCCTAATATAACTCAACAAACTTAATTATAACATACAAAATTTGTATTACTAGTTATAAAAAAGATTCTCAACCGAAAAATGCCTTTTAATATAGCAATCTTCAGAGAAATTATATAATACATCTAAATAGATAAAATATATTAATTAAAAATATATATGAATAGATTCATGGCATATAACGAAATAGTAAATACAATGAAATATATAGAATACAGCATGATAAATTGAAATACAATTGAAAAAAACCAGTGAATACAATGAAATAAATGGAATACAACGAGATATATTGAATTAAAATGGAAAAAAGATAATGAATGCAATAAAATACATGAAAATACAGCGTGATACGTTAAAAAATATTAAAATATATTAACAGAAAATCAAGTTGCTCAGCCCCAAACTCCATCGTCTTTGTTCAAGAACAAACCCTAATTTTCGGCGAATCCGCCGTCGAGCAAAAATCCTGAATCTCACTGTTCCCACGACGCCGTCGATTAGAGGCTTCATCTCCTTTGGATTCAATTTCGGTTGCAGAAATTACTAACACTGCTTGGGGACGTGTGATCGTCTTGTCAGAGGAGACATCCACAGCCGCACGACCTTTTTCTTATTCTTGTTTCTGTTCTTCACCATAGCTATGTGAACAGGGTGACGTAAGGATTTATGTTGTAGTTGTAATTGCAACGGAAGGGTTTAGGGTTCAGCAAATCGAAATAGTCTGGTTTCTCTTGTCGGATTTCCTGATGGGCCAGGAGGCTCACTAGTTCGAAGTCTTCGTGGTATACCAGGCAAAATCATTGTTTGTGGCTAATGGTAGTGATGTGGGTGAGAGAAATTTTGCGATTGATCATCGTGTGGGGGAAGAGAATGACATGTATCAAAGTATAGAGAGAGAGAATAGTGTAACTAAATAGCGTATTTAGTGGCTTATGGGTAGGAGGTAATCAGAATTAGATATTTTACTATAAACATTAAAAGGTATTTACAGAATATAATTTTTTTAATGATATTTATTTAAAATAAGTAGTGTGTTAACGTTTGCTGTAGGAGTCAAAAAATCCTTTTATTAAATAGAGATACCTTTAAAATGACCATGTTTTTA